>OU612094.1:18717413-20011788 GCA_914767995.1 Thecocarcelia acutangulata
ATAAGGTTATAATAGGAAAAGTAGCTTAAATTATATATAATTTCTTTTTTTTTTATACTTTACAACAAAGAGTCAACAATATATGATCAAAAGTGAGTATACATCGATGTTGTTTTGCTTTTTACAACAAAAATGATTAAATAAAAGTAGTCTTTCCTTAAATGTATTGGTGTTTGCTCTTCCATGTAGAACTTTTGGGCACCCCTGCCTTAAAGGTGACTTCTTAATATTATAAATATGAGGTCACATTGAGCATATTTCGACAAAATAAGTTTTTGACAACAAAATTTATTAAATAAAAGTAGTCTTTCCTTAAATGTATTGGTGTTTACTCTTCCATGTAGGACTTTTGGGCATCCCTGCCTTAACGGTTACTTCTTAATATTATAAATATGAGGTCATATTGAGCAAATTTCGTCAAAATAATCATAACAAGCTAGGAAGAATATATTACTATTTGCTTGTTCGTAGACGTACTGTTATCCGATTCAAAAATACCAAAAAAGCGGTTACGTTTATTTTGTCAAACATTTGCTCGATGTGAACGGGCCATACCTTTGAAAAAAAAGCTTACTATTTTTCATTTTTACAAAAAGTTTTTCCATTAAAATTGATTACATCTTAAACTCTTGCCTTAATCTGCGCATGAAAATATCTTAAAAGGAGCTAAATAAAGATTTATGAGCCTGCTTTAGATTAATGAATAATTGGCTACATTCAAACGTTTTACAATTTCAGGTACTTGGTTACTCCGATCATTAATTATAAAAATGTCGTGCTTAAAATCTCTGCAAACTTATAGCTATTACGAGATTATCTGAATATTTTCTTACCTTTACACCGCTCCCTCACCTGCTTCACAGGTAAACACAAGCAATATTAATAAAATTTCTTGCCACCATAAATGTTCCGCTAACCAAACATATAATAATCCTGTTATTCTTTTTATGTACAACATTTCTAATTTCAATTAATATCTGTATTATAATTGTTATTAGTAAAATTTATGAATCCCCTTTTTTTCTTTTCTTTTGATTACAGATTATCAGTTATATGCAACATCCTTGGAAAAGGTTAATTATAACAATTGTAATAACTAAGAAAAGTTAACAGCTTCGGACCATCAACAGCAATAGTTAAAGCCAAGCAAAAGTAGCCAACATGATTAATGAAATGGCAACATTACAAACAGACCTCAAATTAGAAAATCACATAAAGGATTTTGCGACAACATTTAAACACAATAACAATAACAACAACAATCATACACAACACACCGTAACAATGCCGGCAGCTATGAAAACAGCAGCATCATATATAACAACAACAACAACAACAGCAGCAGCAACAACAAATTCATTAGCAAAAATTGATACTAAAAATATTATGGAAACCATAAGAGGTAAGTCGCAAGTCATGCTCTAACCAACGTGGCGGGAAATGAATTATAAAGGCTCTTTGTGAACAGGCCTTTTTAACTGTTGAATGAAACATTTTTATGTAAAGAAAAGTATACGAGGACTGATCAAAACATAACACTTACATATATTCAATTTTTGCAAAAAGTAGTTATCAATAACTTTCTTGTCCCCTTTAAAGTAATCCCGCTCAGATAGTACACTTATGCCAGCGTTTTTTCCAATCCTCGAAACACTTCTGAAGCGATCTTTTTGGTATCACCAACAACTCTTGTTTCGATTTTTCTTTTATCACCTCAATCGTAGCAAAACGCCTTCCTTTCATCAGTGACTTCAGGTTTGGGAAGTGGATAAAGTCAACGGTGGCCAAGCCCGCTGAATACAGTGATTCAGGCATGAGGCGGTTTTGTTTTTGACCAAAAACTCACGCACAAGCAGCGATGTGTGAGCTGGTGCGTTAACATGGTGCAAAATCCATGACTGTTTCTTCCACAACTCTGTCAATTAGTGTTGCATTTAACACGCATTTTGATTGAAGTAATGCCTCCCTACAATTCAGTATCTGTGGAAAACTTCTCTCCTCCACCACCATACGGGTCTGCAATAATAAAATCAGCATTCTTGAAGCGTTAACATTTTTCTTTTCACGTTATTGCACCAATAGTGGCCTCACCACAGGTATTAGAGAGCATTCGTTAAGCCTTGGCCGCGATTTTTTCATATTAAAGTAGAAAATCAAAACCTGCCGTAAATGACGAGAATATGACGTTTAGTCGAAAATGATTGCAGAATTTCGACAGCGTTATACTTACAAATATCTAGGCTTATTTCATGACATCTACGATTTATTAATTTCATTATATCTGGACCACATCCGCAGTAGCACACTATTGTAAAACGGCGGAAGCAAAGTTGTACACCTAATATAAATAATAAGTAGAGATAAAGTCGTGCAAAACTGCACGAAAAGCAGCTAAAGTGCGATTACTAATTAGCACAAAATGAAACAATAATTATTTGTGGAAAACTTTACTAAGTTTTCTCTATTACACACTGTCACAATTAGATTTTCCAATTACAAAGCATTAACACTGCGTTATATGGATTGGCTGTAGTTAATTATAGGTTAGGTTGGGTTTAACAGGCCGCCCACTTGGTTTCAATTTGATCCCGTTGTATTGCCTGCTTATGATGCATAATTCAGCAGATCTACATATCACTAGTTCAAAACTAACCAGTGAATCGGATAAAAGAGTTCAATCCACTTACATCACAATCCGATACTTTTGCCAAATCATGCAGGTTCGAACCAGCTCATTTAGAGATACCCCACGTTCACGAATCAACCTGGATCCCGTAGCAATTTATGCCATATATTTAAAGCCATATGAGCAACTTCTTGTTGAAGAGTTGGGGCCTTTTACTCCCTCCTGTATGCAATTTCCCAGCAAGACAAGGCTCAATGAGTTGGTAGGCCGAAGCCCACTAGCAGCATCAGCCCTTAAACCAACTCACCCGTCAACCATCACCACTGTTTCCTTACAGTACAGGTATCCGTTGTAAAGGCAAGAGACCCTCGGGAGTTTGTTAGTCCCCGAAAAAAGACATGGCAAGCAATTATCAAGGATACTAAGACCCCCTTCCTGCGTTTTAGGTTTCAACCACAGCCAGAACGTTTCAGCCAAGGTCGGCATCTTAACCATGATGAGCCCGGCTTGAATTGCAAGCACTACCATCCGGGAACCATGCTGATCCCCGTTCTGCAAATTTAAACCCTTGGTAAGGGTTTCGGAAGCCAACACAACATAAGTCATTCGGCTTCATAGAGTTTTATTTGCTACAACAAACGAGGGACTCCTTCCCCTCTATACCCGAAAATCAGAGTGCCCAAGTTAGGAATACGCCAAGGCAAAACTTGTTCCCCGGGGGGATAAAGATACCCCCACCAACTCTCGGGTGCGACTTGGATTCATCTGTAAAGATTTGAAACACGTTCTTTTGGTGACCTGCGCCGTTCACCTCCGAGACCATGTCTGTCAAAGTTATATCAAGTCTTTTGTCGGCCAGTCAAAATTCTCCGTAGGGTTCATTATTCTTACTATTATTAAGGAATGAACATACGTCGCATCCTTCCACCCGCTGGACTATAGCCTGATAGCCCAATTTATGGCTTAATTATAAATAATACAAAAAGTTTTCAGCGAATTATATTAATATTTTTTATGATAGAAGAATCTAGGAAAATAATGAGTCAAACAAAATAACGTGCAAATACTCGTTTCAACTGTCATAGCATAGCTCTAGCCGATGGCCATTTATTGTTACTTAGATACATATTTGAGGTTCAATGTCGTTAATATGCCGAATTATATCATCCGTTAGCTTTTGAACTGTTCTTGGCTTATTGACGCTTAAATAGCCCCAAAGTCCACTGAAGTTCTCGCGTGAAGGAGCCACTGTTTACTCGTAGATGGCAAATAATTTGTCCCCTCACTTTAATTTATCTGAAAATGCTTGACAAAACTAGTTAATCACACGAAGGGCGAAAACTATTGTCACTTTTTTTTATGATTTTATTTTATTTTTGTAAAATATTTACATTAATTAAATCATTGTTAAAGTCAACAGTAATTTAGACACTTTAAGTAAGTATGTGTAAAAATGTGTGTTAAACTTCTATTAGAGAACATCTCTCAATTGTTTGAACAAGTGTTGAGTTAATAAAGACGTTTCTATCTACTAAATGCAAACTAAGCAAGATTTTCTGAAAACATTGTAAAAATGTGCAATTTTTTCATTGTTGTTGTCGTTGTTGTAGGTAATTAACATAAAGTCAACACAGCCGCAAATGCAATAAACGGAAAATCTCAATTTCGTTTTGAATGCATTTTTTGCTTTCAGATATTTTTGCTGATTTACTGGTAGTGGAAAGTAGAGGAAGAGAGAGAGAGAGAGACAGAGAGCTTGTGTGGTGTGAATTTTATATGAATAGGAAATTATGGCGTTTTAAGAGGAAATAAAGTGGAGTTTTATTGAGAGCAATTAAACGATAAAGCCATTTAAAGTTGCTTTTGTTTGAACAAATTTATTACAATTTCTTGGCAATATTCATTTGGTTCTGATAAAAAATACGTTTGCCGGCAGGGTAGAAGGAAAGCCCTTTTAACAAAGGAATTTTGTGAAATGTACCATCTCGCAATGGAGAATACTTTAATAAGCCTTTTGACGTTTCCATACAAATTCCGCATAAGCAAGAACTACGTTTTTTTAATCAAAAGTGTGGCCTTGGTATAAAATTCTTTTTTGATTAAAGGTATTAAAAAGTATTTTCTTTATAGAAATTTCAGGGAAGATTTCTTAGCATATCATTTACCAATTTTACATAATATCTAACAAATATTATGTTTTTGAAAAATAGTATCTTCTTGGTAAAAAGTATTTTCACCAAAAATAAAAACAAAAATTTTTTTTGACTAAGTACTACCAAATACCTTATTAGAGAAAAAAAAATTTTATAAAAAAGTATCTTTTTGACAAAAATTACCTTTTTGATAAAAAGTACGTTCTGGAAAGAAGTCTTTTTTGTAAAAGATCCATTTTAGCTATTAATAAAATTTTTGACAAAAAATACCTAATATCTGCTAAATATTTATCCTTTTGATAAAACGTATTGTTACGGTTTTGCCTGTAAAAACGATTTTGAGGACTCTTCAGTTGTAAATGAACTGATGACATGCACATTTGTTCGTTATACAACTTAAATAAATCAAAACTTTATTTACATTTGATACCACTGTGTTCCAAAGCACTAGACTTGCTTACTTTGACTCCTGACTGTCTTGTACAAAGTTTAAAAATAAACTGACACGTTGCTGCCGACCTGCCTGCTATTTATACGTCTTTATCAGCTTCTACAATCGAAATGAATTTTCTAGTTGTTCATAATGTACAAATGTATTTCTGCCGCATATACACATGCTTACGAACAATAAGCAAGTCACAACAACAAACAATATAAAAATGAATACAAGAAAACAACAACATCATTTGTAGTTGATTTACTTGAAATTTCATGTGCTTTAAATCATGTATGTTGGTTTGTTTTTGTATTATTGTTCCTTTTATCTTGTTTGTATGAATAGGGGTGCACATTTATAATATAAGCAGGTCAACAGTTGCACACTGGATTGGATGTGGCAAAAAATTCTTAACAGTATCTTCTTTATAAAAAGTTCTTTGGTCAAAAATTCCAAAAAAAAATAGTTTTTTTTAAATAAATTCTACTTTTTTTAGCAAGGACTTTATTGCAGAAAAAAGTGGATGCTGTTAAAAAAGTACTTTTCAGGAAAAAACAAGATTTGATACCTTTTGAGATGAAAAGTAAATTTTTGATAAAAGTACTTAGTTTTGTTGCATTGTCTAACTTTTTGATATCAAGTACTTTTTTGAAGGAAAGAATTTTTTATGATAATTTCCTTTATGATAAAAAAGTAAATTTTTGATCAAAGAACCTTTTGATAAAAAGTTCCCTTTTAGTAAAAAGCTATTGTTTTGTTGGAAAACGTTTTGATGTAAAGAATTTGTTTACCTTTTTAGTAGCAAGTTCTTTTTTTGATAAAAAGTACCTTTTTGATAAAGTGGATTTTGTTGATTTTTAAAAAGTACATATTATTATTCTTAAAAATGTACTATTTTGACATATACACATGTACGTGTGTATAATATGTGAAAGGAGCAGACCATCACAATTTTGGGACGCTTTTCGATAAATTTTTAACCAAATGTATTTGTATTAAAGTTCTTCAAAAGGTCTAAAGTACTTTTTATTTAAATTGATAAGTTTTGTTTTTGGGAAAGTACTTTTTGTTCAAAAGTGTCTTTATTCTTAAAGTTATCGCAATTTTCTTTCTGATGCAAATACTTTTTATAATATTTCCTTTTTTAAAACATCCTCTTTGGATAAAAATTGTTTCGAGAAAAACTTCCTGCAAGTTAATTTTCAAATAACCTAAAATTCAGTGAATGTTTTATAGACCGTTTTGTAAACACTTAGAGCAACATTTTACACCCAGCGTTGGAAAAACAAAATCATTTTTATTTTATTTTAAACCATTAACGCGTTTTTTTTTTGTTAATTTATTGAAATATAAGTGGATTTTTTTGATCGCTCAAGTGCTTTTTAAACATTGATAAAGTTTTAAAAGGGATGTCGATGTTGCTCAAGTTGAGTAGTACTTGCATGATTGGCCATTAAAAAATATTCATTCACACGTTAAATACTCGACGTAACGCGATAAGAGGATGAGCTCAACTGAAATCTGAATATTTGCAAATTGTTTAAGCAGAAAAATGTTCCCAATCGACTGATAAAACTGATGAATTTTCTACTTGATAGGCAATTCGTTCGATAGAAATTAAAATCATACAGCAGATTGATGTTGTTATTAGAGTGGTAGGGGATGGAATGATGGAAAGAGGGGGATGGAGGGAGGGGGGAAGGAAAAAAATAAATAAACCAGCAAACAGTAGATATTTTATTGAGGGTGTGTTAAAATGTAATCAAGAATGTTATAAAGATATTGAATTCTTACACAGTTTTCTGTGTACCTTTAATAATTTTTTGTAACACGCACACACATACACAAATACGTGTACTTATATATGTACTCATAGGTACTTGTACGTATATATACAAGTAATCCATTTAAACACTTACTTGAGTAAAATCATCAATTATGTTGACACAAATGCCAGCGCTATCGTTCAGATTTCTTTCTTTCTCTTGGAATGTGTCAATTAAATAAATTTTATGCTTAGACTAGATTTTTTCTCCAGCGTGAAAAATGAAAGGTGCCTAAAAGGGGGACTTTTAGTTCATTCGAACATATACGATTACGTTTTATTGAAAGGTAACATCTAAATACAAGTGTGTTTAGAAACAAGTTTTTGAAAAAAAAAAACTGATTTTTTCGTAAACGAGAATTTTCAATGAGAATATCTTCCTGATGTAAATTATCTTTTTCTTTAAAAGGCGTTCATGCCAAATTACTTTTTATATAAAATATTATTTATTATCCAATCAAAAGTGCTGAATACAATTAAAAAAATTCCCTTGAAAAAATACATTTTGTTAGAAAAACATTTGTAAGAAAACCTTTTTAAAAAAAACTTTGGAAAAGAAATTATAAACAAAATTTGTAAAGAAATATTGACATATTCGGGTTAGGCATCTATTTACACAAAATTCAGTTTTTGCAAAGTCGCCTTTTTCTAAGCCTATGTATAACAAAGAGTTCCTCGTTGATAAAAAGTACCTTTTTTGAAAAGGACACTTTTCAAAAACAAGTACATTTTGATAAAAATTATCTTTTTTCATAAGAAGTATCTCATTGATAAAAAGTACCCTTTTGATATAAATTAACTTTTTGATAAAAATTAAATTTTTGATACAAAGTGATTTTTTATTACAAAGTATCTCGCTGATAAAAAGTACCTTTTTGTTAAAAAATATCTTTTTAGTAATAGTATTTTGTGATAAAGAATTATTTTTTGATAAAAAAACCTTATCTTTAAAAATTTTGTTGACAAAAAGTGCGCTTCTGGTACAAAGTACCTTTTTAATAAAAACTACCTAACTGTTTTTGAAAAAGTAAATTTTTGATGAAAAAGTACTTCTTCGATAACAAATACTGTTTTGATAAAAAGTTTGTTTTTGATAAAAAGTTCCTTTTTGATAAAAAGTTCATTTTTGACAAATAGTTCCTTTTTGATAAAAAAAAAGTTTCTTTTTCATTAAAAGCACCTTTTTGATAAAAAGTACCTGTTTAGTAAAAATTATCTTTTTGGTAAAAAGTACCTTTTTGGTAAAAAGTACCTTTTCGGTAAAAAAAAATACTTTTTTGGTAAAAAGTACCTTTTAAAAAAAGTACCTTTTTAATAATAAGTACCATTTTGATAATAAGTACCTTTTTGGTAAATAGTACATTTTTGATAAAAAGTTCCTGTTTGACAAAAGTTCCTTTTCGATAAAAATTTCTTTTTTGATAAAAAGTTGATAAAAAGTACCTTTTTGAAAAAAAAATATCTTGTGATAAAAAAAACATTTTGACAAAAAGTACCTTTCTGATATAAAAAATTTCATATCTGGTAATAATCACCTTTTTGATATAAAAATTCCTCTTTGATAAAAAGTACCTTTTTGATTACAAGTACCTTCTTGATAAAAAGTGTCTACCTTCTTGATAAAAAGTAACTTTTTACTAAAAAAAAACCCTTTTTAATAAACGTTTTTTTATAAAAATAACTTTTTGAAAAAGCACTTGCTCTAATAAAAAAAAAATCTTAATTACATAAAGTACATTTTCGATAAAAATTGGCTTTTTGATAAAAAAAAACTTGTTAATAAAAACTATCTAACTTTGATAAGAAGCATAATTTTGGAAAGAAGTAAAGTTTTGATAAAAATTACCTTTTTGATGTGAAATTGATTCTTTGATAAAAAGTACGGTTTAGATAAAAATATTCACTTTGACAAAAAGTACCTTCTTGATAAAAAGTAGCATTTTAACAAAAACTACCTTTTGGATAAAAAAAAGTTTATTTTTGATAGTAAGTACCTTTTTGATAAAAAATATAACCTTTCGATAAAAAGTACCTTTTTGATTAAAAACACATTTTTGCTCAAAAAGGGCAACTTCTTCGATAAAAAATAGCTTTTTGCTAAAAAACGCTTTTTGAAAAAAGTATTTTTTTTTTATAAAAATAATTTTTTGATAAAAAGTACTTGCTTTGATAAAAAAAAAAACTTTAATTACAAAAAGTATATTTTTGATAAACGGTGCTCTCGTGATAGAAAGTACGTTTTTAATAAAAACTAGCTAACTTTGATAAGAAACATACATATGTTTGGTAAGAAATAAAATAAATAAAAAAGTGCTTATTTGATAAAAAAAAAAATCATTACTTTGGTATGTTGAAAACTACCGTTTTGGTAAAAAGTTACTTTTTGATAATAAGTATCTTTTTGCTTAAAAAACATCTCTTTGATAAAATGCACTTATTTGATAAAAAGTACCTTTTGGCTAAAAAGTATCTTTTTGATCATACTCTTAAGTAACTAACCGAAAAGAAGCATCTTTTTGATAAAAAGTAGATTTTTTGATAAAAAGTAACTTTTTAATTAAAAGCTCTTCTTGATAAAAAGTAAATTTTCGATATATAATACCTTCTTAACAAAAAGTACTTTTTTACTGACCTTTTTAACAAAAAATACCTACCTGATAAAAAAAAGTGCCTTTCTGATAAAAATAATTTTCTGCCAAAAATATACTTCTTTATAAAGAGTCACAATCTTTTTAGTGAATATATAATATACAAAATACCTGCTACTTAATTAAAAACTTGCTTTAATTTAGCGTCACTCTTCATTTAAAGAATTTTGTGAAACATATTGTTAGGATTTTTTGTCACATCTAACCCAGTGTGCAGCTTTTGATCTGCTTATTATAGAAGTACAACACATTCATATAAGCAAGATAAAACTAAAAACATAGTACACAAACAAACAAACATACATGATTTAAACTACGTAAAACTGCAAGTAAATCAACTAGAAATGATGTTGTTGTTTTTCTTGTTTTCTTGGTATTCGTTTTTATATTATTTGTTCTTGTGACGTGCTTATTGTTCCATGTATATGAATGTGTTTATGCGTAAATTACGAATGGCTATAATGATCTTGATTATTGTAGAAGATGTTAATGAAGTATAAACAACAACGAGTCAGTTCACTTTTAAGCTTTGTGCAAGCAAATTAAGCAAGTCTAGTGTTTTGGTACACAGTAGTATCAAGAGTAAATAAATTATTTAATTACTGTGTAACGAACAAGTGTGAGTGTCATTATTTCAGTTGCAATTGAAGAATCCGCAAAAGCATTTTTAGAAGCAAAAACATAACAATATTTTTTAATTTGCGGTTAAGCAGAAAATTACAGAAAATTTCCGCTTTTGCATCAATTATCCCACTGTTGTAAATGTAAATACTGCATTCTTAATTGGCATAAATATTTTTCTTGTAATCATATTGGTTTTGTTTATGTTTGTGTATGAAACCAAACGACATGTGTTGATAACACATACACACATACTCATACGTATATGTATATGTGATCTAGCTTTGTGCATTCTATAATGTCTACATGTGCCAGGCTGTAAATGCGTGTAAAAATTGTAAATACAATTGTTCATCTGAGTATGAATTAGTTTTGTGGGTGGTGTTGACTTTAACTTTTTGCACTTAACAATTTGCAATGTGCAAAAATCTCTTCGAGCAGCAAAAAACTAACTTACAATATTAAAAGTTTATAGAAAAAGAGATGAAAGAAAGACGAGACCAAAAAAAAAAAAAAACAAACTTTAACAAATGGCAGCCAAAGAGCAAAAAGTCTATGAGAAGTGATTTTTTTTTTTATTCAAATAGTAATAAATGTATGTACTGTGAAGATTCGATACTTTTTCACTTTTTGCTTTTCAGTGGCGACAACTTCAAGACTTTTGCAAGGATATTCCTTGAACTTTCCTAACTCAAAGTATCTTTAGAGCAGCGCAAAAAGGCAATAAAAGTAAATATGACTGACTTAAGCAGCCTGCAAAAATGCCGGTGCCGGTGTGCTGAAAGAATCGTTTTATTTTACATATTTTAACACTTTCCTTTTGCTTTTTTCGTTGAGTATTGACTTTTCGGTGAGATAAATCTTATTTTAATGGCATTTTTTCAACTTTCATTTCGATTATTTTTCTACATTTATTTTCAAAAACAAATTTATTTAACTTCTTTTTTATCTCTTCTTTAGAATCTCCCATGCAAATGTTTTACAAGGATAAAGGAATATTCCTTACTGGTGGTACAGGATTTTTTGGCAAAAGTAAGTGTTGAAATTTGAACGATACAGTTGTTAAGATCAAATAAAAAGTAGAGAACAAAAACTCAATTTCTCGACTAATTTCTTAATAGAAAGAAATACTACAAAAAAAAAAAAAAAAAAAAAAAGAAATATCGATAATGATAAAAAGTACTTTTTTCACAGAACAGTTTTTGTTTGCAAAATGATAATTTTATACGAGTATAAAATGCAATTCATTCAAATTACGTTTCTGATAAAAATTGCTCTTTTCGATGTTGCATATTTTACGAGGGTGGGTTGATATTGAAGCCAAGTAAGTAGGAAAAAACCATTTACTTCTCAACATGCACGGCTTTCACACACGAAAATTTTACTTTGCAAAGTCTTGAGTTTGATGGTGGGAAGGGAAAATAAAGAGTGTAAGAGAGCCACTCTCTTTTCCCTTGCCATCATTAAACTCAAGACTTTGCAAAGTAAACTTTTCGTGTGTGAAAGCGGTGATAGTCTCCTTTTAGCTGAATACACTTAGTAAGACGATATTCCAGCTTTTATTATTACACCATCTGAATAATCTGATTTTGGGCACCCCTAAAAATACGCGTTAATTTCGGTAATAAGTTCTTCGTTTGAGATGAATTTTTCTCCTGCAAGCCATTTTTTCAAGTTTGAAAACAGGAAAAAGTCACTAGGAGCTAAACAATTTTTGGTTTCAGGTGTGTAGTGGTGGATCCACGTTTCATCAACAGTCATTAGTCGACGCCAAAATCAACAGGATTACACTTTATCATGTCCAAACACCGCTGTCAAGTGGTCTCTCGATTTCGTTTTTGTTCGACACTGAAAATACGCCGATAGGTGTTTCATATGCAAATGTTCAGCAAGACACGTTCATATGATATGTTTACCAATCTCACGTAACTTGATTCGTCGATCATTTATAACGATATCGAGGATTTTCTTGATATTTCTTTTGGCCTTTCTGTTGATGGCATTGTTGCAGTGCTTGTTCGGCCGTGTTTAATTTCAGCTATTCAATATTTTACCATGTAATCTGACGGAGCAGACTCACCGTAATGTTTATCGAGTTATTTTTTTTATCTCTTTCGCCATTTTCCTTTCAAATAATAGTGTTTAATCACTGCGCGATATGAAACTTTTTCAATTTTTTTTTGTTTACTTCAAAAGACTACAAGAAAAAAACTAATCGAAGAATTTGGGTGAAATTTTCACAGTTGACTTCTGACAAATCGCAATTACAAAAAAAAAAAAAAAAAAAAAAAAAAAAAATAATAAAAAAAATAAAAATAAAAAAATTGTGCTTGTGCTGCCGTTTAGCGCTAGGTAGCTTCACTATCAATCCACCATCGTAAAGACGATAGGTAGTTTTTTGGTGAAAAGTTTTATATTTTACAACTATTGATACAAGTAGAAACAAAAGTGGGCCTTTTTTTACCTTGGATCAGTACTTAGGGGATGACCTCTGCATATGCAGTGCATTGTACCAGAGCAAGGAGTGAGAGGGAGTAGTATTTGTGAAGATTTCACTTGAATCTTCCAACGTTATAACAGACAGGAACTTATTCCAGAGACGAAGCGTGCGGCCGAAAAATTAATTCTCTGTAATGCGTAGTACGATTCCTCAGGCAATCGACCACAAATGGAAGAGCTCTGGACGATGAAAACATGCATACAAAACGTACTCGTAGTACGTAAAAATGTGCGAGCTTCAGGAACCAGATCCCTAATCTTGACAGAGCAACATCCATTGTAGTAACGATAGAAGAGAATAACACACCCTACACTGTATCGATGCTACAGTGAGTCTATGGAGTTGGATGGTCGTCCTCTCCTGCACACGGTCGAGTAACCCCAAATTAAACTTTGAGGCACCGACTTAAACATGAGAGTTGTATTCCATTTTCGGTCGGATGTAGGTAATACAAATAATAAGGAGGTCGGATGGAGTGAAGTACATCTTTCTTTAGCGACATGAAAAATGTGTTCAGTCCAGCGAACATCACACAGTATTTTCATTCCAAGAATATCAAGAGCATCCGATTCCTCAATATTTATTTCTTCCTTAAGTACAAATGAAGCAGCATTTGTGGTCGTTTGTTTGTGTGTTAGTAAGCAACATTGGGTCTTACGAGCGTTAAAAGCGACTCTGTTTTTACAACCCCATTCGGAGATTCATAGAAGATCACTATTCAGTGAGTCGGTCATATTTTGCCTCTTGGCAACGATCTCTGATAGGTTAGGCCTATAACTAAAAGAGTACGAGTGGCAAATGTTGCTGTCATCCGCGAAAGAGTGGATAGGATTGGAAGTTTGCCATAGAAGGTCGTTGAGGAAATTAAGAAATAGGGTAGGATAAAGCACGGAGCCTTTCAGTAACCCTGAATTAATCTTGAACTCGTGTGATGAGACCCCATCTATAACAACTCGTATAGTGCGGTCTCTGAGAAAGCTCGATATAAATCGAGAGAAGTCATCACCGACAACAAAAGCAATAAGTTTTGCCTGTAGTGCAGCATCCCAGTGAAATTTTTGTCACATACATCTTCGATCTAAGACCATTGACAATGTAAGCGCGACCCATCCGAAGTCTGTATACAATTCCTACTTACATTTACACAGCGATGGCCTAGGCCGTAAGATGCATCCAACACTGTATACATTGTAAGCGAAGATTGGATGAGTTCAAAACTATATTATTAGCATTTGTTTTCTTCTTTGCTTCTTATGTACATTCAATCCCAGTGAACTTTTTGTCACATACATCTTCGATCTAAGACCATTGACAATGTAAGCGCGACCCATCCGAAGTCTGTATACAATTCCTACTTACATTTACACAGCGATGGCCTAGGCCGTAAGATGCATCCAACACTGTATACATTGTAAGCGAAGATTGGATGAGTTCAAAACTATATTATTAGCATTTCTTTTCTTCTTTGCTTCTTATGTACATTTAATTTAGCAAAATGAGTAGAAAAAAAGACTAATGTGAATCGGATGCTAGTTGTTTATTGTGCTTAACACGTTTATTTTGATTTTTTCGTTGACACAATCGCTTACAATCGGATGCTTTGCAAATTGTAATAACTTGTGGACTGCTGGGATTTAACAAAATATTTTGTTCTCTCATTAATGAGAGAAAAATACTAATCTGAATTGGATGTTAGTTGTTTATTGTGCTTAACATGCATGTTAAGCACAATAAAACATGTTTATTTTGATTTTTTCTGTTGACACAATCGCTTACAATCGGATACTTTGCAAATTGTAATAACTTGTGGACTGCTGGGATGTTACGTTTAACTCTCGTTTCTGTATTTCTCGCATCGAGGAATTTTTCACTTGAAACAAGGGAATTGAAAGACAAACGATGTAAATTGAAACAAAAATTTTGTGAAAACCAAGGCGAATTCATACTAGGTATATGCAAGAGCAATAAATACAACACTACAAAAAATAAATCTTTTTCAAACGTCAAGGCAAAAATATAAACACAAAAAGGAATTAAAAAAAATATGTATAATAAAAAAAATTTACAAGAAAATATAAACTTTTAATTATTTCTTGAAACGTTTAACTATTTCGTGAAAATTAAGGCCTCGGGTCATAGATCTCGGAAAGGAGAAAAAGGCCAGCCAGATTGCGGAGGATTCTGAATGATAGTTGCAATACAAAACTTAAAAAATTGTTTCAAAAAAAATTTTTTTTTCAAATTTCTTTAAAAAAAAATTTTACAGTAAAAGAAAAACTTGATTATTTCGTGAAACTTAAAGTCTCAGATAATAGAGCTTGAAAAGGTGAAAATGGCCAGCCAAATTGGAGAGAATTCTGGATGATACCTGGCGCTCAAGATACAATAATAATATAAAAAATTGTTTTAAATTTTTGTTTTCAAATTTGTTTTAATTATTCCATTGACATCTGAAAAAGATTAAAATTAAAAAAAAGTTATCAGTTGCGCTGTCAATTTTACCTGTTATGAATTCGCCTTGGTGAAAACTATATGTCAATTTAGCTTTTTGGCATAAATGATTGGAAAGTTGGGAGTAAATGTGTTTCTGTACTAAAGTTTTATGAGAAGCAGCTGTCAAAATATTTCATAAAGAAGAACAGTGCGGAAATAGAAAAAAAAGTATTGAAATGGATCTCAAAAGTACAGAAAAGATAAACTTTTCATATATTTTTTTAAAATGCAGTATATTTAAAGTATTATTTATAATTTATTTATGAAAAACAAAAGTAAGAAAGCTGTAAAAATTGAGCGTTTGGCGAAAAAATGAACTTAACGCACAAGCTGCAATTGAGCCTGTCGCCACTACGGAAGCAAAGTAAAATCAATTGTAAAGAAAGACGACATATAGACAGCTGGGAAACATAGAAAACAAGCTGTTTATAATTTTTTTAATGGGATAAATGTTAGAAGTTAATATAGTGAATAAAACTCAATTGTTGAAATTTTTGTTCTCTGCTTTTCGATACTTTCAAAAAACAAATCGTAGCAACCAACGGTTGTTCATTTGTTTGAAAGGTGTAAAGAAATGTTAGAGACGTGTATAAATGAAAAAGCTTGTTTTTTGGGTTTTAGCAGGTATTATTAGAGCATTTTTCTTTTTAAATTCTCAAAAACTTATTTAGATTTTTGGGCTATAAAGCTAAATGTTTGAGAACATCTAAAAAAAAATTGCAAAGTCTGCTGATGATTAGGGTAGCTCCTATGAAATGTCGACAGCTGGGAAACATAGAAAACAAGCTATTTATAATTTTTTGATTGGTAAAAAATGTCTTTTGTTAGGCTTTTTTACTAAGGATTTTTTTTTTAACAAAAAGCTTTTTTTCAATTAAAGTCGTAAGAGAATCAATATTCCTGAAAAGGAGTTATTAATAAGTCCCTTTCCGACAATTTTTTTTTTTTAATTGGATATTCTATTTTGTGTTTGAAATAAGATTTTAACAAAATTCTATTTTTATCATTTAATTCCAGTTATAATTGAAAAACTTTTAAGGGCTACAGATGTGGGCCAAATTTATCTGCTTATACGAACCAAAAAAGGCAAAGACGTGCAGTCACGCTTGGACGAACTCTTCAACGATCCAGTAAATATTTGTACGCTTTAATGTATTTTATTATTAAATTAATTTCTTTTTCATCCCGCCAAAAGGTGTTTGAATGTTTAAAGAAAAACCATCCTCAGTATCGCAAGAAAATCACACTAATTTCCGGCGACGTTTCCCAGCCCGGCTTGGGCATATCGCCTGCAGATCGTGAACTTATAAGAGACAATGTGAATGTAGTGATACATGGTGCTGCCACAGTACGTTTCGATGAAAAACTTAAAATGGCTATTGCCATTAATGTAAACGGTACCAAAGAAATTTTAAAGTTGGCCAAGGAAATTGTACACCTCAAAGCGGTTGTACATGTTTCGACGGCCTTTGCCCACTGTAATCGCCGTTATATACAAGAAAAGTTCTACAATTCATCGCTGTCGGGAGACAATGCTTGCAAATTGGGTGAGTGTCTGGATGAGCAGACATTAAATTTATTGACACCCACCATAATCAAGGACTATCCAAACACTTACACATTTACAAAAGTACTGGCCGAGGATATAGTACAAAATTACGCCGGCAACTTACCGGTGACCATATTTCGTCCAGGCATAGGTAAGATTTAATTTTTTTATTTAATTGTTGATATATGTATTAAAGCCGTGTTTTATTTTAAAGTCATAACAACCTATCGGGAGCCCATTACCGGCTGGATAGACAACATGTACGGGCCGTGCGGCATAATTGTGGGTGTCGGCTCGGGAGTCTTACGCGTCTTTAGCGGCAATGTAGACAATAAAGCCCATCTAGTGCCAGTGGATTTGTGTGTTAATGCTTTGCTGACAAGTGCCTGGGATATAGCAAGAAATACGTATGTGTGCTGTTTTGTTGTTGTAGTAGCAACATACTTGTTTGTGGCATGCCACCAACAATATATTTATTTACAATTGTTAAATTCAAATTTATTAAATGCAAATGTTATCCTCTGCCACTTTACAGTTATGACAATCCTCCCATTTATAATTATGTACCGGATGCCAACAATATGTCAACATGGCGTGAATACATTACCTTCGGTACGGAATATGGAAAAAACTTGCCTTTACGCAAATCGATTTGGTATCCACGTTTTACGATTGTGCCCACAAAATTTCAATTTTATATATTGGCATTTTTCTATCATACATTACCCGCCCTCTTTATGGACATGTTAATGCTGGTGATTGGCAAAAAACCCAGGTAAAGTACCAGCAAAGTCATCTCGACTACAAACAACCATCCATACACATTGAAAGCAAAATGTAGAATGTGACACGTACACAATACAGTTGCAGGAAACAAGCACGCACACTTTGAAATGCACATCCACGTGTATGTATGTACTTACACTTATACAAACACACGAATGTTTACACTAGAGATGCATACAATGTGTGTGTGTAGGTGTGGGTGGGTGTGTGTGTGTGTAATACAAAAGGAAATTTCGTTAAAGGGAATCAATCAATCAGTGTAGAATACAAAGAAAGCGATTGGAGACGAAATGACAAACAGACAAATTATGGTTGTGAAAACAAGGCGGAAGAGAAAAAAAAATATGAAATCATTCTGAAAATCTTAAATTAAAAACACAAAGAAGAGCGCTTTAAGAAAATTGTAGATATCCCTGAAAAATCGAAAAGCTAAAAAAAAACGACTTTAATTCGCTAGAGAAAGAAAAGATATTAGGAGCTTTTTTCAAGCGCTGAAAAACGAATTGTTGTGTTGGCTGGAATGATTTGTAAAGTTTAAAACAAGCTTTGTTACCGGGATTTTAGAATAAAGACAGAAAATTAAGTCTGTTCTGTAAATCATAATGTATTAAATCACTTTGTGATTTCAAAAGCACACTTGCGATATCATGGTGTTCTGTAAACTAATATAAGAAAAGTACTTTAGGGATATAGCTAATATTCCTGAAGAGTCGAAAAGCTTGAACAAACGGTTTTAATTCATTGGGAAAAGAAAAAATATTAGAAGCTTTTTTCCAGACTCTAGAGGTAAAAAAAAAAAATAACTTGTTACCGAGATTTTAATGTAAAGGCAGAAAACTATATTTGTTTTGCAAACCACAATATTTTAAATCACTTTGTGATTTCGAAATCACACTTGCGATATCATGATGTTTTGCAAATTAAAATAAGAAAAGTACTTTAAGGAAATAGCAGATATTCCAGAAAAGTCGTAAAGCTTAAAAAACGATTATTAAATCGCCAGAGAAAGAAAATATATTAGAAGCTTTTTTTCAGGCACTGAAAAAAGCACTGCTGCGTTAGTTGGAGTGATATGTTAAGTTTAAAAAATAATAATTTTGTTACCCGAATTTTAAAGCATAGCAAGATAAATAGGTCTGTTCTGCAGATCAAAATATTTTAAATCACTTTGTGATATCAAATCTCACTTGCAATATCCTGATGTTTTATAAGTTTTACAAGACTAGAGATGACATTTGGCTTGACTTGGCGGCAGTTGTTATATAGTTACAAATAATTAGTGTTTTTAACAAAATATTTAGTAAATATAAAACAAAATTTCTAATAATTAGGTAAACTAAACCAAACTTGACAGTTTTTGTTTAAAGAAATAAAAAAGAGGGAAACTGTTCTGTGTGGCGATATATGCTATTGTACTAGCCATCCGCTACTTCTTATAAATAAGACTACTTTCATCACGTTGACCGAGACCAGACATGACAGGCTATAGCAGCTCCGCTTGCTTCGATACCTTAGAAGGTGGTGCTCCAATGCGGAGCATGTTCCGAAAAGGCGAAGGATCGTCTGCTCCTCATCCTCGTCTTGGCAACTTCTGCAGAATTTCTAGTAGGGTAAGCCCAGTCTCCTGGCATGGTTCACAAAGGGGCAATGTCCAGTGATCACTGCTACTGTAACTCTCAATTGAGATCTAGGTAGTTTTAAGAGCCCCTTTATTCTCTTAAAGTTGATATGAGGCCACAGGTTCCTTGATATAAGGCAAGTTTTATTGGGCATATTCCAATATCAGGAGTTTTATACTCTTCTAGCACGCTGATAAAGGTTGCCCGCAATAGTAATCCATACACATATTCTCTAGGTTTGTCAATTTTCTGGCTAAGTCGTCAGCGATGATGTTGCCGTTATTGTATCCGTGTCCACGTCTCCATTTTAGTGTTAAATTAGAATGTCTTGCCATCTTGTTTAAAGATGTCTGGTATTCCTGGACTAGGCTGGAATTAGTGTATGTTCCAATCAGGGAGTTGATGGAGGCCTTGCTGTCCGTTATTATCATGACATCTCTAGCGAATATCTTGTTAAACGTCAGCCAATCTAGCCGCTTTATTTATAGCCGATATTTCAACTTGAAGAACACTATAACTGTCTGGTGGTCTAAAGGATATTTTAGTTTTGAATTTTTCTATGTAAACACCCCGCCCAACAATGTCTCACCTTCTGGAACTCTGAATGTAAACATAGAAGAATCGAGATTCTAAGGGAGATTCTTCAATTTGGTAGCCAAAGCTTCTTGAGAGGAATGGTTTTGCAATGCAGTAGCTAATTAGATTGGGGACTAGGTCCTTTTCAATCTCAAGTATATTAGCGTGTCCCCATGGTCTGTGGGTCCAAGCTCCTGTCGCGTTTAATCTGATAACAGTAAACTGCGATTTTTAGTGCTATCTGCCTGGCTTCCAAGGCTCATAGCATCCAGCTCATAAGTGCAAGAAATGCTGTAGTTGCTGTTGTCCTCATGGCCCCTGTAGTCAGTATTTCCACAGATCGACTGATTTGCTCAATTTGCAGTCTGTTGGCTGTGGAGTACAGATCCCAAAGATTCTGAAAACTTTATAAGTAGTACACATTTTTTTGTGATTTCAAATCACTTTCACAAAAAGTGATTTTCAGTACATCTGACTTCAACAAAAATAATCTAAATTCAATAATATAAAAAACGCTAATGTTTTTTCTTTCTTATAAAAACGCAAAAACAACAATATAGACAATGCTATTCATTGAAACTAATGTCATTGTTAAGGAAATATTTTCTTAAAGTAATACTAGTCAAGGTAGCTCTAATAGGTATTGGCAGAATTACAATAAATACAGCAACAAAAAACATTACATTAGTATTTTGTTGGTAGAAATTATGAGAAGTTGTAAAAACTTTGTTGTACTTGTATTTGAAAAAGTAGGGAACTCCATGTGTTTTTGACAAATTTACGCAAAGGAAACAAAAGGCAGCTGTTATACTACTACCCTGGTAAAGCTGCCTTGATACTACTATTCAGAGGACGATCGCTACACATGCAGTGCTTTGTACTGAAACTAGGAAAATAAGTAATCGTGAAGAAGAAAGAGAGAGTATTATTTGTGGACGTTTGATTTAAAGCTTCCTATATTGTAAGTGACAGCCAAAACCTCTGCCGCACTTCAGTTCTCCGAGAGACTGTACGACGGAAAAAATAAATTATCTCTGTAATGCTTTGTGCGATTCAGTCGCCAAATAACCACCACCACAACCAGGGATGAGTTCTGGACGATTAATGCATATTATGTAAAAAGACACATATTTCGGGAAATTAATTTACATCAGCACCTGCCTTGACGGTCTAGTCTGACCAACTCCATTGGGTGAACTATTAACGATTCATCAGCGTCCCTATCGGACTTGCATAATTACACAGGACGTAACTATTGCAGTTGCCCAGACAGTAAATGCAAGACCAGGCTAAATGAGTTGGCTGATTTTAGAACCCTGCCCTTACCTAAACTGGCGAATTTGTTTGTAAAGATATTAGTGAGACAAATTTTACTGCAAAATATTGTTTTTAATATAAATTTTTCCTCTATTCGTAAAATATGCGCCCATACTCCTATTAAGTTCTAAAATCTATTCAAGCAAATATGTTTATTACTACCTTCCCACTTTCCACCAACCTTCATTCCTGTCACACATTCAAGTAAAATGTTAGAAAGTATGAGAATGTAACCCTTTTCTAAAGCCAAAAAAAAAGTGTGCATATGTGCTTTTCTGTGTGGAATTTAACTGTGATTGTATTCGTGTACAAACATGCTTGTGCGTGTCTTTCATACTTTTCATCACAGTGATAAATTTTTATTAACCCACTTCCATGGGGGTTTTTTTTTTTTGTTTGCCTCCATAACAAAACATCCAAAAGGAAGTTGCTCAAAATTGGAAATAAAATATCGGCCAAACAAATTCCATAAAAATGTAAGAGATTTATCATTCCTTTCTTTTTTAAATTTCTTTTTGTTGTCTGATTGATTTCATGCAGAAAATTAAATAAAAAGAAAGGTTTAGAGATACTCAGAATCAAAGTCAGAACTTGATATAACGGATGTCCTAGTACTCAAAGTCAAACCAAAACAGGGTGACAAAATTGATTGAAACCGTCATGAGAAAAATCAGAAAAAAGCAAGGACTTGGGCGAATAAAAAACATTTGAACTGAGTAAAATATTTTTTTTTTTTGTAGATTTTTTTACGATTTTTCTCATGATTGGGATACCCTGTATATGTAAAGGGTACCCAAGGTATTTTTTGCTATTTTTAATTTTACTTTTCAAATTTTTTTTTAACCGATTGTATAATTTTTATTTTGAGCAATTTTATAGTTTTCATTTTTAGGGCTTTTATTTATTAGATTTTTTTTATGATTTTGTTAGATTTTTTATGATTTTATAATTTATATTTTGTAACTTTTTATTTGTAACGAATTCCTAAATTTTATTTCGGACGTTTTTTTATTTTTACTATTTTTAATTATAATTTTTAGCAATTTTTTCATTGGCTAGTTTTATTTTAAACGATTTTATAATTTTAATTTTTGTCAAATTTTTCAATCATTGATCACAGCAAATTTGTATTGTTAAAAATCCCTGTAAATAAAAATTTGAAAAAAGAAAACCTTGAACTAAAACCGGATGTACAAATATAAAAAAACTAAACATCTGATATAAAAATCTTCATTTGGAGAATTTTAAAATTTTTAGCGGTTTTATTTTTGACGATTTTTAAAAAAGATTTTACAATTTTATTTTAATAGCGTTAATTTGTGAACAATTTTGTAAATTTCATTTTGGCGATTTTTTCAAGCGATTTTATGATTTTCATTTTCAGCGTGTTTATTTTCTGAACGATTTTTTAAAAAATTTTACAACTTTTATTGTAATGGCATTTATTTTAAAAAATTTTGTAAATTTTATTTTGGCGTTTTTTTCAAGCGATTTTATGATTTTAATTTTCAGCGTATTTATTTTTGACGATTTTTTAGAAAGATTTTATAACTTTTAATTTATTGACATTTATTTGTGAACAATTTCGTAAATTTTATTTTGGCGTTTTTTTTTTGACTTTAGGAAATGCATGCCGAACAAATAATCTAGTTCGCTTTCGTTGCCCTCAAAAGCAGCGACACTTCATGCAGACTTTAGGGAATGCATACCGAACAAATAGGCGATTTTCTGATTTTCATTTCTCTCTTTATTTTTGATGTCTTTGTAAATTTATTTAAAAAAACGATTTTATAATTTGTACTTTGTGTATGCTTTTAGTTTGGTTGTTTTGTTATGGAGCCACATTTTATTTGCTGTTCTTTTTGGTGTTGTTGTTGTTGTTATTATTATTAAAGTTCTCTTCCTTTTTATGCTGCTGTTATATGTGTTTTGTATAATTTTTTTTTCTTGTGTGATTTTTAGAATGTTAAAAATTTATCGCAAAATCCACAAATTCTGCTCACTGATGGAATATTTTTCAGCAAATGATTTCAAATTTGACAATGACAATGTGCGAGCACTCTCCGGTAAATTGGAATCAACGGATAGACAATTGTTTGCATTCGATATGCGCAATCTAAACTGGACTGAGTTGTTTCAATTGAGTTTGGTGGGTGTGCGTCAGTATGTGGTTAAGGATGATCCCAGCACAATACCAGAATCAGTGAAACGACATGAACGGTATGTTTTGTTAAAACCATATTGATGGCAGTGTTCAGATACCTGCCTGCCTGCCTGCCCGTCTCTTGTTCTTTCTTCTCTTTACACAATTTTTATTATTTTTATTATTTTTTAATTTTTTTGTTTGTTATTTTTGCTTTTTTTTTTTTTTGGCAGCTTAAAGATTTTGCACTACAGCACTCTGTTTGTGGTCTACACACTGGCGTTGGTGCTGCTGTATCAAGTATTAAAAGTTTTATTTTGGTAAAAGTGATTTGGAGAGTATTAAACGGGGAACAGATATACATACGACTATACATATACACATATCGCTGTCTGCATGCCTGCGAAAGTGTTGAATTGATGATTGTGCGAATAATTCTGATTTATTTTTATTATTATTTTTTATTTTTTTTTATTTTTTTCATAGAGTTAAAAAATAAATTTGTCTGTACTTATTTACCAAAAGTTATTTATAGTTTTATACAGATTTAGCATAAAAATGATTTGTTTTCTTTGCGAATGAATGGGCGGGTTATTTTCACAGCTCATCATCATAAATAGTAGATTGTTTTTCTTTTTTTTTTTTTTTGCTTATTAAAGTTTGAACAAATTCGAAATTAATTGTCATGTTCTAGTTATTTTGTTTTATGTTAAAATAAGTTTATGTACAATTTCTTTTATTTTTTAAATTGTGTAAGAAAATGTTTTTAAATGGTTAAAGTCAAATAAATAAATAAATGATATAAAAACAATGAAGTGTGAAATTGTTGTTTTCTTTGTCAACTTAATCGTTGTAGTGGAGTAGGAGAAGGAGGAGGGGGAAGAAGAGCCAGACAGTGTTGTTTAGATTCTTTTCAATATTAAATGTTTTCCGGGGAAATGCCTTGCAGGCAGAATACCGGGGTAAAATGTTGGCAGCAGTACAGCCTACTGCTGCTCTCAGAGTGGCTTTAGCATATCTCACAGTGTCCGAACCCGCCTTGTTAGTCATAAGCGGGACTATCCCTATGGCCCTCTTGATCGAAGAGCGTAAAAAGCTATGGTGGGGGCAAAGGCAAACTGTCGAGGCAGCAACGGCAAGATCATCGCGGGCGCACACTATGCGGAACTGGCAAGAAAGATGGAGCAACGAATCACGTGGCAGATGGACAGCGAGATTGATCACCGACATATATAAGTGCGTAAACAAAAAGAGTGATGAGATAGATTACTATATAACACTGATGCTTTCTGGACATGAATATTTTCTGGAATACCTCCATAGAATGGGGAAAGCAGATACATCGATCTGCCTTTATGGAGATGACTGTGTTGACGATGCAGAGCACACATTCTTCGGAAGTGACAGGTAGAGACAGGAATGACATGACTTAGAGGAGAATGTTAGTGAAACACCGGAAAATGTCGTAGAAGTTATGATGGAAAAAGAGAGGCAATGGAGTCAAATAGCGACTTATTTTGAGAAGATCCTACGAAACAAGAAGCAGGATATAGACGTGAGCATGACACGTGCTATCTGGTAGGAACAAAGGTGGAGCCCCACCCTAAAGCAATGCGTAAGCGGTACCGGGATGGAGAAAAGGCTCAAAGAAAAGGGAGAGGTTTTAGTGGGTGAAGGCCCCACATACCGCATACTGTATGGTCACAGCATCTGATGATGCGTTAGGCATTTCCGCTCTCCAACCGAAAAAAAATTTATTAACTGTTTTCTCTAGCAGCATGAAAGCTATTGGAATCAACAACTATGGTTTGACAGCTATCAAAGAATGTCAAACCGTATTGACATTTCTGTTCAGAGAGCTTAGAGCAGAAAAAAAACTTAGGAATTGTGGAAATTTAATTTAGTTTTATTATCTTATTTTTGTGTTCAAACCAAAACCGGCTTTCAAGGTTTTAAGTTCACTGGAAACAAACTTCAATCCATCCATGCTTAAGTCAATCCCAAGCGGTGTTAAAAGTACGGTAAGTATGGATTTTCTTAAATCAAGTACGGATTACTTGATTAAAATACGAATTATTCAAGCACTAAATATTTACATTTCAACATATTGAAATCAGCGTTGCCCTTTTGTTACTCATGTATCAGTCTTAAGGGGTTAACCTTTTTCGATGTCTATGAGACTTTTTATAAAACTTTTTTTAAAATACCCGTTTGGACCCCTTTTTCAAATATGAAGCTCTTGTATATATGTGCAGTTCATAGAACACAGACGACATCTCGTCTAAAAAAATTTATATGAAAATCACTCAAAAAATTGAGTAAACTTTCATACAAATTTTTTAGACGAGTTGCTCGTCTGTGTTCTATGAACAGCACGATAAGCATATATACTCAGTTCTCATTCATATTTAAGTAAGGTTTTATATAAACAGATCTTATATGAGTATAGTACATATTAACCCTTTCCCCCGGATTTTTTTTACGGACTCTAGTGTTTTTTTAATTTTAATAGACAAGTGAGGTTTAAAGCAAAAATGAAGATGTTGCCGTTATTCTGGAATATATGTATAGTCCCAATAAGCCATTACGGTGGGATATAATGTCCCAATAAAAGTAAACTTTATAAAAGTTGAACAATTTAGACGCTTGAAATGCTATATTGGGACTGTATATCCCTCTGATGAATGATGAAAACCTTTTTGGGGTAATATATCCCAATAAAAAAAAGCCGTCCTATACTTTACAACTTATAGAATTAAAAACAATTACTTACTCACAGCAGATAAAAGCCGTTATACAAAAAAAAAAAAAAAAAAAAAAAAAAATCGCAGAAAGAATATACCGCTATAATCTAACACACTACAGATAACACTTCAAAATTTATTGGGTCATACTCGTATTAGATATTAAAATATAAATGGCAAAAAAAGAAGTTATAAAGTAGAGAACTTTGTTCTGACATATGATTCCAATAGGGCCGAAAGGGTTAACATATATTTGATAGTGAAATCTTTATGTCTGATCTGAAAACAAAATAATAATTTTACCAAGATTGCAAATGTAAATGTGATTTGCTTTGTTAATAAAGAAGAAGTAAGAATGTGATTCAAAAAATGTTTTGATGAGTTCGTATATACGATGGCTGATAAAAACTAACCGTTATTTTCAAATTTTTCAAAAAGTGTTTATTTATTCATCAATTCATCATCTTGTCCCCTCTAAAGTAATCCCCCTCAGATCTAATACACTTATGTCAGCATTTTTACAAATCCTCGAAACACTTCTGAATTGCTGTTTTGCTATCGCCAACAGCTCCTGTTTTGATTTTTCTTTTATCTCCTGAATCATAGCAAAACGCTTGTCTTGAAACCTTGAAACGCTTTCGGAGTCTTCAGTTTTGGGAAGAGAAAAAAGTCAGTGGGGCCAAGTCCGGTGATTACGGTGGTTGAGGCATGATTTTTTGCCCAAAAACTTACGCACAAGCATCGATGTGTAGGCTGATGCGTTGTCATGGTGCAAATCCATTATTGAAGAAAACAGTGAGCAAAACCTTAACATTTGACCGAACTTGATGTGTTTTTTCGGTCTTGGCTCTTCTGGAGGCTTCCATTGGGATGATTGGGCTTTGGTTGCAATGTCATAGTCATACAGCCATGATTCGTCACCAGTTATGATCTCTTTGAGGAAATCTAGATCGTCGTTGACGATGTTTAAACGCTGCTGAACGATGTCTATGCCACATTGTTTTTGCTCTAAATTTAGTAAATTTGGTAACAAATCGAAGAGTACACCAAACCACGACTAACCTTTTTATCTATCAGAAACAAACATGTCGCTCCTTTATTGCAACATAGTCATAACGAAAAAAGCTTGTTTCGAGCAAAACACATTTTAAATTTTTAGTTTCCATACAAGTCTTAGAAAAATTTTTTAGAACACACCTCCTAAAGGAAACAGTTTAAAGGTAATTTAATTAAAAATTTGGAACAATATAAAAGGTAGTACTGTTAACAATTCTGCATGGTTAACTCGAAAAGCTCATTTTTTGAGATATGACTATGTTGCAATAAAGGAGCGATGTGTACTAGAGGGCTGCTCAAGCACAATAAAAATGTATTACAAAACATCGTAGTATTTTCAGGTACTATCCGTCGTCTTTTTTCACATTTCAAAATGAAATAAACGATTACTGTCTTATACGTATTTAGAACAAACAGAACCAAACACAAATAGAACCAACTGAAATAGAGCAAACTTGAAGTAGAATTTCAAGCCCTGAAATAATGTTCTACTTCAGTTTTGTTTATAAACTTTTTTGGTGTGTTCATGGTTTTTAACTTTGTATTATGCGCTAATGTGTATGCTCATGCTTGTGTGTTGTTGTTGTCCATGGTTTTTTGCTTTAAGACGCAGTACGCTCAAATGCCAATGTGCTGTGATTCACCATTTATTTGCATTATTGTGATTTTTTGTTTCGAATTTTGCTGTGAAACAGAATTCAAGTGAAGTGTTTGTTCTATTTCTGAATGTTCTATAGTTTGTTTTGTTTTAAGAATTGTTTTGAAATACAGTGCTTGGAACTACTGCACAGTAGTGAGCAGTGTTCTTTAGAACATTCTGCACAGCCTTTAACAAACAAAAAAAAAAAAAAATTGAACATACGTAACTAACGAAATTTGAAAATAAAACGGTTTTCAAAAGTATACGATTTCGAAAAGTATACGATTTTCAAAACATGGCCATATTTCTCAGAAAAATCTGTTACTAATTTTCTTTCGAATGCAAACTCCATTAAACATTTTGTGTTTCGAAATATGTATAAAGAAGTTTTTAAGCTTGACAGAGTTTTAATTTTTAATATTCTATTTAATACCGCAGTAAAAAGGTTTCTTAAAATATGAAAATTATTCACAAAAAATTAGCTTTTGTTTAGAATCTGTTTAAATATTTTCCAAAATAAAAAGAAAAACTTTTTCTTTTTTTTTTGTCTCAAGACAAAAACCATTTTTAGCATTTTTTTTATTATCAAAGTATTTTTTTGCCTCAGTTCAGAAACTTTTGAGTTGAAATGACTTTTTGGCCAATTCGTTACACGAAGTGCTGGTCAACTCAACTCAAATTAAATTTGTTTCTTTAACAATTAGTAGACGTTTTCCTAAAACTTTTCTTCATTTCACTTTTGCGATTGTCAAATTTATATATAATTTTTTTTATTAATTATAATATTGCACAAGTTTTCTCTCAACTTTCAATTGATTTTCAATTTCTATTTGGAACTTGAATTCTCTCTTCTGCTTTTCTTTAATTAATTATTTAAAGTTTTACAATTCATTTTAACTTTATCAAAAAGTAAAATAGAAAAATATAAAATAGAAAATAAGATAGAAAAAATACTTAATGAATTTTATAAACTGCTTGAAAAAAAACGAGATAAAAATATAAAAAGCAACCTCATAAAATCTACTCCTTTTTTTCACCACTACGAACGCAGAAATGCACACAAAAACGCACATGCGAAAACCACTATTCAAGTAAATAACTTTTCAAAAATGGAATAAAGGCGAACATACATATATACACTCAGACGAGGGCTGTTCTAGAAGTTTCACTTCCACTGCACTTTCACGGTAAGATTTAAAGCAGATTTAATAATTCAGCTTATTTATACCAAAAAAAAAAAAAAATTTCCAGATTATGTTGTATATTGTGATTGGGAAACTGGGAGACGTGCAAATGACCCATCAATTGACCGTTATTGCTTACAGTGATTTGATTATAGACATCGGTGCTGGAAGCTGCATTTATTATATGCCAACTAAACATCCCCTTATCTGCTTTAGCAAGTCGTCGAACACTAGTTTTCGTTACCTCGGATCCATTTTCAGATAAGGCCGACAAGGCAGATGCTGATGTAAAACAATTTCACAGTATGTAGTTTGCAAGGTGCTGTTATCTAGCAGCCACAAGCGATGGGTAGATGGATATGTGGTTAAGGTCTGATGCTATCAATGGGCTTTGGGCCACTAACTTGTGATGCCTTGACTTCCTTTGGCTATCTGTGAAATTCATTAGAAGGTCTGAGCTCTTCAACAGGGGCCTACAAACAAGTAAAGTGCCTTGCAAGCCACATAAGAGCACAGGTGAACCATGAATAGCTCACACAGTGAAATTGGTCCAACGTCAGAAAAGGCTGACGAGGTAGTTGCTGGTGAAAAACAATTATACATCCTACTTCGAGAATCAACGAGAGCTTTAGCACGAAGATGCTGCTCAAATAGAGTTTTTTCGCATACCGATTTTTTCGCTATTTGGATTTTTGTTCGCATTCAAATTCTGAATACTTACACGTAGAAAGAAATATATGGTTGATATGACAATACTCTAAGGGCAATATACTATTGTTGAATTATATGGTTGGTAGGAAAAATATTATATTGTTATATTTGAACGCCATTCGTTGATATACCTTAACATAGTTTTGTAAGAAAAATTTTATAAATAACTACTCGTAACTAAATTCTGATTCATCATTGTTATAATTGAAAGCAACCACAGTATTGATACCTAACCTAACCATGTTATTATGCCAAACAATCAAATTACTTTCATTAAAGAACCATTTAAATTTCATAAACTGCTTCATTGGCATACAATCATATTTTTGTTATTACTCACAATATTAACTAAAAAGAGGACGTTTTTAGATAAACAATACTATATCAAAAATATATATAGAATTAGTTTCAATATTAATAAAATGAAAATATTAGGTATATTATATTTTTATTAAATAAAACAATTAAAAATAATCAGCTAAATATAGTCGGGTTCCAATATAATCGGGTTCAATGGGTTCTACTATTTATTAGCTGAAATAAAAATAGTTTATTATGTATTTCGTCGATAATTACATGTATAAAATTCATATGTGTAACCATATTAATTTGATTGGATGTAACATTGTATGGTTGTTCACAACAATAGTATGGTTCGTCATTAAAATGATTATGGTTGGGATAATAGTATGGTTAGGCACAACCATAGTATGGTTGGCCGACAATATGGTTAACTTTGCCATAGTATTGTTGATTACGACACACATACAAATATCCACATCTTAATATTCTGGCGTACCTTTTGATTTGGGCAAACGCTCTACACTCGTATGTAGCTTTGCCATAGTTTAAGGTTTAAGTCTTTTTTCTTCTTATGTAGGCCAAAAAAAAAAAAATTTTTTTACTTAAATTCCATAAGAAAACTTTCTTTCATAAAACAAAAATAAAACGAAAAGAAAATTATCTGTCAACGACTAATATAAAAAATCATTAATGCTGACAATAGTAAGTTGGCTTTGTAAACTCATATTTGTTACATGTAAATAACCGTATCATACATATGATCAAACCTGAAATATTAGTATTGGATGTGATAGAAGCTATTGTGGTTTTTAAAAAATTACATACAATACTAACAAAAACATATTTATGGGGAGACAAATTAAATCGATAATCGGATGTTTTTAACAATAATACTAATGTTACTGTAACCATATTTCAAACTATCTTTTCTTAGCGTGTACTCTCTGGGTATGATGGTATTTTTGTAGGTCTGGTTCAACTTACACTGTTTGTCAGTGTTGTCAACTCGGTGCGTTTCGCACCGTTTTTGGTGCTTTTTAAAATTTTTTGTGCGAAAAATTCTTCAGTCGGTGCGGTGTGCGCTTTTTTTTAATTTCTGATGCGTTTTTTAAATTTCGGTGGCACCAAATCATATTCAATACAACTTTTGGTTTCAGTGTAAACAAGAGTTTATTCAGGTGACTAAAATTTTAACATCTCATTTTGTAGAGCACAATGTGAACACGGAGTAATAATGTGGAAAACGTATCACATCATATACACAAAGTTAGACAATATTGCTGTTGTATATTATACACTTTCTCGAGAGAAAAATTAACAATTCGGTTTATACAATTTGCTGTTTGCTAGTGTTTGCATTTAAATGATCAATCCAAGTTTGTCAAATATTACGAAAAAAGCTAACACTGAATATCGCAGTTCGTATTCATAACGGCGCGTGAATTCGCTACTGCTTTAGTAATTAATAAATGACTAATTTATAAACTAAATTCTAAATTAAGTTTGATGGTTTGTAGTGCGATTTTGTAGCTTTTAGTGATTCGATATCGTAAATTTTTTCGATATATTTCATCTCTTGCAGTAACGATTGTAAGATCCTGCAATATAATTTTGACGACGGTAAGTAACTGTATTTTGTGTACTTGATAACGTTTTATTGTAAAAAATTTTAAGTTTATTTTTAATATTTCGTTTTCCAACGGAAAAAAACTAAAAGTAAAATAAGACCTTGAGCTGAACAAATTTGTTACAAACATTGATTAATATAAAGGCTGAAGCAACGAGGATCAAGATAGATCGTTATAAGTAGTGTAAAGATACCATTGCCTTAACAAAAGTAACAGAATCACACTAGTGGCCAATTTTAACAAACACGATTTTTAGCTATTGGACGAATTTGATGGCATGACATCGGCAGTCAAACCCGGTTGAACATCTAATAGCCGCTTAAAAGGTTGTTTCCTTATCATGGTTTTAATATAAAAATATAATCCTTTTTATTGTACAAAATGGAGTTTTCAACATGAAAAGAAAAATTCTAAATTTGGTGCGTTTTTGTTGAAATAACGCGCTTTTTTCCTCATTTCGGTGCGTTTTGAAATTTCAGAGTTGACAACGCTGCTGTTTGTTTAATTGAAATCTGCTGAGAAATACTGGAAGGTCGCATTCAAAGCAAGATGATATTTTCAACTATTTACCTACAAGTTGCGTCTACTAATTTTGAGGCGATTATGATTTGTATTTAGAAAAAGAAATATATATAGACCTTTTACAATCAAACTGCCCTCTTATTTATTAAAGTGGCTTAAGCAGTAGCAGAAAAATACACTTGAAGTTTGATCATAGGAAAAAGTTAAATATAGAAAGTACTTCAAAGTATTTTTAGTACCATCAACTCATACCCACTTACAGTTGCACACAGAGATGTATGACTTACTTCTTCAGTCATAATGTTGGCAAACAATCATAGAATTTCTAGCAAAAAAAAAAAAATTGTTGATGTTATTTTCGGGTTTTTGTTGCTGGTTTTTGTATAATTTCAAATCCCAAGTTTAACATTTTTCTGTTTGCCGCAATAGTAAAAATAAACGCAAGCTCTCAAACAAACAAACAAACAAACACACACTCAGTTTCTAACAAACAATTGGCAACACAAAAAAAAACAAGAACCTCAAAACAATAAGAAAAAAATATATATTCGTATGTGTGTGTATGAAAAACGGGGCAACTAAATGAAATTGAAAGTAAAAAAGGGAACAGTAATAAAAAAAAAAAAAAACAAATAATTTCATGCATTTGATGAAGGTAAAAGAGGAATTTATTGCTCGAAAAAATACACACACAAACACATGAACTCTCTCATATACAGACCGTACGTATTATTTTATAACCAAAATTCTTATCATTTATTCATAAAAATGGGGGAAGAACATGCATAAAACACACACACACACACGCACACAAAAACACTTCCATAGTTATTTTCATACTTCAACTCCCAACACACACAAAAATCTCAATACACTTAACGGTAAAAACCAATATAAAACGTCATAACAATAGACTAAAATCCAAGCTACAACAACACAACTAAAACAAATTTGCTCTACTCGTACTCGTTCATGTTGTTTAAAAAATAAAAAAAAGTTAGAAATAAATAACACAAAAAAAAGTGTTTGTCAATCACCGAACAATGTTGACTGAAGCAATTTAAGCGTCCCTTAAGCTTCGCTCTGAAATTACTTATAACATTGAAATTCTCTCCAAGTGCTTGCGCATAAAATGAGCGAGCGCAAATTGTCGATGCAACAGTCAGTCGAACGGCAGGAAACAGCAGCCAAACTCTAGACTGGCAACAAAATGTTTAAAACAAAAAGAAAAGAAGAAAAAAAAAACCAACCTTAATAAAATTTTATGTCTGCGTAAAAAATGCTAAAAGTGCTAGATTTTTTTTTTTAATTAAAATAATTAAAAAAACAAAGTTGTTGTTTGTACAAAGTAAAAGAAACAAAAATTAAATGCAAATGCTTTCGAGGAACATTTAACTTTTTTACAATTTGCACAAATTATTAATACAAAATTGGAGCGTTTACCTTCAAAATAATCAACAATGAAATTTGGAGTAATGCCCAGCAAACATTTTGTTTTAATTATAGTAAATTTATTTCTATTACTATGTAACTATACAGTTGCAAAGTAATTTTTTTTTATCCTGGACCAGTACTCAGGGGATGACCCCTACATATGCAGCGCATTGTACTGGAACTAGGAAAATAGGGTATGATGAGGAGGAAAGAGGGAGTAGTGTTCGCGAAATGTTAACGATAACAACACGAAAGACTGAAACAAACTCTATTGCAGCACTTAAAATGTTGGAATGAAATTAATTAAAACTCATCAGTGCGCAGTGTATATACTTTCGACGCTGCTCAGATTAGCAAAATTTAGTCCAACACCTTCCACGCTATAAGGTAATGAAATTCATTGAAAATAATATTAATATTGAACATATAAAGAAAACACGGACAACAGTGAGAAAAAGACAAAAAAAAAAAAAGAAGAAACACGTGTACACATACTGCTACCTATTCCGGTGCACTTTTATTTCAACCTCTAGGAATGGTAATGGAGTTTTACAAAGTATCTGTGATAAGAGTACTTCTTCGGCTTATCCTCTCCTTTCTATCTATCCTTTCATTAAATACTTCTCCAAATATTGTTTCTATAAAACACAAATTTGCAAAGTATAGGACGCAGAGCATGGGCGGGGTGACGGAGGCCATATGCCCAAGATGGTATTAACAGTATGTTTGTAGCGTGGCTCCAAAAAAAAAAAAAAAAACTGTAAACCAATACAGATAGTTGAGGCAAACCATTAACCAGTGCGAGTGAGACGCAAAACTCTCGAAGACCGAACAACAAAAACAACAGGCCTGATCGCACTTAAGAAATAATTACGATGACGCAAGAGCTGTTCTTCAGCCTAGAGCTGCTTTACGACTGATAAGTAAATTTATGTATTATTATTAAAGTTGGCAAATTTTATAAAGGCCCACGAGAGTTTTGTAATAGATTTAAAGAGAACAAGTTTAATTAAACTATTGCAAATGAGTTAGTCTATCTTGTGAATTTGCCAACCCTGATAAGGGAAAAGCGCACACGACAGTTTTATCCATCAATATATTACAAAATGGTTTTAGGTGGCTTGGAATTCGCCAATTTTGATAACTCGAACCACGGGTGTTGTAAATTAAAGAGCGGTTATCATAGCTGGCGAGTTGAAAAAAAAAACGCCAATGAGACTTTTGTAATAGGCTAAAAGCGTACAAGTTTAGTTAACCTATTAAAAACGGATTTGTTTGTCTTGAGAATTTTCCAACCCTGGTAACAGAAACCACAGAGATTACAAATTAAAGAGTGGTGTTATCATGGTTAGCAAATTAAAAAAACTTCCACAAGTATTTTGTAATAGATTAAAGAAAACAAGTGATTATCCATCAACGTATTACACGCGAACCACGGGGATTGTAAATTGAAGAGAGGTTATCATAGGTGATGAATTGAAAAAAAACGCTGCGAAAGTTTTGTAATAGATTAAAGGTAACAAATCTCACTACCTTTTAGGCTACTACAACATTGCTGTAGGTGTCTTTTGATTTCGCCAATCACACTTAAGAAAGTTTTGCAATAGGTCGCAAAGAATGAGTTTAATTATTCATTAATCTATAACAAAACTGTTTTAAGCATCTTTTCAATTCGCTATCCATGGTAAAAATACTCAGGTTTTATAATAAATTAAACAAAACAAGATCAGTTTTTCATTGATCTATTACTTACTAAACGGCTTAAAATGTGGTTTTAATTCGCCAAATACAAAAATTAAACCCCCAAATATTGTGCATCAAAGAATTGGCAAATTGAAAAATGCCCAAGAATGATTTGTAATATATTTAAGTTAATAAGTTTAAGTATTCGTTAATCTATTACAAAATTGCTTAAGGCATCCTTTCAATTCACTAATCATGGTAGCAGAAGTCATGAAGATTGTAAATTAAAAAGCGATTATACTAGCTATGTGAGTTGAAAATAAGCGGTCATGAGTGTTTTGTAATAAATTACAGAGAACAAGTTTAACTCTTCATTAATCTAGTACAAAACTGGTTTAATAATGTTTTTAATTCACTAAGTACAAAAAAGGGAACCGTGGAGATTGTATATTAAAGAGGGATTATCACGTTTAACGAAGAGGAAAAATGCCCACTGGAGTTTTGTAATAGATTAAGGGATAAGTATGTTCATTATTTTTGGTCTATTACAAACTGTTTATGGAACTCACTACAGAGAAAATTATCAGTTTAGTTAGGAATATACCAAGGTAAAACCTTCCCCGAGGGAAGAATTCTCTGACAAAAAAAAAAAAATAAACGAAGTGCATTTTAATTTGAAAGTACATTTTCTTAAAAGGCTTCAATAATCTTAACTCGCCGTTCAATTGTAATTTGGTTCAATTTGTTAAACACTGAAACAAAGAAATGTTAAAGTCAGCTGGGCAAAAATCTTGACGTAAGTAAGTAAGGTGGCACCGAAATGCTACTTTTATTGCCAAGTACTGAAAATGGTAAAGCAGTGGAGTAAAATGATAATACAGGGTATAATACCGATATCAAGGCGGATTTATTATTCAATGGGTTCGGCGAATTCAGGTCAACATTTTTTTTATCAATTATATATCAATTTATATCACATCGAACAATGCCAATTTTGTCATGCCCTACTCTACACATCTGCACGAACAAATAAAACGCCAAAAATGAAAGTGTATCTTTAACAGCTCAGGGTTTAGATTTGCATTAAGATAGTGTTGTACTCGTACTATTGCAGCGAAGCGGTTGCCTTGTTCGTTGTATCATGTACCGATATTAGCTATAGTTCTTTCTGTACAGGAAACCAGAATTAGAAGCTGCCTGCTAGGCAGTTGGTTGCTATTCATAATCGAGCCACGTATTGAAAAACATTTATTAAGGATAGGAATTGAATAAAATGTTTCCATAAAAAAATTTTTTTAGATTCCGTTCTTTCTCCTACCCCAATTCGAATTTTCCTCTGTATCAAACTTCCAGCCTTATCCACTCTTTCGCGGATGACAGCAGCATTTGATATTCGTACTCTTTTAGTTAGAGACCAAGCCTATCAGAGATCGCTGCCAAGAGGCTAAAAACGAACGATATACTGAATAGTGATCTTCTATTAATCTCCGAATGGGGTCGTAAAAACAGGGTAGCCTTCAACGCTCGCAAGACCCTGTGTTGTTTATTGTCACATAAACACACGACCGTAAATGCTGCTCTATCTGCACTCATGGATGGTATGAATATTGAAGAATCGGATGCTGTTGATGTTCTTGGAGTCAAGGTATAGTGTGATGAACTTCACTTTATCCGACCTCTTTACTATTTATACCACCTAATCCGACCGAAAATGGAATACAGCTCTCATGTTTGGGCCGGTGCCTCAAAGTCTTTTATGGGATTACTTGACCGTGTGAAGGAGAGGGCGAAGAAGCTTATCGGTGACAGTAGGGTATCCAACGCTATTGACTCACCCACTGGAGCATCGACGCAGTGTGGGGTGCTTTACTCTGTTCTATCGTTTCTACAAAGGATTCGTTTTGCAGCCGTACGCTTCGTCTGTGGAATAAGTTGCCTGCAAATGTGTTTCCTCTCTGTTATAACGTTGGAAAGTTCAAATCAAATGTTCAGAAACACTACTCCCTCTTTTCCGCTCCTCACAATCTATTTTTCTAGTACTGGTCCACGATAAACAAAAATATATTTAGTGCATATTTATCCAATTTTTTTGTACTGATATTTCATAATAACTTTTATTCACAACTACTATATTTAGCACAAAATATTATTTATTCTCCAGCTGAGTTTCTTTTAAGGGCAAAGATAAAAGCTTATCAAATGTTATATTATTTAATGAGTGGTTTGAATGCATTCCATGAAATCTACAAACAGTGTTTTGCTGGATTTGTTTCACTTCAAAATAAATCCATAACACAAAATTAGAACATTTTCGCACCAAAAGTACTATTTCCTTAACTTCTTTGGCACTTTGCTTAATTAAATTATTTTTCATGCTTGATGCCGAAGTACAACGTACAAAAATATTTTCGTTTTTCAACTTGCACACTGTAAAAAAAACCTTTGGAACGCAGTCATACGAATACAGTTTCTCATTTTTAACATGCTCATGCATGCCATTACGTTTATTTTAGTAAAATAAAAAAAAAAAAAATATATTAAAAAAAAAAAACACATAATAATAAGAAAAATACAGTCAAGCCACAAAGAAAACTATAGAAATTTTGATACATGAAGAGTGACAGGGTCGTAAAATTTGCCAGTAAACAAAAAAAATCAACTCGCACATTTGCACTAAACATAGAAACTTACTCATTCGCATTGTTGCCCACACACACACATACACACTAACACCCACCCACATTCACTCACACTCAGACACAATTACAAACTTACCAACAATTTAACATAAAATGAGAATCAGCATAACAAAAAAAAAAAAAACAAAAAAAAAAAAAAACAGAATGGTAAGAAAAAGCAATTTACATGAAATACAAACGGCGTAAATGGGAAAAATCTCTCAAATTAGATTTTCTAGCATAAAATGCACCTTTGGGAAAAATGCATATTAGTCGAGAATGTAAACATGAGCACATACACACAAGCGCATAATTTATACTCCTACCCACATTTATATGAATGTCATACAACAAACAGCAATATGTAACAATATTTACATATCCCAGCGAATAATTTGAGAAGCGTTAAGAAAAAATAAAAATATTTACACAAATGTTTTGGTATTTCGTGGCTTTAGAAATGTTAATTTACTAATAACTGTAAGTTTTAAGGGCGGAAAAACAGTGTCAACATATAAATACTGTGGGTGAAGGTTGGGGGATTGATTGTGGAAGTTGATTTATCTCAGCACCTGTCTTGTCGACTTTATCTGATGGGTGAATTATTTACGATTCAACAGCGTCTCCGTGCAAGTCGCAACTTTCATGCTAATCGCTCTTGTAGGAGCATGCAATTTCCCTTTAGCCAAAGGAAGACAAGGCTAAATGAGTTGATAGGCCGAAGCCCATTAAGAGCATCAGGTCTGAACAAACTCACCTGACGAACCATAAATTTTGGTTACTTATATTACAGGTATCTGTTGCAAGGCACCTCAGGGGGTTGTTAGCCACCGAAAGCCGGCATACACCAAAGTTATTGCACAATCTGCAATAACTCATCCGTTCAGAAAATAGTTTAGATGCGTTAATTCCCACGATTTTGGAGGCTAATTCAATGGTACGAGATGTGAAACTATGCGGCTACCAATTTACAGGTTTTGCCTTGGCGTATTCCTAACCAGGGCACTCTGGTTTTCGGGTAAAGAGGGGTAGGGGTCCCTCGTTTGTGGTAGCGAATAAAACTTAAGGAAGCCGCATGATGAAACCCTTACCAATGGTTTAAATTAGCAGAACGGGAATCAGCATTGGCCCTGGTACTTGCGGTTCCACCCGGACTGATCATTTTTGAGGTGCCTACCGTGGCTGAAACGTTCTGGCTGCTGTTAAAACCTAAAACGCAGGAAGGGGGTGTTAGTATCCTTAATAACTGCTTGGTTTGTGGCTTTCTTCGGACACTAACAACCTTCCGAGGATATGTTGCCTATACAACAGATACCTGTACTGTAAGGAACCAGTGGTGATGGTTGACGGGTGGGTTGGTTTAAGGGCTGATGCTCTTAGTGGGCTTCGCCCTACCAACTCATTAAGCCTTGTCTTCCATTGATTGCTGGCAAATTGCACACAGGAGGGACTAGAAGGCCCAAAGTCATCAACAAGAAGTTGTTCATATGGTTACAAATATATGGCAAAAATTGTTACCTGTGTGAGCCAAGCAAGCCACTTGAACTGGTCCATCATCAGAAAAGATCGCAAGGCAGGTGCCGATGTAAATCTTTTTCACAACTGCTTCCTTTAACTAATCAATTGCACTACAAGCTGTGTGATATGTTGCACCGTGTTGTTGAAACCACAGCTCCTGCACATTATAGTTGTTCAATTGACGAACGAAAATCACTTATCATGGTTCTATAGCGTTTACTATTGACTGTAAAGTTTTGACCAGCATGGCTTTTTAAAAAGTACGGACAAATAGTTCCACCAGCCCGTCAAGCTCACCTAACAGTCAGTTTTAAAGATTATCATCACGCCAAATATTCATTAAAACAAAAGTGAGCTCTATCACTAAATAGAATCCGCTTATAAAATTGGGATCAACGATAATCTTGTTTTGAGCTCATTCATCAATTCCATTCATGTGAACATGCCAATCCGAACTAAACATAAATCACTTAACAGCTGTAAAATGACTGTTGTTGAAAAAAGTGTTGCCAACATTAATATTTTTACCTCTACAAAAAATCACTTTATCCATTATTATTAAAAATTTTATCATAAAATGTATGTGCATGTAGTGCGCATTGCGTTAACGTCACTCAAAATTTTTATTCTTATCAACAGTCAATTGTTCTGAAGCAGCGAAAAGATCTGCAATATTTTCATTCAAGATCAGTTTATGAAGAGCTTACATAAATTTCAGCTTAGTTGGACCTTAGAAAAAGGGTGTTCTATTGTCCTGAGTTTGATAGTTTGATCACTTCTCTGAAGAAGAATATTGTCGGCATTTTCTTAAGATGCATCTATAGAAAATGCAAGAAGTAAACGGACCAACAACAATGAACACAAAAATTGTTGGTGGGTCTTACGAGTATAAAAGCCACTCAGTAGAATTTTGTTGAAATTTCAAAGTAAGTTAATAATTTTAAAATGCGCATAAATTTAGTGCAAAAACATTAGGACATGACAAAATCTAAATCTATAAAATACTCCATTTTAGCAGAAACACTCCGTAAAAATACTCTTATACCCGCCTCATAAAATACTTTTTCAATGCAGTCAAGAGACGCGAAATTATTGTTCCCGCAGGACACAGTTCAGTATCAATAAAAAAAGATCATAAAATGTTGACTGGGGTTCTGAAGTTGGAAAACAACCGAAAAAAGAAAAGAAAATTTATATTGCATTGTTGCTGTTGTTGCAAAATCTTTCAACAGCCATCGCAAACAACAGCAGCACAGGCGTCGCGTCACAGTCATCGTTATCAGGAAGCCGCAACAAACAAAAGCAGCAGTTTTAACAAAATTAATCAAATGCAAAACCTTTTGTTTTTAGTACAATATCAGCAATTTTTAGCACAATATTGTGTTGTATTGTACACTCGTATACAGAGAAAACACTGTATACTTTTAAAGCACATATGTTTTATATGCTACGAGTTTATATGTTTAAATATGTAAAATATTTATAAGCAAACTTCTAAATGAGTTTTGGTAAATTTTTTTTAAATATTTTTTTCTATTATTGAAATAAAATTTTTTATATTAAGAAAAAAAAAAAATCAGCAGCGGTTGATCGAGGAAAGGGAGAAATAAAATGTAAATTTGCGTTTTGAAAAGCAAGTAAAATACTATAATTGCTTCAAAAATAATATTGTTAATATTTGATACACAGAATTATTAAAAAATCATTAAAGAATTACATTTTCAATAAAAATGTTGGTTGATTCAATAAAAGTTATTTTTGATATTTTTGCTTTCTGCAAAATTTTTGTTGACAGATTAAAAAGAAATTAAAATCACAATAATATAATATATATCATTACATATAACATGTAAACGATAATATTTATTTTATTTATTTATTTACTTATTAATTTATGCCTATGGAGAATAACTCCTTACAGGCAGATATGACGTTAAAAACTACGCATATGAGTTAAAAACTAATTACAAAAATTAATAAAAAAAAAAAAAAAAATAGAAAAAATAGCTAATTTCTGGAAAAAAATGTATAAGCAATAGAAAAAATTTGTTAATTACTGGCATTTAATACTAAAATTATACTACGCTTAACAAAATTTAAGTTCATCGAAAAGTCAATAACGTGGTACAGTTCATTAAAACAACAACATAATCTACGGAAGGGATCTGCATTCGCATAATTCTGACGGTAATAAAGCACTGACAAAGGTGGATATTGACGAAGACTACGCTGGAGAACATCAAAATTTAGTTTGGACACCAGGTACTCCGAGCAGATATTGCCGTTAATTAATTTGAAGACAAAGATGACATTTAACATTTTTCTGCGACTTGTCAAAGAAGGCAGCTTTGTTTGTTGCAGTCTGAACTCATAGGATGGTAAGTTGGCTTCAGTGTTCGGGTAGATAATGCGCAGGATGAAAAGAAGGAATTGTAACAACGCTTGCAAATTATTGAATTTTATTACCAAAATGAGTGCTCTGTTAAGACAGTTCATCGCGCGCTTCTTCCATTTTATGGTCAGTTTAATCGACCTACTGAGGCTTCTATTCGGGCTATTGTAAAAAAATTTCGCACCAAATTTACATTGTTGGACATTAAACCACCAACACGCTTACGTAGAGTGCGAACTGAAGAAAATATCGCAGCCGTATCGGCCAGTGTTGGTGATGACCGTGAATTATCGATTCGGCGCCGTTCGCAGCAATTGGGCCTCTGTTACTCCACTACGTGGAAAATTTTGCGGAAGGATTTGGGTGTGAAGCCTTATAAGATACAGCTGGTGCAAGAATTGAAGCCAACCGACCTACCACAATGCCAAATTTTTGGTGAATGGGCTCTTGAAAAGTTAGATGAAGATCCACTTTTTTATCGAAGAATTGTGTTCAGCGACGAGGCTCATTTCTGGTTGAATGGATACGTGAACAAGCAAAACTGCCGTATTTGGAGTGAAGAGCAGCCAGAAGCATTGCAAGAGCTACCAATGCATCCACAAAAAACAACCGTTTGGTGCGGATTATGGGCTGGCGGCATCACTGGGCCGTATTTCTTCAAAGATGATGCGAATCACAACGTTACTGTGAATGGTGAGCGCTACCGTGCGATGATAACAAACTTTTTTTTTGCCCAAAATGGAAGAACTTGACTTGCATGACATGTCACATGCCACACAGCACGCGAAACAATGGACCAATTGAGAGGCGAGTTCGGTGAACAGTTTATTTCACGCTTGGGACCAGTCAATTGGCCGCCCAGATCGTGCGATTTAACGCCTCTAGACTATTTTTTGTGGGGCTATGTTAAGGCTAATGTCTATAGCGACAAGCCCGCTTCGATTGACGCACTGGAAGCCAACATTGCCAACATTATTCATGAGATACCGGCCGAAATGTTGGAAAGAGTATGCCAAAATTGGACTAAGCGGATGGATCATTTGAGGCGCAGCCGCGGCCAACATTTGCATGAAATAATCTTCAAACATTAAATTATATCGACCCAACTATCGATCCAAATAAATATTTCATGCATTTTTCTGAATTTTATGTGTTTTTTTTTAAATTTCCAATAGTTCTTATAAAATCACCCATAAAAAAAGTTGTTTAAGTTCGTTTACGCGACATTTTCAGGACAAAATCGGTTTAAGTTATATCTTGGGTTTATGTGGACCGATATCGGAAATGTTCATTTTCTGTATTTAAGTAATCTTCTTTTATAACCAGAACTACTTTTAACCAAAAAAGTTGTTTAAGGCATACGTGACATTTTCATAAAGAAATCGGTTTAGGCTATATCTCGGGTATATATGCACCGATATCCGAAATATGTATGCTTGATAGGGTCGGAAATTAATCACAAACCTCTATATACACTTAATATTTTTGTGTAGGGTATAAAAAGAATATTATGTGTAATTTTTCAATTAATTTCAATGGTAGATAGAGGGAAGTTAACTTAGAGAAATCATATAGATTTTCAATATCTTTCAACTAGCTCCCAGGGCTTTGAAGACAGATTGTTATTCTTTTCATTGAACTTTTCATGACTTTTTCACAGAGCTGACGCTGTATGTCTCCGACGTCACGTTAGATCGCGAGTTTAGGCTTAAGATCTGTTTCTAAGTTTCTTTTCTAAGGTTGCTAAGATTTCACAAGACCATATGGAAAAAAATCGCACGCCATTAAATCCATTCCTTCGGAAACGGAATTGAATTCATCAGCCATGTTCCGATAACGCGCGTTCTGAAACCGCAATGCGTTTTGAAAAACGCTTAATTGGTTTTTAGGTGTCCTGAGGAACGCGCGTTTTACTGTCGTTTAGGAGTTTTTTCCGAAAAAATACAACATGTGTTTTACATACGTATATATGTATGTAGTAGTAATATAAAACGAAAAAAAATATTTGACAATAAATAGAAAAATTTTTCAATTTAGTTTTCTTAATGAAAATGTGTAAAATTCTTAAACTTTTTATTGAAATAAAAAGAAAACATATTAAATTTTAATTGTGAATAATTTTATTGCCTTTTGCAAGTTCAGTTTTAGCAAATTCAAGCGAGTTGAAGTCGCCAATTTTAAGCGATATGCGTTTTCCAGAACACCTATTTGGCGATTTCAAATCGCAAGACCATATTTCTTGCGTTATATGTTTCTCAGAACACCTACTTGGCGTTTTCAAATCGAAAACGCAAAATTTAAGCGATTTGCGTTTTTCAGAATATGCATGCATATCTTATTTCTTTAAAAGGCTAAAAACTAAAAAGTTTTTCAGATTTAAACTATTGTTATGAGAAAATATTTATTTCATTCTTGAAATAATATTTAATTTAATTGTATAACCCTTTTTAATTTTTTGGGTTTTGAAGAACCACAACACGGGTTTAACTCCGTTTCCGAATGGAATTGAGCTTTTGACAAATGGCTGTATATACACGATTTTTGAAATCTTGAGTTATATCCACGTTTTTTGATAAGGTTTCTTGAAAATCTCATATTTCGGCGATATTATTAGTGTTTGTGTTTTATTTCATAAAACATTATTTGGGGGAATAATATGGTTAAAAAACTATAACTTAACTAAACTAATCATATGAAAAAACGATTTAGCTTTTTCTGAAAAACGAATGACTTGCTAGTAACAAGTCAATAAAATCTGGGGAAAAAAAAATGACGAGAAAGTTGAATGAAACAAATACTGATTTGGAAAATAATTTCAAATAGAATTATAGCAGCAAAAGTAGAAAAAGAAAACTGTATAAAAGTGATGAGCTAAAATTATGTTAGAGGTTTGTTTTGCCTCCTCTTTTCCAGCTCTTGAGCACACAAGGACGAAAATAGTAAAATTGCGGCGGCATATTCAATGTTTTTGTTTTCTTTTTATTATTAATTTAAGTACATACATACACACTTGCACATAAACAGATGAATGTTAAATGCAAAGGCAACATACGAATACATGCATATATATGCATGTGTGTGTGTGTGTAAAACGAGCAACAAAAACTACAATTTTTCATTCTATTTTATATGGCTACCATGAGAATTCTAAAGAGAATTTCTGTTATTTATTTAAGAGTTGTTGCTTTTGCTACATACACACACACATAAATATATACATATGGCTGTATGTCAGTACATATATATACAAGTGTGCATACATATATACTTATTTAATAGATTTTGTATTTGTGTGCATGCTTAAGCATGCATGTGCCAGTAAGGATGCCAGAGAGTGTAGACACGAACAAGTGTGCCAGTGAAATTGTGCAGTTCTGGTGAAGCGGTTTGTGTGTGTGTGTGTGTGTGTTCGAATGAATGAGTGAGTGAGTTATAACGTTTGTTTGTTGTTATTGGGACCATGAAAGAGAATTGTTACGTTAATTTAATTTGTGCATTCATTTAAATTGTATCATTGCACTTGGTAGAGTCGTTATATTTAATTATATTTGTCAGATTGCGAGAAACATGATTCTGTTACTCGACTGATGAATAACAATTTTTCTTCCTCTTCCATCTACTTTTTTGTTTTTCTTTTTTTAAATTCTTTTTTCAAGCATTTATTTTGTGTGGTGTTTAGTTTTTTGTGCTGTGTCTGTTTCTATTTTTTTTTTAAGATTGAGTATCCGTGATGATAGGGAAAAGTTTATTTCAGTCAAGTACATGATGTTTATAGGAATTAAAAATTTAAGTTTTTCTTACTTTTGCTCAAAATATAGCTTTGAAATTAACTTAATGATTTTGTAAATTAATTTAATATACATACGAGTAGTTGGTAATTGCAAATGCGTATACTGCCGAACGTAAAATTTTGTTAAGTGTTTTTATTTTCAATATATTTTGATGCTAATTTTTATTTATTGAACAAAAAATCTATTCGAATATTCGCAAGAACATGAGCTACAACAAGTTTAAAAAAAAGCGAACATAAATTCAATAAACTTAGTTGAAAAGCTGTTTAATGTAAGCATATATTTGCCTCAACTAAAGAAATATTCTTATCTCAAATGCTTTAAATAAATTGAAATATTTAAAGAAAGTTACATTTATTAAACTTTTGTAAACTTTTATTAAATTACAATTTTATTTAAGTGCCAATAATATATTTTGATATATATTTTACCACTTAAATGTTTCATTTCAATGAACAGTAAGAACTGATTAAGAAACTAGCAATTTTTAATACAAAAATATTTTGTACTAAAATTTGTTACACCAAAAAATGCGTGTATTAAAATGTTTTGTACTTAAAATGAGAGCAGTAAAGCCATTGTTGCTCAGGTTTTTCTTGTACTAAAATTTGTTTGGTACTAAAATTTTTTTGTATAAAAAAATTTATGCTTACTGAAAATTATGTGTTTATAATAGTTTTTTGTGCTAAAAACAGTTGTTCGCTATTTTAAAACAAAATGTCTGCAGTGTACTTGAATAACTATGCCTGTTTAAAAAAAGCTGTTTACTAAAAAAATTTTTTTTTATTTAAAAAAAAAAACAATTTTTTTTTTTTTGCTTAAAGCAAATATTTTTTAAAATATTCTTAATTTTGTAATTTTGAGAACATGTACGAGTAGGTATATTTTTATTAAACTCAATAATTGATTTCATAAATGAATTTAATTAATATCGATATTAAAAATTATCGATATAATCCAATTACAAATAAACAATTTTTTTTTATTAAACAGTAACAAATAAAATTTTCATACAGAAAAATCGCTGATTAATATTTTAAATAAACAAATTTGTAAATGTACTAAAAACGGTTCTCTCTTAATAGTATAAGTACTAAGCTTGCTCGTTTTTCATATTATTATCAAATCAAATAACTAAAAATCATACAGTAAATAGATACAGATGATTTGTACTAAATGTTTTTAGTACAACAACATTTTCTTTGCACGAAAAAGTTTTTCAATTTTTTGCATATGAGAAAGCATAAGCTTGGGAAAAATATATTTCTGTACTAAAAATGTTTTTTCTAAAAAAATATGTACTAAAAACTTCTTTTCATTGAAAAACAATTATTCTTGTTTGCTAAATTATTCAAGCTTTTACCGACATGAGACATACGTTATTTTAAGTTTGAATTCTAAAAAAATGTATTATAATCGTTACTAATATATAAGGACTAAAATTGAACTTAATTAAATTTTAGTACCTGAAGAAAATTTAGGCAATTAAAATTAGTTTTTTTTCGGGTTAAATGTTACAGTTGAAATTAAAGGTTATATTGAATATTAAATGTCTGGTAGCGCCTGCAAAAAACTAAATTTTTAAAGTAAAATTTAGTACGAAACGACAATTTAAGTAATTGAGGGAAAACTTATATCCTTATTTTATATTATATCATATTTTTGCTTAGTTTAATAAAATTTTGTGCTAGTATTAAAAGAACAGAGCACAATTCTGGTGCTAACAGTTAGTTCGAGCACTGAAAGAAAAATTTAGTACTATAATTATTTATTTTCCTTTTTTATATATACTTATTTACAATTTTTATTCGAGTGACAGGATATTATGGTACCAAATAAAGAAGAATATTTCTGTACTAAAATCTATAATTAAAATGTACTAAAATTTTGTAATGATGTACTAAAATTTTGTAATGAAATTTTTGTTTTACTATCAAAAACTTATATATTAAGCATTAAACACATTGAAGCCAGCAGGCAACCGACTTCAATATCTCAAATATACAAAAAATATATTTATATGCGCCAATATGTCATATATAAAATACATGCATTTAAATGCAAACATCTATTTTAGCAACAGCAAGATGACACGACTGTAGGTTGTCGTCGATACAGATTTTTTGCCACAACCGAAACGTATTTCCGTTGACTACAAAGTTAAAACAGGGTGACCAGTTTGTAAAAAATAAGTAAAACAATTTAGCTCTTCGAAATATTTTATTTTCTAATATAACATAAAAAAGAAAAAAAAATTAAAGAGACGGATATAATTTTTTATTTGTCAAATCGAATTAATGTTATTACACATTTTAAAAATATAATATAATATATTGTTGTAAAGTTTCAAGTTTTGAATAGTGTTCTCAATGTAGATCAGAATATGTATATATCCGATTATATTTACAACTTTGAAAGCCAAGTTGTGAAGTCTGCTGTCGTCTATGTGTTTACTACTTTATTGTACTGTTTGCTGTATTTTTGTTCTAAAATTTTTGGTTTGTTATTAAAAATTTGTTCTGCTGTTTACAGAATACAGACGAGCGACTAGTCAAATAAATTTGTATGAAAGGCATCCAATTTTTTGAGCGATTTCCATAAAAAATTTTGGTACACAAGCCGCTCGTCTGTTTTCTATGAACAGCACATATATATTACTGTTCTGTTTACAGACAAGCATCTCGTCTAAAAATTTTTATGAATATAATTTAATTTTGAGTGATTTCCATACAAATTTATCGAACGAGTCACTCGTCTGTGTTCTGTAAACTGCACATAAGTTTTAATTTGTGTGCTTGGAACTAATTTAATTTATGGTCGTAAGAAGAGGTATTGATTTTATTGCGGTAAGAAAATTATGTTTTTCAACTCCTTTTACTTATCACCACTTACTTGCTGACAATTTACGTACTAAAAAACTGATGTGCAGGAAAATTTATGAGTTCTGTTAACTGAATTTCAGTTAAAAAAAATGTATCAAAATCTTTTCTGTGTGCTTCTTAATGAAATCTTTAATAGTAAAACAGACCTTTTTTTGAAAGCAAACAGAAAAAGAAATTTTTAGAATTTTTGATTGTTGATAAAAGCATATTTCTAAAAAAGATTTCTAAAAGAAATATCGAAAGATATGTGTTAGAAAAAAAAATTTATATAAAACTTAGAGACCTCAAGCCCAAAGTCCAAAGCCAAAAAGTTTTCTTAACAGATTTTTGTCTCCCGTGCGCTTAAAAACAATGAGCTATAACTATAGTCGATTCATTTTAAAAACAATTTAAATTTAAGCATCTGCTGCTCACTTTTAGTCATTCAACTATAGTCAAGATTATGTTGGTTCTAAGTTGAACTGGCTAAAAATGGGTGACAAGTCATATTCATTAAACACTTGCATAGAATCTAGTATGAAATATAAACAAGTGGCATCTCTCACCAGCTGACAAGTTAAGTTAAAAAAGGAAAACAAACGGTAAAAACACTTAAATAAAAATTAAAAAAAAAGAAATTTTTAAAAACTATAATAAATGTTTTGTGTTTTAGTTCAAGTCTTTTCTTTCGTAAGTTTTTTCTGAAGAAGTATTTTTGACAATACAAATATGCTGTGATCAATCATTTTTGATTGAAGAATACAGGAAACATAATATCAAATCTTTAGCTGGGGGACAACTAGCTGTTTCGTACTCGCTACACTACTCATCAGCACCCACTGGGATTTGAAACTATTAATTAATAAATTATTTATTATTATAAATAATTTTAACTCTATAAATTTGAACTTTTATTGACACGGTCTGCATAAAAGAGCGAACAGGGTCAGTATAAAAGGAGGCTAACTGGAGTACAATGTCAAATGTCCATATTTTGTATACATAATTTTTATTTTATCCAACTTTTTCATAAAATTTACTTTTTTTAAAGGTTTTTTATATCTTATCATTTATCGGCGAACAGCTGATTTACTTAGAGTTATGTTTATTTACCTAAAACATATTTTCTCTGTTTAACTCTAGAACCGATTTTTTTTTGTTTATAGTAGACGAAAAGTGCACTTTGATTAAACATTACTTTATATTTTTTAAAGTGTATTTTTTTAATGACTACAGTTATAGCCCAATATAATTTGTTCACTTAAAGAAACAAAAAGATATCTTAACCTGTTATATCAATATCAATTCAATTAAAAAATAAAACAAGCGCTTAAGTCAAAGTTTTTAGTACAGTTGCATTTGCAAATATTGCATTTTTATTTAAAACTTAAAAAAAGAGATATTGAGTACAGCTTTCGTTCAACATTTTATCATAAATCATTTCCATTGAACTTGATTTTTCAATTTTTTCCCCATACTTTTTGAATTGTTTTCTAACACACCCATCCATATAAGCGTTTACATGCCAAATACGCATGTAAATATCACCTTTGAATTGATTTATCTTCAGTTTGAGTGTGTGCGTGTGTGTGTGTATGTTCTTTGCTGTTCTTGTTTTACAAAAGCAAATTTGTGTTCCATCATGTTGAAAAAGTGAAAAACTTCAAATCAATTTGTGTTCAAATAATCTAATAACAAATTTCGTCACTTCCTGATTGCATTTTTTGGTATTTTTAGTTCGCTTTTTTCTGGGTAACTACAACAATGCTGTTGGTAACATACATACCAGCATACAAACACACACTCACACACATGACTTCTCATTTCGATTCAACTTTCACACATGGCTGGCAGATTATTGCTCTTAAAAACCAATCCCTAGTACTCTTTAAAATATTTCGTAATTCAATTACAAACTCTTAAAACATGAAATGTTAAATCCTGCCTGCTATGCCGGTACTCAGAGATGCTGAACACTAACTGCACATAAGTTTTTTTTTATTCTGTTTTTGTTTTTGCATGACTGTAAGTGAATATTTTGCACTGGTATTTAATTTACAGTTTATCTTTTATTTTCGTTGTTGTTTAAGTTTTATTTTGCAATTGTTGAAATAAGAGTTTTATAGTGGTTCTCTTTTAGTCAGTGAATGATGAGTGCATTTTTTTGTTTGTTATTGAAATGCTCGTACGCTCTTCTCCTGCAACATCTTTCAAGAAAAAAAAAAAAAAAAAAATGAAAAATACAACATGCAAACGAAACCCAGCAGAAGTAAATGAAAACAGGAACATTATTAAATGTATGTACATATGTATGTACATATGTCTACATATAGCTTCATATATGTATGTTTATGTATGTATGTGTCTCAATTCGATATTCTATTTTTTCACAGATGCTTCTTTTTTTCACTTTATGGCCTTTAGTTGTTTGCGTTTAAGCCATGAGTTTAGACGTTATTTGAATGCTAATAAAAATTAGGCAAAAAAAGAAAAAATATTCGTTTTATTTACGAAAAAAAAGAGTCAAGTCAGCGGGCCAAAAAGTTCAAAAATCAATTGAGTTTATTACACGAATACAAACAAGTAAAAATACGTGTCTATTTTTTATTGTTGTTGGTGTTGTTGTTTTCGTGCGTGCATTTATTTGTGTGCGGGCGAGTTAAACGTTCTTTCATTGAGACGGTTGCTTAAAACGTATTTATTTGGTTCTCACGTCTGTTTCGCGGCATACAGTGTGAGTGGGTGCGTGTGTATGTTTATGTTTGTGGGCTTGTGCATTTGTTTTTCTTCCTTTTGGCAAACGTGTTCATTACTTTTGCTATTAGCTCTGCCAGCTACATAAAAACATTAACATACTTTTAGGAGGTGGTTAAAATGGTGTGTTTATTAAACACCGCATATTTCAATAAAAGTTAAATTTGGTAAGAAATTTTGTAGTTATTTGAAATAATGTGTATATTTAAATGTGTAAACATTATTGGGAGTGAAACTTTTCTCCTTCAAAATGCAGCTAACTGTTATAAATGTTGTTTTGTTTGTTGTTAAAAAAAAATATATCTTTTGTTTATCAAAGCAATTATAAAGAACAAAACATTTTCTAGGAGGGAAGTTTTTAATATTGGATTTTTTGTTCTTTCGAAATATTTAGTAAGCAATTATAATATAAGTATGTGAAATTTTTGACAGTACAGAGTTTTTAATTTGAATTGTATTAAGATATATTTGTAATTTAAAAGAGTGTGTTTTTATACAGGTATACAAGTTTTTTAATTGGCAGCCATTTTGCCAGCTGTCAAGTGATTTATGTTTGGTTGGTATTATAAAAAAAATAAACTGACGCCTTCCTGACAAGCCTTCCAAATTGTGCACATTTTGACCCCCGAGCAGAAGGTTTTGCCTTGGCGTAGATAGGAGGGAGTCCCTCATTTGTTGTACCAAATAAAACTCTAGAAACTGCATACAGGAGGGATAAGAAGGTCTGAACTCTTAAGTAAGGTCTATATGGCTACAAACTTATAGCAAAAAGTTGCGCCCTGCATGAGTCCAGCAAGACACTCGACGGCGCTGGTGGTCCATCATCAGACTATGCCGATGGTGCTGATTAAATCAATTTCACAATCTTTGCCCACTTGGGCATTTGGGATTTCAATACAGTTAAGGGAAAGCCAAATCTGATTTTTTGTTTCGTCCATAAGATTTTTTTGCATTTTTGAATGTAAGTTTGACCCAACCGAAGTCTGTATACAATTCCTACTTACATTTACACAGCGATGGCCTAGGCCGTAAAATGCATTCAACACTGTATACATTGTAAGCGAAGATTGGATAAGTCCAAAACTATATTATTAGCATTTGTTTTCTTCTTTGCTTCTTATGTACATTTAATTTAGCAATATGAGTAGAAAAAGACTAATCTTAACCGGATGCTAGTTCTATGTAACTTGTTTATTTTTATTTTTTCTGTTGACACAATAGCTTACAATCGGATGCTTTGCAAATTGTAATAACTTGTGGACTGCTGGGAAGTTAAGACTAAAAATCTTTCTCCGAATTCTCAGATCGTTTATATTTATATTTTTATTTTCCATATTACAAAATATCGTTCATTACAAAAAATTTTTATAATAAAAATATTTAATTTAATACAGCTTTTTCTTACTTTTATAAGTCCTTTTGAATAAATTTGCAATGTAAATTGTTACGCATTAAAATTTTTTTCTAGAAAATTTTTCCATTTTAATTTGTATTTTAAGACTGTTAAGGAGACATAAGAAAAGCTGTTTACAGGGGATTTGCTCAGAACGACATTGCTATACGAATATTACAGCATGCTCGTGCCATTGTAAAGCGTTTAGCTAAAAATGTTTTATATTGAAAAAGAAATAGTCTTATAAACATATGTACTTTTTCCCCAATTTCGTAAAAGCTTTAAAATTTATCAAGAGCTTGTTAAAAGATTTTTCTAAAGAAAATTGCCTTATTAAGCCTTTAGAAGCAAAAAAAAAAAAAAAAAAAAAAAAAAAAAAACACACACACACACACACATATATATATAAAATATCATACCAAGTGGCAGGACATAGAGTTCATATGCTCTTCACCATTTTGCGTTTGACCACGACTTCTAGTTGCCTGAAAGATAGAAGTCTGTGATCGTTGAATCGGGCAATCTTGTTGGCTATGCTATATCGCACAAAACGTGATATTTCATAAACAGGAAATACGTTCTTTACAGTATCCATTGTGGCTTCTCTCTGTACGCAGTTGCACTGTTTTGTTGAAACCACATATTCGCGACGCCCCGCTAATTCTATTCCGGCAGTAAAATGTATTTATCGTGGTCCTGTAGTGTTTGAAAGTGACAACAGCAGTATTGCAATGATGACTTTCAACTGAAAATCATGGTCCGCATTGTTAATCCTCAAAGGTCCTATATGCGAAGTATAACGCTTCATTGTTAGTGTGTTTGTATTCCGCAGCTGTCTAAATCTCAATGCTATTTGTAAAACCTTTTACATATTACGATATGATGATTTAATTTTCGCCACCCTATATATATGACAAAATAAGGCAGCAAACATTGTCAGAAAATTCTTTATTTTTCTTTTTAGTCTAAAAAAAAAAGAAAAACCAAATTAACTGCCTGGCTTACGATGTCGTTTCGTTAACGTTCGCTAATGTTTTTTATTAAAAATAAGAGATCTATAGTCAGTTAATAATCAACTAACGGATATATTAGAGGTAGACAAGGCAAACGAAACAAGAGCAGGAAAAATAAAGCTTATAAACGGCATCGGAATAGGTTTTTTAGCCTTAAAAAGTGTGCCGAACGTTTACGAAACGACATCGTGAGCCAGGCAGTAAAATATTTTTATTCGATTACCATTTGAATCGACAAATTTTTTTCGACTTCTATATGCCATCTTAGAATAAGATGATTAATTTTGCCCCACCCTGTATATATATTTTCAATAAATCGCTATCTAAATAAGCATGTTGAACCGAGTTCAACAAGAATTAATTTAATTTTTTTTCTTCACTGTAATTATTATTATTTTTCATTTACTTTTGCTATATGTATTTAATTTCCCCCTTTTTTTCTTTTACATTGTACACATACATACATGAATTTTTATATTAATTTAACCTTGCGGTATTTATGTACAAAACCTTGTATTTTAGTCTTAAGAAGAACTCGAATAAAGCAAGAAGCTTTTAATAAGAAAAACTCACTTGTTTTTCTAAACCAAAAAAGGTATTAATTAGGGAAGAGGAGTTACCTCTCACCCTAACATATGGTCCTTCGACAATCCTAGAGTAGGCTAGGATTTGATTGAACTGGTGGACAACTTGTTCCAGAAGTTGCAATTCCCCAGCAGTTGTCAATAGCGAAGCTAAATTCGAAAAAGCCCACCGTGCTTAAAGGAAGAAAGATCTCATCAAAGGTTCTACATGATCACCCGATCATAGTCAAGAAGATACGAGTTAACAACAAACCATAAGGAAGAATATTTCCATCCACAAGGAGATAAAAGCGACATTCCACAAGAAAGAAAATTCAAATGGGTATGTACAGTGTCAGATTATATTTTGTGCGGTAGTAGTATTAAACATAAGCAAAAAATAAGTAAATGATACCAATATACATACATAAAGGCATACATACTTTTAAGAAAAAGTAGCTGCAAAAAAAAAAAAAAAAAAAAAAAAAAAAGAGAATAAATGCCTAAAAGTGTTCCCAACAACAAAATTAAGCAAATAAAATTCTAACCTTAAAAAATTAAAAGTTCCACCTCTGATTGGAAATAATACCAACACTGGCAAAAAAGGTCGTCACTGTTTGCAAAAGTCTACAAAATATTATAACGGTTTCTTTAGCATGCGCAGTAAAGCAAAATGAATTTGTAAAACTCTTCGCACTTATTAAACCAATGCTTCAATTCAGCGTGTTAATGTAAAGCATAGAAAGGTGTCAATTGAATAACAGCAAAAGATTTGAGAAAATAAAAAATAAACCGCAGTTTAGTGAAAAAAAGACATTTAATTGAATTTAAAACTTTAAAAACACAAATATAGTGACTCATATTAAAATAACATAGTGAAGCTTTAAAATTTGTGTATGTAAATACGAAACATACATACAAAATCAAAGCAACAACGTACGCAAAGAACTCCTGTTCAAATAAAAAACAACAACAAACAATTAACACTTCATATACAGAGAGTAAGGGTTTCCCATACGAAGAAAAACTGAACAAAAAGGTGAGTGGAGTTATCAACAAATAATATAATTATTTAAAACATACAATTAAGGGCGAAATTAAAACTAAAATCGTGGGACAATACAATAGGCAACAATAAACAAAGCTACTTTTGTTTCATTAAAATTTTTTTTAATAAAGAGCAGTGATTATTAAAATTAAAAAGAAAACCATCGATTTCTTTTGAAAATTTGCATACAGTGCCGCATTTCTTTTCATCCAGTGGGAAATTTTTGTATTGTCGCATACATCAAATTTAGTTTTGAACTATCATTGTTCGCACCAAAAGTATAAATTTTAATATGGCAGCCAAAAGAAAATGTAAATATGTCATCATGGAATTGGAAGAGCTTTTCAAGAACATTGAAACAACACCCGCAGAGGATCTAAATGCGTCTTATTTAGAAGTTTCAATGCAAGAATTAGAAAAAAAGTGGGAAGCATTAAGTACAGCTTACGAAAGCCACATAATGGGACTAGACGAGAAAGTGGAACCAGACTACAAGGACGAATTGGCTCAAAACTATCAGAAAGTGTGTAATAAAACTCATAAAATGAGAGCTAAAATTTTGGGTTTAATCGCTTCCACAAGAACAATAAATCAAAATGAAACTTTAAATATTTCACAATCTTCCATGACACTTAAATTACCACCATGTGACATAGAAATTTTTGAAGGGGGTTATTCAAAATGGCCAGGGTTTAGAGACATGTTCGAGGCGGTGATTGGGAATCATCCACATTTAGCCCCAGCTCAAAAGCTTTACCATTTACGTAGCAAGACGAGGGGGGAGGCTAATCAAATCGTAAAACGGTTCGATTTGGTTGACAGTAATTTTTCTCTGGCTTGGCAAGCCTTAAAAAATCGTTTTGAAAATCCTCGCATTTTGGCCCATCAGCAAATGAAACAGATGTTTGGTATGTCGGCCATTCAAAATGAAAGCGCAAAATCAATTACATATATCCAGAGCGTACTTAATGAGAGTTTAGCTATTTTTAATTCCCTTAACCTAACGAATTCTTGGGATGCCATTTTAATTCACTTGTGCGTTTCTAAACTACCAGAAGAAACCATGAGAGCATGGGAAAATTCACTAGCGGATCACAAAAAGTGGCCCACTTGGCAGGAAATGTCTGATTATCTTTCGAAAAGAGTAGAAATGTTAGAAACGTTTTCAGATATGAAAAAACCTCATAGCAGAGAAAATCAAGGATTGAAAAATCAATCATTTCACTCGCAGCTGGAGCAAGAAAAAACCAAACTTAGTTGCAAGAAATGCAAACAAAACCATCCGTTACGGTACTGTAAACAATTTAAAGCATTATCGGTAAGCGACAGAATCAAATACGTGTTTTCAAATAAATTTTGTGTCAACTGCTTATCACCAAACCACTTCAAGTCAAAGTGCCCCAGTACTAGTCTTTGTTTAAGGTGCAATCAAAAACACCACACAATGCTTCATCTTGAAGAAAAAGCAAGAGGCAAAGATGACAATGAGTTTCGGGTTAAAAGCCAATCATTTTCATCAACCAATGAACATCCCTCAATATCGGGTGTCCAGAGTTTAGACAAAACTCAGAAGCCTCCGAGACCCGAAACACGAGAAACCTCAATTCGCACTTATTTTTCGCGAAATGAGGGAACGACTATTTTGCCTACAGCCTTGGTAAAACTCGTACATCGCGGAGAACAATATTTGATTCGCATTCTCTTAGATGCTGGTTCTGAAAGAACTTTTATTTCCACGCGATTGCAACAAAATCTCGCTATCCCTGTTCAAAACTACAATACACAAATCTCAGGTCTTGGTGGAACAGTTGTAGGGAAATCTAAAGGAATATGTTCCGTCATGTTGAAATCCAGAATCTCTGAATTCACCCTTCAGCTGGATGCTATTGTGATGCCAAAGCTGTCAAGTTTGCTGCCTTCTAGACCTATTAAAGTAAAATATTTCGGGGAAGTTCAAAATTTGAACCTAGCGGATCCCTCTTTCTTTAAACCAGCTACCATTGACATGATAATAGGCAGTGATTATCTTCCTCTTGTAAACTTGGATGGCGTGAAATCCAATATATTAAACTGCCTAGAAGCAAGAGAATCACAGTTTGGATGGTATTTATCAGGTCCGGTTTTAAACAATGAAATAAAGTCATTTTCGATAGCAGTGAATCCCTTGAATGACGACGAGCTACAACAACAATTAAAACGATTTTGGGAGCTAGAAGAAGTGGACAAACCTCTGACAGAGTCAGAAAATGATAAATATTGTGAAAGGTATTACCAAGAAACGACAACACGTCAGGCTGACGGCAGATATGTTGTCCGTCTTCCATTTAAAATTGAATTTCCGCATGAAATATATCTCGGTGCCTCAAAGCATATGGCGCTCGCTCAGTTTCATAGAATGGAAAAAACTCTGGAAAGGTATCCAGAGTTAAAGGAAGAATATTTTAAAGTTATTAAAGAATATTTGGATTTAGATCACATGGAACCAGTGTCGCATGTTGAGTCTCAAATAGAGAGACAAAACGCATTTTATCTGCCACACCACGCGGTCGTACGCCCAGACAGTAAAACCACCAAAGTGAGGGTGGTCTTTAACGCCTCAAAAAAGACAACAAGTGGGTATTCATTAAATGATGTTCTCTACCAGGGACTGGCTTTACAAGCGGATCTGATGCAGGTAATAATGGGGTGGCGTTACTACAAATACGTTTTCACCGGCGACATTCAAAAAATGTTTAGACAAATACTGATAGATGAACGAGATCGGTCTTTTCAACTTATTTTCTTTCGTGAACACGACGAGGCTCCTGTTAAAACTTTTCGCTTAAAGACAGTTACGTTTGGAGTCAATTGCGCTCCTTTTCTGGCCATTAGAACTCTACAGGAGTTAAGCAAAGACTGTAAAGATTTGCATCCGAAAGCATCTTATATTTTAAAACGTGAAATATATGTTGACGACCTCTTGTCTGGCGGTCACACACTTAACGAAGCGCAAGATAAACAACAAGAAGTTATGAGAGTTTTGAAATCGGCAGGGTTTCCGATGAAAAAAGTTACGTCAAATGATCCATTTCTTCTTCAACACTTGCCCCGGGAGGATCTTCTAGATGAAGATTTTTTGAGGTTCGATACCTCCAGTAATGTAAAAACCCTCGGCATCCGCTGGAATGCCAAAGCGGATTACTTCTACTACACTTTAGACCCAATAGATATATTAAACTCCTCAACAAAAAGAAAAATTCTGTCCGTCATTGCTAAATTATTCGACCCGCTTGGCTGGGTTGGGCCAGTAGTTATAATCGCCAAACTTTTGATGCAAGAATTGTGGAAAGAAAAAGTCGATTGGGATGACCCTGTTTCTACACAAATCTTGACAAAATGGAAGCTATTCGCAGAGTCTTTACCGAATATATCCATGATAAAAATTCCTAGATGGATCAGTTTTACTCCAGAACACAACATTCAAATACATGGGTTTTGTGACGCTTCGGAAAGGGCGTATTGTGGTATGATTTTTATAAGAACTCAAAGTCCTCAAGGCAGTATTAATAGCAGTTTGTTAATAGCAAAAACAAAAGTCGCACCTCTTAAGAAAACAACAATTCCAAAGTTAGAGTTGTGTGGGGCTCTTCTACTTACCAAGTTAATACAAAATTATGTCAGCAACTGCAACTTTTCGTATGAATTATATTTATGGACGGATTCATCCATAGTGCTTGGTTGGCTTCAAAAAGATCCCAGTACGCTAAAAACCTTTGTAGGAAACCGAGTTGTAGAAATTCTTAGTATTGTCACGACAAATCAATGGAAACATATAAAAACCGAAGAAAATCCTGCCGATCTCGGCAGCCGTGGCTGTTTTCCTCAAGAGCTTTACCAGAATAGGCTTTGGTGGCATGGGCCAGACTGGTTAACGCAGCCCATGGATCAGTGGCCAACCCCTCGAACATTCGATCCTCACGATTTAGAAATCAAAAACCTTAAAACTTGCAATAATATCAAAATTATCTCAAATTTCAACTTGAGAAATTGTAATAACCTCGACAAAGACAAATCTCAATTTAAAGAAAATGAGCCGTGGGACATTCTTCAGGAGTTTTCTTCTCTTGATCGAGCATTAAGAGTCATAAGCTACGGATTTCGTTTCATCTACCGCATAATAAAGAAGCCAACCATCTACAAAGCAAATACTATAACTGCCGACGAAATCACGTTTACGAAAAGACGGCTAATCAATCTCACCCAGAAACTATATTTCCCCCGGGAATATGCATGCTTGAAAGAGAAAATCTCATTGTCTCGTAGAAGCAAGCTAATAAGCCTAAACCCATTTCTAGATGGGAATGATTTACTAAGAGTTGGCGGTAGATTGCAAAATTCAGCGCTCAGTTATGAAGAACAACACCCAATAATACTACCAGAAAAGTCTCACTTTACCAAGCTTCTCGTAGAATTTACCCACCGTATTCTACTCCATTCAGAACATCAAATAATGATGCGGGCAATTCGACAAGGGTATTATGTGCCCAGGCTGAAAAATCTTATACGAAAATGTATTAGAAGTTGCAAAACGTGCACAATCTATAAGAAAACATTCCAACATCAAATAATGGGTGCCCTTCCTCCCGAAAGAGTGAACTTTTCTTTACCCTTCACATACACAGGCGTAGACTTTGCAGGCCCTTTCAACATAAAATCGTCTCCTCTTACGAATGCCAAAATCTTAAAAGGTTATGCTGCGGTATTCGTTTGCTTTGCAACCCGAGCAGTTCATTTAGAGCCGTGCTCGGATCTATCCACTGATGCCTTCTTAGCATGCTTTAGCCGATTTACAGGTCGCAGAGGGTTGCCCCAAACAATGTTTTCCGATAACGGTAGAAATTTCCTAGGAGCGAATTACACTTTACTAAAGCAGCACAATGCTTTTCTAAAAGCAGCAGAAAAAACATTGGTCGACAAGTACGCCCTTCACGGGTTTAACTGGTCTTTTATCCCACCTTACGCGCCACATATGGGTGGTCTCTGGGAGGCCGCCGTGAAGAGCATGAAATCCCATTTAAAAAAGATAGCTCAACCACTAAATTTTACATTTGAGGAATTCAACACCTTACTTGTAAAAATTGAAGCAGTATTAAATTCCCGACCACTTTCAGCTATCAGTGAAAATCCTAATGAAGTTTTGCCATTGACCCCCGGACATTTACTACGCGGCGCTCCAATAACAGCTCCACCTGAGACTCTTTCTGGTCTACAAAACCAGAACCTATCCGTTCTAAAACGCTGGGATCAGCTAAAAGTGCTGCAACAAATATTTGCTAAGAGATGGAAAAACGAATATATTACTGAATTGCAACGCCGATACAAATGGAAGAAAGAAAGGAATAATATCAAACCAGATGATATTGTTGTTGTAAAGGAGGATTTATTGCCTCCCACAGATTGGCGACTCGGTCGTGTAACTAATGTTATTTATGGAAGAGACAACAAAGTCCGAGTTGCGGATGTTTTAACTCAAAGTGGAATCATTCGAAGGCCAATTGTAAAGCTCTGCATTCTACCCACTGCTAGTAACTCCCTTGATAATCACCCTTCACCAAATATTTCGAATTAAGTACCCAGCACTTACTTTCTAATAATATCCCCCGATCGACCTATGAATTTATGATGCAAAATTGCGAAGCAATAAAGCTTATTTCAGATTTAATAACAACCGCACAATTTCTCTTTTGACGCTGTAAATATTCCTTTGTCTCGTTTCTCTCCTCTAGATGGAACGTCGTCCAAGATGTCACGTATGCCGTGGGAATCACCCTTTAAAATATTGCAAGCCGTTTATGAAATGGAGTATTGAGCTGCGACGTCTCTCGATTAAAAATAAGGGTTATTGTCTTAACTGTCTCGCCCACTCTCACTCACGGGCAGGATGTACCTCCGAGAACAGATGCACGATAACCGACGAAAATGGGCGGCTGTGTAACGCCTTTCACCATAGCATGCTTCACCGAGACAAACCGGACTCCCCGTCATCCAGCTTTGAAATTACCGATCTGCCTGATCTGATGCAAAAGACTGAACCCGAAGCTTGCAAAGCTGAAGTAAATCCGAGCATCAACGAGCCATCATCTACGGCAAATACTAGGCCGCATTACAAAGTTAAACGGCATCAGCGAGCCCGTTTAGCCTTTCCGCCGATGGGTTCTAACAGGATTCATGTTTTTATCCCACCTCTTATTCGGGTCAACCTTAATTACAAAGGCCAAAAAATGTACACGACATTTATACTGGATCCGACAGTGCCTAAGTCATGTATTTTAAGACAAGTCGCTCAAATACTACCTGAGTTCAATCCCGTTGGTTCAATCGAAAGCTTTATTTTGGAACCCGCTTTTCCTCACGATAGCTGCCACAAAATAGCTGCACGCTTACAACTGGTAAATTATCTGGAGGCTCCTCAGCTAGAACCCTGCAACCTTGAAGAAATTGGCAAACATTTTAAGCCGTATGTGCCACTTGCACACCCCTTATGCCTAAAGAGTGGCGAAATCGACGGAGTACTTGGCAAAGATGTAGCGAGCCTAATTCTACTGCCTCCGCTGGTCCTAGGTGAATCACTGTTGGTCAGCGCCCAAAAAACAACATTTGGTTTCGTCATTTCCGGCAATTGGAAAGGTTGTGTCTGTCATTAGTCGTGGCCGGGAGTATGTTGAACCGAGTTCAACAAGAATTAATTTAATTTTTTTTCTTCACTGTAATTATTATTATTTTTCATTTACTTTTGCTATATGTATTTAATTTCCCCCTTTTTTTCTTTTACATTGTACACATACATACATGAATTTTTATATTAATTTAACCTTGCGGTATTTATGTACAAAACCTTGTATTTTAGTCTTAAGAAGAACTCGAATAAAGCAAGAAGCTTTTAATAAGAAAAACTCACTTGTTTTTCTAAACCAAAAAAAGTATTAATTAGGGAAGAGGAGTTACCTCTCACCCTAACAAAGCATTTTATTGGAAATTTTTCAAATAATATATAATACTAAAAAATTCCATTTATTTGAATCGTTTTGGTTTGTATAATAATATTTTACACAGCAATTATTTTGCAAGCTTATTTTACAAGAGTTTTAAACACTTCTTAAACATCTTTGCTGAACAAATTGCACATATTTCCATAAAAATTATTACTTAGTATGTAATTATAGCTTCTAAAAAGTTTCGCACTTTAATTTAAAGCCTAAAAAGAAACACTGTTGCCTACTTTTAGCCGTTTATTTCATGTAATAATTTTCTTCCTTTATACTTTCGATTCTTAGCAATTTCTATATTAAATGCTTATTACGCTCTACTTTTTCAAAAGTACATGTGTTGGAATTATATCTTCATTAAATGTCTTTTACGAATAATACAGAAACCAAGATATTATTTAACACAATGTCTTTGTCTAGCATACTCACAGAAAATGAAATTTAATTGAAATAAAAAATTCAACAATGCGATAAACACAATACGATAATATAACGAATTGTTCTGACAATTAATTATTATTTATAAAGAAAAACTAAAAATAATTTTAAACACAGCTCCTTTAAATATGCAATAAAATTTATTTCCTCGAAATTTTAATAAATTCCACAAATAAAAAAATTTTTTGTACCGGGAGCAAGCATTGTAATCTACACTAATGTTAAAATTCCAAGATTTTTGTTACTCTTTTAATTTTAATAAGTATGTCGCATATTCATACTGAATGTTATTAAAACAATACATAATAGTTTTAAGTCTTCACTAAATTTATGTTGGTTTTTCCTGTTTTATGAAAAAAAATGAAGTCTCAATAAAACCTAACTAGCTAACTAAACAACTTTTTAAAAATTTATTACCCTTATTCATGAAAAATATTGTATGTTTATTAAACTATTATTTGACAAATAAACAAGTTGGTTAGTTAGGTTTTATTGAGACTTAATTTTTTTCCTAAAATAGGTATAACCAACATAAATTTAGTATAAACTTAAAATGATTATATATTATTTTAATAACACTCTGTACGAATATGCGTCATGCTTATTGAAGTTAAAAGAGTAAAACAAACATCTTGAAGTTTTAATTAGTGCAGATTACAATGCTTGCTCCTGGCACTTAACAGTACTTGTAACGCCATGTTTACAGTAAATGCACTTAAAGGTAGAAGAAAAAAACTTAAATCTAAACCCAATGCACTGACTTAAACTAAGTTTATAAGCTAAAAATTAGAATATAAAGAAAAAAAAAACATTATAAAAATTATGTATAAAATAATTAAATAAATTATATCTGAAATAATTATAACTAACAAAAAGTAATATAAAAAAAAAAAAAAAACAAAAACCATAGGAGTTAATACAAGCAGATAATCAATACTTTTCCTTCGACAGCAAGTACTTTTGGTAACGATGCTTTACTATCCAGTATCAAGTAGGCATCGGTCAAAACTACTAGTATCGGTCAGATATACTCGTTTTTTAATGACAGAAAAAAACTGAGTTGGTCATCATTTTAACCACAATTTTATTTGTTTTCAAAGTTTTTATAAAACAAATCCGTGCATGCAAATGGAACTACCAAAATTGGGTGTATAGTTAGGTTAGGTAAGCAGGCCGCTTGATTTCCAGCAAGTACCCGGAAACTCTAGCTCACTTGGGTCCTATAGGTCGTTCCCTTTGTGATTGCCTGAAAAAGTTAGTAAAAGAAAAAGAAAATACAAGGTTATAGGGATATAGAAGGAGTGAGGAAGAGGGAAAGGAGGTGGGAAACTATTAGTGTGGCATTACTTGCTGATTTAATAGCCATCCGCTGCTTCTAATGAAAGAAGCTATCGCAGTCGGTTTGACCGAGGCCAGACATGAAAGGCTATTGAAGCTCCGCTCGTCTAAGTACCTTAGACGATGATGCTCCAATGCTTGGCATGTACCGAGGAGGTGAAGGATTGTCTCCTCCTCCTCCTCGTCTTGGTAACTTCTACAGAAGTCGTTATATGGTAGACCCAGTCTCCTGGCATGGTTTCCAAACGGGCAATGTCCAGTGATGACTGCTACCGTCATTCTTAGGAGAGATCTAGGAAGTTTTAGTAGCTCTCCTGTTCTCTTAGAGTTAATGTGCGGCCACAGGCTTCTTGATATAAGGCATGTGGGCTCTGTGTGCCACCTTTCTTGGGCATATTCTAGCGTGTGGAGTTTTATTCGTTTCCAACACGCTGACAAGGGTTGTCCGCAAAAGGGGTCTATATCCCTGTCCTCTATGGTTGTCCCTTTTTTGGCTAATTCATCAGCAATGTTGCTGCCATTATTGGACCCATGTCCACGTACCCATTTTAGGGTTAGGTTAGAATGTCTCGTTATCTTATTTAAAGATATCCGGCATTCTTGGACAAGACTAGAATTAGTATATATTCCAGTCAGGGAGTTGATGGCGGCCTTGCTGTCTGTAACTATCATGATATCCCTTCCGAATATCTTGTGGTACATCAGCCATCTGGCCGCTTTATTTATAGCCGATATTTCGGCCAGAAGTACAGTACATCCGCCTGCTAGTCTGAAGGAAATTTTAGTGTTAAATTCCTCTATGTAAACGCCACCCCCAACCCTTTCTCCCCTTCTGGACCCTGGGTGTATAGTTGCATTTCATAAAAATGGCGCTTAGATTGCGGTCAAGACTTTGAGATACTAAAATGAATAGTGCAGTGACTAAAACCATTCCAATTTGTTACTAAAAGATCCTCAGGTCAGAATTATGTGACTTTATTGAAGATTGGATGTAAGATCATTATTATATATAATGATCTTACATCCAAGCTACAAAGTTTTTCTTCCTCCATTGAATATGTCAAACAAGATACAAGACAAACTAATGGGTGAATGTAGCAGAAGAATTGCTATGATGGAATTCCTGCGCTTTAAAAATCTTCGCTTCCGGGATCCTAATTAAGACACCTCAATTTCAGCCAACGGATCAGAAGTTCAAGCTCATAACGAAGATTTTGATTTTTGGCTCCATGTGTTATTCTCTGCCACTAATCATAAGAAGAAATCGACCAATATGAGTATGTATGGATGCTTTTGATTTGATACTGAATAGGTATCGATACTTTGCCATCGATACCGTATCCATTATATGTATCGATATTCTACTGGTATTGTTTAGTACAGTGTAAGTAAAAGTTTTCACCAGCACAAACATTGTCCTCTTTTCGTGAAATCCAAATACAAGAAAAATCTCGCTCGCTAGATAAAACATGCGAAATAATATTGCCCTCAAAATAAGACAATCTTCTAACAAAACTGCTCATCAGTCCGAAAGCGTACACAGAAAAAAATAGATGCCATATTAATAAAAAAATTGCACTATTTTTATCAAATTTCCTGTGAAAAAGATTTTTTGCCGGATTGATAATTCAAATTATAAAGTAGAAATAGCTTTTTGTTGTTAATATGTAAAATATACTTAACAAAAGAAATTGTTAAAGAAACAACAACTCTTCACTGTTATATGACAACCTTTTAAATTTATTTATTGAGTAACAGTCAATAATTCGGAAAACTTTTTATTAATTGAATTTTATTAAGAGATATTTCCAAAAATTCATTATTAATAATAATTTAACTAAGTCAATGCAAATTTTATTAAATTGATGGTTTTTTATTAATAACATAACTTGATTGAAAAAAAATCTCATTTATTTTTTTCTCTGTAATGAAACCAGGCAAGAATTTTGGCCTTCTTATAAATAAACACATAAGAAAATCTTTTATTTATACGTAGGAAAAAATATGGTTGATATAAACATATTCTAAGAACAACATATTATACTTGTATTTTATGTATTTGGTTTTTATTCGACCTCTATTTCTTAATTAAGTAGTATTTCGTTGAGTTTAAGGTCCTTTTTGCTTATTTATTTTAATATTTCTGCCAATATTTCGCTTTCCTTCGGATAGCTTCTTCAGGGCAATAATATTTGTTATTGTTTAAAAATTTTTTGAAACAATATTTTATGGTTATACACAACCACATAAAATGGTTTCAGTCGAAAAGTTAGGTAACACATGGACTGAAAAGTTCCGGGCTTAACAAAGAAACACCGTTTTTATTAGCTTAGTTCATCAACGTGATCTCCATCAAGAGCAACGCAATCATTGCAACGCCGCTCTAACAGTTCAATAACACTTTTGTTGAACGATTTATCTTTTACCTCAAAATAGTCCTCAGTTTCAGCAATAACCGCTTCATTCGTGCGAAGTTTCTTACCGACGAACATTTTTTCACGTCTGCGAACAGCCAGTAGATGCTGGGAGCCAAATATGGTGCATGTGGGAGCAATTCGAAGTTCAGTCCATGTAGTCTTACAATTGTTTTAATTGACATGGCTAAACACAGCTCAGAATCATCAACACTTTCTCGTTTTTGGTCCACAGTGAGCAAACGTGGCACCCACTTTGAACAGAGCTTTCTTATAGTGAAATGCTCATGCAATACTACATGGGCTGAAAAGTCCCGGGCCTAACACATAGATGTCGCTAGTTTTATTGCAGTTATCTTTTTTTCAATTAATACTAACCTTCCAAAGACAGCTGTTAAAGAGTCATGAAAGCCGGTGCTCGAAAGTATAATTTGGGCGTGTGCAGAAGAGGGCGAAGAAGCTTATCGGTGACAGTAAGGTATCCAAGTCTATTGACTCACTGGTGCATCAACGCAGTGTATGGTGTGTTACTCTGTTTTATCGTTACTGCAATGAATTTTGCTTTGACGAGTTTAGGGATCTAGCTAGCAAAACTCTTACATTTTTAGGTAAAAGGCGTTTATCGTGTACAGCTCATCCATTTGTGGTCGATTGACTGGGGAATCGTGCAACGCATTACAGAGAAAATACCTTTTTCCGCTGTCCGTTTTGTCTATGGAATAAGTTGCCTACAGACGTGTGTCCTATCTGTTATAACGTTGGAAAGTAAAAGTCAAACATTCACAAACACTACTCCCTCTTTCCCTCTCCCCACAACTGATTTTCCTAGTCCTGGTACAATGCATTGCATATGTAGGGATTATCCCCTAAGTACTGGTTCAAGAATAAAAAAAAATAATTAAATGTTTTATGTAACTAAAAAATAACAACAAATAGACTGTTTAAAATTTTAGACGATTGAAATGATAAACATTTTCTATAAAAAATTTAATTGTTATATTTTTCCAACCTTAAAAGAAAAAATCAGTCATGTTCCGAGAAACGCGCGATCTGAAACCATGGAGCGTTTTGAAAAACGCTTAGTGCACTTTTAGGTGTTTTAAGGAACGCACGTTTTATTGGCGTTTGGGAGGTGCCTACGAAAAATTACAGAATGTGTTTTATATGTGTAAATATGTTTGTGGCAGTTATATGAAAGGAATAAAAATGTGATAATAAATAGAGAAATTTTTTAATTTAAATTTTTTTAATAGAAAATTTCTAAAATTTTTTTTTAATTCTTGAATTTCAATTGTGATTAATTTTATTTCCTTTTGCAAGTTTATTTATTTATTTACAATTGCAATACAAAAAGCCAATAATTGTTTTAAGCAAGTTCAATTAATGCACTTCAATATACAAATGTGAGTTGAAGTCGCCAAATTTAGGCGATATGTGTTTACCAGAACACCTATTAGGCGATTTCAAATCGCAAAACCCTACTTCTTGCATTATACGTTTCCCAGAACGGCTATTTGGCGTTTTCAAATCGAAAACGATAAATTTAAACGTTTTGTGTTTCTCAGAACATGCCTGAATATTTCTTAAGAAATTAAAACCTTAAAAGAATAATAATTTTGAATGTTATATTATTATTTTATATGAAATTAATTAGCTAAGAAAAAATGCCAATATGTAAACTGAAAATATTAGCATTATCTTTAAGTTTTATATTTAAACTTGCTTTAGAGCATTAAAGAGAAATAAAAATACTCTTTCTAAGACTCTAGTAAAATATTTATGTGATTATATTTCACACACAATTAACAAACAAGGCCGTATGGCTTTTCTTTTCATTAAGCCTTGCGACTTGTTCACAAAATGTTCACAACTTAATTATTTACATGATTGTGATAAGACTTATCACTGTTGTTGTTAAATAGTTTCATTGCAAAAGCTAATAGACAACAAATAAAATTATTTACACAGGCACAAACAAGCACACACACTCACACAGAAACACACACTTATACAAACAAGTAGACGCATGAACAAGCTGTCAAATACGAGGGATGTCTGAAAATTATTGGAACAATTTGTACATTGCTAAGAGATTGTGTCAGCATAGTAATTTAAATTCATTTTCACAGCAAATAATCTGTGTATCAATTTGTAGCCCGAAAACCACCCTCGTAGTTTGAAAATAAACAATCAAGGAAGCAAATCATTAACAAAACCATTGCCATGAAAAAGGTCAAAACATTAAAAGAATTCAATTATAAAAGAAATGAGTGAAAAAAAGCATGCAAACAAATAAACGCAAACGAAATAAGACACCAAACACACACACACACACTAGTGTTCACAACTAAAAGTCCCAACGGCTTTGCATGTGTGTGTGTGTGTGTGCTTGATTTTAGAGTGGGACTCTCGGCTGTTTCAAGTCTTCTTCACTAAATTTTCTCTGCTGGTGAATTTTTTTTTTTTATACAAATTAATTACAACAAATGGCGGAAACGTAGAAAATTGTATTATTTTTCTAGGTTTATTATATTATTATTATTTTGTTTATTTTTTATCCAAACAAAATGGAGATAAAAATATTATTATATGTGCATTTGTGTATACGTGTGAGTGTGTGTACGTGAGTGTTTTTTCAAGTGTATTTGTTGTGTAAATGATGAGTGCAGCTGCTTGTTTTTGTTATTTTTTTCTTCGTGTTACTCTTTGTTAATATTTTAAATTCTTTGTTTATTGCAAGAGAGCCCTTCACATAACATTAATGCTTAAAACACTCAAACACGAACACACACACCAACACACACATTCATGCACACGCACATTCATATAACCATAAAATACATAGATATGTGCATAAATAACAAACAACAACAACAAGAAAAAAAATTACTTATACTAAAATACAAATGCACATACTTACTAACACACATGCACATATGTAGATATGTACATTGTTGTCAGTTTATTTATGCGTGTGCTAAAACTTATGCTATTGTTGTTGTTTGTTGTTTTCCGTATTAAAACAAAAAAAAAAAAAAAAGCTTTTGTTAAAAGTGCATAAAAGTACATTAGTATGTGCCACTCATCGTTACATGTTTTATTCAACAAATAACATGAGCAGCGAAAAATTGCAACAGTGGTCCTAAATGGCTTAACTAAGTCAATGAAATACAATTGAAAAACAGATCTTAGAAACTCTTTAGCGGAATGGGGTAAAAAAATTAAAAAAAAAAAAAAAAATTATCAAATAATACCAACAGCTTGTTTTTTTATGATTCCTAACTGTTTATATATGGACATATCATAGGAGCTACCCTTAGAAACCCTTAAGCAGAATGGGGTAACATATACAAAATAAAACATTCCTTATCAACTAATACCAACAGCTTGTTTTTTATGTTTCCTAACTGTCTGTATATCATAGGGGCTACCCTAACCATCTGTAGACGTGAAATCTTTTAAAAGATATTTTCAAACATTCAAGTTTATATCCCAATAATTCAAATAAATTATTGAGAATTTAAAAAGGAAATTTTTTTTTTATCTTGGACCAGTACTACATATGCAGTGCATTGTACTGGAACTAGGAAAATAGGTTATGATGAGGCAGGAAAGAGGGAGTAGTGTTCGTGGAGGTTTAACTTAAACAATAACAACACGAAAGACCAAAACAAACTCTATTGCAGCATTTCAAATGCTGGAATTAAATTATTTAAAACTGATCAGTGCCCAGTGTATATACCTTCGACACTGCTCAGATTAGCAAAATTTAGTCCATCACCTTCCACGCTACAAGGTAATGAAGTACAAATGTTTCAAAATACCTGTCAAAATGCACATATATGTATATACGAGGGCGGTTCAGAAACTTCTTAGCCTGTCAATGAAAGAGAATAGTTAGTTTTGCAAAAATATTTTTATTTTTCAATATAATCTCCTGAAACTTCAATACGCTTAGTCCAATGTTTTCTAGCAATTCTATCTGTTGACTAAAATAGTTTTCCTCAAGGTCTTCAAAATAGTGGTTTACAACTGTAATTGCATTTTCATTTGAGGTAAAACGCTTGCCAGCAAGGAATTTTTTTAGATTTGGGAGCAGGTAAATGACACTGGGAGCTAAATCAGGAGCATAAGGTGGGTGGTCAAGCAACTCGTACTTTAATTCGTTGATTTTAGCCGTTGTTAAAACACTCTTGTGCGCTGGTGCGTTGTCTTGATGAAAAATTATTTTTTTGCTGGGACATTTTCTCGAATTTGTACATTTTATTGATCCAAAAGGTTGCAATAGTACTCTGAATTTATTATTTTACCCTTTTGCAGATAGTCAATCAACAAAATATCTTCGGAGTCCCAAAAAACCGTTGCCATAACCTTACCACCCGATTGAACTGTTTTTGCCTTCTTTGGGGCACTTCCTCCAGCTTCAGTCCATTGTTTGGATTGTTTTTTTGTCTCTAGAGTATAGTAACCATGGTGAAACCATGTCTCATCAACAGTTATGAAACATTGCTTAAAATCCATTTTATTTCGCTTAAAACGACACAAACAAGCTTGAGAAATGTTCACTCTTATGCATTTTTGGTTGACTCTTAACAAATGCGGCACCCATTTTGCAGAAAGCTTTTTCATCCGTAGTTCTTCATGCAAAATTAAATGGACTCGATCATTTGCGATGATATTGGCTATTTCACGCACTTTTATTCGTCGATCATTTAATACCATATCATGCACTTTGGCTACAGTTTCTGTTGTTGTTGCTGTTTTTGGACGTCCACTACGTGGTTCATTTTCAACGTTTTAATTCAGCAACCCAAGTTTTTACAGGAACAGGTTTTGCCTTGGCGTATTCCTAACTTAGGCGCTCTGTTTTTCGGGGAAAAGAGGGGAAGTGGTTCCTCGTTTGGTGCGGCAAACAAAACTCTAGGAAGCCACATGACTTTTGTTGTGTTGGCTTCCGAAACACTTACCAAGGGTATAAATTGGCAGAACGGGGATCAGCATGGCCCCCGGGTAGTTCTACTTGCGGTTCGACCCGGACTGATCATGGTTGAGGTGCCTACCTGGGCTGAGACGTTCTGGCTGTGGTTGAAACCTAAAACGCAGGAAGGGAGTGTTACTATCCTTGATAATTGTTTGGTGTGTGGCTTATTTCGGGGGCTAACAATCTACCGAGGATCTGTTGCCTGTACAACAGATACCTGTATTGTAAGGAACCAGTGGTGATGGTTGACGGGTGAGTTGGTTTAAGGGCTGATGCTCTTAGTGGGCTTCGGCCTACCAACTCATTAAGCTTTGTCCTCCATTGAATGCTGGAAAATTGCATACAGGAGGGATTAGAAGGCCCAAACTCCTCAACAAGAAGTTGCTCATATGACCGCAATCAACTGGCAAGAATTGCTACCTGTGTGAGCCTGGTAAGCCACACCGGGGCGCTGGTGAATCGTGAATAATTCACTCCGTGGAATGGGTCCACCATCAGATTAGGCCGCAAGGCAGGTGCTGATGTAAATCTCTTTCACAACTGTTGCATATGAAAGAGCACTTTCACTTAACACAATCACCATATCATTATGAACTTCTTGTCCCGATAAACCTTTTTTACGAAATATTTAATTTTTTTCCAATGTAAAAAAAATCGCGGATGCGTCTTTTGCGAACACCTGTTTCTATATGAAGGAGTTACCAGATGGAAACAAAATTTAAGATCTGTTCATAGCAGATATGGAAGTTTCCAAAATACTTAACTTTTTGCTGTTTGTACCGCGCTTTTGTGCTTACTTGATCCGAACCGCCCTCGTATATATATATATATATATATATATATATATATATATATATATATATATATATATATATATATATATATATATATATATATATATATATATATATATATAATATATAACATTTTTTGCTTTAAAATTTGTATACATAGTCTTTGTTCACAATATGAAGATATAATAATTAATTAAAATGAAAAAAAAAACTGAGAGTTTAATTAGTTTTCTGTTTATCTTTTAATCACTGTGCTATAGTTTCTAGTCTTAATATTGATGCCGTCGTAACTGTGTGCATCGCCAGCTAAAGCATATTCGCTTACAGACTTTGTTCTAAATGCAAGAGCGTCCGTATGTGTGTGTATTAGTTTATGTTTGCATATGTTTTTGTTGTTCTCGTTTGTTGCGTTAACGCTTTTGTTGTTGTACATACTCTATTTTTATTGTTAAATGTTGTAGGTTTTCGTTTTTTTTTTATTATTCGTTTTTTCCGTTAAGCTTTTAACTTAATTTTTCCATGAGTGCATGAATTTTTCTGAGTGTCACTATTCATGTGAATGGAAACGAATGCAAGCAAGTTCATTTTGTTGTTAGTGTTAGTGTTGTTGTTGCTGTTGTTATTATTATTATTCACATTTGTTTTGAAGTGTGTGTTCGTATGAGTTACTTTTTATTTCATTTAATGTTTTACTTGATTTTTTTTTTCTTTCATGTTGTTTTTATTTTGTTTTATTTTATTTTTTTTTTATTATTTGTTGCACACTTTTTGCTACACTTTCATAGAAACTCAGCTAGTTTTTTGTTTTTGTTTTTGTTTAGATGCTGTTGTAGACAGCAAAAAAGTTATGTTTGTAAATGCACGTTTGTTTTGTACAAGAAAATTGATAATATTATAATTTTTAATTAAATTACTTCATTATGCTTTGTTGTTCAAGTATAATTGAGCCTTTTGTTTTGCGCTGTTTGCTTTCAGTCTTCTTTTTTCTCTGTTTTGTTTGAGATTTTTGTTAAAAGTTATTTCATAATTTTTAATTTAATTTTACTAACGCAAATTAATTTTTGATGCTAAAAGCAATTTAAATGATAACGTATTATTTATTCAAACAATACATTTTCACGAATTATCCAAAATATTTGTCAAAAATTCCTAAAATAATTAAATTTTTTTTGAGATTTTAATGAAAATTAAAGGGAAATCTATACTCGTATTATTTAATTCGTTATTGAAAACAATACTTTTTATAGTTTAATGGATTAGAGGACAAAATATTAAAAAAATAAATAAAAAATAAAATAATACAAAACAGTTGCTATTGTAGTAAAAAAACTCGATATATTGTAAAATGTATTTTGTAAAAAAATCCACAAAAATATGGTAAATTTGTTCATAATAAATAAAATAATTTCCTAAAAATAACTTTTCATTTCATCGCAATTGCTATACACTCCAACAAAACAATAAAAAATAAAAATAAAATAAAAACTACAACAGAATCTCGCTAAAAACCGTTTAATACATTTGGATGCGATTAAAATATTTGAAAAATTACTTCAATTACAATTGCAATAGACATCAAGAAATAGCTTACTTTTAATGACGTTCCATTTCGCCACAAACCTCAATTTGAAAAGCTGGCGAAACAAAATTTAAGTAAATAAATCAGTTTCTCCAAAATTTTCATATAAAAAAAATTTTTTAAAACAATTTTTTTAAATTTTTCAGACAAAAAATATTTTTTTTTATTGCTTAAATGTTATAGTAAAAAAGTAATAGTTTAATCTTCAATATTTCGAAACTCCTCTGTAGTCTTCTGTAGGAAAATTTTTAGATTTTGTGTTTACGAGGTTTTAAAAAGTTGAGAACAAATCGATATAAAAAAACAATTTTAAACAATATTAAAATAGTTTCAAAAATAGAAATGAAAACTTTTAAAAATAGTCTACGGTAAAAGCCTATTTATCCAATTTAAGGGCTGATTTATACGGTGATTTAAAGTCATGCCTTTTTTCATAATACTCCTTTAAATCTTCTACCAAAATTACGTTACATCTAAACGATGATTTTTAAGTCATACCGTTTTTCTGCTTGTTGTCATTAAAAATAATCGTTTGTCTCTTTTTAGAATTTTGGTAGTATCGTCAGTCAAATGAAAATAAAACATTTAAAAAAATAACAAACGAGTCAAAAAGAATTTAGAGGAAAAAACTTGAACAACAGAAAATATGGCTTTTTTTAATTTAAAAATTTTTTCAGTACAAAAGACATGGCTTTAAGTCATCGTGAATATTTGGTCTAACTCTTGTTTTCACTCTTTTATATTAAATGTCTGTAATTTTAGACTAATGCATCTATATCCTTTTTAAAATAAATTTTTTTCTAAAGGTACATTAGTAATTTGTGACATTTCTAACATATAAAAACTCTGTTTAGTTACTAAATAATAAAAAAATAAGTTATTCCGTTAGAATCAAAAATTAAAAAAAAGTTGTATAACTGGATTAGATAATCGTATAATTTATGGAAAAACAAGTTATTTAAATTTGAAACTAGAATGTTTGCATCTAAAGTTTTCATAGCTCGCTATATTAATGTTTTTTTTAAAGCAAAAACAGGCAGAAAGTCTTTTTTTTTAAATAAATAACTGTGTCACCAAAGAACAGACGTATTATTTGCATAAAATGAGAAATATTAATCGATTAAGTTTTAAATATTAATCGAATATTTGGTTATATAAAAATAATAATTAAATTACTAAATTTAAAAAAAAAAATTTTTTTTGCTTCGATTAAAATCAAAATTTTTAATCGAATAATTTAATCGAAATAATTTACATTATAATTACAACCGCTTTCATGAAAATGTGTTTATCAGTTACACCGCCGAAGTTTTGATGCGTTAAAAATCAACATATTTAAAAAAAAGAAATTACATATTATTCGATTAAAATGAAAAATATTAATTAAATAGTTTATTTAAATAAATTTTTTATATAATAAATAATATATTAGATTAAAACCTAAAGAAATTTTGATTCGTCTTAAATATATAAATAACTGTGATACCAAAGAAAGGATGTATTGTTTGCTTAAAATGAGAAATATTAATCGATTAATTTGGTTGAAGAATTACAAATTATCTAAAAATAATAAATAAATTAGTAAATTACAACCCAAGTAATTTTCCAAAAAAAAAAAAAAAAAAAAAAAAAAAATTATTCGATTAAAATAAAAAATGTTAGGCGAATAATTTAATCGACTTAATTTATATTATAATTACAACCATTTTCATGTCAATGTTCTTATCAGTTACACCGCCAAAGTTTCGATGCGTTAAAAATCCACATATTTTTCAAAAAGAAACGACATATTATTCGATTAAAATGAAAAATATTAATTAAACAGTTTGTTTAAAAAAACTTTTTATTTCATAAATAATATATTAGATTAAAACCCAAATAATTTTCAAAGAAATTTTGATTCGGCTAATATAAATATGTAACTGTGTCACCAAGGAAAGGATGTATTATTTGCATAATATGAGATATATTAATCGATTAATTTGGTTGAAAAAATAGCTATAATGCTGAAAATAATAACTAAATTAGTAAATTACAACTCAAATAATTTTCAAAGAAACTTTCACCAAAATCGCACACAAGCAAACGACTGCAAGTGCTTCATCTGTGTTCATGGCTGGCATAAATATTGAGGAATCGGATGCTCTTGATGTTGTTGGAATGAAGATACAGTGTGATATTCGCTGGAATGAACACATTTTTCAGGTCTCTAAAGAAGCATTCAAGCGCCTCGGGGTTTTGGAACGGTGTAAGATGTACTTCCGACGTCCTTACTATCTGACCGAAAATGGAATACAACTCTCATGTTTGGGCCGGCGACTCAAAGTCTATTTTGGAGTTACTCGATCGTGTGCAGGAGAGGGCGAAGAAGCTCATCGGTGACAGTAGGTTATTCAACTGTATTGACTCACTGGAGCATTGACGCAGTGTAGGGTGCGTTATCTATTCTATTGTCACCTTAATGGATTTTGCTCTGACGATATTAGGGATCTTGTTCCCGAAACTCACCTATTTTTACGTAGCACGCGTTCATCGTCCAGAGCTCATCCATTTGTGGCCAATTGCCCGGGGAATCGTACTACGTATTACAGAGAGAATTAGTTTTTCAGCCCTACGCTTCGTCTGTGGAACAAGTTGCCTACTAATGTTTTTCCTGTCTGTTATAGCGTTGGAAAGCTCAAGTCAAATGTTCACAAACACTACTCGCTCTTTCACCCCTCCTCACAACCTATTTTCCTAGTTCTGATACAATGCGCTACTGAGTACTGATCGAAGATAAAAAACCAGGTTTACGCGATTAAAAACGCCAAAGTGCTCTACTAATGGCGTTTTCTTTTCTAGAAAAAATGTTACATTTTCCATATTGTTTTGCCAGAAAATACAAAAGTATACAGTTTTCACAACTTTTTTTCAGATATTTATAGTTATTGCGACATCTGCTTTTCCTCTCAATAAAACTTAAATTTTAAAACTTGAATTTTAAGAAAAAAAGTGCAGCATAAATGCAAAACTTTTTCAGAAAAGAAAACGGCATAATATTGCTTCTAATAAAATGTCAAATGTTTATTGAAAAAAAAATCGCGTAAATATTTTCCTTTTGACTAAACGCTTTAGTAAATAAATATTATTAGTGCTACTTTGTTTTAAATACGGAAACTTTTGTAAAATACTGTAATCACTTTATAACTGTATTAATCAAGTTCATAATAAACAATTACTTATGAAATGAACAGTTAATTAAAACATTGTTTATTTTTTAAGCCTTTTTCAAAACTACACACTTATTTGTTTTTGTGGCAATTATTATCCTCTTTAATACCCTGTTGTTTTATTATCACTCCACGGTATTTTTTTAAAGGCGCATATTTTGATATACGTGTGTGCATGTGTGTGCATATGCGCAGCTTCATTATAAATAAATACATTTTTAGATTTTCCTGACATAAATGCATGTCAAATTGTCAATTGTTTGCATTTGTTTAACTCGTTTATTTTTGTTTTGCACTTTTTTAATCGTGTCATAAAAAGAGATACTCAATTTTTCACGACAAACCCTGACAAACATGAACTTTTTTTTTTTTTGTTTTTGTATGTAAAATTGTAAATGTATCCTTTTCAATGCTTTATCCTCATGTTAACGGAAAATATTTATAAAATGTTTAAATGACAATTTAGTTGTAAAAGTAAATTTGAAATGCTTAAATAAGGACATGGATACACTTGGCATAGACATGACTTTGAATAATGGTTTCTGGTTTGTTATGGGTAACGTACTCGAACAACAAACGACTGTCATACTGTAACATATATGTATATACATGTATTTCAGATGTATGTATGTTATTTGTGAAACAAATCTATATATTTTGGATTTTGACGATTTAGTTTATGAGATAATTACAAACATCTTTGGTGATCTTAAACGTTTAACATTTTATAAAAATTTGCTTAAATTTTTATGTATTTTACTCTTGGAGGCAATCGGCATACTCGTAGATTGTCCAGAGAACGTGTTGGAGATCTTTGCAGATTGACCCGGGAGTTGGCGGGTGTATCCCTTTCTATGAGAGGAGGATTAACTCTGCACTGCAAAATAACTGCAGCATAACGCTGGCGGAAATCTCGGCTATAACGATTGAGGTACTACAGAGTAGGTACTAGAAAGTATACCTTGATGATAGTAATGCTGGACAATATGAACTAGCGGGGGTCTATACGACGGCCAGGTGAATGTCAGATATCTCTAAATGAGACAGATTGAAAAATTGATGGTCTTGATGGCTTATTCACGTTTCACTCACGCAGGTGGCAACTTTTTGCCATAAGTTTGTAGCCAAATAGATAAACCACTTGCTTAAGATTTCGGGAATTTTGGAATACAAAGCTTAATAAGTTGGTAGGCCGAAGCTCATTAAGAGCATCAGCCCTTAACCATATCACCCGTCCAACCATTACTCTTCGTTTCTTGCATAACAGATTGCAAGACAACAGCAACATGTCGGGGCCCTAAAGCCGGTATGCATCATTATTATCAGGGAAACTAATAGCCCTTCCTAGGATTTTAGGTTTCAACCACAGCCGGAACGTTTCAGCCAAGGTAGGTACATCAACCATGATCAGCGCCGAGATCAACTGCAAGAAGAACCCTTCAAAAGCTTTGCTGATCCCCGTTTTGCTACCTTCAAGCCTTGGCTAGGGTTTCGGAAATGCAATACAACATAAGTCATAAGGCTTTTTAGAGTTTTATTTGCTACAACAAATGAGGAGCTCCTTCGCCAATATGCCCCAGAAAGTAGAACACCCCGCAACAAGATAAAGCCCGTGATCCGATTACAATAAGGGGATATATGGATTGGTTGGGATCTCGCTCAAGAGCTGTAAGAAACAAGTACAACTTTTAGGAGCCAAATAGACAGAAAGGCAGATAACAAGAGGGATATTATTTTTTAGTATGATTCTTAGGGACTTGCTTGGATGGAGGTTGCGTTCTAATGTGGCAGTTGTAATGGTACGCTGCCACATTGGGACACATGCGCGAATATAAAATCTTTCATTTAAGAGAGCGTTGCTTTGTATCTAAGTATACCGATTCTGCATAATTTGGCAGAAGCATCAGAATGTGTTATATGTGGATTAGACTATTTCATCCGATCCTCGGGTTGGTTCTAAACTGGACAAGTCATATGTAAATTTGCTGAGATATATATCGCACTGAGACAAGCCAACAGAACCATTTTGGATCCAAGTGTGTAGGCTTGTTAATGGCCGGTAGCCTGTTAAACCTAATGTAACCTAAATATTTTTCTAGAAATCTCGTAATTGGGGAGCAATTTAGGCGTTTTTTTCTGTATAATAGTATTTTTAATCGACAAGGATTTTAAGGTAGTAATAAGTTATTTTACTCATGACTTGATTCTAGTCACCAAACACTAGATAGTTATAACCAAACATATTCCATACAAAAAAAAAAAAACAATTTTTGCGGATAATAGTAAAAATATTAAAAAGATTTTAGAGTGAATAAATTTTCTTAATACACGATTATTTTAAACAACATTTTTTCTGAATATTTTCTGATTTTAATCGCTTATGAAAATTTTGGCGTTTTTAGTAGTTGAAGTTCTTTTTATTCAGAGCAAAGCACGTCAGTTTTTTAAAGAAATAATTTGGCGATTTTAATTGTTAAAAAAGTTTTAATGCTTTTAATAACTCAAGTTTTCTTTATTGCTTGCGTTTACTAAATATATTTTGCAAATTTGGTCCTTTCCTTTATGACATTATTTGAATGTTTTAACCGCTTTAGTTTCTTTATTTTTATTTTTGCTTGGAGCCTAGAATATGTTTTTGGAATAATTTAGTTTCATTACTCAGGAGTTGTTAAAGCTTTTTTTTTCGTTTGCGATTATCAAACGTTTTTATTATTTTGCGATTTTAGTCGGCGAAGCAAGCTTATGCTGAAGTTTTTTTTCTGTTCTATTTTCCTTTTGCTTGGTTGCTTGGTTGGTAATTTTTGTAAGGATACAGTTTGGCGATTTTAGTCGTTAAAAAATTAGCTGTTATATTTTCATTTTTGCAAATTAATTCAAAGTTTGTAAATGCTTAAAAAAATTTCTTCAGTTTGAACTCTTTTTTTTTTTTTGGTACATAATTTTTTATTTTTAATAGATAAAGTTTTTTTTTGTAACCCAGAACTTGTATTTTGAATAATTTAATTTGATTGCTTAAGAAAAGTGGAGATTTTAATCGCTTACATTTTTGTTTGTTTGCGATTACTATACACATTTTAAAGCAAATTAGCCAAACGTTTTTAATTGCTTAAAAAAAAGGTTGCAATGTTAATCACTTTTTGCTAACAATCTATTTTGACGATTATAGTCACTTAAAAATCTTTAGCGATATTTTTTAATAGCTGATTTTTTTTTTGTTCAGAGACCAGCACGTCATTTTTTAAGGAAATAATTTGGCGATTTTAGTCGCTTAAGCCTATTTAGGCGTTTTAGCGATTTCATTTTCTGGCTAAGAATTTGGCAAACTCCATCGCTTTTGTTATAAAACTATTTTTGACGATTTTAATCGCCTAAGTTTGTTTTCGGCTTAGTTCTTATGTAATTGAAATTTATATTTTCAAAATGTTGTCTTTAGATCAGACCTGGAAACACTCTACTCTTACGCCAAGTTAGTCTGCTCACAAGTGCAAAAATCGTCCGCTATTAAACGGTACCAACAAGCTACAGAATTAGTTAAGCGATGCAAATTCTGTTATTGCTTGATTTATGTAAAAAAAAATATTTTGTTATATGTAAGCATGTCTAAATATGTATGTAAGATTATTCTACTTTGTTTGTCTTATTATTTGTAATTAGTTTTCCCTTTATTGAAACCGTGATAGTAAAGACTTTGTTTTGTTGTTAAACTTTAAATCCCTTACTAAATATAAGTACTTGTTGTTAGTTTCTTGATTTTCTTTAAATTTCAGTTACCCTTAGTTTTGATTTGCCTGTGGGCTTTGTTAATACCACCACGTTGCTCACTTTGCTGCAAAAAGCTGCTTTTTTGTGTTTGTTTTATTCTTTTTGGTTTATGAAAACCTCACTTTATTTTTCTTTGCCTGTGTGCAACCTTAAGTCTGACAGAAGGGAAAAAAAGAATAAAAAATAAAAATAGTAATAACCCACGGCTAACTGACACTAAGAGGCCTATTGGTTGCCACACAATGCCAACAAAAAGCTGAAAAAAAAACAAACACAAAGTAACGTCAAAAGAAAAAAGTTGCTTTCCACAAAATAAAAGTAAAACTTTCTTTAACAATAGACAAGAGAAATGGTCAAGGACAGTTTAGAGAGTTTAAAAACATAATTTTTTTTTTCAAGCTAAAATATGCAGACGTTTTTAAGGCAGGAAATTGGTATTTGGCGAGGAAATTTTGTTTGTTAACATTTTTTTTTTTTTTTTGCAGAACTGAACTTAAGGCCATAACAGAAGATATAGTAAAGCGTTTTATTGCTTATGAATATTTTTAATCACTTAATGAAATTGAAGAACATATTTATAGGTACCATAAGAAACTTTCCATTTGAATAATGAGTTTATTATTAAATTGATTATCTTTGCTGCCAAAAGAAATACAACATTTTATTTATTTACTTATTTTACTTATTTGCAAAAGATTCATAATGAAAATCCGGAAAAACAGAAATATAATTTAATTTTGTACGTAATCTTAATGTTTTATATAATTCCTTACAGAGGGAGAGATTTATTGTACAAATATGAGTGAAAACAAATATTTGCTCTAGACGTATGAACAATAACAATTTAATTTCAAGCAAAATAAATAATCATACGTTCGTTCTGGGTGTACGAGTACAATTGTTTTCACTGATGAAATGCTAACAAAGAATTTCTAATGAAAAGGCAACGAAATCAAAAGATGATAAGTAAAAGAAAACAAAACCACTGCTTGTGAAGGAGTCTGCAATGAAATAGAATTAGTTTTAAAACTTTGCAATATTTCTATTGAAAAAAAAGACCCAAAAATAGCAACTGTGTATTTTTTATTTTTATCTTGAATTAGTCTACAGAGGATGGATGACCCACAAAGCTGTGTACAGAAAAAAATTTCATGTTCAATAACGAAATTTGTTAAGTTAATTAACAAATTGTTTGAATACAGAATTGTTTATAAAAAAAAATATCAAGGCGAAAGCAATTGTCAAACTTTGTACTTGTTTTCAATATGTACAAAGTATGATATTCAGGTAAATTTTTTTTTATATACGAGCTCGGATTGATATTGAAGCTCTTTATTTTGAGATTGGACACCAGATACTCAGAGTAGATATTGCCCTTAATAAATTTGAGGACAAAAATGGCTCTTACGAGGGCGGATTGATATTGAAGCTAGCAAGCTTTTAGATAAATTGCTATCCGGCAAACGTCAGCTGTTACAATTTCATCTAAATTCATGGATTATTTTATTTTTTGTTGTCTTTTGAAGTAAGCAACTTTTATGTTTCTCAAAAAATTAAAAAGGTATACTTCACGCAGTGATTAACCAATGTTATTTGTAAGGGAAAACGGCGAAAGATACTAAAGAAAAGCTCTATAAGTATCACGGTGTGTCCAAATTAGTTTGGACAAACTTACTTTATATTTATTTATAAATATATTCGTACATACTTTCTTTTAAGCAATTATCAATTTTGAATTTGCTAATGAATTTTACTTACCATTTATACTAATTTGCTTAATACTTAATAATAATTCCCTTATAATGGGTGATTTTATAAGAACTATCGGAAATTTAAAAAAAAAACGCATAAAATTCAGAAAAATGCATGAAATATTTATTTGGATCGATAGTTGGGTCGATATAATTTAATGTTTGAAGATTATTTCATGCAAATGTTGGCCGCGGCTGCGCGTCAAATGGTCAATCCACTTAGTCCAATTTTGGCATACTCTTTCCAACATTTCGGCCGGTATCTCACGAATAATGTTGGCAATGTTGGCTTCCAGTGCGTCAATCGAAGCGGGCTTGTCGCTATAGACATTAGCCTTAACATAGCCCCACAAAAAATAGTCTAGAGGCGTTAAATCGCACGATCTGGGCGGCCAATTGAATGGTCCCAAGCGTGAAATAAACTGTTCACCGAACTCGCCTCTTAATTGGTCCATTGTTTCACGTGCTGTGTGGCATGTGGCACCGTCTTGTTGAAACCACATGTCATATAAGTCAAGCTCTTCCATTTTGGGCAAAAAAAAGTTTGTTATCATCGCACGGTAGCGCTCACCATTCACAGTAACGTTGTGATTCGCATCATCTTTGAAGAAATACGGCCCAATGATTCCGCCAGCCTATAATCCGCACCAAACGGTTGTTTTTTGTGGATGCATTGGTAGCTCTTGCAATGCTTCTGGCTGCTCTTCAGTCCAAATACAGCAGTTTTGCTTGTTCGCGTATCCATTCAACCAGAAATGAGCCTCGTCGCTGAACATAATTCTTCGATAAAAAAGTGGATCTTCATCTAACTTTTCAAGAGCCCATTCACCAAAAATTTGCCGTTGTGGTAGGTCGTTTGGCTTCAATTCTTGCACCAGCTGTATCTTATAAGGCTTCACACCCAAATCCTTCTGCAAAATTTTCCACGTAGCGGAGTAACAGAGGCCCAATTGCTGCGAACGGCGCCGAATCGATAATTCACGGTCATCACCAACACTGGCCGATACGGCTGCGATATTTTCTTCAGTTCGCACTCTACGTAAGCGTGTTGGTGGTTTAATGTCCAACAATGTAAATTTGGTGCGAAATTTTTTTACAATAGCCCGAATAGAAGCCTCAGTAGGTCGATTAAACTGACCATAAAATGGAAGAAGCGTGCGATGAACTTTCTTAACAGAGCACGCATTTTGGTAATAAAATTCAATAATTTGCAAGCGTTGTTCGTTTGTAAGACGATTCATGATTAAATTATAGACCAAACTGAAGATGTTTGACAATGACACAAGATACAAAACGTGCGTGAGCTGTCAAAACTAGTGTTGCCAAAAAGATAATAGCAAAAAAATCACTCGTTACTTACCTCTTATTTATTTGAATTACCTACTTTATCTGTACCCATTTTTGTAAAGTTCATCGCACTGGCAAGTCAAGTCAATTGGAACTTTCCAAGTGTCAATTTGGTTTTACTTCGTTTCCGGTTGACAAACTAATCGCTTGACGTACCAGCTCGAACGAGAAAAAACCCAGTGCGAGCAACTTTAGTTTTGACTCGTCATCGATTTTTCCCACTCAAGTGAGTAATGAATTACTTTATATTTATTAGAAAAGAAATATTAACCCGCTTTTTATTTCTTTTCCCCAAAAACCCCGATATAATTGGCTCAACTCGAGTTAATGAGTTAATTATATTCCAAACTCTATTTTGGAAAAAGCAGAATTGGTTAACTCAAATTGTGCTTTTAGCGCCAAAAAAAAGCAACAATTTGTTCACGGTAAGTCTGCTCATTCATCGCAAAATATAATAATAAACGCGGCCGAACAGACACTATAACATCAACACGAAGACCAAAAGTGGTGGTTACTGAAGAAAATATCAAGAAAATCCTCAATAGCATTATGAATGATCGCCGAGTGAAGCTACATATCATATGAACGTGTGTTCAACATTTGGATGAAAATGTGTGCCGAGTTTGCTCAGTGTCGAACAAAACCAAGTTCGACAGACCACTTCACGGCGATGTTTGGACATGATAAAGAGTAATTCTGTTGATGAAGCATCGGTCCACCACTATACACCTGCAACCAAAAATCAATAAAAACAATTTGGTCTATTGTGCATCGCCTTGCCCCATTACGGGTTAAGTATGTCAAGAAAACGGACAAGTTCCTTCAGTGGGAGTGATATTAAGTCACATTAAGTTAACATAAGAGCTTGTAGCAGCCTATATCTCCTGTGTCACCCTAGTACAGATGAAATTATTTAAACATTATATTTGTTTACTAGCGAAAACTAGTTGCTTAATTTTCCTTTACTTGTTTTTATAATTTTTATTTTTTCGCTATTTATGATCCATAAATTATTTGTATAAAATAAATCTTTGCTTAATCACTTTGAAATATTTTATAATAATTTAATCGATTAATATTTAACACAGAAATTTATATCGTGAAACATGAATTACTTTTTTTTATGCCTTAAATATGCAGTTGCAAACAAAAGTAAATGGCTTAAAATTAAATCACTAAATTGTGACACACTTTCATGGCAACAAATAAAATTTTTTAAAATTTATTTTCTTTTGAAATCAACTGCATGAAAAACACTTCCACACAACAGTCTTTTTCCCCCATACGACGAAAGCAATGATTATTAAAATCTTTTTTATCAACAACGTCATAATTTATACATGTATTAGAGAGAACGTGAGTCAGGCTTCGCTTATTTGTGTGTGTGTGTGTGTGTGTGTGTGTGTGTGTGTGTGTGTGTGGAAGTGTGTGTATGCGATTGCTTAGCCACAGCAACAACAGAAAAAGCTGATATGAATAAACCACTATAAATTTTCGAAAAAAAAAAATTGTTTTTTTTTCCCAAAAAACCAACCAACATATAAAGATGTGTGTTAACACTAACACTCATACATTTACTCGTACATTCAAGCTAACTTGTATGGCAAAAATAAAAACTAGAAGAAAATCAAACGAGAGAAAAGCACGGCCAAGAAAAATAAGCAAAAAAGTGCATAAAACTACACACAAGCAAAATAAAATCTTAATAAAAAAATATGAAGAACAAGTCATAAAATAAAACACAGAAATTTACTTTTAACAAACTAGATTTCATTATTAAAAAACAAAATCAAAGAAAAACAATATAAATAAAGTCGTGGTCGAGCAGTTTTGGGGCAACGAAGATAAGTTTAAAAAATTCACCATCTCAAAAAAATTATGTTTATAGAAAAAAAGTCGCGTATGTCATACACAATTCTATTTTCCGCAGATAAAAAGATCGAACTGACAACATGTTCAATAAAAACATTTTTTTCAACAGAAAAAATTTGCTTTTCCTATAGGTCAAGTTAGGGTACGCAACTACATGTTGGAGATTTTCCAGCTCACTTGGGTCCTGAAAGATTGTTCGCTTTGTAATTGCTTGAAAAGTGGGATAGTACAATTGAAGAATGAAAGTTATAGGGATATAGTGGAAGTGAGGGAGAGGGAAGGGAAAGGTGGGAAACTGCTAAATGTGGCATTACTTGATGATGTATCATATGTATATGATGTCATCCGCTGCTCCTTATGAAAGCAGCTAACGCGGTCGGATTGACTGAGGCCAGACATGATAGGGCATTGAAGCTCCTCTCGCCTTTGTATCTTAGGCGATGATGCTCCAACGCCGGCCTTGTTCCGAGGAGATGAAGGTTTTTGCTCCTCCTCTTTCTCGTTTTCGCAACTTCTGCAGAAGTCAGTATAGGGTAAACCTAACCTCCTGACATGGTTCCCGAACGGGCAATGTCCAGTGATGACTGCCACAGTGACTGTCAGGTGAGGTCTGCGCAGTTTTAACAGCTCCCTCGTTCTCTTACATGCAGTCTACACCTAACTTCAAACGCAGTTAAAACATGAAGTTAAAACTTGCTGTTTGAATATCTATCTGTTTAAGTCGGCGTACACGTAGTGATGTTAGAGTTATAACTTCTCATAGTAAAAAAATAAAAATGGTGAAAAACAACTACAAATAGCATGCTGTTGTCAATTTAAGTTATAACAGAGTTTCCAAATGAAATGTTTTAACAACCAAGTTATAACTTTAACCAAACTTCAACATGAGCGGTCCACATTTAACTTTAACTTGAAGTTAGCGTTAAAGTTAGTGTTTTCATGTCAGGTGGAGACCGCACTTTAGAGTTAATGAGCGGCCACAGGTTTCTTGACATAAGGCATGTGGGCTCTGTGAGCCATTTTTCTTGGGCACTTTTTAGCGTGTGGATTTTTATTCTTTTCCAACACGCTGATAAGGGTTGTCCACAAAAGGGATCTATGTGCCTATCCTCTACGGTTGTTCCCTTATCTAGGTCATCAGCTATGTTGTTGCCGTTGTTGGACCCATGCCCATGTACTCTTCATCTGTACATCTTATTTAGAGATGTGCGGCATTCTTGGACGAGACTCAGTGAGTTAAGGGCGGCTTTGCTGTCCGTTACTATCCCCGCAGAATATATTGTGAAACGTTAGCCATCTGGTCACTTTGTTTATAGCCGATATTTCAGCTTGAAGAACACTACATCCGTCTGATAATCTGAAGGATATTTCTGTGTTAGATTCTTCTATGTAAATGCCATCTCCAACCCTAACCCCCCTTCTGGATCCATCTGTGTAAACATAGAAGGGTCCAGCTTCTAGGGGAAATTCCTTGATTTGGTAGCCAAAGCTCCTTGAGAGATTTTGGGACGCAGTAGTCAATCCTATAAAAACTAGCCTAAAAAACTATTTTTTCTATAGCTGTAGCCTTTTTTATACGACAAAAATTGCTCTAAAAATTTTACTTTTTTCTGTAAAAACATCACTTTTAAAGACAAACTACTTTAAATAGTTTAGATTGTTTCACAAGGAAATGTGCAAACTTTTTTTTATAGAAAAGAGCTGCCTTAAAGAAGTAAAACCATCAGAATGCAGAGTATTGCCTACTGCAAGAAGACAGAATTTTTTCTACTAAAACTTTTCTTGTAGTAAAAAGTTGCTCAAAAATAGAAATTGGTATTAAATTAAGAAAGAAGGGTATCAAATTAAAAATCATCATCTTCCCGACGGGGAAGCAAGGTGAACCAACCCAAGTTGGATGGTCCACAACAGTGGTACACATATGGATCCAAAACTATTCAGCGAGTGAGAGTTGGAATAGTGGTGAGTAGAGCACGCAGAAAAATAACTCCTATTAAGGACACCACAATATTCCATGCGGAACTACATGCGTTATGGGAGACGGTGGGTATACTTTCTAGTAGGGTACGCAAGGGTGTACCTAAAGCAATTGTGTCCTTATGTTCAAGCTAGTACTGAAATGTCACAATAGACACAGGCAAGACAGAACCAGATTCTTTTGTTCTGAGTACCGCTGTGGTAATGAGATCATAGATATACATCTGTGTCAAAAACGGAGCAGAGAGAACTTTTATTTCAATAATTGTCTTCAACTGGGTTCATGGCGAAAAACCATTGGAACGAGACAAACGATCTGGAACATTCCAAGAAATTTCTAAGCTTTGTTGCAAAGACGCTCATGTGTGCTCTAAGACTGGATGGGAAAGACTTAAGAACAGTAGCAGGTGTACTTAAAGGTGCCTCAAACATCTGTACAGAATAGGCTTTTCCATTACAATCATTTCTAGATTTTCCGGTGAGGAGGAAGAGTCAATCTAGGGCATTAGGACATAGGGGATATAGGCTACAACAACTAAATATGCTGAGTGAAGAGCTCAACATGATAGAGGGCGTCTTATATTCGCCACGAGCTGACAAAGGTGCGAGGTTATTGTTGAAATCTGTGGCTTCTTCAAAAATAAAATGCTGGTTTGGTTTCGTGTTTGTTTTTCGATGAATGTGAAAGAAGTAATACTCGTATATTAAATAAAGAATTACTTTGAATAGGCTTATGGTTTTTTGTTTTTACTACATTTCAATGAGAGTTCAAAATGAGAGAGTTTACCGATTGCAAAATTCGTAGTGAAAGACATAATAATATAATTGAAGAATAAAAATAATCAATAAGAAAAAACTTAAGAAAGGAAGAACTTGAGAATTGAAATTTAGTATTTAATAAAAAAGTGCTTCAACAGTTATCTTTGCCGCTTTTATTCTTGGGCACTTAATTTAATAAAAAGTGCTTCAACAGTTATCTTTGCCCCTTTTACTCTTGCGCACTTAATTCTAGACTTCTCAACACATGAACATATATAGAAAATAGGGACAACAGTAACAAAAGAACTATACACAGGACGGAAGAGAATACACTACTGTTGAGGATTTCAAATGATTATTGCAATTCTGTATAAATAATATAAAAAATACAACATTAACAATTATATTAAAAAAAATGCTTCAGAAATGGTGTCAGCAGGGCTGGGCAGTATTTGAAATACGTATTTGAAATAAAAATACGTATTTTATATCCGTATTTCAAATATACGACCTGAAAGTATTTAGTATTTTGTACAAAAGTATTTTGTACTTTGTATTTCAAATACATAACTTAAAAGTATTTTGTATTTCAAATATATGTGGCTCAAAAATACATTTATTTATTATCATAAATTCAAAATACGTTCTTTGACACAAAAACTAAAATTACTAGAAACTACGAACATTAAAATCTTTATCATTTTGCAATACTGAAATTCAGCTTTCAATTGTCTTAGCCAGAGCAAATATATTTTACACTAGTCAGGTTATATCAATAATAATTTCTACATATTCGCCACCAGCTTTTTCCCAACGCCTTGGATTATATAGGGAAATAATTGTTATTATGGAAAACCTTTGCCTACATTAATGTCTGTGAGAATCAGATTAGATCGACTGCATATATAATAATTGGAGTCATTTCAGCTGTATTTTAAGAAAATTAATGGAGAGCTTGGAAAGGAGATTTAATCAGTTTCTTATGCTGACTCTTGAAGCAAATAGAGCCATCCATATTGGCGTCATGTTTCCACCTTAGTTTCGAAATGCACTGGTTATCAGAAAGCATCTAATTAAATTCAAAACCTTGTAATAATTACCTGATACCTTGGAGAAAAATTACAAAACATGTGAAACGTTTATATGGTACTGAGTTCAAATCCTAGTGGGTGCTGATGAGCAGTGTATGAACTGCAAAACAGCTAGTTGTCCCCCAGCTTTAGTGTATTCAATTATTTTTTTCTGTCTTCTTTTATCAAGAGTTATTGACCATGGCATTTATTGTTATAATTAAGAATTAAAATATTTCTTGGCGAAAGCCAGATTTGAACTTGAGCCAGACGAATGATGCCATCATATAATAATAGAAATTTTTTTCTATAGAGTGAACGAACAGGTTTTGCACAAACTAGTTCACTCTATTGCGATTCAACTGTAATCTAAATTATTCTCACTACCTCTCTGGCTTCCAGTGAAATCCATAAAAATATTAAAACTATTATAAAAAAAAAGAAAACAAGTTTTATTTGCTATTTACTGCTGTGATCACTTTCGAAATTCTGTTCACAAACGTCATGGTTTATTGTGCAGAAACATAAACTGAATTGAAGAGAAAAAAAAAAAAACAAACAAAAAAGAAAAAAATTGAATCCGTGGCGGAAATAAAAAATTGTGAGTGAAGAGAAAATATAAATGTATGTATGTATGTAGAAATAAATTCTTGCTTTGGCCAAAAATAAAATCATAGAAAATAAATATATGAAGTAGAAAAACAAAAAAAGAAATCAAAATATATTTCGTTTAAAATTAAAAAATATTGAAAAAAGACTCCATGGAGAATGAAATATACTTGTAGAAATACAACAGCATAAAGTAGGTAAATGGATGGTTGTTAGAATGGTGTGCATGTTTAGCACAAGTAAAAGTAAAATGGTACAAAAAAAAAAAAACAAAGTAAAAATGACGGGCAAAGCGAACCGAAAAAGAAATAGTGAGACAGAGAGAGAGGGGCAAAAAAACATCATGACAGAAGTTGATTGCAGACACCAGGTGCATGCTATCGATTTATTAATCTTTTGATGTTGGTTTATTGACAGGGTAAAAGTATTGTTTTTCTACAACTTTTCTATTTTATTACATTTTTTCTCGTTGTTGGTGTTCGTTCACCAGTTTTTATTTTATTTTTCAATTCCCAAAGCTTCGAGATTTCATTTCAATTTTCCAATGTATATTTTTTATTATTTTATTTCAATTTTTGCTGCATATTTTTTTATTTGTGACGCAAAGGGCAAAACAATTGAAAGAAAAAATCTCAGTACATCATTTACATTGGACCTTGTGACTTTTTTCTTATTTTTCCACAAATTTTTATTTTTTATTTCCTTTTCTTCTACGAGAAATGTGTATGACATTTATTGTTTTAATTTGGAAATTTTGTAAAAAGTTGCGTTCAAAATATGCTTCATTAGAGTTCGGGCAGCCAACAACAGTGACAGGCAGCAGCAGCAGCAGCAGCAGCAGCAGCGGCGGTAGCAGCATTAAATTATGATAAATTGCTTTTTGAAATATTTCCTTTTGCTTCTTTGCAACCACATGTTTTTATTTTTTGTTTTCTTTTTGCACTTTCCTAAATATTTATGAATTTAAATTAAGAACCTTAAGACAAACTCTTTAACAAATTGAATATAAAACAAATGTTTGGGAGAATCTCTAGTTTATTTAATAACAATTTTCACCGCAATTTACAACAAATTAAAAACAAATTTTATTATCCCCAAAAAAGTCTTTATTTAAGTTAGTGCTCTGGCCAAAACCGCTTTATGATAACCGCCTTCATTTTATAAACATTTTCAAATCTATTTGCCGAATCAGGGTTGCTTATAAACGTTTGTTAGAAGCAAAGCTAAAAGCTAAATAGGGATATTTATTAATCCTTTGAGTTCACAAGACGAGAAATACAGCAGCAAACAAAACTCTACCCGGAGGTTCTTTTGCAATATAAATTCAAAGAAACATCTAAAAACAATTAAGCTTCTAAATTCAAAATAATATTCTTTTCGTTAAATTAAAGTATTATTTACTTGCTTTAAGTACACTGAAAAAACTTTTTTCAGAAATTCTCTGAATTTTGACATTACTTTTATGAATTTTTTCATTATTTTTCAACCATTGTAACTTTTCATAGAAATAATGAAACAAATTTCATTAGATTATTTTAATGAAAACCTTCACAAAAGTAATGAAACATTTAAATAAGAAACATGACTTATATTCATTAAAAGTATGAAAGACAAATCATATGATTAATGAAATAATTTCTCTAGATCAAAGAATCAATTTCATCAAGCACTTGAAAACTTTACATTAAATTAACGAAAAAGTAACATTTATTTAATGAAATAACTTCTTTGTACTAATGTAATATATTCATTAAAAATACGAAACTCCTTCATAATGTCAATGAAGTTATTTCATTTATCTAATTTTATTATTCATTGAGCACCGGAAAAATTTAAATTAAATCAATGAAATAGTTACATTTGTTTAATGAAATAATGTCATAACATACATGAATAAAATATGTTCACAAATGTACGTAATAAGATCAATGGAATTATTTCATTTATTCATTGATACTTTATTTCATTACACAAACAATACTATTCCTTGCTTTTGTGACATTGTACCTAATTATGATAAAAGAAAATGTTAAACAACTATTCACCAAACAAGAAACAGATTTTATTAATTCAAATGACTTCAATACACTGGTATTTAAGTTTTTTATACTATTATTATGCTGATTTGAGTACATGCACATATGTACATACATACCCAAGTTCGGTAGCCAGTAATTTATTTGTCATTGACCGTAAATTTCAATTTCAATTCTCAATTTCATTCTGCGATACAGCGTCACGTTACGGTTATCACTGAAAATGGAAATTAGTATCGCTCGTATAATGATAATTTAATGTAATTTGATATTATTTAAAAAACACCGCTCTCCGGTGTTTATTTACGTTCTACAAAAGTGTTGGGCTTGCAAAAGTATTGGAAGTTGGCCAAACATTCGGCACATTTGGGAGTCCTCTGGGACTAGTTAGGGTGCTTGACCCTAAAATGCTAAAAAACTAATATTTTGTATGAAAGCACCCTTAAGGAGGGCTGTTAGGGCTAGATAATATCTAGCATATTATGTTCACAAAAAATGTAAACGAAAAAAACTTAGTGAAGATCTTACATTTTAGCCCTCTAAGAGCGGCTTAGATACAGTTATGAAGTTTTTGTGGATTTTCTACCATTTTATCTTGCCTTTAATCCTAATGCGAAGCCTTTTACCCCTATCCTGCTGAACTTAGCTTTTGGATCACGCGTTTTTTTACAAAACACCATAAAATAAGATTTGCTAGTGGATCCAAATCTCGCAACTTATAATGCGTTACTTTGTTCTATCGTTACTACAATGGATTTTGCTCTGACGAGATTAGGGAACTTGTTCCCGAGCTCATCCATTTGTGGTCGATTGCCCGGGGAATCGTACTACGCATTACAGAGAGAACTCGTTTTTTCAGCCCGTCTGTAGAACAAGTTGCCTGCAGACGTGTTTCCTGTCTGTTATAGCGTTGGAAAGTTCAAGTCAAACACTACTCCCTCTTTCTCCCTTCTCACAACCTATTTTTGTAGTACCGTTACCATGCACTGCATATGTAGGCGTCATCCCCTGAGTACTGGTCCAAGATAATAATAAAAAAATATATACCCTTACTATATATCCCAATATTTTGTATAAAAGATTGAGAATTTAAAATAAAATTTGATAATAGTCCTAAAATACAAGAAAGAAGCATTTTGCTCACGTCGCTTTTTTCATGAAATTACGACATACAGATAGATAGGAAACATAAGAAGAAGCTGTTTGCAGGTTTTTGATTGGTTTCAATGCTAGTTGCTAATAAAGTAAATAAAGTAAATTTTTTATATAAAAATTTAAGTTTAGATTCATTTTCCATGTAAAATTAATTTGATACTCTGTACAAAAATTTTCATATTGATAAATTTTCTATAGAAATTTTTTACATCGATTAATTTTCTGCAGAACAATTTTGCTTTTTGCTTATTTCTAAGATAGATTTTTTGTATCTTAAACAAAATTTTAGAACGATAGCTGAAGACTGTTGGTTTTGTATTTTAGCTTAAAAACTTTTGCCTTGAATTTACAACATCTTTAAGTTTCCAAAAGTTTTATATATATAAAATATATATACATTTGTTGGAAACAAGATTATTCTGCCATATGAACCGCCTTATTTCATTTCAAATAAATTGTTCCCTCTTACTTTATCATCATTTGTGTTAACACAATATTAATTACTTTGTTTAGTCACTCAGACTGTTCAAACTGACAACTTTTCCATTGTTTCAATCACTCAAAAGCAGAAAAGATGCGTCTTACAAACTAAATACAGATAAACTTCTTAGTGAGTCAAGAGAAAATCCCTTTAAGTATCTGATCAATCAATTTGCAATTATTCAGTATATTTTTGTAAATCAAATCTTTTGTTTTTGTTGTAGGCGATATGAAAGTCACAATAACAGCAAGCACGCAATTTAAAACAATTATGTATTTTGTGAAAAATGGGAAAGAAAAAATCCCACAAATTGATAAACAATCACTGCCAAGTAGTACTTACAAACTCAAATAAACTGTAGCATATATTTAGGTGTGACATCAGCAACAAAAAAAAAAAAAAAAAAAAAAAAGCAAAGAGGAAAAAGAAACATGCAGGAATAAAACATGCAAATATTCTATTAATACACGCACACATTGCTACAAATCGAACGAACGACTTCAAATCAAGTAGAAATTTTGCACGAGGCAAGTCAAACCGTTTGAAGGCAGCAGCTGTAACCTCAATACTTTATTTATCCTGCAGCCGTATTTGTTATTGAAGTAACAACAGCAACAGCAACAACAACAACACCATAAACATCTAACACCACCCTAATGTCATATTCACCAAACAACCAACCAACGAACCAATCAGCCAACCAACCTGCCAACCAAAACCCAACATTATGAATTACAATTGCAACAACAAAAGCTCAACAAATCATCTCTATCAATACAATTCTCTATACAACAACCAACATTCTTGCCTGGAAACATTTGCAAGCATGAACACACACTCATCACAAACACCAACACACGTTTATTGTACAGCCGACACTGTGAAGAACTTGCAAGAAAATATTATTTTCCTTTTTTAAAGGAGTCGAGCCTTGAAGGAATGAATACATGTGCTGTTGTGTGTATGTGTGCGTGTGTGCGTTTCTGCTTAAGATGTTGTTATGCATGTATTACATTGTTGCAGAGCCCTAAGACCGTAATAGCAATTGTTGTTGCCGCTATTAGTTGTAGCCATAGTAAGTAATAGTTTTTGTACTCACACTACTGCACCACCCCCCCTCAAAATCCTCCAGAGAACTCCTAACCACCCTTCAACATTTTTAGGGTAATGGAGGCAAGAAATTATGAAAAATCTTCCTACATTACCATTACAACTGGCCTCGGGCAACATCATGCAGAAGTTCAAATACAAAAAAAAAAAAAATAATAAAAATAGAAATGGCAAAAGTTGCTATTAAAATGAAACTAAAGAAAGTTATGGAATACAAAAAATGCATGTAAGATACATAAAATAAAATATAAAAGAAATGTGCAGCAACAATTTATAACCCTTTCGAAAAAAACCTGTAAAGCTTATTTTTTATTTTTTCATATATTTTTAAAAATGCTCATGTTTTATAAAAAATTTATAAATGTAGCAATTTTCTACCCAAAATAAATGTTTGCTCAAGAATTTTGGGATTAAAAATTTTTCCGTGGAAAAAATTTTTTTTAAAAATATCTATAACAATAAATTTTGATTTTTCTATAAATAATTTTGTAACACGAATTAATCGTTAGCAAAACGTATCTCCAACAAGTTCACTAATAAAAAATTAATATATTTTGAAATAAATTGAGTTTTATTTCTAAATATCCACATAGGTTCCGCAGTTCCGGTTCGAAGGACCATGAAATAAATTGGGTTTTATTTCTATATATCCACATAGGTAGGCAGTGAGGAATCAGAGATGGATTAATGCCCAGCTAATGTGGATGGCTAATTATAGTCACTCGATAGTGATTATATTTAGTAGGGGTTATGGGAAACCAAAAGAAAAAAATTATTAGTTGCTTCAGGTTTATTAATGTAAACTTTACAGCAACGAAGTTAAAAAGCAAGTAAGTAAAAAAATGGTAGTACAAAAAGTAATTTCAAAAATATAATCAACGAAAAGCTACTACATACTTTACTTGTAGCGCAAGCATTTCAATGTTGATAACATATTTTTTCGTTAGCAAATAATTCACATTTTAATGAATTTTTAAATGACTTTCTAAATACAAAATAAATACAAAGTTTATAATAAATAATATCCAATGAATTTAAACAAATTTTATAGAAATTCTTCTGAGTTTACAAATATTCTTTTAATAAAGGGTGGTTAAATTTCAAGGGCCGATGTTGATTCTGAATAAAACATAAACTATTTAGGAAATTATTGTAATTTTATTTTATTATGATATATTGGTATTATTCAATTATGTATGGAACAAAATATCGGCCAAATGAGCGCCGCGACCACGGCGGCAAACCTCCATCCGATGGTCCAAATTTTCGATGACCCTGAGGCATAATGGAGGTTCTATGCCGTTAATGTGCCGAATTATCTCATCCTTTAGCTGTTGGATTGTTGCTGGCTTATCGACGTACACCTTTTCTTTCAAATAACCCCAAAGAAAAAAGTCCAACGGTATCAAATCACATGATCTTGGCGGCCAATTGACATCGCCATTATGTGCGATAACAAGGCCATTGAATTTGTTGCGCAAAAGAGCAATTGTTTCGTTAGCTGTGTGGCAAGTGGCACCGTCCTGCTGAAACCACATATCGTCTACATCCATATCTTCCAATTCGGGCCATAAAAAGTTCGTTATCATCTCATGATAGCGAACACCATTCACAGTAACTGCCTGACCGGCCTCATTTTAGAAAAAATACGGCCCGATGATGCCACCAGCACATAAACCGCACCAAACAGTCACTCTTTGTGGGTGCATTGGTTTTTTGACAGTCACTCTTGGATTCTCATGTTTATTGACGAATCCACTGAGGTGAAAATGTGCCTCATCACTGAAGATGATTTTCTTCGAAAATTGATCATCATTTTCATAATAAGTCTGGATAACTTTAACACGTTGTTGGATTGTGTATCTCTCCATGGTTCAAATCGAGTAAGTCTTAAATAGAGAAATGTCAAATAAAATTTGGAAAAAAACTTTACGTTTAGGTGTGGTTCACATTCAACATCGGCTCTTGAAATTTAACCACCCTTTAATATACCTAGAATCGAAATTATCTAACAATTGGTATCATTCATGAAAATATATAATGGAAAACTTGTTAATAACCGAAATTATGTGTAGGAAAGTTTTCAATAAGAAATATTTTTCAAAAATTATTTTCATTATCGATAACAAAAATTTTTGGAGAACAATTCAAAACAAAATTTGTTTAATAAAAAACTGATTTGCAACAAAGAAATTAAAAAAAAAATATTTCGATTTTTGATAAGTTATCGATACCAAAAATTTTTTGCCAAAAATATATCGATAACAAATATTTTTCATAGAAAACCAGTAGACACATTATTCAAAATAAACCTTTTCAATAGAAATTTTATTTGTGGCAAAATCTTTGTAACCATTAATGCCAACAATTATCTGCGAAACATTTATCGATAGCAAAATTTTTATAGAAAATAAGAATAATCTTAATTTAAAATTACTTACTTCATAGGAATACCTATTTCTGGCAAAAATTTTGTAAGAGAAATATTTCATCCAGAAAAGAGTTATCGAGGCGAAAATTTTACTGCAAAAAATTCATCGAGAATAAATATATTTCATAAAAATTAGTGGAAACGTAATTTAAGAATTAACATTACAATAAAATACTTCTTTGTTGTAAACGTTATGCAAGTAAGATATTTTTATTATAGAAAAGTTATCGATATAGAAAATTCTCTGCAAAAAATTTATTTATAAATATTTTTCATGGAAAATCCGCTGCAACATTATTCAGAAGAAAACTTTTCAATAGAAACTTTATTTGTGGCAAAATCTTTGTAACCATTAAAAAGAGGTTATCGATGCCAACAATTATCTGCGAAACGTTTATCGATAGCAAATTTTTTTCATAGAAAATAAGAATAATCTTAATATAAAATTACTTACTTCATAGGATTACCTATTTCTGGCAAAAATTTTGTAAGAAATATATTTCATTCAGAGAAGAGTTATCGAGGCGAAAATTTTACTGCGAAAAATTCATATTTATTTTTCATAAAACATAGTAGAAACGTAATTTAAGAATAAACATTACAATAAAGTACTTCTTTGTTGCAAACGTTATGCAAGTAAGATATTTTTATTATAGAAAAGTTATCTGCAAAAAATTTATTTACAAATATTTTTCATAGAAAATCAGCTGCAACATTATTCAAAAGAAAACTTTTCAATAGAAAGTTTATTTGTGGCTAAAACTTTGTAACTATTAAAAAGAGATTATCGATACCAAAAATAGCCTGCGAAACATTTATCGATAGCAAATTTTTCTTATAGAAAATAACAAGAGACTTAAGTTCACTTAAGTTTCCTATATCTTGTGGCAAATATTTTTTAGGTAAAATATTTCGTTCAGAGAAAAGTTATCGATGCGAAAAATACATCAAGAATAAATATTTTTCATAGAAGACCAGTAGACACATTATTCAAAATAAAACTTTTCAATAGAAACTTTATTTGTGGCAAAATCTTTGTAACCATTAAAAAGAGATTATCGATACCAAAAATAGCCTGCGAAACATTTATCGATAGCAAATATATTTTATAGAAAATAAGAAGAAACTTAAGTTCACTTAAGTTTCTTATATCTTGTGGCAGAAATTTTGTAAGAAAAATATTTCGTTCAGAGAAAAGTTATCGATGCGAAAAATTTACTGCGAAAAATTCATCAAAAATAAATATTTTTCATAGAAAGTTAGTAAAAACGTAATTTAATATTTAACATTTCAATAAACGGCTTCTTTGTTGCAAACGTTATGCAAGTAAAGTATTTTGATTATATAAAAAAGTTATCGATTCCGAAAATTTTCTGAACATAATTTATCGATAACAAATAATTTTCATAAAAAATCAGTAGAAACATTATTCAAAACAAAACTTTCAATAGAATTTTTTTTGTAGCAAAAACTTAAACGGCTTAAAAAGAGGTAATCGATGCCTAAAACAGTTTGCGAAAGATTTATTGATAACAAATATTTTTCGTACAAATCGGTAGAATATTAATTAAAATCAAATTATTTCAACAGAATACTTATTTGTGGCAAAAATTTTGTTAGGAAATTTTTTCAAGTATACAAAAGTTATTGATACTAAAAATATGCAGAGAAAAATTTTGTGATCACAAAAGTTTTTTGGGGGAAATTCTATCTTCTATAAAACAATTATTAATAATAATAATTTTCTCGAAAGACTATCGACAACACAAACTTTTGACAGATAGTTAATTAAGCCGTAGTGACACTTTTTTTCAACTTTTCTTAATCTAAGATTGAAAGAGTGATATAGTCAATAATAATGGGTGATTTTATAAGAACTATCGGAAATTAAAAAAAAAAAACACACATAAAATTCAGAAAAATGCATGAAATATTTATTTGGATCGATAGTTGGGTCGATATAATTTAATGTTTGAAGATTATTTCATGCAAATGTTGGCCGCGGCTGCGCCTCAAATGGTCCATCCGCTTAGTCCAATTTTGGCATACTCTTTCCAACATTTCGGCCGGTATCTCACGAATAATGTTGGCAATGTTGGCTTCCAGTGCGTCAATCGAAGCGGGCTTGTCGCTATAGACATTAGCCTTAACATAGCCCCACAAAAAATAGTCTAGAGGCGTTAAATCGCACGATCTGGGCGGCCAATTGAATGGTCCCAAGCGTGAAATAAACTGTTCACCGAACTCGCCTCTTAATTGGTCCATTGTTTCACGTGCTGTGTGGCATGTGGCACCGTCTTGTTGAAACCACATGTCATGCAAGTCAAGCTCTTTCATTTTGGACAAAAAAAAGTTTGTTATCATCGCACGGTAGCGCTCACCATTCACAGTAACGTTGTGATTCGCATCATTTTTGAAGAAATACGGCCCAATGATGCCGCCAGCCCATAATCCGCACCAAACGGTTGTTTTTTGTGGATGCATTGCTCTTGCAATGTTTCTGGCTGCTCTTCGCTCCAAATACGGCAGTTTTGCTTGTCCACGTATCCATTTAACCAGAAATGAGCCTCGTCGCTGAACACAATTCTTCGATAAAAAAAGTGGATCTTCATCTAACTTTTTAAGAGCCCATTCACCAGAAATTTGTCGTTGTGGTAGGTTAGAAAGAGACGGTTATATAAGTGAAAACAAAATAACTTATGTAGATACAATACGACATTTGTAAACAAAGCGATAATAACATGCAATTTTGTTCAAAAATAAACTTTTTCGTGTATTTTGTTGAAATGCCCATAAATTTATAAATTATTATAAAAAACCCGAAAGTGTAAAAGCAAAAGCCTCTTATTAATTATTGAAGTCAAACATTGGTGTCGTCTATAATTTTTAATTTATAATTTGGCAAACACATTTAAGTTGTAATATATTTTTTGTTGTTTTTTCGTTTGTTTTGCTAATTTTTGTTAGCTCTCAGGGATGCGTCATATGCATGAAAAAATCTCTTAGTTGAAAAAATCTCTACATTCCTGCATTAAGCTGAAAAGACAGTAGCATTTTAAGCTGCAAACGTGACTTTTAAGCAAAAATTTTTTGGATTTTTTTTGACACTTCCCATATTTTTATCGATAACATGTTGAAAAAATATTAACGTTTTAGATTTCCTTCAATATAGCCAAACTATTTGCTATTAATAATAATTTCAATGATAATATATTTGTAGTCTTCTCCAAAATCTTAAAAAGTTGAAAAAAATGTCATTACGGCTTTAACGGCCGTTTTAATAAAAATATATTTTATATTTATTAAAATTTTTTGGCAAAATTTTTATAGAAAACAACAAAAGTTGTTTGTCGAAAATGATATTAAAAGATTTTCTTTGAAAAAATTTTTTATAAATATTTTATTATTAATAAAATATAGGTGGGAGAATTATTGATAACAAAAAGTTTAATTTTAAAGTACTCGAAAATCAGGTTTTTTGAGTATTTTTGGAAAACCCCCTTATTTGCAAAATATTGACTTTTAAAACTGGAGGCTTTTCAAGAACTCAGGCATTTTACTATTTCTTATTTATAACTTAAATTTGTTTAATCCTTATCGGTTGCTTTCTTAAGTCACTCGAAGGCTGCTTACCCAAAATATTTTTCTCAAAATTTCAAGACATCCACCCATCTGTCATTCAGTATTTCTTTCGTTTTTTATTGCTGTTGTATTCATAAAACGTCACTAGTAGACATTTGTAAACTGCTTGTTTTTTTTTTTTTTTTTTTTTTTTTTTTTGTTATAAATCGTGTCCTTTTGTGCTTTTTTGCTGTATTTCTTATTTCGTAGAGTTTAACTGTTTTCAATTTTTATACGATTCGTTTTTAAATGTGTAGCCATAGAGGAAGTATGTTTATTTTATTATAAAGACTCTTAAAATTGGTTTTTTGATAAACTTTTACAGCCTTATTTAGCCGGTCAGCAGATGAAGATAAATTTTTACACAAAGTTTTTTGCATTAAGTGCTTCCAAGGTTTGTATTTGAATTAAATAAAAAGTGTGTGCTAGATGTTATAGGTTTTTTTGATTTGAGGACTTAGTAATGCCATGTATAGGATATAATATTGGTAAAATATTTCGATCAAGTCACCGACTGGGTGACTTGCACTGGAAATATCATTTCGTAGCTTTAGCGCATTCAGCAGACTGAGCTTGACCTATAGCTTGTGCCGTATATACTTAGAAAAGCGTTATGGCTTGTGATATATTCGCTTACTCTTTCAACTTAAGCAAATTAATTCTAAAAATACTGACAGGATTAAACGAAGGGGTCATCCCCTGAGAACTGGTCCACGATAAAAAAAAAACGGCACGGTCGCTGTGCATAGTTTATGTTACCTTCAAGTGACATGATAATTCTGTCGAATTGCTCGTTACCAAACTATTGATCTATTGCGACCAATATTGATCTATTGTGCGTCCCCTTGCCCCATTATGGGTTGTGTATGTCAAGAAAACGGACAAGCTCCTTCATAGGGAGTGATATTAAGGCACATTCACTTAACATATAAGCTTGTAGTAGCCTATATCTTCTGTGTCCCAGTGCTCCACAGTGGGTGATTAAGTGCTCCATTGACTCTTCTTTCCCACCGCAGAATCTGCAAACGTCTGTGTTGGATATTCCCATCCTGTGCAGGTGCTTGTAGCAGGTGTAATGACCTATAAGTACACCTGTCAATGTTCTGAGACTTTTCCTGTCCAGTTTTAGAGCACGTTCGGCCCTGTTTTTATCAAAGTTTAGAAATTTCTTGGAGTGTTCGAGATCAGCTGTCTCGTTCCACTGTTGTTCAACGATAGACACCGTCCATTTTTTTATCTCCTCATTCAGGAGACCCTTGTTGAAGCCAAAAGTTGGAGTGGGTCCAATAAAAATCCCCTCTGCTCCTTTCTTGGCATACATGTCAGCCATTTCATAGCCGTGATGCCCTTCGTGTCCTGGCACCCAAATCAGTGTGATACCAAACTATGGTATGAACTGTGTGACACAGAGAGCCATTCCTATCACCCCCACTGAAGCCAATGGCTTTGTGACCCATATACTAAAATTCAGACCAAGTTACTCGACTTAGTCCATATTATTTATTATTAATATCTGATAATCCTACACGTAGAAAAAAAATATATGGTTGATATGACAATATTCTAAGAGCAACATGCTATTTTTGAATTATATGGTTGTTAGGGAAAATATTATATTGTTATATTTGAACGCCATTCATTGATTTGCCTTAACATAGTTTTGTAAGAAATATGTTATAAATAACTATACTAAATTCTGATTCAACATTGTTATAACTGGAAGCAACCACAGTATTAATAAAAGTTACCAAGATAATGTCATACCTAACCATGTTATTATGCCAAACAATCATATTACTTTCATTAATTTCTTAAACTGCCAATAAATCCATATTTTTGTCATTACTCACAATATTAATTAAAAAGAGGTCGCTTTTGAATAAACAATACTATTTCATTTATTTCAACATCAATAAAATGAAAATATTAGGTGTGATATATTTTTATAAAATAAAACAATTAAAAATTATCAGCTAAATATAGTTGGGTTCCAATATAATCGGGTTCAATGGGCTCCAGTTTCTATTACCTGAAATAAAAAGAAGCTATTATGTATTTCGTAGATAATTGCATGTATAAAATTCATATGTATAACCATATTAATATGGTTGGATGTAACATTGTATGGTTGTTTACAACGATAGTTTAGTCATTAAAATTATTGTGGTTGGAACAACAGTATAGTTGGACAACAATATGGTTAACTTTGCCATAGTATTGTTGATTACCAAACACATACAAACATATACATCTTAATATACTGGCGTAGATAAAATAGAACTAAAAGATAATTATATGTCAATGACTAATATAAAAAATCATTAATGCTGACAATAAAAAGTTCGCTTTGTAAACGAATATTTGTTACATGTAAATAACCGTATCATACATATGATCAAAACTGAAATATTAGTATTGGATGTGATAGAAGCTAGTTTGTTTTTTAAAAATTCCATACAATACTAACATTGCATGCAACCATATTCGGAAACTAGTAGGTGGTAATAATAGGTTTGCAGAAATGCACACGAAAACATATTTATGGGGAAACAAACTATTATTAAATCGATAATTGACTGTCTTTAACAATAATACACAATCTTACCGCGTATATACCAATGTGGCTGTAACCATATTTAAAACTTTCTTTTCTTTGCGTGTATTTACTATCATCGGTGGTTCCCCCCGAGGAACAACGTTTGCTTTAGCGTATTCCTAACCACAGCACTGGTAATGAGGGGAAGGGGTCCCTCTTTTGTTGCAGCGAATAAAACTCTAGGAAGCGCCGCATAGCTTATGTTGTGTTGGCTTCCGAGACTCTTATCAAGAGTTTAAATTGGCAGAACGGAGATCAGCCTGGCCCTCGGGTGGTTTTGCTTACAATTCAACCCGGGCTGATCATGTTTGAGAAGCCTACCGTAGCTGAAGCGTTCTGGCCGTGGTTAAAACTTAAAACGCAAGAAGGAGGTGTTAGTATCCTTGATAATTTTTTGGTGTGTGGCTTTTTCCGGGGACTAACAACCTCCCGAGGGTCTGTTGTCCTTACAGGATACTCGTACATATGCTGTAAGAACCAGTGGTGATTGTTAACTGGTAAAATGTTTTAACTGGTAAAATGTTTTAAGGGCGCTGATGCTCTTAGTGGCTCATTAAGCCTTGTCTTCCATTGATTGCTGGGAAATTGCATACAGGAAGGATTAGAACTCTTCAACAAGAAGTTGCTTATATGGCTGCAAACATATGGCAAGAATGGCTACCTGAAAACCACATGGTGGTGCTCGTGAATCGTGAATAATTCACTCCGTGGAATTGGTCCGTCATCAGATAAGACCAAAAAGGCAGTTGCTGATGTAAATCTTTTTCACAACTGTCATCGATGGTTGGACTCATATCATTGAACATTTTCATATATGAGTATTTTTCGCTGGTCAGTTGTCGACCATTTACCTATTCATTCTGCCTTGGCCAATGTAAAAAAATATTTTCCCAGCAGTGCAGTTCAAACACTTCGAGAAGCCATGACACACAGCAGAAATCGCTCTTACAATTGAATATCGAATCTTACGAGTATGTATACATTTTTATTTTATTTCATTTTTATTTCATTTCATTTTGTTTTTATATTCTAAGTTTACGAGTACGCTGATCCTCCCATTTACGCCTTTTATTTTTGTTTGTATGTTTTTCTTAAAATAAAATTGTCATTTTCTTGGCTCTAGGCAGAATTTGTGCGAGATTTTGTTGCCTTGTGTTGTCACTATACAAAAATATTTTGAGATTTTAGCATAAAAAACGCATTTAAATTTGTTACACTCACGTTTTATTTCCAAGTGAATTGCTGTTTTTATTATTTTTTAGTTTCTTCAATTTATATTTGAAAAAGCTCTTATTTGAATATCCTGCAGGATAACAAAATTTGTACAAAAATGGTTTTATTTCTTTTACTTGAATCATTTAAAAACAAGTCGAAGGGAATGTGAATCTTGTCTCTGCACATTTGCTGACCTTTAACATCAACTTTAAATAACAAAATAAAAATATTTGGTAAAGAGATAGTCCTTATGCATTAGCGAAGTTGGTAGGAAACTCAACAAGACGTGTAATACAAAATAAATGGATAGTGTAATTCATAAGCGAGTAGTTTCTTTTTTTAAATTATTGCTTGAAATAAAGGATTTTTTATCATAGATCAGTATTCCAGGGATAACCCAGACATATGTAGCAGGTTGTACTGTAACTAGGAAAAGAGGTTATAGGCAGTAAGATGCACCATTCGACTTGACAGACTACATCCCGCCAGGTTATTTGTTTCACAGACGATCCGTACGGCTGAAAAACGTATTTTCTCCTTGTAGTGCTTGTGCTTTTCAATGGCAATCAGCCACAAGTGGATGATACCTGGACGACGAACATGCATTTTTTTTATCTTGATCCCTGGGCATGCACCTTTATCGCCTCAGAATAAAGTAGATTGTAGTAAGGTAAGATAGGATACAGCAACGCAAAATTCTTTGCTTGTAAGCAAAATAATTACAGACTAACGGTCATAATCATATAATATAAGTTTTGTATACCAAAGACCTATTTGACATATTTTTGTACAAAGTTTGTCAAATAAACATTTAATAAACTTACAATTTTTTTTTAATATTGTCGTAAGTCTTCCCATTTTTCGAAAATAGTCCCACCTCTCTATATTAACAATAATAATAATAAAATATAAGTTTTGTATACTAAAGACCTATTTGACATATTGTTGTACAAAGTTTGTCAAATAAACCTTTAATAAACTTACAAATTTTTTTTAATATTATCGTAAGTCTTCCCATTTTTCGAAAATAGTCCCACCTTTCTATAATACTAATAATAATAATAATAATAATAATAATAATAATAATAATAATAATAATAATAATAATAATAATAATAATAATAATAATAATAATAATAATAATAATAATAATAATAATAATAATAATAATAATAATAATAATAATAATAATAATAATAATAATAATAATAATAATAATAATAATAATAATAATAATAATAATAATAATAATAATAATAATAATAATAATCATAATAATAATAATAATAATAATAATAGTAAAATATAAGTTTTGTATACTAAAGACCTATTTGACATATTGTTGTACAAAGTTTGTCAAATAAACCTTTAATAAATTTACAAAATTTTTTTTCAATATTGTTGACCTTTCTAAAAGATTTTCGATAGTTTTTAAAGAATTTGGTATCTTTTTTGGAGCTTCGTGATCTAAAAAATAAAGTCCTTCCGCTAAACAATTGCAAATTGCAAAAATAAAGTTTTGCAAAAGTTTAGACACGAACCTTCAACAACAATTTTGTGCACGTCACTGTGCGATTGCTTCCATTGATTACACTTTTATTGGATGTAAAGACAACATATTCTTATCTCAGCTTTGTTAAACATTTTTAGATATTAAGATATTCATAAAACAAAACTGTTTTGATATTATCGTTTAAGAACCACTTATGTTACTGGTTTCCAAGTAACAGTATTATATCTCTTGTGCTGATTTGGGGTGTGGAAATGAAGCTAATTTTAAAATTCAATTACACAGTTTCATTCTGTAGCATTTTCCATTTCATTTAATTTATTTTCTTTTGACTTCTTTTCCCCTTCAAAGTCTATTTTTTTCTACTTCTTTAGTTTTCAATCTGTTTTAGCTTCAATATAATTTGCACATACTTTTTTCTTCTCTTATATTTATTTTTATTTTATAATTTATGCCTTTAAGAGCTGCTGCTGTTTTGGACTTCTTTAACTTGTACGCAATTTAATTGAAAATAAGAATAAAAAAATTCCCATAAAAATAAAAATACAAACAAGTGAAAAATAAAAATAATGAAATAAAAAAAAAGAAGTTAAGGCAATTTTTCTACAGAAACACTCTTGAACACACACACATACACACACACGGGCTTATCCTCAAAGCCAAACAAAACATGCCCGCATCCTTCAAAGTGACCTTTTTCTCTTTATTTTTATTGTTATTTCTTGTCGTTGTTGTTGTCACTGTTGTTTTCGGTTCATAATGAAGATACCGGATTGCAAAATAAACCATATTGTTGTTATTGTTGCTGTTTCTGTTGCTGTTGCCGTTGATTTTGCTGCCGTTTTAATATTCCTTTAAGGCTTAAACAGCCCAAGGAATTTATATCCTCTCCACGCTCCCCTTCTAGCGTTTTTTTTTAAGGCCAAATGACTGGCTAAATGGCTAAATGAATGTTGGTCATTGCTCAGATTAATAAATGTTGATCCTTTTTTATTTCTGCGAATTATTATTTTTTTTTTAAGGGGGGAACGAGTTGTAGCACAGGCAATAACAAACAATTTACTCTTCCTCTGCACATGATATGCCTTGTAAGTATGTCTGAGTATTTGTTTGCCGTAAACAATTTGTTTTTGTTGCTTCCTTTTGGTTACTTACATATTTCTGTTGAATTACTCATTCATGTTTCTGTAATTGTTAAAAATAATGCTAAAACAGTAATAAAATCACTGAAAGAGGCGTTCGTGTATAATGTTTTGTTTCATGCCTTTGTTTTATTTAAATGCCAAAGAACACATAATTTTGCTTGATGTCCTTTAAAGCTGTTATTTGTTTGCTAATGCAAAATTTGTGAAAAAAAGGGATTTTATTAAATGGCCACCATTTTGCTCGATCATTAAACACACGAAAGTATACATGCGGCTATTTATTTCGCATTTCCAAAACAGACCCTTCGTTGCGCACAACCCCCCAGTCTTGAGCATTAAACATTTGACACTGGCAATAAATCTTAAAGAAACTGACCACTGAAAAAACAGTTTGACAGTGGTTTGCAACCACTTTGTTAAATCAATAACATAAAAATTTTATTGCAGAAATTTGGTTAATCAAATAAAAGAGCTACTGCCAAAAAGGCGTCTGCTAAAAAAAATTTCGATGAAAGCTTTCTTACAATTTATACACGTAACGATTTTTGAACAGTTTTGTGTTTAGATTCAAGTATATGATCTAAATGGTCACCAAACTGGAATAACGCTACTCGTAGTTTGATAAGGAAAGTGGATTGGGAATAATCCAATGTATTTAAGCTTACTTGCAGGAGGGGATTCCTGATAATAAAAAGATACTTTACCACTTACATTAAATTTAGAATATTTATTAAAAGGCGGTAATCTTCAAATTAGTTGAAAACCCTCTGAGGAAGCTGCTGGTGTCGATCAGTTCTGGTTGAGAGTTCAAAAAACAACCCTGTCATATATTCAAAAGTCATAATCGAACCAGAAGTTTCGTGCAGTTACGTTTTCGTTCAAAAATAATAGATCCATTCACAATATGTACTTATGTACAAAAGATTGGGGCACACTATTTCCGTTAATGACAACCAAGTTCAAGATCTACAATGAGGTTTAAATAATTTTCGTAAAACTTTATTATGAGAAATTTTCCCTATAAATTTTCGGTGGAAAAGTTTTCCATTAAAGATTTTTTTATAGAAAACCTTAATATGTGTAATTGTTCGAGCTTAAGGTATTTTTTAGAATTTTTAGTTTTTTTGGTTTTTAATTATCTGGCAATATTTCTCTTTGTCCCAATTTTCACGAGGCAATTGTAGTTGCGCAATTCTTGAGTTTGTGGACAAATAAGTGAGAAAAGAGCGGTGAGTGTAAAAATGAGTACAGACTTGCTCGTACTCGAAAAGTCGTTTTGTGCTGTCATTTGTAACATCAGAAATTTTACATTTTCTTTCATCTATGTTTCTTTTATATGTATATTGATATGTTGTCCATGATGAAAGTAATGTTGGCGCGAAATTGTGATATTTTAATTCATTTGAAAAAATTTTTTTAATAATGTGGACACCTCAAAAAATAGACAGCAGTGTTAATTTAGAAGAAGTGATAATTAAATGGAAAAATTTGAGAATATAGTACATGCAAGATTAAGAAAGTGTAATCAACAGAAAACGAAAATTGCTCAAGAAAAATTACTGCGTCTGAACATAAAAGCAATTTTAAAAGAAAATTTGATAAGAATTGCGCAACTAAAATTGCCTCGTGAAAATTGGGACTTTTCTTTGGATAGTTTCTTCAGGCCAAAAGAAGCTATCCAAAGGAAAGTGAAATATTGCCAGATAATTAAAAACCAAAAAAATTAAAATAAACAGAAAGAAAAAAAAAACGCTCGAAATAAAGAAATAATAAGTATTATAGAAAATTCCATATAGAACCAAATAATAATAATAATGTATTTATATAAAGAAAATTTTTGACAAAAAGATTTATAGCAAAACTTTGACGGTAAAATTTTATCTAAAATAACTAGCAAATAAGTTTTTATGAAAAATTTCTGAAAAAAATATTTTATAAAAAAAAATCTCACAAAAAAATTTATAGAATTTTTTTGATAAAAATTGCTTATTAGCAATTTTTGACCAACAAATTTTATAGAAATTTGTTGACAAAAAAACTTTATGGAAAATTTTCTGTAAAATTTTTCTGACATATATATTTTATAATATCAATCAAATTTTACAGAAAATTTTCGACAATAAAGTTTTATAAAAAAAATTTATAGAAAATTTTTAAACCATAAATTCACTGAAAATTTTTGAAAAGAAAATTTTTTAAAACCTAACTTTAATTTTTTTTTGAATCGACAGACAATTCTTGAAAAAATTTTTCGACAAAAAATTTTATTGAAAAAAAGAAATATAGAGAATTTTCGAACAAAAATCGTATAGAAAATTTTTGGCAAACAAATTTTTTTAAAAAAATATTTGACAGCAAAACTTTACAGAAATGTAGAACCATTTTTTATAAAATTTTTTAGGAAATTTATGAGAAACACATTTTGTAGAGATTTAAAAAAAAATAATATACAAAATTAAAAAAAATAAAAATGTATAAAATATTATAAAAAATTTTCGAAAAAAAATTTTACAAAAAATATTTGACAAAAAAATTTTATCGAAAATTTTTTACAAAAAATTTATAGAAAATTTTTAATAAAAAAAAAGTTTACCGAAAATTTTTAGCAAAAAAACTTTTCTACAAAATTTACGTTGCCAAAAATGTTCAATAAAATTTTTCCGATATATATTGGGTACAATTTTTGACAAAACAATTTTATAGAAAATTTTCGACAATAAAGTTTTATAAAAAAATAATATACAAAATTAAAAAAAATAAAAATGTATAAAATATTATAAAAAATTTTCGAAAAAAAATTTTACAAAAAATATTTGACAAAAAAATTTTATCGAAAATTTTTTACAAAAAATTTATAGAAAATTTTTAATAAAAAAAAAGTTTACCGAAAATTTTTAGCAAAAAAACTTTTCTACAAAATTTACGTTGCCAAAAATGTTCAATAAAATTTTTCCGATATATATTGGGTACAATTTTTGACAAAACAATTTTATAGAAAATTTTCGACAATAAAGTTTTATAAAAAAAATTTTGTAGCAAATTTTTGAACAAGAATTTCATGGAAAAATTTTGAAAAAAAATTTAACTGTTTGAAAAATAAACTTAATTTTTTAAATCGACAGACAATTTTTGAAAAAAATTTTCGACAAAAAATTTTATTGAAAAAAAGAAATATAGAGAATTTTCGAACAAAAACCGTATAGAAAATTTTTGACAAACAAATTTTTTAGAAAATATTTGACAACAAAACTTTACAGAAATGTAGAAAATTTTTTTTGACAACCATTTTTTATAAAATTTTTTAGGAAATTTATGAGAAACACATTTTGTAGAGATTTAAAAAAGAATAATATACTAAATTAAAAAAAATAAAAATTTATAAAAAATTTTCGAAAAAAAATTTTACAAAAAATATTTGACAAAAAAATTTTAATGAAAATTTTTTACAAAAAAATTTACGGAAAATTTTTAATAAAAAAAAGTTTACCGAAAATTTGGTACAAAAAAGTTTTATAGAAAATTTTTGGCAAAAAAACTTTATCGAAAATTTTTAGCAAAAAAACTTTATAGAAAAGTTTTCTACAAAATTTACTTTGCCAAAAATGTTCAATAAAATTTTTCCGATATATATTGGGTACAATTTTTGATAAAAAAATTTTATAGAAAATTTTCGACAATAAAGTTTTATAAAAAAAATTTTTTAGAATATTTTTGAAAAAGAATTTCACTGATAAATTTTGAAAAAAAAATTTTAAGGAACTGTTTGAAAAATAAATTTTTTTTTTTTAAATCGACAGACAATTTTTGAAAAAATCTTTCCACAAAAAAATTTTATTGCAAAAAAAGAAATATAGACAATTTTGGAACAAAAATCTTATAAAAAGTTTGTGACAAACAAATCTTGTAGAATATTTTTGACAACAAAACTTTATAGAAAACTAGAAAACTTTTTTTTGACAACCATTTTTTATAAAATTTTTATAGGAAATTTATAAGAAAAATATTTTGTAGAGATTTAAAAAAGAATATTATACAAAATTAAAAAAAAATTAGAAAAATTATTCGAAAAAAAAATTTTGCAAAAAATATTTGACAAAAAAAATTTATTGAAATTTTTTTACAAAAAAATTTACATCAAATTTTTAATAAAAAAAAAAGCTACAAAAAAGTTTTATAGAAAATTTTTGGCAATTTATAGAAAATTTTTCTACAAAATTTACTTTGCCAAAAATGTTCAATAAAACTTTTCCGATGTATATTGGGTACAATTTTTGACAAAAAAATTTTATAGAAAATTTTCGACAATAAATAAAGTATTATAAAAAAAATTTTATAAAAAAATTTGGAAAACAATTTCACTGAAAAATTTTGAAAAAAAAAATTAAAGAAAATATTTGAAAAATAAATTTAAAAATTTTCTTTTTAAATTTTTGAAAAAATTTTTCGACAAAAAAATTTTATTGACAAAAAGGATTATAGACAATTTTGGAACCAAAATCTTACAGAAAATTTTTGACAAACTAATTTTGTACAAAATGTTTGACAACAAAACTTTATAGAACACTTTTTTTGACAACCATTTTTTATAAAACTTTTATAGGAAATTTATGAGAACAACTTAAAAAAAATATTTTACAAAATTAAAAAAAAAAATTATAAAAAATTTTCGAAAAAAAGTTTTATAAAAAATATTTGACAAAAAACTTTTATTGAAAATTTTTTGCAAAAAAAAATTTACAGAAAATGTTTAATACAAAAAATGTTTACAGAAAATTTAGTACAAAAAAGTTTTATAGATAATTTTTGACAAAAACTTTTTTAATATTATATGATGATGGGTTGGTATCATTCGTCTAGACTAGACGAATGATACCAACCCATCATCATATAATAACTATTAGAAATATTAAAATAAAAGTTCGACTATTTAACAAAAATTTTTTTTGTTGAAAATTTTGCACGATAAAATATTATTTTTTTCGTGGCTATTCATAAAAAAATTATAGAAAATTTTTAACAAAAAATTTTAGAAAACTATGAACGAAAAAGAAGTCTTATAGCTAAGAGATGAGATAATTCGGCACATTAACGACATAGAACATCAATTATGCCTCAGCGTCATCGATAATTTGGTTCAATGGAGGTGTGCCACCGAAGTCGCGGCGGCCATTTGGCCGATATTTTGTTCCAGACATAATTGAACCATACAAATATTATCATAATAAAAAGAAATGATAATAATTCTTAAATAATTCGTATTTTGTTCAAAATCAACATCTGCCCTTAAAATCTTTTATGTGTTTTATATGTTTTAGCAATCTATTATTGTTTTATTATTTCATTGTTTTTGTTCTTAAAAAGGATTCAAGGTAATGTAATGAAACCTTGAATCAGAAAAATAATAAAACATTTTTGAAACAAGAACTAGCCTGAAAGTCGAATTAATGTATTAAAAATGAAACAAAAATTATCTTTAAGAGAAGTTTTTCGATAAAAATTTATTTTTTGGTAGCCAAAGGTTTCCAGGGTATCGAATGCTTGACAAAACGACTAGAAGTCCTTTTTATTCAGAATTCAAGAGTCGTGTGTACCAGCTTTACATGAATACTTTTAAAATCTTTTGAGAGGCTTTTATTTCTTAAAAAATTTCCAATAACAAAATAAATCAATAAGCCGATTTTGTGACAGTTTTTTCCTCTCCGGAATGTTAGATTTTTACACAAATTGACATAAAAAAAATAAGCACTATATTACCTCTATTTTTATCTAAGTAAAGTAGGTATCATTTGTATCTATTTGGTTATTATTTTAATGCTTAGATTCAATTACAAACACATTTAAACTTAACCAATTCACTGTGCCAATTTACGTGCGAGTGTGTTGGAGCTTCGGTGTTTATTTGTATGGAAAAGTTTGCGAGCCAGAGTGAGAACGTTTATTTGTTTGGATTTGTTTGTGTACGTTCGTTTGTATGCATGTATGTATGTATGTAGTCATAAACCGTTAGTACATTTGACATAAGCAAAATTATTGTTATTGCCATTTATTGTGGCTTAAGCGACAAGTGTGTGAATGTGTATCAGTTTGTGCTCAAATATGCCAAGCAAACAAACAAACAAACAAACATGTGCACACAGACGCATACGAGTGTGTGTGGCATAAGTATATGTTTAATGTTAAATGAGTTAAAGTGTCGCCATCATGTTTATAAACACACTTATACTTACCCCAACATACACACACATGTACACATACACCCGCACACGGCTTAAGTATGAGTTGGAATATGTTCCATATGGTTTGATCTCTAACTGGCTGTTCTTAAAATGTTGATACTGATGGTGACGCTGACGATGATGCTGACGATGACGATGATTATAATCATTATGATGTAGTAAAGTGCGACTGGCAGTAGCAGTCATTGATAAAAGTTTTTCCAGCCTTTCGTGCTCTTGTTACTGCTTGCCTTAACTGGGGAATAACAATCTCATTTGTTTGTATATTTATGTTCATTATTTTTATGAGTGTGTAAATTCGGTCGGGCGTTTATATATTAATGGACTTTTTATATTCAATATGATCTCGTTGAATTTTTAGTCATTTTATATGTGTTATTCACGCTCTCCCCAACACATTATACTACAGATAATATGTATTAAAATGTTATTAAAATCCTTTCAAACTCAAAATAAATAAAATGCATAAAATTAACTCGGGTGCTTGAGTATTTTGAGTGCGATGACTGTTTAAGTTGTTAGAGGATTTTTGCCACCGCACATTTTTTCTAAAAGAGGGTGATAAAAAAAAAAACGTAGATAAACAAAGAAATATTCTTTTAAGTTGAATTTGACTAGAAAGCACTACGTCATAAAAGAAATAAGTTTATGTAGCTTTTTTAAAAAACGTCATTGGAAAAAAAAAATTCTTGAAAGTAGTTTTCTTCAAAAATTAACCTTTAAAAAGAAACTCAATAAGAAAACGTATAAATATTGAGAAAACGCAGTCGTAAAGCAGCTCTGGGCTGGAGAACAGCTCTCGCGTCATCGTAATTATTTCTTAAGTGTGGTCAGGCTTATCGTTGTTGTTTGGCCTTCGAGAGTTTTGCGTCTCACTCCCATTGGTTAACTGCCCAGTGAAATTTTTGTCACATACATCTTCGATCTAAGACCATTGACAATGTAAGCGCGACCCATCCGAAGTCTGTATACAATTCCTACTTACATTTACACAGCGATGGCCTAGGCCGTAAGATGCATCCAACACTGTATACATTGTAAGCGAAGATTGGATGAGTTCAAAACTATATTATTAGCATTTGTTTTCTTCTTTGCTTCTTATGTACATTCAATTTAACAAAATGAGAGAAAAAAATACTAATCTGAATTGGATGTTAGTTGTTTATTGTGCTTAACATGCATGTTAAGCACAATAAAACATGTTTATTTTGATTTTTTCTGTTGACACAATCGCTTACAATCGGATGCTTTGCAAATTGTAATAACTTGTGGACTGCTGGGTGTCTACCTCAACTAACTGTATTAGTTTACAGTTTTTGTGAGGTATTTCGTTGTTAACCATGCGGCAACTTCCTATGCGAAGGCATAGGTCGGTACAGTTAGTCACAGCGCCGCAAAAGAAATACTATTAATACCATCGTGGGCATGAGGTCTACGTTACTCCGCCCATGCTGTGCATCCTATACTTTGCAAATTTATTTGCAACTGTATAGTTACAAATACAAATATTGAGAAATCGGATGCTCTGGAAGTTCTTGGAATGAAGATACAGTGTGACGTTCGCTGGACTGAACACATTTTTCATGTCTCTAAAGTGCCTCGGGTTTTTGAAACGGTGTAAGATGTACTGCACTTCAGCTGATCCCCTTACTATTTATACCACCTATATCCGACCGAATATGGAATACAACACTAATATTTGCGCCGATGCCTTAAAGTCTATTTTGCGGTTACTCGACCGTGTGCCAGACAGGGCGAAGAAGCTAATCGGTGATAGTAGGGTATCCAACTCGATTAACTCATTGGAATATCGACGCAGTGTAGGGTGCGTTACTCTGTAATATCGTTACTACAATATATTTCTCTCTGATGAGCAAAATGCATTGTTCGTCAAACTGTCACATTTTTCATTAATAGACGTTTATCATCCAGAGCGTATCTATTTATGGTCGATTGCCCGAGGAATCGTACTAAGCATTGCAGAGAGAAATCGTTTTCTAGCCGTACGTTTTGCCAGTGGAATAAGTTGTCTGTTGTAACGTTGGACAGTTCAAGTCAAATGTACACTACTCCCTCTTTCCTTCTCCCTACAACCATTTTCCTAGTTCCCCGAGTACTGGTTCAAGATAACAAAACAAAAAAACATTTCTAAAGAAAACCTAAACTTGCCATTCAAATAATTTAAAAGCTTATTTACAAAAGTAATTTCAGAATACATAATTTGTTAAAAAACTAAATACTTTTAAAAAAGTATAAAGCATTAACCACATAGACCACAGCAGACTTAAAGTCTCCAACAAAACTATAGTCGTGTAGTCCACTACTGTAATATTTTAAACACGACAGCATTTTGGGGCACCGCCCTGTTAAACCACATATTGTCCAGGTTCATATTTCTGGCCACCAGAAGTCGATTATCGTATCACGATATCATTCGCAGTAACTGCTTGTTCGACCTCTTGGTCAAGGAAGTACGACCCGATGACGTCATGAGCACATAAACCACACCAAATACTCATACTTTGTGGATGCCTCAGCTTTTCAGCAATAACTCATAAATTCTCCTTTGAGTAAATGTGGAAAGTCGGTTGACTGGTGTATTAATATGGTTGAGTATGACAACTACCTGGTGACTTTCATGAATACCATGGTTACTTATTATTATGTTTTTATTTATTTTATTCAAGTCTATGAATTTTAATTCTTACAGACTATTTATACAAATGTATACACAGAAATGGATAATAAAGGAAAAATAATAAAAATAATAAGAAAAAATAATAATATAAGATATTATTATATTATAGAATTATTATAATAATTATAAGATATTATCAAATGAGAACAAAATATTACGTTTTATCAGGCCTTCATTTAAGGAATAATCAACATAAATATACAATTTATTAAAGTCTTTACAACATCTAATGAAAGGATCGGAGTTTGCATAGTTCGTTCTATAATATTTGATATCCAATGGGGAATAGTATCGAGTAGGTCTTTGAGGACCACAAAATGATATATTTTCAATTAAAAAGTTGGAGCTGTTTTTTCCCGTTGATCGCATTTAAAATGAGCATAACATTTAGCATAGCTGTACGACTACTCAGAGAAGGTAATAAAAGCAAGTCTAGATTTATAGGAGGGCAAACATAACGGGTTCCATTGCAGTCTACGTAACTCAAATAGTAGAAACTGTTTTTGCACTGATTCAATTGTGTTACTGTAATTTTTATACTGTGGATCCCATAGAATTGAGCCATATTCCAGAACTGAGCGAACCAGAGACGTAAATAGTTGTTTCGTGATGTAAGGATCAACGAATTGCTTAGCCCAGCGTTTGATGAAACCCAGTTGGCATCTCGCTTTACTAATAATTAGGGAAATATATTGATTGAAATTTATTTTAGGGCCTAGTAAAATTCCCAAATCTATTCTACTGCAAACACTTTCCAGCTCATTGCCACCAGTAGTCTTCAGAGTTAGCAATAAAATTTAAAAATGAAAACTGGGCTTTCCTATACACAGACGGATCTAAAACAGCAAGCTCTGTTGGATTTGGTGTTGTCGACGACAACGAATCAGTTCGCAGAATAGGCACCTTGCCTCTGGAAGCAACGGTTTTCGAAACCGTTTTTGATGCTTTGTCTAGTCAAAAGAACAGAAACTTCATTATAATCGAGATTCAACAGCATTAAAGGTAACGAAGTTGCTGATCACAAAGCAAAGTTAGCTCATTTACATCCCAGCCCACAATTTTCACCAGCATCCAAAAACTTTATGACTAGAAAATCCATGAGCAACATAAACCTTGCCATTCTAAGCCAATGGCGGAGTTACAATCATGTATACCAATGTATTAACCCTAACAAAACCCCAGTTCCACTTCCAATTTCAACTGGCTGGCTTAAGAACAGATGTTTCACCAGATTGCGACTAACACATAGAAGGTCAAAAGCTCCCCGTCCCGTCTGCTCTTTCTGTAACAGTTCAATTTTAACAATACCTCACCTTCTATCAAGGTGTCACTCTATCAAAAACCTACGTTTAAGTATCTGCAAAACAAATAATATAATTTTACTCTTATCTGATCCATTTAACAATTAACTTAATAACTAACCAAATTTTTTTTTTTTTTTTTTTTTATAAATGCAAGCCGATAGCTCCAGTTGCTAGTGCTTTACTTTTTATAGTTTATTGTAATTTAAATTATAATAAATTTGTAAATAAATAAATAAATAAATAAATATTTATGGGTCCTTCGGAAGCAACACATATATTTACATTTATCAAAATTCAACTTCATTTAGTTTGATCTGGAGTAGAATATATTCATCATATTTATTATATGCGAAAAATATTTTAATATCATCCGCATATATAAGTATAGAGGAATTTTTGGTAACACCAGGTAGATCATTGATGAACATAGTAAAAAAAAGTGGTCCAACACTTCTTTTTTCTTTAAACCCAAATACAGTATGGTTACTTATAACAGGTTTTTTTACAATACTATGGTGTTTTTTGACGTTTCAAATATAAAAATATACTGTTATTGGAAACAACCATATAATTCAACAATAGTATGTTGCGCTCAGAATATTATCATATCAACCAAAATTTTTATTTTTTTTTGTCTTAGTGTACTATTCCTCTTTTGCCGGCAGTCACAAAGGGAACGATCTTCAGGACACAAGTAAGCTGGAGAGTGCAAGTACTTTTTTTGTTTATATTGGACCAATACTCAGGGGATAGCCCCTACATATGCAGTACATTGTACTGGAACTAGGAAAATAGATTATGAGAAGGAGGAAAGGGAGAATCTAGCGGCCTAATCATTAGGTCAGATCACTTTTTGCATAGTGCTTTTAAAAAGTAGCAATTTTGAAAAGGTTACCTTCTAAAAGTATTTTCAAAAAATGTGAAAAATGTATCTTTTACCTTTCGACTCTTTTCGTTTTAAATATAAAGTATCCTTTCAAGAAAAAAAAAAAAAAATGTGTCACAAGAGTACCATTTTCCAAAAGGTAAATTTTTTTAAGCCTTGAATTTTTCAATACACTCTGCTAGAAAAACGAAACACTTCTTATTGTATAAAATACACTTTTTGAAGAAAGTACATACTGAAAACATTCTCATCTTTTAAATGCTATCCAAAAACGTATCTTAGTAAATTTTGAAATTCAAGGCCATAGTGCATTTTGGGATTTAGCTCATGTTTTTATTAATTAGCAGTTCAGCTAAATATTATGCCCTTCTGCTAAAACACCTTTTTATTTTTTTCGAGTACCAGTTAAGCGTAATTAATTTATCTGACTCACACTTCAGTTGGTTGCCACTAAATTACACTAAAATCAACTTTATTAAAAATTCATTAAAGACTTGAATGCTCATAAATACTGTGCGGCACTTTTGGAAAAATTTTCATCGGCCATGTTGTGATAATAACACTTTATTAATTTCTTTGTTATAAATTATTTATAAATATACTGTGAGATAATCGGTTGAAAAAAATTTAAATAAAACACACACACACACACATACACACACACACACACAAAATGTCTTTAATTGAATTTTAAAAAGTATTTATTTTTACGTGTGAGTATTTTTATTTTATTACTTATTTATTGTTATTTCACTTTTCAATAAAAACATGAGACATCAATTGTGCTCGATTACAAATAAAAATATATACACACATACATATATATGTATGTACAGATATGTATATGGGATTAATCTGGAGCATAAAATCCCAGCAAACATGCCAAATTTAGTTTTGTTTTCAACTTTTATCGCAAAGTTTCACGCATTCAAAAAAGTATTCACTCCTTAATTTATGTGCAAACGCACCAACCCAGCAAACAATTTTTTTATGGTTCAGAATACAAATTTCCAAACTATTTTCTTCAATACCTGAATGAAGCCTTAAAATAGTTTCGTTTGATATGATTAATCAAAGTTTGATATGATTAATCAAAGGTACGTGTTAACGTTTGAGTGCACAATGAGTCTTTATTCTCATAATGACTTAAAGTAGTTATAACTTAGGCAAGTGAGTATAAAGGAGATCAATTAAAGGAGATCAATTATTTTATTAATCTTCACAGACTATTATCTCATATGCGTACTACAAGGTGGCTGATGAAAGCTGCTACAAAAAAAAAAAAAAAACGTAATAACTTATTTAGTATAAAGGCGTACGTTTGGTCCTCCTTCAGATGGACCATAAAGAATCTCGTGAAGAATTTTGCCGAGCGTAGCACAATCAGCTGGCTTTATCATTAAAATCTCTTAGTTCGGATGCAGGAAACTATTGCTGCTATAGCTGCTGCCATACAATCTAACCCTGGAGTTGAAATTGATAATAATTATTAAAATAAAAATAATGTTCATAGCTGGGAAAACAAAAATAAAGCAAGAACACAGCTGTATAGCAACATATTTCAATGGTAGTACTAAGCATAAATAACATGTTTTTTGGAAAAAATCATTTCAAGCAAATATGTTTTTCTGAACATTTTCAATAATGGCAAAACGACAATACTTGATCCATATTTTTTCCATCAAATATTATTTTAAATCAAATATTTTTCATCAAATACAAAAATAAAAAATTATGTGAACAAGAAATTGTTAAATAAATTTCGCTTTCATTTTTGTATATTTAAATTGTGTAGCTACAAAATTAAAGCAATTTTTAACAGATTTTTACAAAGTGACGACATAAAAAAAACTAACTTGCACTTGGCTGTGTAAACATAAAAGTAACTTCTATGAATTTAAACGAAACACTTCTGTAAATTTAGTACATTGTGTAAACTTTTATCGGAAAATTTTAATATAAATTTATTGAATTTTTGATGAACTTTTATAATTTTTTAAATTAAATTTTTGGTTTGTACATTTGTACAACGGGTTATAGTTCAGGTTAGAAAATAATTAAATGGTGGCTTAGAGGTTAAAGCAGTAGATCATGATACGGCATGTCCCGAGTTCAAGTCCCAGTGAGTGCTGATGAGTAGTATAGCGATTACGAAACGGCTAGTTGTCCCCCAGCTAAAGATTTGATTATTATTTTTCTTGTCTTCTTCAATCAAAATTATTGATCACAACAGATTTGTATTGTAAAAAATCCTTCTTAAGAAAAAAAACTTAACTAGGATCAAGATACGAATTAAAAAAAAAAAACTTAAGAAAGAAAAAACCTGAACTATAACCCGTTGTACAAATGGAAAATTTCAATTTTATTTTTATTTATATAAACTTTTTCTAATCTTTTTTTATTATGTAAATTTGTACTTTCAAGCTAATAAGACTGCCGACTTGCTGCAATAATGCCTTTAAGGCGCTGGAGCTGTTACTAAAGGCCGGGGCACATAGAATCCGTCGTACTTTGTCCGTCTCCTTTTTCAACTGACATCAACGTATACGAAGTATGAAGCTGGCACAATCAGTACTTTGTTAGCGGATATAAAATCAACTGCATTTTACTTTAATTTGATTAAAATCTTTTGAATTTATATTTCAGACACAGCACAAAAAATCTAACACAATTTTTTTTCAATTTATTTAATTTTTGAACAAAAAATTATGTAAAAATATTATCAGATATTCTGAGAAGTTCTCAACGTACGTTAAAAGTTGAAAGTTGCTTAACTTTCATACTTTGCGTTGACGGAGAAGTACGGAATGTGACAAAACCCATAAGACTACATGTATTTCAACTTAGTTGTCAGTTGAAAAAGGCAACGTATAACGTACGACGGATTCTATGTGCCTCGGCCTTAAATGAACATATTGTACTCTGAATTATTAATAAATATTTATATACAAAAAAAAAAAAAAAAAAAAAAAAAAACTTACGAGACATTTGACAAATTTTCCGACATTTTCGATACTAATGTATACTGAACTTACTGTAAGTTACTGGTATGTGTAAATGCATTGTAAGTTGAGTTGTAAGTAAATACAATTTGTGTGTATTGTTAAAAAAAGTTTTCGAACTTGCACTTGCTGGTGTAAATGCCGGGTAAAACCATTAACTTACAAATGTTTTGTGGCGCCTATCATTGTGTGTGTTGGGTATGCAATTTGTAACTGTATGAGTAATTGTATGCATAGAAAAGTATGGTTAAACTTTGTCTTCAGTTTTGCCTCTAACACACGTGCTTTGGACGTGTGTTTAATAGAAATGAAGGTATTAGCGCTCAAGTCTGTGTGTGTGTGTGTGTTTGTGTGTGGATGTGTGCAAGTGTGTATGTTTGCGCGTATGTGTGTAGATAAAATTGTGTTCGTAAGTAACTGAGAGTAAAATGTCAATAATTTGTTGTGTTGTACAAGTAATTTGTTGGTGGTAAAGCTAATTATTCCATGTGATTGTTTAAATGTAACATTTGATTAAACAGGATTAAAGATTTCAGTAAAAAGCCTTAAAGTTACAAATGAGGGGTGGCACTTAAATATTTGCCATCACGTTGCTCAAATAAGCTTAAATGTTAACCACAGGGATTTCAATAAATACTAAGCGAATTAATTTTGTTATTTGAAGCGATAATATATTTTTTTTTCTTCCTCAATTAGGTATTAATTTTCTTAGATAAAGTAGAAGAAAGTTTGCCATACACACATACAGATACATAAGTATATCAATTGCATGTATTTATATACTACTTTTCTATTAAACACATAGATTCTTTTTGTTTCTTTCTATATGTCAACAATTTGTAGTTTTGTCACCCCACTCATCAGAAGATTTGAGGCAATATAAATTTTATAACTTTAATGCAAATAATAAAATCAATTATTTTAGAAAGTTTTTTAGCTGAAAAACTTTTGTGTAGAAAATTTTTTTGTGCGCTTATTTTTATGAAATTTATAAAGGGTGTCCGGTGGCAAATTTATGTTTTTGCATACGATTATTTCCAAAAGTAATAAGCGGTTCGGAAGAGGGGTGGCACTGTTGGAATTATAGATTGTGTTAGTCAGGATGTCGCTGTGACCGAGTGCGCACCGCGCGTTTGCTGTGGAGATTTTTTTTTAAATAATAATGTTTACGTAATTGCTCATCGACAATTTTGTTCAAAGTCCGATGTTCGGTGAAGATGTTTTGGACCGAGTGTTAATTTTATTCGCTTGTGGGTGCAGGGATTCCGCTTACCTGGTTCCACTTACAATGTCCTCGGCTAAGGCCCAGTCAATCTTCAAGCACTTCCAAACTTATGGCACTAGTTTTGCATGAAAATCCGCGACTTTCAATGCAGAAAAGAGCAGCATCACTGAGACTTCCAAGATCGATTATTCATAGAAGTTTTTAAACAGGATCTGTGGTTCCATCTTTTTAAAATTCAAATCGTTCAAGAACTGAAAGAAACTGACTTTGATCTATCCAAAATTTTATGTTAAAGAGTGTTGGAGCAACAATGCTTATTTTCATTTAAACGGAAGTGTGGGCCAGCAAAATTTCCATTACTGGTCTCCAAGAAGCTGCAACTCTCGATTGCAAGATCAAAAACTCTTGGATTGATCCAGGGTAAAAGTTTTTTAACTGTCTTATCCACGCATGAGATAATTGGATAATTTTTGTTTTTGTTTTTTTTGTTTTTTTTTTTGTTTTGCATAAATTCATGAGGTCAGGTAACGAATGTCAACGTCGCATGATTACATTTTTTTTTCAATTCTGCGAGTTCATCCATCGCACTCTTCAGACACGGGGTTTCAGCAAGATGGGGTGACTACGCACACAGCCAGAGGTTCAATGAATTTGCTTCGAGAAAGTTTCACCCCAAAACTGATCAGTTGCTTCAGGTTACTCCTATGGCTACCAGGTCACCAGATTTAACACCCACGGATGTTCTTATGGGGTTTGCTCAAAAAGAGGTTTTATAATGACAACCTCAAATCTTTTGGGGCTTTAAAGGAAAATATTTGTCGATAAATCAGCTCACTTGAAACAAGATTACTTCAGCGTGTGGCGCAGTATACAAGGTTCCGTTTTAATTAGATTATTCATCTCGATGGAAAACATCTGGATGACATACCCTTTAAAAGAATAAAGTTCGCATTAGAATAAACTATTGTTCAATGCTCTTAATAAAACTTTGTGCCAATTATTACGTTTTTTATTTAAGTTTGAAAATATAAATTTGCTACCAGACACCCTCTATGAATAATTTTGTATAGAAACATGTTTTTTTATACCAAATTTTTCTGTGAAAGAAATTTCTATTAAATCATTTGTAAAAAACGTTTTCCTTTACCACAGATCACAAAGGGACCGATTTTCAGGACCCAAGTGAGCTGGAGCATCCAGGTACTTTTTGGAAAATCCAGAAATATTATTTGTGTGCGAAAATTTCAATACAAAAAATTTTCTGACAAAAAGTTCGTTATCTAAAAAATTTTCTAAAAATATTTTTAATCGGAAAATTTTTCTATACAACAATTTTTTTGTACGCAAAATTATTTAAGTCAAGACCTTTTTGAAAAATAATTGTTTATGCTTTTATGTTGTAAAAAAGGTTTCGTATAAAATGATTTATTTTCTATACGAAAAAAATATTTATATGAGACAAGTTGTATGCAAATAATTTGAGCAAAACATTTTTATAACTGAAAAGGGTTCTACAGAAAAAGCTTTTCTTTAAATATATGGTCTTAAAGTTCAAAGGAAATTTTATTCCAGCTTGAGGTCTCTTTTTGTTTTCATATAAAAAATTCTTAAAATGTTTATTATTCTTCTTTCGGAAAACATTTTCAGCTTTTCTTTTTCATTTCCCTAAGACAAAATACTCAGAATAATAAATATTTTAAGAATTTTTGCATCAAAACAAAAAGAGAAATCGATCTGGAACAGCATTTTATCTGAATTAAAAGTAATAATAATCAAGAAAACTAGAATCAATACAATATATTGTCTAAAAAATTATTTAGTTAAAGAAGTTCTGTGGAAATTAAAAAAAAAATTATATTAATCAGTTTTACGGAAAATTTTTCTGAAGGGAAATCTTTTATGAAAGCACTTTATGCTCATTCATTTGTGGTCGATTGCCCAGGGAATCATATTACGCATTACAGAGAGAGAGAGAGAGAGATCGTTCTTCAGCCGTACGCTTTGTCTGTGGAACAAGTTGCCTGCAGACGTGTTTCCTGTCTGTTATAGCGTTGGAAAGTTAAAGTCAAATGTTCACAAACACTACTCCGTCTTTCCCCCTCCTCACAACCTATTCTTCTAGTTAAGGTACAATGCACTGCATATGTAGAGGTCATCCCCTGAGTACTGATCCAAGATAAAATAAAATATATAGTTCTATCTAATGAACCGACAAATTACAATAGTATGGTCGACTTCCTAAATGCAAGTTGCAATGCATAGTTTAAAGAAATGCGAATGCAATGCTGAACATGTCTTAAGTACAACCTTGCGTTGCAGAGAAAATTTTTGCATTTTATCGGCATTTAGGAACGTCGCTAAGCAACTCATATATAAAACAAATGTCAACCACATGTTATAAAATTGAATAAATTTTTTTTTGGAAAAACGGAGGTAACACAAAATTAATTATCCATTTTGTTGACAAGTGCTGAGGAATTATCTCAGGCTAAATCTTCAAAAAATATTGACAAACATTGACAACTTTTATTAATAAAAATGTTTGCATGAAAAATAAAAATGATGCGCGATTCTGACAGCTGATACTCATTAAAATGAGTTGCCAAACGATTAAGAACATTGGACGTTGCCAGAAAGTTTACGTATGCGTTTACGAAGTGTATGCATTGTAAATATGCATTGCAACTTGCACTTAGGAAGTCGGCCAATTTTTTTTACAAAAAATTGCTGTAATAAAATTTGTATATTAGATTTTGGTTTTTGTTCAATTTAAGTTTTCTTAAGAAGGATTTTTTTTTTACAATATAAATTTGCTGTGATTTTTGCTGTAATATTTTTTAACTCAACAAGACAGGAAGAATAATAATTAAACCTCTACCTGGGGGACACATAGCTATTTCCTAGTCGCTACACTGCTCATCAGCACCCATATTCGGATTTGAACGCGGGTCATGACGGATCATGTACGGCTGCCTTAACCACTCAACCACCAAACCATTGCATTATTCTCTGTCTACATTTATCTCAATTTGTATGCATATAAGGTATGAATTTTGTTAATTACCCGCATTGTTTGTACAGAGTTGTAGAAATAAAAAAAAAAACAAAATCTAATTTAAAAATTATAAAAAGTTTAACAAAACATCAATAAATTAATATTTAAAGTTTCATGTTGAGAAATTTTGTTATACATTGTGTATAAAAACATTTTTAATATGAAAAGTTTTTTGCAGAATAATTTAACTGCATGATTTTTATTTTTTGTAGAATTTGGTTGGAAATATTAGTTATAGAAAACTTGTTTGCACTTTTTAGTATGAAAATTTGTATCGTATTTGTATTTGTAACTATACAGTTGCAAATAAATTTTAAAAGTGTAGAATGCACAACACGGGCGGAGTAACGGAGACCTTAGGCCCATAATTTTTTGCGGTGCTGTGACTAAATGTACCGACCTATGCCTTGGCATAGGAAATTGCTGCATGGTTAACAGCGTTTGCTGTCTCAGAACTAGCGGTATTTCTGTTTAGTTATTAACATACATATTTGTGTATTTTAATATTCTAATAATATAAATTTATTGAATTTTTGATGAACTTTTTATAATTTTTTAAATTAAATTTTTGGTTTGTACATTTGCACAACGGGTTATAGTTCAGGTTTTTTCTTTCTTAAGTTTTTTTTTCTTCAAAAGGATTTTTTACAATACAAATCTGCTGTGATCAATAATTTTGATTGAAGAAGACAAGAAAAATAATAATTAAATCTTTAGCTGAGGGACAACTAGCTGTTTCGTAGTCGCTACACTACTCATCAGCACCCATTCGGGATTGAACTTGGGTCATGACGTATCATGAACTGCAGCATTAACCACTCAGCCACGGAGCCATTAAATTATTATTCTTCTTCAATAAAAAATAATTGATCGCAACAAATTTGTATTGCAACAACTCGTTCTTAAGAAAAAACTTAGGAAAGGAAAAAGAAACCAAAAATTTAATACAGTTTCTTCAATCCAGTTTTTCGAATAGTAAATAATCGAAGAGCACATGCAAAAATCCAACATACGATTCTCACGATATTTGAAAATAACAGTTATTTTTTGATCAGACCTCGTATAGTTGTGCTAATATATTAAAACAAAGAGATATTCTACTATTATAAAATAAAATAATTAAAAAAAAAATTGCAAAAAAAAAAAAATAATAAAAATTTCATCAAAAATTCAATAAACTTAAAAGTATAGATAGCTATAACATGATTAAAAACTTAGTGCAAATATAACTTTATAGGCGATGATGTTGAAAGATGAAGTGTGTGAAAAAAAACAAACACCCGTCCACAGTAACAAATTCATTTTCTTTGAAATGAGGAATCAAAACAATAAGCCGATTATTTTCTTGCACAAAAACATGTATGTACTCATGTTTCACATTAACGGCCCTTGGGAAGCCTTCACCGTTCAAACTTTAACAATGGTTATCTATTACAATATCAGAGTAGCTTTAAATAAATCTATGCTTGCTTGCTATTATAGACCATAGTATGGTATAGTTATTTATAAAATTGGCTTTTTAGATATAACAATAATAATATTAGTAGCAAACATGTAACCCGACAACAACATTATGTTGCCTTTCATGTAAGTAATTATACTAGTGTATCTTCGAAAACCTTCAGCAATCAAACTTTAACAATAGTTATCTATTACAATATCAGGGCAGCTTTAAAGAAAGTTATGCTAACTTATTATTATAAACCATAATATGGTATAGTTATTTATAACATTGGCATTTCAAATATAATAATATAATACAAATTATCAGCAGCAAACATGTAACTCAACAACCATATTATGTTGCCCTTAGAATATTGCCATGCTAAACACAAATGCTTTTTTTTCTACGTGTATGCAATAGAATATGGTGCCATGTTCCTTTTAACAATGAATCTTAAAAGTCAATTACCGCAAACGCATAAAATTTAAATGCGTATATAAAACACGAACACACACACACACACTCGTTCTCACTGATACTGATAATTTTCTGAGAACAACTGAAAAAATATTCAGTTACAATAGACATCATCAACAGCATCGTTATCAGTTGTACACTCGGCTGGGCGCAAACCCGCCCCACTAACAACCACACAAACAACTACTCGCTCATTCACTCACAAATGCGAAAGAAAATTTAAGAAAATTTCATAAAAATCAATCAAGACGTATGAGTGATATTAAAATTGTACAGTTTATAAATTTTTAATGAACCCGCTTTTACTTAATTCCTCTTTATAAGACTATTCAATACTCTTTTTCCCACCACTCTTTCTCATGCTTCTTTAGCCATTCTGTTTTATTTGATTAAGAAAATGATTTAAAATTTGTGAAGAGAACTGGTGGTGTGTATGTGTGTGTATGGGTGTGCGTGTGAGCAGTAGTTTAAACGTTTCTTATGTTGGTTCAATTCATTAAGTCCTTTTTATTCGTCATTTCACAAGAAAAATGTTAGCGATAAAAATTAAAAGGAAGCAGAGTTTAAGCTGATATTGAGAAATGTGGGAGAAAGGACTATTTTGAGTGCTGTTGTTTAAGTATTTATTAAAGATTAACCAAAAAAAAAAAGTTACAAAAGAAAAATAGTATAGATTTTAAAAGCAAACAAAAGAGTTACATATGTTTGGTGTTAAAGTTGTCAGAATAACTTTGAGTACTTAAAGACAAAGTTAATTAAAGCCGTAATGAAAAAAAGTCGTTCCATAACCATAAATTATCTAAGAGAAATTGATCTAATGTTGGTTGATAAATGTTTTGTTTAATGTAACCTGAATGCCCACTTTTGCTAGCCTTATAAATGCGAGTCCTTTTAAGCACATTTTTCAATACATTCTCATACATTTCACGTGGTATTTCATCACGAATATGTTTGAGTTTGAGTTACTCCAGCATTTCTGGTTTGTTTGCTTAGCCGGAGCAGTCTAATCAGGCGACCGCGGACGCCAATCAACATCCGATTTCTTGAAATAACTTGTAGAAAGAGGTCTCGCATTAATTCTATTGTAAACCTGGCTATATGCGATGTGGCACCATCTTGTTACTACCACATGTTAATCAAATCCAAAGCATGCAGTTGTGGCATTAAAAAGTTTTCAAACATATCATGATACGAGGGATATGGGGAGCGATATCAGTCACAGTTACTATTACGCCGTTTTCATTCTCAAAAGAGTAAGGCCCAATGATTCCTCCATATTGCACACAAGACTATCACGTTTAATGCAAAAGAAGGTGACTGATGAATAGCTTGAGGATTTTCCATTGTCCAGATCCAACTGCTCTGTTTATTCACGTATCCATCCAAATTAAAATGTGCCTTGGCACTCATTATCTGCCTGGCTCACGATGTCGTTTTGTTAGCGTTCGCTAACGTTTTATATTTAAAACAAAGTGACTTATAGTCAACTATTATACAACAAACGGATATATCGGAGACAGACAAGGCAAAAGATATAAGATCAGGGAAAAATAAAGATTGCAAAAAAGTTTCGCAATAGGTTTTTGAACTTAAAAATTATGACGAACGTATGATTTTTTCATAAAAATCGGAGTTGTCATGGCCGAGCTGTAACATGCTGTTGGCATACGTACAGCGGCGTAAAAGGTTTTGTGGAATAAGCTCTTGTGTCAACTGAATTTTAAAAGGAAACAAATGCAAATGCAGTTGCAAAATTTTGACCAAAGTTGCTCTTTGAATACCAATACTCCTGAGCATGGCATCGAATTGAGGTTGATGGATTGTTTGGAACACTCTTTTGAGCAGCAATAATGTTTTCTGCCGATTTATCAGTACGTTGTGGTCCATGCTTGGGCCTATCACCTACAGACACTGTTTCTTTGAAACCATCCACTACACGATAAATAGTGCGTTTCATTGGCACATTGTTTCTCCCAAAAATTACAAGTAACTGTCTTATCATCACACTACTTTAGATAAAATGTTTTAACGATTAGAACACGTTAGTTTGTCGAATACTTTTCTACAATAAATTTACCACATGTCTGCTTCACGACTGCCAAATATGAACTGTCAGGACTAATGTTTACTAAAAAGACGGCAAAACAAAGTAGTCTGCTTTCCCGGTGATTAAATTTTCCTCAGTCTTTTCTTTTTTTTTTCTGAAGAATATTGGCTTGTTTAAGCAATTTGCTAGTTGTATAGTTATCGCCTTGTAGGGACCATTGTGCAAATATCTACCATTTGTTTTAAATAATCAATGTTTTAGCTTTTATAGATTCCATTATGTACCGCAAAATTCTTTACTCTGCCTTTTGGCAGATAAAATTCCTATAAAAAGCCATCATTACTTTTTAAGTTTTAGCTGAAAACTCAATTGTGGCAACTGCAACTAAACTTAAGAAACCACAGGATTAAACAAATATTTTATTTAAGAATTCAACAAGCAACAAAAACCAAATTAACGGTCAGCAAAAACTTTTCATTCTTCCCAAAATATCTAGATGAACATTCTTGCAAAATGAATAAAATATTTTTGAAGTTGCGAACAAGAAAAGCAAAAAAAAAAAAAGTTTAGACACAAAAATTTTACTAGCATTTTGTTATCAGGTGGAAATTTACATTCAACTCTGGCAAATTAATGTCATTGTCATGACATCTTTTTCAAGAGTTAAAAGGAGTTAAACTCATAAAAGGTGTTATTTACTCTGGCAAAGTTAGTTTGTTGGCAAAGTGAAATAGAATAAAAAAATAAAAGAAAATAATTGAGGGTGTTGTAGTGTAAAATTGTTTTGACTTGTGAAAAGCATCTTAAGGTTATAAATAAAGTGTTTACCTGCTGCGGTAGCTTTTATACTTTGGATATGACATGAAAAGGACTATTTCCAAATGAATCAATACTTTTTAATATCGAAATAAAGTAACAAAAGTAAAAAAGTTTTTTGCAAATAATTTGTAGTTATTATTTTTTTTAAATAACATACTTCTGTTTTTTTAATTTTTTAGCACAACTATACGAGGTCTGATCAAAAAATAACCATTACTTCGGGAGCTACGTATGTTAGATTTTCGCATTTGTTTCTGTTATGTTATGTTATGCCAACATATTTAACATATGTGTTATGTTATGTCAACATATATAACATGTCTGTTATATATGTTGGCTATATCAGCCATTTCGGTTTGTCAGTTTGTTTTTGACAGATTAGTCGTGTTTTGGTGTGCTCTTCGATTTTTTACTATTCGCAAAAAATGTATCAACGAAACTGTACTCGTATTAATTTCTGTGTAAAAAATTAAATTAATTGCCCAAGGACATTTGAAATATTGACTGTGGCATTTGACGAGGCTACTATAAGTAGAACATAAGTTCAATTGTGGTATAACCAGTTTGAGGAAAGCCGAAAAGATGTCAATAACGATGCTCGTCCTGGCTGCCCGAGCACGTCAACAACCTATGAAAACAGTGAAGCAAATGATTTTAGATATTCGTCGAATCATTATTCGAGAGGTTGCTGATGATGTTGGCATATCGTTCGGCTCATTCAAAGTAATTTTTACATATGTTTTAGGCATAAAACGTGCGACAGTGAAGATTGTTCCAAAATTGAAAAATTTTGGGCAAAACAACGTCGCATGGATATTGCTCAGGAACTGTTGAACATCGTCAACAAGGATCCAGACTTCCTCAAAAAGGTCAGAACTGGTAGAGATTCATATGTGTATGGCTATGACATTGAAACCAAAGGCCAATCATTCCAATGGAAGCGTCCAGAAGAGCCAAGACCTGCAAGTTCGGTCACTGTTTTCTTCGATTGTAATGGCGTGGTGCATCATGAACTCTTGCCACAAAGTCGTGCGGTTAATAAGGAATACTACCCTTAAGTTATGCCTCGTTTGGGCAAAGAAATTTGTCAGAAACGCACAGAACTATGGAAAAAACAATTATAGATTTTGCACCATGATATCGCGCCAGCTCACGCATTGATACTTGTGAGTGAGTTTTTCGCCAAAAACAAACCATTATCATGCCTCAACCACCGTATTCCACACTTTGTGGCAAAAGTCAAGTCAAAACTTGCTAGAGTTTCATTTGCTACAATATATTATATCCGTGGTTAGGCCTAAATCACAACCAGAACGTTTCAACCAAGATGCAGGCCTCTCAACGCTAGGATGGTCTGTCAAACAGAAACTCCTCAAAGGTTTTCCGGTACTTTTTTTCACACTTTGTGGATTTACTAGAGTTTTATTTGCTATAATAAATTATACCCCAGAAAGTACAGTGCCCTGGTTAGAGATACGTCAAAGCAAACTCCGCTCCTCGGGGGTACTTTTAAACAAAAGTCAAAAGCTTCAAATTACCGATGAAATTTAATCAAATAAGTTAAGCCATCACATTTAGAACCTCATGCGTTTAATTAAATAAAAACCAAACTTCTTTGCCCTATATATTTCCAAACACATCAAAGATTTAATAAAAATCAGAATAAATCACAAAATTTGTATCTTTTTATAGAAAAAAGTATTTCTGTTTGTGGTTGACTTCCAGCATACGAGTATAAACAAAATTTGTTTGCGCACACATTGTAAATAATATTAAATTTATTATGTGATTTAAATTCTGTTTTGTGTTTAAAATTTTAAATAGAAACATGTTTTGGACTTTTTTCCTTTAGTTTTTGACCACAGAAAACTTTAGTTTTAATCTACAGCAACAAACAATAACAACTTACTACTGAAATTTCAAAACAATATTTGCTAAACTTCATTTTGATTTTTTATTTCTTCTGTTGTGTTAATAATGATGATGACGATGACGACGACGACGACGACGATGATAAAGTGCCAAGGAAAGATAATAATGACGTTTAGAAACCAAAATCCTAAAACTTGTGCTATCTACAACATAAAACCGCAAAAAATATGTTTTAACAATGGTGGAGATAAAGTGGAGAAAACAAATACAAAAGCTTATCTTAGCTTTATTCACAATCTTGTGCACAAGGTATGGCATCATAGTATTTGCAAAGTGAACGAGTACAATTTTACTTTACACTAGCAGCATGCAAGGCGAGGCATCAGTTATATTTTTACAGCTGTGCTCTACCAAAGGCAGTGGTTTACACTATGCACATACATTACTCAATTGCAAACGAACAGCTTGAAATTAGAAAGCAAATATTTGCAATTGCACAAATTTGCAAACACAATTGCTTAAGGTTGTGATTAGAGCTTGTATGCATTTGTTTTTCTGCAAGATCTTGTATACCACAGCGCTGTTTTAGCAAAATGAACGATACTGATTGTTTAGTGAATGGAAGAAATACATGAATGCGGTAGCTGAGTTTAGAAAGCAACATAATATTCTTGACTTGTATGATTGTGACCAGTAATTTAATACAACCATATTGCTGATAAATTAACTACACTTATACTTTGTTGTGATTTCTTATAACAAAAAAAATATAAATATTTTATAACAGTAAAAAATTATACATAGCTTGTTTTCTATGTTTCCCAGCTATCTATATGTCGATATTTCATAGTAACTACTCTAATCATCAGTAGACTTTGGAAATTTTTGAAAGATATTCTCAAACACTCAAATTTATATCCCAACAATCCAAATAAATTGCTGAGAATTTAAAAAGAAAAATGCTCTAACAATTTATTTGGATTGTTGGGATATAAAGTTGAATGTTTGAGAATATCTTTCAAAAATGTCCAAAGTCTACTGATGATTAGGGTAGTTCCTATGAAATGTCGACATATAGATAGCTGGGAAACATAGAAAACAAGCTATGTATAATTTTTTACTGGTATAAATGTTAAAAGCTTAAATAGCGAATGAAAAACTTAATTGTTTGAATATTTTATAACAGATATTTTGTCAACAAAGTCGTGATTAACCACAATATTGCTTAAAATTACATATCATAACCAAACATGTTGTTGTCATTGAACAACCATGTAATCTCTATAAAGATGTAGCCAACCTCAATTTTATTGAACTCGCATTATCTATCTGCTTTGAGGGTGAGCGTCATCGAAGGCGAAATTTACGATGGTACATTTTATGTATATCTTTCTTCAAGATTTTTTGTACCCCAGCTCTGTTGTAGCAAAATGAACGATACTGATTGCTTAATAAATGGAAAACATACAAGAATACAGCAGCTGAGCTTAAGAAGCAACATAATATTGTTGAGTTGTATGATTGGGTACAGTAATTTTAGCTAAGTTGGCATTTAAAAGAACCATATTGTTGTTAGATCAACTAAACTTATGTTTTATTATTATATATTATAAAAATATTAGACTTATAAAAGAAATTTTGTCAACAATGTTGTAATGGTAATAAACCATACTATTGCTTAAAAGAACATGTTATTACTATAACCAAACATGTTATTGTTGTTGTTAAGTTAACTACACATATATTTTACTATGAAAAATATTTTGCCTGCAATGTTGTAATTAACCATAATACTGCTTCTAATGACTATGTTATTACTGTAACCAAATATGTTATTGTTATTGAACAACCATGTAGCCTTTATAAACATGAAGGTATTATGATTTTATTAAATGCATGTCGTTTATTTGCTTTGATGATGAACCGTGGCCAATCAGTCCAAATGCCAGTGAAATGTGGAGAGGCTGAAGGAAAGTCATGCTTGGGTAATAGAAAGGATTTATGGAAGAATATTGACTTCTATTCGTTGAGGTAGACAGTTAACCAATGATAGTGAGACGCAAAACTCTCGAAAGCCAAACAACAACGACAAGCCTGACCGCATTTAAAACATAATTACAATGACGAGCTGTTCCCCAGCCCAGAGCTACTTTACGACTGTGGTATAGATTACCAAAAGGGTGAGCGTGAGATTTTTACAGATGGACTTAAATCGGAATAGTATTAGGTGTGTTCATTTGTATTCGCCTGATTTAGGCTATGCAATAAGTGTATCTTGACTCAGGCGGAATTAAGTGCTATAAAGAGTTGAGGTACTATAGCGTGAACGGGGAGAACATCCGAATTTGTACGAATAGTAAGGTAATATTTGCTTCGCCAGTAGGGGGCTTCCAAGTTGGTTCGCGAACTTCGGATATCTCATAATGAGAGCACATAGGAGCACAGTGATGTGCCCGAAGATATTAAAGTGGACAAACTGGTGTTATAAGGGGACAGGTTGTGGAAATTGATCCAAAACAGTACCTGCCCAGTCGGCTCTATCTGATGATAGACCAACTCCATGGTGTGAATTATTCTCGATTCGCCAGCATCCCCAAGTGGTTTGCAAAGCTCATACAGGTCGCAACTTTTTGCCATAAGTATGTGAGCATATAAACAAACCCCTTGCTGAAGACTTCGGGCATCTTACACCCTCCTGAATTTCCAGCAGTCTTTGGACGACAAGGCTTAATAAGTTGGTAGACCGAAATCCATCAGCCCTTAACCAACTCATTCGTCTAATCATTACTTCTGGTTCTTTAAATTACGCGTATCTGTTGTAAGATGTGTTATTAGGCCCCGAAACCCGGCTTTTCAACAAAATGATCAGTTAAACTAATTCCTTTTCCGACGATTTTAGGTTTAAATTACAGCCAGAACGTTACAGCCACTTAGGCACCACAACCATGATCAGAGCCAATATGGAGTTTAAGCAGAACCTCTCGGAGCCTTTGCTGATCCCCATTATGCAGACTAATTCTTGATGATGGCGTCGAAAGACCAAGGCAACCAAAGTCATGCGGGTTCCTAAAGTTTTATTTGCTACAAAAAACGAGGAACTCCTACCTTTCTACGTCCTAGCGTGTCCTGGTTGGGGGTACGCAGCAACCGCTAAGATTTGGACTCGGCGTCATGTAAACATGACGTATTTTCAACACAGCCGCTATCTTCTCTGATCCAGAACTGGTGATCACGGCAATTAAAAAAATCCTTCTAGCCAGGAAAACATCATCATATAATATTGGAAATATATGACGAGAAAAGCTCGACTGTTTATTAATAACTAGTGGGAATCATCGGTCGGCACAATCGACCACAGTCTCACATAAAATCCAATGTTGAAAACATTAATACTGCGAAAGCCCACAAATATGTTCTTCACTCATATTTGGACACACTGTTTTAGTTGTATTTAAGTCAAACACATACACATATACTGTTTGTTAGTGTTAGTGTTAGTGTTAGTAAGAAACTAATAGCCGTATTACTCCTATACTACTAAACTGATCAAAATAAAATTAAGCTCGTTCACTTCTGTGCAGGAACTACTTTAAAACGATGTATAATTTCTAAATCGATGTTCACTTATTGATTATATAGATACTCGTACTTATAACTATATACCAGATCATTTTGTTAAAATGAAAAAAATAAGAGAAATATTTTTCGTGTTATAGAGTTGTCCTTCAAAGATACTTTGCATTGAAGATGTCCTTTCAACTAATTTATAAGCCACAATGTTTTTAAAATGTTAAATAAATTTTACTTACTAAATATTTATAAATATTTCAGCATAAAAATAGTCTTAAATAACTTAACTTAAAACTATAAGAAAGTAAAATGTGTCTATAAGAAAGCTTTTTAGCTTTTTATCTCAACTTTATTCTTTAAGATATTTTTTGTCGCACAATTTCCTGCAAGAAAAATCTTTTCTTTGAGAATATTGTTTTATTTTTTTTTTTTTTGCAGTTGGACATTTTTCAGAAATACCCATTCATTATTAGATAAGACATATTTATTTATGATAAAACTTCACTTTTAGTTATTTCTTTTGCAAAATAAAACGAAAAAAAAAATGCTAAGAAGATAAATAAATGTATAGTAGCAAAAACATAATTTAACAAGTTTTTTTTTATACAAAAAGGCATAAAAAAGTTTTAAAATTAATCTCTGCTTTTTATGTTTTGTTTTCTCTTGTCTCAAATCCAAACATCGTTATACTTTTAACTTCATAAAACATAAACAAATGATTTGAAAAATAAAATAGAAGACCAACAATTGTCTACCTGAGGAGCTATTGAAGGTTTAATGCAGATATATATCCATACATAAATATAACAGCAAACTTACTCCCAGATACACTTATGAGTGAGTATATAGCAGAGATCTGCACCGGTGCACCGCAACCTTAAGTACACCAATTGTTTACCCAATCATTTTCACATCCGAATATTTTAAACACTCTTAAAAATTTATGCAGTGGCATTTATACCTGTCGTTCGTTTGCGAAATCTTGATACATCAAAAATGTATGCAATCACTTTCGTATATTGTGAATTTTTTTAAGAGTAAAGGAAACGACCACAAAAAGAGTGTTGTTGTTATTAGCACTTAGTAAGAGTACAAATTCCTTTGTTGTGCATATTTTATTTAACATTAGCTAAAATCGCGGCTGCCAGACTTAATAACTAACAACCAGGTTGACGATTTTGAAAGTAATAAACTGAATGGTGATTTTAAGATTATTTGTGCTGAAAGTTTTTAAACGAAAATTCAATTCAAAACAAATTTTTTTCCATAATTGCTTATATGTATGTGTAACTATGCATTTATTGTGGTTATGGGTTAAAATTAAGGAGTAAAAATGATTATAAATGAAGTAACATAAAATAAAAGAAATTTGATGAAAATGTGCTTCATAAAAATATCAATTTTTTTTTAAGTAAAAGTTGTTATTTTTACCAGTTTTGTACTAAATATGTTCCAATAAAATATGTGTATATATATTCCACAAAACATGATCGCCAAAACGCGCGTTGTACGAATACGTTTACCGAGTGTGAGTGAGTAAATACATAAAACTGAACACACACACACTCTCATAGGTAAGGTAAATGTGTGACTGCAAATTCTTAAACACAAATATTATTCTCGTTGTTAAAAAGAAGTACGAGTACGATTGCCGAATGTGGAAAAACTAATTGAGAAACCAAATCAAATTGCCACCGCATACAAACTTGATTGGGTATGTTATATATTCTAGTTAACAGCCGCAAGCTCTAACGAGCAGAAAACATACTTGTGCAAACAATATGCTGTGGCCAGTCACACTGTAGCTCGATTTAAGACGGGTATACTTACATGATTAAAAAGGCACCGGTTGCAGATCTCTGGTGCTTAACAAAAGTTGGTTTTGCTAGTTGCATAGTGTTGTATTTCAAACTGCTTTTTCTTTACGTGCAGGTACAATGTGAGATTGTTTTTGAAATTGCCGCTGCATATACAACTTTAGACGATTACAACTAGGCTAGTGAAGTCAACCACTATTTTTGCGATATTTTTATTTTGTGAACACTGTCGTGATTGGGTATGTTATATACTCTAGTTAACAGACGAAAACTGTAACAAGCAGAATATATAACTGCGGTGGCCAGTCATAGTCGCAGTTTACACACATCAGGTTTTCTTAATCAATTCTGTTTCAATTTCCCTTTGCATTTACTTTCACACACAGAAGCTTTGTGTTGTCAAGTTTAATTTTTTTTGTCTTCAAGTTTTCATATTTTTTGACATTTCATTTTTAACTTGACGGTACGATCAAGTCTGCACCCTTTACCATCTTCTTATCCCCGTTCTCCCACAAACACAAGACTTAACGTGTCAAACTTGATGTGTGTAAACTGGCACATACCGCAAGTCGATTTAAGACGGCTGTGCTTAGATCATTAAAAAAGGCACCGGTTGCCGATCTCTGATGTACAGATGGTTTCACTCATACGTGTATAATAAAATAAAATACAAGACACAAGTATGTAAAAGAGGAAGCAAACAAATAAATATGCCGGGAGTGAGTATTATATTCGATTGTCGAGTGTGTAAAGTTTTGCTGTTACAGTTACAAATTTCAAATGAAGTTATAGAATGCTGCCTCATTTACATAAATATTGACTGCCTGGATAGCAGCGTGCAGAATGCTATCCTACAAATATTAAGTCCCCTATGTACACAAAGTGTTTGTGTGTATATATATTAGCAGGTGTAATTCTTATAAAAAAGCATTTGTTTCAATTTTTAAAGTTATTAGGTTTTTCCAAATATTTATGTTAAATATAATAAATAATGGTAGACTCAGTTGTTTAACTATTACATACCAAAAATATTCTATCTTTCAAATTTATTTTAAGAAATAGTTGGTCTGGTTTAAATTTGCAAATTTTTGTTAAAAAAAAATCTGTTTTCATATGGGCATTTCCATGGACCATTTGACTACTGCGGAAAAAATAAAAGCCCTTGAAACAGTTCTTCAAACATGACAATGATAAAAAAATCACTCAACTATTGAATAGTTAAAGAGCACAAATAATAATTTAAAAAACTACATTCTGGTGCGTTCTTTTCACTACACGCAAAGAAAAAGCAAATGTGGTTGCCGAAGCATTAGAATATTCGTACACGCCATAATGTTGTGTATTATTGGTAAAAAAAAAAAAACTGATCTTATTCGAATTGTTATAGCTAAATACTAGAACACAATAAATATGTTTCTGTTGGTATTTCGGTATTCTATTGTGGTCTTTATTACGAATTTCTATCCCTTCTACCCCACTGTGCGATACGTTGATCTGATTGTTATCAGTACCACGGCCAAAAAAAAAAAAAAAATATTACAACCAAGTTTTTTTTTGTTTTAATTTAGCAAATGTGCAAAAAGACAAATAAATTATTATCAATTTTTTTATTTGGCAAACATATACATTAAATATAGTTTGCATTAAAATACAAAAGATATTATTACAATAATATTTTATTTAATATTTGTTTTTGTATGTGTTAAAGATAAATAGTCGAACTTATTTAAATATATCTAATATTATATGATGGCATCATTCGTCTGGTCAAGTTCAATCCTGGATTTAGCCAAAATATATTTTCATTATTAATTATAATAATAATTGCCGCGATCAATAATTGCCGTGATCAAAGAAGAACAGAAAAGATAATTGAATACACTAAAGTTGGGGGACAACTAGCTGTTTCGCAGTCGCTACGCTGCTCATCAGCACTCACTACGATTCGAAATAAATACCATGTAAACATTATGTATTTTCAATACTGCCGCTTAACCCACTCAGCCACTGAGCTCGTCTTTGTTTTTTCGTGTATCGTCTCATATTGATCACTTATGCAATTTGTTATTAATTGTACTGCAGTTTGCTGTCACTGAACAACCAGCTATTTTTTTATTATTTATCAACGTACGTACGTATGTATGTATGTATGTAGGCTCTGTGCCGTGAGATATATATGTATGGGACTGGTCTAAAAATTTTGTATGAAAATCACTCATAAAATTGAGTAACATTCCTACAAATTTTCTAGACGAGTTGATCGTCCGTGTTCCGTGAAGAGCACATTAGACTGTTAACAACACTCACGTATAATTCTCAAAGAATTTACTCTATCAGCTACTAATATTTATACCAACCCAAAAATATATACAGCGTGTTTTTTGTGTTTCTTAGCTGCCTATATGTCGAAATATCATAAAAGCTACCCTAATCATCAATAGACTTAGAAATCATTGAAAAATATTTTCATACATTTAACTATATATTTCATTATTTGGAATAAATTAATGAGAGTTCAAAAACAAAAATGTTCTAGTAGTATTTCTCAGCCACAAAACGCAGCATTTTTTCTCAGAGAACATATTATTCCTATATCTCAGCAATTCATTTGTATGTATTTGTATTGTATTCAGACATCGCAGGATTGGAATTTGGACTATCCACATTTCGGCTTATTTTACGTATGATTGTCTGTTATTTGAACTTAAATTTTTAAGTACGACTTGCATTAAAACTAAATAGAATATAATTAAATTTAGCACAAGCCTTTTCTTTCTTTGCACCAATTTATCTTTTCTTTCTTTGCACCTATTTAATTATTAATTAATTAATATTTTTGTTTGGTAAAGAAAAAAATTATTATCAGATTTGAAAAATATTTTCAAACATTTAACTATATATTTCATTATTTGAAAAAATAATGAGAATTTAAAAACAAAAATGTGCTCATAATATTTCTCAATCACTAAACGCCGAAGTTTTTCTCAGAGAATATTTTATTCCCATATCGCAAAAATTAATTTGTATGTGTTTGTACTGTATTCAGACATCGCAGGATTGTTTTTCCAAACCATCTTTTTTCCGGCTTATTTTACATACTTAAATTTTTAAGTACGACTTAAAAAGTAAATAGAAAAGTAAATAGAAAATACTTAAATTTTGTACGAGCTTTTTCTTTCTGTGCACAAATTTAATGCGATGAATATTTGCGTTTTGCAAAGAAAATAATTATTATTAATATATTCTCTAATAACAATTTCCCAAGCAACATAATTTATGATATTTTTTACACTTTTATTATTTATGGAGTCGTTAGATATGTTGTTGTCTTTATTGTAACCGTTAGTCATATTTTAGTTATTCATTTATATTGAAACTAAAATTAAATGTTGAAACAAATGATTATATGAACCGCTGTGAAAACAAACTATAAGAGAAAAACAAATAAATAAAAAACGTACGAATGAAAAAAAAAATCCTTATGACTACTTTTCTCTGTTTACTTTTGTTTTTGTTTTCATTATTAAAATGATACTGTTTTTTGTTTTTCTGTTGCTTGTTGTGGTTGTTGTTGCCGCTGCTACTGTTATGTTACGGATGCTTCAACTTCCGTTTCCGTTCGGAGCATTTTTACTATTTAGTTACTACAGTAGTTGAGCACAAAAACCTAGAACTTTTCAATACAACATCAAAATAAAGAAAAAAAAAAAAACAAAAAAAAAAAGAGAAAAACAAAACAAAAAAAATCGTAACAGCACAACGAAAGTCATTATCAATGTGCAAATAAAAAATAAAAAACAACAGACAACAGTATTATGCACACAGCATACACCCATAGAAAACAAACTACACAAAATACTCTTTTTTTGCTCAAACTACTTTTTTTTAATGTACACAAAACTAGTGAGAATAACAGAACTCGTCTGACAGAGTAAAATTTAAACAGAATTTTATTCCTCACCAACACATTAGCAGTACGTCGTATAGTTTCGTTATTTTTGTTTTTGTTTTTGCTTTTTTTTTTTTTTTGTTTTTCCTTAAGTGAATGCTTGTGCTAAGCGAGAAATTATTTTCATTCTGTTGTTCAGAACAACAAACGATGAGTGTTTATAAACACTTCGCAACACCAGTGTTACCATACAATTTTTTTTTAATAAAGTCTTCAAGGAAAATTATAAACTTAGATCCACAAACAAACTTATTACCATTCAAGAAAGAAATCCAACAGTGTCAAATCCCATGATCGTGACGGCAAATTAATATCACCGTGATGTGATATAACGCGGCCATTACAATTCTCATGCAAAAAAGTAACTGTTTCGGTATGTGGTTCCAATAGGAACCAGGTCGATATCTTAAATTTCTGGCCGCAAGTAGTCTGCTAACATCTCGCAATAGCGAACATATTTTTTATTTAGTTTTTATTTTTATATGGAAAGATCAAAAGAAAGATTATTACATCATTTAAAGTGTTGGAATTAAATTACGAGTAGTGTATACGAATATACCTTCGATACTGCTCGGACTAACAAAAATTAGTTCCAGCGAATCCTACACTGCGAGGTAATGAACCGAATAGCAAGAACATTTAAAAGGAATTAATAATGAACATATATATGTATATATAGAACTCACGGATGGTAACGAGTAAAACACATGTGTTATCTTTTATATATAAAAGATAACAATGAGGTAGTCCTTTAAGCTGCTATTAGACGATCAAGCTTGAACTAATTGCACCTACTGATGGCATGCCATCAGATTTGTTTAATAGCTAAGAAATATGATTATCGAACTTGGAAACAAATTATTTTACTTTTTATGTACAAAATACATATATATTTGATATATATTAAATAACAATATATGACAAAAATGAAATGTATTACCGGCGGAAAAGCTGCCTGCATTCTAGGACACACCCTAAGTGCAGTTATTTATATTTAGAAAAATTCATATAAAGTGAATTGACAACCGTGTAAACTAAAGTGTCTTTGATAAGTAAAGCTGCGCCGTAACTAAAGAGTTGTAAATAAATAAATCTAAAATAGTGCTTACAGTACACATTTTAATTTGTTTTACAATAAAAAAAACTTTAAATCCTTTTTTGTCTCTAAAAATCCAATGTTAATGTTAGCTTTATTATTTTTATTTGCAAAAAAAGTTATGAAAATATTACTCAGAAGAAGGAAATCTCCTAATGGAAAACATTATATCGAATAAAACTTGAAAAATTAATTACAATACATACATAATTCCTATACTTCCATTTTACATATACAATATTTAGCTCCTCTTTGGCCAAATCACGCGTTTCACTTTTGATAAACTGGCAACACTGATACTCATACTCTACGCATATCCGACGCATATTATTTGAGAGCAAGAGCTTCAAATGCAAGCACTCGCACACATACAGTATTTTAATAGTGAATGAGCGAGCCACAAACAAAAATTATGCTTTTGTTTGGTTTTTTGAAAAACGTTTTATTACTACGGGAATATCTTTTGCGGAGCTGCAAGTAAACAGTAAACAATTGTTTACAGTACGAGTATTGTTAGTTTATTGTTTATCATGGAGAGTGAAGAAAACGAAAAAAGTGAATTTTCTATGCTAAATTGTACATCATAATATTGAGATTAAATTCACAATGCAAGTGATCCAGGGATGGAATTTTTTACAATTTTCTTTGAAAAAAAAAAATTTAATACATAAATTAATTTATCTAATGGTAAAGTTTCGAAGATAATTTTACATAATTTTACAAATTGTTCGTCGTTTTAATAGAATTGTATTTCAACTTTTTATATCATCTGAATAGTACGATTCCGAGAACGCATCAAAATACGCGTTAGCTTCTTCATTTGAAATGAATCTTTTTCCTGCGAGCCAGTTTTTCAAGCACTTTTGAGCAAAATTTTCCTTAAACTCTCACACAATTCACTTGGTATTTTAATAACTTCATCACGAATATTTTGTTTGAGTTGCTCAAGCGTTTCTAGTATGCTTGCATAAATCTTGATTTTCAGATAAAAAAAAAGTCCGGAGCAGTCTAATCAGGTGATCGTGGAGGCCAATCAACATCATAATTTCTTAAAATAACTTATTGTGGAAATAGATCTCGTAGTAATTCCATTGCAATCTTAGCTGTATGCAATATGGTAGTGTCTTGCTCATACCACATGTTAACCAAGCCCAAAGCATGCAGGTGTGGCGTTAAAAAATAAGATCCAATGATTCCTCCTGACCAAATTGCACACCAGATTTTCACTTTTCATGTTAAGTTGGACAATCCTGTTTACTCGTAACTATGTAGCCATTCAATCTAAAATTGGCTTCCTCGGAGAAAAAAACTTTAAATGGAGATAAACATATTGTTTATAAGACACGAGGGCTCGAGAAAAAGCGCTAACTTTGCAACTTTTTTCTGTTTTTGCTTTATAAATCGCGACTATTGATGATTTGTGTTAAGAGATGTTACGTCTCAACTTATTTTGGTTTATAAGACACGAATCCTCTGACCATAACTGTAAGAATAAAAAACATACTCGCCGGGAGAAAATGTGTATAGAAAGTACTATAAATAATAAGAAATTATAATATTATAATTATAAATTATAAGAAATTATAATAAAAATGGAAATTATAATAAAAAAGGGGGGGGGGGGGGGGGGGGGGGGGTTACTCCCTATTGCGATGCGAAAGAAAAATGGTTTGTAATCCAAGAATTGGTACCCTGTATTGCATTTTCGCATTTAACTTTTCCCTTTCGCAGATTTTATTTTATCATTCTTCGCTGTTATTTGCTTTATGGTACCAGGGTTGCTTCCTTTTTTAAAGTCATTCTCGAAAATGTTTGCACAAACGGCGCAGAGTACAAAATATACTCTTATCGCCTTTACCTTTTGCATCGAACTTACTTTCATATCGCAATAGAGAGTACCTCCCCAGGATGTTTTAAGATTCTTTAAAATGTTTATATTAGACGCAGATTCTTTAATGCATATAAATGTGTCTCTTCTTGACTGAAGACGGGTTCGAACTCACAACTAGTTAGTTAATATCGTACATATGTAAATACTATCTTGTTCGCATATTGGCAACAAAAAAATTTCATAAATATTTGACAAATACACATATTTACGTAAGTTGCACGTCACGATCAAGTCGCATTTTACAAACCCAATTCTTTACGTAATAGTCTATGACTTGCTTGTCGCGTGTGAGCTTGATTGCTACAGGCTGTAAATTTCAATATTGAATGACAAATATTACAAATATGTTACAAAATAATTTATTTTATTTTCAAGCGTTGCTCTGTCGTCTATCCATAATGAAATTGAAAACCAAATTGAACAAAAAGCAACTAAAAGTTGTTCAATGGGTTGTGAAATAAAGTCAATTCAAAGCTGTGAACCTAGAAAAAGAGCCGTTATATTATTATAAAAACAATACTCAAAAAGGATATGCTTGAATTTTTCCATCCCTGCTAGCGAGTACTCTCGCACGAGCTACAAAGTCAACTCTAGTTTTATTTATTTTCCTATTTGTGTGTGCGTGCGTGTGTTGTCTCCCAGCACCAGTTTTTTGTAGTAGTGATGCAAGTTTTCTCATCCACGTTTCAATCTGTTCGTTATTTTTTTTTTTTTTCGAAAATCTTTTACTGACTCTAGGTTTGTAATGTTGCTGGTGATGCTGCTGGGTTATTGTTGCTGTTAACATTTTAACTCAGCCACAGCTAACAGACTCTGTAATCTTTTGTTTTCTCGGCTGTTTGTAGATTCTCGTTGATTTTTGTAGCATCAGTTTTTGAGAGGAAGTCTTTGGTAACGGTCGCTTAAATCTGAAATAACGGAAAATATTTCGAGCTGTTTTTTGTCGTGAAACTTTTAACAACTCGTAAAACCTTAAAGGAATTTTATAAACATAATTTTTACATGTTTTTTTTTTTCTTTTTGAAAAATAAAAACGTGCTGTTATAATTAAGCACTAACTAAATAAATCAAAAAATAAGAAAAGAAGCATGCTGTTTTTATAGTGGTGGTAAATAAATTAAATTTAAAAATAAAGCCAAAAATAATTGCAAAATTCATGTTTTATTCTTTTTTTTTTTTTAATGCCATCTTGTAAAGGCGTTAAATGTGTTGTTGTCTTTATTGTAGTTGTTCATAGTTTTAGTATGTTTAGTGGCCACAAAATATCCGTGTTCTAGTTTTAGCAAAATGAAAATCTCACAAAAAGTTTTATGAAAAAAGAAAAACAAAAGATATAATACCCTGAAAAAAATATATATATATGAAAAACTAAAACATCTCTATAGTTTCTGTAGAGAAAAAAAAAAATAGTTTTTTGTCAAAGAATATGTGCATGTATTGTTTGTTACAGATGTTGTGTTGTTTTGGCCATGATAAAGGCGCGTTAGTGACATTGTGCAAGCAAAATTTAAATGCTGCTGGCGTTAGATGACTCTTATAACTCTATTGATGCTTGATTTGACTACTAAAACAGCAACAAGAAAAATAGAATGGGGGAAGAAGGAGAAGGTGAAACTAGTACGTGCGGATTACCAGTTTTCTCGGGCTGAAAGTGTAAATGTGTATGTGCGCGTGTTTTTTCTTTTTTTTTTTTGTTATGGCTTGGCTCCAGCAGAAGTCATAATAGATTTTTGATTTTTTGCTTTAGAAGTATAGGAGATTTATCGCTTGTTAATCTAATCATTGTTTCTGTGCAATCAGGTTTTTTTTCTCTTCCAGGCTTTTGTTTGACATATTAATTGAATTATATTAGAATACTTTCTATCAAATAAAACTCTGTGGGCTTAATTTTATGGGAAAATTACACATATTATAATCCCGCCATATAAGTCTTTGATGCTAAATATAATGTTATTATTATATTTAATTTAATTTTACTTACTTTTTTGACGACAAACACGAAGAAAAATCAAGATTTATACTTGATTGCGTTAACACCCAGAGTATTTATTAGAGTCTGAAACTACAATCTTATTATTAATGGTAGAACAATATGAGCTTATCTGACTTTTGAAGTGAACTTGGATTTTCCTTGCATTGGGGTTTCTTAGTGATTCTATATATTTCCCACACAGATAAACCTCCTCACCTAGAATTAATTTATTAAGTTCATAAGTAATGGGTTTGCAAGCAATTGTACGAAGAAAGTTCCAGGTTGATAAACATAGTTTCCATTATGTTTTTACTTCTCCTGTAAAGTTCAAATTATAGGAGTTTTTTTTAGATGGTATTTCTTTTTTTAGCTGGCAGGAATTTTGTCAGCTGTTAAATGATTAATATTTAGTTTGTTTTGGTTTTATCTTGGACCAGTATTCAGGGGATGGCCCCTATAAGCGCAGTCTATTGTACTTGAACTCTGATAATAGATTATGAAGAGAAGTAAACAGAGATTAGTGTTTTTGAGCGTTCAAATTGAACCTATCAATAACACCGCAGGAAGACCAAAACAAATGTTATCATAGCATTTAAAATGCTGGAACTAAGTTAGTTAAAATTGACCAGTGCCCAGTGTATATATCTTCAACACTGCTCAGACTAACGTAACTAGTACTAATCCAACATCTCTCACACTGTAAGTTGATAAATTTCATGGCAAGTCCTTCAAACAGAATTAATAAAGAATATATAAAAAAAAGGAAAAAAACATATTCCGATAAAAACAGAGCACAGATTGTGAAATTTAAATCAGCACCTGCCTTGTTGGCCTTATCTGCTGATGGCCCAACTCTGCGGGGAGAACTATGCATGGTTTCCCCCATTTCGCAACTTTTTGCCATACGTTTGTTGCCATATAAACAAACCCCTTGAGTCTAAAATCAGCCCTTGACCAATTCACCCGTTTAACCATCACTATTGGTTTCTTACATTGCAGTTATCAAGAAAGCGTTTATTAACCACCGCAAACCGGCATGTGCTCTTCTTACAATTTTAAACTACATCCAGAACTTTTCCGCCAATATAGGCACCTTAATCAGGTTCAATACTGAGATGGTCTGCAAGCAGAACCTTCCAAGGGCTTTGCTGATACCTGTTTTGCCAACTAACACTTATTACGGGTTTCGGAAGTCCAACACTACATAAGTCATTCGGCTTCTTAAAATTTTAGTTGCTACAACAAATGCGGAGGGGTGTTCTATGTCCCAGAAAGAAGAGTATCGTGGCAACACCTGGGGAACACAGACGAGTATAAAAAAAACCGTGTGTACATGATGGAACACAAAACACTTTCACATTTCAACATAAGTAAATTGGTATCTGAAATATTCTGGTAAATTGTGCAAGTCTGGGCCCAATAAAATCGCTGTTCCCAATTTTCCTAAGCGAATTATGAAGCTCATTTTTTATTAAATGGATATATCGATAAAAAAAAACTGCCATATTTAGAGTAAAACTGACTATTTGGTGTGATGGGTAGTATCCATCATTCTTTAAAACGATGGTGAACAGATTTTTATAGTCGGTCACCACTATAGAGCCATGATTACTAACTTTTTCGTTCAATTTCAATTCAACAACCATGGTGTGCAAGAGCTGTGTTCCCAACCTGACGGCGAAGAATGCCATACAGCACACGGTTCAGACGCAAAATGTGGCCTTCATGATCGTGCGATTTAACACCGCCAGACTAATGTCCGTGGGGGTAGTAGTGAAAAACATTTACATCAGAACCTACCTTTATGGCTTTATCTGATCATGGACCAATTTTACGGAGTGAACTATTCACGATTCACCAGTGCCCCCGTGTAGCTTATCAGCCTACAGGTGGCAATTTTTGCCATATGCTTGTAGCCATATAAGCAAATTCTTGTTGAGGAGTTCTAATCCTTCCTGCATGCTATTTCCCAGCAATCAATGGAAGACCAGGCTTAACGAGTTGGTAGGCCGAAGACCACTAAGAGCATCACCGGCCTTAAAATATCTCACCCGTCAGCCATCAGCACTGGTTCCTTACAGTACAGGCATCCGTTGCAAAGGCAACAGACCCTTGGGAGTCCCCGAAAAAGCCACACACCAAACAATTATCAGGGATACTTCCTGTGTTTTGCGTTTAAACCACAGTCAGAACTTTCCAGCAAAGCATTTGGCCCCGGTTGAACTGCATTCAAAACCAACCGGGGGCATGCTGATCCCCGTTTTGCCAATTTATATCCTTGGTAAGAGCCTATACAAAATAAGTCATGTAGCTTCCTGGAGTTTTATTAGCTACAATAAACTAGGGATTCCTTCCCCTCCTTAGCCGAAAAACAGAATCCCCTGATTTGCAATACGTCAAGGTGAAACCTGTTCGACGGGTGCTTTACGGGGGGTATGTCGCTAGTCTACGCCAACAATCCCAACACAATTGACCACTTGAAGAATAACATTAGCCTCTACAAATGTGGGAACAAACCAAGAAAAACAAGGCAGATTGGTGCAAATGTAGTTCAGGCTAGAATATGCCAGAAAATTTTAGTTTTTTGTATTTAATTAAAAGCTAGGCAGACTGCACCAGTCCAGGCTGGAATATGGCAGAAAATTTTGCAGCCTGTTTGACGATATCGAATGAAAATGTATGCGAAAGAAAGCTAGTCACTCACATTCGAATCAATTTGGGTTTGTCTTTGTCACTATTGTTCGTTCGCATGAACTTATGTATTTTAATTGAATCTTGATACATCGTTCGCATAGAATAAAGTTAGAAAAATGCAAATCAATTTTCTTTCGCCTAGAGTACGAATGAACTTATCCTTTCGACATCGGCGAACTGGCTGTTAATTTTTTGTACTTAAGTGAAAGGTATCGTTTGAATGAAGTAAACTTTATGTTAACTTGAAAAAGTCATCTTTATAATATTCCATTTCAAAACAAAAAGCTCCCTTTATGTTAGTTAGGACTTTTACACAATATTTCATACTAAATCAAAAGCTGATTCAACCCAAAATTGATCAAAAACGCTTATTTTTATTCACCAGTTGATTCGCATCACTGTTTTATTCAATTGAAAAATTCCATTATGTCTGCTTCTGTACATCATTTGCCTTCTTCACATCATTATATTAGGTTGTGACTATTTATTAAAAAAAGAATGTGAGTATAACCACATGTATTGCTTGACAAATGACTTTTTTGATGAAGTACACATTTCAAGTGAAGAGTCGTAATTCATAATATTTTCTTATTTGTAAAATGGTAGCACTACAACAAAGTTAAGTAAAATCTTTTAAAAAGCATTTCTTTACCATAGTTCAAGATTTTTTTTATAAAGTGGGTCAAAATTCAAACAATTAAGTTTATTTACTTTATTAGCTTTTAATATTGATACCAATAAAACAAATACAAACAGTTTGTTCTTTACATTTCCTAGCTAACTATACGTTGACATGTCATAAGAGCTACCTTAAACATCAGTGAGCTTGGAAATCTCTGGTATTTGTAAACATTTAACTTATAAAAAAATTATGGAGAATTAAAAAAAAATGTTTTTAAATGTCCTAACACAAAAAAACAGTAAGAGCGTGTGCAAATGAAAAACTTTGTTTTTGTGTTTTCAAAGGTTTTATTATAACGTTTTTCTTTTTAAATTCTCAATAATTTATATAAAATTTTGAGATATATGCTTAAATAATTGTAAATATCTTTCAAAGATTTCCATGTCTACTGATGCTTAGAGTAACTGCTATGAAATGCCGACATATAGACAGCTAAGAAATATAAAAAGCAAGCTGTTTCTATTATATTATTAGTATCATCATTAGAAGCTACCGAATCCATATTCTACCAGGAACATGTAATGGGTAACGATTGCATAATGTACCAATTCATTTTATTACAATAAATAAATTTTGAAAGAAAACAAATCAGCATCATTAACTTGCATAACCTGAAAAAATACACCTAAAAAAATCTCATGTTAATACAATCATTATTTTGTCAATGTATAATAAGCAAAAGAAAAATAAAAATATCTTCGTTCTGCTAAAATCTAACATGCTATTGAACCCAATTTCTTTTCACCCCGTTGGTAACAATACTATGAACTGTCATTGTTACAACTACCGCACGGGGCGAAAAATGCTTAAGTTACGTTTGTGGACAGTAGTAAATAAAAAGTAGTAAAAAAGCGTGCATAAGGCATTACGGCACATTCTCCAACATTTTTTGTTTTTCGTTTTGGTTACTTCTAAGAAACTGTTTTTATCTATTTTAAACTCACTTGCTAAAAACTAATGTAACAAAGCAATGGGTATGTTCAGGAGGGTATCTTTCAGGAGAGTATCTTTCTCGAAGATATTCGTAATTCAGATAAATCAGTGCCCTTCACTGTTTTGCATATATGATATTCTACTTGTCATAGATATATAAAAAATACCTCATCATTTGAAGAGTAACATTTTTAAACAATATAAATCTAATTACATTATTATAATTTCATATTGTACAAACACATAAGGTGTTTTAGAACATAACAAATGTATCAAACGGGAAGGATTGATATGGCAAAACATATTAAATATTCAACAGCTAGAGTGATAGATTTATTACCAATAATATGGCAACGTTACCTCTTGGTGTAATCCAAAATGAAACTCTTCTTTCCGGAGCACGAAGGGGAAGAAGTTTCCCAAAGTGAAACATTAAGAAGTTCCGGCATGAGTTAGCCTGTGCTGAAATTAAAACTCACTAAGGGCTAATTACCAATAAGCATGACCCCAGCGATTTTTCCTGGCAGATCATCCTGGCACTGGTTGTGCTTGAGGTTCCCGCATTTCGGCTTACACCGAAAACTTCCCCCGGGAAACAGGTTTCGCCTTGGCGTAGACTAAGCCATGGCATTCTGTTTTCTGGGAACGCGTCCTTCGCTTGTTATAGCAAATAACTCTTTAGGAAGCCAATATATACCAATTCTGCGAATGTATACCAATGGTATATATTGGCAGAAATAGGATCAGCATGGCTCCGGGTGGTTCTGCTTGCAGTTCAGCCCAGGCTGATCATGTTTGAGGCGCCTATCCTGACTGGAACGTTCTGGCTGTGGTTTAAACCTAAAGTAGCAGGAAGCGGGAGTTGACACCTCCGACAATTGTGTGGAGCATGATTGTTTTCGGGCACTAACAACTTCAATTCCGAGTTGCTGTTGCTTTGTAACAGATACCTGTCATATGGTTTCAAACTTATGGCAAAAGTAGCTACATGTATAAGCCTTGCAATACATGGGCGGGCACTGGTGAAGTGTGAATAATTCACCTAGTGAAAATGGTTCATCATTAGATAAGGCCGTCAAAGCAGGCGCTGACGGCCCGTGTACGTAGGGAGACGGCTTTGCATTGGTGTATGACTCACCAGGGCACTTTGCTTTCTGCTGCTTATTTTTTGTTTTTTGTAGCAAATAAAACTCTAAGAACCTACATGACTTATGCTTTGTTGGACTTTCGGAACCTGTACCAAGGGTTAAATTTGGCAGAACGGTGATCAGCAAAGCCGCAGGGAGATTCTGCTTTGCAGATCTGTCGGTGCTGATCATGGTTGAGATGTTCAACTTGGGTGAAACATTGTGGCTGTGGTTTAAACTTAAAATTGCAGGAAAGGGAATTAGTTTCTCTGATAACTATGGTTATGCTGATCTTGGTTGAGGTATCTACGTCTTAGCTGAAACGTTTTGGTTGTGGCTTAAACCTAAAATCGCAGAAAGTAGAATTAGTTTTCTTAATAACTATTTTTTTCGGGGCTAGTAAAAATCAAGGTGCTCTTGTCTTGAAACATATACTTCTAATATAAGGAACTAGTAGCAATGGTTAGATGGGTGGATTTTTTAAGGGCTGATTATCTTTATGGACTTCCTTTGACCTTCTGAAGAATTACATAATAAAAGGATTACGGGTACAAGCAAGTGACAAAAAGTTGTCACCGGTGTTAGGCTTACCAGCCACATTGGTATGGTGGTGAATTGTTAACTAGTTCACCCCGTGGAAGGGTCCCACATTTAGATAGGGCTCAAGAGAGATAGTGACATAAGCTAATTTCATATTTGTCTTTCTTCTTTTCATAAAGTTGTTTAGTAAACATCAGTGTTTTCGCAAAATTCAGTTTCGTATCGAACATCAAATGATGACCATATTGTTTTTAAAATAATATTTTATTTTTAAGTTAAAGATAAATAAGACTCAATAATGCCTTCAGGGCTTTGAGACAGACAATAGATTCTATTATTTCAATTGAGAAAATAACAACTAAAAATAGAAAAATTTTAGATGCATGTAATTGATGTCTGAAGTAAATACGTTAAGTCATCTCATACTCATATTTACAGTTGAATTTTTTTTTGTCTTGGTCCATAAAAGCTGCCGTGGCTCTCTCGCAATATCAATGTATATGTTCGCGTACATATACATATGTATGTGTGTGTGTGTATGAATATTGTTACTATTTTGACATTTCAATCCGATTGCTATTGTTGGCGTTTTTGTACATTGATGTGTTTCGTTTTAATTTTTTATCCTTTTTTTCTAGCTGCTGCTGGTGATGCTGCTTCTGTCACTGTTTTAGCTGTTGGTTGCAATAAAAAAATTCAATGGTTGACTTTTTGGTTGGTTGCTTGTCTTTTCAATTCAGTCGATCACATTGTTGTTTTTACTTAGAACATTAACAAGCACAGAAGCATGCATTTGTGAGTGTGTGTGCCTGTGTATGTCTTCTTGTTTGGTGCAGTTGAAACGTTTATTGCTGGTTGTGTGTATGTGTGCGTGTGTGTGTGTGTGTATGGAAGCAGCCAAGTGTCTGTAGCAAGAACTATGTTAAGCGAAGTTGTGTAAAAAAACTTTGTGTATTTCTGTAAAAATTACAGCATACTTTTATGCGTAGGTATGTATCTATAAATGAAATCTATTTAAAGGCGCTGTCTGCATTTCATTCTTATTCCACTTAGATATATATTTTCTTGTACTTTTTTTTTGTTACTGTTTTTATAATGAGATCGTCTTAACGAACTACAATAAAGACAACGACAAACACATCCATTAAAAGAAAACACAAAAATGCAATTTGTTGAAAATGTAATGAGCAAACAAAAAGGTGTTTTGAAGATTAAAAGATACAAAAATATTTACTTTAAAGCATCACAAGAAACTAAGAAAATATTATCTTTTGCAAAGAAATATATACTTGTATATAAAATAATAATAATAAGATAAACATGTTTGTGTATTACAATTTAATACTTCACTATAATGACACTGCTTAACAAATTTTAAATCTCTTAATTTCAGGCCATCATTTAAATGAAAGTTATTCAAATGCTTTAAATAAAAAGAAATTATACAATGAAATTGCAGTGAACAATGGATTAAAAATTTTGTATCCTTAATCTCTGGATTAAAAGTTTCAAACATTTACAAAAACATTTCGTTGAAATAGCTTAAAGGACAACGTGGAAGAGTGTTTTCAATAAACAGTTTTTCTTTCGAAAGGTGAGTTTAAGAAATTTCTGAAATTAACATTAATATAGTATAGTATAATAGTAAAATTGTTTTTAAAATTTTTTTCAAGTGTAAGTTCATTAAAATTTTTTTAGAAAGCACACTTAATTAGAATAAATGATTGCACTCTCTTAAACAATAGTTTGCAATTTTTTGTTAAACAAATTTTATTTCGACATGACCTCTTCAATAAATTTTATTGAGGAAAAAAAGTCTATTATCGTCAATTGATAATAAAACAGAAATTTGTATAAAAAGTAATAAAAGTGATTAAACCAACCATTTGTCTGTTTAATCTATTCACTTGACTTGTCACACCTTTTGTATCTCTTTTTATTGGTTATACAAACTATTTTTTGCTTAAATAAAAAGTATTTATAGAATCAATTTCTTTTGAACTTATTTGTAATATGAAAAAAAATTCGGAACATTTATTGCATTAAATTTTCAACTACTATAAAGACCTTCTCAGAAAAATGTTTCATATTAATTTATATTTGAAGACAAAACTGGCCATATATTAGATCGCACAATGTGTAAAAAAATCCGCTTATTTCTTTAGCGCAAGTGAAGTGTACGTATTGCTTCCGATATTTTTCTGGATAAGTGAGCGCATTTTGGCAATTTCTGAGAACGATTTTGGGAATTATAGAAAAAGTTGGAACCGGTTCCTTAACTTGGCTATCATATTCGGTGCGAGTTTTATGTATCGAGGAACGTATGTATATCTGAAGTTTCAGCGGTCATTTTGGACCCGGCTATTCAGGGCTTTTTATTATTTTTCAATATTTTCCCAACAAAATCTGGGCCCATAAGCTGATGAAATCGTATATTTCAATGACAGATTTTTGTTTGAAAATATTTTAATTTATTTTGACAATTAAAAAAGTGTTTATGATTTGAAGTAAGAAACGAAAGTGAAGAAATATTTTTACTATAACAGCCAGTTTACCAATCTCGACAGCGTGCTTGCGTTCGCAATCAAAGTGAAAGAAAATTGATTTATTGAATTTTTGATGAACTTTTTTATAATTTTTTAATTAAATTTTTGGTTTGTACATTTGTACAACGGGTTATAGTTCAGGTTTTTTCTTTCTTAAAAAAGATTTTTTACAATACAAATCTGCTGTGATCAATAATTTTTGAAAATTGATTTGGGTTCGTCTAACTTTTTTCTATGCGAACGATGTGGCAAAACTCAATCTAAATACATAAGAATATGCGAACGAATAGTAGTGAGATAGACAAACCCAAACTGATTCGAATGTGAATGACTGGCTTTCTTTCACATTCATTTTCTTTCGAAATTGGTAAACTAGCTGTAAGTAAAAATTAATATTTCTAATATTAAATATGATGGTATTATCAGTCTGGCTCAAGTTCAATCCTGGAGTTAGACAAGAAATATTTTTATTATTTTTTTTATTATAACAATATTTCTTATTTTTGCAGCTAAAGATCGTTTTGTTTTATATAAAATATTTAACAATATTTATTTTCAATATTAGGATAACAACTTGTTATCATGGTCAGGAAACATATTAATTTTCCTGACGATGATAACAAATTGTTATCGAAATATTGAAAATAAATACTGTTAAATATTTTATATAAAATAAAACGATCTTTAGCTGAAAAAATAAGAAATATTTACTTAAACAAGATCAAATAATTAAATATCAAATATAATTATAACAATAATTGCCGCTGAAGATTTTTCCCCGTATTTGACGATTTTAAGCCAGAAAAGCGATTCTCTACCGTTTTATAACAAAAGTTGTTATTGTTAAAAAACTAAACAAGCGATTTAACAATTTTGCTATTCTACACTATTTTGACAATACTTGTTATTGTTTGAGTCAGCTGTTCTTGTTAAATAAACAAAATTAAACAGTTTGTCAATACTTGTTATTGTCTGAGTCAGCTGTTCTTTTTAAATAAACAAAATTAAACAGTTGTATTTAAGTTGTTTATTTTTTTTATAAATACTTTTTTGTTCTATTGAATTGAAAGGTTCGGTTCATTAACTTCTACTTACTTAATAAAAATTAAGCAATATTAAATATAAAGAAAATTTTGTTCTTATTTCGGCGGCAATGTTTTTGTTTTCTCTTGTTATTTTCGCTTTTTGATATATTTTTTTACAGCGATGCCACTTGACTTAAATTTTTGTCAATGTTGTTATTTGTTAGTTACAGAATAACAAAATCGTTACTGCAAACAACTTTTCACATTGACAATATAACATTGTCTATTATTGTTTAAAGCAAGCGCTTAATACTCAATTGTTTTTGTAAATGCGCTTAGCTATAGGGCTGTGCTCTTTAATACACAAAAACTGCGCTCAGCACTAGCAATGAAAAATACTTAAACAACTTCGTCTTTTTTTATATTATATACATATATATATATATATATATATATATATATATATATATATATATATATATATATATATATATATATATATATATATATATATATATATATATATATATATATATATATATATATATATATATATATATATATATATATATATATATATATATATATATATATATATATATATATATATATATATATATATATATATATATATATATATATATATATATATATATATATATATATATATATGCGTTCTTCACCGCACACACACACACAAAAACAAAGCAACAACACTTTCGCATGCTTTGTTGGTAAACATTGACGACAGCGATTATCAGTGTGAATTTTGTTTTCGGAAATGTTTTGCTTTTTACAACAAAAAATATTAAATAAAAGTAGTTTTTCCTTATATGTATTGGTGTTTACACTTCCATATAGAACTTTTGGGCATCACTGGCTTAAAGTTACAGATTTATCTTGCAGCTTTGCGTATGAGTGATTACTTTTATATGGATATATAAGGTCATTGTTACTCATACGCGCTTTCGTGGCAAAAAAATATAAATAGGGAACGAAAAATATTAGTATTATTTTGAAATAAATCGCGGGACGTATAACGCCATATATTTCGTATATCGAGCGCTATCGATAAGTTTTTATTCCTAATTTTACTATCGTTAAGTTTTTCGTAAAAAATTTCTTTAATTTTAATTAAATTTAACAAAAAATTACTTATTCATAAATTTTTCATGGGAACATTTCTTGATCATAAGTTTTTTATAAAAAGTTTTTATATTATACAATATAAAATACCTATAGAAAGATTTTATTAGTCCTAATTTTACAAAACGTTTTCGATATCAAAAACTTTATTATAGTATAGTTTTGATATCGATACATTTTTAAAAGAAAATTTCTTCTAAATTTTTCAATTTCTTCAAAAATTTTCAGCGAAATATCGATCTTTTATTGTATTTATTTTTGATAAAAAAAGCTTATCAAACAATTTTTTTTAAATTTAAATTTTTCTGAGGTGGCTAACAAGCGAAATAATGAAAATAATATACTGTTGAACCATTTTTATAAAAAAAAAAACAAAAACAGTTTAAGATCTTTAGCTGATCTTTAGAAATTAATATAAACAAAATCAAATAATACCAATAATGAGAACTTTCAATATTGATAGGCTTTACAAAAATTCCGTCTTCTCTTTATCAACTTATTGAATATTTAGATAATTTTTGCTAAGCTCTATTAAATTTCTTTTAATAGTGCTAGAATTAATTACATCTTGATATCAAATATAAGGAAGCAATATTTTGTGCTTTTGAAAAGTTTTTTTTTGTTATCTTAATATAAAATAAAAAATTCATTATTATATAATATATATGTTTAACCAGCTCTTTTTAAATACATAACATGGCTTTTGCGATATATTCTTTTTGTTGCACTTTTGCCTGCTTTTTCTCTAATGTATATATATTTTTTTTTTATCGTGTTTTATAGATTTTGGTTCAAGATTTACTTCAAGATTTATTGTTGTTTGTGTTTCTTTATGAAATGTTTTCTCCTCTTATTTTTGTGTTTTTGTTTTTAAAATTTTTGTATTTTTTCTTGCTACCATCTATAAATTTTTAACATCGTAAGCAGGAATACCAAAATTGAGGAGAAAATAAAGAATATATAAACTAGTAAAAGCCACATTTTTCCATTATTTCTGTGTTGTTAGTTTTTCCCTTTTTTTATTCATTTTGTTTAACACGCTACAATAATAAAATGAATTTTATAAACATATTAAAAACTATAAAGTTTTTGTGAATTGCAAAAATGGAAAGTTTTGAATTTTAATAACATAAAGGATATATTAATATAGTGATATATAATTATCTGATATATAATTATATATAATAATTTTTTTTTTTTTTTTGTTAAGCGTTTTTATTTATTGAATCTTCAAAATGAACTGACAATAAGTATTCAAATCTTAATACTAAATATAAAAATAAAAGAATTAATAAAAAAAAAAATTAAATGTGCTTTTTACTTACGTCTAGCCAATGCTAGACAAAAAGTTCTATTATGCGGGAGCAATAACGGTAGAATCACCTATTGAACGTTCTGATGGTGGCAACGGTATCCCTTCTTCTCAACCGACTGTGGCCGCCAAAATTAAGTATATTACGCGCAAGAGGGTTTGGATGAAGTTCCAGTTTACTGGCATACTTAGAAAACTCCTCTTTTACTAGCGAAACATTCAGATCTTTATGAATTCGTGAATTGTTTACATACCATGGAGCTGCAGTAATCGTTCGAAGAATTTTGTTTTGTCGCCTTTGGATTTTTTCAATGTTTGACGCTGAGGCGGTGCCCCATAACTGAATTCCGTAGCACCATATAGGCTTTAGTATTGTGTTGTATAACAAAAGTTTGCAATCTAGTTTCAATGTAGAGTTTCTGCACATAAGCCAATTTAGCTGCGCTGCTTTTAGTTTTAACTGAGTGACCTTTGCTTCAATGTGAGACTACCACATATTTAATAATTAAAACAAAAGTAAAATATCTATAAAATATCTATAAATGTTTCACTCTAAAAGATTTTATATAAAGAAATTTTGGATATCAATTAACTTTCCATAGAATTTGTCCGCTGGGAAGGTATACTACTCGTAGTAAGGCCGTTGTAATCCAGGCTGTATGCGATGCGGCACCGTTTTGTTGCTAACTAATGTTAATCAAGCAAAAAAAACTTTAATTTGACAACACAAAGCTTTTGTATGTAAACGCAACTCCGAGTTCGAAAGGAAATTGAAGCAGAATTGATTAAGAAAATATGATGTGTGTAAACTGGGACTAAATAAACTGTGAAATATTGTTATAGCAAATTTTTCTTATTGATAAAGAAAGAATATTTTTCGTAATATAAAGTTTTTATGTGAAACAGGGTCGATAATTTTTTTGTTCAAAATGAAAGGTCGATGAATTTATGGTGATACATTTTTAAAATTTTCCATACCTATAAGTTTTCTATATAGATAACTATGCGATATTAAGAAATTATTTGTAGAAAATTTTTTGTATTGTTAAACTTTTTATAAAATATTTTACACATCGCAAAATTTTCTATAAAAAGTTTATCATATTGATAGATTACAAATAAAAGACACTCTTCATGTTGAATAACTTTCTGTAGAGTAGTTTAATCATAGATGAATTTCCTATTGTGAATTTTTAAAACCGATAAGTTTTTTATAGAAATTTACTCTATTCTAAGAGATTTTCTAAGGAAAATGTTATAAATTATAAAAATTTTATTTACCAAATTTTTAATTTCGATAAAATTTACATAAAAATAATTTTGTAAATAAAATTTTTCACATCGATAAGTTTTTTATACAAAAGATATCTATACAAAAACATTTATTAGAGAAAACTTAAACGCCAAAGTTCCTTAAAAAAATTCATATTCAAAAATTTGTTTAAACAGAATTTTTCATATGGTAAATTTTTTCAAGAATCGATGAGAGAAAATGTCTCAAATTGTTTTATTTTCTAAAGAAAATCTACTAAACTCTTTTGTTATGAATATTTTTTATAGAGTGTTTACTATTCGTGCTCAAGGTCTTAAATTAATGTGTTTATTTTTGTTTGAACATTTTCATTCTTGTGTAACCGCCATGCAATTACAAACAGACATGCTGCAGCACTCTCCATACACTTACAATCATGCAAGTTCTTGCACTACAAAGTATATTTGTGTGTGTTTGTGTTTTTGTACGACTGTATGCTCATCTTGGATGCTGACATTAAAATAAATAATTTTCTATCGTCTGCTTAAAAAAAAAGAATAGAACATTGACTGAAAAAATAAAATTATTGCACAATGGGACCAACCACTTCTTAGGCTATGGAATATATTTACTATTTATGTAGAGCACCTGAACTTGATGTTGTGAAATAAAATAATAAGTGAAAAAATAAAATTATTGCACAATGGTACTAAACTTTTCTTAGGCTATGGAATTTATTTACGTAGTACACCTGAACTTGATGTCGTGAAACAAAACAATAAGTGAATAGTTTTCACCATTGTAATTAAATTCTACAGCAAGAGTTTTACTCGTATATATGTATTACTTTGCCGTTTGTAAGCCACAGTGCAGTCTGTTGTGCCATTCTGCACTTTTAATAGCACACATACAAAAACGCACACACACACACATTCAGATATTCAGGCATTCGGGTTTGTTGTTTTTTTTTTCAGAAGCAAAAGAACAAAAACTCATATTTAAACGGACTGTTGCCGGTCATGTTGGCCGGATGGCGGAATGGCAGAGGAGACGAGAACAAGTTAAAGACGTAAAAGTCGAAGAAAAACAAAAGCAAATAAATAAGAGAGCCATAACCATTGAGGATACGGAAACGGAACAAGGTGTTTGATATTTTTGTAACTTTGTAAATTTGTGCTTGTTAGTTTTCGTTGATGACGTTGTTGTATGTAGCTGTTGTTGTTAATGTGTTATTTCTACACACAATTTTACACATAAGCGCACGCACACACACATGCACACAAATACACTTGTGAGTGTGTTAACAAAAAAAAGTGCACTTTTGTGTGCTTTTTCGAAAATATTTTTTTTAACGATTTTTTTTTTCTCCATTTTATTCCTAAACAATACTTCTGCCATAAGCAATTCATTTTTATTTTGGTTTTTTCATTTATTTTATAATTTTTTCTGTTGGTTTAGATGTATTTTCGTTTCTGTTTTCTTTTTTCGTTTTAATGTCATTTTTGTTTCACAATTTCCCCAAAGTGTAATGCATAAAGTGTGTTTGTGTTTGCTTAGTGTTTTAGTATTGATAAAAATTTTAAGCTGCTTTTCAGCTTTAAGTTTTGTTATACTTTTTACTAGTGTTCGTATTGCTCTTTTTTTTATACACTCGTTCTCAATCCTTCCTGAAAGTATTGTTATAGAGCATGTATGTTTATTTTCGTGGTTATCTGTATCTGATTTTCCAGCACAAACAAATAAACAAAAACTGAAAACAGTTGAAGAATTTTTTCTATTCCCATTTATATTTTATATCTTTCTTCATTTCAATTCATTCAAATAAAATCATTTCAATTGTTTTATAAAAACAAATATCTTGCACAGTTAAATGCAAACAGGGTGGCGCAGAATGAGCTACATATGTGCTTTAAATAACTTTATAACTATTTTATTAACATAATTATTAAAATATTATTTAAATAGAATATTTGCAAAAAAATAGCTCAAGGTTTTTTTTTTTGGTTTTTGCTTTTAATTTCACTATTGTATTCTTCAATATTTAGTCTTTAGACTTCAAAAAAATTTCAATTCTTGATCCCATTTACTTTGAACTTTATTAATTCCATATTTGCAATAAATTCCTTCAGCTCAAGGTCCTTTTTGTTTTTCTTAAATTTTTTATGTATTTTTCAATTCAAATATTTTATTGGATTTATCACACAAAAACCAAATTTTCCTAAAGAAGTCTTCCAAAGGAAGACAAAATATTGAAAAATACATCAAAAACTAAAAAAAAAAAATACAAGGACCTTGAGCTGAAGTAATTTATTGCAAGTCTTCAGACTTCTTTACGAAAATTTGTTTGTGTGTTATTAATTAAATAAAAAAAACTTGAATTGTTGAAAAATACAATAATAAAAAAAGGACCTTGAGCTAAAAGAATTTATTGCAAATATTATATTAAATTAAATAAATGACAAAACAACTAGGATCAGTATTAAAATTTTCTATTTAAATACAGTATATTATTGGAGAATTTTTTACAATTAGCTTTGAAAAATGATGACCTGTAAGGGAGGTCCATTCTCTACTCTGCGCAAACGTGCTCTCTTTAGCATATTGTCCTTAACTTTTCACAAAATTTAGGATGCAATGGCGTCGAATGTTTGTTTTTGGTGCAATATCTTTCTTGGTTTTAAATATCTCCAAAGAAAACTAACAGGAGGTGTTCAATCTGGTGAACGTGGAGACCACTTAAAATCAGTTGTGCGCGAAATAATGCATACGCCGAATATGTCTAGTAACAAAGTCATTTACGCACCTGCAGTATATGTTATGGCTGCATCTTATTGTATTATATTATTGTTTTATATATTTGTTTGGATGGTTCTCTAGAGCTGGCCTAGCAAAATTTTCCATCATCGGCCGAAATGCACCACCACTGACAGAGATTGAGAAAACGCTTTAATTTTCAAAAAAAAAAAAAAAAAAAAAAAAAATAATAATAATAATAATAATAAATAAATAAAAAAAAAATAATAATTAAAATCTATTTGAAAAATAATACTTATTTATTTTATATTTTAATTATTTAAAAAAAGTCGTCGTTTTGTAAAAAAAAAATTTAATATGTATCTCCCCTGGTCGGGCCTGTAATCTTACTTACAGTATGTGTTATGGCTGCATCTTACTGTATTATTGTACTATTGCATAATATTATATAATTGTTTTATATATTTGCTTGGATGGTTTTCCACAGCTGGTCTAGCCAAATTTTCCAACATCGTCCGATATGCACCACCGATGACAGAGATTGAAAAAACACTTCCATTTTCAAAAATAAAATAAAATAAAATAAAATAAAATAAAATAAAATAAAATAAAATAAAATAAAATAAAATAAAATAAAATAAAATAAAATAAAATAAAATAAAATAAAATAAAATAAAATAAAATAAAATAAAATAAAATAAAATAAAATAAAATAAAATAAAATAAAATAAAATAAAATAAAATAAAATAAAATAAAATAAAATAAAATAAAATAAAATAAAATAAAATAAAATAAAATAAAATAAAATAAAATAAAATAAAATAAAATAAAATAAAATAAAATAAAATAAAATAAAATAAAATAAAATAAAATAAAATAAAATAAAATAAAATAAAATAAAATAAAATAAAATAAAATAAAATAAAATAAAATAAAATAAAATAAAATAAAATAAAATAAAATAAAATAAAATAAAATAAAATAAAATAAAATAAAATAAAATAAAATAAAATAAAATAAAATATAATAAAAAGTATAAAAAATAGTAATAATAAAAAAAATCTATTTGAAAAACAATAACACTTTGTTATTTTATATTTTTAATCCTTCAAAAAGTCTTCATTACGTTTTGTATATAAAAAAAATTTTTAAATGTATCTCCCCTGGTCGGACCTTTAATCTTACTTACAATATGTGTTATGGCTGCATCTTTTGGTATTACTGTATTATATTATATTATTGTTTGGTTGGTTTTCGACAGCTGGCCTAGCCAAATTTTCCTACATCGTCTGATATGCACCACCGCTGACAGAGATTGAGAGCATTTTCAAAAAAAAAAAAAATAATAATAATAATAATAATAATAATAATAATAATAATAATAATAATAATAATAATAATAATAATAATAATAATAATAATAATAATAATAATAATAATAATAATAATAATAATAATAATAATAATAATAATAATAATAATAATAATAATAATAATAATAATAATAATAATAATAATAATAATAATAATAATAATAATAATAATAATCTCTTTGAAATAAATAACCCTTATTTATTTTATATTTTAATTACTTCAAAAAAGTCGTCATTACGTTTTTTCTATAAAAAAAATTTTTAAATGTATCTCCCCTGTACGGATCTCTAATCTTACTTACTTCTTTGTAAGTTACATTATGTGAAAAGAAAAAGCTTTTTAATATTTTATTGACATTAACCATTAATCCCTCATTTAATTGTGAGTTTCACTCTGAAAACGTCACTTCTCTGGCATGGAACCTTAATAGTCTGAGTTGATTTATTGGATTTTTAAATCGTTTTGTAAAGTCTTAATTGTATATTTTATGTAAAAAATAAAAATATTTTCTCTCTTTTAGCTACATATATAAATTGTTTCTTTATCAGTTACTATATCTTAGTGCTTATTTCTGATCTTGTGTCTGACCTAATCTGTTTCCAAAAACAGAATTACCTTATAAAATAATAGTATAAAATTATAAATAATTTATTTATTTTTTTTTAGCTTTTGTTTATTTATTGAAACTTCACAATGTGAACTAACAAGTATTCAAATCTTAAAACTAAATACAAAAAAGTAACTAAGTCTACCCAATGTTAGAAAAAAAGTTTTAACTTACTCCAATTATATCAATTAAATCACATATTTAAGCCTCTGTTTCTGGCAACCGAGTGCGACTACAAAAATTAGGTTTATTGCATGCTGGAGGATTTAGGTGAAGTTCCAGCTTACTGTTTTCCCAGAGCTGCTTTACGACTGAAAAATAAAATAAAGAAAAAAAAAACTTAAGAAAGGAAAAACATGAACTTAAAACCCGTTGTACACAGAAAAAATTATAGTAAAAATAAAATCAGCCAAATTTTTGTCTGAAAAAATAATTTGTATGCATATACATAAATATTAAAAAAGTAACCTCGGATGTTGTGTTTTAACAAAATAGTTGTTTTTGATCAATAATTATTTATACTAAACTTTTGTTTTAATACACGAATTCCTTTACAGGTCCGCATTTAAACAATTTATTAATTGATTCAACGAATTTGAAAAATTATTTCTGTGTACAAATGTACAAAAATCTAATATATGAAATTATTAAAGTTCAACAAAACAAAAATTCAATAAAATAATAAAAAAAACTTATAAAGAATGCAAACAATATAGCTCGTTCTGTGCCACCCTGTACATTGTTATATGTGTGTATATGTATTTCTATGTGCTTGAGTTTTTATTAAACTCTAAAAAAAAACTCCGCTTTAAGTGTAAGTGTTGCTGTTGAGGATTAGAAATATTTAACTTCCATTTCATTTTGAATACAAACTTAAATTTAACATAAAACCAAAAAAATCTGCTCCAAAGCGAGAAAAATTTTTGAATTTACAAATGAATACACAATAATCAGATTAAAATTTTAATTCGATTGAAGAGTGCTGTTGTTCATTTTAACGAATGACGACTGACTACTGATTCGCTTAGCCAAATAAACGCTCTATGGCTGAGCAGTTATTAACAAACACATATGAAGCACACTTTAAGGGATTTTGGTTTCCCTTCTAGAGATAAGCAAAATTCAAATCATAAAACACTGTTACTTACAATATAAAACAACAACAAATCAGTTAAGATTTATTGTTTTGTTTAAGGAAAGACTCCAAAAAAATATAATGAGTTTGTAAATTGAAATGTTTAAATTGAAATGGTTTAAATTATTAATAAATTTAAGACATTTTTATTATACAAAAATGAGGGTACTTTTCTGGTTTAAGTGCAAGTCCGACTAAACCAAGAGTTATTTTTGTTTTTTAACTATAACAATAATTGCCGCGAACAATAAATTTTGATCAAAGAAGACAGGAAAAAATAATTGAGTACACTAAGCTGAGGGTCAACTAGCTGTTTCGCAGTCGCTACACTGCTCATCAGCACCCACTAGGATTCGAACTCGCAAAAAGGTCTTTCGATGTTCTATAGAAAACTTATCACTATAAAAAATTAAATCGATTAAAATTTAAAACTATAATATGTTTTCTCTACAGAAATAATCAAAACGAAAACTTTTCTAAAAAACATTATTGGTATTAAAACTTCACTACATAAAATTATTCGGTATAAATAATTTTCTGTCGAAATTTTATACAATCGAAGGTTTTGTCAAGAGAATAAATCAAAATAAAAAAATGTGATTTTTGATTTGTAAGTTTGTACAACGGACTATAGTTCAAGTTTTTTCCTTTCTTAAGTTTTTTCTTAAGAAGTATTTTATTATTTTTCAATCAAAAATTATTGAAAATTTGTATTGTAAAAATCCTTCTTAAGGAACAACTTAAGAAAGGAAAAAACTTGAACTATAACCCATTGTACAAATGTACAAACCTAAAATCTAATTTAAAAAAATTATAAAGTTCAACGCAACTGTTGTTTATTTGAGTTTGACGTCACTTGTTTTAAAATTATTCGTTTATTAATGTTTCGATATTTCGACACCCCCTTGTGTGTCTTCTTCAGGAAAATTTCTAAAAATTCAGAAATTTTCCTGAAGAAGAGGGTGTCGAAATATCGAAACATTAATAAACGAATAATTTTAAAACAAGAGACCTCAAGTTCAAATAAACAACAATTATATTTAACAAAAGGTCGGAAAACTAGAATCAAGATACGAATATAAAGTTCAACAAATTAAAAATTTTTTTAGAAAATTTATCGATATAAAATTTAACAAACTATCTGCCTGGCCCACTGTGTCACTCGACATTGATCGCTCGCATAAATACACGCATAACAAAAACAATATTTTAAAATTTGTTTTTGTTTCAAATGTATTTATGCGAGCGAGCGATGTCGACTGACATAGTGGGACAGGCAGTATAATTTTTATAACTGGAGCACTCGCTCAACCAACAGATAATAATTGATGTAAAAAATTATCAACACAAAATTCTTTTATAAGAAACTAATTAAAATTAAAAATTTTGGATACAGAATTTATTGCAGTGGAAAACTGTCTAACAATATTTGGTCGTTAGAAAAAATTTTTGTGCAAAATTATCGATAAGAAAAATTTAGAAAAAATAATCAATGTAAAAAATATGTCAATATGGAGTATTCCCGATAGAAAATTTATAGATAAGAAAAATTTGCTAAAGAAAATCTTTTTTTTTGTAACAATTACTTGTTGTATCTTCTAAAAGAACTAACAATAAGTAAGCAAATCTTAAACCTAAAAATTAATTAATTAATATGGAAAAAAATTACATAATATTGGAAAATTTTATTTACATTGGTCCAGCCAATGCCAGACGAAATGTTGCTTCTTACGTGTATTTTGTTGGTAAACCACCTTTCCAATGCTCTGATGGTGTCCATCCTTCTCGGTCGAGTGTGGCCGCCAAAGTTAAGGATGCTACGTGCAAGAGGATTCGGGAGAGACTCTAGTCTGTTAATATCGCGTGTTTTTAAAATTCATCTATCACTAAGGGTACACCTAGATCTTTGCGAATTCGAGAGTTTTTAACACAAATATGGAGCTGCAGTAATTGTGCAGAGAATTTTATTCTGGCACTTTTGAAGTTTCTCAATGTTGGATGCAGAGGCGGTACCCCACAATTGAATTTCATAGCTCCATATTTTTTTATCTTGGACCAGTACCCAGGGGATGACCCCTACATATGCAGTGCATTGTACCGGAACTAGGAAAATAGGTTATGATGAGGTAGGAAAGAGGGAGTAGTGTTTGTGAACATTTGACTTGAACTTTCCAACATTAAAACAGACAGGAAACACGTTTGCAGGCAGCTTATTCCACAGGCGAAGCGTTATACAACAAAACTTTGCAATCTTACTTCAATCAGCAGTAGAATTTCTGCTGATGAGACAATTGAATTCCATAGCTCCATATTGGCTTTAGGATTGCATTATTCAACAAAGTTTGCCATCTAACTTCAAGTTAGAACTTCTGCCGGTGAACCAATTTAGTTGCATCACTTTTAATTTCATCTGAGCGATTTTAGCGTCAATGTGAGACTTCCACGTGAGCCTACGGTCGAGATGAATACCAAGTTATTTGACTTCACTGTGTTGCGGAACAATATGGTTGTTGATTTTAATAGCCGAACAGGTTTTTCTACGTAGTGTAAATGTAACATGTACATTTTTGTTCATTTACTTACTTTTATTTTCCAAAGCTTTAGCCATTTCTTCAATATAAGAATATGTTCTTGCAAATTTCGTGATGCTAATTTATAGTCTTCATGGACACTGATGAATGCTATATCATCTGCAAAAGTTGAAGTATGAATTTTGCAGCTCGTTGGCATGACTGAAGCATAAATGAAATATAAAGTTGGACCCAATATGCTACCCTGGGGAACTCTAGCTTGCTAGCTTGGCTATAGAAAATCTGTCGGCATCAAAACATTTCTATATAAAATTTTTTGTTAGAAAACAATTTTTTGTAAAAAATTTACCGATTCAAATAATTTTTTTGCTGAAAGTTTATCGATATGAAAAATTTCGAAAACAAAACCTATTGTTATGAAAAACTTTCTAACGAAAAACTGTTGGCGTGAAAATATTCTACATAAAATTTATTGTTACCAAAATTCCTTTATAGAAAATTTATTGATACAAGAACTTACAAAATAAATCTACCGATTCAAATAAGTAGAGAAAGTTTATTGACATAATCTCCCATTGTAGATTAAACTATACGAAAAATTGTTTATAGAAAATTTATTGTCATGTTGCAAAAAATTTTTCATAGAAAATTTTTCAATATTATAGCCTATTTACACCAAAGCAAAATCTGCTCATTCGAGATTTCAAGCCAAATCTAGTAGATTTTGCGGAGATTTCCCATACAAAATGAAATCTACTTTACGAGTAGATTTCGGCGAAATCTCCTGAAATCTACTCAGTACCAAGTGATGCAACCGTGATTTTGTTCTAAAAGTACCTAAAAATACTACGCTACAACAAAAATTGCACTATAATGTGGTGTAAGCATACAAAAATACACACTTTAATGCTGGTGTATTCAGTCTCTGATGATATTGTATTGTCAAACCCGCATGCATAATTTATTTTTGAGCAAATGAAATCTTGCTAGATGTCAAAAAACGGTGGTGTAAACGATATAGATTTCGTTGTAGATTTCAATTCAAATCTACTAGATTTTGAGTTGGTGTAAATGCGCTATTAAACTAAATCTACACGAAATGTACCGAAATGAAAATTTGATTTAAAAATTTTTTTAAACACAATTTTTCTATACAAAGTTTTTCGATGTATACAACTTTTTATACAAAATTCTTTGTATATAAATTTTCTATAAAAAAATTTTCAGTAAGTGTTTGAATAAGAAAAGTATTCTTTAGATAGATAAGAAAAGTATTCTTTAAAATTTGCTTTAATTTGGGGAAGAAGCTTTTATAGATTTTCAATTCAAAACTTTTTTTTAAACCTCTTAAATTATTGTCCATTTCTCTAATTGCAGTTGCTTGACATAAAATAACTTAGTTATAAATTAATTCCGTATATAACACACTTTTGTGCTTCTAAGAAAACATTTCAAATTTACTTGTTGTAAAATTAAATAGCTTATAAATACAATAAATATTTTTATCTCTATTAAATTCTTTAAATCTTGTAAAAGAATTTAAAAACCAATTTATGTGTTTTTAAATAGATTACAGATGTTTGGTTAAACAAGCCTATAAATATGCAACACATTTAATATTTAAATGTTTTTGTCTGGCGAAGTATGAAAGTATGGTTGTTTGCATAAGTATTTGTTTACAATAGACAGCAACGGTTGAGTTGACATGTGAATTGTCAGGCTTCAATGAGTACACCACAAACTCATTATTCAATACTCAAACTAATTTATATCGCATTTCTATGGAATTTCTTGTAACTCAAGTCATACGATCTGTGGAAATGTAGACAATTGAACATAAAAAAAAATTAAAGATATTTAAATGTTTTATTATTTAAAGCAGCTTGAATAAAATTAAAGAATCACACAGACAGAACAAAAGAAATTTATTTATGAATCAATTATCAGCCCTAAAGTAGGCAACAGATATAAATAATTTGTTTAAACTAAGTCTTAAGGAGCGTTTTTGCCTCATGTTGCTTTGAAAAATATTTGAAAAATTTTTAAATTATAGAATTAAGTCATAATAAGAAAAATATTATTATTGATTTTAATAAATTGAAAACAAAGTCTGAATGACTAACTAAATGTATTGCAGTTTGTTTGCTATTTTTCAAAATGAATGCTCCTAAAAGCATACAAGTATGTATTTTCCAGTATTGGTATTTGTGGTTTATTAACCACATTTTTTAAGAACTGAAAGCCAACATTATATTTTTTCACAATCAATAAACTTTTTCATATGCTTTATTAAAGAAAATCAATATAGACATCAATAAAGCCAAGTAGAAAGGAATAAACTTTACGTAAATTGACTAAAATGCTTTTAAATATAATCAAAGTGTTTTTATTAAAAACAACTTATTACTAATTGTTGGAAAAGTTTCAAAAATCATTATTTCGTAGGAAAAATAAGAAGTTGATTAGAAACAAAGACTATTTTTGGTAAAAATTATAGTTTTTATGTTAAATATTTCGACACTCCGTTGTGTGTCTTCTTCAGGAAATATTTTTTTAATTTATAAATATTTTTTCTATAATAAAATATAATTAAATAATACAAACATCAAACTAGTTTCGAAATTTCGAAGAGAAAATTACTAACAACATAATGGAAACACTTAAAATCAACTTAAGTTGGTTATAATGGAAACGTACTACTACGCTATTATAAAATTTGATTTACATTTTATTTCATTTTAAGATATTTATGTTATTTATAATCGTTATTATATGTGGAAGTAAAGTAGACAGAACGATCTATATGTTATGAAATATAGCAACGAAAAGTGAAATCCTACCCACTAACCTGATAAATATGTTTTTATTTGTTCAATAAAACTCTTATACATACATATCTTCATTTATAATAGCAAAACTACGACACAATTTCTGCGGAAAATATATTGGTAATTAATTATAATTAAAAACTCCCCAAAGTAGGCAAATGTTTTTCCGTTGTCAAATTTATAATAAAGATCATACAACTAAAAAATTAATTAATTATGCAAATAGCTACAAACAGCCACTTGAAATGCATGTATTTTTATTAATGACAACTTTGTAGACTTATACGTTTAGGAAAAATCTAATTAAGTGATAAAATCAAATTCTTTGTCAAATAAATAAGTACAATAATAGTTACTTAGTAAATTGGTATAAAAAAAAATTAATTAATTTTCACAACATTTTAATCATTTATAATACTATTTCAATCAATATTCCAATACAACACAAACTAAATTACACTTTGAAGTTAATTATCCTTAGCAAGAAATTACTTTCAAAAATTGGCAAATGTAAGAGTTGAGATTCTTTCCACCCCACACTTGTGGTAAAATTCTTTTTTATTATGTTCAATTCAAATATACGTAAAGGTTTAAATATAAAAACGACAGAGAGTGGTGTTTTATTTTGTAACTAATAAAAAATATTTTAATAGAGCATATGCCACATACAATTTCTATTTTCTACTATAAAATATTTTATAAATTTCTGCACATTTTCTCGTTCAATATAATATAGAGACCATAAATATTTATATCAAATATGCAATACTCTTTTTAATAAACATTTATTTAAAATAGACATATTTTAGATATTTGTTTATTTTTTATTTTCAATATCTACCAAACACCTGAAAATATGCAATGAATTTTGATTAGGGTAATTAATACTAAGCTATACAAAGAAAAACTGCAAAGAGGCAAATCAACTGTAAAATCAATAAAGAATTATACAAAATTTTATATTAATATAAATGTTTATTCAGACAATTCTGGAACAAATATAAATTTAAAATAAAAATAGAAAGACTTTAGTTGGAATTTTTTCGTTTTCATAAACTTCATTTTCATAAAATGTTTCTGTTCAAAATTAATATAACGAATGTTAACTATTCTAAAAAATTTTTATAGACACATTTTTCTCTCATCAACTTTCCTGTAAAAAATTATATCCTGCGAAATATTTTATAGAAAAACTACAAACAGCTTGTTTTCTATGTTTCCTATCGACATTTCATAGGAGCTGTCTTAATCATCAGTAGACTTTGGAAATTTTTGAAAGATACTTTCAAACATTCAACTTTCTATCCCAACAATCTTAATAAGTTATTGAGAATTTAAAACGAAAAATGTTTTCATAATGCCAATCAAAACACAAAAATCAAGCATTTCCTTTCGCTGTTTATAATTTTTTTTATTGGTATCAATGTTAGAAGCTAATATAGTGACTAAAAGTCAATTGTTTGAACTTTATAGAAAATGTATTCCGATAAATTTCTAAAAAAATTCCATTTATTGGTATACTTTGCCATCGAAAAATTTTGCCTAGAAAATTTTTGCCAGCAATAAAATTTTCGTGGAGGAGTTTTTGCACTGAATTAATCTTTGATACAAAATTTTTAACTTTAATGTTTAATGTCACATTCGCAAATGAAAGCGAAAACATTTTCTGATTCTTCAAAAAAACAGAAAACTAAAAAGTTTTTCAGAATGCGAATTAATAACGCTACATAATAAACCAGAAATAATTAGTTTTATTAAAAATTTTTCCTCCTAATAATTATTTCATTCCAAATAACTTTGCAGTTTTTCCTTTTCCGAAGAAAGAAAAAACGAACTCAATTTCGTTTCCGAATGGAATGGGACTTTGTAGCAAAACTGATAATATAACAATTATTTTATTCTATTGATACATTTTTTACAGAAAATTCTTCTAGTTTTTAAACTTTTCATAGAAGATATTTCTCATCAAAAAATTTTCTATAGAAATTATAGCCTATCTATAAATTATCTAGCAGAGATTTTTCTCAGCAATAAAACTTCTATATTTGTAAAAAAGTTTTTCCCATCACTAAATATTCTATCGAAATTTTTCCCATCGCGTTCGTTTCTTATCGACAAATCTATTTTTCCTATCAAAAAGTTTCTACACAAAATGTTCGCCACTGATAAATTCTTAACAAATAATAGGTTTGTTTCTTTACTTTCCGGGCTAGTTTCATGCTCAAATACAGACAAAATTTACCTAAAGTATGGGAACTCAAATAGCAAAATTTGTAACACAAAAAGAAACATGTGCTGTGTTTAGATGTGGCAAGAAAAATTGCCATTTAGTTATACGAAAAAATACTATGATATTTTACACTTTTGGGCTTTTAAAGTCTTTTTCACATTCCTTTTTATTTATTATTTATTTTAAAACATTGAAATGATTTGTATACGATTTAATTCAAATCAACTTTGTGTCTTTGTTATAGTTTGTTTTTCGAACAGCTGATTGATTAACTACTTGCCCAAACTAGCCCGAAGAAATAGTACAGACTGTTTCGTGCAAGAAGAGCAAGGCGAATTCATTACTAATTGAACTTGACAGCTCAGGTGATTATTTTTTTGCTTCTCGCGTTTTTTCCAATGAGACTGTCAAATTGTTTTTCTTTTGCTTACAAACCTTTTCTGAAATTTTTTGTATGATTTAGTGCAATTCCAAGAAATTTGTGTGAATTTAAAAGTGAAAAACTAATATAATCTGTGATTTTCATTACAAACAATTATAAAAGTTTATATTTAACGTTTTTATAAAATTTTTTCCTTGCTGCACAATCTTAGGCAAATTTATATATGTTTTACAATAAAAAAATATATAGTACTGAATTCGCCTTTCCGCTTGCATTCAAATGTATAAATTCGCCTTGAAGAAGAGGAAGCATACTATTCTCTCAAAAGCTCTCTCATTTGAACAAATTTAAAGTACGGGAACGCTTTTCGTGCAAATTAAGGTAGCATCATTTAGCCGCCGTCTAATAGTTCTAGATATTGTGCGAATATCATATGAAATTAATCGGTATGATATGAATTTAAATCGGTCAGATTTGGAGGCCCTTATGACTATTTTATCGTCTCTGGCTATTGTTTCACGAGGTTTGGAGGCTCTGGCTACATTATTTGAGTTCCCAAAGTTAGAAAACTGTTCATTGCATTATACATTTTTCTTCTAGAGCAAACAAGTACGATTACTTGAAAACATTAATGCACTGTCTTCCCGGAGCCTCTGAGATTAATGAGTGCCTTACCCTTTTCTTCGGAGCAACTTGGTATTTTTTCCATAACTGGTGACTATTATTGGTATACAATTTTACTGATATCATTTAAAACATAAATAGCTACAAGTTTTCTCAAAAAATTAAATTAGATATTAAAAAATTAGTGTATTCAATTATTTTTTCCTGTCTTCTTTGATCAAGAGTTATTGATCGCGGCAATTATTTTTATAATTAAAAAATAAACAAATTTCTTAGCTTTAGAAATAACGCAATATTTCCCCATTCCGTTGCTTTTTGAAATTTCAAAATTGACAACGTTGGCTTTAACTTTGAAGCAGAAAAGCTTTCAACAATATTACCACACTTTTAGTAAATTTCATACATTTCCAAACATTTTGTAAGCTTTAGCGGGAAGAAAAGTAAAAATAATAGAGAAACCTTTTTTTTTACCTAACAAAAAAGAACTTTAAATGACAGTTTGTGAAGTTGCAGCCGTAGTTTTAATTATGTGCCGCCTGTTTTCTCTGAAAGTCGGTTTTGCTTGAAGTTGCGGACGTATTCTGTTTCATCATTTAATGATGCAACAGAACTAGGGCATGACAATTTTCTCCATACAATTTGCCATAAAATAACGCCAGAGAATGCGGTCGTAAAATGGAATCTATTTTATTTTGACAGCGATTTTTCTTATGCTCTCAGTTTGAAGCAGAAAAGCTTTTATCAATATTACCACACGTTTAGTAAATTTCATGCATTTTGTAAACAAAAACAAAGCTGCAAAAGTTTTAGTGCGTAGAAAAATAATATTAGAAGAAAAAGCTTTTTTTTACCTAACAAAAAAGAACATTAAATGACAGTTTGTGAAGTTGCAGCCATCGTTTCAATTATGTGCCGCCTGTTTTCTCTGAAAGTCGTTTTTGCTTGAAGTTGCGGACTTATTCTGTTTCATCAGTTACTTTTTCAGAAAGCTTAACAGAAAATGAATGTAAAGCAAGAACCAAGTACAAAAGTAATCAAACTTATATTTGCAGTGGAAAAGTTCCATTACAATAAGAATAGATCATATAAAATACCGAAAGAATGAGAGATCATTCCATTATTATTATTATTCCACTTTAAAGTTTTATACCTCTATATAAAACCACCTTTTATTTCTTTATTCTCTTATAATTTAAACTTGTGTAACTCTAAGCTAAACAACCTGCACTTATGTCTACAACTTTTGAGTTGAAGAAATGGCAAGGCTTTGAAAAAGCTTCCATAAAAAGCACTCACATCGACTAGCGTTATTTATAGCAATAGAAATGATAGAAATATTGTATACTCTCAGCTATTTGCCAATTATTATTGTTTTCAGATCTTTCTTCAATTGAAAGAGATGTGTTCTAGCTTTACATTATCATATTATACTTTTTCCACAATTTGTGTTATCGTTAGAAATTTTTCCAGCAATCTGCTACATTTACAAAAAAACCATTTCAAATGGAATAGTTTTGCAAAATACACTGGCTAGAAAAAGTACTACTACATTTACTTGCACAAGACTAACTAACAACAACAGCTAATCGGACATACATACAGACATACATACGACTACACACACATAAACATCTCTAAACTCTTGTCTGGCATGTACAACAGGCATTAGTTGCAAGTACATAAGACGTTAGTAAAAGTATGCAACACAGTAAGCACACTGCAGGTATGAAATAGAGACACGAAGAAAAGTATTTAATGCTGTGCTTGGAGTGACCACAAAAACATAAATTATTTTGTGGTTACAATAGATCAACTTGTTTATGCCTTCTTCCACATGATGAGCCACACAACAAGGTATTATGAGTTTCATTTCTAACATCTCTGGGTTCTTTCTGCCACAAACTTAAACTGGCTGCGAGTTTATTGCTAATGTATTCAACGAAAAAAAAATAGAAAAAAATGGGGGAAAAAAACGAATTACATCAAGATAAAGTGCCTGCATGTGTAAGTTTATGATAGCAAGAGAGTCTGTATATAATTCTGTTATATGTTTTTTTGTTTTCTTCTAAAAAAAATATCTGGCAAAAGAGCTGCAGAAGACAGAAATCTTTGAATTAACATTAAATGATAAAACTAATGAAGAAGTTGGTCAGACAGGACACTGTTATTGTCCAGGGCGATACGGCATTATATTTATTTTTTTATTTTTTTATATACGAGTACCTGGATGTTTCTTTTCATTCTATTGCCACTTACTTGAGTTAAGTTTATGGTTTTATATACTTTTAAGTTCACATGTTGTTGAGATGAGATTATCATCGAAGGTAAGAGGACTTTTTAAGCAAAAGGATTAATGCTGTACAAACTCTTTGTATAGTGAAAAAAAAATTCGAGATTATATAAAAGATTGCTTAAAGTTAAAGAAATGTAAATATTTGTCAATCCGGTTACAGGTACAAGTTTATTTTGGTTTAGAGACAGAAAAGATAAAACTAAATCTCATTAGTTGTCTAGAAAAATGTTTGCAAGCAAAATTACATGAAATTCTTTTGAATTACTATCGATATTTTTTTAATTAAAAAAATAACTAACAACTAATGGGTGGTTTAAGAGACAATTGCTATCTCTCAAGTTAATAAAAACAAAGAAAAAATAATAATATAATAAAAAGAAAAGTGTTTTTTGTCATTAAACCCAATCATGCGTTGACAAAGTCTTCATATTTAAAATTTTTTTTCTCGGTTCAGGGGCCAGATTTCACAACCATGAACTTTTTTTTACCAGTGAACACTCAAAACATCCACCAACAGGTACAGTGTGCACTTTTCATTAAAAAGCGATTCCGTAAGAATCAGTGAATTTTATTGCGCTGAATGTTTCATTAGTTCAGGCTGTATGATTTGTTAAATCATCTTTGTTACATAAGTTGTCTGGTAGATAATTTTAATCGAATACGAATAAGTTTATTTATTTTTGTCAACTTTGTATAGTGCAAAAAATCGAGATAATATAAAATATTGTTTGAAGTTAAAGAATTGTAAATATTTGTCAATCCGGTTACAGGTACGAGTTTATTTTGGTTTAGAGAGAGAAAAGATAAAACTAAATCTCATTAATTGGATAGAAAAATGTTTGCAAGCATTTAGATAAAAAAAAACATGAAATTCTTTTGAATTACTATCGATATTTTTTTAATTACAAAAATAACTAACAACTAATGGGTGGTTCAAGAGACAATTGCTATCTCCCAAGTTAATAAAAATATAAAAAAAATAAAGAAAAGAAAAGTGTATTTTGTCATTAAAACCAATCATGCGTTGACATAGTCTTTATATTTTAAACTGTTTTTCCCGGATCAGCGGCCAGATTCCACAACTCTGAATTTTTTTTTAACAGTGAAGACTCAAAACAAGATCCACCGTATTCCGTAAGAGTCAGTGAATTTTATTGCGCTGAATGTTTTATTTGTTCAGGCTGAATGATTTGTTACACAAGTTGTCTGGAAGATAATTTTAATAGAATACGAATATGTTTATTTATTTTTGTCAACTTTGTATAGTGCAAAAAATCGAGATAATATAAAATATTGTTTGAAGTTAAAGAAATGTAAATATTTGTCAATCCGTTTACAGGTACGAGTTTATTTTGGTTTAGAGACAGAAAAGATAAAACTAAATCTCATTAGTTGTCTAGAAAAATGTTTGCAAGGATTTAAATAAAAAAATTACATGGAATTCTTTTGAATTACGATCGATGGGCGGTTCAAGAGACAATTGCTATCTCAAAAGTTAATAAAAATATAAAAAAATAACAATAAAAAGAAATAATAATAATAATAAGTTAATAAAAATATAAAAAATAATAATAATAAAAATAAAAGGTATTAGGTCATTAAGCCCAATTATGCGTTGACAAAGTCTTCATATTTAATTTTTTTTTTCTCGGGTCAGGGGCCAGATTTCACAACCATGAACTTTTTTTTACCAGTGAACACTCAAAGCAAGATCCACCGACAGGCACAGTGTTCACTTTTCATTAAAAAGCGATTCCGTAAGAATCAGTAAATATCATTGCACTGAATGTGTTATTAGTTCAGGCTGAATGATATACCGAATTGTTAAATCATCTTTGCTACACAAGTTGTCTGGTAAATAATTTTAATAGACATACACAAGGCGAATTCATAACAGGTGAAATTTACAGCGCAGCTGATAAATTTTTTTTTTTTTAACTTTAATCTGTTTCAGAGTCTGAACACAATGTAACAATAATTTATTGCGGTGCGGTTTTTCATACGATTTTGAAGTAAAAAATCGCAGTGCGAAGCGGCATAAGATTAAAATCTATTTAAATATGTGATTCCATGATATAAAAAATACAAGGTAGTTTCATTCTCTCAATTTTCCTTAACAATCACCACCGGACAAGTAAAGGGTGTTTTTTTAAGCCCGATAGAACTTGAAATTGTAAAAAATAACACAAAAAATTAAATTGTAATCAAAATTTTTTTTTATTCGAAAGATCAATACGTGACATTAACATTTGAAAATGATTTCGGGCATATGGGCACCGCGGCTGTTCTTGACGAAGCGCATTCTGGACGTCCAATTTTGGGCCACTTTTTCGAGCACTGCTGGCCGTATGTCACGAAAAACACGAACAATGCTGGCCTCCAAGGCGTCAATTGTTGCTGGTTTATCAGCATAAACCAGTGACTTCACGTAGCCCCACAGGAAATAATCGAGAGGTGTCAAATCGCACGACCTTGGAGGCCAATTGACAGGTCCATTTCTCGAAATCAACATATCGCCAAATTTTGATTTCAGTAAGTCGATGGTTGCGTTCGCCGTATGGCACGTAGCGCCATCCTGTTGAAACCACATCTCCTCCGGATCAATGTCATCCATATTTTCAAACAAAAAATCATTGATCATGGTGCGGTAACGATCTCCATTGACCGTAACGCGAGCTCCGGCCTCATTTTTGAAGAAATAAGGTCCGATGATGCCACCAGCATGAAAACCGCACCAAACAGTGCATTTTTCTGGATGTAATGGAGTCTGTAGGGTCTCTTGTGGATTGGTCTCACTCCATATGCGGCAATTTTGCTTATTAACAAACCCGTTAAGCCAAAAATGCGCCTCATCGCTGAACACAATTTTGCGATAAAACAACGGGACTGATTTTCAAAGTAAATTTGGATAATTTCGTAGCGTTGTTCAAGCGTGAGTCTATTCATGATGATTTGTCAGAGTATACTGAAACAAATAAAAAAAATGTTTCATCAAAATTTAATTTTTTGTGTTATTTTTTACAATTTAAAGTTCTATCTAGCTTAAAAAAACACCCTATATAAAGAGCTTTCCACGCCTGACATCAGACCACTAAGAGGAACAGCAAGATACTCATACAGTCAGGTGATGACTGCAATTCTTACTGTTTTGTTGCGATCTTGGCACAGCTGTTAAGACATCTGTTTTAAAAGCTCTGTCTTAACAGAAAATGACATTTCAATATCAGAATAGTAAAAATATTTTTAAGTTAAAAAAAAAAATTATCAAAAAAGGGTTAAAATTTTTATTTTAGATCGCAAATTTTGCAATAAAAAAATATTTTTTACCACAAACTATAGAAAAGGGCAAAAAAGTGATGATGTGCTTTTGTTGACAGAGTTAAAATAATGAAAAATCAAGACATACGTATACTCCACCATGTAACAATCGGGCCATCAAAGGTTTGTTTTAACAGTATGTCTTAACGGCTTTTCCTGTTTAATGTAGACGGGGAGTAAGGAATGTGAATGTGTTTATATATTTCCCTGTTTTCAGTCTTGTTTGAAATTCTGTTTTTAAATTTAAATTAAAGTTGTGATTTCTAACAATAAACCAAAAATAAAATATATAAATCTAAAATATTGTGCATAAAATAAATAAATCTAAAATATTTTGTCAATCAATTAGTTTGGCAGTTGTCGAGTTGGTTTAAGAAAAATCAAAAGATTTAGATTTTTTCAAGCTGGTTAACAAATTTTTCAATTCGATTATGCTGTGTGTTTTAATAAGCTGTCAAGTTTTATATATAATTTTTTTTTTTTTTGCAAACACTAAATATTTTTAAAATGGTTTTTATTAATTTCATTAAATTTGATAGTTGAATGAAAATCTTTTAATTCAGTTTACGAAGAGAGTGGCCAAGAATCGATTCAATTGAAAGACTCAATTGACAATTGAATTGAAACGTGTATGGGACGCTTAAGAATCGATATATTAAGAGGGCAAGAAATGGATTATTACATTACAATCTTAATTTTTTATTTTTATTTTTACTTTTCAGATTCAAGTATTGACCTGCATATAAATTGCAAAAGCGCAAAACAGATACTTGTGCAAAAATTCAAATATTAGCGTTTTGACGACACTTATCTTACCTGGTATTCGGCAGCAAAGCTCATAAGATTACATGTATTTCAACCTAATTGTCAGTTGAAAAAAGCAAAGTATAATGTACGACGGATTCTATGTGCCCCGGCCGTTTTTGTAATTTTTTTTTTATGATAATGTAGGCATGGTTCATTTATGTATGGAGCAAAATATCGACGAAATGGCTACCGCGACGTCGGTGGCACACCTCCATCCCATCGTGCAAATGTTCGATAACGCTGAGGCCTAATTGAGGTTCTATGCCGTAAATTAGCCGAATTGTCTCAATGTTTAGCTTTTGAATTGTTGCTGGCTTATCGACGTACATCTTTTCTTTCAAATAACACCGAATAAATAAGTCCCACGATGTCAAATCATATTGGCGGCCAATTGACATCGCCACCATGTGAGATAACACGACCATTGAATTTGTCGCGCAAAAGAGCCATCGTTTTGTTAGCAGTGCTTATCTGTTGGCTTACAATTTAGGCCATCAAATGTTCGTTATCATCTCACAATACCGAAAACTATTCACAATAACTAGCCGGCCTTATTTTGGCTACAAATACGTCCCGATGAAGCCTCTAGCCCATAAAACGCTCCAAACATCCACTCTTTTTGGGTGCATTGGTTTTTGGCAATCACTTTTGGATTATTATTCGCCCAAATTCAGCAATTCTGCTTATTGACAAATCCACTGAGGTGAAAATGTGCGTCCTTACTTAAGATATTTTTCTTCGAAAATTTATCATCCACTATTCCCATTTCTTGCCAGCATTCTGACCATTGACGACGCTTGGAATGGCCAAGTGACTTTAGCTGCCACTGAATAACTTTAAAGCGTTGCTCGATTGTGTATCCTTCCAGGGTTCAAATTGAATTAGTCTGAAATTGAGATATATCGAATGAAATGCGGAGAAAAAAACTTGACGTTTAGATGGGGTTTATATTCAACATCAGTTCTTAAACCATAAGATAACATTTAAACAGATCTTGACCAAGCAAAACAGCCACTTTGATACAAGAAGCTTAGCATCTACGCGTGTTATTGAATATTTTTTGTGGCCGTGGTGATTTGGCTATGCCTCCTCAGCAAATTATATCCAATTCGCAAACTACTGTCAACTGCCGAAGTTTAGAAGTTTCCATTGTAAGATTCTTTATTGGAAAAAAATATATTAGCATTGAAATATGAAGCAGATTATTACGGTCATTTTCATAGAAAATATTTCTTGTTTATTAAAGGTGTGTTGGTCCAATTTCTATACCAAGTTTGTCAAATAAAGCTTTAATAAATATCAAACATTTTTTATAAATACGTCAGTTATAGTCAGAGTAAATTGCCCAGAAAACGTCGAAAACAACGAATATTTTAAGAAAAATTAATTTAATTTTTTAATAATATAATATTATATAAATTTAATTTTAAGATGTAAAATATTTGTTGAAAACTCTAAATTACTCTTGCAAATAGATCCTTGTAAGCTAGACAGCAATCTGTATGTGTACGCAAAGAATATTTCTTAAGGTAAACGATTCTTTTCTATCAAACATTTTCATATTTGAGAAGTAAAAAGGTCCCGTGTTTTGAAACTGTTTAAAATTTAGCTGAAAGCATATATTTCCTTAATTCTAAATTAACAACCACACTTAAATTTAGCAGCCGTTTTAAAATAAAACTGTCACTTGTCTTGTTTAAAAAAAATTCTCTGCATAATTTGGGGAGCTGTTAAAAATTATATGCTTTGTACTTTTTGCTGTTGAGGAAGTTTTTAACTTAAAACATTTTAATTTAAACTACAAATGTTTCTGTGTAAGTATGAAAATATTTGTCAAGTTTAAAAATCCATACAATTTAAAAACCACAAGAAACATACACAAGCCATACAAACTAAAGCATACTTTTAAGAGCTCAGATAACAAGTGGTTGTAGATTTTGTAAATTTGCTATGACAAAAGAAAGTAAAATAAAACTTTTAAATGGAAAAGATACACAAACTTACACAGGCACAGAATATGTAATTCATTTTTCATTTAATTTTTGTTCAGACTTTGCTATTTGCACAAAATTAATAGCATATTCTAAGGTGTTGTGTTAGTTTAATTGTTACTGACAATTTCCAACATAAAACATATATATATATACATATATTTGTAGCTTTATAATAATATAATGACATGTTAACTAACCTGCAAATGAAATATAATTTTAAATGATTTTACAAAGTGAATACAGGATATTAAAATAAAACTTATTTCATAATTGGCTTAAGACAGCAAAGTTGTTGACAATTTCGTAAGAGGGCTTAAAAAGAAAGAGGGTTCTATGACAAGTTTTGCAATTTATAAAAGGCTTATTCTTTTACAGGTATTGTAAAACTCATGTAATTTTTTTAAATAAAAAGTTCTTCAAACATATTAAAAACTGTTCATTTTCGACATAGAAAACCGCAAACGAAGCAAGCTCGCTTCTTTTATGATTGTTTTCTGTCCGCTATAGAGACTTTTTAATACATATGTATGTTGTCAGAATGATAAACACAAAAAAATTTTTGAATCACTGATATGATTGATTTTGTGTTTGTTTGTGACATATGGCGAAAAAAAATTGTCAAAATTAATTCCGATTTTATTACGATGGAGAAAAGCTGACGAAATTACATTGGGTTTGTTAGTAAAATTTTGAGCACAAACGGCCTTGAAACGAAAAAATAAATTTCTATTCTCTAGTTAAGTTTAATGTGATATTACTTTTAAAAACGTTGTGTCTTTACATTTATGTATACATATGTTTGCAGTTAATTCTGTAGAATATTATAATGTTTGTTTATTTTTTTCAAATCAAAAAATTATAAATAGTTTGTTTTTTGTGTCCTAGCTGCCTGTATGTCGGCATTTAATGGGAGCTACCCTAATCATCAGTAGACTTGAAAAAGTTTGAAAGATATTCTCAGACATTCAACTTTATATCTAAATAAATTATTAAGTATTTAAAAAGAAAAATGCTTTTACCATACTCGTGAAAATATAAAAAATAAGCTTTTTATTTTTCACTTTTCTTATCGCTCTACTTTGTCGCACCAAAAACGGTGTGAAATACACCGAGTTGACAACTCTTTAGCGAGGAGTTTTTCTATATGCCTACAAACTTATGATTGCAAGTCACACGAGGGCACTGGAGAATCGCGCATAATTCAGCCCGTGGTGTTGATGCATCAGCCAACTAGACTGATTGTAGAAACTGATTTACATCAGTTAATCGTTTTCAATAATCTGTCCACTATATTAGTTAAAGTTTTCTACTGCTGTGTTGCCTGAAGATAATATGCTGCTTGGCGGAACTACAAATCACTTACCGGTTCAGAGCTGAAACAAAATGTAGATCAAATGAATCATTTCAGTCCACCTACAACATATTCCGATATCTCTACCATTTTATTCAGTACTAAAACCAGTAGTTAGTTCTATTCTTAAACACTTATAGAGAGTATCTCAAAATTACCGCAAGATTAGATTGTGTTACCACTTGTGCTAATGGCAGCCTTAAAACACAATTCGATAGCTAATAGTTTAGGATTAGTAAAAATGGAGCGTTACTGCGTGAGACATTTTAGGGCCTTCAAATCTTGACCTTACATCATTATACTTCCTTTGTGGGATTATTTAAAATCATTCGATCTTAACAAGCCCATACATAATCATCAATGCACAAAAGGAAGAGATTTAACGCTTCATCAATTAAATTTGGCGACATTAACACAAAATTGTGATGTAAAAGTTCAACAAATGAGTGCCTTTATACAGATAAAACTGCGAAGGCCATTTGCCCAATGCGTGATATCATAACTAGGTTTATCTCACTTTTAATTCAATAAGAAAAAACAACGAAAATACTAAAAACTCTTAATTCATATTTTCGTAATTTTGGGACATTTTTTATAAGATAAAGCCACGTAACAAAGCGGTAAAAGTTGAACACTCAGTTCCTCCTATTTATGCCCAAAATTTCCATAGAAATAATTATGTAGAAAATTTTTATAATAATAAATAATTATTATGAAATTTTCGCATTCATCTTTATGCGATTGTGGCCCTGTCAGAACTGCCGATATAAAACGTAACCTTCACCGGAATTGACCCCTCAGTACCGTAGTCATCTTGTTATCATAACTGGACCATATTAGCTTCAGTATTCAACTAGATAATCAATTCAAGTACCTTGGTATTCACCTCGACCGTAGGCTGACGTGGAAGTCTCACATTGATGCGAAAGTCACTCAGTTGGCTTATGGGCAGAAATTCTACATTGAAATTAGATTGCAAACTTTTGCAATTCTAAAGCCTATATGGTGCTACGGAATTCAGTTATGGGGCACTGCCTCAGCGTCAACCATTAAAAAAATTCAAAGGCCACAAAACAAAATTATTCGAACAATTACCGCGGCTCCTTGGTACGTAAAAAACTCCCGAATTCACAAGGATCAGTGTGCTCCACTAATAAAATATGAAATTTTAAAGTATGCGACAAGACAAGTTGGAACTTCACCAAAACTCTGTTGCACAAAATATACTTAATTTCAGCGGTCACACCCGGTTGAGAAGAAGAGATACCCATCAGAAGAAGAGATGCCATCATCAGAGCGTTAAATAGGAGATTTTAACCATATAATATGTAAAAAATAAAACTTTTCGTCTAGCCTTAGTTAATTTAGTTGCTGGACTTAGTTAATTTTTGAATTTAGTATTAAGATTTGAATACTTATTGTTAGTTTTCACATTGTGAAGATTCAATAAATAAATAAAAGCTAAAAAGAAGTAAATCAATATTTAACTATTCTCATTAGATCGTAATTCCTGTGCACCTTCTGCTAATCTACCCTATGCTTGATTTAAATAGCTTTTACGCAACGCCCCTATCATCATACGCTATTTTCTTAGTCGCATGGCCAAAAAATATGCAACATTTTGTAAAAAAAAAGAACTTAGTTAAACCGTTCTTTTGTTTGAAATGTGTAGTATACTTTTGGTAGTTGATCAAACAATAGAAACTGTAACCTTTAATATAAAAAGAAAAATTAATTTTTTTTAACCTTGCTATGAATGGAAAAAAATCTGTTTCTAGCTTTATATTGTTTAATATTGAAATGTATATGTATTTAAATATTTAACTTTATAAGTTTTTTTTCAATTTTATGTTTTAATTTACTCAATATTTTATTTTTATTTAAAAATTTTATTTAAAAGTTTTTTAGTGTTTTTACCAATTTCTTTTAGGCAAGGCAACTAAATACAATTATTTAATTGTTCAATTTATGTACATTCGTTTTGGAATTTTATTTTTAATAAGTAAATAATGGCAATACTTTTTGGTTTTAAAAAAATACTCTGACACTCTCTCTCGCTCTCACTCACTCATCTTGCAGTATTGTTTTCAAAACTGCTGTTCATTTGGTTTAAAGCAGTGGTGGCCAAAACCATACATTTACACTGGTAATATTAGTACCAAATAATGATTGTGTATTTTTAAAAAACTACGCTATGATATATCACAGCGGAGCAACTAATATGAAGTTGAAGAGTAACTGTTATGAAATGTCGACATATAGGTGACTAGGAAACAAGGAAACCAAAGCGTATACAAAGCATCAATCAAATAAACACACTCATGGCTACCACGAAGATATTTATAGTGAAAATGTGAGAGCATCGCAGCCTCTAAATTTAGTATCATATACTCGCTAGTGTCAAAAATGGACAGACTGGCCACCACTGGCTTAAATTTAAACATTTAATTAAAGCAAGGCAAAGAAATAAAAAAATTTATTTATGTTACAAAAAAATAAACCTGAAACATATAATATTTTAAAACGAAAACAACTGCAATTTGTATTTAAATTTTTGAAAGAAGAAAAACACTTGTTTATTATTTATGCTTTTATTTACTGAGTAAATAAAAAAAACACACACACAAAAATGTGTAAATGAAATATTTATAAAAAAAAAACACCTGATTTTGTTTAAATGTGTGCTAAATAATATAAGCTTATTTTCTTAAAATGAATATTTTTTTAAATGTATTTCAATTTCTTCTTTAAATTAAGACTTTAATTGTTGTAACTTAAAAAATTCAACAAAATTTATTTATTTGCCAAACAAAACTGATTTTTTGTTCTATTATTTTTTTCCAAGTTTCCCTTTTACTCAATGTATAAAAGAAAAAATTGATGTTGTTCATAAATGTTAAGTTGTAAAACATAAAAGTTGCACAGTGGACCCTTAAGGCATAATAAAAGATTGATTGGTGTAAACGCTTGTTTAGTAAAATAGAGATTTTTTTTCTCTTTCTTATATCTCCCCTTTCGCTTAAATAGTGAATGTTTTTTGGCCTTAAGGACTATTGGCAAGTACAAGAAAATAGGATTCAAAAACCGAAGGCGTTATGTAACAAAACTCGCCTGAAGCAAATATGAATGTCTAATTCACTAACAGCTTTCAATTACAAGAAATTAATTTTTAAAAAAATATGAATGAAAAAAATAGCTAATGGAATTTGGGTTGCGCAAAATATTTTTCTTGATACATATGTTAAGTTAGCGCAATCCTTATAATTAAAATTTCAGTAAAAATGTGATAACTCTTTCTGAAACATTACCATTTATGGCTCCGTTATGAATAGCAATCGAACTGTAGTTGCTTGGCTTGCTGCTAAAAATAATAATGTAGTCCAATAAAAAGATAATGCCGATTGCAAAATTATAATGCCGAAAGTTGCTCTTTTTAAGATTGTTTTCGAACTGTAGTTTCTTTGCTAGCTGCTAAAAATAATAATGCAGTCCAGTAAAAAGATAATGCCGGTTATAAAATGATAATGCTGAATGTTTCTCTCTTTAAGATTGCTTTCGAACTGTAGTTCCTTGGTTAGCTGCTAAAAATAATAAAGTAGTGCAGTAAAAAGATAATGCCGGTTATAAAATGATAATGCCGAAATTTGCTCTCTTTAATATTGTTTTCGAACTGTAGTTTCTTTTCTAGCTGCTAAAAATAATAATGCAGTCCAATAAAAAGATAATGCCGGTTGCAAAATGATAATGCCGAAAGTTGCTCTCTTTAAGATTGTCTTAGAGGGAGAATTTTTTCATAAAAGGTTGATATAAATAGAACTATTTTTTTTAAAGTAACGGAAAGCTAAGATGGCTACACTGAAGTATACCTTGTATATAAATGAATTTATATTGCTGTCGTACTTAAAACAATTCAACGGTCAACTTCATGACTACAATTGCCGGTTGCAGAATTTACTGTCATGAAGTCTGCATGTTTAATATTTTAAACAGCTTTTCATATCTTCTCATTTCAATGCTACTTTGTTAATTTTTTTACTTTTCTGCTTAAAATGTTATCGAAAATCTTTATTAGTTAAATCTTGGTTAAACTACTGTTTTCTGATAAACAATTATAAAGGAGTTTCCAAAAGGGACTTGACAACTTTGAATGTAATTTGTGAACGCTTTATACTAGTAATCATCTAACTGTTACTTTCCTTTTTTGCAGTAAGCTCATTATTTTCATCATGGTAAAGTTTACCAACCATTGTTCGTTCGTGTACTTTACCGTGCAAATTATAAAAATATACTACCGAAATTCGGAGTCGGTGACCGCGACTTTGAGCGTTGACTTCAATTATCGATCGTTGTTCTCGCCTTGGAAGACAAGCAATAACAAATTTAGTGCAATAATTTGAGCCTACATTTGCATTGTGTGATGCTGAGTTGCCAGTGAGACAACGGGTTGATCGAAGTGACGAAAATATTGGTGCCGTTTAGACATCCGTAGCAAACGATCCAAATTAGTCGATTCCACGGTGTTCTCAGGAACGTTTTGCGTAAAAATTTTGAAGCCGATGCCGATTCCATACGACATACATCATTTTCAGTGACGTTGCTCATTTTCGTCAATAACAGTGTAAGCTAAATTCGGGAGCAAAGCGCAACATAATTTAACGTTTTGATTTTACGCTGTAATAAGCAACTTAAATACGAGCTATGAATAATATTGCTCACTAATCTTGTATAATACAAATCTCTAAATAGAAATAATAAAAAGTTATAAAGACTTTAAATTAGTCTGAAAGCATCGAAAGTGTGATTACTAATGGCCGCAAAAAATGAATAACATTTGTTTTGAAGCAAAATTTACTGGGAGGCAGTGAAGCTTTCTCTCTTACGCTTTGTCAAAATTGGATATTCCAATTGCAAAGCGTTGACACCGCGCTATTTAGGTTGGTCTGCGTGAGGATTTTTGACAGATAAATTACGCTTGACGCGCTAATTTAGGTTGTACACTAAGCAAAATATGCGTTATTGGTCTGGTGAAAATCCACATGCGCTTCGTGAATCACCAATTCATCTGCAAAAAAAAAACTGTTTGGTGCGGTTTGCATCGATCGCCACGTTAGTGTGAAAAGCGATCGTTATCGTAGTATGAATTCCGATTATTTTTGGACCGAATTGGAAAACATCGACTTGGCCAACATGTGGTTTAAACAGGGGACGGTCCCACAAGCCACACAACACACGTTACAATCGATTGAAGAGTAAGTTTATAGAGCATGTTATCTAAAGAAAAGGACCAGTCAATTGGCCTGGATCGTGCGACTTAACCCCTTTAGACTTTTTTTTTTGAACTACATTGTGACCCATATCGCTCCGTTATTTGCAACATAGTCATAATTCAAAAAAGCTTGTTTCGAGAAAAACACATTTCACATTTTTAGCTTCTACACAAGTCTTAGAAATATTTTTTTTACAAAATATCTCCTTAAAAAAATGAAATTCTGCATTGTTAACTCGAAAATTTTTTTTGAGATATGACTATGTTGAAATCAAGGAGCGATATGTCTATGCTTTCGTATTTTTATAAGTCGACGACGCTGGGAGAACTCAGAACCAATAAAGAACGCGAAATTGCAGTCATTACTGCCGAAATGTGTGACCGTGCCATCAAAAATTGAGTCCAACGAATCTAACGCTGCCTTTATGCCCGCGGTGGCCATATTAATCCTATTCGTGATTATATTTGAAGGCGATCATAAAGTTTTCGAAATTTCTTAAATGGTTTGCGTTTTACTTAAAAAAAAATATAGTCAAGTCCTTATTGGTAAACCCGACAGAAAAAATTTTTATTTAATAAATTTTTAACATAAGCTTTTTAATGATTCATAACAAAAATCTTTGGCATAAACAGAAAAAGGACGCAGAAAAAATATTTTGCTAAAATTAAATTTTTATTTAACTTTATTTTGTCATCCCACTTTTTTCACATTAAGCCTCTCATTTTTTTCTGTATCTTATTCAATATTTTACCTTTTTTTCGGCAGATTTTTTTTACATCGACATGAATATGAACATAAAAAAAGGACATTAAGGTCCCTTTCTTTAGAGGTCTTAATTTTGTTTTTGATTGTTTTTATATACAAAGAAAGGTGTTTGTTAAAACAATAAAAGTGTGTGTTAAAAAATAAATAATACTTAACAAGATAAATATTCAAATGTTATGATGTTGATGACAATGATGTTCAACATTTTTTTCCCCAAAGTTATAATTTTATTGTTCATTTTTTCATTTATAATTTTACTGCTGTTTATGAAAGTATGTGTCGAACATTTTGAGCAGGTAATTTTTATTATTCGCACTAAAAACTAAATGTTTTTCTAAAAAAGCAGAAATTGTAATACTTAAAGCGATTTTCAGTAGCAGAACATTTAGATATTAGTTTTTTAAAATATTATATGTACATATACATGTTGGTGACAATCTTTTCTTTTTAATGGGAACTATGTATATACTTAACACATGGACTGAAAAGTCCCGGGCCTAACATAGAAAATAAAGATTTTCAAAATCAGCTTTATTTATGAACGTAATCTCTATCAAGATCAACGCAATCATTTCAGCATCGCTCTAACATTTCACTACCACTTTTGTAGAATGATTTATATTTTGCCTCAAAATAGGCTTCAGCTTCAGCGATAACCTCTCCATTCGTGCAAAATTTCCTACCGGCGAGAATTTTTTCAGATCATCGAACAGCCAGTAGTCGCTGGGAGCCAAAACTGGCAAAAACGGTGGATGTGGGAGCAATTCAAAGTTCAAATCATGTAGTTTTGTCATTGTTGTGATTGACCTATGACACGGTGCGTTGTCTAGATCAAGGCAGCTTTAATAGGGTAGTGGTATAAGCACAGCTGTCTTTCGTTCCCTTTGCGAAAATTTGTCAAAATTTTGTATACGAAAAATAATTAAATTAAAAATGAATTTATTAATTCATTTTTAATTTAATTATTTTCGTATTATTAATACAGAAAAAAAAATACATAATTCTGAAAAAACACATAGACTTCCTGGCTTTTTCAAACAAAAGAAAAAAATTTTTTTGACAAATTTTCGTAATTTCTACCAAAAAAAAAAATACCTGTGATGATTTTTGGTGTTGTATTTATTGCAATTCCGCCACTACCTGTGTAAAGCTGCCTTGGCCTTGATGAAAGAAAATTCTTTCTTTGCCAAATGCGGTCGTTTCTTTACAAACGCTCAACAACGCTATATAATATTCACTGTTAATCAATTAAGTTTTTTATTCGCTATTTAAGCTTCTAACATTTATACCAGTAAAAAATTATATATAGCTTGTTTTCTATGTTTCCCAGCTATCTATATGTCGACATTTCATAGGAACTACCCTAATCATCAGTAGACTTTGGAAATTTTTGAAAGATATTCTCAAACATTCAACTTTATATCCCAACAATCCAAATAAATTGCTGAGAATTTAAAAAGAAAAACGCTCTAATAATATCCGTCAAAACACAAAAAACAAGCTTTTCTATTTATAAACGTCCCTAACATTTCTTCACACCTTTCAAACAAATGAACAACCGTTGGTTGCTACGATTTGCTTTTTGAAAGTATCGAAAAGCAGAGAACAAAAATTCAAACAATTAAGTTTTTTATTCGCTATTTAAATTTCTAACATTTATACCAGTAAAAAAATTATAAATAGCTTGTGTTCTATGTTTCCCAGCTATCTTTTTCCAATCCTCGAAACACTTCTGAAACGCGCTTTTTGGTTTTCTTTGAAACTTAAAAACTTAAGTAATATATGCAGTTGTGTTTTGAATATATGTATTCCTTAACTTTCTTTGAGTTATTTTATTTGTTTGTTGTTTGAAATTTAATAGCTTTACTGTAATATCATGTTCAAACAAATAAAATTATTTCTTTAGATTAATTAATAACTTACCTTTTGCGGTCAATGCCTTGTCACAAAATTTAGACATCTTTATTTAAAACAAAAACCTATAAATAAATGCAAAAATAAATAAATAAAAGCAAATCCATTTAGCTTAAGTATTTTTTGAATTAATTTATTGCTTGTCATTGTCAAAAATATTTTCTTAAATTTAATGTAAAATATAATGTTTGCATGAAGGCTTTTAACAATTTAAAATGTAAAGCCTACTTAACGGGGCGTATGCTTTACAATTCCCAGTAAGATTTGATTTATTATGATTAAACAAATGATGGAATCCTAAACAGAAAAATTATTTCAAATTGAAAATTTACGTTTAGCTTCAATTTCCAGAAGGAAGAAGTTTTTCAAAAAAAAAAGTTTTATCTCCTCTTGTCTAAAAAATCCCAAAAGAGAAAATCATTAATCAAGCTAAACTTAAAATTAAGAGCTTACAATCAAATATAATTTATTTAATTGCTAATCAAATGAAAAGGCCAATTTGAAATTGAGTTTGATACTCGTATATATAATTTCGTTAAAGCCATTTGCTTAAAAATATTACCCAACAGAAGAACAAATTCCCAAATCAAGCGAATTTATTATGTTTGGAGCAGAGCAACAATATTTAATAAAATTCTGTCAAAAATTAGATGTTGATATAATTTAATTAAAACCATTTGTTAAAAAAATGTCCAACAAGGGAACTTTTAAGGGAATAAACTCCCAAATCAGTGGAGTTCTTTTCAGAGATCTGCAACCGGTGCCTTCTTCAATGATCTAAGTACACTCGTCTTAAAAACAGTTGCGGTGTGATTGGCCACCGCATATTGTTTGCACAAGTATGGTTTCTACCCGTTAGAGCTTATGTCTGTTGACTACAGTATATAGCGTACCCAACCAAGTTTGTATGCGGTGGCTGCTTGATTTAGTTTCTCAGTTATTTTTTCCACATTCGGCAATCGAAATCGTACTTCTTTTTAATAACAAATGACTATTTGATGCTATATATGGTCTGGCGGCATCATCGGGCCGTATTTTTTTCCAAAATGAGGCCGGAAAGGCAAATGGATATGCAGTACATTGTACTAGAACTAGGAATATAGTTTGTGAAGAGGGGGAAATAGGGAGTAGTGTTTGTGAACATTTGACTTGAGCTTTCCAACGTTATAACAGACAGGAAACACATCTGTGGGCAACTTAGTCCATAGGCGAAACGTGCGCCTGAAAAACGAATTTTCTCTGATTTCTGAGATCAGGACGATACATACGTGTAACGTAAAAAGGTGCGAGTTTCGGTAACAAGATCTCCTAATCCCATAAAATCCATTGTAGTAACGATAGAACAGACTAGCGCACCCTACACTGCGTCAATGCTCCAGTGAGTCAATAGAGTTGGATAACCTACTGTCACCGATAAGCTTATTCGCCATCTCCTGCACACGGTCGAGTAATCGCTTAACAGACTTTGCGGTACCGGGTCAAACATGAGAGTTGTATTCCATTTTCGTTCGGATATAGGTAGTATAAATAGTAAGGGGTTTAGATGGAGTGAAGTACATCTTACACCATTTCAAAAGCCCAAGGCATTTTGTTTCGAGACAGGAAAAATGTGATCATTCCAGCGAACATCACAGTGTATTTTCATTCCACGAACATGAAGAGCATTCAAATCCTCAATATTTACACCATCCATGAGTACAAATGAAACATCACCTGCGGTCGTAAGTTCGTGTGTTAATAAACAGCATTAGTTCTTACGGGCATTAAAAGCGAATCTGTTTTTACGGCTTCATTCGGAGATTCCGAAGTGAGTGAGTCATATTTTGCCTCTTGCCAACGATCTCGAATAGGTTGGGCCTATTACTGAAAGAGTACGAATGGCAAATGCTGCTGTCAACCGCGCAAGAGTCGAAGTCGGAGTTAGGAAGATATATTTTATTAGTATATACAGACTTGAGACAACGTATAATAAGTTTTTGTAGTAATAGAGCACAAAAATAGCAGTAGTTTGATATGAAAACATCAAAATCTTATTTTTTTAAGTTACAAGGTTGGAGAAGTAAGGCAGCGATAGGCTAAACAAACTTTTAACTGGTATTTAAAAAGCTTTTAAATCTATACCAAAAAACAATTTTTCTTTAAAGTTAATAAAAAACCAAAAATTGAAAATGAAATTCCGAAAGTAATTGAAGGAAAAAAATTGCTCCTTAATGATGACAATAAAGCAAAAAAAAAAATCTCACGCAAATGAACAAAAAGTAAGACATGAACAATTGATTGATAGGAAGAATACAGAGAAAAAAATTAAATAAACTGCACAAAAGAACCACCACAATTTTAAAGCCACAAAAAACCAATATAGTTGTTTTTTTACCGCACACACACATACATACACCTAAAAGTATGCTCAACTTTCTTCCTTTGAATTTTATTGACAACTTGACAAGTACACTCGTACAATAAGAGCAATTTGGCATGAAGCAGTATTTAAAAACAATTTAAAAAGTATTCTTTTTTTTCCAACAAAAATAAGCCAAATAAAAATCGAATTAAATACTAGTAATAAAGAAAAAAGTGAGCAAGAGAAAAACAAAGTAATAATATAATAATAATAAAATTTAAAAAAAATCTTTTTATTTTAGCTGTTTTGAATTATAATATAATTTGATTTAAAGGAAATATTGATTTAAGAAAAAGAAAAAAAGAATTAAGTGAAAACACTATTCAAATTATATTCAAATTTCAAATTCATGACAAATCATGTCATGTTGTTTGTTTCGTTATTTGGCGCAGTGAAGATCTACTTCTTTTTTTTATGTTTTTGTATATTTTAATATTACACAGTTACACACAGTGCTATATACCGCGTATAAAAATAATCTCGTAGTATTTTTTTAATCTAATTTTTAGAATATTTTCATGTCTATAGTGCGAAAGCGTGAAATGAATTGTCAAAAAAATTTTAAATCTATTTTTTTTTTTTTTATAATATTAATAGAAAAACTGAGGAAAAACCAGCCAACAATACAAATACCTATACAAACAACTAAAGAAATCCCCACTCTTGTAACTGAATTGTAATGAAATGCCATCATTTCGCATCTTTTTCACAAACAAATATAAGAAAGGAAGCAGTGGAGTAAAATATTATACAACAAAAAAAAAAGAGAAAAATAAAAATAAAGCAAACCGTTCGTGTTGTAGAAAAGCACAAACAAATTTAAAATTCAGATTTGGAAAATAATCGAAGCAGAAAATTTTTATTGACAGCGAAATATCTGGCAAAGTTAACACGCCTTAACACTACAAAATACAACGGCCAAAATGTCGTTGCTGTTACACAAAATATAAACATGAACACACACTTACACAGGCAAACTAGCAAAGCACACCAACACCAACAACCAATTTTCTTTTATTTTATTTTTCAAGGCAGCAAAAAGCTTTTCTTCCCTCAAGATGGAAATGATAACTTTGATTATTATGATGAAGTTGAATGTAGAAGACGATGCTCTAACACTTCAAATCTGTGGCAGTCTGTCTGTGTGCTGCCTGCTGACTGCCTGCTTGCAAGATTAAAGTTTAAAATTTTTTAAAAGTTTTAAGGCCACAGCTCGATAATTACATATGCTTAATCATAATCAGATTACGACTATCAAGCTGTTTACCAAATGGAAGTAAATATCATCGTCACTTAACTTTCTTCAGGGTTTTGAAAAATCACAGCATTTAGAGAATAAAACGGCCTATAAAGCATCGTTATGAAAATGTACCTGTATTATCTGTACACCAGTTCTTAAAAAGGTATTTGATTAAGCGTTTCTTAACATCATATTTAAATGAAGCTAAGTGTATGTAAGATATTATTATAACGTCATTATGTACGGATTGGAATGCCACGAATTCTTTGGCTTCCAAAATGTCCGATATATGGCTCACTCTAGCGGATAAATCGATGACCGATGGCTGTGGTTATATTGGACTTAAGGACAGTTGCATTCACGATTGCCATATTTGACGATTTATCGTCATTTTGACGATTTTGGGCCCTGAAAGTTTTATATTGACGATATAAGGCCTAGTTTTGACGATTTTTGTAGATCACATTTAAACTTTCATATTTTGCAAGCAATTTTGATTTTACAGATATGTATTGCACAAGGATTGATCAAAAAAATTTAAGTTTGTTTAATAACCATTTATTTATTCAGCAATAACTCCCTTTAAAGTAATCCCCCTTAGATATAACATCCTCGAAACACTTCTGAAACTCGACTTTTGGTTGGCCAACAGCTTCTGTTTCGACTTTTCTTTTATTTCCTCAATTGTAGCAAATTCCTTTCATTAGTGTCTTCAGTTTCGGGAAGAGGAATAAGTCAGCGGGAGCCAAGTCCGGAGAATACGGTGGCTGAGGCATGATGATGGTTTTGTTTCTGGCTAAAGCTGGTACATTATCATAGTGCAAAATCCATGATTGTTTTTACCACAATTCTGTGCGTTTCTGACGATTTTGTTCGCGCAAACGGCATATAACTTGAGCAGGTAGTATTCCTTATTGATCGTACGACCGTTTGGAAAGAATTGCAGTCGAAGAAAACAGTGAGCAAAACCTCCTCATTTGACCGAACTTACATGCTTTTTTCGGTCTTGGCTTTTCTGGATGCTTTCATTGGGCTATCCGGGGAACAGGTTTTGCCTTGGCGTATTTCTAACTTGGACCCACTGTTTTTCGGGTATAGTGGGGAAGGGGTCCCTCGTTTGTTGTGGCAAATAAAACTCTAGGAAGCCGCATGACTTACATTGTGTTGGCTTCCGAAACCCTTACCAAGGGTATAAATTGGCAGAACGGGGATCAGCATGGCCCCCGGGTGCTTTTGCTTGCAGTTCAACCCGGGCAGATCATGGTTTAGGTGCCTACCTTGGCTGAAACATTCTGGCTGTGGTTGAAACCTAAAACCGCAGGAAGGGGGTGTTAGTATCCTTAATAATTGCTTGGTGTGGCTTTTTTCGGGGACTAACAAACTCCCGACGGTCTGTTGCCTTTACAACAGATACCTGTACTGTAAGGAAACAGTAGTGATGGTTGACGGATGAGTTGGTTTAAGGGCTGATGCTGCTAGTGGGCTTCGGCCTACCAACTCATTAAGCCTTGTCTGCCATTGATTGCTGGCAAATTGCATACAGTAGGAATTAGAAGGCCCGAACTCATCAACAAGAAGTTGCTCATATGGCTACAAACATATGACATAAATTGCTACCTGTGTGAGCCTACCAAGCCACACGGGGGCGCTGGTGAATCGTGAGTAATTCACTCCATCATCAGATAAGGCCGCATGGCAGGTGCTGATGTAAATCTTTTTCACAACTGCTTTCATTGGGATGATTGGGCTTTGGTTTCAATGTCATAGCCATACACCCATGATTCGTCACCAATTATGACCCTTTAGAGGAAATCTCGACCGCCTTCTGATCTATGCATGTGACATTGTTTTTGCTCAAAATTTAGTAAATTTAGTAAAAAATCGAAGGGCCCACCAAAACACGACTAACCTTTTTATCTGTCAAAAACAAACCGACAATCCGAAATGGCTGATATTGCCAACATATATAACAGACATGTGTATCAACATAGCTGAAGAAAAAATGTGATAATCGAACAAACGTAACTCATGAAATTTTAAAATGTTTTTTTTTTTTTTTTTGTATCAGACCTTATATAGAAGAAATGTCTGTAGGTTTGTATGTTTGCACAAGATAATCTCTGGAACTATTGGTGCGATTTCAAAAATTTTTTCAACAAAGTGTAGAGTGAAGCCTCCTAACGGATATAGGCTATATAAAAATTCATTAAAGTAATTAGTGTAGGATCAAGAGACGATAAACCGCCTAAACTCAAGAAATGTTTCTTACTGCTTTTGAAGAAATCTATTAAAACAATAGTTTTAGGAACCAAAACAGCAAAATAAAACTCAATCAACGTAAGGAAGCTATATGCCCTCCAATCTGCATGTCCACCCCTGATCAAATGCGAAAATTAATCCGGTGGTTACTTTTCATAAGCTAAACGGCTGAATCCATGTCGATGAACATTTCAAAGAGAGATGGATCAGAAAACTATGGAATTTAGCAAGTTTATACTGTTGCAAGATTATGACCATGTGGAGTCAAATTCTACCAACAAAATACATGTTGATGTTTGTTGGTGTTGTATTTATTGTAATTCTGCCACTACCTGCATAAAGCTGCCTTGGTTATATCTTTGAATTATATTCGGCATGAATTTTTATATTTACCATAGAATTATACTCACATTATTTATTATCTATTTTTAACATATATAACAGACATGTGTACCAACACATGTCTGTCCAATATTTCTTCACTCAGATACTTAAACCCTTTGAGTTGGTACTATTTTTTGTTCAAATACCTTAATGATGAATTAACTCGTACATTAATTAAGCCAGCTGACTTTCATCAGGAACATTCAATCATCTCGCACACCGTTGTAAAATTGCTTGAAGTGAATGTGCTCCGTTAAATAGTCTTATTACAGGGTTTTTTACTCTGTGCTACTTAAAAATAAGCTATTTTTAAAGCAGTTTTGTTCGCTATTATTGGTTGCTAATATGAGTCATGAGATCTTTCACTTTAGCTTAATCCTTTTTTTCAATCTACTCTTTTTTCCATTTTCTGAAGCACAATTGCTGGAAATAAATCCTTCCCTTTGACAAGGATTCAGTATCAGTTAATAAATATCCGGCTAAAATTATTACTTTATTGTTATTTGACTGCTTATTACGGCTCAATATAGTTGTTGTTCTCTTTATTACTTTAAAGATTTTGTTTGTTTTTTTTTTTCTTTCGCTCTATCACCGGCTTAATAAAAATAAAACTCAACGATGTGTGAAAAATGGTAACGTGTAAGGACTAAAAGTTTGTTCCAATTTTACCTCGTTCCACACCCCACAAACAAACAAAAAGAAAAAAAAGGAATCATGTATTCACAGAGGCAAAAGCAAATCGTATAAAAAAGAATTGCTGACAAAAAACGAGTTAACAAAAATACAAGTATAAAAAAAAGTCAAAAAATAATGCAAAAAATTTAAACAAATCTCATAAATATTTAATGGAATGAATGACAACGACATATTTTTTTATGTTTTGAGGGCTTTCTTTTCTACCCTCCGCCATTCAATTTCAAGTGGAAAAAAGTTTTTTGGTAAAAAAAAGCACAAACTTTTCGTTTCAAAGGAGGGATTTTTTATTTACTGCGTGGATATTTTATGAAAAGAAACCAGAACTCCTCCTGTCTTAATGGCTAAACGTGGCAGGAGAAGAAGGTAGCCAAAAACAAACGGCGGATAAAAGTATTTGCCATTTTCTGTGCTTTTTACTCATTAATCTTGTAACACAAATTAAATAAAATTCTATAAAATTACTTTAACTTTATTTTAAAAGTAAAACTATGTTGTCTTAACTTTTTTTCTCTTTCTTTCCTTCTTTCAAGTTGGACTTGCTTCTGTTCCTATTAAATTTTTTTTTTTTGCTATAGAAGGTGAAGGTGGGGGAAAATGAGTCTGAAGAAACAAAAACTTAAAGTTAATGAATGAAAAATATGAGTAACGAACTAAATTGTTTAAAAGTGAACAAAATAAGTTTCTATTCTATATACAGTTAAACTTCACTATAACGAATTTGAAAGATATTCTACTAAAGTATAAAGTATATATGTATATGTGTATCAGTGAAATTATAATAGAATGAATTTTGAAGAATTTTCAGAAATCCGTTATGGTAAAATATATTCATGTTCTATCTGACAAGACAACAATAGTAAAAATAAGTTTGTGTCAATTCAAAAATGTACTCACTTTGCTTTTTTATTTATATATTTATCGAAATAATACTAACTACATTTTTAATAATAATTAGGTTAGGCTAACAAGACTGCCAGCTGGCCAACTTAGGCCCAATCTGGTGCCGTCAACAGATCCACCCATCTGCCAAAGTGTAACCTAAATTCGTGCGTAAAGCGCAGCGTAATTTAACGCTATCTTTTTACGTTGTAATAACTTAAATAAAAGCGTTAACGTTGCACTATGAACAGTATTGCTCATTAACCTTGTTTAATAAAAATCACTAAATAGAAATAAAAAAGTGATAAAGTCGCGAAATTAGTCTGAAAGCTCATAAAGTGTGACTACTAATGCCCGCAAAAAAATTAGTAACATTTGTTTCGAAGCGAACTTTACTGAGAGACAGTGAAGTTTTCTCTTACGCTCTGTCAAAACTGGATTTTCCAATTGCAAAGCATTCCAGTGAAATTTTTGTCACATACATCTTCGATCTAAGACCATTAACAAGGTAAGCGTGATCCGAAGTCTGTATACAATTCCTACTTACATTTACATAGCGATGGCCTAGGCCGTAAGATGCCTCCCACACTGTAAACATTGTAAGCGATACTGTATTATTAGCTTTTGTTTTCTTCTTTGCTTCTTATTTGCATTTAATTTAACAATATGAGTAGAATAATACTAATCTGAATCGGATGCTAGTTGCTTGTTGTGGTTAATAAGTTTATTTTGATTTTTTCTGTTGACACAATCGCTTACAATCGAATGCTTTGCAAATTGTAATAACTTGTGGAATGCTGGGATTGACGCCATGCTATTTGGGTTGGTCTCATATATTTTGCGTGTGCAGGAGGATTTTTGACAGATAAATTACGCTTGACGCGCAAATGTAGGTTGCACAGTTAAGATCGGAAGAAAGGGTCCGCTCCGCCTATAACGTATTCCAATATTTCTGCCAAGTGATGCAGTAGTGGTCTGTGCAATGACAGACAACTACTGCATTCATCCTCTTATTAGGTTATGTTAGGTTTCACCGGCTGCCAGCCATAGAAAATCCAGCCCACATGGGTCCAATTTGCTTCCCTTAATATGATATGTATCTCAGCAAATCGACATATCACTGGTCAAGTTCTGAATCAACCCGACAATCGCATGAAAGAGTTCAATCCATTTCGATACTTCTGCCAAGTTGTGCAGCATCGGTCATAGATACAAAACCGTTCTAGAAGAAAGAGTTAGACACTGACAGAAGAAGTTCCGAGCGTAACCTCCATCTGGACAGACCCTTAAGTATAACAATCCTTCCATTATCATACCTGGGCCAAGTCCACTTTGATATTCGACAGGTAACCTCACTAGATCATCTGTCTTGTGCAGTCCCTAAAAGTTGGCGCTGTATCTGGTTTTATAGCTCCTAAGAGTGATCTCAACCATTCTATCTATACCACATTGTTGTTACCGGATCCCGTTCATCTGCTAAAATATTTCCGGGAAAGTACTCGGAAAAGCTCCTGGTTCGAATGTCTCGCTACTTCGTTTACTTATATTCATAAACCAACTTGGATGTCATATATAAATCTTTGAGTCCATCATCTTTATTTCTACAACCTCTATACAAATCATTAAATGGAATCTCTTTGCGCCAGTGCAACATAGCCAAAACTTCAGGGTAGACTCCTTATGATAGTCCTTTCATTATCATCTCTGGGCCTCGATATTTGGCAGGTAACTTCATTAGACTCTCTATATATAGTTTCTAGATTTTGATGTTCTTTTTTGCAAACATCTAAAAACATTTGTTCTTTTTAAAAATACAATTTTATCATGATGCTTCAAATTTTACCATGATTTCAATGTGCAGAGGCTTTTGGATGAGTACTTCGCTATAGAATTTAAATCGAGTGTTTTCTTTTATATTTTGATTATCAGATTAAGGAGTTAGGAAATGGTTAAATTTGAGTGAATCACATGTTCCAAAAATACGAATTTTTAAGAATCGAACTAATAAGAACTTCTAACGAAGCAAACGTTTTTTGCATCTCTACCAAAATTAGAAGAGGTAATGTTACGTTTGGACTTTCAAAATCGATATACACTTACAATCACACTTACATTACGTTATTTTGAAAATACAACTTTACTATTTTTGCTAGCTTCTTCTTTCTAATTTAATTCATTTGTGTTATAATTAAATTGATACTGCGGTATATAGAAGTTGTGTTGCTCCGAATTTCTCCATGCTCAGTACAGCGTATTTCTGCTTCAAAATTTTTGCAAAAAAAAAAGATTCTTTCATGTATTAAGTTTTTTCGAATATCAAAGTTCGTTATATAGAGGTTAAACTGTATTTATATACACATACATATGTTCATATTTCACACATCAACGGTATTTGATGGCAACATGATTAAACAGTGGGAGTGCTTAATTTTTGGAAGGAGCTGCAAATTCCACCAAAAATTATTTTCGGACATTTTAGTCAATTATAGAAATTTTTTGTTGTTGCTTTAAGCCCAATAATTTTTTGTATTTTAAAATGCAAAAGTGGCGTAAGCAGATCCCACAGCGCACATACATATCTAGTTGGCCATTTAGCCATATGCGGCAATGTATATGAAAAAGTATACTAGGTTCGTATATGAGATGGTGTGCATTACTGACTTACAAGTGTGCATCGGATCATCGCTTCTGTGAGCGAAACTTTGGCCGCTGGGGAATATATGAATAACAAAATGGGTGTATACCACGATGAAATTGAAATAGAGGATTTTGAATATGATGAAGAAGATGACATGTATTACTATCCTTATCCTTGCGGGGACCGATTTCAGATTTCTAAGCTATGTAATAATGTACTTGGGTACTGCAATCGATTTTGCTATTTGAAACATACGTATGTACACTATGGGCAGCAGACAAAACTTATACATAACAAGATATAATGTTTGGTTTTGCTCATATTTCTCAGATTTTACGGGAAGCAAAATCTTTTTTTTATCCTAGGTTGAAGTTATAAATTAAAGGAAAAACTCCAACTTTATGCCCACTGTTTCTTTGTAAAACTTAGTTCCTTTCTTTGGCTAGGTAAGTCTATTTGTAACACCTTATGGGTGTGTGTGTGTGTGTGTTTTTTTTAAAAATGATTATATGAGCGTGTTTGGTTCGTGCAAAAGTATGTGAAACTTTTTTTCAGTGAAAAATTGTATAATATATAAACTCATATAAAGAAACTTTTATTCTATTTTTCAGTTTTTTCTTGCAATTTATTTTTTTCTTTTTTTATTATTTTTATAGTTTTTCTTTCAAATAGTATTTTTCATTTTTTATATCCACCTTTTTTTTTGTTTTTGTTCCCTATACAGTGGAGTTGTTTCTTCCCCCTCCAGCTAAAGCAATATATTGCTACATATTTTTACAGCTTTAAGTAGCACTAGTAATTGTTGCTGTTGTTGTTGTTATGATTATTATTGCAGTACAGAGTAATAGTGGTTTAATGTTGTAAAAACGAAAGAAAAAGAAAGAAATGATGTGAGAAACGGAAAGACGAAAAGATAAAAGAAATATTAATGCGAGAGTGATTTAGCACGCTTATGTATCTACCACGATCCCATAAGAAATGGGTTGTGTTTAATATTAAGGAATATTAAAAAAAAAGAAGTTAATATGGCCGCTGTTAATGGTTTTTGTTAATGTGTTCGAAAGTATTAAGCAAAAGCATATAATTTTTTGTGTGCAGTCTTATATATATTTTTTTTTAATCATTAACCACCCTCGTAATAGTCAAAAATGAAACAACAAGCAGAAAAAAAACAATAAGTAAAGTTTTATACTGTAATTTATGTGAAAAATAAGTTGTTAACCACAATAAATATTCCATAATATAACAACAGCAACAACAACAACGACAACGACAGCAATTTCAGCATCATCAACATTAATGTTAACAACTACATATAAAAAAAAAGAATTATACGAGTATGTGTCAGAAGATGGGGAATATTTTTACGATTTCAAATTTCAAACCATCAATTAATCTTTTCATTATTTTAAGCAAACAAAAGTTTTCAACGTAAAGTTATTAAATAGATTTTTGTTAAAAAAAAAACATCCCAAAGAGGGAAATCCATAAATTTAAAATTTTGCCATTTTTGGAGAAAAAGTTTATGTTCGAATCATACAAAACAGAAAAAATTCCTTTTATGGGAAATTTTTAGCTTTCAAAATTATCCTTAAAATTTTTAGTAGAAATACATTAAAAATCATAATTAACACTAACTTTGTCAAGATACAAAAAATAAATTTACTTAGAATAAATTCGCGTTGTGAAAAATTTCATAATAGATACCAATGAAAAACCTTTTAAGTTTTTTAAAGCAGTTATTTTTACAAGATTCGTTTTTTTAAATCGATTTGAACAAATTTCCCATTAAAGGAATTTTTTGTCAAAAGATGAGGGAAATTTTTCAAACCATCAACTAATATTTTCAATATTTTAAGCAAACAAATGTTTTCAATGCAAAGTTATTAAATAGATTTTTGTTAAAAAAAAAAAAAAAAAAAAAAACATCCCAAAGAGGGAAATTCATAAATTTAAAATTTTGCAATTTTTGGAGAAAAAGTTTATATTTGAATTATGCAAGAGCAGAAAAAATTCCTTTTATGGGAAATTTTTAACTTTCAAAATTATCATTAAAATTTTTAGTAGAAATACATTAAAAATCTTAATTAACACTAACTTTGCCAAGATTGAAAAAAATTTATTTAGAATAAATTCGCGTTGTGAAAAATTTCATAATAGATACCAATGAAAAACTTTTTAAGTTTTTTAAAGCAGTTATTTTTACAAGATTCGTTTTTTTAAATCGATTTGAAAAAATTTCCCATTAAAGGAAATTTTTGTCAAAAGATTAGGGAAATTTTTCAAACCATCAACTAATATTTTCATTATTTTAAGCAAACAAAAGTTTTCAACGCAAAGTTATTAAATAGATTTTTGTTTAAAAAAAATATCCCAAAGAGGGAAATTCATAAATTTAAAATTTTGCCATTTTTGGAGAAAAAGTTTATATTTGAATCATGCAAAACAAAAAAAATTCCTTTTATGGGAAATTTTTAACTTTCAAAATTATCATTAAAATTTTTAGTAGAAATACATTAAAAATCTTAACACTAACTTTGTCAAGATTGAAAAAAATTTATTTAGAATAAATTGAAAAATTTCATAATAGACACCAATGAAAAGCTTTTTTAAAGCAGTTATTTATATAAGATTTGTTTTCTAAATTCGATTGGAGAACAGTTTTGTCAAAAGATGAGGGAAATTTTTCAAACCATCTGTTATCGGGAAATATGCCCGGGTTCCTGGCATCCACTATAGATTATGAACACAGAGTTATAATTCAAAATATTTCAAACTTTATTTCAAAATTGGTTTTTTTACATGAATTTTACTCGTATGCTAAAATTCTTTTTGGTGTGGGCACCAAGAACAGTTTTTATTTTAATCTCGAAAAAATTGCCGTTTTACCTTTTATATGGATTTTAACACAGCAAAACCGACTGGAAATGTTGGAATATAATATAAGAATAGGACAACCAGATACAATTTTGGCGCAAATAATAAATATGTATATACAAAATGAAGTGACATTTACAAAGTTGTATTTAGTTGTATTTGCATTAAACACGTAAAGTTTACAACTGTTATACACAGCTGGTGGCGATAACACCCCTCCTCAGTAAGGCGATAAGTTTTTTGAAGTCTTACTCCTGTTTCTGAGCCACATCTAGGACTGCTAGTTTTGCTGCCGGCCTCTCCAATATCCCACAGGTCGTCATAACCTTTGCTTTGCGCACCTGGCCATCTTCAGATTGATTAACCTCGATAATTTTGCCTTTAGGCCACACATTTCTCGGACTTGCAGGGTCAACCACTACCACTATGTCCCCAACTGCTAAAGGCTTAGCTTTCTCGAACCACTTTGTTCTGCAGGTTAATGTTGGTAAATATTCCGCTACCCATCGCTTCCAAAATTTATCTGCATATTGTTGACAACGTAACCAACATTCTTTTAATACACAACCTTCATCATTATATAAAGCAAGAGGCTTAATTCCGTTTGAGCTACCTATAAGAAAGTGATTGGGTGTTATTGCTTCTTCGTTTTCACTTTCAACTGGAACATACGTCAGTGGCCTAGAATTGATTATATTTTCTACTTCCGCCAGCATACTTCTTAATGTTTCATCATCTGGATATCTCTCTTGTTTTATTGCATAAAGAACTGTTTTCACAGAGCGCACTAAGCGTTCCCAGGCGCCTCCCATATGTGGAGCTGCCGGCGGATTAAAATTCCATTTCGTTGTCGAATTTGTGAAATGACGAACTAATTCGTTTTTGTCTACTTGCTCAATCGCTTCACGCAGTTCACGCTCAGCCCCCACAAAGTTCGTACCGTTATCACTAAAATATTCTCTTGGTTGTCCTCGCCGAGCACTGAAATTTCGAACTGCCATAATGCAGGAGTTGGTGCTTAGACTATTGACGATCTCGACGTGGACAGCTCTAATTGTCAGGCAGGTAAACAAAGCACCATACCTTTTCTCCCTACGTCGATTTACTGTGACAAAAAGTGGGCCAAAAAAATCTATACCGGTAAAGGTGAAAGGTGATTGAAACGTAGCAAGGCGACCTCTAGGTAGTTTAGCCATCTGTGGAACAACTGGTACAACTTTTTTAATCTTGCACATTTGGCATTGTTTTATAAAAGACTTGCACACAACTCTTAGTTTTGGAACGTAGTATCTTTGTCGAACCTCATTTATTAAAGTTTCATGGTTTATATGGCGGTATAAATTATGATAGTGTAAAATTAGCAGTTTAGTTATTCGACAATATTTAGGCAAAATTGCTGGGTGTTTAAATTCCTCTGAAATATTAGCGTTTTCAATTCGCCCGCCTACACGAAGCAAACCCGCGCTATCGATAAAAGGTGTTAATTTATATAAAACACTGGTTTTTGGTAAGCTTTCATTTTTTTTAATGCAGCTGATTTCACTAAAATATGTTTGTTGCTGGGCTTGTTTCAATAAAAGTATTTCAGCTTTAAGTATTTCCTCTTGTGTTAGCTCTACTTGCCTTTGATAATGGGATTTCCTCTTTAAAATATTACAAAAACGTATGACATAAGCAGTTGCTCTTAAAAGTCTACACCAACGTGAGAAACGCTCTGTATTTATAGTTGCTTCAACGTTTTGAATTATTAAATTATGTTGTTTTATTTCGACATCAGTTTTTAGTGAATTTAATATTTTGATTTGCCAATCTTCCTCAGGTAGCTGAAGGAATTCTGGTCCATTAAACCAGCGGCTGGAATCTGATATATTCGGCTTTTTTATCCATTTTGTTGCTTCATCGGCCACATTATTTTTGCCAGCTACCCAAACCCACTCATTTATTTCAGAAATGTCCAGAATTTCACTTATTCGCACGGCAACAAACTGATGATACTTGCGGTGGTCCGAGCGAATCCAGCTCAGGACCGTCTGCGAGTCAGACCAAAATATTTTACGGTTAATGGTAATAGAGTGTGTTTGTAAAATGGTTTTTGCAAAACGAGCTCCTATTAGAGCTGCCATTAGTTCTAATCTTGGAATGGAGATTACTTTTAGTGGCGCTACCCTAGTTTTAGAGCCGATTAACGACACGATAATTGTTTTGCCATCAGAAATTCTGAAATACGATACGGCCGCATAGCCATTTTCACTCGCGTCTACGAAAGTGTGTAACTGCACATCACAATTATTGTAATTTTGAAAAACTTTAAGATAGCAACGAGGTATATTGATTTTTTCAACATGCGGTAAAAAAGACAACCAATTTTTCCATTTTGTTAATTGTCGTTCTGAAATAGGCTCATCCCAGCCAACGCCACTCCTCCATATTTCCTGTAGAACTATTTTTAAATACATAAGGAAATTCCCAATAAGGCCTAAAGGGTCATAAATACTCATTAAAGTTTTCAATACTGCGCGCTTTGTCGGCTCTCTTTTCTCAAGAAATATCTCATTATTTTTAATTGATGACGAAATTTTAAAGGTAATATTATCTGCAACTGGAACCCAAAATACTCCGAGCACCTTTTCTGTGTCTAGTCCGTCGCTAATATTTAAGCACATATCATTCGTTGACTTATTAACATTCAGGTCTTGTAACACATCATCAACATTTGAGCACCAATTTCTTATATTAAATCCTGCTCGACTATGAATATATTTCACTTCTTTAGCTAATTTGCTAGCTTGTTCTCGACTGTCAGTAGAAATAAGAAAATCATCGACATAATGATTATTTTTTATGGCAATTGCTGCTTCTGGGTATTCGTTTTCATATTTCGACGCGTTCAGATTTTTTACATACTGCGATATACAAGGTGCGCAGGTTGCTCCAAAAATTAAAACGTTCATAATGTAGACATCGGGTTTTTTATTTTCGTTGCAAGACCGCCACAAGAAACGCTGTGCATTGCGATCTTCTTCGCGTATAAAAATTTGATGAAACATCTGCTCTATGTCTCCACATACAGCAACCCTTCTCTCGCGGAATTGAAAGAGAATGGATGGAAGTGATGCCAACATGTCTGGCCCTTTCAGCAGCATACAATTTAGTGAAACACCTTTCGATTTGGCAGCTGCGTCCCATACTATCCTTGTTTTGTTAGGCTTATTTTTATTGTAAACAGGAAAAATAGGTAGGTACCATATATTTTTGTATATATAATCATCCCTTTCATTTCTATTTATTTTTGTTATATACCCTTTGGTCAAATATTCGCTAATCATTTTTTCAAAAATATCAATTAAATGTTGATTAGATTTGATAGACCTTTCAAGACATATTAGTCTTTTCACTGCCATATCATAACTTTGTGGCAGCTGGACGTTATCAAAACGCCAAAGTAATGCCGTTTCATAATGACCTGTTTCTGTTTGCTTCGTATATTTTTCTAAATAGTCAATTGATCTCTGATCATCATTCCCTACTAAAGTATTTGTGCAGTTTATACCGGCCATCTCGAGCGAGTAAAACTTTTTTACTAAATCACTAAGGTTGTTATCTGTTGAACGCTCGCACTCACAGATATGAAAGCTATATTCATATTTGTTTGTTTGTTTGACATTTGAGTTTCCACATAAGAGCCACCCTAGGCGTGTTCGAATAGCTACTGGCTCATTAATTTTACCTTCTTTAACTCGTGTTGGTACACAAACTTTCATATCATTTATACCTATAAGCACGGTTGGAACAGCGTCTTTATAATCGCTTATTGGCAACCCCTTCAAATGTGGATACTGGGCACTTAAACTTTTGTAATTAATGCTTTGCCTTGGCAAAGATAGCTGTTTAACAGTACGCAATTGTAAATGGTGTTTTATTTTGTTTGGGCCAGAAATATCGAGATATACTTTTTTAGAATTTTCTTCACTTCTGCCCATATTGCCGGTCCACTTTAAACATAAAGGTTCGGCTTCGCCTGTTAAGTGTAAATCATTAAATATTTTTTCATCTATTAGACTAATTGAAGACCCTTCGTCAATAAATGCAAATGTTTCTATACGAACATTTTTCTCGCCATATATAACGATTGGTATAATTTTAAATAATATTTTGTCACTATCGTTACCACTGTGAGCAGCATGTGTGCTGATGTTACTATTTTTGTTTTCATGTATTTCGTTTGATGTATTGATATATTTGCTTATGTTCTGGTCATCTGTTGACTTATGTAAAAGTGTGTTGTGTTTGTTTTTACATTCTTTATGTTTACATAAAATGTTACTATTGCATACACCATAATGACGACGCAAGCAGAGCTTACAGAGATTGTGTTTTCTAACCAAATCCCATCTTTCATTTCTATTAGCTGCTAAGAATTTCTTACATTTTTCAACACTGTAACAATGTTCATAACATACCAGACAATTCCTCTTATTTCGTTCTTCATGTGCATTTAAATAAGCATTTTTTGTTTTGTTTAGTGAAGGATCTGTTGACGTTCTATTGATGCTGCTGCTTTCAACGTTTACAGAGCTTGCTGATAAGCCGACGTCGTATATCCAGTTTGCAAATTCTGTTAGATTCACTTTTTTGTTATTCTTTATTAGTTCTGTTTTATACGTTCCCCAATTTAACTGAAAATACGATGGGAGTTTGAGTATTAATTCCTGCAACAGTGAAGAATTATTGAGTTCATCTGCCAGACCACAAGCCTTGATAGTTGTTTCTAGACCTTTTACTTCGACAGCGAATAAGGTGATTGTGTGCAATTTATTGGTATTAATTGAGGGTAATAATTTTATTCTATTTTTTAGCGAACTTAATATTTTTTCTGGCTGGCCGAAGAGAAGTTTCAGTGTTTCCATGGCAGCAGGTACACAGGTAGGATGTATTAATATGTGCTGAACAGATCGCAAAGCCTCGCCACGTAAGGCTTTTTGCAATCGGACTAGGTTTTCTGCGTCGGTCAAGCCACATATTTTGGTTGACCAATCGTAAGTGGAATTAAAAAGAGGCCACTCCGCAGGCATACCAGTAAATATTGGCAGCTCTTTGGGCACAGCTTGACGAGCGTTTATTTGTTGATGCGTTATGTTACTGAAGCTGTCTATACGAGTATTTGGGGCTATTGTTGATGATGGCTGTGCAAAAAATGATGGCTCACAACTAGGAAAATTTAGCGGTGGTGCTAGTAGTGTTGATTGGTTTGTTGCGGCGTAATGAGATGGATTAATACTTGGTCGTGTAGTGAATGGTGGCTGCTGGTGGTTAAACGTTAAACCACTATATGAAATATTTTGTTGTTGAGGCTCGCGGGTTTGTGTGTTAATTGGAATATTATTGTTACAATTTAAATTGCTACTTACATTTTGTGAAAATATATGCGAATAATTTTCTGGTACATTATTAATAAACGTTGAATGATTTGTATTTTGTCTTTGTGATGTGGTTATATTTGGCGGTGCTAAATTTTTACTTGTACTTACATGTGTATAAGGAAATGTGCTTGAAGTTGTTGCTAAGGTGTTCTGTGGGCATGTGTAGTACAGGGTATCATTGTGTAACGATTGATCGTTTTGTTGAGTGACAGTAGAGATCATTGGGTCCTCGACGACATTATTAGGTTCTGCTATATCTAGCTGATTATTCAACCATTCACCCACAGAAGTAGTTACTGAGTTGATTTCGCTTTCTCCATCGTTGGCTTCTTCAAGAATTTGATATTTTTTGCGGATGAATTCTCTTTCTAATTTGGTTTCTTCATGTAAACGTTGCAATTCCAAAATATGTTTTCGTGATCGAGAGGCGTTTGAAGCATTGCTATGAACAGATTGAGTTGAAGCTGTTGGTTTTTGTCGTGGTGTAGATTTGTTACATTTTTTGCAAATCCAAGTGTCTTGAGGGTGATTTTCGCTGACGTTAACACATTGAGAGTGATAAGCTGAATTACACAAACGGCAAAATAGTATGCCGTTTTTGTTGGACTTATTACAGATTTCGCACTGGTATGATTTTGTCGTAGGGTTTTCTGTTTGATCTTGAGTGGTTGTGGTGTTATGGGATGGTTGACCCTGTAAAGAAGATGAAGACTCCATTATACGTATTAGGACTTACGGTATATCGGCCAGGTGGTTATCTTCAATAGTCCAAACGATTAGTGGTCACCAACTCACACGTAACAAAAGGCAAAAAGAATTTTAGAATTGTTATCGGGAAATATGCCCGGGTTCCTGGCATCCACTATAGATTATGAACACAGAGTTATAATTCAAAATATTTCAAACTTTATTTCAAAATTGGTTTTTTTACATGAATTTTACTCGTATGCTAAAATTCTTTTTGGTGTGGGCACCAAGAACAGTTTTTATTTTAATCTCGAAAAAATTGCCGTTTTACCTTTTATATGGATTTTAACACAGCAAAACCGACTGGAAATGTTGGAATATAATATAAGAATAGGACAACCAGATACAATTTTGGCGCAAATAATAAATATGTATATACAAAATGAAGTGACATTTACAAAGTTGTATTTAGTTGTATTTGCATTAAACACGTAAAGTTTACAACTGTTATACACAGCTGGTGGCGATAACACCATCAATTAATCTTTTCATTATTTTAAGCAAACAAATGTTTTCAACGCAAAGTTATTAAATAGATTTTTGTTAAAAAAAAAACATCCCAAAAGAGGGAAATTCAAATTTGGCATTTTTGATGAAAAAGTTTATATTTGAACCATGCAAAACTGAAATTGATATATAATAATGGCGATAAGCACTAATACAGAAAAAAATTCCTTTTATGGGAAATTTTAAATTTTCAAAACTATCATCAAAATTTTTAATAGAAATACATGAAAAATCTTAATTAGCAATTACTTTGTCAATATTGCAAAATAATTTTGAAAAAAATTTGCAATAATTTTGCGCTTTGAAAAAATTAAAAATTTCTTGTGAAGGAAATTTTAATTTAAAATAATTTCGCGTTGTGAAAATTTTCAAAATAAACAGTAATTAAAAGCTTTTTAAGCTTTTTTTAAGCAATTATCTATAGAAGATTAAAAAAAATCGATTTGAAAAAATTTCCCATTAAGGGAAATTTTTGTCAAAAGATGAGGTAAATTTTTGCGATACCAAATTTCAAACCATCAACTAATCTTTTCATTATTTTAAGCAAAGAAAAGTTTTCAACGCAAAGTTATTAACTAGATGTTTGTTTAAAAAAACATCCCAAAGAGGGAAATTTATAAATTGAAAGTATTGCTATTTTTGAGGACAAATTTTATATTTGAACAATGCAAAACTGAAATTGATAAATAATAATAGCGTCAAGAACTTATACAGAAAAAATACCTTTTATGGGAAATTTTTGATATTCAAAATTATTATTAAAATTTTTAATAGAAATACATTGATCTTAAAATCTTAAATCGCACTCACTTTGTCAATATTGAAAAAAAAATTTTTTTTTTTTTTAATTTGAAAAAGAATTTCGCGTTGTGAAAAATTTTAAAATTTCCCGTAAGAGAATTTTTTAACTCAAAATAAACAGCAATTATAGGTTTTTAAGTTTTTTTAAGCAGTTAAACAAGATTTTTTTAAAAAATTTCGATTCAAAAAATTTGCCATAAAGGGAAATTTAAAAAAAAAAATGAGGTAAATTTTTGCGATATCCAATTTCAAACAATTAGTTAATCTTTTCAATACTTTGTTAATAGATTTTGCTAAAAAAAAAAGAACATTCCACAGATGGAAGTTCATAAATTGCAAATTTTGCCATTTTTGGGCAAAAAGTTTATATTTGATTCCTGCAAAACAGGAATTGAAAAATAATAATGTCAGGCACTTATATACAAAAAATTCCATTTGTGGGACATTTTTTGTTTTCAAAATTATCGTTAAAAGTTTTAATAGAAATACATTTAAAATCTTAATTAGCACTTTCTCAAAGAAAAATTGCATTTGATTCATTACTTAAATTTTTATGGAATAAAAAGTGCACAATGTACAAGCATGTACTCAATTTTGCACCCTACTGTAACACAAAGGTGACTGACTGACTGGCATAGCGATCGATCAATGCACAGCCCAAAGCACTAGACGGATCGCACTGAAATTTGATATGCGGGTAGATGATAAAACGTAGGCAACCGCTAAGAAAGAACTTTGATTAATTCTACCCCAAGGGGATAAAATAGGGATGAAAGTTTGTATAAAACTTTCTTAGTGAGCGAAGTGGCGGGTAAAAACTAGTATTCAATAAGTTTAGATATTTAGCATTAATATACACACTTTTTTTTAAATTTTACAGAGTTTTTGTTTAAAAAAACCACCACTGAACTTAAATTTCCGCTTAAAGCATATTTTTATCTTAAAATATTTTCACATACATTTTTCTACTACTGTTGTATACTATATGTTTTCAACAATTTTTTGCTGGAGCTAAAATTTCCCTTTTAGGGAAATTTTTAGTGAATCATATTAACAAGTCTTTAACTTTTAATAAGACTGTTATGTAATTTCTGACAACTCCTCAACAAAAATGTGTTAAAATCTCGCAGCTCTTTCCTTACTAAGATCATCTTTGCGCGATCATCCAATTTAGCTGCCACTTTAAGTCCTTTTTCAACTGTGGTTATATTTCTTTCGCTATGATTTAAGCAGTGGCAGAGTTATTCGCCTTAAGAAAATATTCATTCAAATCTATTTAATTTTAATATTTTAATATTATTTTTTTTTTCTTTTTGATTTAACAATCTTTCTTGGCAATAAAATAACCCAAATACCAAAAAACAAACATTTTTAAGGGCTTAAAGGATAAAAGAATATAAAACAACAAATTTACAACAAATTTAATCGAGCATAGCAAAAAAAATGTTAAAAAACGGCAAATTAAACTAACCACTCACAAAATTCTAATCTAAAATAAAAAAAATAAAAAAACAAAGTAGATTTTCCCATCCAAAGAACATGAAATTTTTTTCATAATTTTTTTTTTATGCTTGTAAATATTAAAAATTGTAACAAAAATAAAGAATAAAAACTCTTAAAATCTCATAATACTTTCGTAAGCAATCTTTTTCGTTAATGTTTCATTATGTTCATATTATTTTCATCACATTAATTTACAACAATAATAATAGAAAATTCAAAAAGAAAAGTTTCATTTTATTGTTTTTTTTTTTCTTCCTCGTTTTTTAGTTAAAGGCAACTAAACAGTAAAAAACTTTATTAATGTTCAATTTCTGTTATAAAAGAAAGCACGAAAAATATTCTCATAAAGAATAAAAGCTTCAAATAAAAGCCATGCCAACTAAAGTGGTTTAGAACAGAAGTCGAGGCATATTCAAGTTAAATTTTATTTACATGTGTTTTTTTTAAAGAAATCAGTTTTGGGACAAAAATTTTTTCAATCTTTCGAACGGAAATGTTTTAGATCATGCACTTGCCTCTTTAGATCACCAGATAGTGAGTATATGAAATATATCTAATAACAGGCGTGATAAATACGCCAAATCGATCATTTTTTAATTCACGTAATAAGAAACACATTTTAAAGGCATTCGAATGCAGAGTCAATAACCTTATTATGGCACCCTACACTGAAAAAATTTTGTTCAGAAATTCTCTGAGTTATGACATTACTTTTATGAATTTTTTCATTATTTTTCAACCATTGTAATGGTTTTCATAGAAATAATGAAACAAATTTCATTAGATTATTTTAATGAAAACCTTCATAAAAGTAATGAAACATTTTAATAAGAAACATTTTCATTAAAAGTATGAAAGATAAATCATATGATTAGTAAAATAATTTCTCTAGATGAAAGAATCAATTTCATCAAGCACATGAAAACTGTATATTTAATTAATGAAAAAGTAACATTTATTTAATGAAATAACTTCTTTGTACTAATGTAATATATTCATTAAAAATATGAAACTACTTCATAAGGTCAATGAAGTTATTTCATTTATCTAATTTTATTATTCATTGAGCACCTGAAAAATTTACATTAAATCAATGAAATAGTTACATTTGTTTAATGAAATAATAACGAGTGATTTTTTTGCTATTATCTTTTTGGCAACACTAGTTTTGACAGCTCACACACGTTTTGTGTCTTGTGTCACTGTCAAACATCTTCAGTTTGGTCTATAATTTAATCATGAATCGTCTTACAAACCAACAACGCTTGCAAATTATTGAATTTTATTACCAAAATGCGTGCTTTGTTAAGAAAGTTCATCGCGCACTTCTTCCATTTTATGGTCAGTTTAATCGACCTACTGAGGCTTCTATTCGGGCTATTGTAAAAAAATTTCGCACCAAATTTACATTGTTGGACATTAAACTACCAACACGCTTACGTAGAGTACGAACTGAAGAAAATATCGCAGCCGTATCGGCCAGTGTTGGTGATGACCGTGAATTATCGATTCGGCGCCGTTCGCAGCAATTGGGCCTCTGTTACTCCACTACGTGGAAAATTTTGCGGATGGATTTGGGTGTGAAGCCTTATAAGATACAGCTGGTGCAATTGAAGCTAAACGACCTACCACAACGCCAAATTTTTGGTGAATGGGCTCTTGAAAAGTTAAATGAAGATCCACTTTTTTATCGAAGAATTGTGTTCGGCGACGAGGCTCATTTCTGGTTGAATGGATACGTGAACAAGGAAAACTGCCGTATTTGGAGTGAAGAGCAGCCAGAAGCATTGTAAGAGCTACCATGCATCCACAAAAAACAACCGTTTGGTGCGGATTATGGGCTGGCGGCATCATTGGGCCGTATTTCTTCAAAGATGATGCGAATCACAACGTTACTGTAAATGGTGAGCGCTACCGTGCGATGATAACAAACTTTTTTTTGCCCAAAATGGAAGAGCTTGACTTGCATGACATGTGGTTTCAACAAGACGGTGCCACATGCCACACAGCACGCGAAACAATGAACCAATTGAGAGGCGAGTTCGGTGAACAGTTTATTTCACGCTTGGGACCAGTCAATTGGCCGCAAAGATCGTGCGATTTAACGCCTCTAGACTATTTTTTGTGGGGCTATATTAAGGCTAATGTCTATAGCGATAAGCCCGCTTCGATTGACGCACTGGAAGCCAACATTGCCAACATTATTTGTGAGATACCGGCCGAAATGGTGGAAAGAGTATGCCAAAATTGGACTAATCGGATGGACCGTTTGAGGCGCAGCCGCGGCCAACATTTGCATGAAATAATCTTCAAACATTAAATTATATCGACCCAACTATCGATCCAAATAAATATTTCATGAATTTTTCTGAATTTTATGTGTGTGTTTTTAAATTTCCGATAATTTTTATAAAATCACCCATTATCATAACACACATTAATAAAATATGTTCACAAATGTACGTAATAAGATCAATGGAATTATTTCATTTATTCATTGATACTTTATTTCATTACACAAATAATACTATTCCTTGCTTTTGTGAAATTGTACCTAATTATGATAAAAGAAAAAGTATTCACCAAATAAAACAGATTTTTTTAATTCAAATGACTTCAATGCACTGGTATTTAAATTTTTTAAACTATTATTATGCTGATTTGAGTACATACACATATGTACATACATACCCAAGTTCGGTAGCCAGAAATTTATTTGTCATTGATCTAATGAATTTTATTTCATTGAAATTATGAAACTCATAAAACTTAAATTTTAATAAAAAAAAACTTGACATTTTTTAAACTAATTTAATTAAAACAAAATTTAAAGAATTTAAAAAAATAATAATTTTGTTGTAGTCATAAATCCAATGATTTTTTTTAATGAAACTATGAAACTTAATGAAACCATTCTGATGGAACTATTTCATAATATAAATGAAGTTTCATGCATGTTGTGAAAAGTTTTCATTGGATTAATGAAAAATATTTAATGAAACAGTTTCCTTAAATATATGATGCATAATTCTTTCAGTGTACTACGTTTAATGTTAGATGCAACGGGACCCAACTGGGCTGGCTTTACAAAAGCTGGCAGTAAAACGAATACCTTCCCGGCGGATACCCGGTACATGAGAAGCATTACGTTTGCTTTTGCACTGTTGCTCGAGCGCCTTGTGGCATAGAACTCAGATTATCTGAGATTTATGAAATTAGCTTCCTTTCGCTTGGAATGAGAATGAACGTTTTTCTTCGAGATTGTGAAACAGGCTGTAAATACCTGTCAAACATTTGTATAGATCGTACAAGTTTTTTTTAACATTTTTTTTAAGAGCTGCACTTTTTTCTTGCTAGTATTCCTGCTCATTTTATAGCCACTTTTCAGAATTAATGTTTTTAGTTTTGCTCATTTTTATTGTATTGCTAAAATATTTATTACATGTGCCACAAAAAAAGTATCAATAATCGTACTCTACCATTAGCAAAATGATGCGTAATGCTGCTGCTAACTCTCCGATACTCGATTGACTTCCACTTTTTTTTTTTTTTTTAATAAAATCTTTAGAAATCAAACTGCTTTATTTTCTTGCAGCTATCAAATATCGATTTAATTTGTCATTTATTTTCCCTTTTGAGTTTATAGAGAACCGAAAAAAAAACAGCAGCGAACACAAAAATATACTGAATTTATTGAATTTCAGCACAAAAGCAAAAAGGAAAAAAAAAACAAAAAAATCCTTAACAATCATGGCACTTCACTTCAAAGCCATATAAATTTCTATGGCAAAGAAAGGAATCATAAGTACCGCAGAACACATAGTTTGCACTTTTTTTTTTTTTTTGCTCTCCTCTTGCTTGAAGGAAAAGGAAAACACACTGGCAGACAGACGACTACAGCAACTAAAACTTATCATTAGTCGCAATTGTAGTTTGATTACGACAGCGAAAATACTGACAAAATGAAAATGAGAAAAACTTTTACGATTTTTGCCTTGTTAAAGTTCTTATTATTTCTTATTTCATTTCATTTAGTGGTATATTTGTAAATGTGTGTGCATGTATGTGTTTGTTTGTGTGTATGAGCTTTTCAAGAACAGTGACTTTGATTATATGAATCAACATCTGAGTCTTTTTTCCAATAGACCTGCATGATGGCACAGAAAAAAAGCAAAAGAACAAAAACAATCTTTGAAATTAAACCAAAATAAAACAAAATAGGAGGAGATTTAAATCTACAACGTCACATGAATTAAATAAAGTTATCAATAAAGAGAAGGTATTCTCAAACAAATCATAAATGGGAAAATATCTAAAGTGAATGAAAAACAAAAGATATGATTTCCAGGAAAAGGAATCAAAAGCCAATAGAAAGTCATGTGTTCTATTCTATGGAGCCAAATATGTAAACAAATGTACGAGTATATAAATAAAAGTTTAAAGTTTAAAACTAAATCCAGGCAATTAGTCCTTGTCAAGGATATGTAATGGTTATGTAAAAAAATATAAATAGCTATTTTTTGTGTTTCCTAGCTCTCTATATGTTGACATTTCATAGGAGCTAAATGTCGTTATATAGACAGCTATGAAACAAAAAACAAGCCATTTATAATTTTTTGATTTGTATCAAGTTAGTGAAGAATGAAGTCTGAAATAACTTTTAACCAATTCCTTTTGGATTTTTTTTTATACCCTTCACAAAAATGGAAAGGGTATATATAAGTTTGTGATTATGTTTGTAATTTCTTCAGTTTTTATTAGCGACCCTATAAAGTATATATATTCTGAATCAGAATTAATGGAAAAGTCGATTAAGCGATGTCCGTCTGTCCGCTGTTGAAATATCGTTTCTGAGAAAACCATTAGACTTAGAAACTTTTTTCTTTCACCATTCTTTTACCCCATGGTTTTGCTATTGAAATTCAATATCGGGTTATATATATATTCAAAATTTCGGAAAAAGCAATTTTGCAATTTTGTATGAAAATTTTTGGAAAAAAAATTGTTTGTTTAGCTTCAAACTTCACACACTCATTAAGCATGGCAGATATCGGTCCATATACGAGTTTACCCATGATATAGCCCAAATCGGGTTTCTCATGAAAATGCCGCGTCAGCGAACTTAAACAACTTTTTTTGCTTAAAAGCAGTTCTTGTAATAAAATAAGATCAAATATACACAAATACTATTCCCTCCTTCCTCCTTCTTATAATATATTTTCCTTTTTCCAGTACAATTCACTGCTTATATAGGAATCATTCCCTGAGTACTGGTCCCCGATAAAAGAAAAAAACCTTAATATATTTCACTCCGATGCAAGAATCTATGACAATTATGTGTGAAACAATATATCGGCCATACGTTCGCCATGGCTTGGGTGGCATGCCTTCGAGACATAATTGTGATTCAATATCGTTAGTGCCGAATTACTCATATCTCATCCTTTAGTTCTTGAATTGTTCTTGACTTAGTGACGTATACTTTTCGTATTAAATGCTTTTTATTACTTTGTTTATTATTACATTGTTCATGTAAGAAGTGAAACCATCCTGTTGGAACTACATACCACTAAGGTATATATCCTCATATATTCTGGTCAAAAATAATCCAGTTATCATCTTGCTATAACGATCACCACTCACGGTACTGTTTGACCGGTCTCACTTTCGAAGAACTACGACCCAATGATGCTGCCAGCCCATAAGCCGCACTAACCGCATGTTACATTGTTAATGTGCCAAGTGAAACCATCCTGGTGGAACCACATAGCACCCAGGTCTATATCCTCAATTTCTGACCAAAAGTAATCCAGTTATCATCTCGCTATAACGAGCACCACTCACGATAACTGCTTGGACGGCTCACTTTCGAAAAAGTACGACCCGATGATGACGCCAGCCCATAAACCTTACTCACTCTTTGTGCAAGCATCTGCTTTTCAGCAATCGCTCGTGGATTCTTATTTGCCTTAAGCCCAGGACAGTGGAAACATTCGGTCTATTATCTTGACCAAAGGAATCACAAAGTTCATGAAACCCATTTAGATCTGTACGCCGCTTTTCGCAAGCAGCTTCAACAAAGTTAACGTGCTGCTCATTTTGTTACCTCTCCATGACTGAATTTGTCAAACAAAGAAATGTCAAATTAAATAGGGAAAAAAATCTTAAGATTAAAGTGCGATTCAGAATTTGCATTCTCAATTTTCCAAAATTTTTGGTGGTGTCGCTCGAATATTGTAGGATTTAACAAAAAGCTTTTTAAGGGAAACATATTTTATGGAAAAATGTTTATATAAGAAAAGGTTTTAGGTTTCTAGAGAAAACTTATTTCTAATAAATATGTTCACGGTCCTTTCCGTTCAGGCACCTTCCTTTTCTTTTCTAAAATTTAATTCTAAGAACAATAGAGCGTGACAAGAAAAGAGACTTTTTAGCCTGACTGACAGTTCTGTATATAAGTTTGTGTGCTTATTACTTATATCAATCTCTCTCTCTTAAAATAAAAGAAGTTATCAGATTTTAACATTTTCTTTTAATGTGCCGTAGCCTGACTTTTTGCCAGTTAACTGTTAGAATTTAAAGTCTATACCTTAATATTTTGTTATTATATCTTTTTTTTCCTTTCTTGGTTTGTTATTTCTTCGTATCCTTTAACATTTATATGTAAATGAATAAAACGAAAGACCGACATACTACAGACTTTTTAAGTTTTTTGGAAGATTTTCTTTTGCGTTTTCTGGCATGAAACTGAAACTGTTTGAAAGTACCAGCAGCACAACTAAATGAACACAAGAATTATAATGATGTTGTTTAATAAGGCTTTGCTAGGTAAAAGTATCTGGGAATGTCTGCATGTGTGTATATGTGTGTGTGTGTGTGTTTGTCTTGGAGTTGTTTTATTGCCTTAAATATTCCCTGTGGTCATAGCGAAAATTTTTCAAGATTTTGTTTCTTCCATTCTGACAAGTCATTCTTTAATACCACAATACACAAATACAAAGCAATATACAATAGGCTATGTATAATACTTGTATGCATAAACATTTAAATTGAAAATTTGTATTGGTAGGACAAAAGCTTCTTTAAAACAATGCCTAACACACACAAATACATGCAACACCACAAGACCACCTACACTTTCACTAACTCAGCGCAGCACACAAGCCACCAAAACACTCATACTTGTGCACATCAACGTTACTAATAGTAATACGGAATTGTCATTATTGTTTTTTTTTTTTGGCCTTGTTAGTGATGCTATTTTTTAACTCGGGGTGGTTGGTTGATGTCTGATAAATATTGCTGCTACAGTAAAGATATTTTCGCTTTTTGTTGCTTTTCGTTTGTGTTTTGCTCGTCCTGCTGTTTAGTAGTATTAGCACTCATTATGATTAGCATCAAATGAAAAACCACAGAATTAATTAAAATTAATGATTTGAAAACCAAATTAGTGGCACATTAATTAGAAAAGGGAGAAAACGTTCGTTGGAAAATGATACCGTAACACACAGCAACTCACCTTCCCTTACCGCAACAACAGCAACAAGAACCCCAACAGCATACCATTAGCAACGTTATTGTTGTAATCATTATTGTCAACAACATAAGCAGCTTCTTTTGAGCAGGGAAAAACAATAACAATTTTTATATTTAAAATGAATAACAAGTAGATCTCCTACATGGTAAGACAACAACTTGACTGGTGGTAATACAACTTAAAGGTTTTATAATAAAATTTCATTATTTAAGGTCTCGTGTACGAACAAGGTTTAACATTTTGCCCTCAATACAAATGGTGAACTTTAATATTTTAATACTTTTAATGCAAACGCTTACGTACTTGAAGAGCACCACACTCATGGCTCGATTTTGAATCGCAACCGAATCGCTGTTGAGATGTCAACTAATGAATAAGATAACGCTGTTAGGTAAACTGATAATGCAGGTAACAAAGTGATAATACCGTATGCAACAGTAGTTGATGCTTTAATATCTCTCCGGCCAACACAAACTTCTAGTTGCCTGCTTGGCAGACAAACAAAAAGTCTCTTGCTTCCCATTACCTAGTATCTAAAACTGCGATTAGTTCTGACATAATATCTAAGAAAACGTCGGCAGAATGAGAGAGTGAATTTCTTTATGTCCATAATATCCATAATATCTAACAAAGAGAACACGTGTTTTTGTTAATCTTATAAGAATTCATAAATCATTGAAAGCCGATATTTGCGCTCAATATAAGATTATATGAATTTTATCTAAGTAAACTTTTTGTAGAAAATTTATCACTTAGGGTCAATATTACAACTGACGAATAGCTAACATAAGGATTTTATCTTACAGATATTTTTTTTTTGTTATTACAAGTTAACATTAACCTAAAAAGCTACTGATAACTTAACAGTAGGTTTCTCCTCATGGTAAATTTCAAAGTTACCTTTAAGTATTTGAAGCTGGCATATTTTCTGCTGAAACCCCGGAGTTTCGGTGGTAAAAATGGGCAAAATGGTGACTTTATCGTTCACGTTAACTAATGTTAAGGTTAACTACCAAGAACTTTATCATTAGGTTTTAATAATGGCCCTTATAATATATATTTAATGCATAAAAACAAATTATTTTTCCATTTAAAATGGTTTTTAAAAAGGTATTTTGCAAAACTAATAATCAGTAAAATTGCAATGCCGTCTTTTTGTAAACAAACACACACAATCGCTTTTTTACAGCTCTTATTATAAGATCGTTGCAAAATTATCATAAATTATGAAACAGAACTAGGGCATCACGATTTTCTCCATACAATTTGGCATAAAATAACGCCTTAGAATGCGGTCGTAAAATGTATTTTATTTTGACAGCGTTTTTTCGTCTGCTCTCACTTTGAAGCAGAAAAGCTTTCAACAATATTACCACACTTTTAGAAAATTTCATGCATTTTATAAACAAAACTAAAGCTTCAAAAGCTTTAGCACGAAGCAAAATAAAAATATAAAAAAACGTTTTTTTTTTACCTAACAACAACGAACACTAAATGACAGTTTGTGGAGTTGCGGCCGTCGTTTCAATTATGTGCCTGTATGAGTCGTTTTTCCTTGAAGTTGCGGACGTATTCTGTTTCATCATTAAGACTGCAAAAACCCTGAATTTAAGTCTACACGTAATAGAATTCTCTCTGCGATTGAATTTGACGTTCTCATCTCAGATATTATCGCAAGTGTTGACACTAAGTAATAGAAACCCTCATGGCTGGGGTATGAATGACAACCGCATTGCTGTTGAATTGCCAACTGCTGAAAGAGAAAATGCTGTTGAGTTAAATGATAATGCAGATAACAAAGTGGTAATGTAAGCCAGCCAAACTAACTAACTAATCAGGCTATATCTTCATTGAAAAATCCGCTCAGACTATATCTCGCGTATATATAGACCGATATCGAAAATTTTCATTTTTTGTATTTTAATTACCACCTTTTATAATCATAACTGCTTTTAAGCAAAAAAAAAAAAATTTTTTATGGAAAAATCGGTTTAGGCTATATCTTGGGTGGTATTAAGCAAAAAAAATTTTTTCGTAAAAAAATCGGCTCATACTATCTATATCTCGGGTATATATAGACCGTTATCGGAATTTTTCATTTTCTATGTTTGAGTAACCTCATTTTATAACCAGAAACGATTTTAAGCAAAAAAACATTTAAGTTTGCCTACGCGACATTTTCATTAAAAAATCGGCTTAGGCTATATCTCGGATATATTTGGAGCAATACAAACAATTTTTTTTTCAAAAAACTTTCATACAGAATTGGAAAAAAATAGTTTTTTCGGAATTTTGAATATATCTCAGCTATACGTGAACCGATATTACTGAATTTCAATAGCAAACCCATGAATCGAAGAGGTAATAGAATGGTGAAAGAAAAAATGGACATCTCTTAACCCTTAAATGCACGATTTCTTATTTTTTGTTTAAAAAAAAAAATAGGTTAATTACTTGGAAAGTTGAAGGATACAATAAAGTAATAAATAACCATCACAATCGAGTTTTTTTTTTAAGAAAAACATACTGATGTAAACATCATCATGCACAATTGTGCCATGAACTTTTATAGTGAAATATAGAAAGTATTTACATGAACTATAAAAAGACATTTTTGTTATCTAAAAACAATTTTTTCGCTTTATTTTAAGTTATTTTTTATTTTTTTTTTAACAATTACACCATTTAGTGCACACGAAAATGAAATTAATCACAAACATGCGTTGTTCCTACAAAAACTTTTACAGATAATAAAATAAATTTGTTAAGCTTAGCTTTGCACATGATAACGGTAAATATGTTTTGAATTTTATATGTATGAAGAAAAATATTGCCACATCAAGAGATGATAACAGTTTTAACATGCGATGTAGATCTACATCACTATGCAGTTAAGGGTTAATCGACTTTTCTATTAATTCTGATTCAAAATATATATACTTTGGTCGCAAATAAAAATTATAGATATTACAAACGGAATCACAGACCCTTTAAATTTTTGTGGAGGGTATAAAAATGCTCCTAGATTGCACTGAACAAAAGTTTCGTTGAATTTGCAAAAATATTTTTTGAAAAAAAAAAAAAAAATTTATACAAAAATTTTATTAATATTATTTATACTATAAATATTTTTCTGTTGAAAAAAAATAACTTTTTGGTCATCTTCTCCGTGTATTTTACTACTACTAGAGTCATGTATGCTCATACTGTTTTATTTCTCAGCTATTATACTTTTATGACTTACATCATTAACTTACACTTTTTAACTTTTATATATGTTTGTATAAGCTTGTGTTCCTTCAATTTTAATTGTTTCCTTCTATATAGTACATTTTATCTTTACAGTTTTACACATTTAATAATTTTATCTACTAAAATTTCTGTAACTAAAAATTCTTTAGCCCTTGATATACTATAATTTAATTTGCTTAATATAAACCCCCCATTTTTCGCATTTTAATTTGTGGAATTTGTTGTTGCAAGTTTTTTGACACCTCTCTCGAAAGTTTTTGTTTATAAAAAAAAAAAAAATTTTTTGCTAAACATGTCTTACCTTCCTATTAAATATAAACTCACATATTAAAAAAATTTTACCACCAAAAGAATGTTAAAGAATTTTAAGTGTTAAGATTTCATACACAGATTTTTAAAATGTTTTTGCTTCAACAATTTAACACAAAAACTCACTCACATACCAATATAAAAAACACAGACTTAAATACATATACATATGTTTGTATGGATGTGTGTGTGGTGTGTTTTTCTTTTCTTTCTTGTTTCTGTAGAGACATGAAGAGGATGTGTTAAAGAGTTGGAGAGAAAAACAAAATGCTGTAGAAAATATGTGATAAAAAAGGTGTGGGAGTTTGCTAACCACTTAAACCTTAAAACATTTAAATTATGCCTTTGACAAATAGAGCTAGAAAAAAATCGAAAAACAAAAAGGAAAGTAAATGAAGATGTGAGCGAAAAGGGAGGATACGTCAAATTTTATAACTGATGAACTGGCAGCAAAATAAAACTGCAAGAAATTAATTAATTTTTAACAAAAGAAAAAAAAAATAACTAAGAGTTAACAATTCCTTAATAACAAAGATAGTTTTTCTCATAGAAGACAATTTTCCCGGCAACCTCAGCGTGCACCTGTTCATTTCAACTGTTCCGTGAATCTCACTGAACTGACACCAAGCCAACCAACCAACCAACTCTTAGAGCAAAGAAAACTTTAGTTATGAACAAAATTTCCATTTATTGAAACAAAACCGAACAACCACAAACAAATTATGAAAAGAAGAAAGAAAAAGAAAAAAAAATCAACAAAAACATGAAAAACTACAAAACAAACTTTATGTGAAAATATTCCCGCGAACACCAGAATTGTGCTACAAATAAAATGAAGCATAAAAACATAAAAGAATCTTACATTAATGAGGAAAATAAAACATACACATACACTCACACACACGCACATCCTTACACACAATCCCCAGCGCAGACACATTTAAACAGAAATACTTGAAAGGAGTACTCTTCATCATGTGAGACAAGTTTTACCAAAAATGCACTCATGAATTTTTTTTTTTTTTTGCTGATTTTATTTTTCCCGCAGTATCAATTTTTGCATTCTGTTACAGCGAAAAAAAAACATAAAGCAGCAGAAATACACATACACACATGCAAACAAAAATATCTTAATAGAAAAGAGTTTTTAAGTTAAACCATCAACTATAACGACTGCCACAGCATAACATGGTTTATGCATTTATTTTAAAGTCCAAAAAAAAAAAAAAAAAAATTTACTTCACGAAAAAAATACAAAATCAGCAGAAACAATTAGTTTTGAATTAATTTAACTAATGAACTGCACCACTGTTTGCCATTTTGTAAGTTTCTTTAACTCTTTCAGGGGAATGTTCTTTTGTCTGTTTGCACTATACACCAATCCAACATTAATGTTCATGGCGTCGACGTAAACCTTGACGGCCCTATTCATCAAAAAAAATATTTTACACCTATTTAAGGTTTATTTGAAAAAGTTGTAATACACAAAAAATATTTTTTACGAATATGGCCATTATACTTTTTTAAACTTTTTTTTTTTTTGTTTTTTCTTGAACCAGTACTCAGGGTATGACCCCTACATATGCAGTGCATTGTACCAGAACTAGGAAAAAATTCGTAAACCCTTTACATTTTTGTGAAGGGTATAATAAGTATTAACAAGTAGCTTTAAATAAAATTTAACGGGTGAAAATTTTTAATTAAATTTAAAAAAATTTACTTTTGTACATAGGTCCTCCACACTAGTAAAGGCCCTGATTCACTATCCTATACGATCGTACGATTCATTCACAGGAAACTGTTTCAAAAGTCTGGCCGACTTGAAAAAATCGCTTCAAAATGGCGTTGTAGGCCACACTATTATACAAGTATGATTGAAATAATTTATTTACACAATAAAACAATTAAAAAATTTTATTAACATAATAATTTTATATTACTTAAATTTTTTTCTTGAGGAACAAACAATATTCTTATATTTTTCACAATATATACTACACTGATCGCACAGAAACTATAATGTTTTGAAAAGTTTCATACAATTTTTCAAATCGCATGATTTGTCAAAAACTCTGTTGCACAGTTGCATTTTTAGTACTTTTTCAGCACACATGCTTTATTATTTTATTTTATCCTTTTATCTTGAACCAGTACTCAGGGGATAACCCCTACATGTGCGGTGCATTATACTGGAACTAGGAACTTAGGTTATAATGAGAAGAAAAGAGGGAGTAGTGTTCGTTAACAATAACAACACGGAAAACTAAAACAAACTCTGATTGCAGCATTTAAAATGTTGGAATTAAATTAGTTAAAACTGATCAGTGCCCAGTGTATATACCTTCGATACTGCTCAGATTAGCAAAATTTAGTCCAACACCTTCCACACCACAAGGTAATGAAGCACATTTAAAATATATTATGAATGAACACATAAAAAAACACGGAATACGGTGAAAAATGAGAAGAAAAATAAACAAGAAAATGCTTGCTACCTATTCCGGTGCAATTTGGTTTCATACGAAGTTAGTAGTGAACATATATAGAAAATACGGACAACGGTGAAAAAAGAGACAAAAAAAAAATAAATAGATAAAAACACGTGTACACAGTTTGCTACCTATTCCGGTGCAATATATAGAAAATACGGACAGCAGTAACAAAAGACGTCTGTACAGGATGGAAGACAAAACACTACACCTCCATGCTTTATCTAGTAGATCGCACGATCGTGTATGATAGTGTAACAAGGCCTTAACGAGCATTCGATTTAGTGCGAAAATTGAAGTTGCCACATTGTTTTCGGGTAAGTGGAAAATTTTGTTTATTCCTGAAGCTGGTTTTGGGAATTCCAAAAGAAGCTCGGAACACGTTATACGGATATTTCTTAATTTTTAAACTTTATTTATTATTGTATAATCGAAGTTCTAAATAGATTGTTAATATGTCTTTGTCTAAAAGTCATTTAAGGAAATAAATTTTATTGACTTCCGCCCTTCATTACTAAAAGCAAAAGATTTTAGATACCACCATTAAATGAAATTATTTAAAACTAACAGCTCTAATTTTACAGTTCTAACATTTACATTTTCCGTTTTATTTTAGAATTGTAAATAAGTCTTCATTAGGAAGAAAAGCACTGTGAATGTATGCTTTTGGAACTTTTCAAATGAACACACATTGAAAAAAAAACATCCTTGTACATTTTATCCCCATTAAATTTAAACATAATTTACGTTTTTCGTTTTCGTTAACGTCCTCCTTTCGCTCATTTGTTTGTTTGTGTTTTGCAAATGTTATTAAGAAAGTTCAAATGGCATTATTTAACATTTGTTTGTGAAATATAATTAGTTGTGGATGAAAGCATTTATACCCATTTTACGGCACTCTCGTTCTACAATTAATTAAAAATTGAAACACTCTTATGTGCAAGTTTGTTCAGAGATGCGGTGAAATCCGATATTATGAAATTGTATCGGTTGGCTAAAAGGCGGTAAATTTACTATGATTTTTCATTAGCTATTATAGTATGTTCTTTTGCAATTTATTTATTTACTTGCTGTCTAGAAGATTTAATTTTCATCTATTTATTTTAATCAAAATTGTAACATTAAATGTTTTACATTTCATTGTTGATGCTACCAATAACAATTATAATAAAAATCAGTTATAATCATTAATTCCTTCTTTCGTTCATTTGCTCAAACACTATCCCTCTATTTTCTGCTCTCTCATTCGTTTGCTCATTAAGTACTTTAATTATGTTCATTATTCTCAACTAATCGTGAGCTTTAGTCGTTACTACTCTTCGTACTCGTATTAAAACCAAATGGCAAGGACATTCATTCGCAAAAAGAGAGTGAGAATTCTTAAATAAGACATTTGAGAAACATTTAAAAGAATGTTTGTTATTGACATTTTGGTATGTCTGTTCGATTGTCGACATGGAAACTGCAAGAGCAGTGGGATTTGTGGGGCGTTTGTGAGGCAAAAAGAGAATAATCTTTTGGAATGTGAATGGTCTTAATGGCATCATTATTGCTTTAATAAAGTATTTGTGTGGGCTTAGATGTGAGCGTTTATTTTATAAAGAAATAATTGTTGGTTTACGATGACTTTTGTGCCGCCATTTATTATTGTTGTTGTTTTGTAAATACTATACCGTTGTTTCCTTGAGTGTGTATATTTCTTTGTTTGCCTCCTAAATTTGGCTTTGCTTCTTATTGTTATTGAGTGTTTGTTTTCTGACAAATGGATTTATTATCGCTTGTCTGCAGATTAAAATCTTTCGGTTTAATTTTCTTTGAAAATATAATTATATAAATTTAAAGTCATGGTTTTTGACCGGACATTTATATTAATTTAGCGGCTAAATATTTTAATTACAAATATAATGCTCAAAGTTTTGCGAAAATATTTATCCAATATATATTTGCCAATTTTTTAAATCGATAAATTTTCTATAAAAAAATTTTTTTATAAAAAAATTTTCACGTCGATAAACTGTCAAAAAAAAACTTTTTATAAAATGTGTTTTCAGAACAATGTTTTTATTATCGATATATTTGTTTAGCGAAAATTTGTTTGTTACCGATAAATTTTCTACGTCAAATTTTTATTATCGATAAATATTTAAAACAAAACTTTTATTATAAAGGCAAAATTTCAACAGAATTTTCTAATTGAACAGAAAACAGAAAATTTCTAATTGAATAAAATGCTGCAATTCATTCATAAAGTTGAAGCAAAACACTAAAATAATAATAACCACCATATTCGTATTTTCTTTTTATTGGAAATAACCATACTGATATATAGTTCTTCATGCACAATCATGCCCTAAATAGTTATAATGAACTAAAGAAATAAATTTTGATATATAAAAGGGATTTTTACTATATTTTTAAGATATTTTTATTTAAATAAGGACACTTTAGCGGACTTTGAAATGAAAGTAATCACAAACTGAGTTGTTCTTATTAAAAATTTCGCAGATAGTAAAATAAAATTGTTGAGTTTATTTTTGCACATGATAACGGTAAATTTGCTCTTGGGAATATGTATGAAAAAAAAAAACGATGCAAATGTTGCCACATTCAGAGATATGACGGTTTTAACATACCATGTAGATCTATATCAGAACTCGATAACATGTAGACATATGGACGTAGTATTACACGGTCGCTTAATATTTGTAATTGATAAACTTTACAATTTAATTTTTATTATCGAACAATATTATATGAAAGATATTTTTATCGATAAATTTTTACGAAAAATTTTTGTATTATAAAATTTTTTGCAGAAAATTTAAATGTCGATATATATTTTTGATAGGAAATGCTTGTTGCAACTCTTCTATCAATTTTTGATTATAATATAACGTTGGTTTAATTATTTATCGATTACTAAGATATTATGCAAATAACAAAAAGTTTAACGATAAGAAAACTAAAATTTTTGCAGAGAATTTGAATGTCGATATAGTTTTGATAGGAACTACTTGTTGTAATTGTACTAAATTTTTCATAAATAATTTTTGTTATCAATGAATTTTTTATAGAAAATTTTTGTTATTGACAAATTTTTAATAGATAATATTTGTTACTGATAAATTTCACGTTAAAAATTTTGATTATCGATAAAATCTGGCGGAAGATGTTAACAATAAATTGTTAGTGGAAAATTTTAGCTTCAAATGTATTGTTTGCAGAAAAATTTCAAACCAATATATTTTCTTTAAAGAAATATAATGGATATATTTTCATTAAAAACCTTTCATAAAAAATTTTAGTTGCCCATGAATTTTTGATGGAAAATTTTTTAATCGGCAAATTTTCTATTGACAATGTTTGTTATGGTCCAAGTTCTTGTAAGAAATGTGTGCTACTCTGTTATGGAAGAATTTTTCATGCAAATTATTTAATCGACATGTTTTCTATATAAAGGTTTTATTCTTAAAAAGATTGTTTTTATTAGGGAATAATTCATAGAATATATTTGTAACCGATAAATTTTCGACGAAAACATTTACTATCGCTAGTTTATATGTGAAATTTTTTTGTTATCGATAACTTTTTATAACAAATATTTCTAGTCGATATAATTTCCATGCGCTTATTAAATATTAAAAAAAATTTTTAAGCAAAAATTTTTGTAATCGATAAATTTTGCCGCTGTTATTGTACATTATACAGCCCTACATTGTAATTATAAAGTTATTGTAATCATAAAATAATAATTATGAAATAAAAAAGTAAATAAATAAATTTTTTATTGACGTTTTTTGTTATTGCCAAACTATTTACAGATAAATGTTCATCTCAGTGACATATTTTAAGTAGTTGTTATCGATAACATTGTAAAAAGTTGTTATTAATACATTATTCTTAAAAATTTATAAAAAGTATTCTTCATAAAAAGTATTCTTCATAAAAAATATTCTTCATAAAATGTTCATTATACACAAATGTTCTCCGAACAATTTTTGTTATCAATAATTTTCCAAGAAAAATTTTTCTTGTCAATTACTTTTTTAAAGAAAATTAAAGCTATCGATAAATTTTGAAAATATAATTTTACTTTTAAAAAGTTTGTTATCTGTAAACTTTATAAACAAAATTCCTGGTTTCGAGCACTTTTGTAATCGGCAGAAGTTATTTAAATATTTTGCTATGAAGAGAAACAAAGTTCAGCTATCGATAAATTTTTCATGTAAGATCTATAAACACAAACTTTTGTTGCGTTTTATTTACTCTTACCAACACTTTTGATAACTTATAAGTTATTTTAGGTTCTATGTTTAAATTGCTTTCATTTTTTATATTGCGGGTTACGAAAATAATACTATTGCTTCTACTCCCGTTACAATTTACATAAAGGAAGAACAAACAACAACACCAGCAGTAACAATAACCAACAAAAGGATAAGAGAAATGAAAAGTTTTTGTTATTATTTTCTTTTAAAAGTCCAGTAGTTAGTTGTTGTTGAAGAAAACAAATTCTTTACATTACGGAGAACGTTCAAAAATATACTTTTTCTTTGAGAGGAATATTTACGGTGGAGAGAAAGAGAGTTAGTGGTGGAGACCCAAAAAATAAGTTTTTTTTTTAGTTATGATGGTGCAACACAATTTTTCCGATCAGCCTTCGAGGGCTGATCAAAAAGTAACCTTACACCATGCACATTGCATTGCAGAAGAAAACAGTGAGGGAAACCTTCACATTTGACCCAACTTGACGTGCTTTTTTCGGTTTTGTCTCTTCTGGACGCTTCCATTGGGATGATTGGGCTTTGGTTTCTATATCTGACCCATACCTCTTTGAAGAAATCTGTATCGTTGTTGACGATGTTCAAAACTGCTGAACGATGTACATACGGCGTTGTTTTTACCCAAAATTCAACAATTTTGGAACAATCTTTGCGGCTGCACGTTTCATTGCTTGGCATGATCCAAACGATATGCCAGCATCATCAGCAACCTCTCTGATAGTGATTCGACAATTATCCAAAATAATTTTCTTCACTGCTTCAATCTGTTCATCGTTTGCTCGGGCGACCACGACGAGCATCGTCTTTGACATCTTCTCGGCCTTCCTTAAACCAGTTATACCACATTTTAAGTTGTGTTCTGCTCATAGTAGACTCGCCAAGCGCTACAGTTATCATTTCATATGTCCTTGCGCTTTTAATTTAATTTTTTACACAAAACAGTTTCTTTGGTCCATTTTTTCGAATTTCTGCTAACATTTTTATCTCTCAAAAACAAACTGACTATCCGAAATGGCTGATATTGCCAACGTGTATAATAGACATGTGTCCCAATATAACAGAAAAAAAAGCGAAATGAAATTTGAAAATAACGGTTATTTTGTGACCTGACCTCGTATAACAAAAATTTGTCACAAAAATTTTTTCGAATAAAAAACTTTTGTATGGAAAATTTCTTGACAAAAAAAATTACAGATAATAAAATGTAGCAAAAAAGGGAATAGTTTGCCGATAGTACAAATTTTATATAGAAAATTTAACGATAGCAAAAATTTCTTGCGCAAAAATTTTTGATGGAAAAACTGTTTCATAGAAAGTTAACTCAAAAACTTATCGATAACCGCAAAATATGCACAGAAAATTTTTTCCATGGCGAGTACTATCTATAGAAAAGTTATCGGTAAAAAATTTCTATAAAAAATTTTCTGCTGAAATTTACCGATAACAAAGTGTTTTAGAAAATAATATCAATAATTAGCTTACCGTTAGTAAACATTTTTTATAGAAAATTTAACGAAAACTAAAATTTTCTATAGAAAATGTATCAACAACAGAAAAATTTCATAGAAAATTGTTAATGACAAAAATTTTGGCTCACAAATTTATTGATAGCAACAATTTTCACAGAAAAGTAATTGACCACGAAAACTTTCTGCAGAAAATTAATCGATAATAGAAGTTTAGTTTAAATAACTTAACATGAAAAATTTTCTAAAAAAAATCCCTAACACAAAACTTGCTAGAAAATATTCTCTGGATAATAACATTTTTGTACAGATAATTTGTTGCACAAAAAACTAGTCTTGAAAATATATCGATAACTAACAGCTGCCACAGAAAAATTACCTTTAAGCAAAAACCTTTTTTTTTGTAAATTTCACAATGAAATATTTTTCTAACAATTTTGCGTTTCGAGAAATTTGTTAATATCAAAAATTTGGTCAATATCAAACTATTTTGCATTCCACTGTGGCACAATTTCTTATTATTTATTAAAAAAAAAAAAAAAAAAAAATACAAACATGGCCAAAGCAACCTTTTGTGAAAAAAGGATTAAATTTTGTTATTTGTTGTCTTAAGTAGAGGAAAACTTATAATACAAGTACTCTTTGTATGTATTGTTAAGTTAAAAAATGCTCCCTCCGCTCAGAACTCCAAGCAAAACTACACATGCATTATAAATTTCCTTTTTTTAGTTGTTGCTTTTATTTACTATATAAAACCGAAAAAAAGGAAAGGAACCCTTGAGACTGAAAAGTAATAATATATATATATTTCTTTTTTTTTTTTTTTTTTTGTATTTCTTCTAATAAATTTTTTTAAGATGTAAAATAAAGAAAATATTTTTGATGAAAAAAAGGATTTTTTAAAACAAAATTATGTTTTCCAGTTTTTGTCTATTACAAGTTTGTACCCCCTTTCGAAGAGAAAAAAGATTTAAGCTGAAGAAAATATTTTAACAAAATAAATATTTATTAAAGTAGAACAAAAGTTTCGCCCAACCAGTTTTGCAAAATTATGTTAAGAAAAGGATGCGATACTCAACGAGAGGAAATGGCAAAATACATATACACTGAAAAGAAAATCCAATCCATCCGTATTTAAATCACTCCCAAGAGGTTTCAAAAGTACGGTAAGTACGGATTACTTGATCCAAGTATGGATTATTCATGCATTAAATATTTACTTTTGGACTTATTTAATCCCAGCCCTGTACTTACATTAAGTAATCTTTACTTCATTTAAGAAAATCCGTACTTACCGTACTTCCGACACCGCTTGAGTTTTCCAAAAAGAGCCAAAAATTAGATTGATTTGAAAAAGCTGGCATCGAACCAATCTTAAAACGCGGTTGACTCAAGAATTTTAGAGTTGATTCAATCCCGTATTCATACTTGAGATAAGAACAATTGAGCCTATTAGTTACTAATATTTATATCAATCGAGCAATATCTACAGCTTGGTTGTGTTTTCTAGCTGAATACATACCGCTTCTTTATTGCAACATAGTCATATTCCAAAAAATTAGCTTTTCGAATTAACAATGCAGAGTAGTTAACATTACTACGTTTTAGTATATTGAGCCAAAAATTTACTTTAGGAGATATTTTCTAAAAAAAAATTCTAAGACTTGTATTTGTAATGTGTTTTTCTCGAAACAAGCCTTTTTAGTTATGACTATGTTGCAATAAAGGAGAGATATGTCGACATTTTATAGAAGTTATCCTAATCAACAGTAGACTTGGAAAACTTTAAATATTATTTTCAAACATTTAACTACATATTCCATTATTGTAAATAAATTAATGAGAATTCAATAAGAAAAATGCTGAAGTAACATAACCTTTCATTCCCAGCAATTCATTCACATGTATGTATGTATATGTTAAGACTCCTGGACCGAATGGCTTCCAGCACTGGTCTTGAATCAGTGTTCTTCTACGCTTGCGCGTCTATTGGAACGCCTCTTCAGCATACTTTACCATGTTAATGAGTTTCCATCGTGCTGGAAGTTTGCTAATGTAACGTCAATCCCCAAAAAGGGTGCAGCAAATAACCCTGAAAATAACCGCACAACTGCAATTTGCTCTACGCTTTCCAAACTAATGGAAAGTATGACTAACTATCACCTTATGAGGTATCTAGAGTCGCATAAATTACTTTGTAATCGTCAATATGGGATTAGTAAGGGTCGTTCCACTGGTCATCTTACGGCATATCCCGCAGAGAAATGGTGCCACTCAATCCATCATTTCAGTGAAAGTAAAGTGGTGGCTTTGGATATTTCTAAAGCGTTTTACAAAGTGTGGCATACATTACTGGCAAAACATACAGCTTTTGGTGTCGGTGATGACTTTTCTCTGTTTACATCGAGCTTTCTCAGAGACCGCACTATACGAGTTGTTATAGATGGGATCTCATCGCACGAGTTCAAGATTAATTCCTATTCCTATTTTTTTATTTTCCTCAACGACCTTCTCTATCAAACTTCCAACCCTATCCACTCTTTCGCGGCTGACACCCGCATTCGTCACTCGTACTCTTTTGGTTATAGTCCCAGCCTATCAGAGATCGCTGCCAAAAGACTAAATATGAATGGTTCACTGAATAGTGATCTGCAATTAGTCTCCGAGTGCGGTCGTACAGCGTCGCCTTTTACATTCGTAAGACCCAACACAGTTTATTACCACACAAGCAAACGACCGCAAATGCTGCTTCATCTGTACTTATGGATGCTCTTGATGTTCTAGAAATGAAAATACAGTGTGATGTTTGCTGGAATGATCAGGGGCCAAATCACCGCATACGATATCGAGCAAAATTATCGAAATTTTTCATTTTGGTATCAGGGCATACGATATCGTATAAATTGTATTGCAATAGTATAAAAAAGTTAAAGGATTTATTATTTGTATTCCTACTCTTAGGAAACGTATGGTCTTCAATCTATTACATTTTGTTTAATTTACGATCCAATATGCATCGTTTGTCATAATTTAGATGTATCGTAATGTTATTCGATACGATAGTTAATTCGATATCGTACGCGGTGATTAGACCCCAGATTTTTCATGTCTCTAAAGAAGCATTCAAGTGCCTCGGGTTTTTGAAACGGTGTAAGATGTACTTCACTCCATCCAAGCTCCTTACTATTTATACCATCTATATCCGACCGAAAATGGAATGCAACTCTCATGTGTAAGCCGGTGCCCCAAAGTTTAGTTTACGATTACTTGACCGTGTGCAGAAGAGGACGAGGAAGCTTATCGGTCACAGTAGGGCATACAACTCTGTGGACTCACTGGAGCTCCAACGCAGTGTAGGGTACGTTACTCTGTTCTACCATTACTACAATGGACTTTGCTCTGACGAGATTAGGGATCTTGTTCCCAAAACTCGCGCAGTTTTGCGTAGCACGCGTTCAGCGTCCATTTGTGGTCGATTGCCCTGGGAATCGTACTACGCACTACAAAGAGCATCCGGTTTTCAGCCGTATGCTTCGCTTGTGGAATAAGTTGCCTGCAAACGTGTTTCCTGCCTGTTATAACGTTGGAAAGTTCAAGTCGAATATTCACAAACACTACTCCCTCTTTCCCCCTCCCCACAAACTATTTTCCTAGTTCTGGTACAATGCATTACATATGTCGGAGTCATCCCCTGAATAGTGGTAAAAGATAAAAAGAAAATTTATGTATTTTGGATTTTGTTTTAGCTCTTTACTCGGTTCAAGAATTCTGCACTTGATTCAAGAATTTTATGATTGGGTTTCTTGAACAATCCTGTTTTCGGCTTATTTTAAGTTCACTTGTGTATTATTCGTATATAAATTTTTAATTACTAAAAGCAAGTAAAAAATATTAAAATTTAATGCCAGATTTTTCTTTCTGTGTATATATACATATATATATGTATATGGAAGAAAATCGCTTGCTTAATGAGCAGCTTTTAAAGAAGTGACTATTAAAGAAGTGGTATTAAAGACAATTTGATTTGTATATCAGGATTGATACTGAATCCCTAAAAGGATAATATTATAATAACCCAGTTATTATTTTTTATATGCACATACGTTTTTGTTTTTAAAGCTTAAGAGAAGTATTACCTTTTAGTTATATATTCTAAGCTTGTGAGCCTTTAGAGTGTTTTAATAAATAATATTTTGTTAAGCAAGGATGCGTATATTGTGAGTTTTATATCCCTAAACTATTCAATTTGTCCAACCAGAATAGGAATGTAAATAACTAAGCATTTTATGTGTACACTCATAGAAAACCCGTTACAACTGTGATGTACTTTGATGCCAATCTAAATGTCCTCATTTTTAACCCCATGAAACTTTTCATCGCTGTGATTTCAACCATTACATCAATTATAAATAACAATACAAATTTGCTGTAATCAATAATTTTAATTGAAGAAGACAAGAAAAATAATAATCAAATCTTTAGCTGGGTGACAACTAGCTGTTTCGTAGTCGCTACACTACTCGTCAGTACCCAATGGGATTTGAACTCGCGTCATGGTCTGAAGGGTTAAGACCCCAGATCATGATACGTCATGACCCGAGTTCAAGTCCCAGTGGGTGCTGATGAGTAGTGTAGCAACTACAAAACAGTTAGTTGTCCTCCAGCTAAAGATTTGATTATTACTTTTTTTGTCTTCTTCAATCAAAATTATTGATCAATTAAATTTGTATTCTAAAAAAAATCCTTCTTAAGAAAAAATTTAAGAAAGGTGTCCAAACTTGGTTTGGACACAAAATTGTTTTGCTTAAACCATTATATTTAACGTCTTAAATATTGTATATAAAAAAAAAATTGTTTTAATTGTATAGGACTAAATGGTCACCCTGAAGTGTAACAACTTGCTATAATTATAATTTCCAGTCGGCAAGTAGCAAAGCCGACTGTAGCTTTAATATAAAATCTTAAATTTTTCATTTTTAATTACTTACTTGCAGCCTTTTGCTAAACATACTTTTGAATTTTATTTGAATTATAAATCTTTTTTGTTCTCAAACATTCTTAAACGTACCGTGTAAATCGTAGCATAGCAGTTCTGCTTACCTAAATAAACCTATACGCAAGGAAACAATTACTCCTTATATCGCTTAGAAAACAGATCCCAAAGGTGAGTAATTGTACCTAATCCTAGATATAGATAATTCCTAACCTCTTCATCTACTTTATTCCAGCTGAACAACTTGAACTTCATTGGAGAGTCAAAGTTGTCTTCCCCTTTTTTTTTGTGCATCCCACAGAGGGAAAGTAAGAATTAATTGTATTCTCTGCAATTATTTTCATGGTTCTTTAGAGCCAGAAAACTTGAACTATAACCCGTTGCACATATGTACAAACCAAAAATCTAATTTAAAAATTATAAAGTTCAACAAAAATTAATTTTTTTTTTTGAGGAAAAAAATCAAAAATGTTAATTATTTTCTGTAAATTATTTAGAGATAATTTTTGATTTCAATAGATTTTTATATAAAACTTTCAGTGAAACAAAAAAAATTTCACACTTTTCGAATTCACACTTTTGAAATTAACCAAACGAAAACTTATTACTTTAAATAAACTTTGTAAAAGTAAGTGGTGAAATTAGAGAGGGGAAAGTTCACAGTGTGTGTGTGTGTCTGTGTTTGTGTGTGAAAGGAAAACGTTTTTAAATGTAATGCACTGCAGTATAATATTTCAGTGTGAAGCTTTAATTTCTAAATAAGTTAAACAATATTTTCTTTTCTTTTTTTTTCTTCCTAAATCAGTCTAAAACTGAAACTAAACTTGAAAACTTAAATTGTTCTTTACAAAACTTTTGCTTTCATTTTATTTTTTTTAATGAAATATTTAAAAAAAAGTTTGTTTTCAACTAAATCACAACAAGAGGATTAAAATATAATGCAAGTATTTAACTACTGCAGTTACAGAGAAACAAAAAATATATCAATGCAAAAGTAAACAAACTCTGAGCAAATTGTAAAAATTTTAAATTGTATAGATTACAAATACAAAAAAAAAAAATAATAATAATATAATAAATAAAAAAAATCATTTTTCATACTTTTTTTCAACTTTTTCTTAATCTAAGAGTGAAACGATACGAGTAAATACTCGATACCTTTCCTTCGATACCAAGTACTTTTGGTATCGATGCTTTACTACGAGTACCAAGCACAGGTATCGGTCACAAATACTCATATCGGTCAGAAATAGTATTTTCATATTGGCAGCCAAAAAACTGATGTGGTCACCATTTTTACCATAATTTTATTGGTTTTCAAAATTTTTATAAAATAAATCTTTGCAATCCGTGCATGCAAATGGGACTGCGTAAATAGGGTGTATACTTACATTTCATAAAAAAAAACGGTAAGACTGCGGTCACGATCTAAATATTAAATTATATAGTCCATTCGAATTTGTCATTAAAAAAAATCGTCAGGTCAGAATTATTTGACTTTGTCGCATATTATACCAGTGATAAATTGTCTTACATCCTAAAAGCTAAAAGTTTTTTTTCCTCCATTGAATGTGTCAGATAGTTACAAAACAACTGCGTTTTAAAAAAACTTCGCTTCGGGAATCCGAATTAATTCACCTCAAGTTCATAACGAAGATTTTGAATTTTGGTTCTATTTGTTTTTCCTTGACGCTAATCGTATTAATAAATCGACCGATACAATTATGTATCGAAGCTTTTTGTTCGATACCGAGTAGGTAGCGATACTTTGCGATCGATACCGTATCGAGTATAAGTATGGATAGTGGTGTCCCAGGTGTCCGCCGGGAAGTTATCCCACTAGCAAAGCTGCAGGCATTTTGGTCGGAAAGGAAATAACAAAAAAATAATTTATGTACACATAAACATGACATATGTTAACAAAACGATAAGAGCATTAACTTTTATTCAAAAATTTATTTTTTCGTGTATTTTTTTTTTAAATAAATTAAAGAAAATTTATTATAAAAAGTCGAAAATATAAAAAGTCGTCTATAATTTTTAACTTATAGGTAGTTTAGAGTTTGATGTGCACATTTAAATTGTAAAATATTGGTCGTTTTTTTTTTCGTTTGCGTTCTGGCCTTGGCGTAGACTAAACCAGGACAATCGGGGGCATAGAGGGGAGGGAGTCCTTCGTTTGCTGTAGGAAACAATACTCTAGTAAGCCGCATGACTTATACAGAAACCCTTAACAAGGGTTGATTGGCAGAACGGGGATCAATAAAATCCCCGGGAAGATCTGCCTGCAGACCATCTCGGCGCTGTTGTTAGTTGAGGGACTTGTAAAGTGCTGGCTGTGGTTTAAACCTAAATCGCAGGAAACGGACTAAGTTTTTCAGATAACTAAGAAGCAATGCCAGTTTTCGGGGGCTAACAACACCCCGGGGTACTGTTGCCTTGCAACATATACCTGTAATGCAAGCAACCAAAAGTAAGGGTTAAATTGGTGAAGGACTGATGCTCGCAATGTTCACCAACACGCTAAGACTTTTCTTCCAGTCACTGTCTGGAAAATTGCACACATGAGAGTTTAGAAGGCCCTAGGCTCCTCAACAAGATGTTTGTTCATATGGGTACAAACTTGCGGCCAAAACTTGCCATCAATGTGAGCTTTGCAAGCCTCTTGGAGGCACTGGTGAGACGTGATATAGATCACTCAGTGAATTAGTCCATCAACGGATGAAAATGTACTGGTAGTCTCCCGCGAAGAGCAGGTAAAACTTGTAATACTTTTAACTTGGAGGCACAGAAGTGAAGTTTTGCTCGATTATTGTCCCAAAAAAAAAATTTAGGGATAGAGTGCGTAAAAGTCCAGAGTGTCCAGAAAGTGCTGAAACCTTCAACGTAGGATAATTTACAGAATGGGGATCAGATTGTATGTAGGATGTACTACTTACATGCCAAACTACTCCTAAATGTAATTGGGGCACAAGCAAAATGCATAAAATAATCTGGCTCTGGCTTAGACCTAAAATCGCAGGGGAAAATATTACTAACTTCTGATTACAGATATTATGCTTTATATACAAGGTTGCAACTGCCTACAGGGTATTGTTGTCCCGCAACAGATTCTTGTATAACTAAGATATTAAATGGTGAGGAACATCAGGCAGGCCTAGTTAAGGCCTAATGCTCTTTACGAATTTTGCACTAACAGCTTCGGTGCCTTGTTTTCTCAGCTGTCTCGGCAATTAATTGCAGAAGAGTACTAAGCTCAACAGCAATCGCTGAATACAAGAGCTGAGACACATATTTTCAAGAGGTTGCCACCTATAAGTGAGAGCCTAGCAAAGCCACGCGAGGACATTTGAGAGCCGCAGCTCAGGTAAGGCCATAATGATAAGAACTGACATATATTAAATCTATCTGTGTTACTTCAATATTCAATCAATTTCCAATAAATATTAAATATGGTAAGAACTGACATATATTAAATCTACCTGTATTATTTCAATACTCATTCAGTTTTCAATATGAAATAATCCATTATTAATATGAGGACTCTTATCTCTCTTGTAATTCTTCATTCTTTTTGTTTCGATGTTTGGGGTTCTTTGCTTAATCAAGATTTAAAATTATCTTTCGTTCGATCTACTAGTATTTTTGTTGTTTTAAAAATCTCATTTCGTTTGCCAATTTATAACTTTAATTTAGATTTCAAGTCCATAGAGATTTGAGGTTTGGGCAAAAGAATAAAAACAAGAAACAGCAAAAAAGATATTGTTATTATTGCCATTAAACAATTACTTTGGACAAGGTATAAAACGTACAAATTTCAAGGGATTTTTAATTTTTCCTTAAGTATAACAAATTTCTGTGCAATAAATTTGATTGTTTTACAAAACCCTGAAATGGCAAGTTGTTGGTTTTACCTTTTACGTTTAAACATTCTCACACACAAACATGCACGCTCACACACACACATACATATATACACACACCCAACAAACACGAAATTAAACATTTGATATAAAATGGCTTTATCATTTGATATCAAGCACAATTTTCAAACCTTTTTCAATGGTTTGATTTTAAAGCACTTATGAGCTGCATGCCATGTGACTTAAGCAGATAGCACTAAAAACCGTTCAGGTTGAACGCGATAGGACCATCGTCCCACAGACCGTGGGGTCACGCCAATATACTTGAGATTGGAAGGGACCTAGTCCCCGATCTAATTGACTACTGCTTCCCAAAACCATTTCTCTCAAGGAGCTTCGGCTACCAAATCGAAGAATCTCCCTTTGAATCTCGATTTTTCTATGTTTACACGGATGGATCCAAAAGGGGAGAAAGGTTTGGGACTGTCGTTTACATAGAAGAATCTAACACTAAAATATCCTTCAAGCTATGAGACGCAAAAGAGGAGAAATGTTTGGGAGTATCGTTTACATAGAAGAATCTAACACTAAAATATCCTTCAAACTATGAGACGCATGTAGTGTTCTTCAAGCTGAAATATCGGCTATAAATAAAGCGACCAAGATATTCGGTAGGGATATCATGATAGCAATAGACAGCAAAACCGCTATCAACTTCCTGATTGGAAGAGTACACTAATTCCAGTCTGGTCCAAGAATGCCGGATATCTTTAAACAAGATGGCGAGACATTCTAACTTAACGCTAAAATGGGTACATGGGCAGGGGTACAACAACGGCAACAACATCGATGATGACGTAGCTAAAAAGGGAACAACCCTAGAGATTAGGGACAAAGATCTCGTTTGCAGACAACCCTTATCAGTGTGTTGGAGAAAAATAAAACTCCACACGCTGAAACGTGCCCACATGCCTTATATCAAAGAATCTGTGGCCGCATATTAACTGTAAGAGAACGTGGCAGCCACTGTAGCAGTCATCACTGGACATTGCCCATTTGTAAAGCATGCCAGCAGACTAGGCTTACCCTATAATGAAAGACAATCCTTCACATCCTCGGAGCATGCCCGACATTGGAGTATCACCGCCTAAAATATCTAAGCGAGAGGAGCTTCAATAGCCTCTCATGTCTGGCCGCGATATATATTTTATAAAGAGAAGAGGACCACGTCAAGCCATTTCCCACTCTTCCTACCACCCCCCCTCCCTTCTACAATATCACTCTTCAGGCTGGCACAAAGGAAACGAGTTTTAGGACTCAAGTCAGCTGGAGAATATAAGCAACTTTTGGAGAATCCAGCGGCCTGCCTACCTAACCTAATATTTTAATTTATATAACCTAATATTTTATTTAATAAAAAAAAGCGCATGAATAAAAACATTTTTTTCTCATTTGAGCGTTGTTTAAAGTACTTCGAGCTAATTATTATTATTTTTTCTATTACCGCAACAAGTGAATTTTTTATTGTTACTTTTTCAAATTGTTAAACCGAATTTTTTTTAACTTGCATTATTTATTCTTATTAAAAAACAAATTGAAGTTAGTCTATTTTGAATTTAATAATCCCAAGTCTGAATTGAATAACTATTGTGATTTTTTTGGTAAGTTAACGATTTTTTGACGAGAGCAAACACTTTCAGAACTTAAAACTGAAGTTTTTATTCTTTTCCGGATTACATTCATATCAACCAGTTCAGAAAAAGCACGCCAAAGAAGGTCGCCAAAAAGCCGATAAGTATTTATGTAATAAATAATAAAATAATATGTAAGTACCTAAAATTAAATATATAAGTATTCTGATTTGAAGTTGAGTGAATTTCTTTAAAGTTATTCCTAACCTCACCCAGTTTATCATCAAACCGATCATATGTTAATTTAACCTATCGATTCATCAGGTAATTAAACAAGCGCGACTTAGAGCCCAGAGGAATCAACTACTGCGTCCTTTTGAGAATTGCAAGATTTAAAGAAATAATAATAGAACATATAACACGAATTCTTTCTTTATTTTGACCCTTTATTTCTTAATATTATATAATTTCTCGAGCTTAAGGTCTATTTCGATTTTATAGTTTTTGGTTTTTATTATTTTATTATCTGGCATTATTTCGCTCTCCTTCGGATAGCTTTTTCTAATAGAAAACTCGAATTAAATTCGCAAATAAATCAAAAGAAATATGAATTTGTAAATCAAAAATTAGTTTTTATTTGTATTCCATATTTCAAAAAAAAAAAAATTTGAGAATATTTGAAACCAAGTTGAGAATAAATGGATTTCTCAATTTGAAAATAATTTCCCATTTTTTTTTTTTTGTTAAGAATACCATGTTTTTCAATTTGAATTCAAATCAGCATCAAACATTTGTTGTGTGAGAAAATGTTTGATTCCAAATCGTTCTCAATTTGAAATTAAACCTTAGTGTTTGTTGGGTATATCTCGAAAACGTGCGATTTCAAAAACGAAAACATTTGATTTCAAATCGTTCTGTATTTAAAATAAAACCTTAGTGTTTGTTGGGTATATACACACATACACACACACTTGCATAAGCACCTACAGCAAAACAAAAACAAAATCTACACCTGCTAAAACCAAAAAAACATAATCAACAAAATCAGACACCTTAAAAAACTTTTAACTTTTAAATATTTGTGTGCACGATGTGTGGCCTCAGTGTAAAAGCGTATGTGTAAATTAAGAGACCTTAAACAAAGCCAACTTTACCCCCACTTAAACTTGCACACACACACACACAGATACACACACAAACACACGTATGCACACATGTGTTAGAAACAAAGTTTCATTTCAGGAGAAGGCAAGAAGTAAGAGTCACAATTGTTTTTGTTTGTTTTCTTGTTCGCCTCGAAAATTTTTCCGGCTTTGAGGATTTCGATACGTACTTGTACACAAATGTATGCACACATACATATGTATAAATATCTTCATATCACATGTATGTGTATATGTGCATACACATATAAATGTATTAACACATTTCGAAGCTTCTTCGTTTGCACATATTTGCCTTGAGTATTGAATTATATAAGAATCACTCAACCATTTACTCAAAGTCAAACGCGCAAATAATTGTTATTGTAATCAATTCTATAGATGTTAAGGAAATAAAATTCACATCCTTAAACACAAACGTGCATACAGTATACACATACACACACCCACACCCACACAAATTGTTATCAGCAGACTTTCCAACTGAAAAACATTCATGTGTTTAACTATGTGTGTACATTGAATCCTTTTGCAAATATTTTATAGCCCCATATTGCTTTTCATGTTCTCGTAATTGTCGATATATATTTCGGTCGATCTGGTTTTATCGTTCAAAGCTGAAAGATGTTCGAAAACCAAAATAGTTTGAAGAGCCTGCAAAAACACCAACTGCACATAAAGTCCGCAGACAGAATGATACACCAACAATACGTTTTTCGAACTGAAATCTAAGAAACCAACATTTGACTCGTATTAAAACAAAAAAAGTAATGAAAGAAAGAAAAAAATCGGATTTTTTGGTTTCAAATGAAAATGAAGTGTCTATAAATTTCAATCTTAATGTGTATGAGTATTAAGAAGTGAAACACTCCGACTTAACATGAAAGGCAAATACAAACAAAATTTAACCAACTTCTAAAAACACAAACAAAAAGAATGAAAAACATCACATGCCAATAGATTTAAACAGATTCGCATTCAAAAGCAGTAAATGCTTCCTGGAAAATGAAAAGGGGTTGAAATCGAGACCCCGGTCGGAATAATAGCGAAAGATAAATCATAGCAAACATATGTATACCGAAATTATGTGTGAACTGCTTGCCCGATTTCTGGAAAATGTTTGTCAGTTGTTCGTATTTTCGAGGAGAAGGAAGAAAATTTTGGAAAATCTCTCCGGAAAATTGGAATAACCAAAAATCGAGTTTTTGTATGAAATTTTTTATGAAATTCTCCCTTAATGGCTTTCCAAATCAAAAAATAGAAAGTTCTTAGTGTAAACCATGGAAAATTACGGAAAGGGCGGAAAATTGCAAAATCTCCGCAAAAGTCGGAAAATTGGAAAAATCTGAAATTTTGGCGAGGCGAAGTTCGCCAGGTCCGCTGGTTTATTTATAAAGTAAAATTAAAAAAATTAAAGCTTAGCAAAAGTTTTCTGTAATAATTAATCAATTAAAAAAGAATAATTAAAAAAGAAAAGCATCGGAAAATTAGCCGCAAGTATTTTTTAACCGTTATTTCTAGTGTGTCCTGTAAAATTTAAAACGTAATAAAATGTTTCCAAAAATTAACCATCTGAGACTTCTTTATTAAAACTTGTAAAGTATATTATATTATATATATTATCCGGAAAAGTATTTTCTTTTCCATTAAAATAATTTTCCCACCAGACCTTTAAAAACAATCACAAAAGTGTTTATATAAAAAGGAAGAACGTGTGAATTTTTCTTGCCCACACTCACGTTCGACAACACACACACACACACACACACACTCACATTTGCACCGAGAGACACAAGTACATGCTTACACGTAATGCGTCCACAAATCCAAATAAAAAGAAGTTAAAGAAACATTTCAAGTGTGGAAGCAGGGAATAGTTTCGTCATTGTTGCTGTTGTTTTTTCCAAAAATTATACGCTTCAAACGTCATAAAAAAAAAATGAAAAGGACGACGTTCGTTTATACAACTTTAATTTAATCCCTAGTTTTATTTTTCACAGACACATATGTACATTAACATTTACTAAACTAAATATTTAAACCCACAAATTCATTCTCACACATGTACGTGTCAGTGGAAGCGCACAAGCAAACCTATTCACGTTCGTAGGTAGTACGCACGCATCAGAACAAACACGTTCAAAGACCCTGTACAAATACTCGTACAAAGTTACAATTTGTTTTTCAACTGCTCTTCAGAATCCTTTGAAAATAAAAACTATTACAAGAACAACTACCACTACAAATACATATAAAAATAAAACTTCCCAACTCAATCATAAATACTTATACTTTTACACTTTACAATTTACAAAAAAAAACAGAAAAAAGCAACAAAAAAATATATATTAAAATGTTTTTTAGTAGTTTTATCAAACATTTCAGTTGCAACCATAAAATGAAAAAAAAGAACCCTTTTCAGTTTTTGATAAAAAGCTGCTACTTTTTTTTCTTGAAGTACAAAATTTAAACCGAAAGAGTTTTTTTTTCCTTTTTGTAAGTATAGCACAATATTAGCTTTTAATGCCTTTGAGATTTAAAATTGTTGCAAAGTTTTACATGCCCCTTTGTCATAATGAAATCTGTTCACAGAACTAAATCGACAAAAAGCCTTTTTTTGCTTACTTCACAACTGATAGTGGTAGTCTAATTTGTCTTTAGATAGATAGATCCCAGGAACAAAAATCTTGTTTCATCAAAAAATTCCTATGAAATAATCAGCAACATGAGCTTTCTGATCAGCATAAAAGTCTCCAAATCAGACTTAATTAATAGTGAAATAATTCAGCAACAATTTTCAAGAGAAAAAGAAGTTTTAACATTATTTTTATTAATCGATATACATAGGCGGTTCGGAAACTTCTTAGCCTATCAATAAAAGAGAATACATAGTTAGTTTTTCAAAAATATTTTTATTTTTCAATATAATCTCCTGAGACTTCAATACACTTAGTCCAACGCTTCGCTAGCAGTTTTATATCTTGATTAAAATAGTTTTCCTCAAGGTCTTCCAAATAGTGGTTTACAACTGTAATTGCATTTTCATTTGAGGTAAAACGCTTGCCAGCAAGGAATTTTTTTAGATTTGGGAACAGGTAAAAGTCACTGGGAGCTAAATCAGGAGAATAAGGTGAGTGGTCAAAAAACTCGTACTTTAATTCGTTGATTTTAGCTATTGTTAAAACACTCTTGTCTTGATGAAAAATAATTTTTTTGTGTTGTAAGCCAGGACGTTTTTCTCGAATTTGTACATTTAATTGATCCAAAAGGTTGCAATAGTACTCTGAATTTATTGTTTTACCCTTTTGCAGATAGTCAATCAATAAAATACCTTTGAAGTCCCAAAAAACCGTTGCCATAACCTTACCAGCCAATTGAATTGTTTTTGCCTTCTTTGGGGCACTTGCTCCAGCTTCAGTCCATTATTTGGATTGCTATTTTTTCTCTGGGGTATAGTGGAATCCATGTCTCATCAACAGTTATGAAACGACGCTTAAAATCCATTTTATTTCGTTTGAAATGATCCAAACAAGCTTGAGAAATGTTCATTCTTATGCGTTTTTAACAAATGCGGCACCCAGCTTGCAGAAAGCTTTTTTATCTGTAGCTCTTTATGCAAAATTAAATGGACTCGATCATTTGAGATGCCCATGATATTAGCAATTTCACGCACTTTTATTCGTCGATCATTTAATACCATATCCTGCACTTTGGCTACAATTTCTGTTGTTGTTGCTGTTTTTGGATGCCCACTACGTGGTTCATCTTCAATGCTTGTACGACCATGTTTAAATTCAGCAACCCAATTTTTTACTGTTGCATATGAAAGAGCACTTTCACCTAACACATTCACCATATCATTATGAATTTCTTGTCCCGATAAACCTTTTTTATGTAAATATTTAATGACAGCACACATTTCTAATTTTTCCACTGCAAAAACATCGCGGATGCGTCTTTTGTGAACACATGTTTCAATCTGAAGGAGTTGCCAGATCGAAAAAAATTTAATATGTGTTCATAGCAGAGATGGAAGTTTCCAAAACACTTAACTTTTTCCTGTTTATACCGCGCTTTTTCTGCTAGGCTAAGAAGTTTCCGAACCGCCCTCGTAATATCAAAGTATGTGCATATAGTATTTTGCCTTTTAGAAACTATGAATTAATTAGGCCTTTAAGGCTTATAATTTATTTAAATAAATAAATTAAATAAAAAATAACAGCAATTCAATCAAACACAGTGTAGACTTAATTTGTGTTTTCGTCAATGGTGTATTTAAAATAATTTATTGAAATATACGAAAATTTGCCAGAATTATAACAAATAAAACGTCAAGTTCACTATAATCAATATTTAATGGAAACTTAAAAATTTATTTAATAATTTGGTAATTTCTCAATTAACAATACCTTAAGGAATTCACGAGCCATCACAGATACGAAGTTCACTGTTCAGAGACTGCATTTATTGCAATCTTTGACAAACTTGGCTTGATCATTTAGTAGCAAAACATTCTCTAAAAGCAGTTTTAGTAGTTGTTTTAATACGAAGTCGTTTTCTTCCGAGAGTGCGTACAAGATTGTCTTACTTTGTTACATGGTTATCCACGTAGAGTGAAACGTGAATATGTTGGACACTTGATTAAACTTTTTTCTTACATTAAAACAAAAATTTAAGATGAATTCGATTTTGTGCGACCAAAATTTAAAAAACGCACCGAAAAGTTAAAAAAAGCGCACCCCGCACCGACTAAGAAATTTTCCGCACAAATAATTTTAAAAAGCACCAAAAACGGTGCGAAACGCACCGAATTGAACACGTTGCTGTTCAGGGACTGCATTTATTGCAATATTTGACAAACATGGCTTGATCATCTAAAAGCAGCAAATTTTATAAAACGAAATGTTTCTTTTTCTTTCGATAGTGGCACTTGATTAAACTGTTTTCTTAAATTAAAACAAAAAGTTGAGTTGAGTTTGATTATGATTTTGTGCCGCCGAAATTTTAAAAAACGTACCGAATATGTAAAAAAAAAGTCCACCCTGCACCGACTAAAGAATTTTTCGCACAAATAATTTTAAAAAGCTCCCAAAAAGGGAGCGAAACGTACCGAATTGACAACGCTGGGCATCACTATTTTAGATTATTATTTAGATTATGCCAAAAAGAGAAAAACACAGTTACGCTCTGAGTGCAAATAAATTTGCACTGGGAGAAAAAGTGCGCAATTCAAAAAAAAAAAAAAAAAAACAGTTTACTTGAAATTAAAATAGAATTATTGTAAACAACGTTTATATGAAAAAAGTAAAAAATATTAAAAAAGCGGAGAGAAACCAAATAATAAATGCATACATCCGTGCTATTAGAATCGTGAGTAGTTATAATGTATTGATGCTAAGGAAAAATTTTACAGCGAATAGAAGTTGGGTGATATGCAAGAAATATACTTGGGCACTCTTTGGGCTATTTGGAACAGTGCGGCTAGATACATCCTGAATGACAATGTCGACCTCGTATTGCATTAGTGTTCAAAACATACTAGGAAACTTTGAAATGGGAAATCCTACCTAACCCGCCGTGTTCTCCAGACGTTGCTCCCACGGACTATCACTTGTTTCGATTAATGGCCCACAGGCTGGCTGACCAGCACTTCCGGTCTTATTAAGAAGTAAAAAATTGGATGGATTTGTGGATCGCTTTAAAAGATTACCAGATTTCTTAATGCGGGTACACTGCCCGAAAAATGGGAAAAAGTAGTAATCATCATTGAGTTTCAGAAAAAAAATGGCGGAAGCAAAGTTTTACACCTAAGTATAAAAAAAAATTTGAGATAAAACAAGTTTTTCATCGACTATTTATAAGAATTTTAACTCTATTTAACTTATTAAATAACCTTTTAAAAACTTTAGGTAATAATTTTTTTTTTTTTGTTTTTCGAAAAATTGCAATTTTTCAAGAATTATGTGTATGTATAGCCATTACAATTTCTGTTCCCAAAAGCACTTCATGTTCATAAACTTGAGCGCAAAATGTGTTGTTGCCGAGAAAATAAAAGTTGTTTGTTTGTACCAGGCAAATATTTTGTTCCAACTTCTATTCTTTATGGGGTTTTTGTTAAGTTTCTTTGCGTAACTAAAGTTTTAAGGCTATAATTTGTTTTTCTGCTTCTATTTCTTTACTCTCCTTTAAAGTTTCTTTTGCTGTTGTTTTTCTTTTTTAAACTTTGGCTTGTTCTTTGACACTTTTAAGTTGTTGTTTTTGCCAATAGAATAGAAAAGAAAAACACGTTTGAAGTTTTGTATATTTTATGATCGTCATGTATAATTTGCTATTGTGTTTTTCCCACTGTACTTTTGTCATGGAAACAAAGAAGAAAAAAATTATACAACAAAAAAGTTATAGTTGGTTTCAAATTGTAGTTGTTTTGCAAAAAAAAAAAAAAAAAAAGAACTGAAAATATTAAACCATACCAACCTGAGAAAATCGGAGAAAAAGCATTTAATGAAATGTCATGGTATGAGGAAAATAGAAATGGAAAGAGGGAAAGATTAATGCACAAACATTTCTTTACTCGGAAATGGGAAATAACTTTTTTTCGAAAGGTATTGAAATGATGAAATAAATCTCAAAAGGGATTTGCTGTTTTAAATCTTAAAACAAAAATGATATTCGTAAGGATTCTTAGGAAAAAATTTTAATTTTTAATGAGTAGTTAAAGGGTCCTTTTTCGAAAGGGTATTCTTAAAAAAAGGGCTTGCTTTAAAAGGTACTCGTATAAGATTAGAAGCTTACTCTTGTACTCTTCAAAAAGGAAGTCTTATTATTTTTGAAATAATTTCTTAAATTTTAAAACTTTCAAGTCAAGTTATTTGTAGAGGGTAGTAGAGGCTCTAAGGGCCGATGTTAATAGTTAGTTAGTTAGTTTTTATTGGGACTTCATATGTTTTCATATAACAGGAAATACCACCATAATTTCTAGAATACTTAAAACTATAAAGTATTAGTTTAATTACAATAATATTCATTTTTTTGAGAACATGGATCTTGCTTATCGGTTTTAAGAAAGTATAATATGCTGTTCATACATACACTTTTAGTTAAAATTTTGCAATTAACGCCTTAATTGATTTTAATTACCCATACAAATTTTTAATTATCTTAATTGCCAATTAACAGTTAGATGTTCTAGTATTTAGTTCTAATATTTAGAGTGCTTTCACATTCGGGAACTTAGTTGCGCAATTCTCTTTCCCCAAGTTTTGTGGTTGTAGACGTGAGAGGTAAGAGCAGCTTGAAGGGGGGAAAATTGCTGATATTTGAGTACAGACTTGCTTGCACTCAACAATTCGTTTTGTTCGCACATTTGGTTATTGATATTTTCTCTTGTTTATTTTTCGGGCCGTTCAAAATATTAAGAAAATTTAAGTAAAACAGAATGAAAGTTGCGCAACTAAATTGCTGTATGTGAATATAAAAGAAAGTATAAAAGGAAATAAATAAAAGCAAAAAGTATACTTGCGCAACTAAGTTGTCTAATGTGAAAGCACTCTTAGTAAAATTAAATATAAAACCCTGTGGTAACTGTGTTTAGTTAGCACAATAATACCCAATGAACACACTTTGTTCAAATTTGATAACTCAAATGTAAACAAATGCTAACAGAAGATGGCGAGCCAACAACAAGGCGAATTTATATAGGTGAATGCAAGCGGGAAGGCGAATTCAGTACTATGTATTTTATTATTGTAAAACATATCGTGAATGTCATAATCTAAATTTGCCTAAGATTGCTCAGCAGAGAAAAAATTTTATATAAACGTTAAATATAAGCTTTTATAATTGTTTGTAATTAAAATCACAGATTATATTAGTTTCTAACTTTTCAATTCACACAAATTTCTTGAAATTGCACTAAATCATGCAAAAAACCTTCAGATTAAAATGGCGCGAAAAAGTTTGTAAACAAAAGAAACAAAATTTGACAGTCTCATTGGAAAAAACGCGAGAAGCAAAAAATAATCACCTTTGCTGTTAAGTTCACCTGGTAATGAATTCGCCTTGATGTAAAATTTACTGAGAATTTCAAAATCTAAATTCGCCTAAGATTGTTTAGCTAAGAAAAATATATTACATAAACGTTAATTACAAATTTTTATAATTGTTTGTAATTAAAATTACAGATTATAATGGTTTTCATGTTTAAATTCACAAAAAATTCTTGAAACTTCACTAAATCATACAAAAAAAAAACTTCAGATTAAAATGGCGCGAAAATGTTTGTAAACAAAAGAAAAAAAAATTTTACAGTCTCATTGGAAAAAACGTAGCAAGCAAAAATTAATCACCTGAGCTGTCAAGTTCTCCTAGTAATAAATTCGTCTTGGTCACCAAGAAGAAACAATAGTATAATATGTAGTGGCAGAATTATAATAAATACAACGCCATCAAATATTAACATGTATTTTTTTGATAGAATTTACGAGCAGTTGTCAAAATTTTGTATAAAAAAGCAAGGAAGTCTATGGCTTTTTGACAAGTTTACGCAAAGGAAACGAAAAACAGCTGTGCTTATACCGCTATCGCATTAAAGCAGCCTTGAGAAGAAATATTCACAATCAAAATGTAAACAACGTTTCTGTCAGCTGTCGTCAAAAGTTAATTGCTTTCGCAATATTAAGTATGTATGAACACTTAAAAAAATTTTTAATTAACTGATAATTGAATTAATTAAAAACAATATGTATGAACAGCATATAATTATACAAAATTAATTAATATTAGTTTAAGGAAAAACAAAGCTTGCTCCCGGCTTTTACCCTCACGGGCTGATTTTGAATAAAACACAAATTATGTAGAAATTATTTTAATTTTTTTATTGCGATAATATTTGTAGGGTTCAATTATGTAGCAAACAAAATACTGGCAAAATGGCCACGGCGACAGCTTTTTACTTGAGCCCGGCCAATGCCAGACCGGCAGCACAGTTGAGTAAAATTACTTGGTACTCACCTCGACCGTAGGCTAACTTGGAAGCCTCACGTTGACGCGAAAGTCACTTAGTCATTCCTTTTTATTGTAATAATACTGATATAGTTCAGCTATGTACTGAACAAAATATCGGACAAATGGAACAAAATGGGTCCAAATTTTCGATGACACTGAGGTGTCATAACGTGCCGAATTATGTCATCCTTTAATCACAAAGGGAACGACTACAGGACCCAAGTGAGCTGGACAACCTAGATTATTCCGGGGAATCCAGCGGCCTGTCTACCTATGTCATCCTTTAGCTCTTAAATTGTTGCTTGCTTATCAACGTACACCTTTTCTTTCCAAAGAAAGAAGTCCAACTGTGTCAAATCACATGGTCTTGGCGGCCAATTGACATTGCCACCACGTGAGATAACACGACCATTGGACTTTTCTTGCAAAAGTGTCTTTATGTCATTAGCCGTGTGGCAGCAAGTGGTATGGTCCTGTTGAAACCACATATCGTCCACTTGCAATATCATCCAATTCGGGCTATCAAAAGTTCGTTATCGTCTCACGATAGCGAACACTATTCACAGTAACGGCCTGAGCTGCCTCATTTTAGAAAAAATACGGCGGGATGATGCCGCCAGCCCATAAACAGCACCAGACAGTCACTCTTTGTGGATGCATTGGTTCTTCAACAATCACTTTTGGATTATCGTTCACCCAAATGTCGCAATTCTGTTTATTGACGAATCCACTGAGGTGTTGTCGTTTCTTTTCATCATTCTGACCATTGATCGTTAGTTCTTGAATCAATTGCACTTTGTAAGCATGTAAATGCATTTTTATGCATAATGTTCATCAACGACAAGCGTGGGAGGTGCAATAGTTGAGCACGACGACGGGTTGAGATGGACGGCTCTTCAGCCACACTATCGTGAACAGCAGCAATATTTTCTGCAGAACGAGCTGTACGAGCATGCACTGGTACTTTCACCTCTCCTACACACCCTGTTTGCTCACATTTTTCCAAAATTTTTCCGATTAATTGAACGAAAAAATCACGAAGTGTACGTTACGAATTTTAATTTGAGCGCCCATTTTCATAATAAGTCTGCATAACTTTAACGCTTTGCTAGATTATGTATCTTTCAAATGGAGTTAGTCTGAAATTGAGAAATGTCAAATGAAATGCAGAAAAATACTTGACGTGTAGGTGTGGTTCACATTCAATATTGTTATGTTTGTTCACAATAGATAATTTATTTATATCTTTAAGTATATTGTTAATTATTTGCCAATAAAAAAAAAAGACAAGGACTTGAAATCGAAAGAGAAGAAATATACTTAGTAAATGTATTCTGATATTGAAGTATTTATTACATTACGGAATATTGGTCTTGTCAAGCAGCTGGCATTTGCCATCAAAAAAGAAAGAAGGAAAAAAGGACCCATCACTCTTTTTTTTTTTTGTCATTTGTTTGTTTTTCAATCTTTATTGTTTCTTAAGAAAATCATCAATTATGTTGATTTTCCAAACATTGTGGGAATCAATTAAAAACAATCCTGTCATTTTGTTTTTAATTTTTCGGCTGAAAGCACTTGAGTTATTCTGCTGTGGCCCCATGACAATCACCAGATTTGTTTTTTCTTCTTTTTTATGCTTTTTGTTTAAACGGGTGTTTAATTGCGTGTTTGTAATTTTAGCAAAATTTAATAAACATAACAGAAATTGGCTTATGCTTTAGCCTAATGCGGGATTAAGATATACTGGCACTAATTTTATCAAATAAAAGATATTTCTTGGCATAAGTAGGGATGATAATCAAATTTTCTTTATTCGAATTTTTTGACCTTTTTCTGAAATTAAGATGTAATGATCTTCAAGCTTGAGGTGTTTTTTATAAAAAAATTTTTGAGTTGTTTATAAATTTCAACATTTCGTCTTCCTTCGCAAGACTTCTCAGGAAAAATTTTTTCTTTTGCAATTTTCAATTTTAACCATCATATGCAGTTGTGCGGCTGAAGATGCGGCGGCTATTTGGATGATACCAATATTATCATAAAAAGAAGATAATACAATAATGTCTAAATAACTTGCGTTTTATTAAAAATCAACATCGGCCCTTAAAATTTAACATCCTTTTATAAGAAATAGTAGTACAATATCACTGACCTCAGAATCTTATTTAAATTTTTAAAATATTAAAGGATATATGGATTGCACCTCAATTTCTGCAGACAACATATCTTAAAGTAATAGAAATTCAGAAGAATTTTTCAAAATGATCAATTTCAATTTATTGCTGTATTGGATTCTTAATTAAATTATATCTTTATTTTAAAGTTAGAGCTGATCACCTACGAGCATTTCATTTATTAATAAGTCTTGTAAAAGAATAATAATATTAATTAAAATAATTGAAATAAAGGATACATGAGCGGTAACTACATCTAAGCAGCAAAGAGAAAAGAAATTTATTATAGTTTAGAGGATAAAATTTTACAACTTGTCAGCATATTTTCCATATCCACAGTATTCTAACTAAAATTCTATCTTTAAGTTAAACAAATAAAAAAAAGGATATATGGGAGAGAATTAGTTCCGAACAGTAAACTGATTAAAAATTTACTACAGTTATAGAATACATAATTTAGTAACCGATATCCACAATATTCTAACTAAAATTAACAACTTGTCAGCATATTTTCTATATCCACAATATTCTAACTAAAATTCTATCTTTAAGTTATACAAATAAAAAAAAGGATATATCGGAGATAATTATATCCTAGCAGAAAAATAATTCGAAGTCTATTACAGATATAGATAGCATAATTTAGTAACTTGTAACTAAAACTGTGTCTTTAATTTACACACAATAAAAAAGGATATATAGGAGTTAATTACATTCTAGAAGCAAAATGATTCACAATTTACTACAGCTATAGAGTAAATTATTTAGTAACTTGTAACCGGTAACCACAATATTCTAACTAAAATTGTGTCTTTAAGCTAAACAAATTAAAAAAGGATATATGGAAGAGAATTAATTCCGAACAGCAAACTGATTCAAAATTTACTACAGCTATAGAATACATAATTTAGTAACTTGTAACCGTTATCCACAATATTCTAACTAAAATTGTGTCTTGAAGTTAAACAAATGAAAAAAGGATATATGGGAGATAATAATTGTCCTAGTAGAAAAATAATTCGAAGCTTACTACAGCTATACATAGGATAATTTAATAACTTGTAAATAATAACCGATATCCACAATATTCTAACTAAAATTGTGTCTTTAATTTACACAAAATAAAAAAGGATATATGGGAGTTAATTACATTCTAGCAGCAAAATGATTCAAAATTTACTACAGCTATAGAGCAAATTATTTAGTAACTTGTAACCGATATCCACAATACTCTAACTAAATTTGTGTCTTTAAGTTAAACAAATTAAAAAAGGATATATGGGAGCTAATTACATTCTAGCAGCAAAATGATTCGTAATTAACTACAGCTATAGAGTACATAATTTGGTAACTTGTAAGCGATATCTACAATATTCTAACTAAAATTATGTCTTTAAGCTAAACAAATTAAAAAAGGATATATGGGAGGGAACTAATTCCGAACAGCAAACTGATTCAAAATTTACTACAGCTATAGAATACATAATTTAGTAACTTGTAACCGATATACACAGTATTCTAACTAAAATTGTGTCTTGAAGTTAAACAAATGAAAAAAGGATATATGGAAGATAATTATATCCTAGCAGCAAAATAATTCGAAATTTACTGCAGCTATAGATAGCATAATTTAGTAACTTGTAACCGATATCCACAATATTCCAACTAAAATTGCGTCTTTAATTTACACAAAATAGAAAAGGATATATGGGAGCTAATTACATTCTAGTAGCAAAATAACTCGTTATTTATTTTATAGCTATAGAGTACATAATTTAGTAACTGTAATTGATATTCACTACATTTTGACTAATATTGCATGTTTAATTTAAACAAGTCCAAAAAGGATACATGGGAGAAAATTACATCCTAGCAGCAAAAAGAAAGCAAATTTACTAAAGTTTAAACGCTATAATTCTGCAGCTTGTAGCCGATATTCAAAAATTATCCTCTTAATTTAAAGACATTTAAAAAGGATATACGGGAGATAATTCAATTCTAGCAGCAAAAAAACAACTTAGCAAATTCTAATCGTCATCCGCTACAGTCTGTGTACTTTTTTCGCTTTCGTGAAAATTATATAATTGACTGGTTGGCTTCTCAAAGTCTAGTACTTGTAAATATGTCATTGGCGCAGAGATTTTACCGCATTTCAGTAATTGCTTCAGTCAAACTTATAGTTTTGAAAATAAAGGGTATAAAGGATATAGAGGAGACTGGTAAGTCCTTGTTCTCCTACTGATTATAACAGTGTTTAGCACTTAAATTGACAAATGTTATAGGAAATTTCCAAAGTTAACTTTTAAACTGTTCAAAATGCCTTAATTAAAAGTCACACCGCAAAAAAGCACCTTCAAAAGCTGATGTCTCTTCGACTACTTTTTGTTTGTTAATTTCCTTTATCTTCTTGCCAGTTTGCCTTGAATTTTATTCTCAATTCTTTTCCCCTATTTTATTTTGAACTTTCTGATTACAATACTGAATTGTTATTCGGGAGTCTTTTTTTTAGTTTTTGTTGTTCGAATTACTTTGTTTAAAGTTTTGTTTGTATTTAATCGCCACCGACATTCGCTCCCATCCCCCTTTTACACCAAAAGCTCCTTAATAATATTTAACCGTTAGTATTTTACTGATGTTAATGTTTGTTGGTATTGCTATAATGTTGTTGTTGTTGTCTTTACTAGTGTTGTTGTGATGTTGATTTGGTTTTTGATTTAATGACTTTAATTTGTTCTTCTTTTACAGGTGGTGCGTAAAATTGATTTATTACTTGAAAAAAGTCTATATCACGTTCTCTTTCCCGTTCCCCGTTCGTTGCCGTTGTATTAGTGAGTATATGTAAATGAAAGTTTGTTAGCTTGTAAAGTATTGTAGGCTATTTGTATCTAAAAGAAAAAAGTTGTATTCAAACTAAGTAAAGAATAAAAGAAAATTTATTTAGTAAAATAAAGCAAACAAAAAGAAACATACCAAGAAATTTATTGCTGAGAAATTGTTACTACGTGATTCGTAAAAAAACACTTAAACGAAAATGCTATAATTTTTATTTCTCGCTTTTGTTCTTAAAAAAAAAACACAAATATATTAAAGTTTTCCCTTTTTTCTACCAAATGGTAATAACTTTCAAATCAGTGTTTTCGTCCTTCTACGATTTAACTGTATTTTCCTTAACTTTCATAAACTTGTAAATCATGTTTCAGTTTTATTCCCTAAAATGAAATATTTTCATCTGGTGTTTTTATAATAAATTAAAATAAATTTTCATTTTAATATTTATTATATAAAAACTTCTTTTTGGTTTTCAGTTTTAAATAAGAATCTTTGCAGTGAATTATTTAATCGTAATATAAAAATAAACTCTAACTTAGCAGTTAAATTTATGTTATTTATGAAGGACCATATAAACAATTATTTAATTATTATTTTCTAAAAATAGATTCATGGAATAAAACTTGCTAAATAACGAATAATATAAATGTCTTTAAAAAATAAAAATAAAAAATTTTGAGGAGAAATGGCTTTATCAAAAAAGTACCTTAACAAAAAAAATTCCCTAAAAAAAGCCAAACTTTTAAAAGCTTTATTAAAAAAAGACATTTAGAAAAGGTACACTTTTACAAAATATTTTAAAAATGACAACAACAGCGTTGTTAAGTCTTGGCCTTTAAAAATGCTTTTGTGGATTCTTCACTTGCAAATGAAATAATGTCACATTTGCTCGTTACACAGTACTTAAATACTTCACAACTTTATTTACACTTATGTGATGTTTATGGGATTCCAGACATAAATTCCAGATGCACATATTTATACATATACACATGCTTGCGAAACAATAAGAATGCAACAACAACAAACAGTAATAACGCAACAGCAACAATAAACTCTTTGGTAATTGATTTACTTGGAATTTTGCGTTCTTCAGATTATAAATGTTAAATTGTGGATATGCCTGTACACTTATAACAAGCTCAAATGTTGCTTCACAAGATATTTTTTAAAACAACACTTCAAAAATATATTTTTGCAAGGTACCTGTTTCAAAAAAGTATTTATTGACATAATCACCTTTTACCGAATGTCAACATTAAAGTAGAACGTTTTGAAAAATTGCACCTTGAAAAAAGCCTTTTAAAAGCTGTCTTCTAAAGATAAAAAATATGTACTTTTAAAAAACTTTTTATGAAAAAAATTTAAAATAAGTATACTAACCTATTAACATTCAGAAAGATTCATGTTTTAAAAAAGTGATTTTCACAAAAGTAAAATCTTAAAAAAAGTACGCTTCAATCAATGGCTTTCAATAAAGTGCCTTTTAAAACACTTATGTTAGAATAAGTACGTTTAATAAATCAATTTGTGGACAAATATATTTTATTTATATTTAATATTTAGCTATTTGATCTTGTTTAAGTAAGTAATTTTAATTTTTGCAGCTAAAGATCGTTTTAGTTGTATATAAAAGCTTAACAATATTTATTTTCGATATTTCGATAACAATTTGTTATCATCGTTAGAAAAATTTAAATGTTATAAAAAATTTGTTAATTTTTCAATTAAAAAATCTTATTTATTAAAAACTTTACTTCTTAAAAATGTAAATTACATTTTAGATAAGTGCCTTTAAAGAAAGTGCCTTTTAAAAGTACCTTTCAATAATTTCTTTTAAATACTTCTAGCTAAAAATCTTTATTTTTCCGTTTTTTATAAAAAACGTTAAGCAATTTCCACTTTTTGATATTTCGTTAACAGGAAACAAATATGAAATGTAACTTAAAAAAAATACCTTTTACAAAAAGAATGGTTTTAAATTTTTTTTTTTTTTTTGAAAAAAATTTTGTTGTTTTTTTTTTTTTGTTGACAAGTGCCTTTTAAAAGAGCTAGAACGTTTTAAAAATGTACTTTTTAAAAACAGTACGTTTCCAAAGAGACCCTCTAAATAATGCACGTTTTGAAATAGCACCTTTTAAAAAATCATCTTTTAGAAAAGTTTCTTTTAGAAAAGTTTCTTTTAAAAAAGCTTCTTATAAAAAAGCTTCTTTCAAAAAGCATCTTTTAAAAATGTTTCTTTTAAATAAGTATTTTTTAAATAAGTTTTTTTAAAGTAGCTTTTAATATAAAACCTTTTAAAAAAATACCATTAAAAAAAGTACCTTTTAAAAAAGTTCCTTTAAAAAAAATTTTTTAAGATGCCTTTTTACAAAGTACAAGTGTACCCTTTAAAAGTAGTACTTTTCTAAAAGATACTTTAAAAAAAATTACATGTTAAAAAAACCACCATCTAAAAAAAAATTACCTTTAAAAAACACCTTTAAAAACACCTTTTAAAAAAACACCTTTAAAAAACACTTTTTAAAAATAAGACCTTTTAAAAATAAGACCCTTTAAAATAGTACTTTGAATAGAATACATTTTAAAAAGTAACTTTTAAAAAAATAACTTTTAGAGAAAATACTTTTAAAAATAGACCTTTTAGAAAAAAAAACTTTTAAAAAAGTACTTTTTAGAAAAAGTACGTTTTATAAAAAGTACCTTTTAACAATAGTACCTTTTAGAAAAAATATTTTTTAAAAAAGTACCTTTTAGAAAAAACCTTTTAGAAAATATACTTCTAGAAAAAGTACCTTTTAGAAAAAGTGCCTTTCAGAAAAAGTACTTTTTAGAAAAAGTACCTTTTAAAAAAAGTACCTTTTAGAAAAAGTACCTTTTAAAAAATACCTTTTCGAAAAAGTAATTTTTAAAAAAGTACCCTCTAGAAAAAATACCTTTTAGAAAAAATTCCTTTAAAAAAAAAATACCTTTTCAAAAAAGTACTTTTTAAAAAAGTAACTTTTAGAAAAAGTACCTTTTAGAAAAAGTAACTTTTATAAAAAATACCTTTTAGAAAAAGTACTTTTTAGACAAAGTACTTTCTAAATAAAGTACATTTTAAAAATGTACTTTTTAAAAAAAAAGTACATTTTAGGTAATTACCACTTAAAAAGCATCTTTTAAAAAATTACTTTCGAAAAAGCGTTTTTTTTAGAAAAAAATCACTTTTTAAAAAATTTACTTTAGAAAAAACGTTTTTTAAGTATTGCAATTGAAATACAATACCTCTTAGAAAATAAAATCTTTTGAAAAAGTACGTTTTAGAAGGTTTATTTGTAACTAAAAAATACATTTTTAAATAAGTGTTTTTTTAAAACCACCTGTTAAAAAAGCTGCTTTGAAAAAAATACCTATTAAAAAATAATACTTTTAAAAAAATAATTGTAAATGTAATGCTTTTTCAAAAAAGTACTTTCTAAAAAGCCATAGTTTTTAAAGCCAAATACTTTTTAAAAATCTCCCGCTTTGTTGTCCTATCAGTGGAGATTTTATAACTCCTTTTTAGTTTAAATGCAGATTTTTAAATATATGTAATTTTTCTTAAAAAGCAATAAATTTGTTTTTTATCTTAATCTTTACTGCCACTACTCCTTTATTGGCATTCATTTAGCACAATCTGTGATTTTAATACCACGCTACCCCCACACCTTTAATAACAAACACTCCCAGACCGGCACTCACACACATATGCATGCATACATTCTGATAGAAATCGGTAACTGTAACTTATGAAATATTGTTTTATGCCTGTTTTGATAAATCAATCAATTTTTTTTTTAATTTTTTTATATAAAATTTGATGCCATGTTACAAATTTCAATTTATTTCACTTGGGTTTTTTTTTATTAATTTTTTACGTTTTAAATAAAAAAAAATAACAGCTACAATCGAAAAAAATGGCACACACACACATTTATTCATTTTGATAAAGCCTTAAAAACAAGTTATTATATTGTTTAAAAGTGGAGCCGAATATGAGTGTGTGAGGGTATGAGTGTTCGCGAAGGGAGTACAAGTACAGGAAGTGAAATGGAGCTTTTGTTTGTATTTGTTTGTGTGTTTATGCACATATTAGGTTGAACATATTGGCTTAGTTTTATGGTTTAATAGAAATTGTGTACAACACACTCACTCCCTAACTCGCACATTTGCTGTCAAACAATGAGCTGTATAGTGTTGCTTTTGCAATAATTGGTAGAATGTGGGCGGGAAAATATTTTGGCTTTATATTTAAGTTTGGCTGTCAACAGGAATATATGTCATTTCATATAAATATTGCTACGAATTTTTAGCACATCTAACCCAATGTGCGGGCCGTTGCTGAGCTTATTATAAATGTACGTGCACATCCACACGAGTACTGGTTCAAGATAAAAAAAGAACAACTACTTACATATACAACAGATATTAAGCAAGTCGTTACTTAACTGCTTACTTACATACGTACATATACAACAGATATTAAGCAAGTCATTGCTTAACTGCTTCTTACTAATGCCAGCGCTAAATAAAGGGTGGTTAAATTTCAAGGGCCGATGTTGATTTTGAATAAAACACAAACTATTTAGGAAATTATTGTAATTTTATTTTATTATGATATATTGGTATTACTCAATTATGTATGGAACATAATATCGGCCAAATGGGCGCCGCGACCACGGTGGCACACCTCCATCCGATGGTCCAAATTTTCGATGACCCTGAGGCATAATGGAGGTTCTATACCGTTAATGTGCCGAATTATCTCGTCCTTTAGCTGTTGAATTGTTGCTGGCTTATCGACGTACACCTTTTATTTCAAATAACCCCAAAGAAAAAAGTCCAACGGTGTCAAATCACATGATCTTGGCGGTCAATTGACATCGCCATTACGTGAGATAACACGGCCATTGGATTTGTTGCGCAAAAGAGCAATTGTTTCGTTAGCTGTGTGGCAAGTGGCACCGTCCTGCTGAAACCACATATCGTCTACATCCAAATCTTCCAATTCGGGCCATAAAAAGTTCGTTATCATCTCACGATAGCGAACACCATTCACAGTAACTGCCTAACCGGCCTCATTTTGGAAAAAATACGGCCCGATGATGCCGCCAGCACATAAACCGCACCAAACAGTCACTCTTTGTGGGTGCATTGGTCTTTCGACAGTCACTCTTCTATTCTCATTCGCCCAAATGCGGCAATTCTTTTTATTGACGAATCCACTGAGGTGAAAATGTGCCTCATCACTGAAGATGATTTTTTTCGAAAATTTATCATCATTTTCATAATAAGTCTGGATAACTTTAACACGTTGTTGGATTGTGTATCTCTCCATGGTTCAAATTGAGTGAGTCTGAAATAGAGAAATGTCAAATAAAATTCGGAAAAAAAACTTGGCGTTTAGGTGTGGTTCACATTCAACATCGGCCCTTGAAACTTAACCACCCGATACTATGATATTGAAAAGTGTGTTCTTAGGTAATTGCAACACATTACCAAGTTTTCGCTGGAAAGAACTGCTATTGTAACTATTTCTTAAGCGCGCTGAGGCTTGTTGCTGGTTGACCTTCAAGAGTTTTGCATCTCGTTCCCACTGGCTAATTGATTGCCCTCCTCTAACTTTATTTTATAGTTTTTTTTTAGGTATTTTGTTGTTAGCCCATAACTACATCTAAATTGGTTGAATTAGTTGTTTATGGTTTTGTGGGAAAACTAGGATATACTATGCCCGGATAAGATTAACCACATGTTTAAGGATATTTGTCTTCTAATTCAATCTAGACACTGATTACGTTTATTTAATAAGGTTTTTAATTTTAATACTTCATTGTGGAATTTGTTGTGGCTTAGCTGGAAAACTGTGATGTATACCAGAATAAGATACACGGTGTTCTAAAGGATTTTCTTTCTGCAATTTAAATTTATAAAGTGATTTATTCTATTGAAGAAAACAAATTGTATACCCTGGTAAACCGTGACAGATGCCAGGATGAGATTCATCGAATACCTTTTTCAACAAATCATAACTGTCAAGTTTTTCACTCTCCAGCTAATGATTTGCGGCCTTATGTATAATAAAAAACCTTGTTCTAACTAACTAGCCGCTATCTTTCCCTTATGGGAATTTACACACAAAAAACTTAGCAGCTAGTTAGTTAGCATAAGGACTTTGATTATACATAAGGCCGTTGGTATTTCTATAAAAATAAAATGTTATTTCCTAATTGTTTTTTTAGATTTTTTGCAATTTTTAAATGAAAAAAACTTAGCCGGCTAAACCCAGCCACCTCCTTCTGCTTTTATTAAAAACTCATTTATTTGTCGTTTTTATCCTTTAAACACTTTAAAACGTTTTACTTTGAAAACATTCTCTGTATGTAATTTTATGTTTAGCTGGCTACTAAATAAAAATCAGAGGTTTTGTTGCTTTTTGTAACAGTCAGGATGTGCATATTTTTATGAACAAGTGTCAGTACTAGCGAGCGAGTCTAGTTATTTAAAACAATTCTGATGCTCTAGCATTTTTATTTTTCTATACGAGTACGAGCAAAAACAAAAAACCAGAAATTGCACTAAAATACAAAATATGTATTTTAAAATATTTTTTATTTTTGAAAACAATATTTTAAACTTCTACATTTTTTACTATCGTATTATACATCACATACTCTGACACAAATACACACACATACTCGTAAAAAAAAGTCCTTTATGGCGTAGAGTGTGTTTAAGTGTGTGTAAATTTTGTATTATTTAATTTTTTTTTTTTTGAAAACACATCACTTTTTCATTTTGATGGTAAAATATGTTGTCGTTTTATATTGTTGCCTGTCATGGCAGCGGGAGCGGACAACAATAATGACAACAACAACAATAACAAACATGTTTGTTTACAACAAATGCCAGCAAAAAAGGACAAAAAGCACGGGTAATTGAAAAACTCCAATTGCATGATCTCGCAAGGAACAAAAAGACAGGGAAAAACGTTGAAAAAACACAAATTGCAACTTCATTAGTAAGTGCTCTACAATATGTTTTGTTGGTGTAACAATATATATATATGTATTTTTTTTTTAATTGTGTTAGTCTTCTCAAATATTTTTACCATTATTACAATTAGTTTTTATCATACATAAGTTTTCAAATTTGGGTAAGAGCAATTAAAAATGTTGGTTTATAACCATAGTAAAGCTTAAAAACAATATATTAGTAAAAGGTATATAGTACTCTGCTCATGCATCCACCAGAATTTTTTGGTATTTTTACCTCGAAGTTCTCTAATGACAGAAGTGGTTGGTAAGATCTTAAACCATGTTAAACAATCATATGTAAGAATCGATCTAATGAGTGATTGGTACATTATTATTTTTACTCAAGGTTTTATATATTTTGAGTGATACAGAGATTTGTACATGAAAAAAGCTTTTTGTTACTTTCTAATGGCTTCGTTAACGTGTTCAAGAAAGTATTATTATTTGTCTAATTGTACTCGTAGGCCTTAACATCGCACAGATTGCTTGTTCGGAATTATAGTTGACTCAAACTTGACTTTATACCAAAGTGTTCTCAGTTCTTATGTTGTTATTACATTTCGCTCCTTTATTGCAACATAGTGATAACGCAAAAAAGCTTGTTTCGAGAAAAACACATTTCAAATTTTTAGTTTCCATACAAGTCTTAGAAATTTAGAAAATATCTCCTAAAGGAAACAGTTTAAAGGTTATTGAAATAAAATTTTGGCTCAATATAAAAGGTAGTACTGTTAATAATTCTGCATTGTTAACTCGAAAAGCTCATTTTTTTGAGATATGACTATGTTGCAATAAAGGAGCGATTTGTCCCCAGTTTTTTCTTATGTTGTTATTACATTTGTCTACAGGGGTTCTAAAGAAAATTGTTTCACTTATATTTATGTTTATCTTCATAAAACAATCAACTGCAAACTGTCCTACAAAATCAAATGATTTCTGAAGATTTGCATTTATAATTTTTTTTTTTTTTTTATTTGTTTTATCGGCAGGCACTTTTTTTTGAAATTTGCATCTGTCAAATGTCAGCTGTTAAAATTTTATCCCAAATTCATCGATTAGTTTATTTTTTGTAGTCGTTTGTCTTTTTTGAAAAATGGAAAAAAGTGAATTTCGTGCAATAATTAAACACTATTATTTGAGAGGGAAAACGGCAAAAGAAACAAAAAAAAAACAAGCTCGATAAACATATCCTCTAGTCTGCTCCGTCAGATTACATGGTCAAATATTGAATAGCTGTACTTAAACGTGGCTGGACAAGCACTACAACAATATCATCAATAGGAAAACCAAAAGAGGTGGTTACTGAAGAATATATCGAGAAAATTCTCGATATCATTATGACTAATCGCCGAATCAAGTTGCGTGAGATCGCTGAAATGGTAAACAAATCAAATGAACGTGCGTTCAATATTTTGCATGAACATTGACATATTGGCAAGGTGGGTGACGCGTTTGCTCAGTGTCGAAAAAAAACAAGTTCAACAGAGCACTTCATAGCGGTGTTTGAACATGATAAAGCGTAATCCTGTTGACTCTTGGCATCGATTAATAACTATTGATGAAACGTGGGTCCACCACTACAAACCTGAAACCAAAAATCCATCAAAACAATGGTTGGAACCTGGTAGAAGAGCTCCAAAGAAGGCGAAGACAGTGAAATCTTCTGGCAAGATTACAGCCACTGTATTTTGGGATATACACAGAATAGTGCTCATCGATTATCTTGGTTGAAAAACGGGATAGTATTACCCTGCATTATTTATTCGATTGATGAAATCAAGTAAAAACAACGACTACATTTAAAAATGAAAAAAGTGCTCTTTCTTCAAGACAACGCAACATCATTAGATACGATGCTAAAATGACGTGAAATACACTTCTAATTGATTGATCGTCCACCATCTAACTATGGTTTAGCTCCTAGTGACTTTTCCCTGTTTTCAAACTTGAAAAAATGACTCCCGGGAAAAAATTTCATTTCAAACGTACAAGTGATTACCAAAACTAATGCATATTTTGAGGGGTTTCAAAATCGTATTATTCAGATGGTATGAAAAACTTGGAATATCTCGTCTTACTAAATGTATACTGAACCAAATTTCATCGGTATTATTAACTAAAAAATGTTGTAAAACCTTCACGAAAAATAAATATTCAAATCAAAAGATTATTTTTCAAATCGGAACAAAATTTATTCAAATAAACAATTATTATTCGATTCAACTCCAATGGGTTTTGTTACAAATATAAATTTGTACATTTCCAAAAAGATTTGATAAAAATGTAGACAAAATTTGGTTGAATCAATAAAAATTAAGCTAAAACAAAAGTAACTAATGGCGTTTTCTTTTCTAGAAAAAGTGTAACATTTTCGATATTGTTTTGGCAAAAAAATACGGAAGTATACAGTTTTCTCAACTTTTTTTTAGATATTTATAGTTATTGCGACATCTTCTTTTCAGCTCAATAAAACTTAAATTTAAAAACTTGTATTTTAAGAAAAAAAGTGCAGCATAAAGGCATAACTTTTTCAGAAAAGAAAACGGCATAAGAGTAAGGCAAAAGTATACAAAAATATTCAAATTTACATCCTGAAAGAATGTTAGTTAGAATAAAAACTTCCTTTATTTGACTAAATTTCGTTAACAAAATTCTCCCTGTAGATTTGAATAAATTTTTCCTATATTCAACTAATTTATTTTATGAAACCTGAATAATATTTTTCCATTTAACTAAAAGTAGGTATTATTGAATAAATGCCTGTAGAAATTAAGAAATTTTTTATTATTTTATTTTAGTTAAATAAATTAGATTAGTTGAACTTCGGAGTAAATTTGAATAAAATATTTTGTAGGTTGTAAATAACCTATATTTCTTTAAGTTTGCAGTATTTAGGTAAATTTTTGGTTCAATGTATTGAGCTGATGTAGAGAAATAATTAGTGTCTGAAAAAAAATGTTTTTTTCCTACTTAGGTAGCTTTAATGCCAATCCGCCCTCGTATATACTCCAAATTTATGTAAACATAGAGACATAAACATATCCATAAATTAATATATAGGGAATTCTCCCTCTCCTTATTTCGTTTTAACTGAGCTTTAGTAATTCCAACTCCTCCCATCATCCCCCCCGCAGACAAATTCTCTCACCACACTTTAAATTTCAATTGAATATCAGTTACATTCAAAAATAAAAATATTTTTTTAAATAAATTTTTTCCAAGACAAAAAATATTCAATTTGTTAATAAAGCAACGTTTTAAACGATTTTGTTTTTGCTTTATAAATGTTTAAAATGATTTCCTGTTATTGTTGTGGTTGTTGTTATTGGTATCATAGTTTGTGTTAAATTCATTTAATTTTGGCTCCTCTGTTTTTTTTTTTTTTATTTTATTTACTTCCACCATTTTTGATTTATATTTAAAAAGATTTTTATTTCTAACAAACAAAAAAAAATAAATAAATATTTTATTTCCATTGTAGTGGTAGTAAAAACCACACTGGCGCTTAAGTGTGAGTGTGTGGGTGCTTGTGTTAAGCGCGGCATTTGTATTAGTCAATTTAATTGTTTGCTTTGTGATTTGATTGGTATTTCATTTTAAATCAATATTGTTTTTATTTAGTGGCTGTGGAGTTTTTTTGATTTTTTGCCCCTCCGCTTTTCTATCTGCTCGCTTTTAGTATACATACATATGTTTTACACATACATATACACTTTTTTACTTTTTTCTTTTATATGCGAGTATATTGTAAGCATTTAAATAATTGCAATTTTTCATTAAGTTTGCCAACTAACTTTTTTTATTATAATTTTTTTTGTTTGGTTACGTTTGAATAAAAAAAACAATATTGCATTTTTCTGGTTAAATAAATTAAGAAACAAAAAAGAAAATTGTTAAATATTACCTACCAAAATCATTTATTTATTTAAAGCCAAAGATTTTTTAATTTTGGTTGCAAATTATTTTTTAAAAGCAACTTGTAGTAAAAACAAAGTGAAGCCAATAGCATGGCTCTTCTGGACGCGTCCTTTGGGATGACTGGGCTTTGTTTTCAAGGTCATAGCTATACACCCATGATACGTCACCAGTTTGATCTGCTAGAGGAAATCTAGATTGTCGTTGACGATGTTCAACAGCTCCTGAGCGATGGTTTTGCTCAACATTTTGCAATTTTGGAACTATCATTGTTTATGAATATCTCTCAAAAATTTCCAAAGCAGCAATGATTATTAGGGTAGCTCCTATGAAATGTCTACATATAGACTGCTGGGAAACACAGAAAACAAGCTGTTCATAATTTTTTTACTGGTATCAATGTAAGAAGCTAATATAGTAAAAAAAAACTCCATTGTTTGAATTCTTTTAACATTAGTCAGGAACGCTATGATTTGAATTTCTTTCAATATAAACGGCTACAGAAATGTTCATTTAAAAAGTTTTTATTCAAAACAGGACGTGGTAAGGCTCTTAATCACTCTAAAAAAGAAAAAATTCTGATTTAAAATCTTAGGGTCCGAATCCAGTCCAAATATCCGATAATGGAAGAAGGATAGTTGAAGGGACAACTATGAAGATACAGTGTGATGTTCGCTGGAATGAACACATTTTCCATGTCTCTAAAGAAGCATTTAAGTGTCTTGGTTTTTTGAAACGGTGTAAGATGTACTTCACTCCATCCGATCTCCTTACTATTTATACCACCTACATCCGACCGAAAATTTAATACAACTCTCATGTTTGGGCCGGTGCCTCAAAGTCTATTTTGGGGTTACTCGACCGTGTGCAGGAGAGGGCGAAGAAGCTCATCAGTGACAGTAGGGTATCCAACTCTATTGATTCACTGGAGCATCGACGCAGTGTGGGGTGCGTTACTCTGTTCTATCGTTACTACAATGGATTTTGCTCTGACGAGATTAGGGATCTTGTTCCCGAAACTCGCACATTTTTACGTAGCACACGTTCATCGTCTAGAGCTCATCCATTTGTGGTCGATAGCCCAGGGAATCGTACGACGCATTACAGAGAGAATTCATTTTTCGTCTGTGGAATAAGTTGCCTGTAGACGTGTTTCCTGTCTGTTATAACGTTGGAAAGTTTAAGTCAAATGTTCACAAACACTACTCCCTCTTTCGCTCTCCTCACAACCTATTTTCCTAGTTCTGGTACAATGCACTGCATGTGTAGAGGTCATCCCCTGAGTACTGGTCCAATATAAAAAAAAACAACTCCAAAACAAAGATGAAAAGTTCTTAGTCAGTGCCAGTCTAAGAACAGTGTACCATATTTTAAGGTCGTGCTCATACATAGTCCACCGAAAACTGTAAGAAACGCAAATCACAAAGTCTGCAGTTTGCCAAAAATACAATGACATAGTCCGCAAATTGTTTAAAGTTGTATTTTCCGATGAAAAAAAGTTTAACATTGATGGTCCCGACGGGTATAATTATTACTTCCCTAAGGTAAATAAGAGGACACAGCAATGTGCGTCGTGTACTTCCTCGTTTTGGTGATCAGAATTGGCTCCCTAGATCGAGTAATTTAATACCATTAGATTTCTTTATGTAAAATGGCCATAGAAATTTTCGACAAACGAGTGCGTATGTACATGTAAAGCTGTGGAACACAGTTGTCCTATGAGTTATTCCATAAATGGTCATATCTTATGGAATTTATGATTCCATAAAAAAACAACAAATGACTAAAAATCATGTTTTCTATCTAATTCACATCTTGCATTAACGATTGTCTTTAATTATTATTATAATTTATGTATGAATATTTGTATTTCATTTAATAAAATCTTCTATTATGTTATTTCTGATGAAATATATATTCCAAATCCCTACACAATACTATGATATCAGACTGGTTTTTGTGGTATTATATTTTACTGAAATAAATAAACTGAAATAGATAGAGAACGACAAAAAATTAACTGGAATTTTTAATATCTTGCAAGCAACTAAGAACGCATGTTGCGTTCTAATTTTTATTATTATGATTTTTTCCTCAACTGGCCATTAAAATTTCTATTTATTTCTCAAATTTCAATAAGTTTTCTGAATATCTGTTTCCTGCTTTGTGTTTTCTCGTATCCATGTTTATAAATCTGTACGAGTTTAACAAATACGTTGAATTTGTTGTTCTTGTTGTTTGCGTGTATATTTATGTTGTCGCTACTGTTGCAAATAAATACAACAATTTGCCATAATTGTAACGTTTACATAATCTTTTCTCATCACAAGAGCTGAGCAAAAAAAAAAAGAAAAAAAATGAAAAGAAAATAAAACAGGAGCAGAGGAAATAAAAAATTATTTATATAAAATAAATTGTAAATCAAATACACAGAGTTGCTTTGTATGGCTTTGTTTACACAAACTATTTTCTTCTTTCTAGTGCAAATGCACATATACAAAATATGTATTTAATTCGTACAGTAACGGTTTAAAGATGGCGTGTTTATGTTTTGCTAGAGAGGCTGGGCAGAGAGAAAGAGTGAGCAAAAATATATAAAGAAAATAACGGATGCTACAATTACTACAGCTTGGGATTTTTTTTCTGTAATATTTGTTGTTGTTGTTTTTGAAGTAGTTGTATTATTTATAGTTGTAGTTGTATAACGTGAGTATACGTGTGTTTATTTAAGTCGAAAGCAAGTTTTTTTATTTGTACTCTTGTGAAAATTACGTGGAGTGTGTGTTAGTGTGTTATATTAATTGAAAAAATGACAAAAACATGCAGTTTTTTTTTTTGCTTTCCTGTAACATTTTGTTCTGCCTTCATTGCTGGTATTTTATTCACGTGTTGTTTTTGTCCTTGTTGTTATATTTCTTGTTTCTTGTATTTTTTTATTTTTCTTTCTGTACCAGGTGGAAGATTAAAGATAAAATAGTGATTATAAAGAATTCTTGTCCTTGTTTTGTTATTGCTGCACACAAATACAGACACAAGCGAATGCACATACGCTAACAACAACACAAACAAACAGAAACCTTTAGACTTGATTACATTTTGCGTGAGATTGGCAAACGTTGAATGGAAAAAATTAAAAAAAAAAATAGCGAAAAATATCTTTGAAAGAAATTTATTTGTTTGTGCCATGCTGAAGACTGGATATTAATACTACAAAAACAACAACAAAATAATAATAATAAAAATAAAGAAGGAATAAAGTTTTTTCTTACAACATGTTCTTTAAGAGTTCTGCCTGATTTTAAGACCTATTATAGAGAGCACTGTTTGCAAACATTAATAACTACATATAAAATATAATAACGTATTTTTCAAATTAATTTGGCTTCACTTCATATTAAGTAGAAAAAATTAATTATTTTTAATAGCTTTCTTAAAAAATAACACTTCAAATGGCAAATATATATTATATAATATATTTGTATAACCAAAACTATAATTTTTTAATTATATAATAATTTAAAAAGTGGAATGTGTCACTTGAGAACAGATTGATCCATCCGGCTATTTGTTTCATTCAATCTTATATACACTTAATACCACTGTGTATTAACTCGCTAGACTTGTATTGTTTTTCTGACTTATGACTGTCTTGCACAATATTTAAAATTAACCTCTGACTCTTCCTACTACTTACACTTCTTTATTACCTATTAAACTAATCATGAAATTTCTAGTGATTTGCTAAAGATCATTCCATTATGCAATGTACAAATATAATTGTTACGCGCATACACATGCACAAACAATTAGAACGGCAACAGCAAACAATTAGAACGCAGCAACAACAACAAAATCATCGGTTGTTTATTTACTTGGAATTTTACTTTCTTTGTATCATGTGCGTTATTTGTTTGTGTATTATGTTTTTGGCTTTATCTTGTATGTGGGCATGTACGTGTACAACGGCGTGTGAATTGGTTAAGGGCTAATGCTCTTAATGGGCTTTGGCCTACCAACTCATTAAGCCTTGTCTTCTATTAATTGCTGCCAAATTGCATACAGTAGATATTAGAAGGATCAAATACTGCAGCAAGCGGTTTGTCTATATGGCTACAAACTTATGGCAAAAATTGCGTCCTTTATTAACCTTGCAGGGGGCGTAAATAATTCTCCCCGTGATATGTATACCAACATAACAGAAAAAAAGCGAAAATCGAACACACGTAACATACGAAATTTGAAAATAATGGTTATTTTTTGATCAGACCATGTATATTTCAATTGAAGGCACAGAATAGAATGGTGGACAGTGTCAAATGTCTTAGAATGATTAAGTAAGATAAGAGAAGACATCATTCGGCGTTTATCAATTTGGCATCTTATTTCCTCAGACACATCGATCAGAAAAGTACTATAACTATGCTTTGGCCTAAAATCTGATTGTCACTCATTTAACAATGAATTTTGTTGTAAGTAATTATTTGTTTGTTTATTTATGACGAGAGCTTTGAAGGAGCTCACAGTTTTCGGAACTCCAAATGAGATAATTTCAAAAGTTTTTCTCTTATTGGGTTTTTTATAATTAAATTTTCTATCAATTCAGGTAATTATGTTTTTGTTTTACTTGGAGGTAGCTGTGCAAGCCAGATTTAAACCGGACTTTTTGTTTAAAAAAAAACTCTTAATATTTATAAGTTTTTAACTATTCATATCTTTTTTCAGCAATAGGAGAGACAGAGGGGGAGAGCGCGCGAAGAAGAGTGTAATATTTTGCTGCTATTACCGCTGTTTAAAATTTGAAAAATAAAAATTCAACAAAAGAAGCTTTTTCAGTTTTAAATATTTGAAGTTGTGGTTGTTGGTGTCGGCAGTTCAGTTCGTTTGTGCGACTTTGTTTGCTTTTAAAATAAAGTTTATTTTCATTTGTAAATTTTATATTTTATTCCCACTTTTTTTTTCTTCTTGTGTAGGAGTATTTATCTTTTCTTTTTTATTATTATTATTTTTTTTTCCTTGATTCAAAAGACTGGGTTGCTTAACTAAATTGCTTTGTCGCTGCTTGGCTGATTCACTTAAGTGTTGTTGTTGTTGTTGTCGATGTAGTTGGTTTTTGTGTTGGTGCTGCAGTTATTAGTGTTGCAAGCTGTACCTACTAAACACTGCACAGTGTTGATTGTAACAGCAGCAGCTGCAGCTGCTGTGGATTGTATACACATACATACATTCACAAAAGAAGGACAAACTAAAAAGGATGTAAAAATAAGTAGCAGCAACAATATTTAAGCAAATTTGTGCCACATTATTTTTTTCCTTTTCTTCTTCTTTTTTTTTTTTTTTTTTTTTTTGATTTTTTCTTTAAATATAAACAAGTACAAAGTAAAACTTGGCATGTCGTGCAATAACATTCTTTGCCACTACATGCTCTCATGCATCTCTTGGAGGCAAATGTTTGGCCATTTGCTTGTTTGCCAGCCTGTCTGTCTTTCTGTCTGCCAGCCTGCCTGTCGCTGTGACAGACTGTTGCTTTGTAATTGCTATGGCAGACAGCAATTGCTGGCTGTTTGTTTTTGTTTGTTGGTTGAACGTTGCCACTTTTCCGCTTTTATACACTTCCGCTAATTCCAAAGAAATATAAAAGAGCAACACAAAGGGCCTCGGTACTTTTTTTCTATTGCGCTCTTCCTTGTTTTTGTCTTCTATTTGCCACTTCCTCATTTGTGTAGATGTTCCACCTGCCTCCCTCGCACTTGCTCAGCATGATTGTTGCACAAAGTGCAAATCCATTTTTGTTTCCTTGGCAGAAACACCGCTGCAGCAAATTTGCACCCAACATAAATTCTTGTAACAACTTAAAAAGAGCTCAAGCTAAGGAAATACCCATACACAAGAAAAAAAGTTTACATGATAAGAAAAAGAAGAACATTTAACGCTTACAGGGTTTCCTTGACAAGATTTTCTGTGAACGCTTTTGAAGCAGTTATAAATTGTAAGAAAAAGTTTTCTTCAAGAAACTCAAGCCAACAATATGAAATATTTTAGCATAAAATTGCTTAATCAACCAAGGAGACTTATTACATACAGAAAGAAAGAAAAAAGTAAAATGACAGCACAAAGAAGTTCAGAGATATTCATTTCCACTTAATTAGCTCTAATGCTTTTGCAAATAAGCAATTAAAAGACATCTCGTCAAACCGTTTAGCAATTAAGAAAATATTAGAGATCTGCCAAAATATTCAATCAGGTAAACATTTACTTTGACTGGCCTTTGAAAGGTGTTAACAGTGGAGCCAGAAATTTTTGTTGAATAATTTTCATATACCAAATATAAAATCTTAATTTTAGAAAAAAAAATTCTTAAAATGTTTTTTAATAAAAATAAAGTTTGTTAATTGTTACAAAACTATGACTGTTCTAACGAAAGATAAGAACAATAATTTAAAGCAAAAAACTGCTTGGAAAACATGCCAAATTTTACGCTTGTGCAAACATTTTGTATTATCAATGGGAGTGTTTGCCTGTTTGCACAAATAATTGAAACATGTTTACACGAAAATCAAAAATTTTTTATTTTCGTATATATGTTAAGCGCTAAATTTTGTAATTTTAGTGAAAGTGGTACAAGAAGAAGCATACAAAATAATTGAAGGAAATTTTGTTGAATTGAAAGTCTGCCTTCTTTGTGGAATAATTAAAACAAAAATCACTGGGTCAACTGATTCTCAAGAAATAGAGGCTTAAAAATGTTTGCCAAGAAGTTAAAAGAGGTCAACAAAGAAATGTAAAAAATTCAACAGTATTTATTTTCAATTAATATGTTCAATAACATATAAATTTTCCTGACGATGATAACAAATTGTTATCGAAGTATTGAAAATAAATACTGTTGAAATAAAACGATCTTTAGCTGCAAAAACAAGAAATAATTGCTTAAGCAAGATCAATAAATAATTTATATTTTTAATTTATATTTTGTGGACTTCATATGGTGAGCAAAACTGCGTTAATACAGCCGCCGTTTGCTCTCGTTAAAAACAAAAAAAAATTAATTTGTGTTTTTATGAATTATGTTTGTGTCGTTTTACTTCAAATGGAAAGCGTATGTTTTCCAAACGGTTAGCGTAGTTTACTTAGCCATTAACTATGTACACATGTATGTATAATAAAAAGTTACTTCAAGTGTCACTATATTAAAGAAGTAAAATTTCAATGAATAATTATTAGAACACTGAATCTCAAAAATCTTTGATTATGAGAAAAAGATCTTTGATCTTATTTGAAAAATCTGCAAAATTAAGGTACAATTTTCATTCTGGCAACGCTGAGTGTTAAGCTTTTTTAAATTTGTTCTGTATTCAATTCGTGATCAATGAATTTCATATGCGATTCAGTAGCGACGCGCACCACGCGTATGACGAAAAACTTAAGATCAGTTAAAAACATCGCCGCTAACCTGTGAAAGTATGCGAGGTCGTACGTACGTGTTTGCTGAATGCACCCCAGAATCATATCCAGTAGTGAAGTTCTATTGGGAATTCAATGTATTCAAAAATAAAATCACTGATGTGGACTTGGGTCAGCTTCAGTGATGAGGCTCAATTAGAGCCAAAGCATTCCTAAAAATAACTGTTTGATGTGCATTTTGGCTTGACGGTGTGATTGATCTTTAGTTAATTTTATTTTATTTACATCGTATTTTAAGAGCGTGTTCTCTAAACGGATCCCAGGGCAGGTCTAAACTGATTCCAATAATTTTTAGTGATTAAATTCGATTGGAGATCTAATAACATCACCCAATTCATACAAAAAAAGTCACTCCTTGATGTAGATTTTGAGTCACATTCAGTAGTGATGTTCATTTGGAGATCCAATGCCACTCAATACATCAAAAAAAACTATTTGACGTGGATTTTGAGTTGATGGTTTGATAAATCTTTATTTCCTTAAGAGTGTGGCGGATAAGTGGACCCAAGAGTAGTTGTATTATCTTCAGTATTGTTAGTCAATTAAAGATCCATCGAAAGCATTTCTATAAACTTATTTTTTGATATAGTTTTTGGCTCTCCTTCAGTAGTGAAGTTACTTTGTAGTTCTAATACCATCCGATTCATCCCAAAAAATATATATATTTAATGTGGATTTTGAATTAACGGTGCTATCGATCTTTATTTACTTAAGAGTGTTGACAACTGCACAACGACACTAAGCCCCAGAGCAGTTGTCAACTCATTCCAATTATTTTAAAATGAATACCCCTAAAAATCATGCTTTGATTTGGTTTTTGGGTTATCTTCAGTGATTAGGCTCAATTAGAGATCTGCTATCACGCAATGCATCATAATTGAACCTCTGTTTGGCTTGGATTTTGGAAAGTCTCATTCGCCAGGCCTACATTGATAATGGTCAGTGCTAAAGGTCGATGAATATTTTTTCCTGAATTGTATTATATAAACACTAATAACAAGTGCTTTCGAATATGTTATAGGGAATGTGTTGTACAAGCATGTTAAAGGCATGCTCATTTTATATACAACAGAGATGAAGTGAACAGCAAGAATTGACCAAGTTAGACTTTTTCTTGTGGGGTTTTCTTAAGTCACAAGTCTATGCGAATAAGCTACAAGCCTCAACGAACCTCGAAGTCAATAGAGTTTAACTTAATGCTCTAAAAACATTCAAAACTGCATTTTAAGTAAGCAAGCCACACGGCAAAACCAAGCCGGTTATATTTTCTATACAATAGCATTAATAAATAAGGCTTGCAAATGAATAGAAAATTTCAATATTAGTTTAGTTTCAGGTTGTTTTGTTTAATTATAAATATAACAATTGTGTCCTCACAGGACACAATCTCTATAGGAATTAAATTGTTATATGATCCTGATTTCTTTCTTTTTCATTCAATTTTTTTTTAGAAATTTTCATTTTCATAGAAATTTTATTTTCTTAAATTTTATATATCGTATTATTTCGGCAGTACACAACTCAAACCTTTTCTTTGACCTTTAGCAATATTTTTATGCCACTTACATTTTCCACAAATAATCTTTACTGTCACAAATCAAATGACAAATCCATACAAAACAAACCAGCAGCACCCAGCAACACTCAACAAATACACCAAAGCAAACACCTACACACATACACTCCCACTCACATACAAACACATTCGGGGGGTCCTGTAAATAAGCTACAAAAATTCATGAAAATAAACTTTATAACTGCAAGGCAAATGAAGTAAAATATAAAATTTATGCACAAAACAAATAATGTCAGGGCGAAAAAATGAGGCAAATAAAGAAAACAAACATCAAGAAAAAAAAATAGCAAAATAAATTTTATAAAAAATGAGCATCTTTGCAAACAAGAAAAAGCAAAACAAATTTGTTAGAAATTCACCAGCGAAATACATAAAAAAACATAAAATAAAAATATATTGAAATAAATAAACGAAATGTTCAAAGTGAATTAACGCCTTGACGAAAGGAAAATCCTTTTTATAAACTTTTCATTTTTATACATTTCCACTAGTTGTTTTTGGACGAAGGCCAAACAACAGCCAGCAAAGAATCAACAACAATAAAGAAGATCCTCCTACACTAAACTAACTGCAACTAGCAGCACAATATGTTTGCTGGCAGCCAAAAACAGGCAGCAAGTAGTTATTCGGATACATGATGCATACACATACATATATAGCATTTCTTGTAAAACAGCAGAAGAGAAAAAAACAACACAAACACACAAAACTTGAAATATACACAAAACGTGCATTAAGTTTTAATACTATTAAATTTATAAACAAAAAAAAAAGAATTATAATCAAATAAAAAAAAAATCTGGTGAAAAAGCTTGCAGGCTTAAAAACTATCAAACGAACATGAACAACAAATAAACAAGGACATTTAAACAAATAAGCAATAGAAATAAACAGCATTAAAAACAAAGCAACAACAGACAAATTCTTACTGTTTAAAGTGCAAAAGTAAATGAAACACAATCAAAGGCATTTTCCCTGCTGTTTGTGAACGTGTGTTAGTGTGTAGTGTATCTTTGCGCTTGTGTGTGTAAACATATTATCACAACATGATTAATTTCATAGTTCAATAAATTCAAGTAATTCTGGTAATAATCTTTGTACAGAGTGGCTGACGAATTGTGCTACAAGATTAAGTGTAATAACTTCATACCCATAAAGATATTGGAAGAATTTTTATGCGTTTTAATAGCATTTGATTCCAGCAGGATTGAGCCACTACACTATAGTTTAATAAACTAATGGAGTTTTCTTTTCTAACAAAAATGTTACAATTATTTTGCTTTTTGCCCGTTTTTATGTCCTTTTCTAAATAGAAGGCAACAGTGTAAATAAAAATCGTGTTCTCTTCTAAATATGCTGCATGAAGAAGGGCAATATATGAAGCATATTTTGCCCTTTGCTTCAAGCACGGGGTGAGATTTTGTCTGTTTTTACTAACCTGCATGCTGATTTATACTGACTTATATTTATGTTTTGTGTAAAAATATTTATTCTAGTTTCCATAATTTATTGACAATTATTTATGAAACACATATAAAAGAGAAAAAATTAGTAATATGTATGTGTTTCAAATTAGTAATGCCAACGTTTTTTATCTACACAGCAAGTTTTGGTATAAAAGCACTTCAAAACTGAAACGCTAATTGCTTTTTATTGTTTTATACAATATTTTGTGTTCTTTTATAAATGCAAAATATGTAACACTTCTTAGAAATCATGTTAGCATTTAAAAATGTTGCCTAATCACATGTAACATTCTATTTTTAAGAAAAGAAAACACAATAAAAAAGATGCTTGGATATCAAATTTCAAATGTTTCATTTTTCTTAAATTATCCATATACCAGATATAACGCGTTCTGATTTTTTTTTTTTAATTCCCAAAATCGGTTCCTCTTGAAGCGCCAAAAACAATATGGTAACTTCAATTTTCCCACTAACTTGAATGACCGTTAATACTTCAGATACAGGAACCACGAACAAAATACGTGTCGAATATTACAGACCAGTTCCGTTTCGGTTAGCGAAGCGGTTGCGAGTTTTTTGGGGATTCCCAATTTCGGCTTCAGGAAACTTCGAACACGTTCCAGTTTTTCTGAAATTCCCAAATAGACTTCAGGAATTGCTAAAATCCCCCACTTTCCCCGAAACAATATGGCAACTGCAATTTTCGCACTAAAGCGAATGATCGTTAATAGTTCAGATATACGTTCCACGGCTAAAGTGAACATCGTATATGAAAAACCAGTTCCGATTCGGTTAGGGAAGCGGTTAAGAATTTTTTTTTTTTTTTTTTTTTTTTTTGAATTTCCAAATTTGATTTAAGGAAACGCCAAAATTCCCCCACTTCCTTAGATGCACTACGGCAACTTCAATTTTTGCACTAAAGCGAATGGCCGTTTATAGTTCAGATGCATGATCCATGGCAAAAACGTGCACCGAATATTAAAAAACCGTTCGTGAATCCCAAAATCCCGTAACAAATGCAAATCTTTTCAAAATTGTTCTTTGAAGACCAAGCTCATGTGCTCGATATAGAACTGAGGTTGATGGATTGTACTGAACACTTTTTTGAGCAGCAGTAATGTTTTTATCCGATCCTGCACTAGGTTGTGCAACATGCATGCGCCTATCACTTACAGACACTTTTTCTTCGAAATCATTCACTTTACGATAAATAGTGCGTTTTGTTGGCGCATTGTTACTCCCAAAAACTTCACGTAACTTGCTTATCATCATAGTAGGCAATGAATATATTTCCATAATAGATTTGCCACGTTTCTACATCATGATCAAAATTCAAAATCTTTCAAAATTTAAAAATTCTAAATAAAAAACCTTAGTACAGAAAACATGAACTCACTGTTTGCTTTTTTTTCTTCTTTATTTATATTTTTATTAAATTAGCCTTAAATTCAATAAAAATATAAAAAAATTACTACTCGTATTAAATTATACCCATCTTTTGTAATCGCAATGTGATCTCTCTTGTTATATGATGCTTTAAAAAAAACTCTTTCATAGAAAAATCAAAACAAGATTAAAAAAATTGCACTTTAATAAAAAAAAAACTTTTTTCTTTCACTTACAAACCGAAACTTTTCCACCCTCAAACACATGCAAAAACTGAACGAGAATGCCTACTTTTATATACGAGTATTTATTTCTATTCAATATGAATAAAATAAAATAAAATTACAATATGTTTATATAAAAATTCAGTTTTCTACAACTTTTTTCAACAAACATCAACTTGTTTTTCCATTATAAATCTTTTGTAACTAAAAAAAACTACGAATAAAACAGAAAATATAGTTACAAATCGTATAAAGTATGAAGGCGCTGGAAAAAAACGGCATTAAAAAAAAGTTGTTTCTTGTTAGAAATATAAACCTTGAAACTTTTTAAATTTAACCTCTTTAGTATTAGAATGAACAGTGGGATGACTGAACAAAACAATAGTATAAAAGGAAAGTATTTAATAAAATATAAACAGTTTGGTTTTTTAAATTTTCCTAGCTGTCTATGTGTCGACAATTTATAGGAGCTACCCTAATCCTCAGTCAACTCGGAAACCTTGGAAATGTATTCTCAAACATTAAACTTTATATGTATCTTAATAATATTCTCTTACTCCACTGTTTATAATTTTTTTATTAAGCTACGTATACACGGTTGTCGGATCTTACAACGTTGTCAGAAAAACCATTGTCAATCAATTGTAAGACCACAATATTGTCAGGCATCTGACAATCGTGAAAACACTCTTCGTCGGCATTGCCAGATAATTGGCTAGTATTGTAAGCTCAGTTTAAATTGTCAGATGTATAAAATTAATGCACCTGATAATGGCATCATTGTCAGAAAAAAGTTTGGTGGGCAACACTGCCAAACAGATGATTGTTGATATACATAAGTGGCAATGCCTTACAACATATCTGGCAATTTTTTCCATCTAATAATCTGACAACCGTGTGAACTGACAATTTTTGTTGTCAGATGAATTATTTGTCAGACCATAGTCTGACAATGAAATTGTAAGATTTTCTTACGATCGTCTGAAAACACAATTTACTTCAGCGAGACAAGTTTTCATTGTCACTACATTGTCAGCATGTTGCCAGATCTTACAATTTTGTAACATCTGACAACCGTGTGTACATAGCTTTAGAATTAATATTAGAAGCTAACAAAGTGAATAAACTCAATTGTTTGAGTTTTTAATAAATCAAATAAAAGATGAAATCAAATTGATAAATAAATCAACGGGCATACTGCGTATCTCTTTTACTGCACAATTGGCGATGAGTTCAAATCTAGCCCTAGTTTTGGGACACCCTATTTATGGTATCGGAATCAGAGAAACAAATATATGTGCTATATGTGAGGAGAACAATGAAACATTGGATTGCTGCTCTCTCACAACTCAATGAAGAGGAGCATACTAGAAAAAGGTGTGAAGATTCGTGCAAAGCAGTGAAGTTTTATAATCGCTGGAATATCGCTAGTATGAGTCATGTGAATTAGAAGCAAAGCAGATAGCACTAAAAACCGCGATCAGGTTAAACGCATGGACCCATAGACCATGGAAAAAGAAAAGCTGTCGCACACATCAAGGAAATAATTAATAAATCCCTGGCTTCTATTATAAAAGAACTGCGTCAACATTTTCAATAACTTATATGAGTTTTAGCACCCATTTGATTCGTAATCCGCCTGCTTATATCTAGTATACTGTATGTAACGTAATATTCTCAAATCAGAAAGTTGCAAGGCTGTACAAAAATTTACCCTCTATGATCTGATTATTGCACTAAGTTTCCCCAAGCTTCCGAAACTTCCACTTGGGAAGCCATTTTGTTGCTAGGAAGTCAAAGTTCTGTGCTTTTTTCGTGTATAAATATGACAAGCCTTGGTTTACCTCTTAATCTAACCTGAAGCTGATCTAATATGAACCTGACCTAGGAAATCGTCAAACTATATAACCATTTCCTTGTAAAGTTACACCAAAGCTCCATTGGAAAAACAGGAAAGCAGCTTTCCCTGAAAACTTTTGATTACAAGACATATCATTTTTTGTTGTGGTTAAGCTGTGTATCTCAGTTGAAGTATTCTGGCAACGGCTTAAAGTCGCAATCGTAGGAGAAAAGTACTTTTAGTTCCTGGTGTTAGTGACTTAGAGGTTCAAATCAAAGCACTCTGCTTGCTGAAGCATAGAGGGGAAAGAGTCCTTCCTTGTTGGTGGCAACTAATTTAGTGTTTGATGCAAAAACGTCCAATCACATCTAGTAAGCATCGAGATTTCCGAATCTTCCACTGTATTAGATAAAATTTATAGAACGAACCGTATGGACGAACACACAAAGAGACAGATATTTTTCTTGTATAAAAATTTATACTCAGTAAAACTTTTATTCCTTGAAATGTTGTTATCAGGTTTGTTAGAATTCAAAAAAGAAAAATCCAAGGAAAAAAAACATTAAGGAGATATATCATCATCGTTTGCCTGAACACGCTGGAAAGGTGAGAGGAAAGGGGAAAGAGAAATAGAGATGTTAAAAAGGACATAATGACAGTTTATACGTTCTCTTGTAGGTGGCTCTTTTAATAAAATAAAAATAAAAAACTTTAATATAAAGTTCCTTGGAAATCAGTAAAAAGTATAAATTGTAAATGTATTTGTTTAAGGATTTTCTAAAGTTTCTTTATTTTATTTTTATTGTTGTTGCCGTTTTACTTCTATTTTATTTGCAAACAGACATGTGAATTATTTTACACATAAAACTTTTGTAATTTTAATATAAACTTTTGTTATCGCCAGCAACAAAACACAAAACAAAAAACACATTCAAACATTCATAGGAAAAAGGTAGCAAAGTCAAAAAACTTTTAAAAGCTCGACAGGATTTTCAAACACAAGAAGTTTAACAAACAAGTAGTTCTGGGATGCCAACTCAATCGAAAAGGCGAAGTAAGTACAAAAACACGGTAAATAAATTTGAATTCAGTTTTCTATTTGTCTGTCCGTGATGGAAATCAAGTTTTCAAAGATCCCAGAATCATTGGAAACTTTTTTCTTTTTGCTTTGAAGGCCTTATCAAGCTAAAATTTGTTTGACTTTTAATTTTTAATGCAATGAAAAAAGACAAGTTGTGAAATTGATTTACATCAGCATCTGCCATGACGGCTTAATCTAACAATGGACCAACTCCACAGGGTAAATTATACACGTTTCACGCCCTCGTGTGGCTTCGAAGGCTCACATAGGTTGCAAGTTTTCACCCTATAGACGACCCTGTAGCTTAACAGTTCGGTCTTGGTAGTCCCTCCTGTATGCAATTTCCCAATAGTCAATGGAAGACAAGGCTCAATGAGTTGGTAGACCGAAGCCTATTAAGAGTATCACCCCTTAACCAGCTCAACCGTCTAACAATCACTCCTGGTGTCTTACAGTACAAATATCTGTTACACCTCGGGAGTTGTTAGCTCCCGAAAACCGGCATGCACCATAGCTATGAGAGAAACTAACTCTCCTACCTGCGATTTTAGATTTAAACAACAGCCAGAACATTTCAGCCCAGGTAGGCACCTCATCCATGATTAGCACCGAGAGATCTGCAAGGCAGAATCTCTCGGGGGCTTTTCTGATCCCCGATTTGTCAATTTTAACCCTTGGTATGGGTTACGGAAGTCCAACACAATATGAGTCATGCGGCTTCCAATAGTTCTGTTTGCTACAATAAATACGGGACTCCTTCACCTACATGCCCCAGAAAACAAAATGCCCTGATTTGGTCTACGCCAAGGCAAAGCCGGCTCCCCGAAGGGTGAAAAAACTAATCTATATTTTCAATTTTTTCATTCAATAATTTATTTAGATTGTCGGGATATAAAGTTGAACATTTGAGAATATCTTTAAAAAATTTCCAAAGTCCGCTGATGATTAGGGAAGCTCCTATGAAATATCGACATATAGACAGCTGGGAAATATAGAAAACAAGATGTTTATAATTTTTGGATTGGTTTCAATGTAAGAAACTAATATAGTGAATAAAACTCAATACAAGATCCTAGGCCGCTGAGTAGCTCAATTATTGGAATGAAAGCGCTGGTGAAGAAGATGGAATTGATATGTGCTGTCTGAGCCGATGAAACAAAATAGAGGGATGGGTTTTATTTTGTTTGCTCAGAATAAATCCCCAATTGGGAAGAAGACAGGGAAAGATAGAAATAAAACAAATGGATTAGAAGTTATAAATAAATGAGGTTTTGATATTTTATAACGAATATTTTACGTTTCTCAGTATGCAGGTCCTCCAGTTAATGACTTAAAAAATATATAGGAATTAGAATTGACGACATTGTGACCATCTGATGGTAGGTTTGTAGCAAGAGCAAAGAAAGAGATAGCTACTACTTTTCATAATAATTCGGCGGATTTCAGAAAAAAGAGCTTTCGTTTATAACTATGTGAAACAATCTGACAATTGAATTATTAGTGTTAAAGTTTTGGCCATAACAGCCGAAAAAAATTAAATTATTTATAATAGCACTATTATAAATTAAGAGATTTTCTTTTTTTTTTTTTTTTTTTTTTTTTTTTGTTGTGAAAGGTTAAGTTTTTATCTTAAAACGCAGTAAATTGGGAGTGAAGTGTTATCAAAAAAAAAAATTATTTTATTTTAATCTTTTTTTAAAGGAAATAGCTTTAAAATTTTTATTTTTTTAAGAAATTCTTTTAAAAAAACCGTGTATTAGAAACACGCAAAAACAGGAAAAAAAACAAGAAAGTGAATATACTAGTACACAATTCATTCGAAGTGTTTTTACATCCGATTTTTTCTCTTCTTTTAGAATCGCGAAAGTTTTAAATGCAATTAAAATTAACGCTATTAATAATTAATGTCAATTCATTTGCTTTAAACCAAATTTAAGATAAAAAGATGAACAAATGAACAAAAACAATCAACAACAGCAACAACAACAATAACAGCAGCAATAAACTATGAATATAATATTTTCCCAAAGAAATATAAAATAAAAGAAATGGTTCATAATGAAGTCAAAAAGAAAAATTTAATGCGTGGAAAGAGTTCTCAGGGGAGTTTTAAGGAAATCCTTTTAATAAACCTGTGTACTAAAGAAATAAATTAATATTTTAATATGATAAACTTATTAAAACAAAAATGTTTTACTGAAATGTATTCGCTAAAATGCCAAAAAAAAAACTTGAGCTTTTTAAAAGACACCTAAAAACTATTAGGTGTACAAGTATGCTTCCGCCGCTTTGTAGTAGATGTCAGTAGCGGTAAGTGTTAGTCGCAATAAATACAAGCAGATGTAAGATAACATACAATAAGCTTACGTATTTGTAAACCGAGTCTTCCACTGTATGGATCAGAAAGTTATTCTCGATTAAATATGTCAGCATACGTGCCAAATTCTCGTCACTTGCGATTTTAATTGTCTGCTTTAATATCAGAAAATATGCGACTAATCGAATGCTCTTAAATACCTATAGTGAGGCCACCATTAGTGAAAGAACGTACCGAGAGTAGATTCAACGCTTCAAGAAATGTAATTTTGACCTCAAAGGCCATCACGGAGATGGAAAAAAGAAGGTGTTCGAAGATGCAGAATTAGAGGCATTACTTGATCAGCATACTTTACTAGTTTTGAAGAGTTCCTATCATGCTGGAGGGTTGCTAATGTAACACCAATACCCAAAAAGGGTGAGGCAAAAAACCACGAAAATTACCGCCCAATTGCAAGCTGCTCTGCGATTTCCAAAGTTATGGAAAGTATGATCATGATCGCCAATATGGATTTCGTAAGGGTTGCTATACAGGCGATCTTTTGGCATATCTCTCGAAGAAATGGTGCCACTCAATCCGTCATTTCCGTAAAAGTAAAGTGGTGGCTCTGCATATCTGCAAAGCGTTTCACAGAGTGTGGCACGCTCTGGCAAAACTTATTGCTTTTGGTGTCGATGATAACTTCTCTCTGTTTATATCGCGCTTTCTCAAAGCCCGCACTATACGAGTTGTTAGAGATGGAGTCTCATCAAACGAGTTCAAGATTAATTCAGGGGTACCGTAAGGCTCCGTTCTTTCTCCACCCTATTTCTTATTTTCCTCAACGACCTACTCTATCAAACTTCCAACACTATCCACTCTTTCGCGGATGACAGCAACATTTGCCATTCGTACTCTTTCAGTCATAGGCTCAGCCTATCGGAGATCGTTACTAAGAGGCAAAATATGAATGACTCACTAAATAGTGATCTTTTTTTAATCTCCAAATGAAGTCGTGAAAACAGGATCGCCTTTAACGACTGCAAGTGCTTCTTCATCTGTACTCATAGATGGTATAAATATTGAGGAATCGAATGATCTTGAAGTTCTTGGAATGAAGGTACAGTGTGATGATCGCTGGAATTAACACATTTTTCATGTCTCTAAAGAAGCATTCAAGTGTCTCTGCTTTTTGAAACGGTGTAAGATGTACTTCACTCGATCCAATCTCCTTACTGTTTATATCATCCATGTATATCCGACAAAAAATGGAACACAACTCTCATGTTTGAGCCGTTGCCCCAAAGACTATTTTGGTGTTGCTAGACCGTGTGCAGGATAGGGCGAAGAAGCTTATCGGTGAGAGTAGTGTTTCTAACTTTATTAACTCACTAAAGCATCGACGCAGTGTGGGGTGCATTACTATGTTCTACTGTTACTACAATGGATTTTGCTCTGATGAGATTAGGGATCTTGTTCCCGAAACTCGTACATGTTTACGTAGCATGGGTTCATCATCCAGAGTTCATCCATTTGTGATCGATTACCCTAGGAATCATATTACGCATTACAGAGATAATTCGTTTTTCAGCCGTACGCTCCGCCTGTGGAATAAGTTGCCCACATACGTGTTTCCTGCCTGTTATAACGTTTGAAAATTCAAGTCATATGTTCACAAGCACTACTCCCTCTTTCCCCCTCCTCACAATCTATTTTCCTAGTTCTACACTACATATCGCTCCTTTATTGCAATAAAGTCATATATCAAAAAATTAGCTTTTCGAGTTAACAATGCAGAATTGTTAATAGTACCACTTTTTATATTATGGCAAAAATTTATTCAAATTACTTTTAATTTGTCTCCTTTAGAAGATATTTTCTAAAAAATAATTTCTAAGACTTGTATGGAAGCTAAAAATTTGAAATGTGTTTTTCGCGAAAAATTGAGATATGACTATGTTGCAGTAAAGGAGCGATATGTAGGGGTCAACCCCTGAGTACTGGTCCAAGATAAAAAAAAAATTCGTGTCAATCAGAATCATTAATAGTGATGCAGCAAGCCTTTTCAAAATGCCTGGAAGTCATGAGAATGATTCAGAAACAAGCAAGTTGGGGCCGTACGAGTTGAAGCAGAGAGATGTTGGATGGCTTTTGTTTGTTTGTAAATGGTTGCTTGCAAAACCAAAGACGGAAGGGACTTCTGCAACGCATTGTGACTGGGGACGAAAAATGGTTTCATTACGATAATCTCCATCCAGAAAATCATGGGGATATTCTGACCATAATTCCACGTCGACGGCCAAACCGAATATTCACGGTGCCAGGGACAATCTCATTATTTAATAGGATCACCTCGTCATAGTATATGATGAGTTGTTAAAACTGACTGAAACAATCACAGGTAATCGTTATCGAACGCAGTTAATGTGTTTGAGCCGATCGTTCAAAAACAAACGGCCGCAATACAACGAGAGATATGATAAAATGATTTTACAGCACGACAATGCTCGACGCTATGTTGCAAAAGTAATCAAAACATACTTGAAAGCGTTGAAATGGAAAGTCCTACCCCGCCTGCCTTATTCTCCAAAAGTTGCTCCCTCGGTTTATCACTTCTTTCGTTCAATAGCACACGCACTGGCTGACCAGCACTTCAGGTCATATCGCTCCTTTATTGCAACATAGTCATATTTAAAAAAAATTTGTTTCGAGAGAAATGCATTTCAAATTTTTAGTTTTCATACAAGTCTGAGAAAAATTTTGTAGAAAATATCTCCTAAAGGAAACAGTTTAAAAGTAATTTGAATAAATTTTTGCCACAATATAAAAGGTAGTACTGTTAACAATTCTGCGTTTTTAAATCGAAAATCTCATTTTTTGAGATATGACTATGTTGCAATAAAGGAGCGATATGAAGAAGTAAAGAATTTGATCGATTCATGGACCGCTTCGAACGATGACCATATTTTTCAACGCGGAATTCGTACGCTGCCTAAAAGTGGTGGACAATGCTTTGAATCATTACTATATGATAGTTTTTTGCAATAAAGCCCCGAATTTCGGAAAAAATGGTGGAAGCAAAGCTGTTCAGCTATTAATTTAAGATCTTTGCAATTCATAATATATTATTTTATTAAATCTTGTAAATTAATAATTAAATAATTTTAAAAGAAGTAAAAATTGTAAAACAAGCATCATCTTTAAAAATCATCGGTTTCAAATAACGTGCTAAAAAAGTACCTTTCACAAAGTTCGGTTTCAAAAGCAGTACACTCTTTAAAAAATTGCTAAAATGTGGTAATTTTACGGTTTCACAATTTATCATCTCCAGCTTTGACTTTATCTGGCCAAAATTATTTTATTTAAATTCACCTGTTGTCCTTCAAACATTATCCATTTAAATAAAATGTCTAAAATGTCCTTTTGGTTAAATTTTAATAAATCCCTGCTACTTCTTTTGCTCTACGTAAAGAAGAAGCTTACAATTTTCCCATTTGTCATTTTCCAAGCATCTTTATTTGCCAATTTTACCCTTCTGCGCTTGTGTTCCTCTTTTCATATCATATTTTCAAAATCTCAAGGAAAGACCGACAACAAAACCCATATTTTATTTATCTATTGGACTGATCTCTTTGTATTAAATCTGTATTTGTATTCTAAAGAAATATTTGTGCGTGTATCTGAGTGTGTGTGTGTGTGTGTTTTTGTGTAAATGTTTTATTGCTGTTTCTTTTTTATAAATCATTGTGTAAAATATTCATCTTTTGAATTGTATATTTCAGATTTAAAATATTATTCATTCAATCGTTCTTACACTAAAAACGAAACAGTAAGAAGAATTTTTTATAAGGCCTGGCTGAAACGTTGCAAGGACTCCTTGCTCCGTCCTATGATCATATATTTTGTTGTAGACTATATGCCAGCCGACTTGAAATATGAAACGTACTTAAAATATGAAGAATTGAGTCTATTATTATTTACTCTATTAGATACTTATATATATAATAATCAAAAAATATGTACAGCCTGTTTTTGTATTTTCTAATTGTATATGCTCGCATGTCGACATTTCATAGAAGTTATCCTAATCAACAGTAGACTTGGAAAACTTTGCAAAGTATTTTCAAACATTTAACTATATATTCGATTATTTTAAATAAATTAATGAGAATTCAAAAAAAAAAGCGCAAATAATATTATGCAAGTAGAACTAAAAAAGCTTTTTTCTTAGAGAATGTTCTTAAATTTTTGAGTACAGCTCGAACTAAAAGCAAGAAAATATTCTTAAATTTAGCATGAGCTTTTTCTTTTTCTGTATACCTATAATTAAAAGCCAAAAACGTTTTTTAAAATCCATTTTGTAGCCACACTACTGCACCGGATTAGAGAAATTATTGAAATTTCATTTCGATATGTTCAGTGACCAAATCACCGAATACGATATCCAGCAAAATTATCGAAATTTTTCATTTTAGTATCATGGCTTACGATATCGAATAAATTGTATTGCAATAATATAAAAAAGTTAAAGATTTTTTTTTGTGTATTCGTACTTTTAGGAAACATATCGTTGGTCTCACGTAGAAAGGCCCTAACTCGCATTTTCCCTGAATTGGGCTCTTTTAGGGACTCTACTACGTTTCACACAAGTACACAGTGTCGCAAAGATTTAATTATATAATTTCATACATTTCGCTCTTACAAGTAATCGAGCAAAAAAAGTTACTTTTAGATGTACCTATTAATACAGTTTCTATTATGATTTTTCCTTCTCCTGTAAAATTGCAATTATGTTTGTTAGGGCCTTTCTACATGAGACCATCGATATGGTCTTAAATTTATTACATTTTGTTTAAATTACGATCCGATTTGCATCGTTTGCCATAATCTAGATGTATCGTAATGTTATTCGATACGATAGTTAATTCGATATCGTATGCGGTGATTAGACACCAGTATTTTAGTAGTAATTATTTGTTTGTATTAATATTAAATAATCGAACTTTATTTTTAATATTTCTAATATTATATGATGATGGGTTGGTATCATTCGTCTAGCTCGAGTTCAATCCTAGCTAAAGCCAAGAAATATTTTTATTTATAATTACGCCTCTGACATGCCAACGACACCCGGAATCCACACTTCAACTTTTGCAGACGATACAGCATTCTGCAGCGTACATGAAAGCCATCAAGTAGCTTCGCGAAATTTGCAGGAGTATATTTCAATATTAGAGATATGGTTAAAACGTTGGAAAATTAAAGTTAATGAACAAAAGTGTACTCACGTTACATTCACGCTGCGTAAAAAAACATGTTCAGCCATCCAAATCAACAATTCACCTATTCCGCAGCAAAATGAAGTCAAGTACCTTGGTATTCACCTGGACCGTAGGTTAACGTGGAAGTCTCACATAGATGCGAAAGTTACTCAGTTAAAGTTAAAAGCAGCTCAACTGAATTGGCTTATGGGCAGAAATTCTACATTGAAGCTGGATTGCAAACTTTTATTATACAACGCAATTCTAAAGCCTATATGGTGCTATGGAATTCAACTATGGGGTACCGCCTCCGCTTCAAACGTTGAAAAAATTCAAAGGCGACAAAACAAAATTCTTCGAACAATTACCGCAGCTCCATGGTACGTAAAAAACTCACGAATTCATAAGGATCTCCGTGTTCCTCTTGTAAAAGACGAATTTTCAAAGTACGCAACAAGGCATATCAATAAATTGGAACTTCATCCAAATCGTCTTGCACGCAATATACTTAATTTCGAAGGACACTCTCGGTTGAGAAGGAGGGACACCCTTGCCACCATCAGAACGTTAAATAGGTGATTTCACCGATATTGATCGTGCAAAATAAAACATTTTTGTCTAGCATTGGCTGGACTTAATTAATTTTATGTATTTAGTTTTAAGATTTGAATACTTATTGTTAGTTCACTTTGTGAAGATTCAATAAACAAATGAATGAGAAAAAAAAAAAATTTATAATTATAACAATAATTGCCGCGATCAATAACTCTTGATCAAAGAAGACAGGAAAAATAATTGAATACACTATTTCTTGGCTTTAGCCAGGATTGAACTCGAGCTAGACGAATGATACCAACCCATCATCATATAATATTAGAAATAGTAATTATTTGTTATTATTCCAGTTATTAATTTGTTACTAACACCAACAAACAGAATATGTGTATGTGTGATATTGCTGACCCTTCTTTAAATAAGCTCCTTAAACTACAACATCAGCCCTAATTCGAACGTACGAGTATAAGTATATCAACATTAAAAATCAATTTTTCACGAACCAACTAATATTAAGTGTGTCTCTTTTTCACATGGAAGCAGTATTCGCAGGAGATTCGATAGATCTTCTTACAAAGACAGAAGCAAATGGGAGTTATATATATTGCATCTGCTACAAGGCCTTCTTTAAGCCAGCCCCACAAACTTCGCCACTTTGTTTCTAGACAGCTATAAGCACGCACTGCTGTACATATTTTTCCAAATATAAGTACCTTTCTATCATGTTAAAACATTAATCAAAATGTAGATTTTAAGTGTCAAACTTTACGTTTCAAAATTGTTTTAGATAAATAATCGAACTTCCAGGGAAAATGATTTCCTATTGACCCAACCTCCGCCTCATTTACAGTATTTGAATTTGCTGCCACACTTTTTTCTTTTCTTTTTGAATATTGTCATCCACTTTAACACTTTATTCGCAACGTAATGGCAGATATCCTGGCACAATGTGTTTTCTATAGTCTTTGTTGTGAAAATATTAAAAAAAAAAATTATATTTGAAAAACGTTTTTGTTTGTAAATGATTTCGTATGGTCGTGCATTTCTTTTCTAAAGCTTTATTTAAGAATCATTTCTCTTTTTTTTTTATACGTTTTCCTTCAAAAATTGCTTGTTCATCTTTCTGCCATAAAAAGGATCATTTTAATTTTGCGTTCGAATTTAAAACCTTGAAGGACCATACCAACCAACAAAAATATTTATACTCAAACATACACTCTGTAGCAGCGGCAACAGCAGCAGCAGCAGCAGCTTAAGGGAAAGTTTCAAAAAAATATAATAAAATCCTGGAAAAATTGTATGAGTAAATTTTTTTTTCTTTTTTTGCTATTTTTTCACAGAAGGGATTTTCAGTGTTAAACACAATTTGATGAAGCTGATAATTTATGGTTTCAAAATAAGTTGTTAAGCAAATTTCACACGCACACAAACAAACACAAACACTCTGAGGGTATTTTTGTGTCTTTCCTCTAGATGAGCCAAAATGTCCAAGAGCTTTTGGCTTAAATAGAAAAAAATTTTGCCGGTTGTAAAAAAAAATTTGATAAATCATGATTTAAAATAAAGACGGAAGTAAATTATAAAAGATAAAATTATGTTGTATTTTATAATTCAAATATCTTTCTCTCTTACCCACCAGCACGCAAATATTTTATACATATAACATTTTCTTTGGTTATTAATAACCACTAATTTATGGTCGCAATGTACGAGGAATACTAACGAGTTTTAAAGTTTGAGTAAAACTGTATTTGACTCTTTAGTAGCTTTTGGTCAGGTATATCTCAAATTATAAAAAAATTATAATATAAAAGATTTATGTTGAACTTAAAGTGATAAAATCTGGAGGTTAATCGAGAATACGTAAAGAGATATTTCAGAATTTATGTGACTTTAAATCCTAGAAAATTTCCCAAAAAATATTTTATATTATTTATGTTTTGAGTCACATCTTCTTATACCAAGAAAGCTGAAAGTTTTTAAAAGGGACTTTAGTTTCATTTTACCCAAATTGATTTAAAAATTAAAATTACGGAGTTTTTCAAAACAGATCTTTAAATTCTAAGAGTGGCCAAATTGTTTAAGAAACTATCTTTTATTGAGCTTGTGTAGAGCTGATTTACAGCAAAGCATGTTTTTTTGGCCTAGTCTGACAGTGGACTATAGCCACAGCCCACGAACGACAATTTCTGGCAATATATTAAATTTGGTCTAGTTGCAATCACTAATCGCTTCCTTAATCCATTCAATGATCGAACCAATCAACTTACAGAAGTTAATAGGTTGAAGCCAAGAAAATAATTCAGACCTGAAGCAGACTCGTCTGATGTTCGTTACCCTATAGTTTCTTACATGTTGCAAGACATTTAATGATCGAAGTTAATAGGCTAAAGTCCATAAAGAAATTCAGAGCTGAACCAGACTCGCCTAATGTTCGTTACCCTATAGCTTCTTCCCTGTTGCAAGGCAACCGCATCTCGAGGATGGTCTGATCAAGAAATAATCATTATTTTCAAATTTCGTGAATGACGTATGTTCGATTTTCGCATTTTTTTCTGTTAGTTTGGTGCACATCTCTATTATATATGTTGGCAACATCAGCCATGACAGATCAAAAGGTTAGTCGTGTTTTGGTGTGCTCTTCGAATTTTTTACTAAATTTTGAACAAAAATAACATCGCATATCCATGCAGGAGCAGTTAAATATCGTGAACGACGATCTTGATTTCCTCAAAAAGGTCATAACTGGTGACGAATCAAGGGCTTATGGCTATGATCTTGAAATCAAAGCCCAATCATCCCAATGGAAGCGCCCAGAAATCCAAGAACGAAAAAAGCACGTCAGGTTCGGTGAAATAAGAAGGTTTTGCTCACTGTTTTCTTCGACTGCAATGGTGTGGTGGGCATCATGAGTTGGTACAAGGTCGTACAAGGTCAATAAGGAGTACTGCCTTGAAATTATGCGCCGTTTACGCAAAGCAGTTCGTCAGAAACGCACAGAATTGTGGAAAAAAATCATTGATTTCGCTCCATGATAATGCACCAGCTCACACATTGATGATTGTTTTGACGGATATTATTAGAGCATTTTTCTTTTTAAATTCTCAGCAATTTATTTGGATTGTTGGGATATAAAGTTGAATGTTTGAGAATATCTTTCAAAAATTTCCAAAGTCTACTGATGATTAGGGTAGTTCCTATGAAATGTCGACATAGATAGCTGGGAAACATAGAAAACAAGCTATTTATAATTTTTTACTGAAGAATTAATGGTTAACATCAATAATATATTTAAAAAACTTTTCTTTTTGTATAATGTAACTTACTAAAAAGTAAGTAAGATTAGAGCTCCGACCAGGGGAGACACCTTTTTTTATTTTTTTTTTATACAAAAATTAATGACGACTTTTTTGAAATGGTTAAAATATAAAATAAATGTTATTTCTTTCAAGTAGCTTTTTAATTTAAAACAGTAAGCCAGCGTCTCTTTTGCTTATAAATAAAGAAAATTTAAAATAAGGTACGCGTAGAAAGCTAAAGTGGCAAGAGTTCATGATGCACCACGCCATTGCAGTCAAAGAAAACAGTGAGTACAACCATCACATTTGACTGAACTTGACGTGCTTTTTTCGGTCTCTTCTGGACGCTTCCATTGGGATGATTGGGCTTTGGTTTCAATGTCATGGCCGTACATCCATGATTTGTCACCAGTTATGACCTTTTTGAGGAAATCTGGATCGTCATTGAGGATCTTCAACAGCTCCTGAGTAATGCCCTTGCGACGTTGTTTTTGCTCAAAATTTTGCAATTTTGGAGCAATCTTCACTGTTTCATGTTTCATGCCTAAAACATCCGTAAAAATTGCTTGCCATGAGCCGAACGATATGCCAACATCATCAGCTATCTTTCTGATAGTGAATCAACGATATTCCAAAATAATTTTTTTCACTGCTTCAATGTTTTCATCGGTTGTTGATGTGCTCGGGCAAACAGGACTAGCATTGTCATTGACATCTTCTCGGCTTTCCTTAAACCGGTTATACCACAACTGAACTTGTGTAGACCCGGCAAGCGCATTTTTTTTAAGTACAAATACAAACTGCGAAGTTTTTTTGCTTGTCTGCAAACACCCAGGGTCTGAGGCAGGAATTGAACCTGCAACCTAGACACTGTTTCTTTGATCCATTTTTACGAATAGAAAAAAATCGAGGAGTACACCAAAAAACGACTAACCTTTTTATCTGTCAAAAATAAACTGACAATCCGAAATGGCTGATATTGATAACATAACATAACATAACATAACATAACATAACATAACATAACATAACATAACATAACATAACATAACATAACATAACATAACATAACATAACATAACATAACATAACATAACATAACATAACATAACATAACATAACATAACATAACATAACATAACATAACATAACATAACATAACATAACATAACATAACATAACATAACATAATATAACATAACATAACATAACATAACATAACATAACATAACATAACATAACATAACATAACATAACATAACATAACATAACATAACATAACATAAAAGATATGTGTACCAACATAACAGAAAAAACATGCGCATATCTAATGTAATTCACGAAATTTTAAAATACCGGTTATTTTATGTAAAAAAAATAAACCTATTTCCTGTGTTTTAGCAACATATCTAAATTGTTTCTTTATCAGTTACTATATCTTAGTTATTATACCTGATTTTGTGCCTAACTTAATCTGTTTTCACAAACAGAATTACTTCACAACGACTACTATTAAAATTATATATAATAATAATATATTTTTTTTTTTCATTTAGATTCGGTTTTCTCGTTTATTCCCTTTACAACTTTGCCTTGTTAAACAGAATAAAAAAAATCAATTTAGATAAAATATTGCTGACACATGTTACTTTTGCTCATTTTTTTTTCTCATATTCCACAACAAAAACACATTGTTAAAATGAAAAATCATTTAGTTTTTACTCTTAACAAAACACAAATACTCAAATAATTTTAATTCACATGCTGGCAACACATACGCCATCACACATTACTTAAAAACATAATGAGTATTTAGAAAATAAAACACGCACACACACACATACACACACACAGACACACAGAGACACACACTCATACACATTTGTTAGCACCATTGGCTAACCAAATAAATACGAGGAACCATTGAAACCAAAAACAAAAATATATATATATATCTAATTTAATGAAAATACAATACAAAATGACGAGGATGCTGATGTTGACGATAATGGTTACTTTTCACTTTTTCTTAACCAAAAAAAAAAAAAAAAAAAAAAAAAAAAAAAAAAAAAAAAAAAAAAAAAAACCAAAAGTGTGCATAAAATGAAAACAATGAAAATGAGCAAATGAACAGATGAACACAAAAATATTTCAAGCATAAAATGCCAACAACAGAACTAAACAAATACGCTTTGAACAATTGAGCATTAATTTAAAGAAAAAAGAAAAAAAAATCGTTTGCAAATGTAGTAAATATTGCAAATTTCAACAATATGTGCTTTCATTTGATTCACATAAATTTTATTTACTTGCAATAACTGCAACTAAGTACGTAACAAAAACTGGGGGAAGGTTTGGTAATTATTGAACTCAAAACTGACACATTTTTACATTGCCTCCTCTGGCCCATGCCCCAAACATGTCTGCTTTCTGGTTGTACAAAGCAGCTGCTCTTGCATCTTCAGTTCAAAAATAGCAAAATAATATATTTTGTACCAAAATGTATCTCCCCTGGCGTGTTTTTTTTTTTATCAATTTTATTCATATTCTTATGTTACATACTTTAATATTAGCTATTATTATTTGGATGGGTATAAATATCAGTAGCTAATAGAGTAAATAGCAATAGACTTACTCCAAGTTAGTACTGGAATGTCACAACAGGCTAAACGAACTGGCAAGCCAGAACCAGGTCACCCTGATCTGGGTGTCAGGACATGAAGGGCATCACGGCAATGAAATGGCTGACATTTATGCCAAGAAAGGAGCAGAGGGAACTTTTATTGGACCCATTCCAACTTTTGCCCTCAATAAGGATCTCCTGGAATTCGGAGTCTAGCTTCGATAGTGAACGGACGTGTTGTTTTTGATCGGAGTTTTTAAAATTAAACCGGAATAAGTAATAACGGGAATAATTGAAAAAGTGTGATTTTATACTAAAAAAAACTTTGTGACATTTACCGTCATATATTTTAAAATAAAAATAAAAAAAATTAAATAAAAACTGCATGAGTGTACCTATCAGATGTAATTCTGAGAAAGAGCTCAGCTCCACCAGAAAAAGTCCTTGGATTTCTGAGGAGGAGTCTTTGAAAAAATCATTGGAAAATCTGTTGTCGCTAAGAGAAAGAAACCGCATGCGCTCGTGCTCACCACATATAGTTGTTACAACAGACGACAAACCATCTACCAGTTCAGTTATTGTAGATAAGCCGAAAATACAAGTAGGCATGGACAGGTATGTAACCGTGGTTAAACGGCAGCGAATCCCCAAATCCGCTCAAATGTCATCTCAGTCCAAAATACCCAAAGATGATAAGACCACCACGACAATGGATAGTAACAGGAGGAGAATGAGGAGATAAAAAAAATGGACGGTGTCCATCGTTGAACAACATTGGAACGAGACAGCTGGTCTTGAACACTCCAAGAAATTACTAAACTTTAATAAAAAGAGAGCCGAACGTGCTCTAAGACTGGACAGGAAAAGTCTCAGAACATGCACCTACAGGTCATTATAACTGCTAAAAGCACCTGCACAGGATGGGAATTTCCAACACAGACATTTGCAGATTCTGCGGTGATGAAGAGGAGTCAATGGAGCACTTAATCACCCACTGTGGAGCACTGGGACACAGAAGATATAGGCTACTACAAGCTTATATGTTAAGTGAATGTGACTTAATATCACTCCCTATGAGGGAGCTTGTCCGTTAGATCAGGATCCATTAGATCAGGATCCATTAGATCAGGACCAAATAATTGCCAGTTTGAGCGTAGAAGACAACTATAAATATCTTGGCTTTTTGCAATTAAAAGTAATTGATCAGGTAGAAATAAAGAAAATAATGCGCAGAAAGTTTGAAGAAAGATTAGTCAAAGTCCTTAAATCTAAATTAAATGCTGGTAATAAGCGAAAAGCCATTAACACGTGGGTTGTCCCGGTATTTACATATTCTTTTGGTGTCGTTAAATTGTCAAACACAACCCTAGATGAAATATCAACGCTAGTAGGAACCACGCTTACCAATTTCTTATGCCATCACCCACGAGGTGCAGTGAAAAGAATCATTCTCCCTCAACAAGATGGTGGAAGAGGGTTAATCGACTTGCCAAACCTTCAACTCTCACAAATAAAAAACTTAAGAGAATACTTCAGAAGCCAAATGGAAACTTCGAAGTTATTCCAAGTGATATGTATGGCAGACAAAAACTACACCCCTCTCAACCTAAGATCGAGCGAGTTTCAAGCATCACCTAATAGTTTCTCTCGCGGAGAACGTATAGATGCATGGAAAAATAAATCCCTGCATGCAGTGCATCCATTCCAAATGGAGCAAGATTACATTGACAAGCCCATTTCAAACCTATGGCTCAAACAAGGGAAGTTGTTCATGGAAATGGAGAGATTTGTGATCGCTATTCAAGATAAAGTCATAGCTACTAAAAATTATCGAAAATATATATTGAAGGAAAAACTAGAAAATTATTTATGTAGGCGATGCCAGACCAACGCAGAAACCATTATGACCACATTATAGGTGGATGCCCTGGCTTAGCATCGCAGGACTATACTGCAAGGCATAACCAGGTGGCGAAAATCATACACCAGTTCCTAGCATTTAACAAAAAACTTGTAGCGGAAAAACAACCGTACTATAAGTATGACCCTCCTCCAGTTGTTGAAAATAGAAATGTGAAGATATATTGGGACAGGACTATAATTACAGACCGCACCATACAAGCCAACAAACCAGACATTGTTTTGTTTGACAAAGTTGAGAAAAATATAACTCTGTTTGATATAGCTGTGCCCCTTAACAACAACATTCAATCAACTTACAGCGTGAAAATTGAGAAATATAAGTTACTGGCCGAGGAACTTAAGGCGATGTACCATGTTGAGCGGGTAGATATATCGCCAATAATCATATCTGCAACAGGGCTAATCCCAAAAAGCCTTATAGCTCAGCTGACAAAACATAACTTGAACGATAACATAGAGGTGATTCAGAAATCTGTAATCCTAAACACATGCAACATCGTGAGAAACTTTTTACATACGTAATGAACACAACAACAAGCACAGCAGGAAAACAAGTCATCAGAGCCTAATCCCTTGGCATACCCCGTTTGCAATAAATTTCTTCAGTTCAAGGTCGTTTTTGTTTGTTTTTTTTTTTTTTTAATTTTTTTATGTGTTTTTCAATATTTCGTCTTCCTTTAGAAGCCTTCTTCAGGAAGAAAAAACAAAAACGACCTTGAACTGAAGAAATTTATTACAAATATTACTTTTTAATTGAAATTGTAAACAAATACGATCAAATAAGTAGCTGCGATTTTTGTTAGTTTATGCTATCAAGAGTTCACTGTAGTTCGTTTTGAGTCCATTTAATTAAATTTCCTTAAAGGCAGATCCCTAACAAACTGCTGTTGCACAACATTTTCCCCCCTTCTGTGTACGTCTGTAATTGGCAACAAAATTTCCAAAATATACAAATACATACATATGTATATGAAATTTTTGTTAACCCTGTCAAAGAAATTTTATGGCCGCCCTAAAATAAAAACACATGTAATTTTGTAATTTTTATAAAAAAAAAAACAAAAAAAAAACATGTTACATGTCATTAAAAATATAACCAAAAACAAACACTAGAAAAAAGGAAATGAAAAGAAGAAGAGAAAAGGACTAAACATTTACACTTCTTTGAAATGGGTGCATGTATTTGGGTGTGTGTGTGTGTGTGTGTGTGTGTGTGTGTGTGTGTGTGTGTGTGTATGCGTATGTTTGGGTCCGCATGAGTGTTTAAATTAATAATTATAAAGAAACACATATGCAAAGCATTTATAAATATATGTATGTGTGTGAGCGTGTATAATTTGCTGCAATATAATTAAGTGTTTGTGCATGTGTGTGCAGAAAAAGTCCTTTAAGCACTTACACATGCTTACATGAACATAAATACTTTGCCATTGCACTATGGGGCTAAGCAATTAACATAAATTAAAACAAGTGTGTTTTTTTTTCATACAAAATTTTATTCTTTTATGCCTTCCCCTTTCTTCTGCACATTTTTTTTTCTTCTTACAAAAGTGTTGTGATTTATGGCATCTTTAAAAGAAATTTGTTCAAGTACATAAAATATTTGGCATTGCACTGTTTTCAGATTCTTTGTTTTCATTTTTTTATGCTTTTTTGCATTATTAATTATTTTATTTAAACAAATGTATACTTTGATTTATGGAATCCTAAAGTATTTAATTTAAAAGAAAAGGCACCAGTAAGAATTCACATTTACGAGTAAGTGTAACGAATGCGCGCCAATTCAAAAGACAAAAAATGCATATTCTTTTAACAACATATAATGATCTGCTTCTTGTAATAATTGAAATCGTATTTTTATTAAATTTAACGCATTCATATTATTTTATTTAACTAGGAGCTGCTATATCGCACAAGCTATTGGTAAGTACTTAATTTTGCGGCAAAAGGATGAGAGAGAAGGAAAGTGGACCATTTACTTGATATGTCGACTTTATCTGTTTCATTCGCACACGTTCAAACGATACATCTTCGTCTCATTGTGTGGCATCAGAGGTCTAAATGTGAATGCGCAGAAAATAGAGTTATACTCTTCACTCAAAGATACAAGACTACATCGTATGCTCTATCAACCGTAAGGGGGGTTAAACTAGTGTTGTCTACCTGGATTACAAGCTATCCTGGCAGCGAAATGTTCAGACAAGGGCAGAAAAAGCGGCTATCGCCTAATTCTTGTGCAGAAGGGCCACTGGAAACAAATCCTAGGGAATAAATCCTAGGAATTCCTGCTGACTATTCAACACAATTGTTAAGCCCATTCTAACGTATGGGGCGCTAGTGTGGTGGAAGTTGTTGCAGAACACCACCTACTGCAAAATCGCAGAAGAGATAATGCGTACTGCTGCTTTGGTGGTGACGGGTGCTTCCGACACTACGCCATCAAAAGCACTTTTCACTATGCTGAACTGGCTACCGGCTGATCTCATGGTGAAGGAAATAGCCATGAATTCGACTGTCAGGCTGTGGTAAAGCAGGATGTTGAGGGAGATATGGGCATGCCTCAATAATAGGAAGAATATTGATTACTGATCGCCGGCTCTACTCTACTGCCCGACAAGAGATTTGATGTATTTTATCAGCCACGGTCTCGAAGAGGACTGGGGACGTGCTTGAAATATTTCTAGATGGAGCCAATTCCTACTCGGAAGTTGGTCTTTATCCCCCTCTATGACAGGAGGATCAATTTCAGGCTACAAAATGAGTGCAGCGTAGCGCAGGCCGAAATCGCGACCATTATGAGCGTAGCTAACTAGTTAAGGTACTACAGGATACACCGGGAGGATATACGAATTTGTACTGATAGTAAAGCTGCGTTGTTTGCACTAGCTGAGGTATATACGACGTCCAGGTTGGTTCGTGAGTGCCGGTTATCTCTAAACGAGATAGCGAGACATTCGAATCTGAAGCTTTTCTGGGTACGAGGGCACAGTGTAGTGTCCGGAAATCTAGTAGCGGATGAACTTGCAAAGCTACAACAATTGGACTTTAATGGAATCGTTGGAATCCCGCTTTGGAGCTGTAAAAAACAAGTATAGCGTCAACTTTTTGAGACCGCCCAAGAGACATGGTCTAGTGAGGTCACCTGTCGAATATTCTGGGCTTACATGGCCCAGATATGACAACAGGAGGACCATTATCCTTAGGGATTTGACCCCATGGAGATTGCAATCTGCTGTGACGGTCCTGACAGGTTATTGCCACATAGGGTCGCAGGCGAGGAGGTTAAATCTTCTATCTAAAGACTTCTGTAGAAGTTGCAAAGATGAGGAGGAAGTAGAGAGTGTCGAGCACTTCTTTTGTCGGTGTCCAGCTCTTTTTTACGTAAGGGCTTTGTATATAGGCTCCTTTATCCGAACCTCGTGTGGGTTCTAAACTAGTGATATATAGATCTGCTGAGACACACATCACACCCAGGCAACACAACGGCACCAAATTGGATCCAAGTGGGTTGGATCAATGGCTGGCATCCTGTAAAACCTTAGCTAACCTATATCTCGGGTATATATCAACCGATATCGGAGAAAATTTTGTTTTGGCTTTTAATCGTGTCAATTTGGAAGAAGAACAAACAATTTTTTTTTCCATGAATTTTCGCACAAAATTGCAAAACAAATGGATTTATTTCGGAATTTAGGATATATCTCAGCTATATGTGAATCGATTTTACTGAATTTCAATAGAAAACTCATGAATCGATGGGTTAATAGACTGGTGAAAGAAAAAAGTAACTAAGTGTAATGGTTTTCTCAGAAACGGTATTTCAATGGTTGACAGACGGAGAGACGGACGAACGGACAGCCGGACATCCCTTAATCGAATTTTTTATCAATGCTGGTTCAGAATATGTATACGATTTAACTTAACATTTTTGTGAAAGGTAAAAAAAGATATATGAATTAAGTTACTCGAGTAAATTTATTCGAACTGAGGAAAAAAACTGGAAAAATTTATGTTTTGCGCAAACTGATCAATTTGCAACAAAAATTATTTTTAACTATTTTTAAGTATTTAGCTATAAAACTGTAAAATTAATTAATAAATTAAAAAAGGATTCAATAACAACCAGTTATTGGAAAAATGAACACTTGCATTTTTATTATTGTAAAATTTTTGAAACAAATTTAACAAAAACTAATCGATTAAAAAGTATGCCAAGAAAAATATAAAATTTTGTATAAAATTATTAAAATTATTTTTATTAACAAATGCTTAAATTAAAAGAAAATTTAGAATACTGCAACAAAAACATTTACAAATTTTCACAGCCTTTAACTCTCTTCAATAGTAATTTCAAAATTTTGTATGTCACAATAAAGAATATTTGGGCGAATGCTGTGTGGCAGCCCGGTTTGAAATTACATTTTTGGCACAACCTAAAGTTTCTTGCTTAGAAACAGATATTTTCACATTTTGCACATCAGTGTCGTTAAAATTTCATTGTCTTACTTAAACACATATGGACATTAATTATCCCTGCACTAATAGGAATCAAATTTGATGCATAGCTGGGGGGCTGTAACTTTAGAAATTGTATCGCAAAAGGTATAGGGTTACAATAAAAGATGGCATACCTATATCCTAAGAAACTCGTCAACTTTTAGATACAAAATTGAAGTTTTATTTTTCTATTTAACTCGTTAAAATCAAAATTTTGCTTTAAAAATAAATCCCTCTATAATAGTATTCGTTTTGTTCGATAATAAATTCCGAACAAATATCAGTGAAAAACTCTCTCAATTGCTTCCTTTTAATTCCTGAATTATTTGTTTTTCTGCGATAGTTTTATTTTTTGGTTTCATTTTTATTCAAATTCCTTTTCATATTCATAAAAACTCATGTATTTTTTGTCTCGTTAATACTTGCCACTGCCACAACAGTTCAGTGTTGTTGCCGTTCTGTTTTATTTTTGCAAATTAATTGCGCTCAATTAAAAATGTTGCAAAATTAATTCATGACAACATTCCATCTTTACACTTTGTATTTATGAATGCAAATGTGTCCGTGTCTGCGTATGTGTGTGTGTGTGTGTGTGTGTGTGTGTGTGTGAGTAAATATGAGTCCTTCGGTTTGTAAAATGCAAGTGTTTTTATTAAGCAAACTTAATATAAAATTCTTTAACTTGAACACAGACTCTCACAAAGACTTTCATAGACTTTCATTCATGTATAGACTTAGAGTTTTCTCATTAAAAAATGAAATTGCAATTGTGAAATACATATTGGTAGGAGAAAAGTGTACGTTCTTAATTCTGGAATGCATGCATAAGATCGAAAAAACTATTTTACTAAAATCAATTAATATAAGCTTTAAACACATAGACCACCGCAGACTACACAACTTCGCCACAGCAAATGCTGCAATCGGCAATTGTAGTCGTGAAGTCGGCTACTATGACACGGCAGCAACTTAAATGCATTTATATAAAAGTTTACTTCAGTGTGACCAGCTTAGAGTTTTCACCTTTACGAAATTCCGTTACAGTTCTGTTTATATCAACATTTCATGAAAAAAAGGTCTTAAGAGCTAACAAGTAGAAGTGGAGTATATTCGGCTGGGCCGGATCTAAAATGCGATAGTCCCATATATATAGTAGTATATATTACAAATTTGGGCTAAATACGAGTATGCTCGGATATACTTATATGGACCGATATCGGGGAAAAAATATTTTTGCATTGTAATCACCATTCCAAAAAGGTAATCTTTTATGGAAAAATCAGTTTAGGCTATATCTCGGTTATATATGAACCGATATCGAAATTTTTCATTTTCTGTATTTTAGGAACCTCGTTTTATAATCAGAACTGATTTAAGCAAACATAAAATCTTTCATGGAAAGCCCGGTTTAGACTATATCTCGGCTATATATGGACCGATGTCGGAAATTTTCATTTTCTGTATTTTGGTAACCTCCTTTTATAATCAGAACTGCTTTTAAAAGTTGTTTAAGTTCGCTTAAGCGACATTTTTAGGAAAAATTCGGATCAAGCTATATCTTGGGTATATATGAACCTACATATAGCGGAAATTTTCAGTTTCCTTTTATAATCAGAACTGCTTTTAAGCAAAAATTTTTTCATTGAAAAATCGGTTTGGACTATATCTCGGGTATAAATGGACCGATATCGGAAATTTTCATTTTCTTTAATTAAGTAACCTCCTTTTATAATCAGAACTGCTTTTAAGCAAAAAAAGTTATTTAAGTTCGCTTAATTTTATGAAATGCCCGGTTCACGGTTCGAGTATACGAGACGGATATCGGAAAATATTCATTATTGATGAAGGTTCTGCTATACTTTTGTTGAATTTTATATTATGTTTGCGAAAACATAAAAAACGTACTTTTACGTTTTGCAGAATTTTGAGTTGTTTAGGGTGCGGTATGTATCTCCGTAATTTTTTTTCTCTCCGTACTATGTGCTTTTATTCGTAAGCAATGAAATTTGACCGTGTAAAGTATATGTAACTAGACGAGAGCTTCTTATATTATTTTGCTGTTTCTGTCCTGATCCCCTTGGTGCCTAACCAGGGCACTCTGCTTTCTGGAATATGAAAGGGTAGAAATTTCTGAGTATTTTTCTCTTTGTTTTTTGCAGAAAATTAACCTCTAGGCATTAGTTATAGTGTGTTAGACTTCCAAAACCTTTACCAAGGGTTAATTGGCAAAACGACAATCGGCAAAGCCCCCAGGAGGTTCTGGTTTCAGACCATCTCGTTCTGGCTGTGGCTTAAACCTAAATATCACGAAGGGGATTCCCCGGTAACTTATCAGCCTTGTCTTCCATTGACTGTCTGAGAAATTGCATACAGGAGAGATTAGAAGGCCCGAGCATTTCAGCAAAAGGTTTGACCTTTAGGCTGCAAACTTAGGAAAAAAATTGTGCCCTGTGATTTGCCAGTTGGTACATCTTTCTCTAACTTGATATTTCTCTTAAAATGCAAAACCTCTGATTTTATGTTATTAAAACCTCATATTTTTCATTTCTATGAACTCGTACTTTCTGCTTTAAACTCTAAATTCTCTATGAAAAGCCAAAAAAACCTGCTTTTTATATATGCAGAATATACTTTTTCCCTTATCCTTTTCTGTGTACTTAATTGTATGTGTGTTAGTTCAGTAAGCCTTTAGAAATGGAAAAATCAGTATTTGTCTTCTCTTGCTCATTTTTTTCTCTCTTTAATTCTTTTAGACTTTTTATGTTCATATCTTGGCAAAATGTTATTTTCCATCTACATTTTATTTAAAAATTTCTTTTTATTTTGCATCTGTATGTCATTAAAAATTACAACATTAAACAGAGAGAAAAAAATGAGAAAAAGAAAAAATTATACAAGAATATGTATGTAAAAAAAAAAAAGAATTAACAACTAAAAACAAAGTAAAAGATTTTTTTTAATACTGTTTTTAAACTTAATGTCTTTTGTAGGCAAGAAAAGGAAAGTAAATGAGTGTGAGTGTATAGGTGAGCGCTTACACTCACGCATAATAAGTGCATGTAGCCAGGAAATGTGAAAAGCTCTGTACACCATTGTAACATGCTCATACAATTTATTTGCGAAAGCAGAAAAAAGCACAATGTTAAAAGTGTATGCTGCTACTACACTCACATTAGAAGGATCATGAAGGACAATGTGGTATGCAGTTGTTCTTTTTGTGTTGCTTGCTTTGTCGTTGTTGTTATATGCAATCTATGTAAATTTTGGAATTGGTTTGCATGAGTGTTAGTGTGTTGGTGGCACTTTTAATGTATTTTATGTTGCATTGCTCAATTTCAGTTTCACACATCCGTTTACGTTTTGGTTGCAACATGATTGTGTGACTCTTGTAATTTGTAGCAAACACACAATCGTACGCTCACACATATAGCACATGCTCGCAATTTAAACTACTAAAAGTTATTCTCCTTTTCTACGGGCAACTTGTTTAAACAATACGAGCCAAAACGAGGGTGGAGCAATGAATGTTGTTAATTTAAAAAAGAAGAAATTTGTGTGCTTCAAAAGTATTCCTTTAGGCAAGATTGTATTTCAATACAAACTAACGTATAAATGTTCGAGTTTCGGGAACAAGGTCCCTAATCACGTTGGAGTAATTTTCATTGTAGTCACGATAGAACAGAGTAACGCACCCAACACTGCGTTGATTCTCCAGTGAGTCAATAGAGTTGGATACCCTACTGTCACCGATAAGCTTCTTCGCCCTCTCCTGCACATGGTCGAGCAACCCCAAAACAGTCCTTGAGGCATCGGCCCAAACAAAAGAATTGCATTCCATTTTCGGTCGGATATACATAGCTGATATAAATAGTAAGAAGATCGGATGGAGTGAAGTACATCTTACACTATTTCAAACACCCGAGGCACTTGAATGCTTCTTTAGAGATACGAAAAATGTGATCATTCCAACAAACATCACACTTTATATTCATTTCCAGAACAACAAGGGCATCCGATTCCGCAACACTTATACAATCCATGAGTACAGATGAAACAGCACTTGCGGTCGCTTGCTTCTGTATTGATAAACAGTATTGGGATTTACGAGCGCTTAAGGCGACCCTGTTTTTACTACCCCATTCGGAGACTAATAGAAGATCACTATTCCGTGATAATTGATTGCTTCCAATGCATAACTTTTATTCCAATGCATAAACTTAATTTCAATTATTTAGATCACTGAATAGATAGGTTTTGCTCGATCACTAACACTATCATTTGTAAGCATCTGTGTCTGTATATTTTAATTAATTTATTTAATAAATAAAATTAAAATGTTTCAATCACTAGAAGTGTTATGTAAAGTTAATTTACTCGTATTTAATATCTATTAAACAATTATTTTAATCGATTAATCAATCAAAATTAATTACAGTATATAGCAAAAAAAACTAGTTTCTTTAAGGCATTAAGCAATAATATTAATCGATTAAATTTAATCGGTAACTTAAATTTTGAGAATTGCTTAAGCGAAACTACGTTTGAAAATATCGCAAGCGATTAATAATAATATATGTTGCAAATAATCGAATAATTTTTATTCAAATAAGACTGAGTGGTTAAAGCAGCAGATCATGATACTTCATGACCCGTGTTCAAATCCCAGTGGGTGCTGATGAGTAGTGTAGCGACTACGAAACAGCTAGTTGTCTTTTTCAATCAAAAATTATTGATCACAGCAAATTTGTATTGTAAAAAATCCTTTCTAAGAAAAAACTTAAGAAAGGAAAAACTTGAACTAAAACCCGATATACATATGAACAAACCCAAAATTTAATTTAAAAATAAGACATTTATATAATCCTGGAATGAAAAACTTTTCAATTCGTTTTAATAATTTAGTAATCTTTTTAGTTTGAAGAATTTTACCAACAATAAATATCCAGCTCAAAGTCCTTTTGGTTTTTTTAAATTTAATGTTTTATTTTTCGATGTATCGTCTTCAGGAAAACAAATTTTAAAAAACCCCCTAAAGGACCTTGAGCTAGATAAATTTATTGCAAATGCTAAACAAAAATTAGTATTTTGTTTAAACCGAATATATTTAAATTCATTTCCTAAATTACCCTTTCAATAAAACTGAAAATAATTTAAAATGCTTTCAAATCGAAAACCATATTTAAAATATCTTTAAATTTTCGTTCAGTCCTCCTGCATTGCACACTGTATTAGAAAAGTTAATAAATGAAAAAAAAAAAATATAATATGTTGGTACAAAAAAGAAACGATAAAATGAAAATTGTTGTTTTAGGTTACTCAAGCATATAAAAGACTTTAATGCCTCTTTACCAAAAAACGACAAAAAACTACTTTTAGAAAAAGCAAAAGGAACTGCTATCAAACAAAACAGAACACAAAAAAAAAATATACAGAAATCCTTCTATTACTTAGTCAGACTTTTAACAAAACACACATACATACTTTTACAGTTTCTACATATATTTTTGATATGGAAATTAAGCAATGTTGGAGACATCTTTGCTTCGCTTCATAAAGCATATTCTAAGAAGTTTTCAAATGCATATGTGGGTTCATGTGTATATTGTTTTAGTGTATATATGTACAAAATGGGTGCAGAATTGACTAAGCATTTCATAATATTTATTAAATGGAGAAGAGTTTCAATTAATACTTCAATATTTTTAAAAATTCATTCATATATCAAAATTCTCTAAAATAAAATATATTCAACGTATAAAAAATTATTAAAGTATTTGCTGAAAGTTATTCGAATATTTGAAGTGTATTCGAAAAATCTGAATATATCTTAAGAATTAAAAATATTTCATAATAATTAAGTTTTATATTTGCTTCTAACCTTGATACAAATCAAAAAATCATGAAGCTTGTGTTTTGACAGGATTTTTTTTGTGTTTTGACAGGATTATTAAAGTATTTTTCTTTTTAGATTCTCAATAATTTATTTAGATTGTTGGGATATAAAATTGAATGTTTGATAATATCTTCCTAAAATGTCCAAAGTCTACTCTTGATTGGGGTAGCTCCTATGAAATTTCGATATAGAAATAGAGTGTTCCCAGCAGAAAACAAGCTGTTAATAATTTAAAGATTTCATAATTTTAAATATAAATATTTACTGTCTTATTTATTAAAAAATTTTCTTGTTTACTAAGTTGTTATTGCACTGATTTCCATACAAAATTTCTGTAATAAGAGCTTAATAAACATGAAAAATTTTTATAAATAAGGCCGCTAATCCTTAATTTCAATTAAATTATTGCAAAACAAACAATCCACTATGAATTTTTTTTTACGATTAAATTTAATAAAAAAAAAATATTTCATAAAAAAATAATTATTTGTTATTATTTATCGGTTTAGGCTATATCTCGGGTATAAATATACCAATATCGGGGAAAAATTTGTTATGTCTTGTAATCGCTATGCTTAAAAAAAAAAATTTTTTTTTTCAAATATTTTCATACAAAATTGCATAAAATAATGGCTTTTTCGGAATTTTGGATATAGCTTTGCTATATGTGAACCGATTTTATAGAATTTCAATAGCAAAACCATGAATCGATGGGTTAATAGAATGGTGAAAGAAAAAACATTCTAAGGGTAATGGTTTTCTCATAACCGGTGTTTCAACGACCGACAGACGGACATCGTTTAATCGATTTTTCTATTAATTCTGATTCAGAATATATGTACTTTATAGGGAAATGAAATTTGCAAATGAAAATTGCAAATGAAAATTGCAAACGGAATCACAAACTTACATACACCCTTTAAATTTTTGTGTTTTATATTAATTCTTAAACCTATCTTTAACCCCCTATTATTAGTTTCACTGATATGTTTATATGTTTGCAACACTCGAAACCCCTGTCTTATATCAGTGATTTTTACATACATAGGTAGGTATATAATACTTTATATATAGTGTTGCTGCTGTGGTACGAAAATTGGAGTTGCTGTATTGCTTCCGGGGAAGTGGGGGGATTTTGGAGATTTACGAAGGCGATTTTGGGAATTCCCAAAAAACTTCAAAACCACTTCTCCAGCCGGTTCGGAACCGGTTTTTCATATTTTCATATTCGGTGCGCGTTTTTGCCATGGAACATGCCTCCGAACTATAAACGGTCATTCACTTTAATGGTGTAATTGTAATTGCCGTCTTGTTTCTGAGGAAGGAGGGGGATTTTTACCTTTCCTTTGGAAATTAAAAAAAAAAAACGCAGAACCCCTTCGCTATCCGAATCGTAACCGGTTTTTCATATTCGGTGTGCGTTTTGGGCGTGGATCGTGTATCTAAACTATTAACGGTCAATCGATTTAATGTGAAAATTAAAGTTGAAGTGTTTGTTAGGTTTTTAAATTATATTTATTTATTAACAGTTTTTCATAAAAGCTGTAAACTGTTTAATCAAAACATTATCAAAATATTGCACGAATAATTTTTGATATCCGAACAAATAAAAAAAAATTGTAAATAAACTAAATAGATAAACTAAAATGTTGAAAATAGATAGTGTAATATAGAAAGTGTATATTTTGATTATGTTACCGATTAATATTCGATTAAAATTATTCGAATAATCGAATAAAATATTTGAGAATTGATTGATGTAATTCAACAGCAGCATAAGTTCAAATTATTTTTAGACTTTTAATCGGTTAAAAAAATAAGATCAACACCTCTCATAATCGAACAAATTTTGTAGAGTCATGATTTTCTTCAATCTTTCTGTAAAAAACGTCAATCAAATAGACTTGCTGAAATTTCAAATTTCTACACTGAAGATGCCTGTGTTGAAACATTAACTTCAAGCGCTGTTGTGGAAACAAGTTAGTTTGAAGGCTCTGAATATGACTTACATGTACTCGTATGTATATATAGCTGATTCCATTAATTCTTATGATAAAGCACGGCCGAAGCATTTTACTAGAGACGACTTTATCACATTTTAACACATCAACAACATTGAAAGTCGTTATGAAACTCAGATCAGTCTGATCTGTATAAATTTTTTTCAACCACCATAGAGTAGCCTGGCATTTTTTTAATAAAATCTAGCATTATATAAATAGATATATAATATAAAAAAGGTGTACTTCTAAAGCGGAAAAAATACCAGGACAAGGTTATCAAAGGTTTCACTGTACGGCTGCTATAGTTTTTTTATTGAATGATAAGCTTTTTCTAAGATATTATCTACAAAGATGAAAAATGTACATCTATTATTGTTCTAGTTTGAAGATGCAGTCTAGTTTTCTTTAGCTTTATTGCCTCAACTTCGTTTTTGAGTTTTCTTTAAATTACCAGATATGTTATGTTTTTAATTGTCTTTAAGAACATTTTAATTTTTTCATTTCCTTTTTCTTTTCTTTCATTTAATGAAATTCTTTTTCTTCTAAAACTGTCCTTGGCTCATTTTATCTTTAAACAAAAAAGAAAAGAAAAATTAAATTACATTTTTTTCCAAAATGATGCATTTCTCCCATTAATCTACAAATATTCGTTTGACATCTTTCTTATTTTGTTGACCCTTCCCTTAAAAATAATGTAATTAATTTCTTGTTAAATACGAAAATACCAACAACAATACTTCTTCACATGGACAAAAGAATCCAATAAATGTTCTAAACCAAAAACAAAACAAAATTGTTGCGCAAAAAAGATATAAGGAAACAACAAAAACTATAAAAGACAGTTAACTCCTGTTATTCGCACTGCTGCTGTAACAGCAACACAATAGCAAACAAATTGCAATTGTTTAGCAATTCTTGACTATTTCTCTGTATTTCGTTCTATACATTTTTTGATTCATTTGCAATCAAACGTCTGTCCCAATGCCTTTCCCTCTACATCATTGTTTATTATTATTGTTTAAATTCCTTTTTTATCCTTCTTCACCAAATGACTGACTATTTTGTGGGCTTTTATTGTGTGATTGTTGTTGGCTGTTTCATTCCAGAAAAGCAAAAAAAGTAAAGTGTTCATATTCGTGTTTGTTGCTAAATGTTGCTATTTGTATTTCTTTTTTTTTCAAATGTTAAAGTATGTTTGTACGAGCAGCAATAGTATTTTCGTTTTGCTTTTGCTTTTGTTTTTCAACGTTTTGAACATGTTTTAGTCAGTTGGCCGATAATCGGTTGTATGTGTAAGTGTGCATATGTTTATTTGAGAAAATCTCTTTTCATTTAAACATTTTGTTTTTGTACATTTCACGCTCTCTTTATTGTTTGTAATTCAACGCATTGAGAAAAGCACTGAATTTTTGTGCAAAAACAAAAAAAAAAATCTACTTTTCCCTCATTGCACATTTATACCTATTGTACATATGTATTAGAAAATTCTACATTCCCCCCCTTCTATCTACTTGCATAAAATTTCATTAATTCTTTTCTTATCTTTGTTTTGTGAGTACACGTTATGAACTTCAAATGCTTGAACAATTGCAATCAAAGAGCTCTGATCAAATTCACACACATAAACAAGTATTGCATACTTTAAGGGGTATTATGTTTTAATTGCTGTTGTTTACTCTTGTTCGTGTTGTTGAAAATGTTGTTAATTGTTTTTCTTTAAGCCGTTGACGTTTATAAAAGATAAAAGTATTAGTGCCAATTCCCGGATAACGAAGCTGTTCGTTCGTTTGCACCATCACATTTGAAACAAAAACAACATTCAAAATTTTTATTATTGTTTCAAATGTAATTGTGTGAACGAATGGAATGCTGCGTTATCTGGTAAGTGGCACTTAGTTTTTTATGCTGAAATATATTCCAGGAGTTTTTTTTTTTAATTTAATTGAATTATCATTATTATTTTTTTATGGAAAACGGCAAGACTACATATTATAAAACTCTTCAAGAATGATTTTTATTCAAGTCCTTTAAAACTTCAAAGTGCAACTTATATAAAAATAAGCTTTTTTCATGTTCAATAACAGCATTCCTGTTAATAAATTTTCTTGTAAAATAGATTGTCACCCAAACCCTCTGGCATAAAACATACTTAACTTTAGCGGTCACAATCGGTTGAGAAGAAGGGATACCCTTGCCGCCATCAGAGCTTTAAATAGATGATTTTACCGATATAATTGGCGCAAAATAAAACTTTTTGTCTAGCATTGGCTGGACTTAGTTATTTTTTGTATTTAGTATTAAGATTTGAATACTTATTGTTAGTTCACATTGTGAAGATTCAATAAAGAAAAAAAAGCTAAAAAAGAAAAAAAAAAAAACAACAAAAAATAGACTGTGGACAAAAACAACAATTTTGAAAAACAGTTGTTAAATAAAAACCATTACTTGTTTAGAGATTAGAGCTTGTTAGAGTTTCACAACTATCAGTTGCAAGCACTGTTTTATTTAACAACCAGTGTTGCCAACTTTGAAATTACAAAACGCGCCAACATAGGAAAAAAGCGTTATTTAAAAAAAGAAAAACACACTAAGTTTTGAGATCTTTTCTTCCTTTTTAAACACCTATTTTGTATTATGAAAAGTATAATATTTCTATACTAAAAACACAGCATTAACAGCCTTCTAAGGTGTTAGCTCTTAGACGATCAAACTGGGTCTGATAGCACCGGCTGATGGTATGTCATCAAATTCGTTCAATAGCTAGAACTCGCGTTTGCCAAACATGGCCTCTAGTGCGATTCTAGAACTTTTATTAATACAATGGTATCTTTACAATAATTATAACGATATTTTATTAAATTTGTTATTCAGCAAAATTGTTTAATTTTTATTATTGCTTATTCGTCGTTAATATTATATTGTGGAAGTTACTTATATTATATTGCAATCGTTACTACAAGGTATGAAATATGTCAAAAAAAAAAAAAAAAAGATTTACGATTATCGGATCATTAAATGTTAGTCTCGCTCTTCAAGCCATCAAACTCGTGTAATAGCAATTCTATCAAACACAGTGTAAATTTAATTTGTGTTTTCGTAAGCGAACAGTGAAAATGAGTTGGCTAGAGTGGGTGTCTTTTAAAGAATTAATTGAAATATGCGAAAATTTTGCCAGAATTTAACAAATAAAAGATGTAGTTTATCACAACTAAAGTGTTTTGGAAAAAATTAATAATTTCTTAATTTATCGACTACTAAAGCAATAACGAATTCATGCATCTTCATAAAAACGAACTTCACTATTCAGTGTTATTGTTATTGTAATATTTAAAAAACTTGGCTTGATCTAAGCCTAAAATTGCAGGAAAGGAAATTAGTTTCCTTGGTAACTATGGTGCATTGCCGGTTTTTGGCGGCTGATAATTTCTGAAGTGCTGTAGTCTTGTAACAGATTCAGGGTGTTCACCAGGAAAGTATACTACTGGCAGTAATTTCATTGTAATTCTGGCAGTATGTGATGTGATATTGTTTTGTTAATACCACATGTTAATCAAGCCCAAAGCATGCAGTTGTGGCGTTAAAATGTTTGCAATCATATCACTATATCGCTCCCTATTCACAGTTACCGTTTCCATTTTCAAAGGCGTAAGGTAGTGATTTCTCCTGACCAAATTGCATACCAGACTGTCACTTTTAATGGATACAAAGATGACTCCGATTTGAGCTATATCTCAGATTTATATGGATATTACATGATTACTACTTAAATTCTAAATAATTTATTTAGATTATTTGAGAATATCTTTCAAAAAAATCCAAAGTCTTTTGATGATTAGCGTAGCTCCTATGAAATGTCAACATAGCAATATTAGGGGTGGATATAACGAATAAAACTGAATTGATTAAATATTTAAAATAACAATTGAGTTTTTTATTCATTATTTTAACTTCAAACATTGATACCAATAAAAAATTATAAATAGCTTGCTTTCTATGTTTCCCAGTTATCTATAAGTCGACATTTCATAGGAGCCACCCTAATCATCAGTAGACTTTAGAAATTTTAAAAAGATAAAGTTGAATGTTTGAGAATATCTTTCAAAAAATTTCCAAAGTCTACTGGTGATTAGGATAGCTCCTATGAAATGTCGACATATAGATAGCTGCGAAACATAGAAAACAAGGTATTTATAATTTTTTATTGGTATTTAAAATACCTTTTTTTAATTATTTTATAGTACAAAAGGTTATTATTATTCGCCAATAGATTAAGGTAAATTATATAACTTTAAATATTCATTTGTTTAATCGTTCAATATTTATGAAACTCTCTAAGATGACTGGTAAGCATAAGAAATTATTTCGACAAAAATATCCTATTTCTATACTTTTCATGCTTCTTTCAACAATAATCGAAAAATTGTTCCTGTTATTTAATATGTTCAATTAAATTGTTAATATAGAAATAAAACTGCAAGTTTTTAACAAAACTGCTTAAAACCACTTTAACGGCAAACAACTGCTGCAGCTTCCAGCTAACAAACTTTTTTTTTATCATAAATTAAGTTATTGTTTGTATAGCGTTTTTGCAGATTATGTGTGAACAATCATTCGCTTTTAACGGATTATTAATGTGCGAATATTTTCAAGGTCTTGTCAAATGAGTTTTATATGTATATAATCGCTAGCACAAATTCGACCACCAAGCGGTGCTGATAATACAAGATATAAAAGGAAAAATATTTTCTATCTGTCAGGCTGCCTGCCTGGCAGTTATGTTTAGTGAAAACTGTCCATTGTGCCAAATCAAGTGGTAGAATGAAAAAATGCGGCGGGTAGTACAAGTATCAACATCAGTCAGTTGGGCCATCAGTCAGTTAGGAAGTGTGCATGTGTGTGTGTGTGTGTGTGCGTGCTGCTAACAAAATGAAAAAAATTTATAAAAACACACAAAACTAGTAACAGAAACAGTGGCAATAACAGCTTTTTTTCCTGATATTTTGCTGGTTGTTGTTATTGCAGCTTTTGCTATTGTATTGTGTTCACAAAAGAATATAAAATTCTCATTTGTGTTGTACTTGTATGTCAGCATGCATGTGCATGCTCGTGTGTGCTTGTCTTAAAGTGAATATGTTGTTGCTGCTGTTACTGTCATTGTTGTTGACTACAAAAGCAAGTCATGTGTAAACGCATGTTGAGAAAAAAAAATACCCCTTTAACGCAACCTTCTTCATCCGTTTACCAGCTCTACAACAACCAAATTTCCTTTTTTACCGGTATTTTTGCACATTCTTCTTTTTTTCTTTTTGCTGCTGCTGTAGTTTTTGATGACGACGACGATGATGATGATGATGCTCTTGTCTATCTTGCCATCTATAAACACTTGTATGGAGTGGGTGTTTTTCGCAGTTGTTGCAACTATCATATATAGTGATACAGTTATATAGTGTTTATAGCCACTAGTAGTTAGTAGTATGAGTTTATAGACACTCAAGAGAAAAAGAGAGTGAGCAAAGAGGGATTTTTTTTTTGTTCTGATTTTTAACCATCATAACTGTAAAAACGATTGTAGTGTGTATTTCGTTTACGCAAACCCATACTCATATACATTTTATATCTTTTCTTTTTTGTACGTGTGTTGCTGTTGTTGTTTAGGGCACTTCATTTTTTTAATTGTTGTTGTTGCTGCTGGCTTAAATAGCATTGTGTCGCCACAGGATATACTACATAAAAGTTGTTGAAAAAAAAAATGCAAAAGTGCTGCTGTTGAATGTGTTCAGGAATGTTTGCTCGTTTGTGGATTTGTAGTTTTTTTTTAAAGCTTGTAAAGGTAGTAGTTGATGTTGTTTTTGTTGTAGTTGTTGTTGTTTTTGTTGGTGTGCAAGTGAGTATAACTTGTTTATTTTACATGTATACAAATTTATGGAATTTTTGTTTAAAAGATTACAGCATTGAATAGTCACACAATTATTTGCTGTTTCAATTCTTTTTTTTTTTTTTTAATGTTGCACTCGAGACGCACTTAAGCGTAATGAAAACATTTAATGTCACAGTTTAAAAATAATGAAAAAAAAAAACATTTTAATGCAAATAAAAAAAAAATTAAGACGACAGAGTTGGGACAAATTACAAGTTAAAAAAAAAAGTCCAAGTATGTTAATAAAAATGTTTGGAATGTATTTTAACGGCCTTATTCATAAAAAATATTGTATGTTTATTAAACACTTATTTGACAAATTTTTATATGAATATAATAATATAGATTAATGAGCATACAATACTTTTTATGAATAAGGCCATAATTCTACATAGAATAATTAAATTTTAAAAAGAAAATTTTTTTATATTCTTTTGACAGCGGGCTTTGATTATTTATCTCGAAAATTGTTCCAGTTAGAAAGTTGAAACTTTCGTAGTTTTGTTGATACTACAATCATATTTATATGAATGAAACAAGTTACATCACGACTCAAAATCAAAGATTGTTCTCATACAAGGGAAAATATTCCCCCATATTCCAAGAGCTATCATCGTCGCCACATCAAAACGACATAAAAACACTCGGTTATATATTCGTCTTCGACAACACTTATGTATTATGTGATAGGACTTTGATATTTTCAAGTTATAAGCAATAGATAACGGCTGTCAACAACATTCATTTGTTGTTGACAATAAGTACTCGTAAATAAATGCCAAAATTTTTGTGTCGACTTCATGTGATAACGGTGACGTCTCTTGGAATATGGGGGATTTATTTTACTTTACATCTTGAAAGTTGTACATGAATAACCAATCAAAAAAAAGTGCGTTCCCATACTATAAGATTTTTGCCACGTATGGGAACAATCTTTGGCATTTAGCCGTGATATGATTTGTTTTAGTTTAGGGAGTAGTGTTTTGTCTTTCGTTCTGTACACACGTGTTTTTCATCATGTGTTTCTCTTTTTTTTACTATTTTTTTTTTTACTGCCGTTTGTTTTTTCTCTATTTTATTACCTTACGGTGTACACGGTATTGAACTAATTTTTGTTAGTCTGAGCAGTGTTGAAGGTATATACACTGGGCACCTATACCAGAGTCATTCCTCGATTCAATAAGTGAATCGGATTAAAGCCACAGACCGATGCTGTTTGAATAATTTTCATTTGTCTTTGATTCGCCTTTACATTTTACTTTAACATTTTTAATATCTGGATTAAATATTTACTGCGTTATTTATAAAATTTTTTTAAGCTGTTATTGCACTGATTTCTATACAAAATTTGAACAATAAGAACTTAATAAACATGAAAAGATTTTTATAAATAAGCCGTTCAAACTAAATTTGAACAATACAAAAAAAACGTGTAACTAAAATTGCGGGAGGTGAATTTTTGCAGCAGAACTATTGTGGTGGTTTTCAAAACGCATCAGCTACTTTTTAAAATGTGAATTGGCGGAGATTTTCCCTCCCTTTTTAGCAGATTTTAAGCAGCACCGCCACCCGAAAGTTCAATTTATTTTTAATCTAAGGAATTCATCAGGTAACTCTAAACATTTGTCGCTATTGCGGGAGGAGAATTTGTGCAGCAGAACTTTTGTGGTGGTTTTCGAAACGCATCAGCTACTTTTTAAAATGTAAATTGGCGGAGATTTTCACTTCCTTTTTAGCTGCCTTTAAGCAGCCCCGCCACCCGAAAGCTCACTTTATTTTTAATCTAAGCAATTGTATTCTTAAATCTATTTTAATACATTTATATATAGCCGATAAGACAACCCCAATATTGAAGAATAATAAACATTTTGAATTAAAAAATATAGCTTTTACGTATTGTAGCTGCTTTGACTACCCTTTTCAATCCCGCAGCAGAGGGCATTTGGGTAAATCGGCAGTAAGTGTATTCAAATTGAAATCATTATTTCTTGCTATAGCTCCTATTAATGTAGATAAAAGTGTGTGATACAAATTCAAAATTTTAGCTAAATAAATAATGTTTTACATAAGTACAGGTAAAGTATTTGTTTTTATTTATTTAACAAAAATTCGGTCATATCCATTTTACAGATTGCGCTAGTTTTTTTGATGAGTGCTTTTAATGATAAATTCTATGATTGTGCAAACTTTCATGGCAATGCGGCTTTTCGAAAGCGGGATTATGATTTTCTTCCGGTTAGGTTAAGCATTTGGACCACTGTGCAATAGTGGTATTAATTAAATTAAACAAATTAATGAAATCACTCACGTTAAGGATTAAGGTAGCCCGTATGAAATTTCCACATATGGACAGCTAGGAAACACAAACTTTAACTATATAATATTTATTTATTTATCAATAATATACATTACAAAATTAATTTATAAAATATATAAAAAGGCGCGGGTAACTGGACCATATGTGCTCGAAGTAATAGTTAACAAAAATTGTTTGTAAAGAAAATTTAATTCATTTGGTTAAGCAAAAGGAAAGGAAGAATGTTAAGATAAAATGTGGATATATAATATATATAAATGTAGATATATAAAAATATATAGTTTAAAATTGAACGAAGTAATGGAGAAAAGAGTTTGTGTCAGACAGCTCGAATGTTGTGCTTCAGTAAACAATTATTAACTTTAGACCAATTCCTCTCAATAGAGCAGTCCATAATATTCTCCAGGGAGTCATTAATGCTTGAAAGCGGGCATTCTGTCAACAAGTATGGAATATTCTAGTAGACGTTGCAGTTGGAGCACGTTGGAGGATCGGATTCATCATAGTAGTGTCTTGTGAGAAAGAGTGTTTTCTCAACCCTTAAACGCGCCATCATAATACATTGACTTCTGGAAAGATTTATATTATACTTAGATCTTCTATACTAACTATACAATATATTTTTTGATTTGTCTTATTCAATTTACAAAATTAATTAATTCGCATTGCAAAACTATTTGCCAAACCTGTTATAAAGCTTCTCTAAAAAAAAAATTGTGAAAATGTTTAAAAACTCTCTCCAAAAATTTTAAGCGCAAATTAACTCAGTTTATAAGAAATTTTTCCCAAAATAATAAAATACATAAAATCCAAATAATTAAAATTCATTTATTATGCAAAAGAAAGAAGTACAAAAAATATTTTTCACCTGAGAAGTCATTAAACTTTATTATCAAATATTTTTTTTTTTAATTATACCCTATATTCCAACTTTATATTTAATAAAAGTGTCCATAAAATAAGCACAAATAAGAAAGGTCTACTTTGAAAACAAAGCCCCACAAATGTACAATCAAAGTTTTTCTCATGAAAAAAAATAAAATCAAAATTATGAAGACAAACCCTTAAAGTGTTTTAATAATACCCAAAAACTTAATTTGAAATATTTTTGTTTGCGTTTTTCTTTTTTTTTTCGTCTTTTTGTTTTTGAAGTGAAAACCACATTGGAATAAAAATGTTGGTATTTACATGACCATTTATTTAAACAATATTTGCCACAAAATTAATATGCCCACAGACACACATACATGCACACACGCAAACAGCACACAAAAGTAAATTAACCCCTCACGTACGATTGTGTAACAAAAACAACCATCACCCTTTAAAAAATAAACAAACAAAAAAACAAATAAAGATTTGCTCAGCATTTATAAATATAAATCTTGCTTTCGGTTTTAATAAAGATAAAAAGAGGATCAAAATACAGTTACTAAAGTTAAGAACAAACGCACACATATACACACCCCCACACAAACATATTTACTCATTCAGCAACACAAACCGAATACGTTATCATCAGGGTCTTTTGTGGTACAAAGGGATCACCAGTCTTTATTCCGAGCAGGGGAAAAATTGTTTTTCATGCAGAACAATTTAAAGTGGACACTTATACATCAAGCCTTTATCACTCGCAATTTAAGTTTTATTTATTTTATATATAAAATAAATTTGTCTAAAAAAAGTTAATAATTGTTAAGTTAATTTATTGCTAAGACTCCTGCCTTATAGATTATAAGTCATGGACCCTGATCGTAATGCAACTTCACGCCGAGCTAAAATGAACTCAGCCCACAATGTTTTTTTTTCTTGGGGGATGGCCGCTCCATATGCACTGTATTGTAATGGAACTACACGCCGGTTCACTTATTTAAAGGCACTAAAAATTTCATATTCAAAAGAATATGGAATTTTCATAAAATTCATAAAAGTTACAAACAACTTAATAAACCAATAATAGTGTAATTTTTCTGAAACTGTATTCATAAACGAATAATAGCAACATAAACAAAAAATAAACTATTTTTATATTCAATAATTTTGAATTCATAACAGGTGAAACTGACAGCGCAGCTGATAACTTTTTTTAATTTTAATCTTTTTCAGATGTCAATGGAATAATTAAAACAAATTTGGAAAAAAAAATTTAAAGCAATTTTTTAAATTATTATTGAATCTTGACCGCCAGGTATCATCCAGAATTCTCCCAAATCTGGCTGGCCATTTTCATCTTTTCAAGCTCTATCATCTGAGACTTTAAGTTTCACAAAATAATTAAAACTTTCACGAAATAATTAAGTTTTTCTTTTGTTGTAAATTTTTTGGAAAGAAATTTGAAAAAAAAAATTTTGTTTGAAACAATTTTTTAGTTTTGTATTGCAACTATCATTCAGAATCCTTCGCAATCTGGCTGGACTTTTGCACCTTTCTGAGCTTTATGATCTGATACTTTAACTTTCACGAAATAGTTAAAAGTTTCACGAAATAATTAAAAGTTTATATTTTCTTGCAAATTTTTATTTTTATATTTTTCACAATTATATTTTTTTTTTTTTTTTTGAATTCCCTTTTGTGTTTATATTTTTCCCTTAATGTTTGAAAAAGATTTATTTTTTGTAGTGTTGTATTTTTTTGCTCTTGCATATACCTGTTATGAATTCGCCTTGATTCTACCCTTCTATAAATCAAAAATAAAGTAACATTTTATATTAAAAAAAATAAAATTCGTGTTTGTTTAAAATTCGGCAATACATTCTGCCTGTCTTGGAAGTGAAAAACCAAGTTTCTACATATTTAATAACTAAAATTAATTGATGGATACAATAAGTACAATAAAAACAATCTGAATCCTATTTATTGGACGAATACGTTTGGGAGCCAAAGACATATCACTACCAGAAAGAGCTATTTTGGCGGCGCTTCTCCTTCTTCTGTTTGTTTGGCTTTCAAACGAAACACTGTTATATCTAAAAATAAACCAAAGCAAAATGAATACCATTCTGTAAATGAACAATAAGGCAGCCTAGCCTACTCCATCGCAATATCCAGCCAAGCATTCTTTTTTAAGTGGTTGGTGTTTGTGTCCGTATTTTTGTTCTCAATATCATTTACACTTTTCATTATTTTTACTATCTTATACTCTTTTTTTTACCAGATCCTTTAGTAGCTCCTGCAAAACATATTAGTGTTGTAGTTTAAAGTCATAAATCATAGTCTTAGCTTATCCACCTCACTCCAATTTTCACATCGTGGCCTTTTCAAATTTACCTTTTTTGTTTTTGCAATCTATGGAAGCCAATATTATATTAGACCTAAACTAGTACTGATTCATCTCAGTGCCATCTCACGGATAACGAAGCAACGCATTCGTGCGCACAATGTTGTTTTTGTTTTACTATGTGGGCTAGAAAATCCCAGGTCTAACACATAGATGGCGCTAGTTTTATTGCAGTAACCTTATTCGCCAGAGGCAAAAAATAAATCGTGGTATTGAAATGTTAGAGCGGTATTGAAATGTGAGAGTGGCACTGGAATGATTACGTTGTGCTTTGTGGAGATTACGTTGATGAATAAAGCTAATTTTGAACCAAGAAAACTGTGTTTTCTTTGTGAGGCCCGGGACTTTTCAGCCCATATTAAATTAATAAAACTTACACAAATTTAATAGTGATGAGTATAAAATGTAGACAAGCTCTGTATTCGAATAAGTTTTTCATTTAGCATTGCAAAAATATGTTTGTTCATTAATTTTTTTGTTTAAACTTGCATATTTTTCAAATTATTTACAAAAAACTTTGAAAGAATATTATAAATCATTATTTTATGCACAAACTTAATATCAGCAATCATATTCTCTTCCCTTCCGGGTTCATCGAATAGTGGTTTTAAGTATCACTAACAATTGAAAATGAAAAGTATGGCCATACAAGAGGATAACATAAAGTAAAACACTGTATAACTGTATTAGGTTTGTTGAGTGTTTATGAATATAAACTTTTATTATCAGTTTATTTGACAATAAGTCTAGAATAACTAATATATTTTTGATTCCTTAAATTAGAATTTGTTATGAATACGGCTGTGTATCTTTTACAATTTTTAAGCGATTGCAGAATTTTCAAATAGAAGTGGAAGCTAGACACCCTGAGATATAAAACAAATCATGCTTATAGTGGTCTCTTAACTAAATAACTTTTTCTGATCAATTAAAAAAAAAAATAAAAAAAAGATGTGCTATTTGTTTCACTTAAAACCTTAACTGATTTTAATGAAACAGTTGTTCTTGATTTTTTAAATAATTTTCTTTATTATTGCTTTATTTGCTTTATTTAAGAACGACTAGTAATGGTTAAAACCTGCTTTGTTTTTAATAACTTCAAATCTATGGGTTTGCATTGCCAGATAAAGAGAATTTAAGTAATCCAACGAAATTTTACTCCAAACATCCTTAATAGCCTGAATTAGTACCGACTGCTTGTCATCAAATTGTCTACTTCCTTCATAGACCTTACGAGATAACCAACCGCAGACATTTTCGATCATGTTTAGATCTGTAGTAGAGTGGACAGTCAAGATTATCAACACGGCTGATAGATTTAATAATTTACAACCAAGTTGACGATTTTGAAATGATAATTTTAAGATTGTTTTTGCTAAAAATTTTAAACGAAAACTCAATTCAAAATAACATTTTTCCATAATTAGTTATACATATGTGTAACGGTGTATTTACTGTGGTTATTGATTAAAACCATGAAATAAAAATTATTGTAAATGAAAAAAGTTTGATGAAAATATGCTTCATTAAAAAAATCTATTTTTTTTTTTTTTTTTTAATAAAAGTTATTATTTTTATCAGTTTTGTACTAAATATGTTGAAATAAAATATGTGTATATATTTTCTTCAAAACACGATCATCAAAACATGATATTTTAAAAACCTTGTGGCAACGCCGCGCTTAATATGAATACGTTTATCTAGTGTGAGCGAGTAAATACATGAAACTGAACACACGCACTCTCATGGGTAGGGTAAATGTGTGACAGCAAATTCTCTCATACAAATATTATTTTCGTTTTTAAAAAGAAGTACGAGTATGATGGCCGAATGCGGGATTAATAATTGAGAAACCAAATCAAGCAGCCACCACAAACAAACTTGATTGGGTATGCTATATACTCTAGTTGACAGACGCAAGCTGTAACGAGTAGAAAACATACTTGTGCAAACAATACGCGGTGGCCAATCACATTGCAACTCAATTTAAGATCCGTGTACTAGATCATTAAAATAGGGACCGATTGCAGATCTCTGGTGTGTATTATCTTTATGTCATATGTGTGGATGTGCGTCTATAATTTCAAAAAGCAGATAAACAGCTCCCACAGTGGGTTAGAAGTGATACAAATTCTTAACAATATGTTATGAAAGTATTGTATTTAGACTGGATCTGGAAACATTTTACTTGTTCAGAAATTTATAAAAATATTTTTCCGTAGCGATAGTTAATATCGGATGGTTAAGTTTTAAGGGCCGATATTGAATGTGAACCACACCTAAACGTCAAGTTTTTTTTCTGCATTTCATTGACATTTCTGAATTTCAGACCAATTTAATTTGAACCATGAAAAAATGCACAATCGAGCAACGCGCTAAAGTTCTTCAAACTTATTATCAATAATAAATTTTCAAGTTTGCCATGAAGAAAATTTTTACCTCAGTGGATTTGTCAATAAGCAGAATTGTCGCATTTGGGCGAATGGTAATCCAAGAGTGATTGTCACTCTTTGTACAACTACAAAGAGTGTCTGTTTAGTGCGATTTATGGGCTGGCGGCATCATCGGGCCGTATTTTTTCCAAAATGAGGCCGGTTAGGCAGCTACTGTGAATGGTGCTCGCTATCGTGAGATTATAACCAACTTTTTATGGCCCGAACAGGAAGATATGGATTTGAACAATATGTGGTTTCAGCAGGATGGTGTCACTTGCCACACAGCTAACGAAACAATGGCTCTTTTGCGCGCCAACTTGAATGACCATGTTATCTCACATGGTGACGTTGTCAATAGACCACCAAAATCATGTGATTTGACACCAATGGACTTATTTTTTTGTGGTTATTTGAAATTCAAGCGCTAAAGGACGAGATAATTCGGCACATTAACAGCATAGAACCTCAATTATGCCTCAGCGTCCACGAAATTTTCGACTATCGGATGGTGGTGTGTCGGCGATATTGCGGCGGGCAGTTGTATATATTTATAGGGTTATTAAAAATTGTTCATTCTAAGGAAAAGTAGAGACGTGTGCAAAAGAAAAAGGCTTTTTTTTTTGTATTATAACAGGTATCATTAAAACATTTTTCTTTTCAAATTCTCAATAATTTATTGAGATTGTTGGTATATATGGATATAAAGTTGAATGTTTGAGAATATGTTTCAAAAAAAAAAAAATTCCAAAGTCTTTTGATGATTAGGGTAGCTCAGATGATATGTTCGACATATAGACAGCTGGGAAACATAGAAAACAAGCTGTTTATAATTTTTTGAATTTATGCGCTATTACAATATTGTAAGGTTGTATTATTGTTTTGCTGTGGCATGCTATCTTTGTAGTACATTATATGAATTTTGCCAAGCTGCCCAGGTGTAGCAAATTAGGTTGGACCTGGGTAGACAATTTCAAAGACAATTTTCCAAAAGAAAATTATACTATTTATAAAACGTTTTTGTGTAAAGAAATTGTGCTTAAAATTAACTTACCAGTGGCCTTGCGTATTCAGCCAGTATTGCTTATGATCGAATTATTTTCATTGTATATAAATAATACTCCACAGTCATTTAGTTGTCGCACAGCTGGTGGCTACCAGCTCAAATACGCTCAGCAAATTGTTGTTTATTGACCGAAAGCTACACAAAAATCTAAATAACTGGAAAGTTTTCTATTCTGACAAATGATTGTGTTAACGGTGCAGCATATGTAGCAGTCGTTGTGGCCGAAAAAAAATTTCCATTCGTTTTCGCTTTTTTTTTCATATGTTTTAAAAAAAGAAAATTCATGCTAAAAATCTGAAGTATTTGTTTTGGGTGTTTTTTGTACATGGACGTGGTTCTTTATGTCTGAAAGTATACAACTGGGTACAGCTGTGCATGAGTGTGTGTAAACGTGTATGAATAAAATTTTACTATTTTAGCCACACAACTGTGTGTTTTTATGTATTTGCGTGAGTGTTTGTAAACGTGTGTGTGTGTGTGTGCAGAAGAAGTGAGTTTGTGTTATAAAAATTGCATTTGTTATGACCTTTATGCAAACATAAAAACAAATATTCAGCATCATAGGGAAAAGAAAAACAAGCAAATGTCAACAATGTGTGATCGTGTGCTTGTGTTGCCTGCGTATTATTTAATGATTTCCTTTAAAATTTCTACTCAAGAGGGGGATTTTGCAGATTTTGGTAAAGTGATTTTTTGTTTTTGCAAGTGAACATTTCCCCAAAGTAATTTTACTTTTAGCTTACCTCAGCAATAAAAGAAATGGAAAAGGGAGCAGAGAGCAGGAGGCAAAGAACGTAAAGCCAGCAGAAAATGTTGTGATGAATATTGTTTTTTTTTTTTTTTGCTTTTTCGAGAGTATGGAAATGGACGTTAACACCTACAACATAAATTCAATTAAGCTAGAATGCTTTAAGGGCTGTGGCGGGGTTGTAGAAGAAGTATTGCAAAAATCAATCAATGTAAAATGCTCGTATATAAAAACAAAGTGACAGAGCAGTATTTTGAAAATAATTAAATGATATTTTTATGGGCGACGTAGTAAAACAGGTGCGAGTAAATAAATGTCGGTGTAAAGTATTTAATATAATAGAAAGCTGCAAAAGAAAAAGAAATAATAAATTGCAACATACTTAGATTTGATGACTGAGCAAAAATCGTTTACTTTTAAGTCGAAAACATTTATATTTTTAAGCATGCACATATTCATGGTTATCACATCTTTAGAAATCCTTGAGAATTGTAAAAAACTAAAATAAAATTCCTCGAATTACCTTTAGTCTATTAGAAACTCTCAAATGTTTCAAGAGCCATAATAATCATTAATATTTATAATCTGTGCAAAAGTTAAGCTGAGAGTATAATAGTTGATAAGAAACTTTAGTGTTTCGAAACTGTTTAATAAATTTGAGTTAAAAATGAGGCAACCTCAGGTAACGTAATCTAGAATAGTCATTTTCACAAACTTTCATAGCACTTGCGGCAGCATTTCGCATTTGTTGTAGCAAACAAAGCTCTAGGAAGCTGCATGACTTATGTTGTGTTGAACATCCGGTAGGTAAAATTTGGCAGAACGGTGATCAGCAAAGCCTCCGGGAGGTTCTGCTTACAGACCACCTGGAACGTTCTGGCTGAGGTTTAAACCGAAAATCGCAAGAGGGGAAATTGGTTTCCCTGATGACTATAGTGCATGTCAGTTTTCGGAAGTAATAACCTTCGATGTGCTGTTGTCTTGCAAACACAAAACTGGTTAAGGATAATGCCCTTCACGATATTCACGTATATACATTACAAATTTGAACTAAATGCGCTCGGATGTGCTCGGATGGACCGACATCGGGGAAACAATAATTTTTCCTTGTAATAACCATTCCAGAAAATCTTTCATGGAAAAATTAGTTTAGGGTATATAGTATAACCTGGTTATATGTGAACCAATATCAGAATTTTCAATTTTCTGTATTTCAGTAGCCTTCTTTTATAACGAGAACTGTTTTTAAGCAAAAAAAAATTTTTTCACGGAAAATATCGGGAATTTTCATTATTTGTATTTTACTTACTTATAATCAGAACTGATTTTAAGCAAAAAAAAATTTTTTTCATGGAATAATCGGTTTAGACTATATCTCGAGTATATATGGACCGATATTGGAAATTTTAATTTTCTCTATTTGGTAACCTCCTTACATTATCAAAACTTTTTTTAAGCAAAAATATTTTTAAGTTCGCTTACCCGACATTTCCATGAAAAAATCGGTTTATACTATATCTCGGGTATATATAGACCGATGTCGGAAACTTACATTTTCTGTGTTTAAGTAACCTCCTTTTATAATCAGAACCGCTTTTAAGCAAAAAACAGGTTTTTATGGAAAAAATCGGTTTAGGCTATATCTTGGATAAACGAGTATATGGACCGATATCGGAATTTCTTATTTTTTGTATTTTAGTAAACTCCTTTTATTACCAGAACAGCTGTTAAGCAAAAAACAGTTGCTTAAGTTCGCTTACGCGACATATTCATGACAAATCGGTTTTGGCTATATCTCGGGTATATATGAACCGATATCCAAAATTTGTATTTTAGTAAGTATTTTAGTAATAAAAGGTTATTACCAGAACTGATTTTAAGCAAACAAATTCTTAAGTTCGCTCGCGCAACATGTTCATGAAAAATTGGTTTAGGTTATATCTCGGGTATATATGGACCGATATCGAAAATTTTCATTCTCTCTATTTTAGGAATAATATGGTAATAATACCAGAACTGATTTTAAGCGAAAAAATTTCAGCACACTTACCCGACATTTTCGTGAAAAAATCGGTTTTGGCTATATCTCGAGTATACGAGTGTATGGACCGATATCGGAAATTTTCAGGTTCGGTATTTTATTAACCGCCTTTTATAACCAGAACAGCTTTTAAACAAACAAAAAGTATTCTTGAAAGCACGGTTTAGGCTATATCTCGGGTATATATGGACCGATATCGAAAATTTTAATTTTCTGTATATAAGCAACCTCCTTTTATTACTAGAACTGATTTTAAGGAAAAAAAATGTTTAAGTTCGCTTACGCGACATTTTCATTAAAAAATCGGCTTAGGCTATATCTCGGACTTATGGACCGATATTGGGAAAACATTTTTTTTGTACTTTCTTTTATTGCACTTTCGTCAGATAACTTTTTACAAGTCTGAACACAAAATTTTATGTCAGTAAAACAGCTTTGGAAAAATTTAACAGTTGATGAATCAAATCCAATATTTATCATTTTAAATAGAGTGCCACCACGGAACGCCTTATCAAAAGCCTCTTCAATATCATTGATGTTCCTTTAAATTTTAAATAACATCAAGTTAAATGTTTTTATGACAAATACTAATTTTATATAGTAACTATATTTGTTTCTTTTTTTTTTTTTTTTGGTTTGTACATTTGTACATTAACAAAATGCATATGTGATTCAATATGAGATGAATATAGATAGAAAATAATTAAATGCTCGGTGGCTTAGTGGTTAAAGCAGTAGATCATGATACGTCATGTCCCGAGTTCAAATCCCAGTGGGTGCTGATGAGTAGTGTAGCGACTACGAAACAGCTAGTTGTCCCCCAGCTAAAGATTTGATTATTATTTTTCTTGTCTTCTTCAATCAAAATTATTGATCACAGCAGATTTGTATTGTAAAAAAATCTTTCTTAAGAAAAAAAAACTTAAGAAAGAAAAAACCTGAACTATAACCCGTTGTACAAATGTACAAACCAAAAATTTAATTTAAAAAATTATAAAAAAGTTCATTAAAAGTTCAATAAATTTATATTTGTTTCTATTTGGTAGATACAGGGTGTCCGCCGGGAAGATATTGTTAAGAATTTTTGTCACATCTAACCCAGTGTGCAGCTGTTGATCTGCTTATTATAAATGTACAATATACTCACACAAACAAGATAAAACTAAAATCATAATACACAAACAAACAAACATAGTTTAAAGTACATAAAATTCCAAGTAAATCAATTACAAATGATGTTGTTGTTTTTCTTGTATTCTTGGTATTCGTTTTATTGGTGTATACTGTTTGTTGTTGTGACTTGCTTATTGTTCGCAAGCATGTGTATGAATGTGTATAATCGAAAATTATGAATGGCTAAAATGATTGTTGTAGAAGATGATAATGAAGTATAAATAGCAGGCAGGTCGTTGGCAACGAATCAGTTTATTTTTAGCTTTTTGTGAGACAGTCATAAGTCAAAGTAAGCAAGTCTAGTGTTTTGGTATACAGTATCAAGTGTAAATAAAGTTGTGAATTATTTATATACTGTATACGAACAGGTGTCAGTAATTATTTCATTTGCATTTGAAGAATCCGCAAACGCGTTTTTAAAGGCAAAAACGCCAACATTTATATTGTACATTCACTTTAGCAGTACTATAAATAAGACACAGTCTTGTTGTGCTACAATTTACTTCAATAAATAATAATAATAAAAAAATAAAAAAAAACGAAACAATTGATGTCAGAAGTGAGATTGTAAGATGAGATTTGATGAGCTTAAGGTGGCGCAACTTAGAAAGGAGTTGAGCAAACTAGACTTGCCTGCAGCTGGCAATAAAGCGGAGTTGCAGAATAAGCTTATAGAAGGGTTTAAGCAATTTGGTGTGGACATGAAGTGTAACTAAAATTGTGAATTATTTAAGTACTTTGTAACGAACAAGTGTAAGTGTCATTATTTCATTTACAATTGAAGAATCTGCAAAAGCGTTTTTAGAGGCAAAAACGTAATAATATATTACTCGCACTTATTTCATTGTAATGCTGGCTATATGCGATGTGGTATCGTCTTATTGATAACACATGATAATCAAACCTAAATTATGCAGTTGTGGCGTTAAAAATGTTTTAATCATATCACGATATCGCTCCTTATCATTATGCCGTTTTCATTTCAAGAAGTTTTCAAAGAAGTAAGACCAGTGACTAAATTGCACACCAGACTTTCACTTTTAATGGATGCAAACATGACTGATGAATAATTTGAGGTTTCTCCATTGCCCAGAACCGGCTATTCTGTTTATTCACGTATCCTTTCAAATCACAATGTGCCCCGTCATTCATTACGTCACCGTAAATGGTCTTGTGGCAGAAGGTCTTGTGTCAACTGAATCCTAAATGGAAATAAATGCATATGCTTGTTCGTTGAAGACCTAGCTCTTGACCACGGCGTCACATTGAGGCTAATGAATTGTTTTTCACTTTCTTAAGCAGCAGTTATATTTTCAACCGATCTTGCAGTATGTTGTGGGCTTGGGCCTATCACCCTCAGACCTTTTTTCTTCGAAATCATTCACTTTTTTTTTTTGTCTTGGACCAGTACTCAGGGAATGACCTCTACATATGCAGTGCATTGTACCGGAACTAGGAAAATAGGTTATGAGGAGGGGGAAAGAGGAAGTAGTGTTTGTGAACATTTGACTTGAACTTTCCTACGTTATAACAGATAGGAAACACGTCTGCAGGCAGCTTATTCCACAGACGAAGCGTGCGGCTGAAAAACGAATTCTCTCTGTAATGCGTAGTACGATTCCCCGGACAATCGACCACAAATGGATGAGTTCTGGATGATGAACGCGTGTTACATAGAAATGTGCGAGTTTCAGGAACGAGATCCCTAATCCCGTCAGAGCAAAGTCCATTGTAGTAACGCACCCCACACTGTGTCGATGCTCCAGTGAGTCAATAGAATTGGATACCCTACTGTCACCGATAAGCTTCTCCTGCACACGGTCGAGTAACCCCAAAATAGACTTTGGGGCACCGGCCCAAACATGAGAGTTGTATTCCATTTTCGGTCGGATGTAGGTGGTATAAATAGTAAGGAGATTGGATGGAGTGAAGTACATCTTACACCGTTTCAAAAAACCGAGGCACTTGAATGCTTCTTTAGAGACATGAAAAATGTGATCATTCCAGCGAACATCACACTGTACTTTCATTCCAAGAACATCAAGAGTACCCGATTCCTCAATATGTATACCATCCCTGAGTACAGATGAAGCAGCATTAGCAGTCGTTTGTTTGTGCGTTAATAAACAGCACTGGGTCTTAAGAGCGTTGAAGTCGACCCTGTTTTTGCGACCCCATTCGGAGATTAATAGAAGATCACTGTTCAGTGAATCATTAATATTTAGCCTCTTGGCAGCGATCTCTGATAGGCTGGGCCTATAACTGAAAGAGTATGAATAGCAAATGTTGCTGTCATCTGCAAAAGAGTGGATAGGATTGGAAGTTTGATAGAGAAGGTCATTCACTGCACGATAAATAGTGCAGTTTGTTGGCACGTTGTTTGTCCCAAAAATTTCACGTAACTTTCTCATCGTCACCGTAATCGGTGATTGATTTTGACGAAATGTTTTAATGATTTAAACATGTTGGTTTATTGAATATTTTTCCATAATAAATTCGCCACGTGTCTACTCGTACTGTGAACTGTCAAGACTAATGTCTACCAAAATGGCGACAAAACAAAATAGTATACCTTCCCGACGGACACGCTGTACGTACATGCATACGTACGTATGTATGCACATAAATGTGTTTGAGAGCAAATGTGTATGGCTCCAAATATAATTATACTATTTATATGTATGTATGTACGCAGATGTGTTAGTGTGCTTGTATGCATTTTCATATATTTATTTGTAAGCCGGAAATTGTTATGCATTTAAGAGAGGATGAAAAAAAAAAGCAAAAACCTTTCATCAAAATTACACATTTGTAGACTGCCACTCATCTAAATGCACAAACTGGAAGTTATACAATTACACTTCCATTCATACATGGCATATGACATGTATTCACATACACACACACACACACACACACCCACACACCCATTCATACACAAACACGCCCCGCTTACTGGCTCTTACATTCATCATCAATAATACGAACAGGACATTGTATTGCATTCCATTTTAATGTTGCTACAGCAGAATAAAAAAAAAAATAGAAAATATTAAAAAAAAAAATTTTTTGTTTACAATTTATGGAAAAGCAGTTTGAGTTTGTGAGGGTGTTGTTCAGCATGAGTATTGTATTTCTCCATTAATCTTTATAACAATTCATTTTTCTTTTAAACAAAATTTTTTTCTTCTTCATTGTAAAATAACCTGTTATTTATTAAACTTGTAGTGTTTCATTTGTTTTGTTGTTGTTATTGTTAGATTTATATTGTTAATTGTTGCTGTTGCTTCATTTCGCATGAAATAAATATTTATCATGAAGAAAATTCTTTGAAGTTCTAACTAGTTCTGGCAAATGAGTCTCTGTTTAAATGTGAAGAATTACACTAAACAAATATTTGAATATAAGGAGTACAATGCACAACATAATTGTTATAATTTGAACATTTTTTTGATTTATGTTTATTACAATTTAAGAAAATTACTTAAATCATGCGCAAATTGGCAAAAATATTAATAAAGGGAAAAAGTTAATATAAAATAATTTTTATGGGATTTTGACAAAACAAAAATTGTTTTCAATTTATATCTACTTATAGAGTAGAGAAAAGTAGATAAATATATATTATGCTAATTTATTGAATTTTTATTGAGCTTTACGATTTTTAAATTAAATTTTTGGTTTGTACATATCATCGTTGTCGGGTTTTTGTTCAAGTTTTTGCATTGAAATTTAATTAGAATTTAAGTGCTCTTCAGAAACAAAAACAAGCCAAAAGAAAATTTTTAGTACGCAAGAATATTGTTGTTTCATAAATATTGTGTTTTGTAAGATATCCAATTATATAGTAATAAGCCTTTCTTTTTTGTTTACAGATTAATTTTAAAATTTATACATCAGTTTTAGTCACAAGTGAAGAAAAATGTCCGGTTATTTTCAATAATACAGCACTTATAACTTCCATAATGTAATAATATGAAAATATACTAATAAATGAAATTCAACAACACAATGTGTTGTCGCACAAGATAATTATTCAAACCAAACAAATGAACAACCGTTGGTTGCTACGATTTGATTTTTGAAAGTATCGAAAAGCAGAGAACAAAAATTCAAACAATTAAGTCTTTTATTCGCTATTTTAGCAACCAACGGTTGTTCATTTGTTTGAAAGGTGTAAAGAAATGTTAGAGACGTTTATAAATAGAAAAGCTTGTTTTTTGCGTTCTGACGGATATTATTAGATCATTTTTCTTTTTAAATTCTCAACAATTTATTTAGATTATTGGGATATAAAGTTGAATGTTTGAGAATATCTTTCAAAAATGTCCAAAGTCTACTGATGATCAGGGTAGCTCCTATGAAATGTCGACATATGGATAGCTGGGGAATATAGAAAACAAGCTATTTATAATTTTCTGATTGCTATCAATATTAGAAGCTAATATTCTTTATATAAAACTCAATTGTTTGGAAAAAAAAAAACTCCTATACATATATAGTTATAATTGAAAATGTTTATTCCCGCACCCAATATAAATACTTAGGCAAGTATAACGACAAAAGTTAATTGAGATTGTTTGTTATTTGGTTATTTTGAGTTCGTATGCATGAGTTTATGTTTAATTATTGATTATTACTCAATTGGGATTCCGATTAGGAAATACGAATTTGTATTACCATCAATTAACAATAATATTTATTCCGGATAACATTTCAACTGTAAATCACATACAATCGCAATAAGTTTGTACTCGTATGTGTGTCCACAAAAAAAATATATTTTGTGGCAAATACAAACCAAACAAAAAATCTGTGATGAGGGAGCAGAAGAAATAATACCCTGAAATTAAAGGATTGGTAAATAAAGTAAAAAAAAAGTTCCTTATCAAAAGTTGGGGGAAAAAACTTTTGCCAAGTTTTGGCCACCGTTTAAACTTAAAACAACCTTTATGCTAATTTATGTTCAACAAAAACACATAATTAAATTATATTTATTGAAAATTTGTATAACGACAAATTAAGCACTTTCTGGTATTTTCCTTTTTTCGTGCGCCTTCTTGTCCTTTAACAAAATTGACGCATTAACAGGCTCTTAACATTTTCATTGCCCTTAAGAGCCAGTAATATTTTAATAATTTCCAAATGCTATAATACCACTTAATGCATTATTTATACAAGAAGAAAAAGTAAGTGACATATTTTATTTTTCCAATTAATTATCACATTTCCGGCGCTCAACTCAATTGAATTTCTACCCCCAAAATTAAAGTATCAAATACTTTAAATTGCACAATATACACATAAACATAAGCAAACTTATCATAAATATTTGCTACAAAGCAAAAGTATGCTGCAGACATAATGAAAAGTTAAATAAATGTACTTGAGACTGGCGTAAGTGAAAATCTCACAATAAAATAGAGGAAAGAGAATTTCAATTAAGGCTAATAATAATGACATGTGTTCTAGGAATGATAAAGTTCAGGCTTTATAATGTATATTACATATGGCTTTATATTATATATGGCTTTATATTATATATGGCTTTATATTATATATGGCGTGAAGTTGTGAAAACGGTACTAGAGATGGTGCTGTGCCGAGTTTCGTATTTTAACATAATTTTCTTTTTATTTTTGGACCAGTACTCAGGGTTATACATATGCAGTGCATTGAACTAGGAAAATAGGTTGTGAGGAGGGGGAAAATAAGATATCCTTTTAAAGTTTTTTGTAAAACGGTAGTTTCACATTATAATATAAAATAAAAAATCCTTTTTTTGAAGTTTTCTGTAAAACGGTTGGCTTGCATATTGATAAGTTAAGCGACATTGTCACACATCAAACTGCTCTCTCAAGCTAGTTTGATGTGAGTTTTGCGAAAATCAAAATAATTCCAAGTATTAATCATCACGCAAAGATAATCGTACTTATACATTTACACACTAAGTGTTTTTTTTTTTTGTGATGACCACTGATTTGTTCTTACTTTGCCGCAGCAGAAATTTGAAGCTGGTTTGATGTGTGTATGCGTACTTACTTCAAATTCAATTTTTGTGCGACAACATCATTGGTTTTGGTATCGAAGTTTAAGTAAAAAAAAATGGAAGACAAACAAATTCATTTTTAACAATTTCAGTTCAAAAATAGTTTTAAATTAATTTTATATATACATTAATTTTATATATACACAAGATCCGCAATTTTTCACAAACGAAAAATACTTTGCCAAGTAATGAAACATTCTCTGTAGCATTGTTTTCTTTTCAAAGTAAACTTAAAATTAAGTTTGATGCAGTGAATTTATCATGATGGGAGATTGCGGTCTCGTGTTCTGGTAGTTTTTCGTTGACTGTTCTCTTCAAATGAATCAATTGCCTTCGGTATAGGTCCACTGTGACAGACTGACTCGAATTTGATGACTCGACAGTCTGACTTGAATTTGACAAAGCACCCTTTTGATCCACCCAAATACAGAAGATTACCTTAGCGTCATGGATATTTGACTACGGCTTCGCCGTGTATTTTACTGGTTGGCTGAGCTTTATATATATATGACGTATCCATTTTTCAGCAGCAGTAACAATACGATGCAAAAATGACTTTCTTTTGTAACGTTCCAGCATCATTTCTGCCATGCAAGATCGTGTTACAAAGTCTCTCGGTTTCAGTTCATATGGGACCCGATTTTCTTACTTTTGAATAAATTCCAAAGCTTTTTGTATGACTTCCAATAATAATACAAGTTCTGCTTGCGTTTGACAATAATCGTTGTCGAGTAATGCTTCTAATTCGTCATCTTCAAACTTTTTCGTTAGTGCCAAAATCACCACTTTTAAATCACATTTTTTTTATGGTTTGAGGCATGATGACCGTAAGCCTCCGCTAAGAATTGATAAATTTCAGCAGCCAGTTACTTATTTATTTATTGAACTATACAGTTACAAAGTATATAAATGCTGTGCATGGGCGGGGCAGCATTGCTGTGACTAACTACAACGACTAATGCCTTCACATTGGAAGTTGCAGCGTGGTTAACAACGAAATACCTCTAGAAAAACTGTAAACCAATTCAGTTAGTTGAGGCATTAACCACCCAGTAAACTTTTTGTCACATACGTCTTCGATCTAAGACCATTGACAATGTAATCCGAAGTCTGTATAAAGTTCCTACTTACCTTTACACAGCGATGGCCTAGGCCGTAAGATGCATCCAACACTATATACATTGTAAGCGAAGATTGGATAAGTCTAAAACTATATTATTAGCATTTGTTTTTTCCTTTGCTTCTTATGTATATTTTATTTAACAATATGAGTAGAAAAAGACTAATCTGAATCGGATGCTAGTTGTTTGTTGTACTTAACATGTTTATTTTGATTTTTCTGTTGACACAATCGCTTACAATCAGATGCTTTGCTAATTGTAATAACTTGTGGACTGCTGGGCAGTGCTAGTGAGATGATTATGATGACGCGAGAGCTGTTTCACGATTGACCCTTCAAAGGTATATTTTATAGGCACAAAATTGTATGTTTACACTTTAGTGTAGGAGTGTCCAAGCCCTATGCGCTTGATGCTCATTTGTTTTTGTAAAAGCGCTTAGCTATAGGGCTGTGCTCTTTATTACACACTTTCTTCACTCAGCACTAACAATGAACAACAACTTTGTCTTATATATATTATTTTTTCGTTCTACACTGTACACACACAAGAGCAAAGCAACGACATTTTACTTTGCTTTTCTGGTAAACATTGTTTTTATAAATATGTTTTGTTTTTACAACAAAAAATATTAAATAAAAGTAGATTTTACTGAAATGTATTAGTGTTTGCTCTTCCATATAGAACTTCTGGGCATCCGTGCTTTAGCGTCTGTCGAATAATATACTATGATTACAGATTAGATTTTGGGTTTTTTATATTTGTACATCGGGTTTTATTACAAGTTTTTCTTAAGTTTTTTCTTTGGAAGGATTTTTTACAATACAAATTTGCTGTGATCAATCATTTTTGATTGAATAAGACAAGAAATGGCTCGGTGGCTAAGTGGTTAAGTGGTTAAGGCTGCATTTCATGATACGTCGTGGCTCGAGTTCAAATCCGAATGGTTGCTGATGATTAGTGCAGCGACTACGAAACAACTAGTTGTCCCCCAGCTAAAGATTCGAGCTTCTTCAATCAAAAATTATTGATCACAGCAAATTTTTATTGTACAAAAAATCCCTCAGCAAAAATTCAATATATGAATATGTTGTACAATATTGTTTTGCAAGATTAGAATATTAACTCAATAGCTTATTTTGCTCACAAAACTAGCAAATCAAATAAACAAGACTACTGCGGTTATTTTCGGTGATTTTTACACAAAAAAAAACTTTATTGTTCCTATTAATTGATTTGATAAAAAATTTCATTGATGTAGCAAAAGTTTTAATTGTTTCAATTAAAAATTAACAATATTAGGTTTAAAAATTAGATTTATATAAATTTTTAGGATGTCTGGTGGCATTAACTATAATTATTTCAAAAAGTAATAAAAGGTGCGGGTGGAAGGTGACACCGTTAGAATTATCGATTGTGCAGATTTGTCAGTCACGATGTCACAGTGGTCGAGTGAGCATTACGCTTTCGCTGTGGATACATTTTTATTGGAGCGTTTTCGTACTATAAATTCCAGTTCTTGCAGCGACGAGCCTCATTTTCACTTCAAAGGTCACGTCAACGAGCAAACCTGCCGTTACTGGACCGCAACTCTCGATTGAAACATCTTAAACCATCATGCCTAGATAAGACACTGTTTGGTGTGCCTTATCTAGGCATGAGATGACTCATGCCTAGATAACAACACAACAAAATACACGCAAGAAACAACTTTTCGTCTAGCATTGGCTGAACTTAAGTAAATAAAATTTTTCAATTTTAATTAATTTTTTTCTATATTAATTAATGAATTTTTAGTTTTAAGATTTGCATACTTATTGTTAGTTCTTTTAGAAGATACAATAAATAATTGAATTATTTAAAAAAAAAATTGTTTAATTCGACGAAAGAAAAACAAAATCCACATTTCGATTGTACCATTCAATCTGTCAACAAAATATTGTGTCAATTATTACTGAAAATATAAATCTGCTACCAGACACCCTATATAAAAAATTCCAATTGAATTTAACAAATATGTTAATGTATTTTTTTCAGTGTACTTTGACAATATATTTAATCATTTTTGTACTTCTAAACTGTCAATGAAAATGCTGAAGAAGAAGAAAATAAAAACACAGGACTTGTGCAATAAATTCCGACAGCAAAATTACTTGTAATTTTCAGTTTTAAGCTGTTTTTTTATTATTGGTTTATACATTAAGAAGTTGACACAACTTTACTGCTAACACACTAACACAAATTCAAAGCGAAACCAACATTCGTTCACTCACACTTACAAATGAACAGAAACAAATACATAACAGCATATGAAAAACAACATGATAAAAGGAAAACTGTAAAATGCAGTAAAACACCACAAGAAACAACAACAAGAAAGTAAAAAAAATTAATACTGTTACATTTGGCTATAACGAATTTTAAACACACTTTATCGCATAAAGGTAAATTTTGAAAATAAACACACATACATATATACATACACTTGCTAACATACAGCATGAATGCTTAACTTCAAAATCGAGTTCACACGTACCGCAATAAAAACACACACATACTTACATACATACATACGAGTACATACACAAAACACAAACACCTGTAAAAAAACACCTCCGACAAAACAAATACATATGTATGTATACACATTGAAAAGCATCCAAACAAATATAAAGCCAGCAAGAGCAACACAATTAGACAGAGTGTTGAGTTACCAAAGGGAAAGGAAAAAAAAAAAGTTTAAATAAACACACTCTTAAATATGTATAAACACATGCACTCGTATGTGTGTAGGTAAGTACGTATGTCCTTATGTTATAAATCAAACCAAAATTGCTGGTTAAATAGCAAAATTTTTTGAGCTTCTGTGCATGAAATTGTACATGTGATCTTGTGCATATGTTTTCATAAATTCATTATTATTATGACTTTCTTTGTAATTAAAATCTTCAGAAAAATTAAATTGTGTGACCGTAACTATGAAATGAGACAGGTAAGAATGAAAAATAAGCATTTCATAGGGAAAAACAGATACGAAAAACTATGTTAAAGTGAAACATTACAAAACCATAAAGCTTAGTTTCTTCTGAAACTGAAAATTATAAAGTCTACTTATAAACTGATTTCTTAAGGATCAATTGTTAACAAAGGATTTGAGATTAAGAAGCGCTTCTTCCTTGACTCTGACTAAATTTGGAAGCTGGCATCGACAATGTTAAGTTCGAGAGTCAAATATTATTTCTGGATAAAATTCAGGGTAATTTCCACACTGGTCCAGAAACCGCCCATTCAGTATTTGACACTAAGCTTTTCTTTCTTGGCTCTGACTAAATTCGGAAGCTAGCATCCAGATGTTTAGTGCGAGAGTCGAATATGATTTCTGGATGAAATTTAGGGTAATTTTCCCATTGGTCCAGAAACCGCCCATTCAGTATTTGACACTAAGCTTTTCCTTCTTGGCTCCGACTAAATTCTGAAGCTGGTATCCATAATGTTAAGTGCGAGAGTCGAAAGTGATTTCTAGATAAAATTTAGAGTATTTTCCCACTAATCGAACATATATATGTATATCTTTTTCTACCTATTGTGGCTCACTTTCAGCTCTTATATTACTAGAATTTTGAACAAATGCAGACCCTAAGCACGGTGAAAAATTAGTAAAATTGTGGTCTGCCAAAGGTTGTGAATTACGTGATAGGGTAGACATGGCCCTTATTCTGCAGCACACTCAGGTTTTGCGTGCCGTCGACTGCTTTGCTTGTTAAGTCAGCAGACTAAAATTCATTAATTTTGTGCTTAGAAAGGTTCTCTAAGTTGGACGGCCAAAAAATAAGCAAATTACGCGTAACGTTGTCCTAACAAATACCCAACAAATTATCTACAGGATATCTGGTTGCAGATTTATATTTTCATTATTAAATAAAAAACGTAATAATTGACACAAAGTTTTATTAAGAGCATTGAACGATAGAATGGAAATGGGGTATGTATGTACTCGTACGTATCCAGATGACTTCCGTAGAGTTGAACACACTGTTCGAAACGAAGCCTTCTGTTCTGCGCCACGCGCTGCTGTTAGCTTGGTTCAATTGAGCTGATTTCTCAACGAACATTTTCTTTTAAAGCCAAAAGAGATGGGAGATTTTCAGTATAAAACCTCTTTTTGAGATAGCCTCACAAAAATATGTCGTGGGAGTTATGTCGGCCAACCTTGGTGGCCATTAGATGTCGCAAAAGTAACTCATCATTTTTTGGGCAAAATTTTCCCAAAGCAAATTCATCGAAGCTCAGGCTGTGTAAAACCACGTGTACGAAAACTACAGTGGATGAGCTCGCAGGCTTGGCAAACAAATTTCATAATCATGTTTCGCTCATAATCACCGTTGACATTCGTCAACGCCAATCGAGGATTGCGGGTTCTTGGAGATCAGTGATGGCAGTTTTGCTTGTTGAAGTGTCCGTTCAAGTGAAAATGAGCCTTGTTACTCCTACCCTATTTTTTATTTTCCTCAACGACCTTCTATATCAAACTTTCAACTCTTTCGCGGATGACAGCAGCATTTGTCATTCATACTCTTTCCGTTATAAACCCAGCCTCTCCGAGATCGTGGTCAAAACGCAAAATATGAATGACTCACTGGATAGTGATCTTTTATTAATCTCCGAATGGGGTCACAAATTCCATTTTTTATTTTTTAATATTTTTTTTTTTATCAAGGGCTGACCCCTACATATGCAGTGCATTGTATCAGAACTAGGAAAATAGGTTGTGCGAAGGAGGAAAGAGGGAGTAGTGTTTGTGAACATTTGACTTTAACCTTCCAACGTTATAACATACAGAAAACGTGCCTTCAGGCAATTTATTCCACAGGCGAAGATGGCGGCTGAAAAATGAAATTCTCTGTAGTACTAAGTACGATTCCCCGGGCAATCGACCACAAATGGATGAGTTCTGGACGATGAACAAGATCCCTAATCTCGTCAGAGCAAAATCTATTGTAGTAACGATAGAACAGAGTAACACACCCTATACTGCAACCATGCTCCAGTGAGTCAATAGAGTTGAATACCCTACTGTCTTCTTCGCCCTCTCTTGCACACGGTCGAGTAACCCCAAAACAGACTTTGAGGCCCGACCCATTTTCGGACGAATAGGTGGCAAGGAAATCGGATGGAGTGAAATACATCTTACACCGTTTCAAAAACCCGAGGCGCTTGAATGCTTCTTTAGAGACACGAAAAATGTGTTCTGTCCAGCGAAAGTCACGCTATATCTTCATTCGAATAACATGAAGAGCATCCGACTCCCCAATATTTATACCATCCATGAGTACAGATGAAGCAGCATTTGCAGTCGTTTGTTTGTATTAATAAACAACATTGGATTTTACGATAGCAATTGCATGACAATGCACAATTGCTCTTACAATACAAGTTGTCAGTTTACACACAATTGTCAGAAAAATGCCAATTCCATTGTAAGACAATTATCTGACAATTCCATTATCTGACAATGTTGGCATGAAAAATATTGTCAGTTCACACGGTTGTCAGATTTTTTATGTAGCAAAAATTGTCAGAATCAAAGCAAAATATTTACATAAAAATTTAATTGTTCTTGCGAGTTTGGAAAATTGAATAATAGAAAAAAATATTTAGGATATGGATCAAGATATAGCGACTATTTTTAAAGCATATGTATATTTAAAAAAATAGTGATGATGAGGAAGAAAACGTAAAAGGTGCTTTTTCGCCATCAAGAGGGATTTTACGAAAAATTACTCAACTGGCTTCTTGCAAATGAACCAGAACCGAAGATTTTCTAAGTTGCAGTTGAAAGTTGTGCGGAGATTGGCCCACTTTACCCTGCAGTCATTGAAACTCACAGAAATAGCATATGCGACTTTTTGCAATGCACTATCTTTGTGTAGTTTATATTCTACGCATGCCACAAGCTTCACCGACACTTAACCTCTTCGAAATATTTTCATGAGGGCATTAAGTTTCTACTTTTTTTGCGATACGATTTTTTTAAGATTTTTATAATAAGCAACTGGAGTGTTTCTTGGTGAGGGAACTTTTATAGGCTGGAACAAACCATCAAACACTTTTTCCTTTTCAACATCTATAAAACAATCGTAATCATACGAGCAATCCACACTTGTAATTTTAAAACAACTTTTTCAGAAAATTAAATTTACTTTTTTTCGCGCTGAAAACTTTTTTTTTATTATTAAATTATATTTTTTTATTTGGTTTGTACGTATGTATGTACGAGTATATCGGGTTTTTGTTCAAGTTTGTCCTTTCTTAAGTTTTTTCTTAAGAAGTATTTTGTACAATACAAATTTGCTGTGATCAATAATTATTGATTGAAGAAGACAAGAAAAATAATAATCAAATCTTTAGCTGGGGGACAACTTATTGTTTTGTTTTTGTCTGACAATGATGCCACTGTTAGATGTTAAAAAATTCACGCACCTGACAATATGAAATAAGCTAACAACGTCTGACAATGATTTGGCAACGACAAAGAAAAGTGTTTACAGGATTGTCAGGTATCTGGCAATAATTTTGTCTGAGAATGTTTTTTCTGACAACATTGTCAGAACAAATTGTAAGTTCACACGATTGTCAGGTATCTGACAATAATTTTCTCTGACAATGTACTCACAATATTTTTTCTGACAATATTGTTAGAACAAATTGTAAGTTCACACGATTGTTAGAAGTTTCCTGCAAATTTTCTGACAATATTTGTCAGATCTGACAACCGTCTAAACAAAGCTTCACACAATCCAACCAAAATCTTAAGATTTGTATGATATTCTTAAAAGTATTTTCTATACCTGAAGGAGTATAGTTTCTTGTTACGAATTAAATTGTAAATTGTTAAAATTGTTACTAAATCATAGTTTTTTGTACTCCATCACTAGAAAATAAAAATTTTTACTTTCTCACTTTATATATAAAATATGAATTTTCCCACAAAAATAAATTGTAAACAAAAATTTATGCAATATTTTTCACTTTCATTGATAACACAATACATTTTCTTATTTATTAGTCACATATTTTAACAAAAATTTTAACATTTTAAAATGGAAAATATTAAGTTTTAGTTTCATTAAGAATTGCAAAAATGTTGGAATAAATTCCTATTATAATATTAAATCTTTTTGACAAATTTGTTATTGCTGTTGTTTTATTGGGTATTTGGCATAATATTTATACCACATAAATTCATTCATGTTAAATAATTATATTCATTTGACCAGCATTTAATACAGCATGTTTAAAAAGGTATTTGACCACAGAGATAACAACAACAATTTCAAAAGATAAGAATTTAAATTTGTATGTTTGTAAAGAGATGCCTTACACACGTAAACACACACGCACACACACAAACGCACACATACTAACGAACCTATAAAACCAACATACCTTTTCAAGTCTCAGCAAAACAATCACAGTATTAATAATATGAATAACAAAAACAAAAAAAAATACAAATATGTGTCGGTAGATGGATTTAACACACACTCTCATGCAAAAACATACTATTGCAAATAAACTTTGTGTACTCGTATATACGAGTACATGCCTACATACATATGTAGAAAAATTTAAATCACTTCAAACTACAAAAAAAAAGTCTGTATAGTTTATGTTTGATATATTAAGTCATTTGATATTGAAACATGTATAAAGATAAAAGCCCACTCTAACATTCAGCCGCATACAAACACAAACTAACACACACACACACACACACACACAAAGATGTGCTATTTGACATTTGCATTGAAATAATGCATCACATAAATAGTGCAATATTTATATGAATGTGCTGGGAACTCCGTCCTCTGTCGTTTAGTTATATGTATTTAGATGTGTGAAAAACAAAAATACGCGCACATACATATGTATGTACGTACCTAGAGCATGTTAACTTTAATAAATGAGTTTACCCAGCCAGCATTTGGACGACTGTTTGGTAAAATATCCTTAAAGCGACTCTTACGGCAACATTTTGTGAAAAAAATAAAGAAATTCAATGAAAAATGGCCCAAAAAAATTTAAAAGAAAATCAATTCAGATTTGTCATGATATAAAAAATACAAGGTAGTTTCATTCTCTTCTTATTATTTGTAATAAGGATTTTTGAAGTTTATTTTTAGAGAGAAATATAAAAAGACGTTGCCACACAGTTGAATAAGGTAGTTTACACCTAGAATGGATTTTTTCTGAAATGTGTAGTGCATTCAGATTTGTCATGATATAAAAAATACAAGGTAGTTTCATTCTCTTCTTATTATTTGTAATAAGGATTTTTGAAGTTTATTTTTAGAGAGAAATATGAAAAGGCGTTACACACACAATTGAATAAGGGAATTTACACCTAAAATGGATTTTTTCTGAAATGTGTAGTGCATTCAGATTTGTCATGATATAAAAAATACAAGGTAGTTTCATTCTCTTCTTATTATTTGTAATAAGGATTTTTGAAGTTTATTTTTAGAGAGAAATATGAAAAGGCGTTACACACACAATTGAATAAGGGAATTTACACCTAGAATGGATTTTTTCTGAAATGTGTAGTGCATTCAGATTTGTCATGATATAAAAAATACAAGATAGTTTCATTCTCTTCTTATTATTTGTAATAAGGATTTTTGAAGTTTATTTTTGTAGCCTATTTACACCAAAGCGAAATCTGCTCATTCGAGATTTCAAGCCAAATCTAGTAGATTTTGAAAAGATTTCCCATACAAAATGAAATATACGACGAAATCTCCTGAAATCCACTCAGTACCAAGCGATGCAACTGTGATTTTGTTCAAAAAGTAATTAAAAATACGACGCTGTAACAAAAATATACATTTTAATGTGGTATATGCAGTCTCTGGGTTACAAAAATATACACTTTGATGTGGTGTATTCAGTCTCTGATAAAATTGATTTGTCAAACTGCCATTCATAAATTATTTTTGTGCAAATGAAATCTTGCTAGGTGTCAAAAAAAAACGATGGTGTAAACGGTATAGATTTCGTTGTAGATTTCAATTCAAATCTACTAGATTTTGAGTTGGTGTAAATGCACCATTACAGAGAAATATAAAAAGGCGTTGCCACACAGTTGAATAAGGGAATTTACACCTAGAATGGATTTTTTCTGAAATGTGTAGTGCATTGTTCATATTAGAAAAAGCTAGAAATAATAAGCTGATGTAAGTAGGTATCTGTAGGTCGTTTTGAAACCCTATTGTAAAGCCAGCCCACTTGGGTCGAATTTGGTCCCAAAAACTAAAAGCGCGGAGTTCTGCTTATCAGTAAACTTTACGATAGCATTCAAACAAATGCCTATTTTAAAGAAAATATTATTATATTTAAAAGCAAATACTCTTTAGATATTAAAAACAAAGGGAAAAGTTTGATGCTTGTGGTTTAAAAATATAAAACTATTTCTACTAGAATGACCCTGGATGCAGCGACAAAACTAATGCACGTAACCGGGAATATTCTTCATTCTCTTCTTATTATTTGTAATAGGGATTTTTGAAGTTTATTTTTAGAGAGAAATATAAAAAGGCGTTGCCACACGGATGAATAAGGGAATTTACTCCTAGAATGGATTTTTTCTGAAATATTAGAAAAAGCTAGAAATAATAAGCTGATGTAAGTAGGCATCTGTGGTCGTTTTGAAACTTACAATAAGAAAACTTACTTCCAAAAGATGTCATTATTTGTTTACATATCAAAATAATCAAGTATAGCGAAAATTTGCATATAGTTTTCCGTCGTTTCCGTGCCTTCAAACTTGTTCTGGACGTGACTTGTAACTTCTCTAACAAATGTCACGGTATAATTATTCAGTGCATATAAAAGAAAAAAATAATAGCTGATTTTAATAACGGCCAATCAGTGACCACAATTGCAAAAAAAATTGTCATTCATCAAGAATTATAAGCCGTTTTCGTTGTTCGGTTACTTTGGTTACAGAACATAAAGGTGAACGTTCGCGAAAAATCAGTAAACGAGATGGCCAGGCAATAATAAGTTTGATAAAATAAAAGACCAATTCATGTCGTCAAGAACCATCGCCACACAATTGTCATTAAAGGTTACCCCCAGAAGGATTCAAAGGCAGGCTGCAGAAGGCGGATTAAAAGAATACCATACAAAAGTGTAAAAAAGACTGGCCAGGTTGCAATTTGCAAGGGAACACATTAATTTGACCACCACACAAAGGAACTCCATACTATTTTCCGATGAGTCCAAATTTAATTTCAAAGGTTCCGATGGATTAAGTCTGGTTAGATGACTGAAAAGCCAACGTTATATCCACGTTATACTAAAGGCACATTGAAACATGGTGTCAGTAGAATTTTAGTCTGGGGATGTTTTTCAGGCAATTTTTATATATTTTAAATTTCTGTATGTATTTTATTTTTAAATTTTTTATTTATTTTTGTTAATTATTTTCAGACGCAACTTCAAACAAAACTGAAAACAAGGCAATGTATAAACTAATATGGTAGCACAATGTTATGGAAAATGTCACAATCCTTATACTTGTCAGATGGTGATTGTTAAGGAAAATTGAGAGAATAAAACTACCTTGTATTTTTTATATCATGAGATTTGTAACATAAACAAATCAATCGTCAGCGAAGCCCAAAGTATACAGAATGCCGCACAGCTCAATGTCAAGCCGAAACAGGGTTGCAAATTTGATACATTTAAATACGTAAATCAGCACCATAACAAACTACGAGTACGAATTAACACCAGACAACACAACACAATTTCCGCAAATTGTTTAAGTATGATTCAAAAAAGTTAAATAAATCCTTTCCCAAGACTCGCAGCTATTTGTGTATATGTGCAAATTTTCTTCCAAACAATTTCATTGCACAGAGGCCTCAAATAAAACTCAAATTGAACAAACAAATCACAAAATGCTGCCTGGGTATGTCTGTGTTTTTGGCAATGGAAATTTTGAAATTTTATCAAGCTTGTCAGTTGGTTAGATGCGTGTGCAATTGTAAGTGCATACATAAGTTTTTGTTATTGTCATGACAAAATGTCACAAAATATAACACCAAAAAATCCATACACAAACATACATATGTATATGCACATATAAGTACACAAATCGCTTAGTATTAGAGCGTTAGTTCATTTCAATGACCGGTCACTTTCGTTCAATTACAATCTGATCCGTTCATTCATATCGTTCAATCGGTGATTTTGACCGAACGGCACGGCACGGTGCTGACACTACAATTCTCCGGTAATTTTTCACCACAGCTCTGTAAAATAAGCAAAACAAAATGGCGAAATAAAAAGTGATAAAATTTTATTGTTTTAAAAAAAGAAAATAATTTTATATAAAAAACATTTAGGTGGGATCAATTTTCATTAGTTTCATACTCAATTTTTGTTTTATTTCAGATAATAGAATACAAAAAACCCCCACTCTTGTTAAACAAAACAACAAAAACAAAAGAACATGACATAAAAAGAATGAAAAATATTTGAACGAAAGCTATCAAAACTGAACGGCTCACTATTGAACGAAAAGTGGTTTAACGACCAGCTCATTTCGCTCATTTAATGACCGGCTCATTTCGTTCAATGAGATGATCCGTTCAATTTAACCCGTTCGTTCATGAACGACACAGCTCTACTTAGTATTACCTCAGCTGCATATTGACAAATATTCACAAGCACGTGTTCGAAAATATAAGCTTTTAAAGATTGTAACAGAAACCCGGTAAGCTTAAGTGAATCCGCTTTACGTCTACAAAAATTATCGATTAATATTTCGTTCTTAGGATTTGTTTTAATTTCATGTTTTGTTAAGAATTCTCCAATATCTCTCTGTCTTTGAAAGAATTGAATACACCAGATTTTCATTTAACATTAGTTCTCTGGCCGCTAGAATAATATAAGCTAAAAACAAATTTTCGACAGGCAATAAAGGCTTTCGTGTAGAGCAGGAAAATAATCGATAGTACTATCGATAGTATCGATAATTTTATTTTATTATTAATCTTGGACCAGTACTCAGGTGATGACCCCTACATATGCAGTGCATTGTACCGGAACTGGGAAAATAGGTTATGAGGAGAGGGAAAGAGGGAATAGTGTTTGTGAATATTTGACTTGAACTTTCCAACATTCCAACATACAGGAAATACGTTTGCAGGCTACTTATTCCACAGGCGAAGCGTACGGCTGAAAAACTAATTCTCTCTGTAATACGTAGTATGATTCCCTGGACAATCAACCACAAATGGATGAGTTCGGAACGATGAACGCGTGCTACGTAAAAAGGAGCGAGTTTCGGGAACAAGATCCCTAATTTGGTCAGAGCAAAATCCATTGTAAATAGTAACGATAGAATGGAATAACGCACCACACATTGCGTCGATGCTCCAGTGAGTCAATAGAGTTGGATACCCTACTGTCACCGATGAGCTTCTTCGCCCTCTCCTGCACACGGTCGAGCAACCCTAAAATAGACTTTAAGGCTCCGGCCCAAACATGAGAGTTGTATTCCATTTTCGGTCGGATGTAGGTGGTATAAATAGTAAGGAGGTCGGATGAAGTGAAGTACATCTTACATCGTTTCAAAAAACCGAGGCACTTGAATGCTTCTTTAGAGACATGGAAAATGTGATCAGTCCAGCGACCATCACACTGTATCTTTATTCGAAGAACATCAAGGGCATCCGACTCCTCAATATTTATACCATCCATGAGTAGAGATGAACCAGCATTTGCGGTCGTTTGCTTGTATGTTAATAAGCAATATTGGGTCTTACGAGCGTTAAAAGCAACCCTGTTTTTACGACCCCATTCGGAGATTAAGAGAAGATCACTGTGAATCATTCATATGTAGCCTCTTGGCAGCAATCTCTGATAGGCTGAGCCTATAGTTAAAAGAGTACGAGTGACAAATGCTGCTGTCATCCGCGAAAGAGTGGATAGAGTTGGAAGTTTGATAGAGAAGGTCGTTGAGGAAAATAAGAAATAGGATAGGAGACAGAACGGAGCCTTGCAGTACCCCTGAATTGATCTTGAACTCGTTTGATGAGACCCCATCTATAACAACTTGTATAGTACGGTCTCTGAGAAAGCTCGATATAAACAGAGAGAAGTCATAACCGACACAAAAACCAGTCAGTTTTGCTAGTAGTGCACTATGCCACACTCTGTCAAACACTTTGGAAGTCACCACCTTACTTTCACCGAAATGATGGATAAAGTGGCACCATTTCTCTGAGAGATAGGCCATAAGATCGCCAGTAGAACGACCCTTGCGAAATCCATATTGACGGTCACAAAATAATTTATGTGACTCTAAATACTCCATAAGGTGGTTTATATACATGTATACTTAACTTATTATATACGAGATTTCAACCATTAGTAACTAGGGATGAAACGATACAAGTACATACAAGTAAATACCCGATACTTTTCTTTCGATACCAAGTACTTTTAGTATCGATACTTTACTACCGAGTACCAAGTTAATAGGTATCGGTCAGAAATACTCTTTTCTTATTGACAGTCAAAAAAACTGAGTTGGTGACCATGTTTTCTATAGTTTTATTTGTTTTCAAAGTTTTCATAAAATAAATCCACGCAATCCGTGCTTGCAAATGGGGCTACCAAAATGAGGTGTATGGTTGCATTTCATAAAGAAGGACGATAAGATTTTGGTTCCGATTTTAAGATACTAAAGTAAATAGTCTACGTGTTTTCATTGCTATCAATATTAGTTAGCTAATAATAAAGTAATGAAGAGCCAGACGAATAATACCATCATATAATATAAGTAATGAAGAAACTCAATTTTACTACAATAACTCTATGTCTATTTCGTTGCAGTAAAAATCAGCTTCTCCATGACCACCAAACAGAAAAGAGATATATTGAAATTCTCAAGTTGCAGCAGAAGGGAAAAATAGAAGCAAAACTTTAAAATCAAAAAAGAATCCTGTGATTTCCGATAACCAAAAAGAAGCCAAAACTATTTAACACAAAATGCAACAACTATATCCATTTATATTCACATTCCTATTTTTCACCACAAAATGTCCCCACACATTCTCACAAAATCTAAATGGTGAGTAAAGCAAAATATTCGAAACAATACATTAAGAACCGTTTTTGTTTCTTAGAACCAAATATGCAATTAGATCCGGATCCAGAGTTTATCGGCACAATAAATAATGTGACATTTCCAGCGGGCAGGGAGGCGATTTTGGCTTGTTCTGTTAGGAATTTGGGCAAAAATAAGGTAAGTCGAAAAATCCTTGAATCGAAGGTGACAAGAAACAAATTATAGTTATAAAAAAAATACAATTATGCAACAATACTATTATAAAATATTTGGATAATACAGCGACATGATAATATAACAAAACTATAATACAACAATACGATAACTCAACTATACGACAGTATTGTAGTGTAACAATAAAATAGTACTTTAATACAAAAATTCAATAATAAATAGTATCACAATAGTATAATACTAAAGTCAATTAAATCGTAATATAATACTAGTAATATGATTGTGAGTTCTCTGGCTATATGGCGATCTTTTGTAATATAACAACATGATTGTATAACAGTATAACACAACAGACCGAACTTACAAGTCTAGTTGTGTATTGTAAATTTATATATAGTATTAATTTGACGGAAAAGAATTAACTTCTTAAATGTAATACAATACTAGTAATATGATTGTGAGTTCTCTGGCTATATGGCGATCTTTTGTAATATAACAACATGATTGTATAACAGTATAACACAACAGAACAACGGCCGAACTCACCAGTCTAGTTGTGTATCGTAAAGTTATATGTAGTATTAATTTGACGGAAAAGAATTAACTTCTTAAATGTAATACAATACTAGTAATATGATTGTGGCGATATATCGTAATATAACAACATTATTGTATAACAGTATAACATAACAGACCGAACTTACAGGTCTAGTTGCGTATTGTAAACTTATATGTAGTATTAATTTGACGGAAAAGAATTAACTTCTTAAATGTAATACAATACTAGTAGTATAATTGTGAGTTCTCTGTCTATATGTCGATATATCGTAATATAACCACATGATTGTATAACAGTATAACACAACAGACCGAACTTACAAGTCTAGTTGCGTATTGTAAACTTATGTGTAGTATTAATTTGACGGAAAAGAATTAACTTTTTACTCACACGTAAATTGAATTTTTGTTTTAGGTGGGTTGGCTGAGGGCATCCGATCAAACAGTTTTAGCGTTGCAAGGCCGTGTGGTCACCCACAACGCTCGCATTAGCGTCATGCATGAAGATATGCATACGTGGAAGTTGAAAATCAGCAAATTGCGGGAAAGCGATAGAGGCTGTTACATGTGTCAAATAAATACCAGTCCCATGAAAAAGCAAGTAGGATGTATAGACGTACAAGGTGAGTAAAATTTAGAAAAGTGATTACAATTTATTACGTTTTTACCCTTTAAAATCGTAACATTATTAAAGAAAACGTAATATTATTAAAGATTAGAAAAGTAATTACTAATTGTTGCGCTTTTACCTTTCAAAATCGTAACGTTATTAAAGGAGACGAAATTGTATTTGTATGTTCGTTTTTGCAGTTCCTCCCGATATAATCAATGAAGAATCTTCATCTGACTTGGCCGTCCAAGAGGGTGAAGATGCTACACTTATCTGTAAGGCAACAGGAAATCCTCAGCCTCGCGTCACTTGGCGGCGTGAAGATGGTGAAATGATTTTATTACGCAAATCTGGTAGTCGAGAGTTAATGAGAGGTGTGTATGGTAAGCTTAGCTAAAAACTGTGGCCTTGTTTCACTAAACTATTGTAAATATTTTAGTTGAGTCGTATCAGGGCGCTGCTTTGAAATTGGTACGATTAGAGCGCCGACAAATGGGTGCATATCTGTGTATAGCCTCTAATGATGTGCCACCAGCTGTTAGTAAACGTGTATCGTTAAGTGTGCAGTGTAAGCATTTTATCAACTTTAACTGCAACTATAACATTAAAATGACTTTCGCTCTAATATTCCATAGTTGCCCCCATGGTTCGCGCCCCCAGTCAACTGCTCGGTACTCCTCTCGGTTCAGATGTCCAGCTTGAATGCCATGTAGAAGCTTCCCCTTCACCAGTTTCCTATTGGCTGAAAGGTGCTCGTACACCCAGCGGTTTTGCCAGTGTTTCAAGTAATAGTTTAGAAACTGGACAACCAGGTCCAGAAATGCTATTAGATGGGTAAGTTTTTGTTATGGTTCATTCGCAAGGGCAGAAACTATTATTATATTTTAAATAGGCCCAAATATGCCATCACAGAGAAACGTGATGGCTACAGAGGTGTCATGCTTTTAATAGTCCGTTCATTTTCACCCTCCGATGTTGGCACATACCACTGTGTGAGTACGAATTCTTTGGGAAGAGCTGAAGGTACTCTGAGGCTATATGGTAAGTAGGCTTAACCATTTGCAATATTAGAAAATATTGTATAGTGTAAAAGAGGTTACATTTCTTAAACAATTGTATTAATTCTATATTTAAATAAAGACTTTTTTTATACCCTTCACAAAAATGTTAAGGGTATATATAAATTTGTGATTCCGTTTGTAATTTCTACAGTTGTTGAAAAGTTTTCGAAAATAATTTATTTATTTATTTATTTAGTAACTATACAGTTGCAAAGTAAATTTGCAAAGTATAGGATGCACAGCATGGGCGGGGTGACAAAGACCATAATGCCCAAGATGGTATTAACAGTACTTTCGTAGCGTAGCTGTGACTAACTATAACGACCTATGCCTTCACATAGGAAGTTTCCAGGTGGTTAACAATGAATAACCTCTAAAAAACTGTAAACCAATACAGTTAGTTGAGGCAAACCGTTAACCAGTGCGAGCGAGACGCAAAACTCTCGAAGACCGAACAACAAACACAAGCCTGACCGCACTTAAGAAATAATTACGATGACGCGAGAGCTGTTCTTCAGCCCAGAGCTGCTTTACGACTGATTTCGAAAATAATATTTTTTAAAAACAAATATTTTTAATTCTTGGCATTCTCAGACTTAAATTAAGCACACTATCACATATCTAGGGTTACATACGCCTACAGTTCGGCCATCCTAACTTCAAATCGTGCCGATTTCATCCGAAGTATGTTGGACCTGTGACCCCTTAAACCATCTTTTTAAATTGGCTGTCTCCCATATCCCCTCATATGGTGTTTGTGTCAATTGAAACCCTTCCACATCCTTTACTACATATCTATCGTTTGCTGACCCCATATGGCCCCTTAAATTTCGGCGCCATTTTCCTGCAGACGCCCGGAGAGCTTATGTAATTCTTCACCATCACGTAATCCCCTACCCTATATTCGGACGGAATCCTATTCCGATCCTTCAACCTGCTATTGTATGCCTGATTTCTGACAATCCTCCGCGCAACCTCATCCCTAGCCTTAACCAAATCCCGCTCCGGACAAAAATCAATCTCTTCCAATTTTTCCCTAAGAAAATCTACAACCATTCCTCTTTGACGCACTCCAAACAAAAGTTCACTCGGCGTCGTGCCCCTACTCTTATGTTTCATATTATTCATCGCGAATTCAACATCAGGGAGCACTTTATTCAAACCTGATTCCCTACCAGCGGCCGTCAACTTGACGATCATAGGACCCAAACTTCGATTCACCTGGGGTGAACCCGTTGCGATCTTTACATGCTGTATGTTATTATCATTAAGAAAATCACTGAACATTGCCGAAGTAAATGCACTGCCACGATCAGAAACTATCACTCTCGGACGACTATAAGAGTTAAAATATTGTCTCATACACCTAAGCACCTCCCCGTGCCCGTTGAGCAAACCGCGTATAGCTTAACAAACTTCGTAAACGCGTCAATAACCAAAAATACGTACCTCTTTTTACACTTCCGAAGCGAAACCGGCCCAAAAGGATCTATGTGAACAGTATAATAAACATTGTCTTAAAAATTGTCTTTAAAAAAAAAATCTTACAAATGTATAACAAAAAATAGAAAAGAGATTGTTAAAACAAGAAAATATTTTCTTTTTTCAGAAATCAAATTACATCCGGGCATAGCGACCATCAATGATGATCAACTTAATTTTATAGGGGGTGAGAGAGATTACATAATTTATTTAATATAAATAACAATTAATTTAATACCATTTGCCCAGGATTAGAAGAGTCCCGTAATGCAGCCTCATTAGCGAAACAACGAATAGCCTGGTTACCACTGACCACAACAATATTTTTAACATTTTCCAATATTTTATCCGCGCAACTGGCAACAAGAACAACAATAACAGCAAAAACCTTAAGCTGCTTGACATTATCTTTTGCAACAAGATGATGCAATTTGTGGGGCAGGCAGTAAAAGAAAAGGAAACCAATAAAAAAAAACATGAAAATTGATGTATAATTTGTATGCATACAAAATAAATTTATTACAGAATAAGAAATCACACTCATACAATAAAAAGTACTCATGAATTATACTTACATATAATTTAAATTATAATAAAACTTACATATGTATGTATATATGTGCTGTTTACACAACACGATTAAACGACATGTGTGTAAAGTTGGTATGAAATAAGGTCTTACAAATGAGAGTTTCGCATACAAGCTTTCTAGCTGTGTTTGGCAAACACCGCATAAAATATAATAAATAAATTAAGGACCTGTCCCGCGATGTCGAACGTTAACGTTCGATATCGTGGGACAGCCAATAAATACTAGTTAAGCTTCATTTTTCTTTTCATTGAACATTATTTTAAATGATAAAAAAATTTAAAATATTTTTTTAGTTTTTATTAAGTTTTATATTAAGTTAAATTGTTAAGAAGAAGAAAAAACTATAAATATATAAAAAAAAACTGGTTAAAAATATTTAAAATGGAAACATAATCCCCACGCTCAAACTGAACAGAATGTGACGTGCTAAGCAACGCATCAATATCGTAAAAAAACGTATCAAATTAAAATAAAAAAAATAAGTATAATAAAAAGAAAAAGTAACAATGTACATGAATTAAGAAAATTATGTATTAAAGATTAAAAAACCAAAAACGAGAAATGTGCATTTAAGCCAGAGAGTTAAATAAAACAAAAAAGTATCCAAAACTTTAAGTGTTTCTTTTTCCCCGAGAAACATAAAAAGAAAGGAGTTTGCCAAAAACAAAAATGTTACACTATATTTCCTATTTTCCTTTAAGTAAAACTTAAATTTAAAGCCAAAACAGAATAAAAACATATTCAAGTTTGTATTAAAGTTTGTTTTAAAGGCCAAAAAAAAAAACATTTTCTTAAAAATCCCTTAAAACGAAATCATCAATGAAGTGTTAAAAGAGTAAAGAAATTTACCATAAAGAGTTATGTAGGTATATATGTAAATCTTAAAATTCACCACAATAGTTAATAGTTAAAAACAACAGCCAACAGGGGTGACAAACACTATACAAACATATTACAAAATATGAAAATAAATCAATAAAAACCAAGAAAAACATCTTTCAATAATAGAAACCTGAAAAATCGTTTGAGTTTTATTTCAGTTAAAGAGTTGCAGAATAAAATAGGTAACTTTACGTATTTGAAAACACTAATTAAACGATTTTAATTATTAAAAATCAAGGCGAATTCATAACAGGTGAAATTGACAGCGCAGCTGATAACTTTTTTTAATTTTAATCTGTTTCAGATGTCAATGGCATAAGTAAAACAAAATTGTAAAAACAAATTTTTACTATTTTTTACTTTATGTATTGTATCTTGAGCGCCAGATATCATTCAGAATTCTCCCCAATCTGGCTGGCCATTTCCACCTTTTCAAAATCTATGATTTGACACTTTAAGTTTCACAAAATAACTAAAAGGTTCACGATATAATTAAGGTTTTCTTTTGTTGTAATTTTTTTAAAGAAAATTGAAAAAAAAAACATTTTTTATATTATGTATTGTATCTTGAGTGTCAGCTATTATCCAGAATCCTCCTCAATCTGGCTGGCCACTTTCACCTTCTAAGCTCTCTGATATGCAACTTTCATTTTCACGAAATGATTAAAAGTTTCACGAAATAATTAAAAGTTTGTTTTTTCTTGTAAATTTTTTTATTATATTTTTTTGAATTCCTTTTTGTGTTTATATTTTTCCTTTGACATTTGAAAAAAAAATTTATTTTTTGTAGAGTTGTATTTATTGCTCTTGCATATACCTGACCTAGCGTCTCCACATAGCAATATTTATTGCGGCAATTGTCAAATTTGATTGCGTCCATAAAATTTGCGATGTGTAGACCGCAAATTGCTATATGTAGCAATCTATTGCGCAATGATTGCTCTACTGATTGCTTGAGCAATTATTGCCAAGCAATGAGCTGTCAGTTGTTGTAATTTGGAATACAAATATAACAAACACAGTGGTGTGCATACAACAAACACAGTGTTGTCCATATAACTTCTCACGTTGAATTTTGTTAGTATTTGTGATGAAGAAGTAATACGTTTACGCCACCTAGAGCAATTAGCAATGGCTATACTGTTATTCTGCCGACGTTTTTGCTTGAGCTTAGCAATAAAAATTGCTTTGTGGAGACGCTAGGTGATATGAATTCGACTTGTTAAAAATGGTAAACAATAGGTGTGTTCCACGTGAATAACGAAACAGTCCGAACTAGTCCAAAGTAGTCCAAAAGCATTCCACTTAACAATTTTTGTGCAATTTTGAGAGAAAATGATAGAGTAATTTTTTTCATTTCCTGCACAAATTAGCCCGAACTTTTTCTTTGGGTAAGTATGAACTAGAATTCAATAAACAGCTGTTTTTTTGTTTACATACATATGAAACTAAAAATTTGCAAATTGGAAAAATGTTTTTGTTTAAAAATTGGTTAGAAGCAAAATGAAAGTTTGTCCAAACTAAAAGTTACGTTGTGAAGTTTTAAACAGAACATGCGATTGTTATTTGACTTAATTTTATAAATATGTACTATAGAAACCTATTGAAAGTTTCACAGTGCTTTTAATTTTACAGCTGTTGCCAATAATGCAAATCTTTTGTTTATATGATGTTGTGCGTTTTAAGCGTCTAAAATCACTAAAATATATTTTAATCTAAAAAGTAAGCAGCACTAGTATTGCAAGATGTACAATTGTGGTTTTTTGCGTTCCAGCAGTTTTGGGTAAAATTTGCACATTTAGAGAGTAATTTGCTTTTTACTCTCATTAGTCCGAGATCTCGTGGAACACACCTATGAGCAAAGTCATCCGAAAAAATTTCAAATAGTGTTTTCTACTTAATCATGTTTGAACATCTGACATTAGAACTCTACGCCTTTCGAACAATTCAGTGGCGGTTGATTTTGGGCAGTAGTAGTCGGCTTGAGAAAATATTAACGCATTCATATATTAATATGTTTTAAATAATTATTTTTTATAATATTAAAAAAGCATAGACAATGTCAAGCGTAATTGTACATGTACGTTTGTGAGCAAATGTTACAAACTGTCTGTAAAAGGTACAATTTTGACACACATGAAAAAATACATGAGGAATTACATATTAGTAAAGCAGATGCAAAAACATGCCATCTGTTGGTGTCTTTAGAATTTTAAATTAAATTATACAAAGTTAACTTAACATATTAATCATTTTGTAACGACACATACAGCAGGTAGTTTTATAGCTACAAGTTTTTTTACCACCTTTTGTTTAACATTGTTGGCTAAAAACGTACTATTGCAAAATACTCAATGTTGCCATATCATCAATACCCATTTTATTTCAACTCTTTTAATGCATCTCTGTATTGGCATACCTATTTGTGCAACCAATTTGCTTATGAAAAAATTTACATACGGCAATTTTTTCTTTCCATCTCTTATCAAAATTTCTGAAATCTATGGGAAAAAAAGAAAATTTTATTTTAATAAGAACGTTTAAATAAAGAAAACAATTAAATAAATGTAGAAAAATAGTGTCTCATATAAAGGACTAGAAAATTTTATAGGTTTTGTGGGAATTCGAGCAATAAAAGACTCTGAAAATTTTCTTTTCAATTTAGTGTCATTTGTGTGTGTTTGTGTAATGAAAATTATACATTTCTGGGAGCTAAGCGGCTGCGTTTGTGAAAAAAGGAAATTATTTTATTAGGGTTTTGATGAAATATTTTAGTTATAAGTTAGCTTAAGGCAATTTAGGAAAATTTTTGTTCTTTTTTTTTTTGTTGTTTCATTAACAATTTCTCTCTTTTTTTAACTTTTTATAAAATACCTTTTTATTTTTTTAACATAAAAACAAATATTTGTAAAACAAAATTGCTTTCAATTATTTACTTAAAAAAAAAAACAACATTCTACGATTAAATAAATATAACTTGAAATAAAATCAACTACAAAATGATAAATATCCAGACTATACAACATGTGGCAGACTGTGTACCATTATATTTGCCACACAGTCTTTATCTCAAGCCGGTGGCCAAGATGAATATATCAGTGGCCTTGCCCTCCCACAAAACGGGCAAATCCATTTCCAATTTGGATATAATGGAAAAGCTTGGACAAGCTCTTAAGCCGGACAAGTTCTTGGTATTAAAGGTGAGACACGAAATTTCGATTAATTGCTACAAACAATTGAAATATTTTAATCAAATTTCTGTGTCCTACAGGTATCGAAAAGTACCATAGATTTTATACGTTTTGAGGCCGAACTGGATGATCGCTTGCGACTTCGTTCGGCTTTAAATCGTTTGGATGGAATCTCTTTAAAGATATCAGGTTTCCATGAAGGGTTTCGTGTACGTGCTTCAGAACCTAAAGATGATTTTCCTAATCGACATGATTGGGATTCATTTTTCAGAGATGCCCATAATATGGATGAAATGAAGGCAGGCGAACGTCCCGATACCATACACCTATCGCATTTACCTATCAAATGGTTTTGTCCTCGTCATATGGAAAATGAAGACAACGTTAAGCCTTCAGAAAGTATATTCAAAAGAATTTTTGAAAAATTTGGCAGCGTGCGTTGCGTAGATATACCCATTTGTGATCCTTTTCGTAGTAAAATGAATGGTGACATAAATGGCATGAAAACGTTTAGCTTCGAACAGGATGTATTATTTGAAGCGTAGGTTGATTTTCTCTTATCTAGCTGTTTTTAGAAAAAAAATATATATTAGTTTTCCATTATATATTGCAGCTACGTTCAGTTTGATGAATATGTAGGCTTTGTTCGGGCCATGGATGAATTCCGTGGCATGAAATTGGCGCGTAAATTTGTAGATAAAACTCAAGCAATTAATATTATGGTAAATTTTGATACTTCCAAACATTTGAGTGACGCTCAAATGCAACGCCGCGAAAGGGTACGCAAACGTCTAATAGCCAGAGCCAAGGCAGAGGAGGAAGAAGTTGAAAAACGTAAAAAATTGGAGCAAGAAAAATTGGAACGCCAAAGGTAAGGCAAAATAAAGTTTCTGTAATATCTGATTAAATAACGCAGTAAGTAAAATAAAATTTTGCAACCAACATTGGTCATTGTTTTAAAAAAACGTAAGTCGAAATTCATATTTTCATGTAAAACATACAAAATGAATTGTAATGGACGACTCCATTCTAAAACGTACTAAGTTGAAAAAGTTAATTTTGAAATAAGCGACTTAAAATTTATTGAAACATTATTGATTACATATTTTGTATTTCTTATAGAATGTGCTTAGTATGTTTCAACTTTGTAAATTTGTTGTACATGATTGTTAAAAGTAACTTAGCCTTATTGTCTAAGTAGACTTGGCTTAATTTTGTTGGTACTTTTGTGGTCTATAACGTGCTAAGTACTTTTAACATAAAACAAATAATTCAAGACCTAATTATACTTGATAACAAATGATGAATTCAGAAATTTTATTCCCAGCAAATCATGCTATGTTTTAAAATGGGACCGTCAATATCATAGTTTTAAAATTAAATTGATGAAAAACATTTTAATATATATTTTTAATATTATTCTAATATCATTTAATTTTTTTTTTTAATCAGCCCAATTATGAATATTCTCATGCAATTTAATTCTCAAGTCCTTTTTTGAATTCAAATTAAAGAAAAAATCACAATTTTTGTTAACTTGATCATAGGAATTGACAATTTGATCCTGCTTTAGTGTTTTCAGGGAATGGAAAAAAAATCAAAACACATCATACTTAATTTTTGTTCATAATTGGAGGAAAGGGAAAAGTGGAAATACTCCCACGGAATTATTTATTTGTAATTGGGCTGCGTATAAACATCGCTCATTTACTTAAACAACGTCATAACTCGGCGAGCTAACAATGCAAGTTGTCGAAAATTCAACCAACTGACTTGCCTCTAAAAACTAAATTTCTAAACGTAAGGTGGATTCATTTCTATAGGTGAAACTGGAATTACAATAAGTACAGTAATACAAAAACAACATGGTGTTTTATTGTTGCTTAAGCGATCCATGTGTAAAAAAAAATGTATAGAGGGTATGTAATTCTGGAAACAAATCTTCAGGGAAACTTGCTTACTCTCATTTGCATGACTTTTAGCCAAAATAGTAAAGAAACCGAACTTGTACATATACCTATGAACATCAAATGGAAAGTGACTACTTTTCAGCGTGTCCTTTTTATTGGATTGAAACCCTGCTGGGTTTTTAATACTTCTTTTTTTAAGTATTTCCATTAAGAACATAGGTATTAATATAGCTATCAAAAATTCAATCATGAATTACATCCGACATTTATTTTCAAGCATTTCGAACATGTCTGCATCTTTTTTTTTATAACTCTGTCTGTTCCCGCAAAATTCCCCCGGGGAATAGGTTTTGTCTTGGCGCATTCCTAACTTGGGCACTCTGTTTTTCGATCAAAAAGGGGAAGGGGTCCCTCGTTTGATACGGCAAACAAAACTCTAGGAAGCCGCATGACTTATGTTGTGTTGACTTCCGAAACCCTTACCAAGGGTATAAATTGGCAGAACGGGGATCAGCATGACCCCCGGGTGGTTCTGCTTTTGGTTCAATCTGGGCTGATCATGGTTGAGGTTCTGGCTGTGGTTGAAACCTAAAATGCAGGAAAGGACTGTTGGTATCCTTGATAATTGTTTGGTATGTAGTTTTTTTCGGGGACTAACAACCTCCCGAGGATCTGTTGCCTATACAACAGATACCTGTACTGTAAGGAACCAATCAATGGTGATTGTTGACTGGTGAGTTGGTTTAAGGGCTGATGCTCTTAGTGGGCTTCGGCTTACCAACTCATTAAGCCTTGTCTTCCATTGATTGCTGGGAAACTGCATACAGGAGGGACTAGAAGGCCCAAAGTCCTGTGTGAGCCTAGTCATCCACACGGGGAGAATCGTGAATAATTCACTCGTGGAGTTGGTTCACCATCAGATTAGGCCGTAAAGGCAGGTGCTGATGTAAATCTTTTTCACAATTGTTCTCGCAAATTTCTCAAAGTTTGCCAATATGACAACTTTTTCCTTACCTAGTGTACAACTGCAATTAACTCTAACAAAATATCTGAAAAAATGCCAAAATAACGACAGAACGAATAAATAATTTTGCATTTAAAATATGATTTTTCAAAATTGTTTTCCAAAAGTAATACGTTAAGACATACTACTACAACATACCTTTGACAGCCCGATTGTTATATAGTGGCGTAATAATATTTTGATCGTGGCAGCACTGTACTTGTATGTGAGTAACTGGGGGTCTCCATTAGCCATGAACATGGTATGAGCATCATGGCGAAAAGCGCAAATGGCTAATGTGGACCGCTCATGTTCATGTTTCGTTCATGCTCTGATATCGATGCTCGAGCATATGGCTGAGCATCGATGTTCGCCATGAAGTTGGCCATCACGTACAAAAATACACAAAATGGCGCCGAACTGAACACTTTCATAAGGTAAATCCGAACATACGTATACGCCACATCAAGAACATGAACTTATTTTTACATTCGCTCTGCCGACGTTATGTTCATGTCATGTTCAAGTCGATGGCACGTGAAGACACGGCGTAAACGTAAAAAATAGAATGTCTGCTTTTTCAGTTACCCCTAGTAGAAATGAATTCGCTTATAAAACGCGTAGGGAAACTCCAAATTTAAAATGTACTTTTCTCGAAACAAGCTTTTTGAGTTCTGACATTCTTTTAGTAAATCAGCGATATGTAGATTCTCATCTTGCATTGTTCTGAAAAGGGTGTTTGAAAATAAATTAAATCTTCTTATAATTGTTATACAAACATATTGCAATACTGATATATTGAAATCTACTGAAAGCCGTAATGGGACGAAAAATCTTTAATGAAGAAATACTTGAATTTTTAAGCCATAGTATTATTATCTTGGTTGACGAATTCAAAAAAACATCTAAAACAGTTGGTTAAAAAATAAATAAACTTGTTTCTTTTAATCTATTACAAAACTGTCGTAGACGTTTTTAAATCTCAGCAACCACATTAAGGCCAAATATGATTCAAAAAAGGAGTTTTAAGAAAACACCCTTTTACAGCCACTAAAATATGATTTTTCAAACATTTGCTAAAAGAAATATATAAAAGTTGATTTCACTAAATTAAGCCTTTGAGTTGGCAGTATCTTCTGCACTGACTTTTCAAGGTTTTCTTAACATCCAATGCATTTAACATATATATATTCTCTTACAAGATTTCTTAGTAGCTTAAATTTTTTTGTAAAAAAACAAATATGCCTATAAAAATGCAAAAAAAGAAAAAAAAAAAACGAAAACAAAAGTTAAATACTGCAAAACTGGCAAACGATCACACAACAAACAAACAACAAACCATATTACAGGCAACTGGAAGAACAAGCCAAGCTCGAAGAATTGGAAAAACAAAGAGAGCGTGAAGAAAAACGTAAAGAAAAACATCTTAAGAAGATACAAGAAAAAGGACAAATCGAAATATCACAAAAAATACGCGTAGAAGAGAGAAAACTTATGATTGCTCAAAGGAAATTGGAGAGCATAAGAATATTGGAAAAGCTGTTTGATCGCATGAAGGTAGTTAAATCATTTGCAAGTTTTCCAAAATACCCCAAACAAACTGTTTGAATTTTCCTTCTAGCTTAAACATATGGCCAAACTGCACAATTCCACTTCGTCACGCAAATATTTGCTAGATATGCAGCGTGATACAATGCGTGAGCGGTTGGTGGAAAAATATAAAGTGGCCACGGAAAAACTACTGAGTGATCAAAGAAAAAAAGTAGAAGATATAAAAAATAATACTCCTATCATGGGTTTATTGAAAAGTAAGAAAACTAAACGTGGCTCTGAGTCGGAAGAAGAAGGTAAAAAAGCTACACCTTTAGTGCCCGCAGTTGGCGCGGCTGCTGGTGCAGCAGATGGCATCAATCCTCTTAACCCTTTTAAAACAATGGCTGCTATGGGTGCCGCTGCTAATTATAATCCCGAGGCTGCCAGCGAATGGATGAAATCGTTGTCGATGTTTTCTTATGCACCGACCATGTTTCCAGGTTTGGGCATGTATCGTCCACCCGCCTTTCCAGTTTCGGTTAATTATCGTGGTTTTGCTCCCCGTATGCGGGGGCGCGGTAGAGGTCGCGGCAGAGGGCGTGGTGGCTACGATGGACAGTCTTCCTCATCGTCACATTACAATAGTCACAAATACTATAGCAATCATGACGATCGGGATCATCGTTACGACGACGAAGATGGTGGCAGTGGCAGTTATCATAAGCATTCGAGAGGAAGGTAAGTGTTTTTCCACAAATTTCTTCAGATGGGCTTTTTCTGAATTACTTAAAAGAGTATAAAGCATTTTAAAATAATTTAAAATGTAATTTAACCAACTCAACCTGTATCCAGGACATAATCCTGTAAATCTAATTTGCTTGAGATTTCTCAGTATAAGTGTTAGAATGGTCTTTCCAGCTCTTGCAGATTTTATATTGACTAAAAACTATCTAATTGAACATAAAAGTTTACTTTCTTAATTTAGTTTTATTTTTCATCATTTACACTTTTTCAGACACTACTCACGGTCTCGTTCCCGTGATCGCCGATCACGCTCCAGAACTAGTTCAAGATCTCGTTCCAGATCACGTTCTCGCAGTCGTTCAAGACGTTCTCGATCACGTTCCCATGGCCGCTCTCGTCATTATTCAAAACGATCGAGATCCCGCTCCCGTAGTCGTTCCCGTTCTTATTCCCGCTCCGAGACAAGATCTCGGTCACGTTCGCGTGTCAAATCGAGAGATAATAAAAACCGTAAAAGCTCGCGCTCTAAATCGCCCGAACAGCAAGGAGGTGTACAACAGAAACCTCTCGAGAAAATTAACAAGAAACTTGTGTCAACCAGGCGTTCACGTTCTTCCTCTGACTGGTCGCATTCACGTAGTCGTTCGCGATCTCGTTCTCATTCGCGCTCAAAACGATCTTGGTCGAAACGAAATGACAAGAGAGAACGGCGTTCAGCACCACCACGTAAAGTTATTATTGAAACAGATAAATTGGTTAAATCAGCAGAGGAAATTAAAAAAACTATTGAAAAAGGCATGCAAGATCGTATGCGCGAGGAGGAGCGTGAAATCAAGGAAACTTTCAATAAGCGACACAGACAAGTTTTAGCTCACAATGCTGCCTTAGCTGAGAATTTATTAGCAGCTGGCATTGATAGTGGTTTAGGCACAGCCGAGCACTCAGCCGCCGAATCATCTTTGGCCAACTCCACGCAAGACAAAGAGGACTCCAATCGAAATAAATTAGATGACCAAAATCATTATGAAAACTATGATAATGAAGAACGTAAGCCTAAAAGTAAATCCCGTTTTGATAGAAGCCAACAAAATTCGCCAACATCATCAAGACGCAATTCTTTGGAACAACGCTTTAAATCCAGACGCAATTCTTCTTCTGGCCGTTCGGCAACGAGACGCGACTCGTTAGAAAGACAAAACTCCTCCTCCAGACGTTCAACATCTAGACGCAATTCTTCGGAACGAGAAGGTTCGAATTGAAGAATATATAAAACTTGAAGAAAAAAGTACTTTTTAAGATTTAGTTAAATAATATTAATTAAATATTTGCTTGTAAGTTCATGAACAAAGAATAACGTAATTTGTCTAATAAATTAGTTGACTTTTTTATATTATTTTATTTATATTAATGAATTAATTTTGCATATAAAATGTATTTGAATAAAATTAGAAAAAGTGTTCGAATCTCTGTTTTGAAAGCTCCTAGCCCAGTTATTAAGTCTCGAATATCTCTTATGAACTTTCGCGATTTATTATCGTTTTGATTCATACTGTTCATCAAAAAATATGTACAGCTTACATATTGTTAACAAAAGTAAAAAACATAAGAAAGAAAATGGTGGGGTCTAATCATATCGAATAACACATTACGGCACGTGTATTGCAGCAAACGACGCGTATCGGATCGTACTTTAAACAAAATGTTATAGAATATCATGTGTCCTATCCTAAAAGTACGAACACAAGAAAAAAAAACGCTTTTCTATTATTACGATACAATTCATACGATATCGTGTGTCTTGCTCGATATCGTCTGCGGTGATTTGGCCCCTGATTTTGTGTTTGCAAGATATTAGAACATTCTGTTTTAGAACGTTAACGTTTGCATACTTTATTTTCGATAAACAACTGATTTGTGGCGAACTGATTCAGCATGTTCTGGAAAACGTGAAATTTTTTTGAGGTCAAAATCGTAAAACCCATTTTTCTATGTGCCGAAGATGGCGCATTTTGTTTGAGCAAAAATACTTGTGTGTGTAAGATTTGGAAGCACTTGCTTTTTGTAGGGGGAAAAACTGGTTGTGCCATCTGAATTCGCCATTTTTAAAGTAAACAAATGCAACTCAGCAATCATATAAAAAAGGTATATTTTTAATTGCAATTTTTTTCATTAAAATAGATGAAAATTATACAGAGCTGTTCTGCAAATCACTTTTTGTGAAAATGATTTGAAATCACAAAAAAGGTGTTCTGCACGCCAAATATTTTAGATTTTTTTGTGCCTCAGAAGAGTATAATTCACTTCGAAAATCGCAAAAAGTTGTGATTTGCAGAACAGGCAAAAATCACATTTGTGCTTTTGAAACGGCAAGTGCTTTGAAATCACCTTAGTTTTAGAACCGGCCTGATACATTCTTTTTATGAAAATATATAAAAATACATTAAATATTAGTTAGACGCTTCTCTGAAAGATTAGGTTAGGTAGGCTGGCCGCTGTATTTGCCAGTATGTCCTGTGGTTCTCAGCTCCCTTTCTGTTTGCCTGCATGAAGGAAGGTGAAGAGATAGATTTGAAAAGGGATATAGTGTTATAATAGATATATACTTAAGAGAGGAAGAAGGGTTAAAAATGGGAAAATGTTCTATGTGACGTTACATGCTATCCGCTACTCTTTGTGAATGAGGATAGCGCGGTAAGATTCACCCAAGCCAGACATGATAAGCTCTTAAAGTTACGCTCGCTTAGATAGCGCAGGCGGTGATGCTTCAATGCCGGGCAGGTTCCGAAGAGGTGAAGAATCACCACCTCCTCGTCTTGGCAACTTCTACAGAAGTCGTTGTAGGGTAAGCCCAGTCTCCTGGCATGGTTCCCAAACGGGCGTTGTCCAATGATGACTGCCACTGTAACTCTCAATTGAGATCTGGGTAACTTTAAGAGCTCCATTGTTCTCTTAATGGTGATATGCGGCACAGGCTCCTTGTTATAAGGCTCCATTTTTCTTGGGCATATTCCAGCGTGTGCAGCTTTATTCTTTGCCAGCAAGGGTTGCCCACAGAAGAAATCGATGCCCGTATCTTCTAGGGTTATTCGTTCTTTGCAAACGTTTTGTTTTATTCACAATTAACATTGTACGTTTTGTTTGGAGTAAGCATTTTCTATTTTTGACAACCGGGATAAGTGTAATTTTTTCACTAATCTATTACATGACTGTTATAACACTTTTTTTAATTCACCGACCACATACAGACATGCCGCGTAAAATGAGTTATTCCCCTTGTTGTGCCAGGCAGATTTTGAAACACGCCTTCGAAGGTTTTGTAATAGATTCTTCTCTTTAATCTGTTACAAAACTACAGGAGTTTACGAATTCTCCATTGGCTTAAAAAAAGGGCCGTGATTGGATTGATCGTGAATCGTTGGTGTAACGAACGGTAAAATAATGTTCGCCGTTCAAAGTAGATGGCAGGCAACAAGTCGACTTAAAAGATTTTGTATTATATTGAAAAAAAAACTACAAGTTTAAAAATTATCATACAGTTTTTATTTATATTATTCATACATACATACATTATAATTAGTTTTATTATTTTCTTAACAAATTCTAGTTTCTTCTCATAGAATCTTACTTAATGTGAAAATGTTATAATAGTTGAAGTTTTTCGTCACCGATATTTCTGTTCATGCAAAGTAATTGTTTGACTATATTTAAACACTTAAGAATTGAAAAGAAATAAAAACAGAAATATTTCAAAGCAAAAATTCATCAACTAAAAAAAGGTGGTTAATAGCTGGATGTTTTAAATAATAAGTTTTTAACAGTAGAGGTTTGTTTGTTTTGTCTTAGAAACGTCTATTACGATTGCCGCGATTGCGCCCGCCGCCTTCATTATTGCGGTTACTGCCACCGCCACGCCTGTTGCGTCTGTTATTGTTGGTGTTTTGATGGTTGCTGTTATTGTTATTGTGGTTAAACGTTTCACCTTTGGAATTTGATTGATTGAAAGAAGGGCTATCGTTGCGCGAATTGTGATTGTTTTTGAAATTATTTGAATTATTGTTGAACCCATTTTGATTTGAGTTATTCGCTGAGCCATTATTATTCCAAGGCCCATTATTATTCGCCCAAGGTCCCGTGTTGTTGTTGCCACCAGTCTGTTGATTGAAGTTGGCATCATTTCTGGCTTCATCAGTGGGCTGTGTGGACATTTGTTGCTGTTTCAAATTGAGTAGGCAGGGCAGGAAGGGTTTTTTCAAACTTAACAATTCTTTAACATATACAGCCTGTGGATGATGTTGTCGTGCCTCCGCACGTGATTTTTTCGATGGCGGGGAACTTTCTCGACCCTCTAAAGTGGGCGAAACTGATCTTGAATTTTCTCTCGCTGGCACAACATCTCTTAGCTCTTCGAGTTTTCCAGCATCTATATATTTGTTCAGATAATCAGGTCCTTGACGTACAGCCAGCATAAGTCTTGAATCCGGATGTACTCTTATGAAACGACCATAGACTAAAATGCCCACTATGGCTTGGGGGTCCATGGTGGTTAGAACGCCGCTGGCCAGCATGCCCTCAATGGCATTTTCACTAATCTGTTGTGGCGTAAGACCACCAGCATCCGATCGCCTTTCACGTGGTGTATACATGGTATCTTCGTCCAATTCATCGGGCCGTCTAGAGCCTGCCCATTGTGCTTGAAAGTTTCTAGGTATAGGTTTGCTATACGGTACCTTTTTCTCTTGATCTCTGGAGGCATTAGAAGGATCTAATTCAAGGCCCGGAATGAATCCTTTGTCGGCTGTCAAACTTTCGGTAAACTCTACCTTATCCTCCGGGCCCATGCCAGGTATTACGTCATCATCATATTCACAATCATCCAAAGCCGCCAAACTGGCTGGCAAAGTATTCAAATTGTATTTGTCTCTCATTAAATCACCTGGACGGTTACGTGTCCAAAATTTAATTGTATGATCATTTGAACCGGAACATAGTATATGACCCAAAGGATGCCAAGCCAAAGTCCAAACTATACTGTCATGAGCCGTTTCCACGCAGCCAATTTCTTTATCAGTTCTATAAAAAATAGTTTTCAATTTCAATTCAAGTGAGTAACAATGAAATCCTAAACCTACCCCACATTCCAAAATAATATTGAACCATCTGAACCGCCCGAACAAAATAGACCTTCATGCACTGGATGCCAGGATACTGAACTGGCTTCTTTTTTATGACCTCTAAATATCTGGGCTTCCTCTTTCAGATTCCTTAAATCGAATAACTTAAGCAAATGATCTCTGGACGCAGTTACCAGCCAATTTCCATTCTCATTCCATTTTAAATCCATAACAGTAGATTTGTGGGCGTGTCTTTAAATAAGAAGATACATTTTAAACGCATACATTTTGTCGAATTACAATTTCACTTACAGTGTGGCCAAAGCTTGACCACTTTTCGGATCCCATAGTTTTATGGGCTGTTGGTTATCTTTACTGCCGGATACGATAAGTCCTTTTTGCGGATGCCATTGAACGCATTTGACGTCAGCGCCATGACCTGAAAGAATTCAAATACGATATGTAAAAATGATGGCGCGTAACCTTTAAAATACAAAATTTTTACGATTTGTGTAAAAGGAAAAATTTTATGCAAAGCAATCTTGTTTAATTAATTATCTGTCACGAAATCTTCGAGTTTTAGAAATAGAACAAAGATAATTTTCTTTAATCTATTACAAATTATCGAAGATTTCCAAAACTGTAATAAGCCTTAATATTTCGAACAAGTCGATCGACAAAGGATTATTACTATCGCATCAAACGAAACTAACAGCCATGTTCCGAGAAACGAGCGATCTGGGGGGTTACTCTCTATTGCAATGCGAAAGAATTGGTACCCTGTATTGCGTTTTCGTATTTTCTTTTCGCAATTAATTTTCCCTTTCGCACATTTTATTCTATCATTCTTCACTATTGTTTATTTTATGGTACATTTTCAAACTAATTCGCGAGAAAGTTTGCGCTAACAGCACTGAGTACCAAATTGAAAAATGATCACATCTACCTTTCGCATCGCAATAGAGTGTAACCCCCCTGAAATCGCAAAGCATTCTCAAAAACGTTTAATTGATTTTTAGGTGTTCTAAGGGACGCGCGTTTTACTGGCGTTTCGGAGTTTCTTCCGAAAAAATACATGTGTTTTACATACGTATATATGAATATGGTATTTATATAAAATGATAAAAAAAAATTGACAACAAATAGAAACATTTTTTATGTACGATATTAACTAATTAGTTGTGAGTTCGAGTCCAACTCCAGTCAGGAAGAAGGATTATTTTTAATTATAACAATAATTGCTGTGAAACAATAAGACCAAAGAAGAACAGAAAAACTAATTGAATACCATAAAATCTGGGGGACAAATAGCTGTTTCATAGTCGCTACACTACTCATCAGCACCCACTGGGATTCGAACTCGGGATCATGTGAACATGATGTATTTTTAATACGGCCGCTTAACCTACTAAGCATATCCTTGCGCATTTAATTTCATTTTTTATGCAAAACTTAATACAGTTTCTTTGGTCCATTTTTTTCGAATAGTAAAAATCGAAGAGCACACCAAAACACGACTAACCTTTTTATCTGTCAAAAACAAACTGACAATCCAAAATGGCTGATATTGCCAACATATATAACATAATATAATGTGTACCAACATAACATACGTAGCTCACGTAATTTGAAAATAACGATTATTTTATATGTGACCTCGTACTTTAGTGTACTTAAAGCGAAGTTTTTTGCTTGTTTGCAGTAACACCCAGAGTTTGTGCCGGGAATGGAACATGCGACCTTGAAATGTTGGTCGAGTACTCTTCGAAATCGGTTATCGAGGCACCCAATATTATTTGATCTCGCCAATATTCTGGCGATTGCGCTGTACAGAACACCTTTCTTGTGCATTCAAGTCACTAAAGACCGAAATAAAATGTTGAAAAGTGCTAATGCGTCGCAGCAAACGCAAAAAAACTCGGTAAAATTCCCAAAAACCGATAAATAGTGCTAAATACCGGATAATCACCCGTGTAACTGGCTCCAAAATTATCGTTTAAAATTTAGATACACGTTCTGCGGCAAAAACCGTTAGCGAATATAAAAAACTGAAATATTCAGGCAATACGGCAACTTCAATTTTCGAACTAAAGCGGCAACAATATTTTCGGCGGAATAACCAAGGCAGCTTTAAACAGGATGTGGCAGAATTACAATAAATACAACACCAAAAAACATCATACATATGTATTTTATTGGTAGAATTTTCGAAAAATTGTCAAAATTTTGTTTTACTTTTGTTTGAAAAAGCAAGGAAGTCTATATGTCTTTGACCAAGGCGAATTTATACAGGTGAATGCAAGTGGAAAGGCGAATTCAGTACTATGTATTTTGTTATCGTAAAACATATCGTGAATGTCAAAATCTAAATTCGCCTAAGATTGTTCAGCTGGGAAAAAATTTTTTATAAACGTTAAATATACAGGGCTGTTCTGCAAATCACTTTTTGTGAAAGTGATTTGAAATCACAAAAAAGGTGTTCTGCACACAAAATATTTTTGATTTTTGTGATTTTAAATCGGTTAGCTAACTTGCAATCAATTTAAAATCACATCCCAATTTTTGCACGCACTTTATTATGAATTTCATAATTTATTACATTAATAAATAACTGAATGTGTTTTCTATTGATTATTTAAGTAAAATCATTTATTTTATACGAAATAATTCATTAAATTAAGAAAAAACCAGATACGCTCATTTTGTTGTATTATTTTGTGATTTGCTTTATTGGTTTATTTTTTTTTACCTTTTATATTTATTAGAAGGAATTAACCTTATTTTGCAAATAATACCTTTATTTGCAAAATTTGATTTTAATTTAACCTTATTTTGCAAATAAAAAACGCAACCTTAAAATAAAAATATCAGTAAACTGAACCAAAAAACAGCTGTTTTTTGTGCTTTAGAAGAGTGTAAATCACATCGAAAATCACAAAAAATTGTGATTTGCAGAACAGGCCCAAATCACATTTGTGCTTTTGAAACGGCATGTGCTTTGAAATCATGTGATTTTTAGAACAGGCCTGATAAACTTTTATAATTGCTTGTAAGTAAAATCACAGATTATATTAGCTTTTCACTTTTAAATTCACACAAATTTCTTGAAAATGGCGCGAAAAAGTTTGTAAACAAAAGAAAAAAATTTGACAATCTCATTGGAAAAAACGCCAGACACAAAAAATAAACACCTGTGCTGTCAAGTTCGTCTAGTTATGAACTCGCCTTGTTTTTGACAAATTTACGCGCAAAGGAAACAAAAGACAGCTATGCTTATACCGTTAAAAGTACACACCAAGGCGAATTCATAACAGGTGAAATTGAGAACGAAGCTGATAACTTTTTTTTTATATATATTTGTCTTTGCCGGATGTCAATGAAGTAATTAAAAGAAACTTTAAAAAATATATAAAAAATTTTATTAAACGATTTTTTAACTATGTATTGTAGTTTGAGAGACAAATGTCATCCAGAATCCTCCCTAATCCGGCTGGCCATTTGCACATTTTCATGCTCAGATCATGCAGACTTTAATTTTCAAGAAATAATTCAGTTTTTCTTTTCTTGTTAGTATACATATGTATATATTTTATTTTTAACTCCTTTTTGTGTTTATATTTTTTCCCTGAAAAATATTTTTTATAAGGTTGTATTTATTTCTCCTGCATTTACCTGGTACGAGTTCGCCTTGGTACACACTGTATATAAAAGGGGTTGCCACAGTTAGAAACATACAAGTGAAGCTAATAATAATATAAGCGTTACTATACATTCAGCCATGTGCTGAAACTCACATATCGCAATAAAAATTTGAATACGATTTGAAGTCACAAAATTGGTGTGCTGAAAGTCGCAATCACATAAAATTTAGCTATTTCAACACGCAAGCAAATGATGAAGTGAACTAACTGATAATATGAAAGTTTATAATCAAACCGTGGAACTGGAAGCGTCCAAATAAAATTTGACTTGTTTTTATGTATTTTCATCGAGAAAATTTTCAATTTTCATATATTTTAACAACAAAAATTTTCAATTAAAAAATACACATTTTTATACGATTGTTGTGTTGCATTTGTTTACTTTAAAAATGGCGACTTCAGATGGCACAACTAGTTTTTTCTCATACAAAAAGCAAGTGCTGCCAAATTTTACACATATTTTTGCTCAAACAAATTGCGCGATCTTTAGCACACAGAAAAATGCGATTTTGTCCTAACAAGTGATTTAAAAATTTTGCGTTTCTCAGTACATGGCTGATTCTTTTGCCCTAAATTGGACAACATGGATCTGGGCGATATGAGGTTTCACTAACTGCCACACCCTATTTAATCGGAATAGGTCTGCTTTAAAATCCAATAGTAATATCACAACGTCCTCAAAATCCGCGCGCTTTTATGTTTAAATGATAAAAAGCGCACTCTTACTGAAATACCTACAATACATACAAATTCGGGTATGTTCTTGATTCTACTTTAAAGTAAAAATAGTTTGAAATCACTTCAATTTGAAGCTACTCTATACTTTTCATTTGTGTTTTGTTTTCGAACATTGATTTGTAGTGAATTGTCTGGTTCTTGAAACTACTTTTACACAAAAAGTAGTAGTTTGGAAACACTTTTTAATTTTATTGTGGAAATGAAATATTTTATAGAAAACTTAGTATACTCGTAATTACAATCCCATTGAAATAAGAGGGTTAGATGACGGAATATTTATTTGAGATAGAATTGTGCATATATTTATAGGGAAAATAAGGAGAATATTATATAAAAAACTATTTGTTATTTTATTAACTAAAGTCGATTGGCGATATCATCTCATATTACAGCGTTCACGAAGTTAATAACTCGTGCGAATCATCGTCATCACTTTCTTTCGTTTACCGCCACCCGCTATATCAAACTTTTGCATAAAATGGCACTTAAAAAATTACGATCATCGTTGCAAACGGAGAATTTGATAAACGTAACTAAAGGCGGTATCAGATAAAGCTTTTGCTTCGCTTTGCGTTGCAAATTCGCTTTGACATCGAAGAGAAAACATACGTACTTATATGAAACATGTCACATAGAGTACTTTTAACGCAACGTGAAAGAAAAGTTCAGCAACTCTCATGTTTTTACTCGTTGAAGTTTTTTCTAATGCTTATGCACTAAAAAACAATTAGAACCAATTTCAGAAGTTCGTCCAATAATATTTCTAATTTCTATTATCATAAGAAATAATTAAATATAAACTTACAGGCCTGTTCTAAAAATCACGTGATTTCAAAGCACATGCCGTTTCAAAAGCACAAATGTGATTTGTGCCTGTTCTGTAAATCCCAATTTTTTACGTCTTTCGATGTGATTTACACTCTTCTAAAGCACAAAAAACTGCTGTTTTTTGGTTCAATTTACTGATATTTTTATTTTCAGGTTGAATTTTATTATTCGCGGTATTATTTGCAAAATAAGGTTAATTCCTTCTAATAAATATAAAAGGTAAAATAAAATAAACCAATAAAGCAAATCACAATATAATACAACAAATTTTGCAACAAAATGAGCGCATCTAGTTTTTTTCTTAATTTAATGAATTATTTCGTATAAAATAAATGATTTTATTTAAATAATCGATAGAAAACACATTAAGTTCTTTATTAATGTAATAAATTATGAAATTCATAATAAAGTGCGTGCAAAAATTGAGATGTGATTTCAAATTGATTGCAAGTTAGCTAACCGATTTAAAATCACAAAAATCAAAAATATTTTGTATGCAGAACACCTTTTTTGTGATTTCAAATCACTTCCACAAAAAGTGATTTGCAGAACAGCCCTGATTAACCAGTTTTTTAGATAAACAAACAAATCGTGAGCGTTGCCAAAGTTTTCATTGTGACATACACCTTTTGCTTTGCACTTTTCTGTTACAGTTTTAAACATCACGCAAAGCGGCTAAGTGTTATCTGACATGGCCTTAAATTTTGTTCTTATAAAATAACAAGCATTAAATAAAAAACTTTCCATGTCGTTTTTTGGGCAAAAAAATAAAATGAAACTGAAAATATGGTTCATTTCAGTATTGGTTTGTATCAAAAAAACAAATAAAATTGAAAACATGGTTCTTGTCAGTACTAGATACTACACAATTTATCCAAGTTTTATTTTCGAAGTCCAGTTCGAAAGAAAGTGTGAAACACTCAAACTACTACTTTAACTTTTCAAATCAATTTTCATTCCTATTTATCTAGAACATGCCGGAATATAAATAAGCTCATATTACTTTCTAGAAGCTTGCCAAAGTTGATTTAACAAACTAACATTTTAAACTTCGAGCCCAAAAACAATCAATTGCAGGTAGCTTCAACTTTTATAATTTTTTCCAAATTTCGCTTAATTTTCTTACATAACATTCAAAAACATGTGCATCTTGCACTTTGTTATTCCATTTTGTCTATTTTATAACATGTACGATTGATATTTTCGTTCCAACATAACGTAAACAAATGGTATATATAAGGGAAATGGTGATATATAAGGAAAAAAAGTACAAAAAGTTACTTAATATTTGCAAATAATTCGTTCAGCTCAAGGTCCTTTTTTGTTTTTTTTAAAAATGTTTAGGGCCGTATGCAAAAAAAATTCTTACTTGAGTTTTAACGCATACGTTAGTTACCAAACACATTAACACTACCATACATTTGCTAAAAAAGTTTATGCAAAAACAGTACGTTAACTTTTATATGTAGTAAGGAGTCTAGTTGTTTTATTCTGGCAATGCCGTTATGTTCAGTTGTAATTTCTTGAATAGTGATGTATGAAAACTAATATTCGAAAATCGAAAAATAAATTTAAAAAATAAAAAATTTTTATTATTACATAAAATAACACATTTTTGGCAAACATTTCCTGGATTTACGTTTTTAATAAATACTGAATATATAATATGTAGTATATTACTGGAATTGAGAAAAATTAATAGGATTACTTATTAGAAATATTTTTATTATTCGAATAAAGTTTTTCATTGTACTCGTTTGATTAAAAGTGCATCACTAGCATAATTGTAATTTATATTATTCTTTCAAAATTAATAATTTAAGAATGTAATGTTTTTATTTCTTTATATAATGAAAGTAATATATAGTATTATTCTTTAATTTTCGCAAAATTTAAATTTTTAAGCAAAATAACAATCGGCAAGTCAACTGTCATTTTAACGTAAAGTTAAAGTGTACCCAACTCAACTTTAAGGGCAAGGTAAGCTAACAATTGTTTTTGCATAAAACATTAGGTAATTTTTCTTAACAATTGCTTACTAAGCGTTGTTAAGTTTTTTTGCATACGGCCGTTAATGTATTTTTCAATATTTCGTCTTCCTTTGGAAGACTTCTTCAGGAAAATTTGTTTTTTGTGTGTAAATTCAATAGAAATTTATATAATAACAAAAAAGGACCTTGAGCTGAACGAATTATTTGCAAATATTAAATTAAATAAAGGTCAAAGCAAATAGGATCAAGAAAGTTACTTATTTATTAAAAATTTTAAAAATCTGCGTTTTTAGGCCAAAAGTCTTCAAATCTTCATTTAGTGTTTTTAGAGAGGAAAAATCTGCAAAATAAAGATAAATCTGCATTTCTGGCAACAGTGATGAATGATGAGAGTTCTTTTTGTTTTGCAACGTTGCCAGAATGATAATTTTAACACATTTTTTATGATTTGTTCGGGAATAATTCGCGAAATTTAATTCTCACACGAATTAAATTAATTCTCTCACGAACTTTATTTTTAAATTAGCGAGTAGAAATTAATTCACGAATTTTATGGATAACATGTGCAAATGAAAAACAATAATTCGTTTAAATATGAAAAATTAATTTAGTCCGTATTCTGCAAAAAACAATCTTTCTCTCAACTTTACTTAACTGGCCGGCCATCTGGATGGCAAGTCGTTTATAAATCCACTAATACCCCCAAATATAGAAATACACATGTGTGTGTGTATGTATTTATTTAATATCGTCAACTTGGTTTGTAATTTAAATTTGTACTTACCTCTCAGCACTCTTTCTTCTTGGCAGCGAAGAAAATCGAATATCCGCAAAGTACCGTCATCGCTGCAGCTGACAAATTTACTGTCAGTCGGACTAAAACTGTATCGAGCGAGCATTTAAAAAAGCCGGAAACGACAATAGTGTTGAGGAAGAAGAAGGACACAGGAAATGGCACAAACGGCAACATGATGTGTTTCAGCAGTAGCAGCAGCAACAGCAACAGGATGAGCAGCCATAAATAGTTGTTGAGTGTTGAAAATATGATTACAAAAAGCCACAGGTTTTAAACAGGTCACAGCAGATAGGGTTGAAATTAAAGTAGAGTTTTTGGTTGATTGAAATTTGTTGATTTTTAAAATTCATAATTGTTTTGTTTTATTTGTTATATATTTTTGTTAAAAAAAAATATATCAAAACGTTGACCGACCGACCGACCCATTATGAAGACATAAAAAATTTTATTTTTTATTATTTTTTGTTTTCATAAGTTAAAGAGAGTAAAATATAATTATTTATAAGAAAAAAAAATGTAGAAGAAAAATATTTATTTTATTTAATTAACATTATGTATTAAGAAACATTCGCCTATAAATAAAAAACTAAAATGTTTTATTTATTTATTTTTTTCTCATATAAATGTTTGTGTTCGATTGACGCCCTAAAATGTTTGAAAAATTAATAAAAATGCCAAAGCCTTGTTTTCTAATTAAAAAAATATTTTTATTGTGTTGCAGGGTGCAGGGGGTCAGTAAAAAGTACGAAAAATTTGCTGCTGATTGAAACTTTATTTATTGCAGAAAAAAAAAATGACACCAAAAGTTGTAAGAAAAATGGAAATTAAAAATATATAAAAAAAATAATAAAAGTATAAAAAGTACAGAATGTTAAGAAATTATAAACATTTTGTTGCTCTCCAACGACGAGAATGTGGTAAACGGGCTGTTAGTTGGCGATCCAGGAATAAGCAGAAATAATCAAAAATATTACATAAAAATTTTAAGCAAATAAAAAAGAATTTTCTTTTGTATTTCTTAAAAAATTTTTGTCTATACTTTCAATTAGTTCAGTCAGCCATTTGATTTCCAATTTCACTTATTTGTTTGTTTTAAGCTCAAAAATCATTCATCATCAAATTAAAAACGTTTAGTTTTGTGGTTTTTTCAGAAAAAGTTAAAATTTTTATTTAAATAATTTTTTATTTTGATTGTTAAATTAAATAATTGGTTGCTATTTATTATAAAAATGCTTGAGAATTAAACAAAAGTCTTTGGCTTTTTATTTAGTTAAGCTTTTTTTTTTCTTTTAAACAATAAATATCACAGTTTTCGTTTTTTGCTTTTTAATTAAATGATAGAGATAACAATAAACTATTTAAACAATATACTGGCAGAGTTGCCGCTTTCGAAGCAACGAGTGTGTTTTTGGGTTTTTAAAACTTTATTTGTAAAACAACAACTCAAAACGAACAAACTCTGCCATTTAATTGCATGAAAATAGGAACAATATGTTAGGAAAAAGAACAAATTAAAATTCTACCTGATAAAATTTTTGCTTCACTGCGGAAGCCCTAACCAAACTTTATTGTGCTTTAATTTCATTTGTACTAATGTTTCTAGTAAAAAACTAATTATTTTAAGACTTAGTAAAAAAATATATGAAAAAACAATTATGTTGCTATACCTTATTCCCCTAATCGCTTCCTTGTGGGCCTGAAACATTTTCACATTGTTCATATTCGACTGCCAGTATTTTACGTAACCGCCATGATCCCCCGTCACCATCCAGCTGTCATTGTGAGACCAAACCATTGTGCGTACAGAAGTGTCGTGAGCCTGAAATCAAATTACGTGGTTAGAAATTAGGTGTAAAAAAAAAGAAATAAAAACATTGTTGTTTGAATTTGCTTAGTAGAAAAAAGGGGTGATTAAATTTTAAGGGCCGATGTTGACTTTGAATATAACACATTCATAACCAAACATTAAATTCGACTCTTGCTAAAGAAAATCTTTAAGCAAAAAGCTGTTGATATGTTTTTTGTATTCATAGTTGAAAAAAGTATATTTTAAGTTGAACTGGTTATAAATGGGTGTTAACTTTTATTTGCTGAATGTTTACTCACAATTCCTAGTCAAACATTAGAAAGTGACAACCTTGAACAACTACTTTTCTTTTGTTTACATTACTTTCTTAAATATAGTAAAAATTTATACGCTTCTTTTTTAATATTTTATAAGTTCATTTGCAAAAAAATTTTGGAGAAAGTAGAGTTAGTAAGTTTGAAGTATATACTCAATGATTTATTTTCAGCAAGCGAAAAAGCAAAGAGACAGAGAGGCAAATCGGAGAGCCGCTATGTTGTTAAATGAGTGAAACACAGGTTCAGCTGGTTTTAAATTTAGAGTTGGTTTTAACGTCAAAACTATACACAAACAAATGAGTTACAGTCGACTCTTAGAAAAGTTGACTTTAGTTGCCTTAAAGTATAGCGGTTCTCACAGTTCGTACAATACCAAAAACCGTAGTAGATTTAGTAAACGTAGTACGAGTAAGTTCATTTATTTACACTGTGAAGCAGCAGGCAGACTTGACGCCATGTTTATTTTTTTGCTGTTAATAAAATAAATGTACATAAACATTGTTTAAAATGGAAAACATCAAAAAATAAAATATAAAAAAAATGTGAAAAAAGTTGTAATAAAAGATGGGATTAGGTATTTTTTTAAGTTTTATCTCTTTTCGCGAAACTTCCAACTGAAAAATTCTTGAGAAATGTCAGCTTTTTCGGTTTTTTACAAAACCAAAAAAAAGTCGCTCCCACTTAAAAGTTTACAATAGTATTATATTTAAAAGCATTTTAAATTTAATACAAAGAGCGAAAACCGCTTATATATTATTTTCAATTATAAATACAACTTAATTTTTTTTAGGAATTATGTATTTCTATTTCTTTTAATTATGATAATATTGGTAAGGTTCAATTATGTATGGAACAAAATATCGGCCAAATGGCTGCCGCGATCTTTGCGGCACACCTCCATCGGGTGGTTCAAATTTTCGAAGACGCTGAGGCATAATTATGGTTCTATGCCTTTAATGTGCCGAATAATTTCATCCTTTAGCTCTTTAATTGTTGCTGGCAACACCTTTTCCTTCAAATAAATCCAAAGCAAGAAGCCCAACGATGCTATATCACATGATCGTGTCGGCTAATTGACATCGCCACTACGTGAGATAACACTCCCATTGAATTTGTCGCGCAATAGAGCCATTGTTTCGTGAGCTGTGTGGCAGGTGGCACCGTCCTGTTGAAACCAAATATCTTACACATCCATATCTTCTCATTAGAGCCATAAAAAGTCCATTATCACCTCAGGATAGCGAACAGTATTCAAAGTAACCGCACCAAACAGTCACTCTTCGTAGGTGCATTGCTTTTTCAAGAATCAGGATTGAAAAACCACATATCATCCACGCCTATATCTTCTAATTAGAGCCACAAAAAGTCCGTTATCACCTCATAATAGTGAACACCATTCACAGTAACCGCGTGAGCTGCCTCATTTTAGAAAGAAATACGGTCCGATGATGCCGCCAGCCCATAAACCGCATTAAACAATCACTCTTCGTAGGTGCATTGCTTTTTCAACAATCACGGTTGAAAAACCACATATCATCCACGCCTATATCTTCTAATTAGAGCCACAAAAAGTTCGTTATCACCTCATAATAGAGAACACCATTCACAGTAACAGCGTGAGCTGCCTCATTTTAGAAAAAAATACGGTCCGATGATGCCGCCAGCCCATAAACAGCACCACACAGTCACTCTTTGTGAGTGCATTACTTTTTCAACAGTCACTCTTGGATTAGCATTCGCCCAAATACGGCAATTCTGCTAATTGACGAATCCACTGAGGTGAAATTGATCATCCACTGTTCCCATTTCTTGCCACCATGCTGACCATTGACGACGCTTGGAATGGTCAAGAGGATTTAGTTCTTGAGTCAACAGCACCTACTAAGCGTGTAAATGCAAGTCTTTATGCATAATGTTCATCAACGACGAGCATGAGATGTGCAATTGTTGGGCACGACGACGATTTTATGTGGACGGCTCTTCAGCCACACTATCGCGAACAGCTGCAATATTTTTGCAGACCCAGTTTGCTCAAATTTTTGCAGGATTTTCCAATCTTACGCACATTTGGACGATTAAATTGGCAAAAAAAAAAATCCCGAAGTGCACGATATGCATTTTAATTTGAATTTCCATTCACCACCACTGATACTTGATATACATAACGTATATAAGAGAGTAGTAATTTCTAATAAGAACAAATAATGAATCTTTTTGTGATTGTAGTAATCTTGATCCTAATTATTTTACCTTTTTTTTAATAAATTAAATTGAAATGTTTTTTAAGCTTGCGGTCAGTTTTTGTTTTTTCTTCCGAAGGAAGACAAAATATCGAATATAATTAAAACATTTTTATATAAAAAACAAAACTGACCTCAAGCTTAAAAAACATTTCAATTTAATTGATTGTAGTAATTATATTTTTGGCCAACGTAGTTAGCTATTTGTTTTTAGTATATACTTAGCTGGTGAGGCCTAACTTTTGTTATGTCAATAAAAATTCATAATCTTTATTATATATTTTCCCAACGTTTCGTTCACTTCTTCAGGGGATTCGTATTTTTGTGATTACAACATTAAACACAATGATATTAAATTATATTAATAACTTATAAATAAAACACGCAAGAACATGAATTTCCTTTTGCGCTGTTTTTTATACTAACAAACAAAAATAAAAAAACAGCGCAAAAGAAAATTAGTGCCAATTTCACGATAACGAAGCACAATTACATTTCAAACAAAAACAACATTCAAAAAAAAAAAAAATTCCTGAAGAAGTCTTATGAAGGAAGACGAAATATTGAATTAAATAAACAATTTTTTACCAGTAAAAAATTATAAATAGCTTGTTTTCTATATTTCCCAGCTATCTATATATCGACATTTCATAGGAACTGCCCTAATCACCAGTAGACTTTGGAAATTTTTGAAAGATATTCTCAAACATTCAACTTTATATCCCAACAATCCAAATAAATTGCTGAGAATTTAAAAAGAAAAATGCTCTAATAATATCCATCAACACACAAAAAACAAGCTTTTCTATTTATAAACGTCTCTAACATTTCTTTACAAATAGAAAAGCTTGTTTTTTGCGTTTTGACGGATATTATTAGAGCATTTTTCTTTTTAAATTCTCAGCAATTTATTTGGATTGTTTGGGTTGGATATAAAGTTGAATGTTTGAGAATATCTTTCAAAAATGTCCAAAGTCCACTGATGATTAGGGTAGTTCCTATGAAATGTTGACATATAGATAGCTGGGAAACATAGAAAACAAGCTATTTATAATTTTTTACTGGTATAAATGTTAGAAGCTTAAATAGCGAATAAAAAACTTAATTGTTTAAACAATTTAAAAAATAATTGTAAAAAAGAGCTCAAGCTTGACGATCATTACATCTTAATTTAATATATTTGAGTTTAATGTTGTAGTCACAAAAACACAAATCCCCTGAAGAAGTGAACATAAAATTCACGAAACGTTGGGAAAATATGTAATAAAGTTTTTGCATTTTTATTGACATAAAAAGTATTGACAGCTAAGTATATACTAAAAACAAAAAATCTTTTTGTATTTAGAACATTTCAATGTATTTAGAATTAAATGTTTGAATATATTTTTCAACGATTTTCAAATCTACAGTTAATTAGTTTAGCCCCTATAAAATATCAATATATATTCAGGTAGCTAAGAAGCACAAAAATCTGCTGTATATAATTTTTGATTTGTATAAACATTATTAAGTAGTAAATAATAGTAAACTCAATATACCAAGGAACTTAAAATTATTACATTGCCTTTGAATCATTTGTAACAATAGTATTGATTTTCGAAAAGCACCTTTTAACAAATAAATCTTCAAGGCAGCTTTACCAGGTGGTGTTAGAATATCAGCCCTTAACTAAACCGTCTAACCATTACTCCTTTCTCCTTAACATATAGTGGGGTTACTCTCTATTGCGATGCGAAAGGTAAATGCGATGAGTGTAATTTGGTACTTTGTGCCGTTTGCGCAAACTTTTTCGTGAAAGGGTTTGAAAATGAAACACAACACTGGTACCACAAAATAAACAATAGCGAAGATTGATAAAATAAAATTTGAAAAAAAAAAAACACTATACAGGGCACTAATTCTTCGAATATAACCATTTTTTTGCAAGACAAGAGATATGATAACAGGATTACTATTATCTTTTTATTATCTTTTTATTATCCGTATAAAGTTTTAAAACCCAGATTTTATTAATAGAAAATAATTTATAAGGCTCGCGAACTTCGCATCCACTAACTGCTTTATGCAGAGTTCATATCCTTCTGCTAACTAATCTTTTTAATTTGATTTGTGTTTGCAATATAATTTGGAAAATAATAGCACCATCATTTTTAGTTCAGTTCATTTAGCCTTAAAACTTTTATGTGCCATTGAATAACATAGAACTACTTACTTGTAATATAGTCTCGAAATTAAAAGTTAAACCATTCCATAATGTAAATTCACCCGAACTAGCACCAGTTACCAAACGCCTGCCTTCCGGTGTCCAGGCTAATGTAAAAATTGGGCAACGCATTTTATTTGTGGCAGTTTTAACAAATCTTGTGGTTATAGCATTAGAAGGATTATCCAAATAACTGCTGGGCGGCAAGAGTTCTGGAACATAAATACTTTCTGGTTGCAGGGCAAACCGGTCGCGAGAATCTCTTTGCCATAAACGTGCCTAAAATTAATTTATTGAACAATTTTTGTTTTTCAATTTATATATACTTAATATCATTTAAACAGTTACCTCCAATTTTTTAACAATGGCAGCATTGTAATCCACTGTTTTACGCATAACACTTTTACGTAAACGCTTGCCGTCAAAATCATCTTGTGTCATTTGAAAAGGCCTTTGGAAGCCGCCAGTATTGAAAGGTTTGAAATAGGGTTTATTACCGCCATGATGGCCGTGATGGTAGTGTGGCCTAAAATGACTACCATGAACGCCAGGCATGGGCGGTGGTATACTTGTGTTCATGGCCAAGTGTGATGGTGCCGTCAGTTGGGGTGGTGGTTGAGAGACATCCATTCTGCAATGAAAAAATAATATTCTATAACCACAATTAAAATAAAATCGTATAAAACTTACTTTTTTACTCTTAAAACTTGTGGGATACGATATTCCAATTTCTTTGTAGTTTAACTAAAAACAAATTTTCTTGACGCGTGTTTATACTGTCTCGTCTGATTACTTCTTGCCCCGTTTTCACACATGCGATCATACAAAAATTTTCAGGAGGTTTTTTACTGCACTAAAGACAAATTTTTTACTTTAAATCCGTTTGTAGCCGATAAAGTTACAAATAAAGTCCATTTTTACAAACTGTTTTTGACTTATATTCACTTATTTTTAACAATAAATTATTTTTTCCCTTTGAAAAAAAATTTGTGTGCAAAAAGTTTTTTACAATGCTTAGTCTGAAGTTGGCTGCAGTTTGTTTATTCGCGTGTTACACGTATCAAAATGGGGTGTTTCATAATTATTTAAAATGAGCACCAAAAACCCGTATTAAGTCCCCGTCCAAATTTTTAAAAACATATTTGATTTAACATATTATTAAATTCTCTTTTGAAACAGCATTCGTGTCCAATCTGAAGTTTTTGTTTGCAATTTTAACAAATTTTCAGAATGGTTTTGCATACGGCTTTAATTTATGGCTTTTCTGTTTGTAGGGAAATTTGATAGAAAATAATATTGTCATTCGTGTTTTTTCCTAATATCTATTTGTTAGCATGTTAAATTTTGTTATAAAAGCGATATGTCTTGAAAAAACAATTAAAAAAAGACATATCTTAAAAATCATGGTTAAAATGCAACATAATTTTGACAGCAGTTTTAAAAGAAAATAAAAAACAAACATGCTTTAAAAGTTGTCGTGAAAATTGGGTACTTGTTTTCTTTAAAGTACTTTTCTGTTTCCTTTTTGACATTTATGGACAAAAATAAATTTTTTTTTGGCTTAAATTAAATGTATTAATTACATAGTTTCACTTTAATATTTTATAATTTGTTTAGTTTTTGTGTAAATATTTCCTTTCTTATATTAACTAAGTTACAAAAGGTTTTGAATATGTAATTGGTTCAAATAAATAAATGAAATAAAAAGAAATGTCAAATATAGTTCATGTCAAAAATGTGAATGAGAAAATCAGTAAAAACTGCATGTACATGAAACAAAATACATGTTTGTGTTCCCTTTTCCTGTAACATCACCAAACTCAAAAGTTCTGCAACAAATGTTTCATAATATGAACGGGGACTAAAATCGAAAAGCAACCAAATCTTTAACACAAAGTACACAGAGATGTTAAAAGTGACTTTTGTAAAACCACCTTAACAGTTAATAGAGTATTGTGTGCCAAGAGAGATACATTGTACTTTGTGTAAGAATATTTAATGTAAACAAACACAAAATGAATAAGTTTTATACAAAAACACAAAGGACTCTTTAAGAGAATAAAATATGTGAACATGTCATATACTAAATTATAAACAGTCAGAAATAACTCCAAATATGACAGTTTACAATTTGTGCTTTGACACTTGCGTTTTTAATTTTATCTAACAGAACCTATAACAGTGCATAGCAACAGTTTCTGTGCGAACTTTTTTTCATTTATCTACGGTTTTGTTTTCTTCAGGAAGCTTTGTGTTAGTACGTATTACAAAGTTTACAAAAACAATTGCAATTTGCAGCATAATTTCAATAATAGCTGCTAAAATAGCTAATAATAGCGCATTTACACCAACTCAAAATCTAGTAGATTTGAATTGAAATCTACAACGAAATCTATATCGTTTACACCACCGTTTTTTGACATCTAGCAAGATTTCATTTACTCAAAAATAATTTATGCATGCGGGTTTGACAATACAATATCATCAGAGACTGAATACACCAGCATTAAAGTGTGTATTTTTGTATGCATACACCACATTATAGTGCAATTTTTGTTGTAGCGTAGTATTTTTAGGTACTTTTAGAACAAAATCACGGTTGCATCACTTGGTACTGTGTAGATTTCAGGAGATTTCGCCGAAATCTACTCGTAAAGTAGATTTCATTTTGTATGGGAAATCTCCCCAAAATCTACTAGATTTGGCTTGAAATCTCGAATGAGCAGATTTCGCTTTGGTGTAAATAGGCTATAAAGGTATTTACTACCCGTCCACACGGGCAATCTGATTGGCAATTATTGCCGTGGCAACTGCCAAAATCGATTGCCGACACAAGATATTTGCGTGTGGACCGCACGAATATGTGTTCAAACACATGTTCAGCAATTATTGCTAGAAGATATTGCTGAGCAATTATCTTTGAACATAAGATGCCAAAATTCACTTACCATCACTGATGTTTATAAACATACATACAAACCTACGCTTCAATATATAAACAAATGTACAAATGATTATAAAAAGTGATTTTATCAACAGAAAAATGTAATTATATACATTTTTGTGTTCATAACAAAAAAAGAAATCGAGTGCTCGGAGATTGATGCATTTAAAGCACTCATTTTTAAAAGAACAAAAAAAAAAAATAAAACAATTACAATTAATTAAAACATCGCAACCTTCTTTGCCAAAATATCTTAAATTGTGTTTTAAGATATTTACATGTTCGCCAACTAAAAGTACAGCGTTGAACATCAGCAATTTGATAACGTAATTCTGCCGGCGTTATTGTTAGTATTAAGACACAACAGATTGCCTGTGTGGTCGCACTGTTACTGAAAAAATAGCTGGTATCATAAGTTTTCCCAGTTCATAATAGGGCACGCCCTATTTTAAAAATATGTAACGTTCTTTTTGCAAAAACACTACAAATATAAATTTTGAGATCTGAGCAAGAGACTCGAACACACCAGTCAACATTTTCAAAACATTTTAATTTTTCTTCAACCAACTCGACTACTGTCAAATTAATCAACTGACAAAGCCATACACGCTTTGATTTGGACAACAACCGACTCAGTTCGCAACTGAGTTGAAACGTGTATGGGGTGCTTTATACGTTTTCAATGTGCATGAAGATTTTCGGCTGATAAATTACACTTGACGCGATAATTTAATTTGCGCTGTAACGTTTTTAGTTCAACGTAAAACTGAAGTGCCAAATTTCGTTGCGCTTAACTCGCAACATACAAATAGCGAAAAAGTAGTATGAACTATAATAAAGTAAAATATTTAGAGAATATTATTTGTTGTTAGCTTCCTAAAAAGATAAAATTTTAATTGTATTATGCAAGATCGCAAAAATACGTTGCTTTTGAGATATTAGTCGCTCCCCAAGATATTAGCCGAAAGCAGTTACTGTCAACTGAAATTGTCAAAAAATAAGTAAACAAGTAGAGTTTCGTACGGTTCAAGGTGCATTAACATCTACAAGGTGGCAGCGCTACGGTATGCGAAAATTTTTTGCTACTGGCAATATAGTAAGCCATTTACGTCAAATGTATTGTTTACATTTTTGAAAGTGAATTTAGTGATTTATTCTGAATTAAACAAAATTTAGTGATTTATTCTGAATTAAACATTTAAAATTATTGTTTGATCGTAAAAATACTTCATATAAAAATAATTTACAATTGTGAAAAATTACTTTCATAATTTATAGTTGTGGAAAAACTTACAAATATTTTTGACAAACATAGCTTATTGCATGCCGGTTTTGTTGTATTGTTGTAATTTTTCTCTAGTGCTGCCACCGTATAGACGTTAATACACCTTGAGTGATTCATTTCAAAATATCGGCAAAATTGATTTAAAAGCGAAATAGCTGCAAATACCGACTTTTTCTGTTAAAAGTTTATTTGATGAAAAAAAAATTGAGTCCCATATATCACTTCAACAGCTCTTTTTTTATTTTTTGTATCGCAGTCGAAATTGCATTGAAATTAAAAAATCTGCTTAGAATAATAATTGATAAAATAAAGTGTTGTTTTTTGTTCATTTCCAGAAAACAACAATAATAAATGTAATTTATTTATTTGTACGTATTGGGACATGTTGAAAGAATGTATGTATGTAAGTCATTGACTTTGAAAAAGTAAAACAAAACAGTATTCATACGTACATAATATGTAGGTATATAAATTGTTAAAGCAAGTTTTGGTAATGAATTGTATTTTGTGTTTTCAGCTGCTGCTTAAAACAAACAAGGAAAGAATGAATTCACGTGCTTTGTTTTTTCTTCTTCTTTTCTTTCAAACTCTAAAAGAATACAAAGTTAAAAATCATCCTTTTTGTAATATTGGGGTTTTATTATGCAATTTCAACTGAAAAAGATCATGAAAACTTAATTATTATTCTCGATGTATAGCCAAAGTGACCATGTTTATTGTAAGTGACGAACGAACGGGATTTTTAAACGAGGAAACAAATTTGGCTTTGACTGAATGAGTGTTTTTAAATAAAATGTTAAAAAAAGTTATTTTTGAAATAAAAAAAAACTTGCACCAATTTTTATCACTTCAAGTGTTTTAATATGAAATGAGCGAACATTATGGATAAATCTGGGTTTTGACTGGTCGTGTGGGAATGGAAGTTCTTAGGCGCAAGACTCTATAGATGTGGCAGGAGAGATGAACCACTGAGACAAGTGGAAGATGAACGGTAAGGTATGTCCAGAATATCGAGAAATGGATAAAGAGCGGACGGGGGACGTGAATTACTACCTCAATCAGGTATTATACGGTCATGGATATTTTCGCATATTCCATAAAAGAATAGAGAAGTGTAGTACTCCTTTTTGTTTATATAAGTAATAAAACACAACGGGACCGAATTGTACCCAAATGGGATGGCTTTTCAATGGCTGGCAGTCTGTTAAACCTAACTTAGAGTCTACACCTGCGATAATATCTAAGATGAGAACGTCAAATTCGATCGTAGATAGAATTCTGTTACGTGTAGACTTAAAATCAGTGTTATCGCAGTTTTATAATAATTTTTATGAGAGCATTGTTATGAGAAATCTTATGGCAACGATCGTATCAAGGTGCATTAACGTATACACGGTGGCAGCACTACGGCATATGACAGTTTTTTGCTACTGGCAATATAGTAAGCCATTTACGTCAAATGTATTGTTTACATTTTTGAAAGAGAATTTAGTGCTTTATTCTGAATTAAACATATACAAATTATTTTATGATCATAAAAATAATTCAAATAAATATAATTTGTAATTATGAAAAGGTACATTCATAGTTTATAATTGTGAAAATAGTTACAAATACTTTTGACAAACATAGCTTACTACACGCCTGTTTTTGTTGTATTGTTGTAATTTTGCTGTAGTGCTGCCACTGTGTATACGTTAAAAAAACGATTGTGTGTGTGTGTTTCTTTACAAAAATACGCCATTGAAATTTTGGCGATTAATAATTTTGCTAAATATCTTTTAAAAAACGATTTTAAATCGAAAATACTTTCATTTTATGCATTAAATATATACTATAAGTGATTACTTATGTACAAAATGTGCACATATACAAAATTCATACAATATTCTATTGATCGCCAAGATGTGTTTTCTTCTCGGCTTTCATTGATATATGAATTCTAATAAGATTAACAACAATACGTATACTCCTTGTTAGATATGAAGATGGACATAGAGAAATTCGCTCTCTCATTCTGCCGACGTTTTCTCAGGTATTATGTCAGAGTTAATCACAGTTGTAGCCACTAGGCAAGGAATAAAGCGTGATAGATGACGGTTTGAATGTTCCTGGTGGGTTGTAGATCGGCAGGAGTTAAAGCGAGAAGCAGATATATTGACCATGACGAATGTCGTAAATACTATTATTTCGCATGAAACGCAGTAGCGAAACACTGCAAAAAAATTCTACCATTATAGAAGCGTGATTTGAACTCAGCTGAATATATAAGTTAGAATATATGCAGGCCTGGATACAGGGATGTACATATAGCTGAAGGGCAGATACAGATACACTGTGAAGTAATGCACTGGCAATTCCAGGGTGGATTTTCTCCTTTATAATAGGATAGAGGAGGCTTTTAGTCGGTATACGCTATATGTGGAGTCCAACACACCTCAATACGTGAAAAACGGGAGTGTAAACACCCCGAATTGTTTTTCTTGAAGGCTTTCATTCAAATCTACTAGATTTGGCTTTGGTGTCAATACGTTATGAGACACTTAAACTAAATTAGTACATAAACGCAACATAATTTAACGCTTAGATTTTCCGAGTAAGTTGTTAACGTTGTGCAATGAGCTGTAATTTTTACTAACCTTATTTAATAAAAATCACTAAATACAAATGGTAAGAAGAGGTAAAATCGCTAAAAACATCTAAACAAAGTTTACGAATTACCACATAAAGGCAACTTTACTAAGAGAGACTAAAATTTACTTTATAACAGCGCAACTTAAATTAGGGCGTAAAGCGCAACGTAATTTAACGTTTTGATTTTACGTTGTAGGTAACTTAAATAAGAACGTTAACGTTGTGCCATGAGCAGTTTTGTTATTAACGTTGTTTAATAAAATTTACTAAGTAGAAATAATAAATAGTGATAAAGCCGCTAAATTAATAAGAAATCATCTTAAGTATGATTACTAATTGCGGCAAAAAATCATTAATATTTGTTTTGAGGCCAACTTTACTGAGAAAAGAGCAAAGTTTACTCTCTTACGCTCTGTGAATATGGGATTTTCCAACTGCAAAGCGTTGACGTTACACTATTTGCGTTGGTCTCTTGCAGTTTGTATGTGCACAAGCATTTTTGACAGATAAATTACGCTTGTCACGCTAATTTAGATTGCGCAGTAAGAGATCGGGTGATTAAACAGAAGAAAATCACTTTAATTACATTTGTTATTTTCGAAATAAATTCTTATTTTTGTTTTAAATCCAATAAGAAATAAAGAAAAAAGTAACCTAGAAACTTTTATCTATAAGAGAAAACGTTTGTAAATGTGAATTAGATACCATTTGTATATACGAGTATGTACATAAGAATCATCCTGCAAAATTGAACTGGCATGCTTTTATTGAAGTTCATATTATTGCGAGCGCACTGTACATTAGAGTGGTTCGAAAGAAATTGTGTCAGTCACTCCCTGGGATAAAAGATAATGTAAAAAAAATTCGAAACGTAATTGTTTTTATTTATTTTTTTGCCACGCCTACAAATACTGACCTTTTACTATTTTGTTCACTGTGTTGCCATTTTAAGTCCGATCATAACACCGATATATAGGTGTATCGCCGCTCTGTAGGGGCTACATTTCTATCTTTATAGTTTTTCTCTACCATGTCTGACTGAAATATATACATATTTTTTTTTGTATTGAGTGGGAATCACTCTACTGTACATAAAAGTCAACATAAAAATAACATGAATAAATTTGCTGCACAAACAAAATGCGTATTGTTTTTCTATCGTGTTCCAGTTGCATGGACTTTATACTATATATGTATGTAGATATACTTTGTAATTAATTACGCACTCATTTTGTTATGTGGGCCAATAATAATATTTAAAAGCCCTTGGCTAATGGCCCTTGCTATTGTTAATCATTTTCTTCACTTCTTTTATATTCCATATGTGTTATTATGTTTAGTTTAATTTCATACAGTTCATTTTATTTACCGCATATTTATTTGAGCTTATCTTGCACACATCTACGCACTTGCATTTGTCTTATTTTTTTTTATTCTCAAGAAACAGAAATACACCACTGTGGTGTGTTCAACAGTTACTTACTTTTATTTCCTGCTTTCAATAGAATTGCCCTATCAACGAATTTCTGTTGGTGTGTAGCCATGGTAGTTTTTTTTACTGTGTAACTGAGAGAAAGAGCGTCGGTGAAATTTTCACCTGTAGTGCTGAGAACTGTTTTTCTTTTAACAAGTTTTTGTTGTAATTCATTTTTGGGATGCCACCAACTTAAGTTGTGTTTGTTTTGTTGTTATTGATGTTGGCCGGCTCATCTTTTTTTTTTTTGTAGATTTGTTTGGTATGCATACATATGTATGTATATATTGGCTTATTTTCTTCTTCTATACGTTTGTAATTTTTACTCAAAAACTTTGTAGTGTCTATTGCTTTTACTGCCTTTGCCATGTGTTGAGCGGTCTTGTGTATTTGTGTTTATGTATATATGTGTGTGTGTGCATCTTACGTACTAGTGGATTCTGCCGCGTACTAAACGTGGTGTCGTTGCTATTGCTGTTGTTGGTTGTGTGAGTTTTGGGAATTTTGCATATAAAACCGTTGTTTCGTTTTTAGTTAAACTTCAGTTGATCGTCGTCAGTGTTATTGAGCGTATGGTTCAATTTTTTGAATCAACACAAACGAACACATAACAACAAACCGTTATAAAACCAATAAATACAGCCATTGCGTGCGGGTGCTAGAAAAGCTATCTAACGGCATTTTCTATTAAAATAAAGTGTGGCTAAATTAGCGCGTTTCGTTTGTAAATAATAAAGGTGCTTTTAAAGTATATAATGCAAGTTAATAAAAAATTTCTGCTGAAAAATTATTAAACGATAAAAAAAAAATAATAATTTATTGTGATTAAATCAATTGTGATTAATTCTGTTGTTTTTTCTTCTTTATAGTGTGTTAATATTATTAATATTCAGTTGTACCTAAACTTTATCCTAGAGCTTATAAAGTTTACATTTTTATTATGCAAACAGTTATCAAGTAAGTTTTTATGTGAAAAAATTTTTTATTTATTTTTTTTATATTAATGTAATGTTTATGGGACACGAATAAGTAATATGTCTAGAAAATTTGTATGAAACACACTCAAAATTTTGAGTATTTTTCTTACAAACTTTCTAGACGTACCTATCACTTATTCGTGTCCCATAGACACGGCATACTTCGTTATTTGGCTTTGGAAAAATTAAGAAATAGGGTTTTTATTATTAATCTATGGAATTGTTATAATACATATGTATGTACCTATAAATATTATTTTGATGCATATAACTTATTAAGAATTATTTACCTAATTTGGGCTCTCTATCTTGACTATTTACCAGTTATTTTCAAAATTACAAAAATAAAAATCACATTTTTATTTTTTTTTTAATTATTAATACCTATTATGAACTGATTAAAGTATATACATACATATGTATGTCATTGATCCCATGTTCAAGACCAAATTTTTTTTAACTTGTGTTTTTTAGTGTTTTAATACATTTCACATAAATAAATTTCTTCACAAAGATTTAATGAAATAAATCTCGTATCGGTCAGAAATTCCATTTTCTCATTGATAGTCAAAAAAACTGAGTTGGTCACCATTATTGCCATAATTTAATTTGTTTTCAAAGTTTTTATAAAATAAATCCATGCAACCTGTGCATGCAAATTGGACTACCAAAAACGGGTGTATAGTTGCATTTCATAAAAAAGACCGTAAGATTGCGCTCACGATCTTGAGATACTAAAATAAGTAGTCCAGTTACTCAAACCATTCGAATTTGACACTAAGAAATCTTCAGACCAGAATTATGTGATTTTATCGAAGATTATCCCAGCAATAAATTGTCTTACATCCAAGCTACAAAATTTTTTTTCCTCCATTGAAAGTGTCAGAAAGATACAAGACAAACTATTGGGTGAATTGTTATGATAAAATTACTGCGTTTTAAAAATATTTGCTTCCGCACTCCTAATTAAGACATCTCAATTTCAGATCAGAGTATCAAGTCCAAGATCAGAGAATCAAGTCCATAACGAAGATTTTGATTTTTGGCTCCATGTGTTCTTCTCTGTCGCTAAACGTAAGAAGAAATCGACCCGATACAAGCATGTATCGATGCTTTTTCTTGGATGCGGATTAGGTACCGATACTTTGTGATCGATACTGTATCCAGTATAGTTATGGGTTTCATCCCTAATGCTGCGTGCAAGAAAAAAAGCATACTGCTCTCTTAAAATTACTCTCATTTGCTCCATTTTAAAGTACAGGAATGCATCTTGCGCAAATTAGAACACGGCGGTATCCTTAAATACAGCAAAGGAACACACCTATTATATGAATTAAATATTAAGAATTTTACACAATGTAAGCAAGCGTGTTGGCTGAAACTTTCTTATAGAAATCACTCAAAATATTGAGTGCTTTTCATATAAATTTTCTTTTCAAGTTTCTTATAATATTTAAACAATGATGGAAATATTTACAAGTTTTTATCGTTGGGAATTTCCTATTATGTTGTCAGTAAAAGTTTTTAATAAAATTTGCTGCAAATAGTTTATTTTAGATTTTACAAAACACTCAATGAATATTTTTTATTTATTAAAAACTGTTTAAATTTGCATTAAAAAAACTCTATTTGCATGCTAATTATGACAATTAAAACCAAAACTTCTCTTATATTGAATTTTTTTTCTACATTTTGTAAAGATGTTTTCGTTATTTTCCGGAGAGAATAGATATGTAAAGTAAATTACATATGTACATACATATGTATTTTTAAATGACCTTATGGTAATGTTAAAAATTTTAAGTTTGCTTAATTACAATACATAATTATTTTCATTATTTTTGGATAAATACAAGTAGACAAAAAACACATATGTTTGACATGAAAATATTCTAATAGCAACATACTATTGTTGAATTTATTGCTGATACTATAGTTTTGTAAAAAAATCTTATAAATAAATTTACTGTTTGTTCTATGTTGTTGTAATTGTAAGCAACAACAATATTAATATAAGTCACGATATTAATATTATACTCAGCTATGTTATTTCGTTAACCAACCAAAATTAGCTTATAAATAACCATATTAATTTCATTAAACTACCGGACTAATCTCATTAGCAATTTTATTTATATGGAACCATATTTCTGTCCATAACAAAATATTTACGGCCATTTACACGAAGACTGATTAAAGTCTAATTGGGACTTTAACCATCAGTTCGGTAAAAGTGTATTTCACAATGTATAATTAAATCTTAACCGTCTTTATTTAACGAAGAAGTTGTTGTTAAATTTAACCGATCAAAATTTGCCGCGAAAAAATATATTCAAATCGGAACAACATGTATTCAAATAAACAAGTATTATTCAGTTCAACTCCAGTGGATTTTGTTTAAAACATAAAATTGAACATTTCAAAAAAGATCTGTTAAAAATGTGGGCAAATTTTTGTGGAATCAGTAAAACCTGAGTTAAATCAGTAGTAACTAATAATAAGGCATAAGCACACACATTTATTCAAATGAGCCTCTTGAAAGAATATTAGTTTGAATGAAAGATTCGATTATTCTACAAAATTTTGTTTAAAAAATTCACCCTGTAGATTTGAATAAAAATTTCCTTTATACAATTAATTTATTTTATTAAACCTGAATAATATTTATCCATTTAACTAAAGGTATGTATTATTGAATAAATGCCAGTAGAAATTAAGAAATTTCTTTATTTTATTTTATGTGCGGTTCATAGAACACAAACGAGCTAAAAAATTTTATATGTAAATCACTCAAAAAATCTAGTAACTTTCGTACACATTTTCTATACGAGTTGCTTGTTCTGTATTCTATAAACAGCACGTTAGTTAACTAAATTAAAATAGTTGAAATTCCGGGTAAATTTGAATAAAATACACAAACGAGCACTCGTCTCAAAAAATTTTATATGGAAATCACTCAAAAAATCTAGTAACTTTCATACAAATTTTCTATACGAGTTGCTTGTTCTGTATTCTATGAACAGCACGTTAGTTAACTAAATTAAAATAGTTGAAATTCCGGGTAAATTTGAATAACATATTTTGTAGGTTGTAAATAACTTACATTTCTTCAAGTTTACACTCAATTTTGCAGTATTAAGATAAATTTTTAGTTCAGTGTATAGAAATCTGTGTGTGTATGTGAACAATAACTACTTACTCTTTATTAATATTTGCAAACTATATTGTTTTGAGAATTTTTGTCTGATAATTTATTTCTTATTGTCTTTGTTTGTCGTTACACCATTTTCGTAAACAAATACAAACAGCATTGCCACACTTTTTAACATATTTTTGACTGTTAATTAACTGAAAGATGGTGAAATGCAAATCAGTAATCGTTAGTTAAATACTGTCTGTAAAGAAAACCGGCAGTTAAGTTATAATTTTTAAACGTTAATAATTTTAGATTGTGAAAGTGGCCCTTAGTGTGACAAATTTTGATCAAATTATTAAAATGATTTAGATTTTTATGGGAAAATTTTGATAAAATTATTAAAATTAGTGTACAAAAAAGAAAGTCTGATTGCACGATTTCAAATGATATCGATTTCAGTGGAAAAATTTTAATAAAATTATTAAAATTAGTTTACAAAAAAGAAAGTCTAACTGCACAGTTTCAAATGATATCGATTTCAATGGAAAAGTTTTGATAAAATTATTAAAATTAGTTTACAAAAGAGAAAGTCTGATTGCACAGTTTCAAACGATTTCGATTTCTATGGAAAAATTCTGATAAAATTATTAAAATTAGTTTACAAAAAAGAAAGTCTGACTGCACAATTTCAAATGATACCGTTTTCAATGGATTCATGTATTTAGCTGTGATATAAAAAAAATTATTAAGCATTTCTTCAATAATTGCATATTTAATGAGCGAAACGTACTAACTGGTGTCAGACTGGTAGAGTAGCCATTTGTTTGATATGGCGACTGTATCTATTTCATTCGCACTCGTTTGACACGCTGTCATTGCTTGGCGTCACTATCTGTCCCACGGTTGCCAATTTTGCGCCTTTTTCGTTAGTTTTAGCGCTTTTCACCACCCTAAAAGCCGCCATTTTTTCGCCTCAGCGCTTTTTATTTATTTCCTTTTAACATATCTTCAAAAGTTTATAATGAATTTTAATAATTTAGAAAGTGATATTGACTTCTCATTGAATGAATATGGTTATTTGGTATACTTATGTAAAACTCTGCCGAGAAATCAAGATTAAAAGTTCTGAAAAATAATTAATTCAAACAATTTTTCTTGTTGCAGACGCCCTTGTCTAATAAGATAAAGAAGGGCATCCTTGTTTTTTGGAGAGTTCATTGATTTTGAAAACGAAATTGAAAAAATTTAAAATTGTTTTTATGTTTACCGGAAATTATAATAAATTCATATAAAATAAGGGCGTAGAAGGGAATAAATATTATAATATTCCATCTGATGTAAGTCGAAACAGCAAAAATTCTTATAAGAATTCGAAATATTATATCCAAACAGTTTTTTGACTGGAAGATAAACATGACAACTTTAGATTGATTGTATTCATATTCTAAAATACCGCTTAAGAGGCCCTACCTTACATGTTGCTCTTTTATATGGATCAACTACATAAATGAAGAAGAAAATTTCAATTTTAAGATAGTTTTAAAATTTTGTTTCTGCAATTTTTTCTAAATCTTCAGACTTTAATTGTTTGTTTATGTTATTATTATTATTTTTTGAATCTGTATAGTTTAGCGTTTTTTAGCACTTTTTGGGTAAGTTCACGCCTAGTTTTGGTTATAAATAGTTGACACCCTAATATGTCTCACTCATTCATGGCAAATATGTCCACTCTCCATATCTCATCATTTTGCCGTAAAATTAAGAACCTATCAAGAGCTTGACACAACTGCAATAAACGAAGAATTTCTAGTCGCCAAAAATAAAACACATTGGTGTATATGAAAATAAACACAATCGTGGTGTTGGTCGAAATTCATCATACTCAGCGAAAGTCAGTGAACGACGAAGAAAACAGTATATACATATGAGGTGACCAGGTTACTTATATAAAAAAATTATTATTATTTCACGAAATAATGCTTTTTGTATTTATATTAATCCAAATAGTAAAAAATTTATGGAGATATTCTCAAAATATAAAGTACCTCAGATAATTTGTTCAAAATCCTTCTTTCGGATGGGATTTATATAAGTTTACTTTTAGTATGAATGGCCCCCTTAGTATTTATATACATTTTTTTAAATTTCCCTTTGCACGGAATGTAAACAATATTATCTACACAAAAGTTCATTGATATTGTGTTTCACACGATGAACTTATACATCGCGAATTCGTCACGATGGGCAAAATCGTCGTTCGTCGCAATTCTGTTCCTGGCATAACTGGGTAATGCTAGCAACACAACTGCGGCGAACGACTAATTTTTTTTCGCAGTTGTGTTCCCAGCATAAAATGGGTTAGAAAAAATCGGGTTACTCGAGGTTTTTATTTTTTTACTCGTTTTTCAACATGAAACTAACAAGTATTGTACCTTTTTACAATCCTGATTAAATGCACAAACTTTTAATGACACCGAGTTGATAAGGCACCTTAGTACAGTTTTTTTAATGGAATTTTGAAAGATTTAAATTAATAGTTTAACAAATAGTCTTAATTCTAGAAAACTTGGGACAATTGTATAATTATTTTGACTATTTATTTTTTATTTATTTATTTATTTCAGCTAAATGCTTAATAACAGCTGAGAAATCAGTATAACAAGGAAATATGTAGAATTAACAAAAATTTCATTAGAAAACTAAAAACAGTTATAAATATAATCACTAGAGTTTAAATACAAAAGAAGTCTTCTCTTAGTAACATGAATATTGTCAGATAAGTCGATGAGATCATAAAATCTGTTTACTTCGCCACAAAATCTACGGAAAGGATCAAAATTTAAGAAGTTTGATCGATGAAATTGAAGATACAGTGGAACGTATGATCTTAGCTGTCTGTTAGGTATATTGATGTTTATTCTATTGCGAAGATAAATTGAACCAGTATCCCCTTGTAATAACTTTAAAAATAATAATATTTTTGATGTAATTCATCGGCTTTTCAATGTAGGGAGGTTAATAAGAGCTAGTCGGCTGCTTTGTTTATGGGACACGATTGAGTGATAAGTCTAGAAAATTTGTATAAAATATACTCAATATTTTGATACATTTTTAATTTTTTTTTAACGTTTTAGCCCGTGTCTATCTCCTTATCTTTAGGTTTTAGGAAATCCAAGTTTTACTTATATTATTTTATTCAATTTTCATTATAAATATTGTACATGCACTTATATTTACCAAAAACAATTACTTACATATACAACAAATATTAAGCAAGTCATACTTAACTACTTCTTAGCAATGCAGGTGGTAAATACTATGATATTGAAAAGTATGTGCAACACATTTCGCTGGATTGTTATACCATGTAAACGTGCCTTTAGGGTTACGGTTCCAAAGTTTTGATAAATAAAAATAATAAAAATGGTTACGGTTTGACCAAATTTCTAGGTTTTTCATAAATTCCCAAAATTTTCAAACCAAATAATTTGATATCGTTACTTAAAAAAAAATTTTTTTTTATAAATGTAATCATACTTTGAAACTTATTGACGATTATAGTAGAATTACAAAAATGCAAACGAATACATATTAGTGGGGAAATAAACTATAATTAAATCGATAATATACTGTTTGTAACCATAACACACAATGTTGTAGATTATATACTAATGTTGCTGTAACCATAATCCAAACAGCTTTTTCTTTGCCTGCACATATTTACATACTTACATATTGCATGTATGTCCAATTCATTAAGAGCGCCGACGTTTGTTTGCTTTTGTACACATTTTAATTTAGCATTTTTGGTGTCCGAAACCACTTTAAAATACTCGTAGTGTTTATATTTTATCTTTGAGCTTTTTTCTTTTGACGTTGTTGTTGTATCTCGAAACAAGTTTTAAAAGATTTTGCTTTTTTGTTGTAAATTTTTGGTTAATAATTTCTGGTTTTTGTTAAATATTTTGTTTAGCAATGTCGCAAGCTTGCCTATTGAAGCAAAGTTGCATATGTAGGTATGTGTGTATGTATACACATATATAAATATATATGCATGTACTTAGATACAAAAACTCGTTTTATCGTTTAAAACTAACATTTGTAGTTACCAATTAGCATCACAAAAGCCAACAAAATTATGAGAAAGAAAACAAAAACAGCATAAATAGTTGTGTTTCAATTGAGTTTCTTATTTATACCCTTCGCAAAAATATTAAGGGTAAGTATATATAAGTTTTTGATTCCGTTTGTAATTTCTAAAATTTTCATTTGCGACCCTATGAAGTATATATGGCTCCTTTATTGCAACATAGTAATAACTCAAAAAAGCTTATTCGAGAAAAACACATTTTAAATTTTTAGCTTGCATACAAGTCTTAGACATTTTTTTTTTTAAGTATCTTCTAAAGGAAACAGTTTAAAAGTAATTTGAGTAAAAAGTAGTATTGTTAACAATTCTGCATTGTTAACTCAGAAAGGTAATTTTTTGAGATATGACTATGTTGCAATAAAGGAGCGATATACGTATGTATATCTACTCTAAACCGACTTTTCCATAAAAAATTTTTTTTGCTTAAAAGTAGTTCTGGCAATAAAAGTAAAATTTCCGATATCGGTCCGTATATACCAGAGATATAGCATAAACCGGTTTTACATGAAAACGACGTGCTGGTAATAAAAGAAGGTTTTTAAAATACAGGGAATGAAAATTTTCGATATCGGTTCATATATACCCGAGATATAGTCTAAACCGAATTTTCCACGAGATTTTTTTTTTCTTAAAAGCAGTTCTATTAATAAAAAGAGGTTACTTATATACAGAAAATGAAAATTCCCGATATCGGTCCATACTATATATACCTAAGATATACATATCTAGTCTAAATCGATTTTTCAATGGAAAAAATTTTTTTGCTTAAAAGCAGTTGTGGTTATAAAAAGAGGTTACTAAAATACAGAAAATGAAAATTTCCAATATCGGTACATATACGCCAGATATAGCCAAATCGGCTCTGGTAAACACAAAATAAAAATTTCAAGTATCTACCCGAGTTATAACCCAAACCGATTTTTTCATGAAAATATCCATTAAAGATTACTTTTTTGGCATGGCGATTACAAGGCAAACAGATTTTCCCCCGATATCGGTCCATATATAGCCGCGTATATTTAGTTTCAATATGTAATATATACTATATATACGAGTACATACATATATGTATATCTGAATATTATGAAGGGTATTTTACATTCGGCTCAGCCGAACACACTGCACTCTTACTTGTTTTCTATTTTTATTTTGAAACGATCAAAAGTTCAATGTACAACTAGCACTTTCGATTATGAACACATACATACATACAATCATATCTATTATTTATTATGTAATTTTTGTATCCTTTGATACTTTTATTATCGAATTTAAAAATTATGCAACAATCATGTTTTTTATTGCCTGCTAATTTATAATTTGAAAGATTTTTAAAGCAGGTAAAGTAATTTAAAAAGTCATAGATACGAGCACATAAAATAAATTTAAAAACTAGACTACTGTAGCATTTTAAGCAACGTTCACACACTTGTATACATATATACATATGTACATATAAACATAAAATGAATAAAAGTGAAATTAAAAACGTGTTTTGCTTGTGTATTTAAACATCTGTGAAAAAAATTATATTCGATTATTTGAACAAATACAAATTTTATTGTTAAACTTTCTTATTTTGTGTGCGATCTTTTCTAAGCATTTTTTTTACGTGTTCTCGGTTAGATTGTTTTCTTTAAATTGCTAATATTTATTTAGAAGTAAAATTAAATTCAGCATTAGTTTGTATACAGAATTATCTTATTTTACAGCCTTTGCAATAAATCAAAGTCATTGGCATCACTTTTGATTATTAAAATGGCTAAACAACAGTTACATCTTTTTTCCTCCTTTTGCTTTTTGTTGTTTTTTTTTTATATTTATATTGCCAGAGTAATAAAGAGTTGTTGTATTCATTTATTGATGTCGGTATCACTTTCTCATTTTTTTTATTCGTGAGTGTTGTTATCTTTAAAATGTAAACTATACTCTAAATGGGCTTAGTGATGCTAAAGGGGCAGCAGTGCCAGAATGAAGATTTTACATGCAAAATAGGATTTATACATACATATGTATATCTCATAAACATAAATATATCTCAAAATTAAGATTTTTGAGATTTAGTACTCTAACAAATTTGTGAACTGTTTCCAAACATCTAATGAAGTTTCACTTCTTTCATTAAATGAGAGTAAAAACATTTATAAATAGTTATCAGAGATCTGCAAACAGTGCCTAAATCGAGTTGAGGTGTGGTTGGACTCCGCGAAAAATAAAAAAGATTTCAAATAAAAAATTATGATAATTATATCTATGATAAAAGTAAAAAAACATAAAAAAATATTATAAAAATTAAAAAAATAAGATGAAAAACTGTTTAGAAAATAAATGAAAAAATTAATAAAAAATAAATCAATAAAAGTTAAATAAAATAAAAAAAAAACTAAAATGAAAACACAATAAAAATAATAAAAAATTACGATAATTATAACTATGATAAATGTAAAAGAACCTAAAAAAATTAATAAAAATTAAAAAATACGATGAAAAAAATGTTTAGAAAATAAATCACAAAATTAATAAAATACAAATCAATAAAAGTTAAATAAAATAAAAGAAAAACAAAATAAGATAAATATAAAAAAACCCAAAAATTTTAAACAGCTGGTTTTCTAAGATTCCTAGCTATCTGTATGTCGGCATTTCAAAGTAGCTCCTCTAATCATCAAAAGACTTGGAAACCTTTGAAACATATTCTCAAAGATGCAACTTTATTTCAAAATATTCTAAATAAATTATTGAGAAGTTAAAAAATCACGTCAAAACCAGATATCTGCAACCGGTGCCTTTTTAATGATCTAAGTACACCCGTCTCAAATCGAGTTGCGGTATGATTGGCCTCCGCACATTGTTTCAGAAATATGTCGTTAAAGATTGCGTTTGTAAATTATAGTATATAACATACCCAATCAAGTTTGTATGGGGTGGCTAATTAATTTAGTTTTTCAATTATTTTTTCCACATACGACAATCGCACTAGTACCTCTTTTCAACGGCGAAAATAATATTTATATTTAAGAATTCGCACTCACACACAGGGATGTCAGATTCATTTTAACACTTTTCGCCGAATTCAATGTCAAAATGTCAAACAAAATTTTATTTTGTGTTTTTTAAATGATTGAAAATATTTTTTATGATTCCTAAAAAAAAAAAAAAAATTATTTCAAATCTCCCAAAGTCACCTTGATGTACATACATATGTATTTTTTTATCTTATGGTTGCGTTGCAACTGTGCAGATCTCTCATAGTTATGCATGTTACCTATTATAAAGAAATTTGACTGAATTGAATTGCTGCTTAAAATTTATACCTAAATTTCTTGCTACGTTATAATAATCAAAAGGATGAAGTAAACACTATTGTTGTCTTTGTCATAAAAAAAATCAATAGAAAACTTTTTAAAATTTTTTAAACTAAGATTTTCTTGATAGGAAGGAAAAATTTTTCGCCAAAAATTTCTGGCATCTTCGCTTTTATGAGTAAAAGAGACTCACAATGGTCTTAGATTAGAGATGCAACAGCATAATAGTGCGCTGAAAGAGAATAAAACTACACACATTGGAATAGGCACAAGAAAAATGGTTCACAGAGTCTACTTGCCTTATATCAACGAACCTGTAGGCCGCATATCAACTTTAAGAAGACAATGGAGCTCTTAAAACTATTTACAACTCAATTAAGAGTTACAGTAGCAGCCAACACTGGGCATTAGCCATTTTGAAACCATGCCAGGAGCTTACCCCACAAGGACCTCTGCAGAAGTTACCAAGACGCAGACAAGGAGGGGATGATATTTCGTCTCCTCAGAATATACTCGGCATTAGAGCACCACCGCCTAAGATATGTATCTAGGCGAGAAGAGCTTCAATAGCCTATCATGTCAGGCCTCGGTCAACCTGATCGCGCTAGCCTTATTCGTAAGGAATAGCGGATAGATAGTACATTAGCATGTAACACACGTAACTGTTTCCCAGCTTTTCCTCTCCTAACTATATCACTATACCAGTATATCCCCATAGCTTCTCTTTTCACCTCTCTATTTTAGAGGCAATTACAAAGGGAACAAATTTAGGACACAAGTGAGCTAGAGAACCTAGGACATTCTGGGGAATCCCTCGGCCTACCTAACTTATATAGTAACCTACATAACAACGTGGAAAATAATAATTTGGTTAAAAATCCTATTTGGAAAATCTTTTTTGATATTTAAACAAAATTTTTATGTATGTGCTGTTTGCAGAACACAGATGAGCGACACGTTTAGAAAATTTATATGTAAATCACTCAAAAAATTTAATGTTTCTCATTCAAATTTTCTAAACGAGCTGCTCGTCTGCGTTCTGTAAACAGCATATTCGAATATTTTTACAAGCTGATGGTAGGGCAATTGTTTCATGTAAATTTTGCGGCATAATTTTTGATTAATGTTTATTCTAAATTTCATTATATTTGTTTCCGTTTTTTTTTATTTATTTATCTATTTTTGTTTTGTGTGAAACTGCTGAAAACCTCACAATAAACAAAATATCAAAAAGTAATAAATTTAGATGCACACATTGAATTTTCAAATTAGAAAAGTAAATAAATTATTTTTACACTTAGTAATAAATCTAAATAAGACCCTCAAAAAATTGTTTGTGTTTGAATAGCCAGATGGACGGACGGACGGACACTGAAAAACTTTCTTTGTATAAAGTAAAAAATTAAAATTAAAATTTGGTAAAGTACAGAAAGAAAAGGTAAATTTCAGGAAGTTCTTTTGAACTTTTATGTTTTTGCTGAATTCTAAAAGTATTCATAAATGTAGAAAAAAAAATTAAAAATAAAATTATTATTCATAAAAAATTTATTCTTTAAAAGGAGCTCACGTGGCCTAAGAATTTTTGAATTTAAAATTTTTTAAATTTAAATTTATTATTATTCATGTTTATGGTACACCAATTAATAATATTAATGCAGCGTTTTAATATTGTATTCGAAAAATATGTAAATCAAATTGGGTCAAATGTTGATAAATATGTTTTCTTTTTTTAAAGATTTTTGCCAAAGTTTAATTAAATCGTTTGTTTGTCGTGAAAGAATTTCTTTCTTTTTTTTAGTCTCATGAATATATTTAAACAAATAAAAGTGGCGTTTCAATCAATATTAAAGTGTTAAGTGCTTAATGAACACATGTTTTTGGTGATTCTTTTAAAATTAATTGCGGTTAATCATTAAAATAATTAAAATTTCCATGTTTAATGGCACAAAATTAATTTTAAAGAGATTTTAAACAAATACTGTCTAAGAAGTAACAAATTAATTTTGATTGTGATAGACGCCATCAGTTGACATCATTGCTCTGTATTAAGCGTGGCAGAACCGGTCAAAATGCTTGCTGTCAACTTTATGCACGTGTGCTTGATGCTTTGCAATTTTATGCTTGAACACCCATCAATCATTAATTTTAGTATTGATTTTTTGGTGTTCGGTCTGTTTGTGTATATTATTGTCTTACGATATGTGGAAAAGTGTGAAAATAATAACGAAAATTTGTTTCAGTTTAAAAATCAATCGATTATTTTTTTTATTATAAATTTTTATATATTTTCTTCTTTTTATTTATTTATTTTTCCCGACAACTATTCACTATAAAAACAAAGCAATAATCAAAATTTGATCGTGTTTTATAGTTTTCACTTGATATAACGAAGTATGTCATGGCAAGCATGCTAGAAAATAAACAAAATTTTCTATCAAGCATCTTCGGTGTCACACATTCTTATGCATTTTTACACAAATTATTGCCATGCTTGCTAAGCATTTTGATTATATCTAACCCCCTTAAGAGTCTAGCCTGATTTGAAATCAAAATGCTTGCTGTAAATTTTCTGTATGTATGCTTGATGCGTTGCAAATTTAATGCTTGATGTTCCATCATGCATTAATTTTAATTTTACGGTGTTTGTTTGGCAGCCAAGACCGGTAAACTTAAAAAATTCGAAAATATCTTAATTGTCATAAAATTATTTTGTATATATAGTGTTTTCTTACGATATGTATAAAAGTTTAAAAATAATTAAAATTTGTTCCTGCTTGAAATTCAATAGATTATTTTTATTACTTCATAAATATTATCTTCTTGTTATGTATTTTTCCCAACAACTTTTTACAATAAAAACAAATGCAATAATCAAAATTTGCTCGTGCTTGATGATTTTTGATTTTGGTGTCACACATATTGACGAATTTTCACGCAAATTATTGTCATGCTTGTTAGGCAATAAGAGTATAGTTCGATTTAAAATCAATAAAATTCAAGTACTTGCTGCCAATTTCATGTTCGAATGCTAGATTACTTTGCAAATTTCATTCTTGATGTGGCCCATCAAGCAGTCATATAAATTTTGCTTTTGCGATCTTTGTTTGACTGTCAAAACATCTTGACTTTGATTATAAATTTGTTTAGTTTGATTTTGAAATAAAGGGTGATCCAATTAAAACTCACGATGCTACAGTAGTTGTAAATAAAACAAAATGTTTTCAGAGAAATATCTCAATATATTTTGTTATGATCTATGAAAATATGTGTGAGATAAAATATCGGCCAAATGCTCGCAACGGTTTCGATAGCATTTCTATAATATCTGATCATATTTTCAATAACTCTGAGACATAGTTGAGTCTTCTTTAGCTTTCGGATTGTTGTTTGCTTATTGAGTATAGCCAAAGAAGTCCAGCGATGTCTAATCACATGATCATGTTGTATTGTTGTAATTTTGATCTTGCGCTACCACCTTGTAGACTCGCTGCCATATAATTTAAAAAATTTTTTTTTCAATAATTTTGACCGCCCTTAAAGTAAATAACAGTAAACAAGCTAAGTTTTCAAATGCTTTTCTTTCAATAACATTGAGATAACACAAATGAGATTCTGCATTTGAAAATTACATCATCAGCTGACACCGCCAGCTTCATACTCGTACTTTAGCGCAAAAATATTTATAAAAGAAAACCAAAAAAATATTAATACTGCAAGATCATTGAATTTAGTATTACTTTTTAAAATACAAGTTTTTTCAACTTTCTTACATACAAGTATTTATTGCGTTTTAAAAAATAGCTTACGTTTCTATATTTTAACAATTTAACGTTGTGTCTTCACTTGTTTCTGAAAAAAATGCAAATTGTTCACCTTTTTGAAGTTCAAGTTTCTTCATGTAAATGAAAGTCTTTCCGTCCGTTTGACGTGCAAAAAAAAAGAGGTACATAAGATAAATTGTTTTATTTTTTTGTGCCAATTTTCCGGTTACTTTTTATGTCAGTTATTATTTTTGAAATTTTAAATTAATTTCAAACAGTTATTTAAGAGGAATACAAAAAATTGTGTAAAACAAAATCAACAAAAAAAATTGTTTCTTTCCAAAATATAATAATTGCTTTACTATATTTATATTGTATTATATTATATTATATTATATTATATTATATTATATTATATTATATTATATTATATTATATTATATTATATTATATTATATTATATTATATTATATTATATTATATTATATTATATTATATTATATTATATTATATTATATTATATTATATTATATTATATTATATTATATTATATTATATTATATTATATTATATTATATTATATTATATTATATTATATTATATTATATTATATTATATTATATTATATTATATTTTGAAAAGGTATTTTTTCAGAAAAGTGTTATTTAAAAAAAAAATAGATCTTACAAAAAAAAAAAAAAATAATAATAATTTTAAAAAGTAATATTTTAATATACCTACGTGTATAAAAAAACGAAGCTTTAATATGTATAAAACAGAATTCTATGCAAATAAGAGCTGCAAAGAACAGAAAGTACCTTTTAAAATATGCCACTTTTAAAAAGAGAACGTTTTGAAAAAGTGGTGTTTAAAATGTATTTTTAAACGTTACCTCTATTAAAATACCCTGCCTAAAGTACATTGCAAAAAACCCCCTTTAAAAAAAGTATCTTTTAAAAAAGTACCTTTGAAAAAGTACATTTTCAAAATGTACCTTATAAAAAAGTACGTTTTGAAAGGTACCTTTAAAAAAAGTACACTTAAAAATGTACCTTTTAAAAAATTACCATTTGGAAGAGTACCTTTAAATAATATCTTTAAAAAGTACCTTTTAATAAAGTACCCTTTAAAAAGTACCTTTTAATAAAGTACCCTTTAAAAAGTATCTTTCCTAAAGTACATTGCAAAACAAAACCTTACAAAAGAGCGCTTTAAGAAAAGTATCTTTTAAAAAAGTACCTTTAAAAAGGATATTTTAAAAATGAACCTTTTTAAAAAGTACCTATTGAAATGTACCTTTTAAAAAAACTACAATTTAAAAAAGTACACTTAAAAATGTACCTTTTAAAAAACTACCTCTTACAAAAGTACCGTTGAAAAATGTACCTTTTCAAAAAGCACTTTTTAAAATGGTACCTTTTAAAAAAGCAACTTTTAACTAACAAGCTTTTAATAAAGAACCCTTTAACAAAGTACCTTTTAAAAAATATCCTTTTACAAAATTATCTTTTAAAGAAGCAACTTTAAAGAAGCACTTTTTAAAAAGTGCTTTTTCAAAAAATCTTTTTAAAAACTTTAAAAAGATACTTTATAACAAGTAACTTCTAAAAAATAATTTAAAACACTACATTTAAAAAAACAATCAAAAAGTACCTCTAAATACCTTTTAAAAAGGTAAGTTTTAAAAAAGGACCATTTGAATCAAAACTTTAAAAAAACTACATATAAATAAAACCATCTCAAACATACCTAGTAAGAAAAGCCATTTAAGTAATTACCTTTTAAAATGTACATATCGAAAAGCTTTTAAAAACGTATATTTACATACTGTTAAAAAAGCACCTTAAAAAAAGTATCATTTAAAAAAGTACTTTTTTAAAAAGAACTCTGAAAAAACTATCTCTTAAAAAGTATCTTGTAAAAATACACTTTAAAATGTACATATAAAAAAAATGTTTCATAAAGTACCTTTTTAAGAAACTACCGTTTAAAAGTGTTTTTAAAATAACTAGTTATTAAAAAGTACCTTTTAAAAAAGGTATTTTTTTTTAGAAAGTATCTCTTAAACAAGTAGCTTTAAAAAGCACCTTTGAAAAAGTACTTTTTAAAATGTGCGTTTCAAAAAGGTACTTTAAAAACCCTTTTAAAAAAGTCCTTTTTTAAAAAATCTACGTTTACCTACTGCAAAAATGCCTCTTAAAAGTACTTAAGAAAGTGATTTTGTGAAAAAGTACTTTTTATAAAAAATACCTTTTAGAGAAGTACCATTAAAAATTAATTTTTAAACAAGGACCATTTAATACCTTTAAATACTAACTTAATAGAAAAAAAAACATTTTAAACAAGTAATTTTTAAAAGAGTACATTTTAAAAAAGTGCCCTTTAAAAAAGTTATCTTTTTAAAAAAGTATCTTTTGAAAAAGTCCCTTAGATAAATATTTGATTATTATTTTTCTTGTCTTCTTCAATCAAAAATTATAGATCACAGCAAATTTGTATTGTAAAAAATCCTTCTTAAGAAAAAAACTTTAGAAAGGAAAAAACTTGTACTAAAAACCCGATGTACATATGTACAAACCAAAAATTTAATTGAAAAAGTACTTTTTTTAAAAAAGTAATATTCCAAAACTACTTTAGATAAATGCTCTGTAATAAAATTTAAAAAAAAATAACTTTTTTAAAATGCAATATTTTAAAAAGCTTGCTTTTGAAAACTACTTAAAAATACCCTTTAAATAAAGAGAGAGAGAGAGAGAGGCGCTTATGGAGTAAGAGAAACAATTCACTTTTAGCAAAAGTATACTTAAATAAATTTTACTTTTTAAAAAACATAATTTATAATATAATAACTAAAATAAAAATAAATAAATAAATAAAAAATACTGTTTAAAAACTTTAGGAAAAAAAGCCTTTGTGAGAAACGTTTCTTAAGGTGCTTTTCTCAAAAGATATTTATAGGAAAAACTAACAAAAATTTAACTTTCAAAACAATATTTTTAACAACTGGGTTTTAGTTCCTTTTGATCATGACCTTACAAAACATTTATTTTTCAAACATTTAAAATTACTTTTTTTAAAACAAGTATTAAAAAAGCAAATCTTAAAACATACTTTTTAAAAAGGTCTCAATATAGAGCGAGCATCTCATAAAAAAGGATCTTTTAAAAATTGCTTAGAATAGAAAATGCATTTCATTTATATGTGCTCTTCAAATATTTTATGTAAAAATTTGGAATTATAAAACTTTTTTCTCAAAACCTGCCAGTGTTGACAGCATTTGTGTTTTTTTGAAAGTACACCTAAGAACGCAACAATTTACTTTTCTCTGGCAAGACTTTTTTTTTGCTAGAATTAAAACCTTTCAAAACTAAATATTTATTAAACCACCTTGACGAGCTGACACCATTTTTATTAAAGCTTAAGAAAGAGCAAAATCATGATTAAGTAGTTTTTTAAGGTTGCATGACGTTTCTGTGAACCTCTACAAACAAAAGGGTCAAACTATTATCTTAAAAGTGTTTTTGTTTGAACTTACATTAAACATAAGTAGAAATACGACTTCAAGGGTAATTAATGCAACGTAATTGCGTGTAAATAACAATATTGTATGACTTGAAGGAATTTATTAAATAAAACAAAACATATGTACATACATATATGTCACAAATATTATTATTTTATGCGACCTTTCCATACATAATAATAATTTATTTACAAAAATATATAATAATATTTAGGCCATTAACCCATTTTAGTAGAGTGCGGTTAATTTCAACATTGTTGTATGTTACGCGTTCATATCATTTGCTGCCAACATGTTTTCAAGTCAATTACACAAGTAATTAATTATTTTATCAACGTGCGTACGCGATGTCGGTTTGATTAAATGCCAGATTATTTAACCCTTTTTATGTTACAAGTACTCGTATAAAATCTTATTGATTGATTATATAACAGACATAAATAAGTAAGTAAAAACAAAATAAGAAAAACTATTTTAAAAGTTTGAGCCAATAAAACTAAACTACTGTATAGCATTGAATGATAGACAAGAGCATTTGGATTAGCTGGGCAATAAATAATGGACTTACATTGGGTACGCTATTACAAGGGAAAGTGTCTTTTAACATACTTTTTTTTTCGCAAATGTTCCATTTTATAATCGGCAAAGTTATATTTTTCCTAAAGGCTTTATTCAGATAGTAGATAGATCTGACTGACAATATTGTCAGAACATTTTGCAGAAAATTTTAACAATCGTATGAACTTACAAGTATGCTATAGAAATTGAAATCTATTTGAAATCCATTTTTTTAATACAATTTATTTGAAATAAATGTTAATTTTCCTTTTCTCTTATTTTACTTTTGCATTTTTGCACTTTTTTGTATTTTTTATGTTGTAATACTGATATTATAAACTGTTTATTTTGTTCTTTATATATATAACAATATTGTATTGTACCGTTATAAGATCACATACAGTAATTTAAAAGATTTATTTCTTGTTGTATGTGATATCCACTTTTAATAAATAAATTAATAAATAAAAATAAACCGCCTTTTCTCGCACAATTTTATATCAAATTGTATTGAAAACACCGGTAAACCATAGTTCTATTTGCTCATTAAGTGTAAGGTTTGGCAGGGCGATTTTAATTGAACAACTTCTACACAATTTTCTTTTGAGCTTGCTTTTATGTTCACACACAAAACATTTTTAAGCAATTCTTGTTTTCAACATGGAGGCAGAGGGGTAAGACTCTCTCAGAAAAGCATATACTGGCAACTGTCAAATATGGTAGAATTGGGGGTATCATGTGGAGGTGTATGTCGGCTACTGGTTGTCGGAGAGCTCATCTTGATTAATGAAATAATGGTCTCAAGACTTCATTTGAAGATATTAAAAGCTAATCTAAATACAAATGCTCAAAAACTTAAACACTATTTGCAACATGACAATAACCTCAAGCACAGGGCAGAAATACTCGCTTGTGGGTCTTGTGTAATACCCCCCACATTCTTAAAGCCCTCCCTACTATGGCCTGATTTAAACCAAATAAAACATCTGTGGGATCACTTAGATCGCAGCTTCGGGTACCTCAAAAAACATGCTAAAGCAGACGCTAGTAGATATTGTAGACAAAAGCACCTATTCTGCGAAAGAAGTAGCGTTTTTTTAGCAGAACAGCGACTCTAATCATACGTCCAACATCGTGAAAGCAAGACTCAACGGTTAAAATTGATGAAAAGGGTATTTTTAAGTGCCGGCCTCAATTCGATTGAGAATTTGTGGTCAATCGTGAAGAGAAAGTTGGTACTTTACCAACCATCACAAACCAATTTGGCCAAGCTTTGGCAACGAATACTCCAGGATTAGGTAGGTATTCCAAGAAAAGATATTCATGAATTGGTAGAAAGTATCCCAAAACGTATAGAAAATATTTTACACAATAAAGAATAATGGACTATATACTAAAAGTACTACCAGTCTGGAAAGTTTGCAAATGAAGCAAAATTGAGTAAATGCTGGGTGTTACGTTTAATGCTAGGAACACAACTGCGACGAACGACGAATTTTTGGCCGCGAATATTCGTCGCCAAAAATAAAACACAATGGTGTATATGAAAATGCACACAATCAAGGCTTTGGTCGAAATTCGTCATACTCAGCGAAAGTTGAAATAGATTTATTTCTAATTGCTTCGTCAGCGAACGACGAACAAAGCAGTATCAGGTGACCAAGTTTCTTACATAAAAAATGTATTCTTCATGACATAATATTTTTTATAATTTATTTTCATCAATGTAGTAAAAAATTTATGAAGATGTTCTCAAAATCCCTCTTTCGGATGGTATTTATATAGGTTTACTTTTAATATGGTCACCTTAGTAAAGTATTTGCTAAACCAAAGTATTTGAATCGTTAAAACATTTTATCAAAATTAATCATCGATTACTGTGAAAAGTTATATGGAATTTTTGGCAGAAACAACGTGCCAACAAATTTCGAATGATGTTGAAGAAAGGGGATCTGTAGATGATAGGCCCAAGCATGGACCACAACGCACTGCAAGTTCGGCTGACAACATTACCATGCCGTGCTCAGGAGCTTGGACTTCAAAGAACAACTTTGGCCACAATTTTGCTCAAGGACTTGCATTTGTTGACACAACAGCTTCTTCCACAGTACCAATCACGCCGCCCAGCATACGAGAATAGAACCCATGGCCACGAAAAAAGTGACGAGGCTCTTTTTCATTTGAATAAACAGAATAGTCGGTTCTGGGCAATGGAAAACCTTCAAATTATTGTATCCATTTAAAAAGACAGTCTGGTGTGCAATTTGGTCAGAAGGAATCATTGGACCTTACTTCTTTGAAAACGAAAAATGCATAACGGTAACTGTGAATGGGGAACGATATTGTTATATGTTTGAAAATGTTTTAACACCACAATTACATGCTTTGGGCTTGATTAACACGTGGTATCAATAAGACGGTGCCACATCGCATACATCCAAGATTACAATGGAATTACTGTGAGTTTTTCCGGCGGACACACTGTATTTTTATAGAATAAAAGCTGCACAATATACAGACATGCACTCATTTTTGCACACTACTGTATGTATGCATACACACACGGTCTTGAAAATCTTTTGTTGCTTTTAAATGATATTTTCATAATTAAAACATTTGTTTTGTGTAATAAAATATGTGTGTTGTTTGCTTGTGCATGAGCTTAATTTGTAATTAAAAAGTAAATCTGTCTTTTAAAGTGGCAAAAAAGCAAATTTTTATTAAAATAGTTACTTTACCAGTAATACAAAACAGCACGCGACCCGATGGACTATTATTATTGTTATTATTTTTTTAACACGCTTAGATTAGTTTCATTTGTATGTTTGTTTGTATGTTTGCAACACTCGAAATCCATGCCACATGAGTGATTATTACAAAAGTTTGTGGGTGTATAAAACTGTGTATACAGTGTTGCTACTTTACTGCAAAAATTGGAGGTGCCTTGTTGATTTCGGGGAAGTGGGGGGATTTTAGGAATTTATGACGCCGATTTTAAGAATTCTCCAGAAAATTCGGAACCACTTCGCGAACCGAATCGGAACTGTTTTTTCATATTCGGTGTGAGTTTTTGTCGAACTATAAACAGTCATTCGCTTTAGTGCGAAAATTGAAGTTGCCGTATTGCTTCTAAGGAAGTGGTGGAATTTGATGACTTTTCCTGAAGACGACTTTGGGAACCAGTTTATCATATTCGGTGTGCGTTTTGTCCGCTGAACTATGAACGGCCATTTGATTTACAGCCAGCTTACCAATCTCGACAGCGTGCTTGCGTTCGCAATCGAAGCGAAAGAAAATTGATTTGTGTTTGTCTAACTTTTTTCTATGCGAACGATGTGTCAAAACTCAATCAAAATACATAAGAACATGCGAACGAATAATAGTGAGATAGACAAACCCAAATTGATTCGAATGTGAGTGACTAGCTTTCTTTCGCATTCATTTTCTCTCGAAACTGGTAAATTGGCTGTTAGTGCCAAAATTGTATATTGCCATATCGTTTCCGGGAAATGGAGGATTTTTTGCCGATTTTGCAAATTCCAAAAAAATCTCGGAATGCGTTGTACGGATGATTATCTGGTTATATAGATAATTATTGTGGTTTGATAACGAAGCGTGTTATTTAGTTTTTTAAACTTTTAGAGTAGTGTTTTGTCTTTCGTCCTGTGCACACGTCTTTTGTTACTACTGCTCGTGTTTTCTATATACATATGTATGTTCATTATTAAATTCACCGGAATAGGTAGCAAGATGTGTACACCTGTTTCTTTATTTTTTCTCTCTTTTCTTTAACCGTTGTCCGTATTTTCTATATATGTTCATTATTAATTTCGTATGAAACCAAATTACACCGGATAAGGTAGCAAGTGTTTCTTTTTTGTTATCGTTGCCCGTGTTTTTTTTTATATGTTCATTATTAATTTCCTTTAAATGCATTTCATTACCTTGTAGTGTGGAAGGTGTTGGACCAAATTTTGATAATCTGAGCAGTATCGAAGGTATATACACTGGGCACTGATCAGTTTAAACTAATTTAATTTCAACATTTTAAATGCTGTAATAGTTTGTTTTAGTCTTTCGTGTTGTTATTGTTAAAGTTAAACGTCCACAAATACTACTCCCTCTTTTCTCGTCATCATAACCTATATGTAGGGGTCATCCCCTGAGTACTGGTCCAAGATAAAAAAATCTATATTTACTCTAAACCTAAATGAAAATTTTTATTGCCGCATCAAAAGACATCATATATTTTTTTGGGCTAGAAAGTTGGCTTTCTGCCTAACCCTACTTTTTGCAAATTTTGGGCCAGTTTCACGATAACGAAGCTGTTAGTTCGTTCGCAGATTTACATTTAAAACAAAAACAACATTAAAAAATTTTGTTATTGTTTTAAATGTAATTGTGCGAACGAACGAACGAACAGCTTCGTTATCGTGAAATTGGCACTTTATCTTCTTTAGAGAGAAACTTATGCCTGCTCTCATTTGCACAAAACTTACCCAGAAAGTAAAGAAAGAGACCTACTATTTTAATATACAAAAAGGTTGAAGGAAAAGGCAACCGTGTATGTATATTGTTATCCATAAAAAATAATTCACTATTTTTAATTTAAAAAAAATATTTTATTTGTTTACTGTATTGAGTTTTTTCACATTGACTTTAATAAATCAAAGACAAATGGTAACAAAAAATATGAAAAATAGCTAATACAAACTCATGTTGGTGGTGGAAATAGTGAGAGTGAGGAGATGGGCATATGTGTTTGTATGATTGTCCCACCATTTCATTTGTCAAAGTGATTTTAACGGCATTTAGCATTTATGGAGTTGCCAACTCATTTGGGAATGTGAATAAAATTACAAACAATAAAATTTGTCATACCACCAGTATTAATGAGATTTTAAAATTGTAAAACGAAAAACAATGAAACGTAAATGTATGTCGAATCAAAATAACTGACAGGTCTCTGAACTGTTTGAATATTAAATTAGCAGAATTCAGAAAAAATTAATTTATTTATTAGGTAATTGCTTCCTTTTTTAATATTCTGATAACAAAAAAAAAAAGAAAAACAAATTGCTTACAATTATATTACCTAGCGTGTATAAGCCCAACAAAGTTGTAAGATAATAATTTTTTAACTGAATTGCAAATTAAATTTAGGGGAAAAATGTTAAATTGTATAAAGTTGTGTGCTTCGAAATAATACGAAAATTATTACATAATCTCTTCGGATGAAACGTTTTTTCTATAAATTTAATTAAATTGTTGCAGGTATAAACTTGAACAAGTTAAACTAAAAATTTAAATGTAATTGAATAGATATGTTTTTAAAATTATAATAAACATCCAGTGATTTAAAAGACTTATGTGTTTGTATATTCAGCCATGTTCTGAGAAACGCGTGGTCGGAAACCGTAAAGTGTTCTGAGTAACGCTAAAGTAATTTTTAGGTGCCCTAAGGAACGAAAGTTTTACTGGCGTTTCGAAGTTGTTGCGATAAAATATATGTGTATGTGGTATATACAGGGTGTCCAAGAACTCAACGTCTAGCCGAATCAGGGTGACAAGATTTACAATCAATCACGAGAAAAATCAGAAAAAACTAAAAATATGCAACGGCTTGTGCGAATAAAAAACATTTAAGTTGAGTAAAATGTTTTTTTCCGATTTTTCTCATACAATCAATCTTGTCATCTTGTTTCAGCCTGACGTTGAGATCTGGAACACACGTTACACGTTAAAAACATGTTCGAGTTCTTTTTAACCATCATTTAATATAAAAGCCTTCAAGTTGGTAAAATCGTAATTTGAAAATTTTCTGGTTTGGTAATTTTAGTGCTATTTAAATTAGTAAGTGATACTTCATTGAACTTGTTCTTCATTTGTGCATGTTCGAAAATTTTCGAATTAAATTTTGAAATTTAAAATATTTTTTTTGTTGCATTTTTAGAGCCCAATTTAGATTGAAAACTCAAAGAATCGCTCTCATTTTCAAAATTCTTTAACAATTTCAAATTTGTTTTAACATATAACAAAATGTGAGTATGTTCGAAAGATCGCTTAAAATTAGGTTTTTCCCCAAAATTAACAAATTTGCTGTTTGCAGCAAATTAAATTTTAAATTCGTATGTTTTAACTGAATTATCATGTTAAAACAGCTTGTTCGAATTCTTTTTGATCATGTATGTGCTAATTTACTAAAATTGTAATATAAGTTCATTTTCATTAACTTATGCAATTCGATCATGCATGATCGACAGTTTTCGAACAAAATATCGTAATTTCGCAAATATTATATAGAATGTTAAGAGTCAAATTTTTATAGCAAAACTAAATAATTTTGTTTGTAAACGCAAAGACTCGAACTTATAATATCGAAATTGTTTCACAATTTCGATTTTGTTTTAGCATTTAACCAAAAGCGAGCATATTTGAAAAATATCAAGCAAATCAACAGTTGCTATTGAATTCATGTTTTTAGTTGAATCTACATGTTAAGAAACATGTTCGAATTCTTTTTAATCATGATGAGCCTTGAAGCCTTGCTAAAATCGTACTATAGAAATATTATATTTTGGTAATGTTTATGCTAATTAAATTAATAAATGACACTTGATTGAGATTGTTCTTCATTAGTGTGTGCATGTTCGGAAATTTTCAAACTAAACTTCGAAATTTCGTTAATGTTATTTTTTTTTATTATTATTGTATATGAAGAACCAAAATTTCATAGCAAATTTGAATGGGATTAAAATCGAAAACTAAGTCAATTAGGAAGCTAAGTTATAAACAGGAGTGAGATGGTTCGAAAAAGCTGTTAAGCTTTAGATTTTTCCAAAAATAATAAACATTTGCTGTTAGAAGTATAACTCATTTATTTTAATTGAATCTTCATGTTGAAAATAAAAAAAAACATGTTCGAATTCTTTTTTTTATCATGTACTAATACAGACACTCTGTATTTGCTGAAATTGTAAAATAGGCATCTTTTTTTTGCTGTTTGCCATTTTAAACGAAAAACAATTACTGAAAAGTACAGCATGTCTAACAACATTTTTATTGTTTTGTATGATTTCGTTTTTGTTTTTATTATTGGTATCGCCTTTTACATCAAGTGTCAGGTTTATGACGGCTGTTTCCATATTGATCGTAATAATTGCAACACGTTTTGCCTTAAATATCACTGCGGAGAAATAGACTACTTGTATATTTTGTAAAAAAGCTTTTGCTTTTGACGTTATACTATTGTTTTGCCTCTCCTTGATTGTTTTTTAGATACATTTTGATAATGGAATGAAGTGTATCGTGGAATCTTTATTGCTAGTTGAGTTTTCAGTTCAATGACCAAAGAATATCTCAGCATTGCTTTGAAAAAAAATCACCATTCTTTCGTTAGTACCACGAAAAGTTTCATTAATAGGATGAAGATTTTTTATAGCACCCCTATATTATTTTTTACAACTTCATTAACGTTACGAATATTGTTTCATTTGTGTTATGAAAAACTTTGACTCGTTGGCTGCAGTTTGTCAAATTTTTTGTCCAGAAAATCATATCCATAAGAGGTAATATTAACTGGCCCCTCCATAGTCCTGATTTGTCTCCAATGCACTTGTTCCTTTGGGAATATCCAAAAAGCAAAGTTGTCAGTAACAACCCGCCGACTATTAACGAACTATGGGAAAATATACGCGAGGAAATGCAATACTTGTAGAGCAGTCAGGAAAAATTTCTGGTCTAGATTGCATTTAAGTGATGTAATTTTCAAAAAATAAACCCTATTTCATTTACTTTCGTAATAAAGAAAGAGTTTTATAAACATGCGACTATTTGTTTTTATAATTGATCTTGAACTAGCAGTCAGGTGATGACCATTAGATCAGCTGGACATTGTATCGGAACTAGGAAAATAGGTTATGAGGAGGGGGAAAGAGGGAGTAGTGTTTACGAACACTTGACTTCAACTTTCCAATGTTATAATTGACGAATTCTCTTTGTAATATGCTATGCGTTTCACTGGGCAATCGATCACAAATGGATGAGCCCTGGACGATGACCACGTCTTACGTAAGAATGTATAATTTTCGGGAACAATATTCTCAATCTCGTTAGAACAAAATCCATTGTAGTATCGATAAAACAAAGAAACAATTCTTGTCATATGTTTGTAGCCATATGGGCAACCTCTCGTGCAGGAGTGTGCCCTCCTGTGTGCAATTTCCCAGCATGTAATGGAAGACAAGGCTTAATGAGTTGGTAGGCCGTAAAAAGCCACGTACAAACAATTATCAGGGATACTAACTACCCCTTCTTTTAGATTTAACCCACAGGCAGAATGTTCCAGCCAAGTGAGGCACCCCGATCCTGATCAGCCCGGGTTGAACTGGAAGCAAAACCTTCCGGGGACATACTGATCGCTGTTCTGTCAATTTATACTCTTGGTAAGGGTTTCCGAAGCCGACGCAACATAAATCATGAGGCTTCCTAGAGTTTTATTTGCTGCAACAAACGAGGGATTCCTTCCCGTCTTTACCCGAAAAGCAAAGTGATCTGGCTTGGAATACGCCAAGTCAATACCTGTTCTCCGGGGGGGAGTAAGTCAATAGAGTTGGATGCTCTGCTGTCACCGATAAGCTTCCGCGCTCTCTCCTGTATACGGTCAAGTAAGCTCATAATAAACCACCGGCCCATTCCATTTTCGGTCGGATGGAGTGAAGTACTTCTCACACCGTTTCAAAAAACCAAGACACTTGGGTGCTTCTTTAGAGACCTGAAAATTATGGTCAGACCAACGAACATCACACTGAATCTTCATTCCAAAAACGTCAAGAGTATCCGATTCTTCAATGTCTATGCCATCCATGCATACAGATGAAGCATCATTCATGGTCATGAGTTTGGGTGTTAATAGACAGCACTGGGTTTTACGAGCGTTGAAATAAACCCTATTCTTATGACCTAATTCGGAGATTAAAATAAGATTATTATTGAGTGAGTCATTCATATTCTGCCTCGTGGCACCGATCTGTAATAGATCAGGCCTATAACTGAATTAGTACGAATGGAAAATAGTGCTGCCATCTGCAGAAGAATAGATGGAGGAGGTTTGATGTTTGGTATAGGTTGTGTGATGAGACTCCATCTATGACAACTCGTGTAGTGCGGTCTCTGAGAAAGCTCGATACAAACCGAGAAAAATCATCACCAACACCAAACGCAATAAGTTTTGACAGTAATGCGCCTTGCCACGCTCTATCAAATGTCTTGGAAATATCCAGAGCCTTCAATTCAGATGTTAAACGACTTATGGCCCAACCTGTATTTGTAAAAATTTCATTTATTTCGAATTTCATTTAACGAATTTTAAATCCATAAGTAAACTTTGAGTTTGTAAAATATTTTTTGCTAATTATTTTATTTTTGATTTAAAAATTTAATCACTTTTCTTTTTGTAATTAAACCTAATTGAAAAAAAAAACAGTAATTTAAAATTTTTAATGAATGATTAAGTGTTTGTCCGTTAAAAAGCGTTTGGAACATTAATTTCAGACATTTTAAAATTTTTACATTTATTTTCAGCCGTTAAACTGGAAAATGCTATAAATCTAATAAGAAGCGAGAATTGAATGGTTTAATAAGCGGCTGAGTAGAGAACTCCAATGTTAATAAACTTGAGTGTATATAAAGTAGCAAGTCCAGGGTCATTAACAATTTAAAGACATATTGCCACCGGGTTACAAAAAACGAACGTTTTTTCTGTCCCACGAACCAACTATATACTTTTTCGGAAAGGGAATAAAAAATAAAAATACACGTGTATCAGTGATTTTCATGTACAAGTCAGAATTTTTTTTTATAAAATACAAAGCTCGTAGTGCCCGTCTGTCTGTTAGTGTGAAAGACTTGAGATAAGTTTTTAATCATTTATCCGTGATCCAATAAAGCTGAATTTTTGCAGGCAGACTCATGGAAATGTTTGTATTACGTCAAACTAAAAAAAAAATGAATTTTATCAATTTTATCCTTTATTGTTTAATTACGTGTAAAATCCCGTTGTTTATTTCACTAAGTCTTTCTTTAAATTTGTTAAAATCATTAACAAACTTAAGTTCGGGAAAAATACGAGTTAGGAGGGCCTTTCTACTAAGACCAACGATACCCAATCATTTAGTATGCTTAGTTAGGAGATATTTGTGATTAAGGTTTTTTTAAGGAGGTTAGGGGATTTTTTTTTTCTATTTTTGTTCGTCCGTTGGTACACGTAGAAAAAAATATATAGTTGATATGACAATATTCTAAGGGCAACATACTATTGTAGAATTATATGGCTGGTGAGGAAAATATTATATTGTTATATTTGAATGCCATTCATTGATATGCCTTAACATAGTTTTGTAAGAAAAATGTTTTAAATAACTATATTAAATTCTGGTTTCACCATATTTTTGTTGTTATTCACAATATTAATTAAAAAGAGGCCGTTTTTGGATAAACAATACTATTTCAATATTAATAAAATATCAATAAAATTAATTTCAATATTAATAAAACGAAAATATTTGTTATAATACATTTTTATTAAATAAAACAATTAAAAATAATCAGCTAAATATAGTCGGATTCCAATATAATCGGGTTCAATGGCTTCTAGTATATATTAGCTGAAATAGAAAGAATTTATTATGTATTTCATCCATAACTACATGTACAAAATTCATATGTGTAACCATATAAATATTTTTGGATGTAAGATTTTATGGTTGTTCACAACAATAGTATGGTTCATCATTTAAAATTATTGTGGTTGGGGCAATATTATGGTTAGGTACAACCATATGGTTGGCCAACAATATGGTTAACTTCGCCATAGTATTGTTGATTACGATACACATAGAAATATCCACTTCCAATATTCTGGCGTACCTTTTGATTTGAGCAAACGTTTTGGCACAATTTTAGTTTTAAGTACTTTTTCTTCTTCACAAAAAAATTGTGTTTTTTTTACTTAAATTCCATAACACAAATTTTTTTCATAAAACAAAAATAAAACGAAAAGAAAATTATATGTCAACAACTAATATAAAAAGTCATTAATGCTGACAATAGTAAGATGGTTTTATAAACTAATATTTGTTACATGTAAATAACCGATTCATACATATGATAAAACGTTAAATAGTAGTATTGGATGTGATAGAAGCTATTGTGATTCTTAAAAAATTACATACAATATTAACATTGCATGCAACCATATTCGGAAACTAGTAGATGGTAATAATAGATTTGCAGAAATGCACACGAAAACAAACAAACTATTATTAAATCGATAATCGGCTGTTTTTGACAATAATACACAATCTTATGGCGTGTATACTAATGTTGCTGTAACCATATTTCAAACTGTGCGTAGTTATGGACAAAACACTCCCATCCGCTTTAAAATGATTTTGATTTAGAAACACTTGTTTTTATTAATAAATTTAACGTTGTATATAAATTGGATGAAAATGTATCGATTTCTAATTCGAGCAACGATTTTTTCTCATAGTCGGAAATATTATAATAGTATAATAACAAAAAATAATGCTAACAATTCGTGATAATTTAAAAATTCCCTACAATAAGCCTAATCATACAAAATCTGTCCTTTTTTCCCTGCATGTGAAAATAAATAAATAAAAAGGGAAAAATCCCTACGCTTGGCAACACTGGCTGTCATGTATGCGTTTAAAGCTTAACATTACAATAGTGCCGAATATGCTTGTATTTAAGTTATGTGATTTAGAGTTGAGTTCATGAGCTCTTTTGAGAGAGTGCTCTTATTAGTTCAGCTCTTTTTACTGAAATATGTCTTTCTTTTAGTTCAATAGCTCAGTGCTCCGTTGATAATATTTTCAATGAACGGCTCTGTTTCAGCTTTCATGATAAAGTAAAAGAAAAGCAAAACAAAATTGGTGTAAACAAATGAAAAGTGCAATTATAAACCCAAAAAGAAATATTAATTAAAGGTGATATTATAAATATTCAGGTGTGATCAAAAATAATTGTATTGAAAAGAAAAAAAACAAACGATTTATTTGTGATCAGTCTCGATGTTTGTTTTTATATTGATTTTTGGTTGGTACCAGAAAGAAACATGAACGAAAAAGAAAATTTGAAGGCAAAAGAAAGAAACACGAAACACGGAGCTAAAAGAGCTCGCAAAAATGATCGGCTCACTTAGCTCCTTGAAGTGAATAGTTCAGTGATACTAGTTCGTTCGCGAACTACACAACTCGGTTAAAAGGAAGGAGGATTTATTTTATTTTAATAAATTTCATCCTAAAGAATTTCGTTTGTTTTCTTTATGCCTAGAAAACTGGCTTTATTCAAAGCTTGTTTTGATGCTTTCCAGCTGATAAAATAACAATGTTGCGTTGTAATAAAGTAAACTCACTGACAGTTTGCGCTGACAATCTTTTTCATTTTGTTTAAAAAAGACAAACGTGATTAGTATATTTTTTTGTCTTGTTTTATGAAATTTTCTTTTTTTTCAATATAAACGTTTTTTTCACAGTTTTGCAAAACTGCTTTTGATATGAGATGCCCCCCACCCCGCTTCGTTTTAACATCTTAAGTTTGATTTGATTTCAGTTTTATTGTGTTTGGTGCTGCAAGTGTTTTTGACACGTTTGCGTTTTTTATTCTTTCTTCAATATTTAAGGTTAATAAACATTGACGTTTCGCTTGAATTTTGTTTTTACTTTTTGTGAAATAAACCTTCGTTAGCTTACACATTTAGTTGATTTTATTAATAAAATAACAATAATAAAACAAAAATAAAATAAGTCGATTGCCAAAGTCACGGTGGGGGAAGTTGGCATATGGAATATTAAAATATTAATTATAAATTTTAAACAAGTTTCGTTTTTCATTTATATTACAACGAATAATTAAAAGAGGATTTTATTAGATTTGCTTATAATGCTAAATAAATTAAATACTGCAACAGCAATTCACTTACATGTTTGCAAATTAAATAATGGAAAACAAAAAGCTACAGAAGTTACGAGGCAGCTACTTTGATAAAAAATTTTGTATAAATATTTTAGACTAGAATAAACTAATACGAGCAAAAATTAAAGATTCTTAAGTTTTATAACATTTAATGCAAGCAACTCGCTGCTGAATATAATCACTATCTCCAAACGCTTCCCAAAGTAGTATTTTTTCATTAGTTCCGTGATATGTCACTATACATACATCGCGAAAACTACACTGGTTCGTTCTATATCAGAATATGGATCGTTTATTTGGGACCCTGTCTATCAGATTCATTCAAAGGCAATTGAGTCAGTGCAAAAGCAGTTTCTGATATTTTGCCTTCGTGGGTTACGCTGCAAAACTCAAAATTTGCCTTCGTATATGGCCCGTCTGGCTATCGTCAAGCTGCCTACTTTGAAAAGCCGTAGATAGAACTATGCTCAATGTTTCTTTTGCTCTGAAACTTATTATTGGTGATAACTGCTCTGGATTTTTGGTTAATGAAATTTAATGTAACATTCCTCAACGCTCAACTCGGTATTTCTTTCCATTATTGGTGGAGTCTTCCAGAGTTAATTATGTTGATGCTGAACCTCTCAGGAGAGTGTGTTCAACCAACTGTTTGGACTAATTGATTTTTCATTAAATCTAAATGTTGTAAAGAATTCAATTATTCTATTTAAATTCATAACTTTTCTCTTTGTTGTTTATACCTGTTAATTATTTTGTTTTTTACATATTTTAATATTTATATACACATGTACATACAGGGTGGCACAAAAAAATAACCTTTCGATGTTCAGCATATCGGTTGTGGCACGTGCAGTGTGTGCCGTAGCACCGTCCTGTTGGAACCACATGTTTTCTAATCCCAGTTCATCAAGTTGCGGCAAAAAGAACTCATTGATCATTGCTCTGTAGCGCACACCATTCACAGTAACCGTCTTCGAAGAAAAAAGGTCCGATGACTCCTCCAGCGAAAACAGCACACCATACAGTGACTTTGAGCGGGTGTAATGGCTCTTCGTGGGTTACACGCGGATTTTCAGTGCCCCAGAAGCGTAAATGTTGCTTATTTACGTACCCGCTAAGATGGAAATGGGCCTCATCACTCATGATTATTTTTGATGAAAAATCGTTTTCATCAGTATTCCGCGTTCTGGAGCAGTGTAGCGTAACATTGTCTATTAACGTGTATTTCGCATGTGTTTACTACACAAATGTCAAAACAGAACTAACATTAGGGGCCAATCGCAAAATGTATAGCATTTTCTGATAGGAGGATAACTTTTGCGCCACCTTGTTTTACCATATTATTAATAATATTTCCATAGACAAATAAATAAATATGTGCAACAAATGTTAATTTCTTTTGTCAGAATTTCCTAAATACAATTTGAAGTGTGAATGCAAATCTTTTCCTATTACGAATTAATCATTTAAACGTTTGTGTAAGACTTTACTTTCTTCTCTTTTAAAGAACTCTATGAAAAGGTTGAGTAAATGAGCCGCCATAAATTTAAAGCGTTTTCTGTGCAATTGCAAATTATATTTCTTACACAATTTAGAGATACTCGTAATTTCACAAAAAAAAAACAAAACAATCACAGCAACACGCTTAAATCATTAAATATTTTTTATAATCATTAATTATCGCAAAATCATGGCTTATTTTATTTGATTATAATTTTAGTCAATTAAAAAACACTAATTCTGCTGAAATCTGTTGATTTGATCAAATATAAAGGGTGATCCAACTCAACCCCCAAAAAGGGTGACGCAAATAACCCTGAAAATTACCGCAAAATTGCAATTTGCTCTGCGCTTTCCAAAGTAATGGAAAGTGAGGTAGTTGAAGTCGTACAAATTACTTTGTGATCGCCAATACGGATTTCTTAAGGGTTGCTCTATTGGCGATCTTTTGGCATATATCTCAATCCATCATTTCGGTGAAAATGAAGTGGTGGCTCTGGATATCTACAAAGCCTTTGAGAGAGTGTAACATGCTGCTCTACTGACAAAACTTACTGCTTTTGGTGTCGGTGATAACTTTTCTCGGTTTATATCCAGCTTTCACAGAGACCCCACTATACGAGTTGTTATAGATGGGGCCTACTTTATACTTGATTTACGCCTCTGACATGCCAACGACATCCGGAATCCATACTTCAACCTTTGCAGATGACACAGCGTTTTTGAGTGTTCATGAAAACCACCAATTAGCTTCACGAAATTTACAGGAATACATTTCAATATTAGAGAAATGGCTAAAACTTTGGGAAATCAAAGTTAATGAACAAAAATGTACTCATGTCACATTCACTCTGTGTAAGCAAACATGTGGGCCTATCCAAATAAACAACTCACCTATTCCGCAACACAGTGAAGTCAAGTACCTTGGTATACACCTCGACCGTAGGCTAACGTGGAAGTCTCACATTGAAGCAAAAGTCACTCAGATGAAACTAAAAGCAGCGCAACTAAATTGGCTTATGGGCAGAAACTCGACATTGAAGTTGGATTGCAAACTTCTGTTATACAATGCAATTCTAAAACCTATATGGTGCTACGGAATTCAATTATGGGGCACCGCCTCAGCGTCAAATATTGAAAAAATTCAAAGGCGACAAAACCAAATTCTTCGAACGATTACTGCAGCTCCATGGTACGTAAAAAATTCACGAATTCATAACGATCTGAGTGTTCCGCTGGTAAAAGAGGAATTTTCCAAGTACGCGACAAGGTATGTCAGTAAACTGGAACTTCATCCAAACCCTCTTGCGCGCAATATACTTAATTTTGGCGGCCACATTCGGCTTAAAAGAAGGGATACCGCTGCCACCATCAGATTGCTCAATAGGTGATTTTACCGAAATAGCTCCCGCATAATAAAACTTTTTGTCTAGCATTGGCCGGACTTAAGAATCCCATTTTTTAAATTTAGTGTTAAGATTTGAATACTTATTGTTAGTTCATTTGGAAGATTCAATAAATAAAAAATGCTACAAAAAAAAAAAAAAAAAAAAATCAAATGAGTTCTAGATTAATTTAGGGGTAGCGCAAGGCTCCGTTCTTTCTCCTACCCTATTTCTTATTTTCCTTAACAACAATCTACTCGTATGTCAAACCTCCAACCATATACACTCTTTAGCGAATGACAGCAGCATTTGTACTCTCTCAGTTGTAGGCCCAGCCTATTCTAGATAATTGCCAAGAATGCAAATATGAATGACTCACTGAATAATGATCTTCTACTAATCTCCGAATGGAGTCGTAAGAACAGGGTCGCCTTTAACGCTTGTAAGACCCAATGGTGCTTATTAATACACAAAATTACCACATATGCTGCTTCATCTGTACTCATGGATGGTATAAATATTGAGGAGTCGGATGCTCTTGATGTTCTTGGAATGAAGATATTTAGATGTCTCTAAAGAATGATGCTTTTCATGTGTCTAAGGAATGTACTTCACTCCATCCGATCTCCTTACTATTTATACCATTTACATCCGACCGAGATTATGTTAAACTAAATGATTATGAAGCATCCCGTAAAAAAAGTGACAAACAATTGTTTATAAATAAAGAATAGATCAGGGTCATAAAATCGATCCATGAGGAGTTGGTTTTAAGAGTTTTGACATACTACTATTAACATATGCGGACTGAAAGTGATCAGTAAGGTAATGAAGTAACAGGTTTACCAGCTGTCGATGAAAAACTTACAATAGATCTAAGTTTGTTATATAATATTTGGTGATAAACTGTATAAAATCGAATAATGAAAATTTAATTTTTCTATAACCCATTTTCCTCTTGATATTATGCGATACATCTGCAAGAGCAGTTACACAGCTACTGTACGCTTAGGTCAGTAACCTGACTTTGTTATGTCATGTCATGGCGATGGAAATTCACCACCACGATGATGGGATTTGTCACCATTGGACTTTTTTCTTTGAGGATATTTAAAAGAAAAAGTGAATATCAATGTGTCAATAACAATTCAAGAGCTAAAGGATGAGATAATTCGGCAAACTGGCGACATTGAACTTCAATTATGTGTCAGAGTCATTGCTTTGGTGTGCCACCAAAGCAGCGACCAGCGTTTGCCCAATATAATGTTTCACCCAGAATGGTTTTAGATCCGTTTATCATAATAAGAAATATTAAGAAATTATCTGAAATCTTTTTGTTTATTTACTATCAACATAGTGTGTTTTGGTTGGACCACCCTTTGCTTTTATTTGATGATACATACCTAACCTAAAAAAAAACCTAAACTAAAAAAAATAACCGTTATTTTAAAATTTCGTGAGTTACATTTTTTCGATTTTCGCATTTTTTCTGTTATGTTATACACATATCTGTTTTAAATAATTTGCTGTTAAAAAGAAAATTTATGTAAGAGCTATGTATAATTGTAACGACAGGTTTTCCCTCATAGGCTGGAATAGCTCCAGAGAACAAGAAAAAAACACGACACACTCAGTTTTCTATATAAAATGTGATTTATTGATTAAAGTTATTTCTGCGTTATACGACGGATCGCAGTGCCAACACCAATACATCGCCTTTGGCAGACTGTGCATGTAGAAGTCAGTGGGGTTCGCGCAAAACGCGGTGAGTGGAGATTAACTCAAACCCTCGGGGAATTAGACGAATTCCGAATCATATACACGCCACGCGGTTGGTTTAGCATATATTCGAGAATATCCGGAGGAGAGCTTTACTCAAAATCCTCCGAAAATTTTCTTTTAACGAAACCGGTTTGCGCCAAAAATATGGTGAGGGGAAGTCAACTCCAAACCCTCAGTGGGTTAATGGGGGCGCGACGTACTACGCGAGGCTGGTTGCAGAGGAGAGCTTTACTCTAAATTCTCTGGCTTTTGGCCAACTGGGTATGTCGAATTAAGAGAGGTTCGAACAAAAACGCGGCGAGGGGAGCTTAACTCAAACCCTCAGGGAATTATACCGTTTTTCACCGTTGTCAGTGTTTTCTCTATATGTTCAATATTAATATTATTTTCAATGTATTTCATTACCTTGTAGTGTGGAAGGTGTTGGATTAAATTTTGCTAATCTGAGCAGGGTTGAAGGTATATACACTGGGCACTAATCAGTTTCAACTAATTTAATTCCAACATAGAGTTTGTTTAAGTCTTTTTTGTTGCTATTGCTAACACTCCGCGAACACTACTCCCTCTTTCCTTTTCATCATAACCTATTTTTCTAGTTCCAGTACAATGCGCTGCATATGTAGGGGTCATCCCCTGAGTGCTGTTCCCAGATAAAAAGAAAATAATAATGAAATGTAAAGAAAAGAATCTTTCATAAAATTTATTCAATATCAACTTGTTAACATTGTTGGCATATGGGTCATAAAGGTATCATTTTTATTTGGTCTATAAATTGAAAACGAAAGCAATTAAAAAAAGATAAACGCATTCAACAAAAAAAAAAAAAAAAAAAAATCATATTAAAAGTTCATTTAGTTTAACAATCATCTCGTAATGCTTTTGTGGTTCAACAACAGATTAAATGACTTACAAAACAAACAAGACACAGATAAAAATGATTAAGACGATAAACAACATCAAATGAATATACACATAAACTTAAAAAAACAACATCTATCTATCTACTACAACTGTCGTACCGTAGAAAAAAATATATCAATTTAAATTAACAACAATATTTCATTTAACAAGCAAACAAATTTACTTTGACGAAGTGTCTGTAAGAACATGTATGTGATTGTAAACAAACGTTTAATTAATATTAAAATAAAAGTTTAAAAGTAAAGAAAACAAAAAAAAAGTGTAGTATTTAGACGCAGTTAAAATTTTTGCCAAGTTTTTGCTTCAAAGCAATAAAATCGCTTAATTTGTCGTTTTAATTTATGTTACTCTTTAACGGAAACTTATTTTAAATTATGTTTTTCCTTGTTTTGTTCATCAATAAACATTTATACATTAAAATTATATCTGGCACCATTCAATTCAATTTTAAATCATTTCCTTCCTTTTGTGAGTGGTGTACGAGTATGAGTGTGTGTGTGTCTACTGTTTGTGTGTTTATTGTATTTAAAAAGAGGCGCATAAACAAACAAAATGGTTGACATATCGATATGAAATGCCGTTTTGTTTAATAGGAGAGAGCGATTAAATTCTGTAGAGACTATACTCGTACATACCAGTAAGAGCAGTGCTGCCACGACAAAAAAATTGTTACAACCAAATTTGTTCAAAAAGTTAACAATTGTGCAAACAAATAAATAAGATTATTATGTACTTTTTGTTTACTTGATACAAATATTTATTTTAATGTGATTTAAAGTACAAAATATATTTCTACTTTAGACTTAAATAGTATTGTAACTACAAAATAAGGGGACAAGACTTAATTTCAAATTTGTTTTGAATTGTTTGAAAACGATTGGACCAGTACTCAGGGAATGACTGCTACATATGCAGTGTATTGTACCAGAACTAGGAAAATAGGTTGTGAGGACAGGAAACACGTCTGCAGGCAACTTATTCCACAGACGAAGCGTACGGCTGTAAAACGAATTCTCTCTGTAATGCGTCGTACGATTCCCTGGGCTATCGACCACAAATGGATGAGCCACAAATGTGCGAGTTTCGGGAACAAGATCCCTAATCTCGTCAGAGCAAAATCCTTTGTAGTAACGCTAGAACAGAGTAACGCACTCCATACTGCGTCGATGCTCCAGTGAGTCAATAGAGTTGGATACCCTACTGTCACCGATAAGCTTCTTCGCCCTCTCCTGCACACGGTCGAGTAACCCCAAAATAGACTTTGAGGCACCGGTCCAAACATGAGAGTTGTATTCCATTTTCTGTCGGATGTAGATGGTATAAATAGTAATGAGGTCGGATGGAGTGAAGTACATTATATACCGTTTCAAAAAGCCGAGGCACTTGAATGCTTCTTTAGAGACATGAAAAATGTGTTCATAATTGGGAGTGAAGGCAATTTCTGTTCATTTAATGTATGATTTTGTAGCTGCAACTCCTATGTCGCAATGTCCCACAAAGAAAGCTCTGTTGACTCCTTCTCCTCTTTACCACAAAATCTGAAAATGTCTATCCTGTACAGATACTTAAAATATAATGCGTGCATGTCTCAGTATTTCCTATCCAATCTTAGATCACGTTCGGCCTTCTGTGCATCAAAGCTTAGAAATTTCTTGGAATGTTCAAGACCATTTCGCTCCTTTATTGCAACATAGTCATAACTAAAAAAAGCTCGTTTCGAGAAAAACCCATTTCAAAATGTTTGTTTCCATACAAGTCTTAGAAATTTTTTTTTTTTTAAATATCTCCTAAAGGAAACAGTTTAGAAATAATTTGAATACATTTTTGGCACAATATAATGGTAATACTGGTAACAACTCTGCATTATTAACTCGAAAAGCTCATTTTTTGAGATATGACTATGTTGCAATAAAGGAGCGATTTGTCTTGTTCCAATCTTTCTCCACAATGAAATCCGTCCATTTCTCCACCTCCCTCTTTTTTGGATACGCTGTAGAAGCCAAATGTGGGAGTGGGACCAGTGAAAGTGCCCTCTGTTCCTTTTGTGGCACAGATGTCTGCCATCTCATTGCCACAATGTCCCTTGTTGTGGCGCCTATACCAAGTTCGGTATTCTGCTGTGGCATTCCAGCGCTAGCTTGGAAGTAAAATATAACTGCTTAGGAGTTTTTTACGTGTGTGTTTTGGCTAACTGGTTTTGCACGATATTTTTATGAACCTTAGTTCTGTTTTAAGGTAATTGGGCCTAAATTTTCCAATGCAAATTAAAACAACTTTATTTGCATTTTTTTTCCCAACATTTTGTAAATTTTTGTTGACTTCTTCAGGGTTATCTGTTCAATAAATATTAGTAGAAACAATACATTATAATCAATAACAACAGGGTTTTGAGGACTGATTGACTACCAGAGAGAATTTTTAGCATTTCATCCTTGTCGGATGAAATTATAATTAAAAATAAAGTCCCACCATTCCCGCTTGCAGTCTTTGGAGCGTTTTGGATCCATCCGTGTACCACTTTTGTCAGCCATCCCGCCCCCACCTTGGTTTCGTGCGCCATTCTTCCCATGATGGGAGGATGATCGTGAACTTTCTGGTAAAGGAATAGGTTGAAACTAAGAGGCATGTCTCGTCTGAGACATATAAACTACGTCTCTGATACCCTCTAGGATTGCAAGATTACCAGTAAGGTTACCTGACTTTACTTTTTACTTTTGTGACTTGAGTTCGGGCTTAACGGCTGCCTATAGCCGCGTTAAGCGGCGTTAGGTTCAAAAGGGCTTCAATACCTTTCGTTAAGATGGATCCCATCCACCCCATGGATCTACCCTCCGAAGTCCTGATATAACTCTTATCTCCATATAGTATAGTAGGTCATACTATATAATTAGGCCCCGGAATCTACCCAGACATTTGAGAGGACTTATTTAGCTTTTCAAGGTGTGGTTCCCACATGAGTTTTTAATATTTTAATGTTTTTTTTATTTTTTTTTATTTATTTCTTTTTTTTTATTTTATTTTTTTTTTTCATTTTTTTTTTTTTTTTTTTTGAATAAAATTGAACCAAAAACACATACAAAAAAGTGCTTTTGGAAAAAAAAAATTTTTTTTCTCAGAAAAAAAAAAATCTTTTGAAAAAAAAAAATTTATAACACTGTTGCCAACTGCCAGGAGATGATGGCATCCTATTTTGGTTGGTCTCATATTGTTTGTATGTGCATGAGGATTTTTGACAGATAAATTAAGCTCAGTCATAAAGCAGCTCTGGGCTGGAAAACAGCTCTCATGTCATCGTAATTATTTCTTCAGTGCGGTCAGGTTCGTCGTTGTTGTTTAGCCTTCGAGAGTTTTCTGTCTTACTCTCATTGGTTAACTGTCTACCTCAACTAACTGTATTAGTACAGTTTTTTTTAGGTATTTCGCGGTTAACCACGCCACAACTTCCTATGCGAAAGCATAGGTCCGTACACTTAGTCACAGCGCCGCAAAAAATTACTGTTAATACCATCGTGGGCACAAGGTCTTCGTTACTCCCATGCTGTGCACCCAATACTTTAAAAATTTTTTTGCAGTTGTATAGTTACAAATACAAATTAAGCTGAAGGTCCATACCAGAGAACAGCTTTGAGCGATTGCAAAAAAATTATACTTGCTCAATAACATGAAAAACATAACATTTCGTTCAAATACGGTTTTGTGTTCAGCCGCACAAATGCACAATTGATTTTTAATCAGTAACACAATGAGCAACATCTTCGCTAAGTGAGTGCAACCATCGTTAAAGTGTTCGTACTTGAATATAAATGAATGTACAGATATTTATTTATTTTTATTTGCTTATGTTATGATTATGATTAAAGTCTAACACAACAAGATGAATATCTCATAAATGAAAGTGTTATGAATATCTCACAAATGAAAATGTTTATTAAAACTTAATTTAAAATTAAAGCTAGATAAAGTGAATTGTACATTTATGCAAAAAATTTGTATAACTCACTATCAAAGCAACCACAAACAAGAAGCTGATTTTTTCAACACTAAGATGAATGCGCAATGTTTACAAAACCAGTTGATTTTACTCTGCATTGAACTTTGTTGCTGGATTTTTGTTGATTACTAATTTTAGTGTATGAGTTAATCAAGCAAAAACATGAGTTTTGTTGATCACCGGTCCATACCACGCGTAATATACGTTGTCGTTTCTTATGCGTTTCAAACTTTCTATGCGTTCTACACTTTTCTAAACTCAAGTTACACGCAATGCTTCAAGATAAATTTTTTGTTGTGTTTAAAGTATAGCAATCTACGGATAAAATTAATTATGAACTGCGACTATCAAAAACAACAGACAGTTTTTATTACGCTTATCGTACAAAACTAGAAAATAAGCCTACCTATGTACCTCCTATGCTTTGTGCTTTATCATACAGATAAAAAGCTCAGCACGCATTAACGCATTTATCATGTGGTATGGACCTTCAGCTTCACACTTGAAGCTTTGCCTTTACTTCTTAAAAATAATTCTCATAAGCTTCTTTTGTTCTAAATTGATTAGATTTCCAAATATTTATGTACATATTTGTTTAGCTCTTAGGCTATTAAATAATGCCGCTATAACAGCATAATACGTATCTTATAAAATTCCCAAGTCATAGGAGTACTCGTATATGAAATAAAACTCATCTCAATTCTATCACAATGCGCCGCAATTGTCTTGTTTTTGTTTGTTTTTTGTACGAGTATATTATTGTTTTCTAACTGACAGTCAGCCAGTTACACAAGCTGACTGTCTAGACTCTAGATGTTAGCATCATTTACGGCTGTGATTCGACGATGAAACGAGTGTAGATATGAAAATATGTTTTTCTATCAACTGTCTTAGTAATTAATTAGTCTTTTCTATTTTTTGTTTAATCTTTTTCAATAAAAGTTATTAAAAATAAGCGAAAAATATTAATATTTTAATTGTTGCTTCCTTTCGCTTTAAGATCTAAAAGAAATTTGTTGTTTAGTACAAAAATTAATAAAATATTCACAAAATATATAAAACATTTCAACTTAAAAGAGAGATTTTAAGTAATTTTAACAGGCAAATATATTTAATATAATTTATAAATAAATCTAATTAATAATAATTGAGTTAATGTTACTTTTTATAATAAATTACAATTTGTGTTATTTTGGGGCTTAAAAAAATATTACAAACAAATTGCGTGTTTGGAATTATTATTGCTGGCTGGTTTGAAACTAATGGATTAGTAAGACTTCACTGACTGCTGAATGCTTCAAGTAATTTACAACTGAATAATTGGCTAATTCTGAAAATAAAAACAAAATTTTGAAAAATCAACGATTGAAAGTAAAATCTGAGTTGTGCTGAAAGGCAAAAGTTTTGGTATTTTTTCTTTAGCCAGACAGAAGTGTTTGTAATGTAAATGATTTGATAAAGTTTTGATTTGATAAAGTTTTGTAGTTAAAGTACATTTTAAGCAGCAATTAAACACGCATTTGAAGACTTTAGATTAGCTTCTTTTTTTTAATATATGTTTAAACAGTTAAGCTGGAATATTTGCCCATTGTTTCCGAACAAAATTTTTATCTGGACAAAAAGTTTTTACTGACAGTTTTCTGCAACACGATTCGCTCTCATTGCTAAAATATATTCCGGAGAATGAAAGTTATTATATGTAAATAAAATCTAACAGTTTTATAAGGTGGTAGTATTACTTGTTTGTATTTTGCTTTATTTTCCTGGCGTATTTTAAATATTCTCAATTATTAGTTTCTATCTTGGGGCAGCGCACGAATCCCTAGTTGAAAAACCTGGTCTTCAAAAGATTGAAGCGATCCGATCTTTTACTTTTTCATACGACCGGAAGTGCTGGTTACCCAGGCCGTGTGCCATTGACTGAAAAAAGTGGAAGTGAGGCAGCAACATCTGCAGAACACGTTGCGGTGTCGTGAGGGAGTAAGACTTCACATTTCAAGACATTGCCAAGTATGTCTTGACCACTTTCGCAAGCATTGTCATGCTGTAAAATGACTTTATCATGTCTCTCGTTGTATTGCGGCTGCTTGTCTTTCAATGCTCGGCTCAAATGCATTTATTGCACGCGATAGCGATCGCCTGTGATTGTTTCAGTCAGGTTTAACAACTTATAATGCACTATGCCGGGCTGGTGCCACCGAATACTGAGCACGATCTTGGAACCGTGAAAATTCGGTTTGGCCGTCGACGACGCTTGGGTTTAACGTAATGAACCCATTTATCGTTCCCAGTCACAATACAATGCATAAATCTCTTCCGTCTTTGCCTTGCAAACAGCTGTTTATAAGCAAACCAGCACCGTTCAACATCTCTCGGCTTCAACTCGTACGGCACCTAATTTTTTTTTTTTATCTGGGACCAGTACTCAGTGGATGACCCCTATATATGCAGTGCATTGTAGTGGAACTAGGAAAGTAGGTTATGAGAAGGAGGGTAGAAGGAGTAGTGTTTGTGAATCAATAACAACACGAAAGGCCAAAACGACCTCTATTTCTCTATTTGTTTCTGAATTAGTCTCATGACTTTCAGACTTTTTGAAATGTCTTGCTGCGTTACTCGTAATGATTCTGCCAATTTTTGTTGCATTTAGCATGAGTCTTGATCAAGTAATGCTACCAATTTAGTATCTTCGAAAACCGTTTCTCTTCCATCACCATGCTGGTCTTCGACGTCCAAATTGTGTTTGAAGCGTTGAAACCACGCTCGGCACGTTCTTTCACTAATAGTGGCCTCACAATAGGTATGTGAGAGCATGCGCGCGCAGAAAATTCAAACCTCCCGCAAATGACGAGAATTTTTCTTGTAAACTGATATGTTTAATCGAGAATAACTTTATGATGCAGACACAAATCGTCTAATATTTCGATGGCAACATGTTTACAAATCCGTAAACTTATAGTATGAAATTTACGATCTATTTATTTCGACTACCACTTACCGCCGCAACCGTCTATTGCAAAACGTCGGAAGCATAGTTATACAGCTAATAGCAAAATATAGGGTGTTTTTTTAAGCTAGATAGAACTTTAAATTGTAAAAAGTAACACAAAAAATTAAATTTTGATGAAACATTTTTTTTATTTGTTTCAGTATACTCTGACAAATCATCATGAATAGACTCACGCTTGAACAACGCTACGAAATTATCCAAATTTACTTTGAAAATCAGTCGTCGATTTGCCGTTGTTTTATCGCAAAATTGTGTTCAGCGATGAGGCGCATTTTTGGCTTAACGGGTTTGTTAATAAGCAAAATTGCCGCATATGGAGTGAGACCAATCCACAAGAGACCCTACAGACTCCATTACATCCAGAAAAATGCACTGTTTGGTGCGGTTTTCATGCTGGTGGCATCATCGGACCTTATTTCTTCAAAAATGAGGCCGGAGCTCGCGTTACGGTCAATGGAGATCGTTACCGCACCATGATCAATGATTTTTTGTTTGAAAATATGGATGACATTGATCCGGAGGAGATGTGGTTTCAACAGGATGGCGCTACGTGCCATACGGCGAACGCAACCATCGACTTACTGAAATCAAAATTTGGCGATAAGTTGATTTCGAGAAATGGACCTGTCAATTGGCCTCCAAGGTCGTGCGATTTGACACCTCTCGATTATTTCCTGTGGGGCTACGTGAAGTCACTGGTTTATGCTGATAAACCAGCAACAATTGACGCCTTGGAGGCCAGCATTGTTCGTGTTGTTCGTGACATACGGCCAGCAGTGCTCGAAAAAGTGGCCCAAAATTAGACGTCCAGAATGCGCTTCGTCAAGAACAGCCGCGGTGCCCATATGCCCGAAATCATTTTCAAATGTTAATGTCACGTATTGATCTTTCGAATAAAAAAAAATTTTGATTACAATTTAATTTTTTGTGTTATTTTTTACAATTTCAAGTTCTATCGGGCTTAAAAAAACACCCTTTACATTAAGCAAATAGTCGCAAAAAATTTATTAAAATATTTAAGACAAGTTTTTGTAAAAAACAAGCAAAAATGTTCTTTAAGGAAAAATGAAGAAACAAATGGGTAGCTAGCCCACAAGAATAAAGACGGTCATTTGACCGGTCATATTATCGGTAGTTCTGATGAAAATACACATCAGAATTTTCCCTCACTTCCTTAAGAGCAATATGAAAAAAATTACCGAAACTTTCGTGTGACAATACTTCTAACACATTCTCAAATAGATTATATATGTATAGCATTTTTGTGAATGTGTTGGAAAATAGCATTTGAGTGCCTTGTATCAGTGGTGCCACTTGATTTTTTTTCAGCGTTTTTTAAATATTGAATTAAGTCATATATCAAGTATTTTATTAGATGTTTTAACCAAAATGCAATTAAAACAATTTTAACTTTCCTCCACAAAAAAAAAAAAAAAAAGAATTAATGCGTGACACGCTGTATTCTCTATTTAGTTATCTATCTGTATTCTCTATTTAGTTATCTTTCAATCGTTTTGATCAAATGCTTGAAAAATTAAGAATTTCTGTTATTTTGTTCTAAAATTTTTTTTGTTGTTGTACGTTCAACAACATTAACCCGAGTAATGACTAGGCAACCAAAAAATAAAAGGCGCGTCATTATTTGCAATTGTTCGATAATGTTTATTTAAACAAAAAAAAAAATAAATAACATAAACATATGTATAAAAATAAGTAAACAACAATAGCGAATATAAATGCACAGCAAAAACGTATTGAAAGCTCAAACAATTTTCAACAAAAACTTGCAGGGGCCTTGAACTGGTTTTCACTTTTTTTTTAAAGCTAAATTTTGTTTTCAAATTGCAAATGTTACGAGTATAAACAAAATTACAGCAGAATGTTTTGAAAATAAAATTGTTAAGAATTTGTTAAACAAAAAATATAATTGTAACCATTATGCCACTAACAAGTATTTTTAAAAGTACAACGCCAGATATTAAAATTTGGAATGGTGTTTTTTTTTTGTAAATATTTACAAAATAATTAACAGAAATGTGCAATCATTTTAAACTTTTTGTTTATACGAGGGCGGGTCAATTAGTCTGTGACTTTTTGAATCAAACACAGGTTATTTTATTTTTAGTCGTAGGCGACTTTGACTTCTATAAACTTAATCCAACGTTTCTCAAATTTTGTTAATCTTTCCGAAAGCAAATAATGTATTTGTCGAGGTTATCAAAATAGGCATTCGTTTGTGAGATAATTTCGCGGAAAGAGTCATATCTCTTTCTGCCGGGCCATTTCTTCAAGTTTGACAGCAAGAAATAGTCGCTCCAGGCTAAACTTGGACAATAAGAATTATTGTCACTTCTTTTTATCATGATAATATTGGTATGAAACAAAATATCGGCCAAATGGCCGTCGCTGTCTTCGCGGCACACCTCCATCCAACGATCCAAATTATCGATGACGCTGAGGCGTAACTGAGGTTCTATGTCGTTAATGTGCCGAATTATCTTATCATTTAGCTCTTGAATTATTGCTGGCTTATCGACGTACACTTTTTCTTTCAAATAACCCCAAAGGAGGAAGTTCAACGGCGGCAAATCACATGATCTTGGCGGCTAATTGACATCGCCAGCACGTGAGATAACACGGCCATTGAATTTGTTGCGCAAAATAGACATCGCTTCGTTAGCAGTGTGGCAAGTGGCATCATCCTGTTGAAACCACATATCATGTCTTACAGTTCGTTCCATAAAAGGTTCGTTGTCATCTCACGATAGCGAACACCATTCACAATAACCGCCTGACCGGCCTCATTTTGGAAAAAATACTGCCCGATGATGTCGCCAGCACATACTCTGTAACAAATAGTTGCATTGGTTTTTCGACAATTACTCTTGGATTATCATTTACCCAAATGCGGCAATTCTGCTTATTGACGAATCCACTGAGGAAGATGTGCCTCATCTCTGAAGATGATTTTCTTCAAAAATTTATCATCCACTGTTGCCATTTCTTGCCATTGTAAACGCATAAATTCAAGTCTTTATGCATAACCTTTCTCAACGACGAACGCGAGAGATGCAATTGTTAGACACAAAGGCTAGTTGAGGTGGGCGGCTCTTCAGCCACACTATCGCGAACAGCAGCCATATTTTCTGCAGAACGAGCTGTACGAGCTTACACTGATGTCCCACACAACCGGTTTGCTAAAACTTTAACACGATTTTTCGAAATGGAAGCATATTTAGGCGAATAAATTGACTGAAAAAGTCACGAAGTGCACGAATGCATTTTGCCGCTTTGCTTGTTTTTGTATCTTTCCATGGTTCAAATTGGTTGAAATTGAGAAACGTTAAATGGAATAAACTTGAAAAAAAATATGGAATAAAAGAAGAAAATATGACTTTTTGGCGTGGCTCACATTCAACATCCGCCGTCAAAATTTAACCACCTTATAAAAAAGTATTTCGAAATACTTATTTGCTTTAATTGCCCTGGAGACGTTCAAACCAACACGTCAATCAGTGCATATATGTTAGTGTCGTGTTTTTGTCGTTTACTAGTAGACGTACAAATAAAATCGTCAATCATCATTTGTATTTCAATAATCATAATAAATATAGACGTAATTTTTTATTTTACTTATTGTTGTCCCTTTCGATAACAAAACTAGCATTTTCTATTTTCAATCACAACTGGAGAGTATCCAAATAATTACACGTCAAAATAAAATATCAAATGTTTCGGATTTTCATCAATCAGAGCCGACAACTAACAGGCGTACCCGAAAAAACACGCCTGCACGCACACACTTAGAACGTTGATGTGTTTTTTTGATCGTCTCCAGGGCACTTTAGATATTTTGGTATATTACCAACACTGATTTTATTTTGTAGTTATGAAAAAAAGAAATTTGTTTAGTTAGACTACAAAAACAAAATCAGCACGGACAAAAACCTGTAGCCGTGTTGCTTTGCTGTTTTCAATATAATGCATCTAATATGAATGTGTTCTATTTTTGACAGTTTGTAGTAGATAGCCGACTGTCCCTAATGTGTTTAATGCATTAATTTAATTCTACTGCGTAAAAACCCAGCACGGACAACAACCCGCAGTTGTGTCGTCTTGCAAATATACATTCTAATTTAAATCAATGGAGTAATTTATATTTCCCATATAGGACCCGGTAGTCTGCTGGTTTTAATGTGTCCAATGTATAAATTGTAATTCGTATGTTACAAACACTTGAATTTAGCAGTTAATTAGGAGGAAATTGTTAATTGTAATTTCTTAAAACTAATTAAAGAGAGCGCCAGTTTAAAATACTCGTATTATTTTTGTTCTTTAGTAATTGTTATAAGCTATAAAGAAAACTAGGTAATAAAATTTGAGTGCTTTTTAATTATTATCAACTTCCGTTTTTTATTTTTCAATCGTGGTTGACGTTTCCATGGAAACGTCCATATGTGTGAAAGTTATGTCTGATATCAAAATTTTGTTTAATATTTTTTCTTGTCTTAAAGCCTTTTTATTTTCTTCTCTGTCATAATAAACAAAAAACAAAATCAATTTTATTGAAACTGTTGACAGTATTTTGGGTCAAGTATTTAGGTTTATCTCATGCGTACCTTGTTGAGTCTATTGTTCAAGGTAGTCTATACTTGTTTCATAAGAAAAACCGATAAAATAAGTGACACACAAAACGTATGATACATCTTGTCTAGAGCTTATTAAAGGATATTTACTTGCAGGGCTTTTAAAGTGAAACAGAAATTAATTAATGTGTTGTTTATGGGACACGAATGAGTGATACGTCTAGAAAAGTTGCAATAAAGGAGCGATCTGTACTTAATGATTTTAAGCCCATTGTTGCACAACTACTTAAGCCCAGTTCAGACTATTATACTTTGTATTAATACTTGTCAAAAATTCAAATAATACGTGCAAGTCTGATAGTCTGAATGTAATCCGTCATACACACGAAAAATAATACGATAAAAATTTGACATCCCATACGACTTTGTTGTTTTTTGAAACTTTTCAAAACAATAATACTTTTCATTGGATCAGGGTTGTGTTTTTTAGCAAACCAGCTAATTAAAAATTGAGTAGTCGGCTATTTCGTAGCCGATGGGGTGCCGTTACTGATAGTATTTTTTGTCGATATAAAAAAGCTCGAAATTTGGAATTTAGCTGTCATTTATTAAAGTATTTTGCTCATGCTATATTTAGAACATAAAATATGTTTGTGCCATTGACTTTGGATGTGTTATACATAATTATAATTTTAACTGTTGAAGAATTTCACGCGCCGGCACGTCTATCGCCTACGACGAATAGCGCACCTGCCGCCGTGAAAAGTTTTATGATGGCACATCTATGTTGGTTTATATCAAGTGTGATGGTGTGAATGCAAAATCTAATTTACGTTAGACTTTTTGACAGTCGCAAGAAATGTGTTTAGACTTTTATCTCACAAAATCTAATGAAAGTATTTATACTTGTATAATAGTCTGATTGGGCCTTTAGTACACAAGTACTAAAAATAACAACAAAGTATTTCTATGCAATAATTTTCAAATAAAAAGTAAAATAAAATTTGGGGTAATTTGTTTAATTAAAAATTTAAAGAAAGCTAAACCACATTTCTATTAAATTACAAATGTTTGTTTCCATTTTTCTTTATTTTAATAATTTTTGTAATCATACACACAAACTTCTGAAAACAAATGATTCCATGCAGAAATTGCGTTCAGTTTCGTACTTTGCTTAAGCAACGGACATTAAACGAGACTTAACGAAAAGTTGCACTAAGTTCATTATACGAACTTAGCCTAGCACAAAAAGCGCGGTATAAACAGAAAAAAGTTAAGTGTTTTGGAAACTTTCATCTCTGCTATGAACACATGTTAAATTTTGTTTCGATCTGGTAACTCCTTCATATAGAAACAGGTGTTCATAAAAAACGCATCCGCGATGTTTTTACATTGGAAAAATTAGAAATGTGTGCTGTCATTAAATATTTACATAGAAAAGGTTTATAGGGACAAGAAATTCATAATGATATGGTGAATGTGTTAAGTGAAAGTGCTCCTTCATATGCAACAGTAAAAAATTGGGTTGCTGAATTTAAACGTGGTCGTACAAGCATTGAAGATGAACCATGTAGTGGCCGTCCAAAAACAGCAACAACAACAGAAATTGTAGCCAAAGTGCATGATATGGTATAAAATGATCGACGAATAAAAGTGCGTGAAATAGATAATATCATGGGGTATCTCAAATGATCGAGTCCATTTAATTTTGCATGAAGAACTACAGACGAAAAAGCTTTCTGCAAGATGGGTGCCTGCAGAAGAATAAACATTTCTCAAGCTTGTTTGGATCGTTTAAGCGAAATAAAATGGATTTTAAACGTCGTTTCATAACTGTTGATGAGACATATACTCCAGAGACAAAAGAACAATCCAAACAGTGGACTGAAGCTGGAGGGAATGCCCCAAAGAAGGCAAAAACAATTCAATCGGCTGGTAAGGTTATAGCAACGGTTTTTTTTGGACCTCAAAGGTATTTTACTGATTGAGTATCTGCAAAAGGGTAAAACAATAAATTTAGAGTACTATTGCAAACTTTTGGATCAATTAAATGTATAAATTCGTGGAAAACGTCCTGGCTGGCTTACAACACAAAAAAATAATTTTTCATCAAGACAACACACCAGCTCACAAGAGTGTTTAACAATAGCTAAAATCAACGAATTAAAGTACGAGTTGCTTGACCACCCACCTTATGCTCCTGATTTAGATCCCAGTGTCGTTTACCTGCTCCCAAATCTAAACAAATTCCTTGCTGGCAAGCGTTTTGCCTTAAATGAAAATGCCATTACAGTTGTAAACCACTATTTTGAAGGCCTTGAGGAAAACTATTTTATGTGATGTTTCTATAACACAAACAAGAGACTTGTCTGAAATGTTTGTATAGAAACCACTCAAAAATTTGAGTGCTTTTCATATAAAATTTCTGGACAAATCGCTTGTTTGTAATATGGAAACATCACTTTAATCAAGGCATAGAATTGCTAGGAAAGCGTTGGACTAAGTGTATTGAAGTGTCAGGATATTATATTGAGAAATAAAAATATTTTTGAAAAACTAACTATTCTCTTTCATTGATAGGCTAAAAAGTTGCCGAGCCGCCCTCGTAGTTGTACACATTTGCACAGTTCCTTAAGCTGGCTTAATTCAGTTTATTCACATTACAGTTAGGTCTTTAGAATCTGGAATACTTCTTATTAGCTTGGTAATACTACAACTGCTGACATTAAACCGGGAAACAAATCACTGTCAAATTTTTTTTTATCAATTATCTTCATACATTTCCTCATTCCAGCCTCTTAAAGATAAGTGTCATATTATACTTTCAGCAAATAATGGTTTAACAAATAATCTCAAAAAAAAAAAAAAAGCAAAACGATACAAAAACTACAATATAATCATTAAATATCAATTTGCAGGAAAATATTCAAAGGCAAATAATCTTTGTTTGTCAATAAATATTTTCCTTTCTCTTTCAAACAAATAATTGTTGATATTGATAAAAAGTATGGAAACAAATTTTTATTTATTTTAAACAAAAACATGAACTTATCAAAAGCAAGCAAATGCATAAAGCAGATGTCAGCACCTCTGTTAAGCAGCCCCACCAGAGCTACTTGTAGCAGAGGCCTTGTTGCAAGATGCGTTTTCAATTTCTTTTTGCCACAATAACCACTACAAACCGTGCTTTTAAAGCGGCCGGGGGACGGGGGGTTACGACCATAAGCAGATAGCAGCAAAAACATCTCAACCGCTTCAATAAAGTTAAAGCTCAAATAACAGAATGATTATTTAATGAGTTTTTCTTTTTTTATTGTTTGTTTTCAAAACCCTGTTTTATTTAACCAGCAGCAGTTGGTTGCAATAATGACGGCAGGGTTTATTAACTTTTGATTTATATTTTGTGATTCATCATTTGTGTACTTTTTAAGTATTTAAAGTTGCATAAATTATGAGACATAATACTTATTAATTACAACGTTCAACACGAAACTGAAAATTACTTAGCTCCGACAATTGGTTCTGATAGAGGAAAAGTTGAATGACACTAATAGGCTTTTTCCACTGAACCACATCTAACATCTATCTACCATAAATTTTTGAAGATGATAACATCTTCCCGTAAGAAATACATTGTACTAAAAGTCAACATTTTTCAACATCTTTATAAAATGTTCCTATCTCATTTTATTCCATTCAACATCTTTCGATTATTTCAGTGTCATCACTAGAAAAGTGGCAATAGTGTCGGTTATTCTTATGACATCACTGAAAAAAACGTCATTTATTTTGAAAAATTAAAAAAAAAAAAAAATCATAATTTATTTATCATGTGTGTTTTCTTTCTTAATTTTTTTTCTATACAAATTTTTTTGTGTTTTTGTTAAATTTTGTTTATAAAGCCTACATTTTGTTTGTAGACATATGTACCTAAATTTTATAATCCTCTTTTGTTTTTAAAATTAATTTTTTCCAAAAAATTTGACATGCTTTTGTTAAATTGTTTCAAAATTTTTGATTGAAAAAACAATATTTTTGATTGATAGTAGATGTTAGATGTGAGCAATGTAAACATTGTTTCACATTTTCAACATCTTTCATGTGTTTCATGAAGATGTTGGTCAATGTAAAAAGCCTATAATGTGGCCAATCGGTAGTTTCAACAAGACAGTGCCACATGCCACACAGCACGGAAACAATTCAATTACTGCATAAAACATTTCCATATCGTATACTCTCTCGTTTTGGCGATTAGGAATGGCGAATTGAAGTTATTTTTATGGAACTAGTTCTTATTTTTGCAGCTAAAGATCGTTTTGGTTTTATATAAAAATTTTTATAGTATTTATTTTCAATATTTCGATAACAATTTGCTAACATCGTCAGTGAAATTAAAATACTATAACATTAAAACATGTTAAAAACATTTTAATTTTCCTGAAGATGATAACAAATTGTTATCGAAATATTGAAAATAAATACTGTTGAAATTTTTATATAAAACCAAAACAATCTTAGAGGGGTGGGAGTCCCTCGTTTGTTACAGCAAATAAAACTCTGAGAAGCCACATGACTTATGTTGTGTTAACGACTTTTGAAACCTGTATCAATGGTTAAAACTGGCAGAACGAGGATCGGCTAAGCCCTCGGGAAGATTCTGCCTTGCAGGTCTCTTGGTACTGATCATGACTGAGATGATCGATTTGGCTGCAACTTTCTGGCTGTGGTTTAAACGTAAAATCGCAGGAAGGTGAATTATTATTCCTGATAACTTTGGTGCACGACCGGGTTTCTTGAGCTAACAACCACGCGAAGTGCTGTTGTCTTGCAACAGATACCTGTATGTTAGGGAACCAGGAAGTTGGTATTCCGAAACACTATGGTGTGTTTATTTTAGAAATCACTTTAAGGACCTGCCTATTCTAAGTTAGCCGGCGCTTGACGCCACTGGCTGAAATATCCTTCTAAGGCAGATTTAATGCCTGTGTATATTTAAAAAAAAGAATAAGCCATTTTGAACTTTGGCTCAATAAAAAAGTGATTCTTTATATCTAAAAATGTTCTGTTTATATACAAAAATTTTCAATTGAATGAAATTAAAAATATAAACACAAGGAAAATAATAATAAATAATGCTACAAGTGAAAGTATGATAATGGTGCAGTGAAAGTGTAGCTTACAAATAATACAGATAATAGCCAAATATAAAGTACACTACACTACGTATGAAAGATTAAAATTGACAGAACGGGGATCAGCAAGGCTCCCGGTAGGTCCTGCTTTGCACATCTCTCGGTGCTGATCATGGTTGAGATGCCTACCTGGGTTGAAACGCTCTGGCTGTGGTTAAGGGGAATTAGTTTCCCTGATAACTTTTAATTTAAAGTCCTACATATTATTGTAATGAATGTTAAGCTTTCGAAAGCATTTTTTGCATTCTGCGCTAACGACTATATAAACTTTTTGATCAGTTCTCATGAAACTTTATAATATAATTTATTCTCTTCTTTTCAGAAACCCAAATTGGTGGCGTAGACGTACAACTCTGGAAAGATGTCTAACACTTGTGTCCGCATTTGCTTGTATAGCGGTAATTGGTTTGATAAGCGGTTTAGTATTCGTTTTACTAACAAATCAGACGGCTGAAGGTAAGTTTATCATACTGTCTGAACAAATATTGTAATAATTTTTAAGTATTCCGATTTTTAGAATTAAAACCCACCACACCCGTCAACAATGCTTTAGCCCTGCATGGTTCCAAAACGGGCGCACCACACAATAGAGTACCTGCTGATAAAAAAGACACGGACGCCGCCAGTGATGCCAAATCTAACGAAGTTTGCCTTTCTGCCGAATGCATACACACTGCCTCGGCCGTTTTGGGTAAAATGAAAACCGAAATTGAACCTTGTGATGATTTCTATCAATTTTCTTGTGGCAATTATATTGATGAAACACAAATACCTGAAGATAAAGTGGCTGTGAATACTTTTTCGGTGATATCGGATAAATTACAGGAACAACTGAAAGATATTATAACAGAAGAAAGATCAGAAAGCGATCCGCATCATTTCAGATTGCCGAATCAATTGTATAAAGCATGTATGAACAAATGTAAGTATGCCCGGCGATTGAGTTGCTAAGAGGTATTTCAGACTGTCATACATGTCCTTGGACTCCCATTGGATTTTGTGAGTAGGCTATCTGATGAGCCAGGCGCAAAAAATAAATACTTCAATTCGACAGGAATTCAAGTATTTATCGAAGGAAAAATCCTATCAAACCAAAAAATCCGGTCAAACCAAAAACTGTTCAAACATGTTGGCTGCAGAAGTCTTAACGTATAACTTTTCTCTAGCTTAACTGCAACTGTTTGCATGTTTGGAATCAGATATCAAAGCAAATACAAAAACAATCATACATATCCGCAATTTTTAAACGCTGATTACCACACTTTTAGTAAACTTCATACATTTTGTAAACAAAACCAAACCTTCAGCGCGAAGAAAAGTAAAAATAATAGAAAAAGCTTTTTTTTCCTAAATGACAGTTTGTGAAGTTGCAGTCGTGGTTTCAATTATATGCCGCCTATTTTCTCTCAAACTAAAAATTTTATTAAAAAAATTTATAAAGTTCAACAAAAATTCAATAAATTATTAAATAAAATTTAATTCGCGAACAGAATTTTTTCCTGCCTTGATGAAATATCAAATGGCACATTGCATTCTTTGTCACTTTACACTTCACACTTTACTTTCCAACTTGCACGTATTAATTGAGTTTTCGATAAGTCTTAACACAAAATGTGATAATCTGAAATGCTCTTAAGTGATCAACACTCTTATTTTTAATTTATTTAATCTTTTCTTTTTTATCTTTATTTAGCTTTAATTGAAACGTTGGGCAGCCAACCTATTAAACAAATTTCGGACTCATTGGGTGGCTGGCCTGTTATAGTTGGCGACTCGTGGGACAGCGACAATTCTTGGACTTGGCAGGAAACTGTTAAGAAATTCAGACGTTTAGGTTTCAGTATGGACTACGTGATCGACTTTTCCATTGGAGTGGATTTAAAAAATAGTACAAAGCGAATTATTGATGTAAGTTGTTAGTTTAAACTGCTATGAAAGTTTTGTTTTACAAATACCAAAATGGACGATAATACCAGGCCACATCTGCCAGTGGTTCTACAACAACACAAGCAAAAAAAAAAAAAAAAAATAATAAAGCTGCTGGTTGGTAAATCAAAATCTGTAGAATCAAACACGTTTATGATAAAGAAAACAAACTTTATAATGATCAGCCCAATTACGAATAAAAATTCCGTGGGAGTTTTTTCACATTGCTCTTTCCTCCAATTATGAACAAAAATTTAGCATGATGTATTTTATAATTTCCTTCTGAAAACACTAAAGAAGGATCAACTCTTTAATTCAAACGAATAAGTTTGACAAAAATTGTACTTTTTTCTTTAATTTGAACTTACGTGAGATATAAATTCCGTGAGAATATTCATAATTGGGCTGGTTGTGTTTTCCCTTTCTCTAACATGACGTGTGAACAAAATTTGAACTGATTTGGCCCTTGTACTTGGACTTCCGAAACATGTAACAAGGATTAAAATTGGCAGAACGGAGATGAGCAAGGCTGACAGGAGGCTCTGTCCTGTCTCTTGGTGCTGATCATGTTTGAGGTGCCTACCTGCGCTAACACGTTCTGTTTGTGTTTAAGGGGAATTAGTTTCCCTGAGAACTTTGGTGCATGCCGGATTTCGTGGGTTAATAACTCCCCGAGGTGCTGTTGTCTGGCAAGAAATATCTGTAATGTAAGGATCCAGGAGTGATGGTTAAATGAGCGAGTTGGTTAAGGGCTGATGTTCTTAATGGGCTCTGGCCTACCAACTTATTGAGCCTTGTCTTCCATTAACTGTTAGGAAATTGCGTACAGAAGGGTTTAAAAGGTTCGAACACTTAAGCAAGATTGAAATATTGCCTTTTTGGGATGGCGATTACAAGGCAAAAAAATTTTTCACCGCTATCTGTTGTATATCCGCGCATATTTGGTTCAAATTTGCAATATTTAAATAACTATCGTGAAGGGTATTTGAGATTCGGCCCAGACGAATATACTACACTCTTACTGGTTTTTCTTACTTTCGAACTCAAGTTCGAAGACAAAATAATTTTATTTTTCTTAGCCCACCCTAAGATAATTCACTCTTATTATTTCGATTTTGATTGTAATTTTCAGTTGGATCAATCTTCGATTGGCCTGAGCCGGGAATACTTAGTGAAAGGGTTCAATGAGACTTTAGTCTCAGCCTACTATGACTATATGGTCGATATGGCGGTACTTTTTGGAGCGAATAAAGAGGCAGCCAAAAAGGAATTAAGAGAATCTTTGCAATTCGAAATGGATCTGGCAAATGTAAGTTGGTTTTTAAAAACTAAAATTGATCAGTAACTTATATGTTTTTGAACAATTTAGATCTCGTGGCCGAATGAAAAACGACGCAACTCCAATGATTTGTACAATTTGCGCACCGTAACACAATTACAAGAAACTTATACTTATGTGCAGTGGGTCGACTATATAAATGCTCTCTTGCCTGATGGTCTCAAAATCGATGAAACTGAAGTGATTAATTTGTCTGTGCCGAGTTTCTTTGATGATTTGGGCAAATTGTTGCAGCGCACAAATAAACGTGTCATCGCCAATTATATGATGTGGCGCATACACGCCTTCTCTGTGGCCTTTTTGACAGAAGAATTCCGCAAGCGACAGCTGCAGTATGCCACTGCTTTGTCGGGCAGACAAGAACAGGAGGCCAGATGGAAAGAATGCGTTGATATTGTTTCGGGCAGGTAAGCAAGACTACACCTTGAAAAAGTAGTTCAGATTCTTAAGAGTTTAGTGTCAGACGTAAAGTTTTCTTTTTCTAGTTTTAGGTTTTTCCAAAAAAATTGTTTGATTTTTGATAGTTTTCATATCATTTACATATACATATTGTGCTTGAATGTATTATACTTAAAATATTTGTTCCTTTTTGTATATGTTATTTAAATTATTCCTCTCTTTTTGTGCTTTTATGTGTGTACTTTTAACTTTTCTATAAATTGTAAATATGGCTCTTTTATTTTCATGTATTTTTTTCTTTCTTTCTTTCTTAATATTTTCTGTTTTCTTCCAGCAGTGATACCGAGGAGGACACACTCGGGTATTTAGTACTATTTTCTATACTCTCTAACAAGTTTTCCTTTTTCCATCTTTAATCTCACTTTCAATGTGTCGCAAATCATAATTATAAAATTTTGTACACATTCTTTCTGTTCAATAAAAATTTATGAATTTTTCGATATCGCTCCTTTATTGTAACAGTGTCATAACTAAAAAAAGCTTATTTCGAGAAAAACGCATTTCAAATTTTTAGTTTCCATACAAGTCTTAGAGTTTTTTTTTTTTTAGAAAATATCTTCTAAAGGAAACAGTTTAAAAGTAATTTGAATAAATTTTTGGCGCAGTACTAACAATTCTGCATTTTTAACTCGAAAAGCTCATTTTTTCAGATATGACTATGTTGCAATAAAGGAGCGATATGATATGGCAGTCACGCCATCAAGTTACTTTTCAATACTCTTTCAAGTTTTTTTTTTTTTTTTTTTTTTTGTGTAAAAATTTACCAAAATTAAAGCTGTAGCGTGGGCTGCATGCAATTTTTAACAAGATATCATCTACATATGTAGTATTTTATTCATAATAAAAGAAACAAAAAAACCAAAAAAATTTATGACTGCAGAATGCTGAAAATTGCAAATAATAAAACAGCAGGATACAAATGAGAAGCCAATAATCAGCTGTTTTCTAGAACGAGAATTGAAAACTCATCTTAAAAAAAAGAAAAAAAAATTGAATGCAAGTTCTCTTTAGATATCATCGCAAGTGTGGGCACTATGTAATATTAGAAATAAAACACCAAAAATATATGACTGCAGAATATTAAGAAAAAACAGAAACTGTTTTCTTGAACGATAATTCCAAACTCGTCTTTTTGATTTCAATTTCTCTTTAATTTTTAAAAGTTTGATCATATTGCTAATAATTCCAATTCTTCCAATTTCTTTCTTTGTAATCAATTGGCCCAATTAGGGGCTTGGATTAATAAATGGATTAAAATTTAATTAATTATTTAATCATTTAATAAATAAATAAAATGAGAGCGAACGAGAACTTAAGAGCAAAATTGAGAGATAACTTGATCGTGTGACGCACAAGTTAGAGAAAAAAAATTGATTTCACACAACTCAATAGAAATAGCATTATTATTTCGCAATAGCAATTGGCTTTCTTAAAACATGCTACAGGTATTCATTTGATTCGCTAAGCATTCTACTTACATTTCTTAAATTTCAGACTGAAAATTATAATCATGATGAAAAAAAACATTCAAGCCCATAAATTTTCGATCTAGCGAAAAAAATTAACCGAAGCTATGAAGGTTAATTTTTTCCGATATCAAAAATTTTCTAAAGCAAACAATTTTGAATCAATTGGTTTCCTACGAGGGCGAATTGATATTGAAGCTTCCTAGCGATTCATGGCAGCGTAAACACAATTTTTCTTTTTTGAAATGGCGATCTGTCAAACGTCAGCTGTTAAAGTTTCACAGAAATTCAGCGATTAATTTAGTTGTCGTAGTCGTTGGAAGTAAGCAACTTTTGTGTTTCTTGAAAAATGGAAAGAAGTGAATTTCGTGCAGTGATTAAACACTATTATAGGAAAGGGAAAACGGCGAAAGAGACAAAAGAAAAGCTCGATAAATATTACGGTGAGTCTGCACCGACAGATTACGTGGTAAAATATTTGATTGCTGAATTTAAACGCAGCCGAACCAGAATACCACCAACAGAAAGGTCAAAAGAAAGATAAAGAAAATCCTCGATATCGTTATGAATGATTGCCGAATCAAGTTATGTGAGATTGTTGAAATGGTAAACATATCATATGAACGTCTGTTCAATAACTTGCATGTACATTTGCATATGAAAAATCTATCGGCAAGATGATTGCCGCGTATGCTCAGTGTCGAATAAAAACGAGTTCGCCAGACTACTTCACAGCGGTGTTTGGACATGATAAAACGTAATCTTGTTGAGTTTGGCGTCGATTAATAACTGCCCACAACTACACAGCTGGAGGGCTACTCTCTATTGCGATGCGAAAGCGAGTTCGATGCGAAAGGTAAATGCAATAAGAGTATAATTTTGTCTCTGTTCCCTTTGCGCATACTTTTTCACGAAACAGTTTGAAAATGAACCAACGCTGGTACCACAAAATAAACAGTAGCGAAGAATATAAAATAAAATATGCGAAAGGGAAAAATTAAATGCGAATGGAATATACGAAAACGCAATACAGAGTACCAATTCTTCCATTTTTCTTTCGCATCGAAGTAGAGAGTAACCCCCTGAAATCTTAAATCAGAGTGAAACCAAAAATCTACCGAAACAATGGGTGGAAGCTGGTGGAAGTGCTCCGAAGGGAAATCGGCTGGCAAAGTTAGGTTGTATAGGCCGCCGGTTTCATGAAATCAGCACACTTGGGTGCTTTTGGTCCCATTGTGTTGTTATGGCCACTGTATTTTGGGACGCGCATGGAATATTGCGCATCAATTATCTTGGAAAAGGATACACAATCACAGGAAAGTATTATCGTGCAATAATTGATGCAATCAAGAAAAACCGACCACATTTAAAGAAGAAAAAATTACTCTTTCCTCAAGACAACGCACCGACTCACACTGCATTAGATATGATGCTAAAACTACGTGAAATACACTTCAAATTATTTGATCATCCACCTTATAGTCCAGACTTAGCTCCTTGTGACTTTTTCCTGTTTCCTAACTTGAAAAAATGCCTCGCAGGAAAAAGATACATCTCAAACGAAGAAATTACCAAAACTAACGCGTACTTTAACGGGTTTCCAAAATCATATTCTTCAGATGGTATAAAAAAGTTGGATTATCGTCTTAATAAGTGTATTGAGTTAAAAGGGGGAAAAAATGGTTTTTGAAAAAAAAAAAATGTTTTATCCTACCCAGGTAGCTTCAGTATCAATCCGCCCTCAAACATTCAAGATTACAATAGAATTACTGCGAGTAGTACCTCCAGGGTGGACACCTTATATTACTAGTAGGTTTTTTCCAAGTTTTTATGAAGTAATTACGTAAATCAATGTATCGTACATACAAATACTCGTACATCTGTTATTAACATTCAAAATCAGATTTTATTAATCACGCTGAAGAAATCTGGGGCCAAATTAGCAATACGTGATCGAGTAAAACTGTTCGATATAGCCTAAATGGATTTTTCAATGAAAATGTTGCGTAAGTGAACTTAAACAATTTTTTTTTTTTGCTTAAAAACAGTTCTTATGATTATAAGTATGGAAAATGATAATTTTCGATATCAGTCCATATATATCCGAGCATATTTAGTTCAAATTTGTAATACTATATCTAGGCATTTTTACGTGACTATCGTGAAGAGTATTTTAGATTTGGCCCAGCCGAATATACTACACTCTTACTTTGTTTGCTTAAGCTATGTACACACGGTTCTCAGATGTTAGAATATTGTAAGATCTGGCAACATGCTGACAATGTAGTGACAATGAAAAATTGTCTCGCAGAAATAAGTTGTGTGTTCAGACGATCGTAATAAAATCTTACAATTTCATTGTCAGACTATGGTCTGATAAGTAATTCATCTGACAACAAAAATTGTCAGTTCACACGGTTGTCAGATTGTTAGATGAAAAAATTGCCAGACATATTGCAAGGCATTGCCACTTATGTGTATCAACAACCATTTCTTTGGCAGTGTTGGCCATCGAACTTTTTTTCTGACAATGATGCAATTGTCAGGTGCATTAATTTTATACATCTGACAATTAAAACTGAGCTTACAATACCAGCCAATTATCTGGCAATGCCGACGAAGAGTGTTCTCACGATTGTCAGATGCCTGACAACATTGTCGTCTTACAATTCATTGACAGTGGTTTTTCTGACAACGTTGTAAGTTAAAAATTGGCAGTTCACACGATTGTAATACATTTTCAAACAATTTTACTGGCCATATTGTAAGATCTGACAACCGTGTGTACGTAGCTTTACAAACATATATGTGCATATATGCTACTTTTACTAAAACATATGTTTGCTTTATTACAAAGTCAACAAAAATCTTTTACATATTTCAGCAATTTCTTTACGTGAGCTTTTGAATGAAGGAATTATAGGCTTTTTTCACTGGTCAACATCTTCATGATATATATCATCATTCATCATATATATCATTGACAAAACTATTACAGAAAAAAAACACACACACATGCAAACAATTGACACATGATAAATAACGCTGCAGGAAATGTCTATAGTAAAACTATAGTGACTACCTATTGACGATGTCACCAGTACTACTGACAAATTGTACCCTTACTAATGCTAACTACTATTGACATTTAACACAGGCTTGTCCTACGAAACCTACCAGTAGACTGCGTCAATACTGACTAGCTAGTTCTTGTGGGGTCATGTGGAGAAAATGTCAATAGTAAAATTGTATTGACTTACTACTGACGCTATTACCGCACTGTGGGAAATGTCCATAGTAAAATTGTATTGATTTGCTATACGAGTAGACGCTGTCACCACATGTAGAAAATTTCAATAGTAAAACAAATAGTGATTGCCTATAATTATAAAATATTTAGCTAGTTTAGCACTTTTTACTTATATTTATCACTTTTTATTATTATTTTTTTTTTTATTAGAATTAGCTATTTTCTTGCGGCCACAGATAAATTTTAAAACCAAATGAAATTATTAACAAAAAATATTCTCTATCTATCAAAAACAAAAGACAAGGAAAAAATTTATTGACAGTGTCACCAGAAAGACACCATAAATGTTGACATGGATACACTTAACCCCATACTTCCTTCAGGGAAATTATCAATTTTTTGTATTTCTTTCAAAACAAATGACGTTTTTCCAGTGATGCCACAAGAAATAATCGAAAGATGTTGACAGGAATAAAATGAGATAGGAACATTTTAAAATGCTGGTTTTTAGAACAATGTATTTAATATGAGATGTTAAAATTTTCGGAAAATGAGGTAGATGTTAATCGGTGTAAAAAGCCGATTAGTGTTCAATACGACACGAAATTCTGTTCGATACGAAAGCATACTCGATCACGTGTGCGGTAATGCGGCTCCTGGTCTTAAAGAAAGATCGAGCTTTACTTTAAAAAATTGATTACCTATAATCATATCATAGATATATGTAGTTCTTAATATATACAAAAAACTTAACCTTTTAAGTATGTGTAGAAAAACTTAACAACAAATTAATTTATTTTAAATATTTTTTTATTTCGTTTATTTTCATACGCCACACGTTTTAATAATTAATTTTGAAACCTAAAATTGAAAAAAATCCCATTCACCTGCTTTAAAACACAAAAATACATATTTTTTACGCGACACGTTAAAAAAAAATCACCAAATAACATTCAAAATAAATTACTTCACCTCAACGTCCATCAAATTCAAACGTTGCAACGAATTAATCATATTATTATGCTTTTTTGAAACATTTCATCAACAAATCCAAAACTCCTTTTGAATACATAAAAACACGAAAAATAAAAAAAAAAACGCAGCTTATCGATTTCGGTGGGATCTCTTTACGTGCGCAAACACTTCAAACAAGACTCCAAGACCGTGGCCTTAGAAATGGTGGATAGTATACGCAGTGTCTTCAGTGAAATACTAGACGAAGTAGAATGGATGGACGCCATGACGAAACAGGAAGCCAAGAAAAAACTACACGCCATGACCACCCATATTGGTTATCCGGACGAGATGTTGGACAATGAAAAATTGGCGAAATATTATCATAAATTGGAAATCCATCCGGACAAATATTTTGAATCATTCTTAAATATGAATGTTTTCGGTACCGATTATTCCTTTAACAAACTGAGATTGCCAGTGAACAAGACCGACTGGATTAGACACGCCCGGCCAGCTGTTGTAAACGCTTTCTATTCGTCAATTGAAAATAGTATACGTAAGTGTCTTTTATAAACTTTAATGAATTTAATTTTATCCCAACATTTCTCGATCTTCTTTTATATTAAATAATTTTTATTTTTGCAGCTTAAGATCTTTCATGTTTTTTTTTATAAAAACTAACGGTTTTTATTTTATTTTCGATATATCGATAACAGTTTGTTATCATCCTCGTTAAATTAATTTTCCTGAGGATTATAACAAACTGTTATCAAAATATCGCAAATAACATAAAAACCCGTTACTTTTTATAAAAAAACATAACAGCTGCAAAAATATAAACTATTTAACAATTAATATCTTTAGGAAGTATATTTTTTGAGAGAAATTTTCAAGTCGTTAAATATTATAAGACGAACAGTGATCACCAAAAATCAGGTTTTTGCTTGATTAACTCACACACTAAAATTTGTAATCAACAAAAATCAAGCAGCAAAGTTCAACGTTAAGTGAAATCAACTTGCCTTGTAAACAATCTGAATTTGTAATCAACAAAAATCTAGCAACAAAGCTCAATGCTGAGTAAAATCAACTCGCCTTTTAAATATTGCGCTTGCGTTTTAGTATTGAATATTTTGACGGGTATGGTTAAAGCCTTTTTCTTTTTAAATTCTCAATAATTTATTTAGATTGTTGAGATATAAAGTTGAATGTTTCACAACATCTTTCAAAAGTTTCCAAGTCTACTGATGATTGGGGTAGCTCCTATGAAGTATCGACATATAGAAAGCTAGGAAACAAAAAAACAAGCTATTTGTAATTTTTTAATTTGTATCAGTTTTAGATGCTAGTATAGAGCTGTGCAGGGTCGTTCATTTCAGTGACCGGTCACTTTCGTTCAACTACAAAAGACCGATCCGTTCGTCCATATCGTTCAATTGGTCATTTTGAAGGAACGACACGTTGCCAACACTACAATTTTCCGGTCACTTTTGAACACAGCTCTGTAAAATAAACAAAACAAAATGGCGAAATAAAAAGTGATACAAATTTATGGTTTTAAAAAGAGAAATGTTAAATAAACACCATTTAGGCGGATAAATTTTGATTAGCTTCATATTCTATTTTTCTTTAAATTCAGATAATATAACATAATATAATACAAAAAAATTATAACAACTCCACTATTATCAAACAAAACAACAAAAACAAAAGAACGACATAAAAAGAATGAAACGAATGAACGAAAGCTATCCAAATTGAACGGCTCACTATTGAACGCAAAGTGATCAATTTACTGACCGGCTCACTTTGTTCAATGAGTGCATCCATTCAATTTAACTCGTTCGTTCATGAACGACATAGATCTATAATAAACTCAGCTGTTTGGATTTTGTTTTAAATTATTATTATTTTTTTTTGTTATAATAACAAGCTGCCCCTGGGAACAGGTTTTGCCTAGACGCAGACCAAACCAGGGCACTTTGTTTTCTGGATCATAGAAGGAGTCCACCGTTAGCTGTAGCCAAGAAAACTCTAAGAAGTCTCATGACTTTGTTGTATTGGGCTTCGCTACCGGAAACAGAGGTTGAAATTGGCAGCCCCTAGGAGGTTCTGCCTTGCAGCCCATCTTGGTGCTGATCACGGTTGAGGCGCCTAACTTGGCTGATTTGTTCTGGCTCTGGGTTAAACTTAAAATCGCAGGAATGGGAATTAGTCTCCCTGATAACTTTGGTGCATGCCGGTTTTCGGAGACTCACAATCCCCCGAGGTGCAACAGATACCTGTACTGTAGAGAACCAGAGGTAATGATTAGGTGGATGAGTTGGTTAAGGGCTGATGTTCTTAATGGACTTCGGCCTACAAACTCATTAAGCCTTATCTTCCATTAACTAACTGCGAAATTGCATAAAAGAGGGATTAGAAGGCCCGAAGTCTTTTTACTTTCTTTCTTCTCCTGCAAAGTTGCAAATCTGTTAGTTAGGGCCTTTCTATACGAGATCAATGCTATTTTCTTATTATATTTTACTTCTATTAGTAATATTCAATTGTCGGTATTAAAATATCTTTAAATCTCTTTTCAGAATTCCCCGCTGGTATCCTGCAGGGTCACTTCTTCAATGGCCAGCGGCCCAAGTACATGAACTATGGTGCCATTGGTTATGTTATCGGCCATGAAATTACACACGGTTTTGATGATCAAGGTCGCCAGTTCGATGTTGAGGGCAATTTAATTGATTGGTGGCAACCTGACACCCAAAAGGCTTATTTGGAAAAAGCCAAATGTATAATTCAGCAATATGGCAACTATACAGACAAACAAACTGGACTGAATGTAAATAAAATACATGAATGGAAACTAAATTTGAATTAAATATTCGTATTATTTGATCTTGCTTATATTGTTTTCTTCTAAATTTTCCAGCTAAAGATCTTGATTGATTTTTGTTTTTATAAAAAAGGTTTTATAAAAATAAAATACCGTTCAACCTTTTTTATAAAAACAAAAATCAATCAAGATCTTTAGCTGGAAAATTTAGAAGAAAACGAAACTAAATTTGTTGAAATCATTATTATTTTCTAATTTCCAGCTGAATGGCATTAATACTCAAGGAGAAAATATTGCCGACAATGGAGGCATTAAGGAATCATATTTGGCCTATAATAAATGGGTGGCTAAAAATGGCGAAGAACCCAGTTTGCCCGGCTTAAGTTATACACCCAATCAAATGTTCTGGATATCGGCTGCCCAGACCTGGTGTGCTAAATATAGAACAGGTAAACTGTTTATTTATTTTTATAAATTAAAAACTAAGTTTTTTATTTGTTATTTGTAGAAACGTTAAAAATGCGGATCACCACTGGTGTCCATTCTCCCAATGAGTTCCGTGTTTTGGGCTCTTTAAGTAATATGAAAGATTTTTCTAAAGATTTCCAGTGTCCTGAGGGCACGCCCATGAACCCGGTGCAGAAATGTGAAGTTTGGTAGATTCACCGTAACTTTTTTTAACTATTTCCTTTTTTTTTATTGAAAACGATTTTAAATTTTCATTCATTTTCTTTTTTGTTAGTAATATTTTTTTATAAAGCTATTTTTATTATTTGTTAATTTTAAGTCGCTGTCTCTTTTTTCTTTCTTTTCTTTTTGTTTTGTATCGAACAAATGTGCAATTCTACAGATTATTTTGTAGTTTTTTTTTATATAAGTATGTATATTTATATTGCAAAACATATTTTGTATTTATTTCTTGTTGAAAATTAAAAAAAATTATTGATTAGAAGCCATAAGTTTTAATTAAAGCGAAAACCAATCATTAAAAGAAAAAAACAAATCTGTAAAAAAAATTAATGTAACATGAATAAAAATGTATAAATACTATTATTTTACTAATATTATAATAAAAGTTTGTGTTATTTTTTTAACAGAAGTATAGAAAAAGAAATGAAAAAAGCTTAGTGTACTCGTATGGTCCGGAGTTATTGATAGCGGCAATTATTGTTATAATTAAAAATAATTGTAGCCGAAAGCCGGATTTGAACAGCAAAAAATATGCTTAGCCCATATATATATATATAGGTGAGATGTTAAAATATATATATATATATATATATATATATATATATATATATATATATATATATATATATATATATATATATATATATATATATATATATATATATATATATATATATATATATATATATATATATGTATATATATATATATATATATATATATATATATATATATATATATATATATATATATATATATATATATATATATATATATATATATATATATATATATATATATATATATATATATATATATATATATATATATATATATATATATATATATATATATATATATATATATATATATATGCATACTATTTAGATTGAGCACAAATTTTCGATCAGATATATAGGATAAGCACATTTGCATACGTTGAGCACAAGCATCAAACTAATCATCGATCAGTAGCCTATTTTGGGCACAATGTAGTTTCAGCACATATATTTTACTTATTGAAAAAAAGTTTTTCATATCAAACTATATCAGCAAACACTATTTTTTGATGTTGGCAACTATAAGATATCATAAATGCTTGACATATACGCGAACTAACGTGCGCGTTAAATAAGCCCAATTCTTTAAGTATTCCCGCAAGACTCTTGGCTCTTCTCGAATGAGCTTAATCATGCCCCATAAACAGGGTGTACGAGTATGTTTGATATTTTTTAATTTCTTTGCCTGAAGCGGACCATGCACGTTTCAATTCAATTGACAATTTAGTCTTTCCATTGAATTGATTCTTGGCCACAAACTTCATAAACTGAATTGAAAAATTTTCATTCAACTATCAAGTTTAATGAAATTGAAGACAATTTTAAAAATATTTAACGTTTTCTTTGCGAAAACACTACGAAAGAAAGATTTTGATAGCTGATGAAGAGACTCGAACACACACAGCACAATCGAATTGAAAGACATATTAGCCAAGTTGAACAAAGTTTGATTTTTCTTCAACCAACTCGACAACTGTCAAATTTAAAGTTTTCTTTGCATAACACTATAAAAGAAAAATTTTGATAGCTGATCAAGAGACTCGAACACACACAGCACAATCGAATTGAAAGACAAGTTTGATTTTTCTTCAACCAACTCGACAACTGTCAAATTAATCAATTGACAAAGCCATAAACGTCTTGATATGGAGAACAACCGACTCAGTTGCCACTTGAGTTAAAACGTGTATAGGGTGTTTAATAATGTATAAGCTTTTCACATAAGTGTGATTTTCAATAGACATCGAAATCAACACAAGAAAGTAGCACTTTAACACTGCGTTTACACGTACAAATACTTACATGGAAGTCCTGTGTACGTATTGTCAACGAAAATGTCCAAAAAATACTCGACTTTCTTGCAAGTTGCATTAGTATTTAAAGAATAATTTGGAAGGAAGTTCAGTTTAAAAATGTCAGTGGAGAGACAAAACGGTATTACCATAGAAAACCATAATTTTATTTTTCGGGGAAATGAATAGCACGAATAAAATAAATAAATGAAATAGAATAATTTTAACTTTTTTCGCTCAAAACGGCAAAGACTGCTTAATTTATATATTTTCAACAAAAAAACATTTTTGAACTATTTTAAAAAATTTAAATATGACAAAAACATTAATATTAAAATCAGTTAATCTCCGCAAAACTTGTTGTAAGGCAACACTGTTATTTCAGTTGTCATTTGACTTTCAGTAAGTGCCAAAAAATCACTGCCTATTAAAATTGCTTGTCAGTTCAGTTGAAAGTGCAGAGATTGTGCGTGTGTTAGTAAAAAAGTTTGAATGTATTGGGCCTTTCGAACTTGCACCTGCCCGTGTAAACACTACGTAAAGTACGATTGAAGTGTGACCATCACAAATTTAAAGTCTTTGAAGTCAACGTTAGCTTACCAAAACAAACAAGTTTAGGAAAATGTTCTTAGCTCTTGCTTACTAAGATTTATTAAGCTTTTTTTGCACACGTCCTTTATAGTTTAAACAAATTTTTAAAAATTATAAAGTGTTATGTAATGCAGAGTAGGAATTATTCTCAAATTAAATTCGTTCACAACGAATGTAATAGGAACGAACTTAATATTTCCTATTTCAAAGAATTATTCTTTTTCGTTCACGAATTTTGGCCATAAACTCCGTAAGCGAATTTAAAAAGCTAAGAAGAATTAAATTCTGCTCGCGCATTCAAATATGAAATTCTTTAATTTAGTTCGTGAAGAATTTAAAAAATAAATTCACGACCTAATCCCGAACAAATAATTAAAATGATCAAATCACATTTTGGTCCAAAAATCATCAGAAATGTGCTAAAATCTGGCAACGCTGCAAAACAAAAATAACTTCTTTTTTTTTTATTCCTTCTTGTTACTGGTTTTATTTTTAAATTCGCGAGCAAAACTTTATTGTAAATTCGGGATTTTTTTCATTCTGCTCGCGAACAAATTAAATCATTTTTTTTTATATTTTCCGTTCGCGAAAAGTATGAAAAAAACCAAGAACGTGAAATAAAACTCTGCTTGAGAGAATTAAACAAAATTTAATTTGCGAGCAGAATTTTTTCCTACCTCGAAGAAATATCAAAGGAAACATCACACTTTACTTTCCAACTTGCACGTACTATTTGAGTTTGCGATAAGTCTTAATACAAAACGTGATAGTCTGAAATGCTCTTAAGTGATCAACACTCTTATTTTTAATTTATTTAATCTTTTCTTTTTTATCTTTATTTAGCTTTAATTGAAACGTTGGGCAGCCAACCTATTAAATAAATTTCGGACTCATTGGGTGGCTGGCCTGTTATAGTTGGCGACTCGTGGGACAGCGATAATTCTTGGACTTGGCAGGAAACGGTTAAGAAATTCAGACGTTTAGGTTTCGGTATGGATTACGTGATCAGCTTTTCCGTTGAAGAGGATTTAAAAAATAGTACAAAGCGAATTATTACTGTAAGTTGTTACTTTAAACTGCTTTGAAAGTTTTATTTTATAAATATCAAAATAGACGATAATACCAGGCCACATCTGCCAGTGGTTCTACAACAACACAAAAAAAGGCTGCTTGCTGGTAAATCAAAATCTGTAGAATCAAACATGTGTATGATAAAGAAAACAAACTTTATAATGATCAGCCCAATTACGAATAAAAATTCCGTGGGAGTTTTTTCACATTTCTGTTTCCTCCAATTATGAACGAAAATTTTGCACGATTTGTTTTATAATTTCCTTCTCTCCTTCACTGAAAACACTAAAGAAGGATCAACTCTTTAATTCAAACGAATAAGTTTGACAAAAATTGTACTTTTTTCTTTAATTTGAATTTACGTCAGATATAAATTCCGTGAGGCATTAGTTCCGTCAGACATAAATTCCGTGAGAATATTCATAATTGGGCTGGTTGTGTTTTCCCTTTCTCTAACATGACGTGTGAACAAAATTTGAACTAATTTGGCCCTTGTACTTGGACTTCCGAAACATGTAACAGGGACTAAAATTGGCAGAACGGGGTTTATCAAGGCTCACGGGAGGTTCTGTCCTACAGATCTCTTGGTGCTGATCATGGTTGAGGTGCCTACTTGCACTAACACGTTCTGTTTGTGTTTAAGGGGAATTAGTTTCCCTGATAGCTTTGGTGCATGCCGGATTTCGTGGGTTAAGAACTCCCCGAGGTACTGTTTTGCAACAAATATCTGTAATGTAAGGATCCAGGAGTGATGGTTAGATGAGTGAGTTGGTTAAGGGCTGATGTTCTTAATGGGCTATGGCCTACCAACTTATTGAGCCTTGTCTTCCATTAACTGTTAGGAAATTGCGTACAGAAGGGATTAAAGGGGTTCGAACACTTAAGCAAGGGGTTCGTCTGTAGGGCTACAAACTTATAGCGAAAACTTGCGAGCTGTCGTGAAAAATTCACCATGATCAAATTAGGGTAAGTTACGTCTAACTTTTAGACGTAACTTACTTAAGTCTCCTTTTTTTTTGGAAAATTGAAATAAATTCAATGGATTTTCAAATGTTCTTAGCCTAAATTTCCCACAAGTTTGTTAAAAAGCAGTTCAAATATTTGTTATCGCCCATTAATTTGAGAAAAACTTTTTGAAATGTTTAGTTTTAATACATAGTTTAGCGCCATCTAACAGGTGCTTAGCGCAAATCGCTTAAATTTTGCGTTTTCGATTTGAAAACGCCAAATATGTGAGAAACGTATAACATAAGAAGGTTTTGCGCTTTGAAATCGCCAAATAGGTGTTCTGGTAAACGAATATCTCTTAAAATTGGCGACTTCAACTCGCATGTGTATATTGAAGTGAACTGATTGAATTTGCTAAAACTAAACTTGCAAAAGAAAATATAATTATTCACAATATTTGCAAATAATTCGTTCAACTCAAGGTCCTTTTTTTTTTTTAATATTTAATGTATTTTTCAATATTTCTTCTTCCTTTCGAAGACTTCCTCAGGAAAATTTGTTTTTTTGTGTGTAAATTCAATACAACACTTGAATTGAATTTACACACAAAAAAACAAATTTTCCTGAAGAAGTCTTCCAAAGTAAGAGGAAATATTGAAAAATACATTAAATATTTTTAAAAAAAAGTACCATGAGCTGAACGAATTCGAAAAAGCATGGAAGTCTATGTGTTTTTGACAAATTTACGCAAAGAAAACGAAAGACAGCTGTGCTTATACCACTGCCGTATTAAAGCTATTTAGATTATAATGTTATTGTTTTCTATGATAAACATAGAGAAAACAAAAATTTAATAAACTTTGTGCAAAACGCTGTGACATTCGGGAATAAAACGGTATTAAACACCAATAAAATAGTTAGTTCATGTGTTCTTTTTGGCTGCACGATATTGAACATTGTGCCAGGACGCGTATACCGAGAAAAGCATAAAGGAAGCCTTGAAGTTGATTACCTTATGCGAAGACATGGGGATAAGAGAGGAACGCATTCTTTTTAAATAAGCTTCAACATGAGAGGATAGCCAAGCCGCAAAAATTCCAGAAGCCAAGCAAAATGTAAAGACGTCGCTTGTGCTGAAGTGAATGTAACACTGATTTTTCGGTCCCATTCTTGATTGGCATGTTTCCAATAAAAATAAAAAACAATATGAACATAAGATTATATACGAATATTATAAGAAATTTGAACATCAGACTGTGGTTATGGGTGTGTACTTTAGAAATATTGGAGATATTAATGCACTAGCCAGCAGTGATTACCCTTGAAGAACCCACCTTTAGATAGATGCTAAATGAAGACGCTATGACTACAGAGAAGCTCTCGAAAGGCATTCGTAAATTTGCTGTAGACGTCATTGTTTAGGAGAATCTAATTCGCAAACAAATAAAATAGTTGCGCCTTTTTTATAACGAGTGATTTTTTTGCTATTATCTTTTTGGCAACACTAGTTTTGACAGCTCACGCACGTTTTGTATCTTGTGTCACTGTCAAACATCTTCAGTTTGGTCTATAATTTAAGGATTTTTAAGGATTTGGGTGTGAAGCCTTATAAGATACAGCTGGTGCAAGAATTGAAGCCAAACGACCTACCACAATGCCAAATTTTTGGTGAATGGGCTCTTGAAAAGTTAGATGAAGATCCACTTTTTTTTATCGAAGAATTGTGTTCAGCGACGAGGCTCATTTCTGGTTGAATGGATACGTGAACAAGCAAAACTGCCGTATTTGGAGTGAAGAGCAGCCAAAAGCATTGCAAGAGCTACCAATGCATCTACAAAAAACAACCGTTTGGTGCGGATTATGGGCTAGCGGCATCATTGGGCCGTATTTCTTCAAAGATGATGCGAATCACAACCTTACTGTGAATGGTGAGCGCTACCGTGCGATGATAACAAACTTTTTTTGCCCAAAATGGAAGAGCTTGACTTGCATGACATGTGGTTTCAACAAGGCGGTGCCACATGCCACACAGCACGCGAAACAATGAACCAATTGAGAGGCGAGTTCGGTGAACAGTTTATTTCACGCTTGGGACCAGTCAATTGGCCGCCCAGATCGTGCGATTTAACGCCTCTAGACTATTTTTTATGGGGCTATGTTAAGGCTAATGTCTATAGCGACAAGCCCGCTTCGATTGACGCACTGGAAGCCAACATTGTCAACATTATTCGTGAGATACCGGCCGAAATGTTGGAAAGAGTATGCCAAAATTGGACTAAGCGGATGGACCATTTGAGGCGCAGCCGCGGCCAACATTTGCATGAAATAATCTTCAAACATTAAATTATATCGACCCAACTATCGATCCAAATAAATATTTCATGCATTTTTCTGAATTTTATGTGTTTTTATTTTTAAATTTCCGATAGTTCTTATAAAATCACCCATTATTATTTATTGGGACAGAGTTAGGCGTTTACTAGTAACTGAAATATAAATACATTATATCATAAACTTGTTTTTTTTATGTACGAGGAAGTAAAAGGGTTTCATACAATTAAAAAAAAAGATATTTAGTATTGCAGAATAAACAAAACCTATAAAAATGAAAAATAACATTCACAACAAATGTTTTTTCCACTTCATCAATAAATAAAATCAGCCATTGTGATTCTTATTTAAATGTAAGTTTTTCGAACTGTAACTCACTAATGGTTGATACCCTAAGGTTGTATTTGTAAGAATACCAGTAGCACAGTTCTGTACAGACAAATTTCGACTTAATTTGAAATAAATTTAAGTCATTTGAGATAATTTGATCAAACGAAAATGTTATTTGGCCTAAATGTGGAAACGTACTATTAAATAAAACAATTTTATTTTTTTTAGCCTAATAATACTCATAGCCCTAATAATTCACTCTTATTATTTCGATTTTGGTTGTAATTTTCAGTTGGATCAATCTTTGACTAGGCTGAGCCGGGAATACTTAGTGAAAGGGTTCAATGAGACTTTAGTCTCAGCCTACTATGACTATATGGTCGATGTGGCGGTACTGTTTGGAGCGAATAAAGAGGCAGCCAAAAGGCAATTAAGAGAATCTTTGCAACTCGAAATGGATCTGGCAAATGTAAGTTTGTTTTTAAAAACTAAAATTGATCAGTAACTTATATGTTTTTGAACAATTTAGATCTCGTGGCCGAATGAAAAAAGACGCAACTCCAATGATTTGTACAATTTGCGCACCGTAGCACAATTACAAGCAACTTATACTTATGTGCAGTGGGTAGACTACATAAATGCTCTTTTGCCTGATGGTCTCAAAATCGATGAAACTGAAATGATTAATTTGTCTGTGCCGAGTTTCTTTGATGATTTGGGCAAATTGTTGCAGCGCACAAATAAACGTGTCATCGCCAATTATATGATGTGGCGCATACACGCCTTCTCGGTGACCTTTTTGCCAGAAGAATTCCGCAAGCGACAGCTGCAATATGAAACTGCTTTGTCGGGCAGACAAGAACCAGAGGCCAGATGGAAAGAATGCGTTGATATTGTTTCGGGCAGGTAAGCAAGACTACACCTTGAAAAAGTAGTTCAGATTCTTAAGAGTTTAGTGTCAGACGTAAAGTTTCTTTTTTTAGTTTTAAGTTTTTCCAAACAAATTGTTTGATTTTTGATAGTTTTCATATCATTTTATGTGTGTACACACATTTTATGTGTGTACTTTTAACTTTTCTAAACATTGTAAATATGGCTCTTTCATTTTCATGTATTTTTTTCTGCCTTTCTTTCTTAATAAAAAAAATGCTTTATCCTACCCAGGTAGCACCAATACCAATCCGCCCTTGTATTACTAGTAGGTTTTTTTTCCAAGTTTTTATGAAGTAATTACGTAAATCAATGTATCGTACATACAAATACTCGTACATCTGTTATTAACATTCAAAATCAGATTTTATTAATCACGCTGAAGAAATCTGGGGCCAACAAAAATTGTCAGTTCACACGATTGTCAGATTGTTAGATGAAAAAATTGCCAGACATATTGTAAGGCATTGCCACTTATGTGTATCAACAACCATTTGTTTGGCAGTGCTGCCCATCAAACTTTTTTTCTGACAATGATGCCATTGTCAGGTGCATCAATTTTATACATCTGAAAATTAAAACTGAGCTTACAATACCAGCCAATTATCTGGCCGACTAAGAGTGTTCTCACGATTGTTAGATGCCTGACAACATTGTCGTCTTACAATTCATTGACAATGGTTTTTCTGACAACGCAGTGTCAGTGACTACCTATTGGCAGTTCACACGATTGTAATACATTTTCAAACAATTTTACTGGCCATATTGTAAGATCTGACAACCGTGTGTACGTAGCTTTACAAACATATATGTGCATATATGCTACTTGTACTAAAACATATGTTTGCTCTATTACAAAAATCTTGCACATATTTTAGCAGTTTCTTTACGTCAGCTTTTGAATGAAGGAATTATAGGCTTTTTTCACTGGCCAACATCTTCATGATATATATCATGGAAAAAAACTATTACAGAAAAAAATTAAAAAAAAACACACATGCAAATAATTGACACATGATATATAACGCTGCAGGAAATGTCAATAGTAAAACTATAGTGACTACCTATTGACGATGTCACCAGTACTACTGACAAATTGTACCCTTACAAATGCTAACTACTATTGACATTTAACACAGGCTTGTCCTCCGAAACCTACCAGTAGACTGCGTCAATACTGACTAGCTAGTTCTTGTGGGGCCATGTGGAGAAAATGTCAATAGTAAAATTGTGTTGACTTACTACTGACGCTATTACCGCACTGTGGGAAATGTCCATAGTAAAATTGTATTGATTTGCTATACGAGTAGACGCTATCACCACGTGTAGAAAATGTCAATAGTAAAACAAATAGTGATTGCCTATAATTATAAAATATTTAGCTAGTTTAGCACTTTTTACTTATATTTATCACTTTTTATTATTATTTTTTTTTTTATTAGAATTAGCTATTTTCTTGCGGCCACAGATAAATTTTAAAACCAAATGAAATTATTAACAAAAAATATTCTCTATCTATCAAAAACAAAAGACAAGGAAAAAATTTATTGACAGTGTCACCAGAAAGACACCATAAATGTTGACATGGATACACTTAACCCCATACTTCCTTCAGGGAAATTATCAATTTTTTGTATTTCTTTCAAAACAAATGACGTTTTTCCAGTGATGCCACAAGAAATAATCGAAAGATGTTGAATGGAATAAAATGAGATAGGAACATTTTAAAATGCTGGTTTTTAGAACAATGTATTTAATATGAGAAGATGTTAACATTTTCAGAAAATGATGGCAGATATAGATGTTGATCAGTGTAAAAAGCCGATTAGTGTATACGATACGTCACGAAATTCTGTTCGATATGAAAGCATACTCGATCACGTGTGCGGTAATGCGGCCCCTGGTCTTAAAGAAAGATCGAGCTTTATTTTAAAAAATTGATTACCTATAATCATATCATAGATAAATGTAGTTCTTAATATATACAAAAAACTTAACCTTTTAAGTATGTGTAGAAAAACTAAACAACAAATTAATTTATTTTAAATATTTTTTTATTTCGTTTATTTTCATACGCCACACGTTTTAAAAATTAATTTTGGAACCTAAAATTGAAAAAAATCCCATTCACCTGCTTTAAAACACAAAAATACATATTTTTTACGCGACACGTCAAAAAAAAAATCACCAAATAACATTCAAAACAAATTACTTCACCTCAACGTCCATCAAATTCAAACGTTGCAACGAATTAATCATATTATTATGCTTTTTTGAAACATTTCATCAACAAATCCAAAACTCCTTTTGAATACATAAAAACACGAAAAAAAAAAAAAAAACGCAGCTTATCGATTTCGGTGGGATCTCTTTACGTGCGCAAACACTTCAAACAAGACTCCAAGACCGTGGCCTTAGAAATGGTGGATAGTATACGCAGTGTGTTCAGTGAAATACTAGACGAAGTAGAATGGATGGACGCCATGACGAAACAGGAAGCCAAGAAAAAACTACACGCCATGACCACCCATATTGGTTATCCGGACGAGATGTTGGACAATGAAAAATTGGCGAAATATTATCATAAATTGGAAATCCATCCGGACAAATATTTTGAATCATACTTAAATATGAATATTTTCGATACCGATTATTCCTTTAACAAACTGAGACAGCCAGTGAACAAGACCGACTGGATTAGACACGCCCGGCCAGCTGTTGTAAACGCTTTCTATTCGTCAATTGAAAATAGTATACGTAAGTGTCATTTATAAACTTTAATGAATTTAATTTTATCCCAATATTCTTCGATCTTCTTATATATTAAATAGTTTTTAATTTTGCAGCTTAAGATCTTTTATGTTTTTTATAAAAAGTAACGGTTTTTATTTTATTTCCGATGTTTCGATAACAGTTTGTTATCAACCTCATTAAATTAATTTTCCTGAGGATTATAACAAACTGTTCTCAAAATATCGCAAATAACATAAAAACCCGTTACCTTTTGTAAAAAAAACATAACAGCTGCAAAAATATAAATTATTTAAACAATGAATATGGCCGACTTGCTAAATGCAAGTTGCAATGCATAATGTAAAAAAATGCGTATGCAATGCTAAACATGTCGTAAGTACAACCTTGCGTTGTAGAGAACTTTTTTGCATTTTATCGGCATTTAGGAATGTCGCTTATGCTTAGAGAAATTTTCAAGTCGCTAAATCTTACAAGACGAATAAATTTAATATCTTTCTTACGATGTGGGCGCCGGTTGCAGTTCCCTGAAACGGAGGTTCCTAATACAAGCAATTTACCCAATTTTTACATATTGATATACACACAATTTTATTCATGTTCAGTAAGGGAATATGCTAATTTAGATAATAAAGAAATTCGTGGTTTCAAAAAAAAAAAAAAAAAAAACCACAATTTAAAAAAAATAGTTATTAACCGGCTATTTTTAATACAATAAAAAAAGTCGTATATGATATTCACCCTTCTACTGATAGCGTGCGTTGTTTTTTAGACCATTGTGTTTAATATAGGTACAATCCCCCAAAAGAATCATCTGATGATTATCTGACGAGTAACGATAAGAAAATCTACCACTTTTTATTTCTTTTTTACACATTTTTTGAAACGCTCGTCATTAAATAATGGAATGTTTGTTAGACTGCCTTTTGCTGTTTTCTGCCTGAATCAGACAATGATCACCAGCGTTGTCAACTCTGAAATTTCAAAACGCACCAAAATGGGGGAAAAAGCGTGTTATTTCAACAAAAACGCACCGAATTTTGAATTTTTTTTTGTCATTTTTGAAAAACCATTTAGTATTACAAAAAGTACGATAATAAAACAGCCTTTTCGATCAGTAGCTAGAATTCGTGTTTGTCAAACTTGGCCTCTAGTGCGATTCTGTTACAATTATTAAGACAATGTTATATTTACAATAAATATAACTATATTTTATGAAATACAAATGCTGAATAATACAGCAATATTGTTTAATTATATTCGCTGTCGACTTGAAATCATATGTTAGTTTTACTGCCTATTTCCGGTATACAAAAATACAGCTGCTTACCGTCGTTAAAATTATATTGCAGGAGCGTGCAATCGTTAGTGCAGAGGATGAAATACATATGTGGAAGAAATTTACGATTATCGGATCATTAAAAGTTACAGAATGGCACAACAAGTCATCACACTCTACTAACAGCAATTCTATCAAATACAATATAAATTTCGCAACGTTTCGTGAATTTTATGTTCACTTCTTCAGGGGATTTTTGTCTATTTTAAAAAGAAAGTTTTTTATGAAATTACATTAATATCTTAAGTAGAAAACAATATTTTAGAAACTTACATTTTTGTGTAGTTTTGCATTTTTATTGACATAAAAAAAAGTTAGGCCTCACCAAAACAAATAACTAAATACGTTGGCCAAAAATATTATTACTACAATTATACAATATAAATTTCATTTGTGTTTCCGTAAGATTGACGGGTATGATTAAAGCCGTTTTCTTTTTAAATTCTCAATAATTTATTTAGATTGTTGGAATATAAAGTTGAAAGTTTCACAGTAAATGTTTCTGTGTACATACATGTTTTTTTTTTACTTTCTTCTCCTGCAAAGTTGCAAGTCTATTAGTTAGGGCCTTTCTATACGAGATCAATGCTATTTTCTCATTATATTTTAATTCTAATAATAATATTCAATTGTCGGTATTAAAATATCTTTAAATATTTTTTCAGAATTCCCCGCTGGTATCCTGCAGGGTCACTTCTTCAATGGCCAGCGGCCCAAGTACATGAACTATGGTGCCATTGGTTATGTTATCGGCCATGAAATTACACACGGTTTTGATGATCAAGGTCGCCAGTTCGATGTTGAGGGCAATTTAATTGATTGGTGGCAACCTGACACCCAAAAGGCTTATTTGGAAAAAGCCAAATGTATAATTGAGCAATATGGCAACTATACAGACAAACAAACTGGACTGAATGTAAATAAAATACATGAATGGAAACTAAATTTGTTGAAATCATTATTATTTTCTAATTTCCAGCTGAATGGCATTAATACTCAAGGAGAGAATATTGCCGACAATGGAGGCATTAAGGAATCATATTTGGCCTATAACAAATGGGTGGCTAAAAATGGCGAAGAACCCAGTTTGCCCGGCTTAAGTTATACACCCAATCAAATGTTCTGGATATCGGCTGCCCAGACCTGGTGTGCTAAATATAGAACAAGTAAACTTTTTATTTATTTTTATAAATTAATAACAAATTTTTTTATTTTTTATTTGTAGAAAGTTTAAAAATGCGGATCATCACTGGTGTTCACTCTCCCAATGAGTTCCGCGTTTTGGGCTCTTTAAGTAACATGAAAGATTTTTCTAAAGATTTCCAGTGTCCTGAGGGCACGCCCATGAACCCTGTGCAGAAATGTGAAGTTTGGTAGATTCACCGCAACTTTTTTAACTATTTCCTTTTTTTATTGTAAACGGTTTTAAATTTTCATTAATTTTCATTTTTGTTAGTAATATTTTTCTTTTTTTTTGTTTTGTATCGAACAAATGTGCAATTCTACAGATTATTTTGTAGTTTTTTTTTATATAAGTATGTATATTTATATTGCAAAACATATTTTGTATTTATTTCTTGTTGAAAATTAAAAAAAATTATTGATTAGAAGCCATAAGTTTTAATTAAAGCGAAAACCAATCATTAAAAAAAACAAATCTGTAAAAAAAAATTTATGTAACATTAATAAAAATGTATAAATACTATTATTTTACTAATGATATAATAAAAGTTTGTGTTATTTTCTTAGCAGAAGTAGGAAAAAAAGAAATGAAAAAAAGCTTAGTGTACTCGTATGATCCGGAGTTATTGATAGCGGAATTTTTTTTTAAATTAAAAATAATTCTTGGCGATGGCCGGATTTTAACTGTTGTGAAAAATATACTTAGCCCAATTACTTTCTAAAAATACTTCCTAGCAACAAAGACTGGTTTAAATTAAATTAAATTTTCATGAAAAAATCGTATTAGACTATCAGCCAGTTCGTCAATGTCGAAAGGATAAGTTTATTCGATGTTGTGAAACATGAATTACATATTATCGATCGAATGACTTCTTGCACTCTCAGCTAAAAACGGAAATCAGATAAAAACGGAAATCACTTTTCTTTCGCTTAGAATGCAAATAAACCTACTGTTCATTGTAACCACCAGGGCTGGGCAGTAGAGCGTCTCGCCATATAGGCAAGAAAAAAAAAGTTCGCCGTACACCACCGAATACGAAGTAATGTTGTAAGACATTTTCAAAAAAATTTTTTTTAATTTTTTTTGCCGAAAGTAGGGGTCGCCAAAATAAATTTTTCGTTATATCTTCGGCATTTACAGTCGGATCTCAAAGTGTGATATATCGATGTTTTTGTCTCAAAGAGACCAATGTTTGGCTTTAATAGTCAATGGTATTTTGTATCCCGTTCTAGTATTTACCCACCAGATCTCATTTTCTACCACCCTAATGTACCACCCTAATAGCAGAAAATTAAAGCCCGCAAAAAATCATTAAACTTTTGTTAAAGAAGTTTTTCGATAGTTCCAACAGAAGTGTTAAAAAAATATAATTTATGTTTTTTGCCGAATGTAGGGGTTGACTTTTTAAACAGTTATCATATATTCGGTATTCACGGTCAGATTTTATAGTATTATATATCGATGTTTTTGCCTAGTATCTTCTTTTTTAAATAGTGATACACTCTTTTCGAACTTACCATAATATCTGTACCAATACAATAAAAATTCAAAGATCTGTGTATATTAAAACAATTTTATATAATCATATTTTGAAATGACCCAAGTTGGCTATATTTTTCACGGCTTTCGAGCTTGGAAAAAATGTGGCCTAGGCGTTGCTCATCGGTAACAGCCATGGCAGACTCATGTACTACATGAACAAAACGCTCGGTGTTTTGAGAATGGCACGGATATTCTGTGAAATTAATTAAGGTTAGTCAACAAAACTATCAAACAAAGTTGTTTTTCTTGTGCTACCTGGTATCTCGATTATTTCTTTTGAAAACTGTAATGCTTCCAGCTGGTCTTGCATATAGAACTGCAAGCACCCAGCTTTCGAATTCTACCAGCGTTATGCCGAAGATGTAAAAAGAAATTAATAACATCACCCTTAGTTGGTAATTTAGTGTTGTTTAGTTCACTGATAGTAAAAGACATTTTTTAGTTTATTTAAATTAATTCTTGACACGACACGATTAAATATTGATAATTCCAACAGATATTTCATGGATAATACAAAAATAAATAAACTATGAGAGTAATAACGGTACTACTTCCATTATTAGAGGATTTAAACTAACTCGAATTTACTTAATCTTCCGTTAACGTCTAACCGAAAGATGGATTTCCGGGTATAAAATTTTGTACGACAAATTTCAAATCAATTTCAAATCAATTTAAAATCACATTTCCTAGGCTCGACAAAAATCATGAATTTTTTTCTTATAGATCTACCGGAATTATGGAAATATTTCACAAGAACAGCCTTAACTATTAGAACGGTTATATTGAGGTCAATGAATATTAAAGATGACCATTGGCCTCCTCGAGACAAAAACATCGATATATCGCACTGTGAGATCCGACAGTAAATACAGAAAATCTGACAAAAATACTCAAAAAGGTAACCCCTACATTCGGCAAAAAACATAAATTGTATTTTTTAACAGTTCCGTTGGAAATATCGAAAAACTTCTTTAACAAAAGTTTAATGATTTTTTGCGGGCTTTAATTTTCTGACAATAGGGTGGTACATTAGGGTGGTAGAAACTGAGATCTGGTAGGTAAATACTAGAATGAGATATTTGAGGTTAATGACTATTAAATCAAAATATTGGCCTCCTCAAGACGAAAACATCGATATATCACACTTTGAGATAGGACTATAAATGTCGAAGATATAACGAAAAATGTGGTTTGGCGACCCCTACTTTCGGCAAAAAAATTAAAAATTTTTTTTTCAAAACTGCCTTGCAACAATACTTTATATTCTGTGGTGTACGGTGAACTTTTTTTTTTCGAGACGCCCTACTGGGCAGCATTTGAAATACTTGTATTTGAAATACGTATTTGAAATACAAATACGTATTTTGTATCTGTATTTCAAATACACGACCTGAAAGTATTTAGTATTTTGTATTTCAAATACATGTAGCTCAAAAATACATTTTTACAAAATGCATTTATTTATTATAATAAATTGAAAACAAGTTATTTCACAAAAGCTAAAACTGCTAGAAACTACAACCATTAAAATGTTTATCATTTTGCAATACTACAATGTGGCTTTCATTTATACAGAGCTAATACATTTTACACTAATCGGGTGATATCAGTAAGAATTTCTGTATATTTTCCACCAGCTTTTTATTTACAGGGAAATAATTTTTATTATAGAAAACTTTAGGCTGCGAGAACCAGATTAGATCCACTGCAATATAATACTTTGAGGCATTTAAGTTGTATTTTAACAAAATTAATGGAGAGCTTGGAAATAAGATTTAATGAGTTTCTCATGCTGACACCTGGAGGAAATAGAGCCATATCGGTGTCATGTTTCCATCCTAGTTTCAAAATTAGCTGATTGCCAGAAAGCATCTCAGTAAAAGAGAGGCAAAAAATTCAAAATCTTGCAATAGATACCATGGAGAAAAATTGCAAAAAAAAAAAAAAACGTGAAACCATGACTGGATGCAGAAGAAGTAGTAGTTGAGGTAAAGATAATGAAGATTTTATTGTTGTTTTGGGCAATACAGTGATCAACCTCGTAAATCAAATTTGGAACTTGAGCTTATCAGTTTTCAAAATGATAAAAACAAGGAACTTGCTATTCTGGAAAACTATCCAAGTATCAAAAATAAATGCATTTATAGAATTTGACAGCAGCTTGTACTCCTCAGGACCTGTAGAAGGATTATTGTTCGTCGGATGACTGATTGAAATATCTAGTTTTTCTTAAAGGAAATACTTGTTTTGCCGAATGAATTTTTTATTTACTATCTATCAAATGCTAAATATTAGGTTTGTTCCCTTAATTTCTTAGCAAGTTTAGAACAATCATATGAATATACAACTTAGTTTAAGTGTATATGTAAAATAAAATATGTATCTAAAGCCAGACATTTTTCTGAGACCAAATTACAAAAATGTATTTGTATTTTGTAGTTGTATTTTGTATTTGAAATACACAACTTAAAAGTATTTTGTATCTTGTATTTAAAATACACTACTGTAAAGTATTTTGTATCTTGTATTTGAAATACACTCATGGAAAGTATTTTGTATCTTGTATTTGAAATAGATAATCTGTGTATTTTGCCCAGCCCTGGTAACCACTGTGCACTTTAGCTGCAGCTATTTTTTGATTTGGGTTTTTTCTAACTTTATTCTATGCGAACGATGTGTCAAAATTCAATTAAAATACATAAGTTCATGCGAACGAACAATAGTGACATAGACAATCCCAAATTCAATCGAATTTGAGTGACTAGCTTTCTCTCGCATACATTTTCATTCGATATCGTCGAACAGACTGTATATCTTGGGTATATATGAACCGATATCGGAAATTATCATTTTCTGTATTTCAGTAACCTTCTTTTATAACCAAAACAGTTTTTAAGCCAAAAATTTTTTTTTTTGTGGAAAAATCGGTTTAGACTATATTTCCGTATATGTGGACCAATATCGGAAATTTTCATTTTGTGTATTTGTTAAGCTCCTTATGTATAAGCTCATTATGTAAGTTTTTCCCAAAATTTTTTTAACTTTCTTTGTGTTGCAAACACTAATTTTCACAAACTGTATAACTTTGGGAGGTTCGAGTCATGGTGCAATTAACCAGGTGGCATCACTAGCGCAAGTGATAATTTTTTGTTTCATAAACTTATGGGTATCAAAAGTTGTTTATGCTTACACAAATTGAAGTGAAAAAAAAAAAATTTAAACAGTTTGAAAAAGTGCAAAAGAAGCGCAATAAAAAACTTTTCAAAAATATTTTAATTGTTTAAAAAGCGTTGAAAACAACTTATGAAAACAGTTATATGAATTTTCTTCCTTCATTTTCTTTATATAAACTTTTCATTCTTCATTTTCTTCTTTCTTTTGAACATGTTTTTATGGTGTCCAGGATTTTTACGCAAACAAAATATTATGTATGTAGTACAACAACTCCTTATGCTGCCACCTGATAATTGCACCATGGTTCGAGTCAAACGTCCGCATTCATAACTCTATGTTGTATATCAAAATATAAATTTGTATTTGTTGTATATTAAAATATAAATTTTTGAATGTTGTAAAGCAAAATTCGTTATCTTAAATGCCCAGCGAAAGTTTGAACCAGTTTTTAAAATAATTATCACTAATCTCTATTTCCATATCTCTATTAAACTTAACTATAAATTCCGTCTACTTTTAATTACCATCATAAGCTTAGCACGTGTGTTTGTTAATAATAAACCCCAAAATTAAATAAACATCATCCTAAACTAATCCTAACCACTAAAAACTATTACTTTTTAGTGTCTGGTTGCGTTAGTAACAAATCCCAAAACAATATTTTACAGTACAAATATATATTCCCGCCATCATTAACTAATTCTAACTACGAATAACTGTAGTTATTCAACGTTAACAGCTGTGTTTGTTAATAATAAACCCCGAAATTAAGTTTTGCCAAATAAATATATATCATAAACTAATTTACTCCTACTTCCATCTACGAGTACTAACAGCTGTAGTTATCAAAAGTTAGCATTAAGCTAAATATATATCATCATAAACTAATTCTGTCACATATATCGTCGGGTGGTTATATTTTAAGGGCCGATGTTGAATGTGAACCTCATCTAAATGTAAAGTTTTTTGCTGCATTTTTCAATATCAGATTAACTCATTTTGAGCCATTGAAAGACGAATCGAGCAACGCATTAAAATTACTCAGACTTATTATGAAAATGGGCGTTAAAATCAAAATGCATATCGTGCAAAAGGAAAAAAATGTTCAAAAACTTGAGCAAACCGGGTCTGTAGGAGATGTGAAAACACCAGTCCATGCTCGTTCTGCAGAAAATATTGCTGCTGTTCGCGATAGTGTGGCTGAAGAGCCGACTATCTATTGCTTGCCAGATCAGTAGTGCAATTCTGTAACTTATATAACGATAATCTAATCGTTAAAATAATTATAACGATATTTTATCGAATTTGCTATGTTGTAACATATTTTGAACGATATTCGCTGTCGATCAAAATCAGCTGTTAATTTTAATGCCGATTTTCGATATCTTAAAGACAAAAGATTTCTTGCTATTTATTCAATCGTTAAAGTGTATTTTTCTAAAATTGTGCATCCAGGAAAAAAAGTGCTAATAATCTGATTTTTAAGACATAAAAATATTTATAAAATACATAAATAAATACGTAAAATATTTATTAAATACATTTTCAAAAACAAACATTTTAGTATAATTTTTTAACCGGTAAATTGTGTTTTGTGTTGAAATAGCTATTGAACGTTTGTCATTCGGACTTGCAAAGGATGAAACAAGTTTGAGCGCTTCAAGGGATAATCAATGTGTTCATCGGGAGTTGGACAAATCCTTTGAGTTGACAGGTAATGAATTTAAAAAGTTGAATTGATTATCACCAGCCTCAGTTGTGGTCATTCTGAACGTACAGAAATTAGTACATACATATATAAACGAATAAATCAATCGTATGAACTCATATTTTAATTTACTTATCTTATTACAAATTAAATAATATTCATTGTCACTTAAAAACTAAAATCACAACAAATAAAATCAAATTTATTGTTTTTTCGTCTCTTTTTGTGGTTTTCGCTTCTTTCTGGCAGAGATGCCACGTGATGTTTATATGAATGAACAGAAAAATACAGCTGTTTACCATCGTTAGAATTAAGTTGCAGAATCACTCAATCGTTAGTGCAAGCGATGAAATTTGATGACAAAAGTTGCGATTATTGGATCGTTAAAAGTTAGAGAATCGCACTACAGATCAGATTACCATCCATACAAACAACCCACAAACAAAATTTTAAAAACCCTTCTTTTTTACAGAATATCCTTAAAAAAAGGCCAGGGATGGCAGTCCTTGTGCAAATTCTATATACAGTTCGACGCGCCTTAAATAAATCTTTCTTATGATACAACAAGCTTATATTGTAGCAAAATTATGACCATGTGGAATAAACTTTTTTAAAACTAGAACCAACTCGATTGTAATTGAAAAATTTTTTGCTTTGCGTTTCAAGAAATACAACAGCTTTAAATATTAGCAAAACGTTGACCAACGAGAGTCAGGAGTCAGTTTTTTTGTCTGCAAAGCTATGTAACTCATTCTTATGAAATTTAAATTATATTACAGCCAGTTTACCAATCTCGATAGCGTGCTTGCGTTCGCAATCTAAGCGAAAAAAAATTTATTTGGGTTTTTTCTATGTGAAATATGTGTCAAAACTCAATCAAAATACATAAGAATATGCGAACGAATAATAGTGAGATAGACAAATCCAAATTCATTCGAATGTGAGTGACTAGCTTTTTTTCGCATTCATTTTGTTTCGAAATTGGTAAACTGGCTGTTAAATACATGCGTCGAAAAAGAAACGCAGTCTTTAGTGGGTTAAGCTAAAATACTGGTCAGGGAGGTATTTATTTCCTCTCCTGAGCTGGGTAACCTGCATTGATGAAATTAAAAGCAAAAGTAGGTAAACAACGGTTTGTTCAAAAGAATGTACTTTTATAACTAGGGTCGAGCAGCTTTTGTGGTTGTTGATGGCTATGAATGGAACAAGAGCAGAAACGATGAAAGTTCGCCGCAAATCCTCCACAGAATTAGCATAAATTAAAAAAAAAATCTAAGGCCCGTATTTACTTAAATCGATTAAAGAATAAAATATGCTAATTTAGCATTTTTATTTCAAACAACCCACAAAAAAATTTAAAAACAATTCTTTTTTACAGAATATTCTTAAAAAAAGGCCAGGGATGGTAGGTCTTTGACAAATTCTTTATACAGTTGGACGCGCCTTAAATAAATCTTTCTTATGATACCCATATCGTATATCTTGGTAAGGAAGCAGATTCTCAAATTGACAAAACATACAAACATATACCCTGTTTCAAAATGGTCCAGCTCACGAGAGATTAAAGCTGGAGCCAAAATATTTTAGATTTCGTCATAAATAATACTAATGTTCATTTTAAAGGGGGTACACCTTGCACGAATTTCGCTTCCATACAACTTGAGCCGCTCTAATATTTACTTATATATCGTTAGTGTCGCATTTTCCCTGAATCGAACTTTTTTAGGGATTCTACTACGTTTCACTAAATATACAGCGTCACAAAAATTTAATTAAATAATTTTGTCAATATCGTTTTTACAACCAATTGAACAAAAAAATTACTTGTAGATGAATCTAGGTATACAGTTTCCATTATGGTTTTTCCTTTTCCTGTAAAATTGCCATTATGTTTGTTAGGGCCTTTCTGCGTGAGACCAACGATATATGACAGTTGACCGAATTGGTAACAGAATTACGGCCATTTTCTTAAACATTTTTTATGTTTATTAAAATCTGTAATAAACAACAATTATTTTTTATGAATGCGGCCGATAGTATATGATGATATATACACAGAAAGAAATGTTTTTCGTGTTCAATAACGAAATTCGTTGAATCAATTAATAAATTGTTTGAATGCGGACCTGGGGGCTAACTCTCCATTGCGATGCGAAAACAAGATCGATGCGAAAGGTAGATGGAATAAGAGTATAATTTGGTATTCTGTGCTGTTTGCGCAAACTTTTTTGCGAAATAGTTTAAAAATAAAGTAACACTGGTATCACGAAATAAACAATAGCGTAGAATGATAAAATAAAATGAGCGAAAGGAAAAATTAAATGCGAAAAGAAAATACGAAAACGCAATACAGGGTAACAATTCTTCGATTTTTCTTTCGCATCGCAATAGGGAGTAACCCCCTGTAAAGGAATTCATGGATTCAAACAAAAGTTTAGTAAAATAATTATTGATCGAAAAAAACCATTTTTTTAAACAACAACAAAATACGATATCCAAGGTTAGTTTTTTGATATTTATGTATATGTATACAAATTATTTTTCAGACAAAAATTTTGCTGATTTTATTTTTACTATAATTTTTTCTGTGTAATAATTCGGCAAAACTTTATTGTGGCGTTTTTTATTAACAAATACAGCTGCTAACATTTGATAATTGCAGTTGTTAGTAGATAGAATTATTGCCAGACGTAGTTTATGATGTTATTAATTTAATACTTGTATATGGCTTGATATGCATATAAGTATGTGTGCGTATTTATTTAGTAGTGTTAGCTAACGAGTGATTTTTTTGCTATTATCTTTTTGGCAACACTAGTTTTGACAGCTCACGCACGTTTTGTATCTTTTGTCACTGTCAAACATCTTCAGTTTGTTCTATAATTTAATCATGAATCGTCTTACAAACGAACAACGCTTGCAAATTATTGAATTTTATTACCAAAATGCGTGCTCTGTTAAGAAAGTTCATCGCGCGCTTCTTCCATTTTATGGTCAGTTTAATCGACCTACTGAGGCTTCTATTCGGACTATTGTAAAAATATTTCGCACCAAATTTACATTGTTGGACATTAAACCACCAACACGCTTACGCAGAGTGCGAACTGAAGAAAATATCGCAGCCGTATCGGCCAGTGTTGGTGATGACCGTGAATTATCGGTTCGGCGCCGTTCGCAGCAATTGGGCCTCTGTTACTCCACTACGTGGAAAATTTTGCGGAAGGATTTGGGTGTGAAGCCTTATAAGATACAGCTGGTGCAAGAATTGAAGCCAAACGACCTACCACAACGCCAAATTTTTGGTGAATGGGCTCTTGAAAAGTTAGATGAAGATCCACTTTTTTATCGAAGAATTGTGTTCAGCGACGAGGCTCATTTCTGGTTGAATGGATACGTGAACAAGCAAAACTGCCGTATTTGGAGTGAAGAGCCGCCAGAAGCATTGCAAGAGCTACCAATGCATCCACAAAAAACAACCGTTTGGTGCGGATTATGGGCTGGCGGCATCATTGGGCCGTATTTCTTCAAAGATGATGCGAATCACAACGTTACTGTGAATGGTGAGCGCTACCGTGCGATGATAACAAACTTTTTTTTGCCCAAAATGGAAGAGCTTGACTTGCATGACATGTGGTTTCAACAAGAAGGTGCCACATGCCACACAGCACGCGAAACAATGGACCAATTGAGAGGCGAGTTCGGTGAACAGTTTATTTCACGCTTGGGACCAGTCAATTGGCCGCCCAGATAGTGCGATTTAACGCCTCTAGACTATTTTTTGTGGGGCTATGTTAAGGCTAATGTCTATAGCGACAAGCCCGCTTCGATTGACGTACTGGAAGCCAACATTGCCAACATTATTCGTGAGATACCGGCCGAAATGTTGGAAAGAGTATGCCAAAATTGGACTAAGCGGATGGACCATTTGAGGCGCAGCCGCGGCCAACATTTGCATGAAATAATCTTCAAACATTAAATTATATCGACCCAACTATCGATATCCAAATAAATATTTCATGCATTTTTCTGAATTTTATGTGTTTTTTTTTAAATTTCCGATAGTTCTTATAAAATCACCCATTATAAGCATAAAATAATTAAAGTTTTTATAATTCCATTTTCCTTCCCAGGTTTATAACATTATGTGTTGAGCCGTCCTATGTGTGTTTTTACACAAAAGTGTGCAAGTATGTGTGTATCATACTAGTGGATTCTGCTGCACACTAAATCTACTGTCGTTCCTATTGCCGCTCCTGGTTGTGTGAGTTTTTGCCGTTTTGTATATAAAACCGTTGTTTCGTTCTTCGCTAAACTTCAGTTATTCGCTGTCATTCAGTGTTTTGAGTGCATTTGAATAAATAGGAACAAAAACTTAACCAGAAACCGTTATAAAGCTAATAAATACAGCCAGTGTGTGCGATTGTTAGAAAATATATCTAACGGCAGTTTTTGTTGAAATAGCGAGTGGTTAAATTAACGTGTTCGTTTTTTGCTTTTAATATTAAATCTGAAAAAGATACAAGTTATTGTGATTCTTTATAGTGAATTAATTATTCATATTCAGCTGTGAAGTGTCAAAATTACGCAAAACTTTATCCAAGAGCTTATAAAGTATTCACTTTTATTATGCAGCCAGTTACCAAGTAAGTTTTCGATTTTAACTCGCTGTATACATATGTCGTTTTTGTATTTTTTTTAAATAAATACTTATATTGTTTTAATGTATATAACTTATCAAAAATTATTTGGTTGATTCAACTACAATTGCTTTTAGTGAAATTTTTTTATTAACTATTTTGAAAGCTAGCGAAAAGAATACAAAAATTTTTCTGAAACTATTTGTATCGAATTTTAATCTATATTAATATTATAAAGAAGAAAAATTTGTATATTTCAGCCATGTTCCGAGAACGCGCATTCTGAAACCGCAATGCGTTTTGAAAAGCGCTTAATTGATTTTTAGGTGTTCTGAGGAACGCGCGTTTTACTGGCGTTTAGGAGTTTTTTCCGAAATAATACAACATGTGTTTTACATACGTATATATGTATGTATGTGGTAATAATATAAAACGAAAAAAAAATTGACAACAAATAGAAAAATTGTTCAATTTAGAGTCTGAACACAATGTAACGATAATTTATTGGGGTGCGGTTTTCCATACGAATTTGAAGTAAAAAATCGCAGTGCGGAGTGGCATGAAATTAAAATTTATTTTATTATTTTGGTTTTTATTCGACCTCTATTTCTTAATTAATAACAAATATTATTGCCCTGAAGAAGCTATCCGAAGGAAAGCGAAATATTGGCATACATATTAAAATAAATAAGCAAAAAGGACCTTAAAATTAACGAAATACTACTTAATTTATTTTATTTTCATTGCGAACTTTTTTATTCTATAAATTTTTGACTCTCTTTCTCTTTCCGATGTTGTCATAGTTTTTAAATAATTGGCGATTTTCACGACAATAAAACATGATTTGAAAGTTTATAAATTTTTCTTGTAATATGTAAAAGTTTAAAAAATATATTACCGGTAGAAGAAAAAATTGCCAGTAATGAAAAAATTATCGAAAAAATTAAGAAGTATTTGCAGTCGGGAAATTACAAAAACTTTCAGGGTGAATAAGATATGTCATATTAATGTGTTTGCCACCAAGCAAAGAGGAATGCCAGTTTTTTTATAAAAAGAAAATGATGTTTGGGACCAATCGGTTATATTCGGATTAGCCACAATTCATTCCATATTTCTTCGCATGTTTCATAAAAAATCTTCCTTATTTTGGCTATTCTAATTTTATATGCTGAATTCAAAACTTGTATTCTGCAACTGAGCAAGGTTGCTTAATGAACAGTTATAAAAAATTAGGCTTGGGGAAGACTTAATTAACATTATACATTATAAGTTCTACTTACAGTAAGGTGAGTTATAATCGGGGCTAAGTGGTTTTCCAAATGAATGTTTTTCCAGTTTCGGTTTAAGTAGAGAAACCAGCATCTTGCTTTTAGAAATACTGATTCTAATCGCTAGATAAATATGCTCCTCATCTTGGCTTTCAATTTGCTGCAAGCATGTTTTGAAAAATCCATTCATATCCGTTGGTACATCAGTGGGTCTTACCCATCATCTCCTGATAGAATGGGTCGTGGTTTCAAATTCCACATGTAAAACCAAAGTGGCTTCTACCAAATTAAACATTTTTTAAGAGCTACATATTTTTTATTTACTGCCATTGAAAAATACTTAACACAAACAGTAAATTTTTCTTAAATTTTACATAAATGTATGCACAAATAAATTAATAAAAGTGTACACTAATAATGACAAGTATTGCCGTTGCCGTTGTATTATGTTTATTTTTCTCTTCCGCAACGGGAAATCGCACCGCACCGCAAACATTGAGTTTAGACTCTTAGTTTTCTTAATGAAAATGTGTAAAATTCTTTAAACTTTCTATTGAAATAAAAAGAAAACATATTAAATTTTAATAGTGAATAATTGTATTGCCTTTTGCAATTTCAGTTTTAGCAAATTCAATCAGTTCACTTCAATATATACATGCGAGTTGAAGTCGCCAATTTCAAGCGATATGCGTTTTCCAGAACACCTATTTGGCGATTTCAAATCGTAAAACCATATATCTTGCGTTATACGTTTCTCAGGACACCTATTTGGCGTTTTCAACTAGAAAACGCTAAATTTAAGCGATTTGCGTTTCTCAGAACATGCATGTTTGTGACAGATAATCTGTGATGGTAACTATCATGATATAAAAAATATTTTTTATATCATGGTAACTATTAATATATATATATGTATATATATATAATAATATATATATATATATATATATATATATATATATATATATATATATATATATATATATATATATATATATATATAGGGTGTTTTTTTAAGCTAGATAGAACTTTAAATTGTAAAAAGTAACACAAAAAATTAAATTTTGATGAAAATTTTTTTATTTGTTTCAGTATACTCTGACAAATCATCATGAATAGACTCACGCTTGAACAACGCTACGAAATTATCCAAATTTACTTTGAAAATCAGTCGTCGATTCGCGCAACTTATAGACGACTTCGTCATTCAGCGATGAGGCGCATTTTTGGCTTAACGGGTTTGTTAATAAGCAAAATTGCCGCATATGGAGTGAGACCAATCCACAAGAGACCCTACAGACTCCATTACATCCAGAAAAATGCACTGTTTGGTGCGGTTTTCATGCTGGTGGCATCATCGGACCTTATTTCTTCAAAAATGAGGCCGGAGCTCGCGTTACGGTCAATGGAGATCGTTACCGCACCATGATCAATGATTTTTTGTTTGAAAATATGGATGACATTGATCCGGAGGAGATGTGGTTTCAACAGGATGGCGCTACGTGCCATACGGCGAACGCAACCATCGACTTACTGAAATCAAAATTTGGCGATAAGTTGATTTCGAGAAATGGACCTGTCAATTGGCCTCCAAGGTCGTGCGATTTGACACCTCTCGATTATTTCCTGTGGGGCTACGTGAAGTCACTGGTTTATGCTGATAAACCAGCAACAATTGACGCCTTGGAGGCCAGCATTGTTCGTGTTGTTCGTGACATACGGCCAGCAGTGCTCGAAAAAGTGGCCCAAAATTGGACGTCCAGAATGCGCTTCGTCAAGAACAGCCGCGGTGGCCATATGCCCGAAATCATTTTCAAATGTTAATGTCAAGTATTGATCTTTCGAATAAAAAAAAATTTTGATTACAATTTAATTTTTTGTGTTATTTTTTACAATTTCAAGTTCTATCGGGCTTAAAAAAACACCCTATATATATATATATATATATATATATATATATATATATATATATATATATATATATATATATATATATATATATATATATATATATATATATATATATATTAATAATAATAATTCAGTCTTTAAATTAAATACCACATACGGATGCATACGTGGCCATTGATGTCCCTCTCCTGTACACAGTCGAGAGGGCGGAAGAAGCTCATCGGTGACAGTAGTGTATCCAACTCTATTGACTCATTGCAGCCTCGACACAGTGTGTTATCGTTATTGAAATGGATTTATCTCTTTCCCCCTCCTCACAACCTATTTTCCAAGTTCTGGTACAATGCACTGCATATGTGGGGCCCATCCCCTGAGTAAAAAAAAAACACATTGTTATAGATAGTGTATAGTATTCAAATGTGAATTGTGAAGGATGCTTGTTTCTTCCTTTTTACACGGTTGCGAAGTTGCTAATCGTGGCAGGAAAGACCGACAAATATTAAAATATGTATTGTATGTATTTTAATATTTGCGACCAAAAATTTGTCGTTCTTTCCAGTTGTGTTTCTTATAAAAATGTTTAAATTTGATGGTCTTTAGCTTTTAACAATTTTTTTTTTTTAATCTAATTTGAAGACCTTTTATAATTTTGTTTGTTTTTCAGAAACCAAAGTTGCCGGCGTAGACGTACAGCTCTAGGAAGATGGCTTATGCTCGTGTCCTTATTTGCTTGTTTAGCAGCTGAAGGTAAGTTACTTTATCCTTGTGATAAAATAATAATTTTCAAGTTCTCCAATTTTTAGGACTAAAATCCACCAATGCATTACCTACCGATGAAAATCGATCAGATGCCGCCAGTGATGCGAACTCTAGAAAAGTTTGTTTTTCCGCTGAATGCAACCAAACTGCCTCGATGGTTTTGAGTAAAATGAAAACTGAAATTGAACCGTGTGATGATTTCTATCAATTTGCTTGTGGCCGTTATATTGATGAAACACAAATACCTGAAGATAAAGTGGCTGTAGATACCTTTTCGGTGATATCGGATAAAATACAGGAACAGCTGAGAGATATTGTGACAGCAGAAAATTTAGAAAGCCATCCACAATATTTAAGATTGCCAAATCAATTGTATAAAGCCTGCATGAATACATGTAAGTTTGCCAGACGTTGAAGCTATCAAGCGATCAAGATTATTTTTATCTAATTAATTTACTCTCTTCTCTTAATTTAGCTTTAATTGAAACGTTGGGCAGCGAACCTATTAAACAAATTTCTAATTCATTGGGTGGCTGGCCTGTTGTAGTTGGCAACTCTTGGGACAGCGATAATTCTTGGACTTGGCAGGAAACTGTTAAGAAATTCAGACGTTTAGGTTTAAGTACGGATTACCTGATCGGGTTTTCCATAGGCGCGCATTTGAAGGATAGCACGAAGCGAATTATTTATGTAAGTTTTTTTTATGAAACTGCTACACACGTTTTGTTATATCGCGTGATTCATCGTAAGGTTTGATTATCAATATGATTTTTTTGACAGCTCGCATTTAATTCATATCAAACTGTTTTGCAACTTCGGTTTAGTATTATTTGAAAAATTAGCGTGGAAAGACTCACACTACAACAGCGTCTCTAAAATTGTTCAGTTGTGGCGTGAAAAACAGCATTCCATGAGAAACGTTTTACGTGCAATTTGGTGCTATGCCGGTGCACATAATCAATTTAAGGCAATCACTATTGCAAATACCATTCGAAATATAGATCACGTCCAGCACGATGTGTAAGTGAGCGGTACAGCTTGACTTGTCATATTCAGCAATATGCATCCTAAAATTTAAGCGCAAACACGAAGTGCACGAGATGTCGGTGATGGCTTTGAGCTCCGTTATTTCTTTCTCCTGCTCTATTTCTTATTTTCCGCAACGACCTTCTCTATCAAACTTCCAACCCATTGGGATGATTGCGGATGACAGCAGCATTTTCTACTCGTACTCTTTTAGTTAATGGCCTAGCCTATTAGAGATCGCTGCCTAGAGAATAATTATGAATTATTCACTGAACAGCGATTTTCTATTAATCTCCGAACGGGGTCGTAAAACCAGGGTGGCTTTTAACGCTCGTAAGACCCAATGCTGTTTATTAATACACAAACCAATGACCGCAAGTGCTGCTTCATCTGTACTCATGGATGGTATAAATATTGAGGAATCGGATGCTGTTAATGTTTTGGGAATAAAAATGCAGTGTGATGTTTGCTGGAACGAACACATTTTTCATGTCTCTAAAGAAGTATTCAAGGGCCTCGGGTTTTTGAAACGGTGTAAGATGTACTTCACTCCATCCGATCTCCTTACTCTTCATACCACCTGTATCTGACCGAAAATGGAATACAGCTCTCATGTTTGGGCCGGTGCCTCAAAATATGTTTTGGGGTTACTCGGCTGTGTATATCTGTATACATATACTATCTTACTCGATCGTGCGATCCACTAAATAAAACATGTGTGCTGAAAAAGTCCCAAAAATTCAACTGTGTGACAATGAGTTATTGACAAATCGTGCGATTTCAACAATTTTATGAAAATTTTCAAAACATTATGGTTTCTGTTGGTGGCGTCTTGAGAAAAAAATTTAAATAATGTAAAATTATTATGATAATAAAAGTTTTCAATTATTTTATTGTGTATATAAACTATTGCAATCATACTTGTATAATAGCGTGGTCTACAACGCCATTTTGAATCGATTTTGCAAAGTCAGCCAGACTTTTAAAACATCTTTCTGTGAATGAATCGTACGATCATGTAGGATAGTGAATCAAGGCCTTTACTTTTTTACCTTTTTATTTATAAGATAAAATCACAAACATGATCAAAATTACAAATTTGATCAATTTGATCATCATATGATTAGGTCTTTCTTCGGTAATACTATGTAAATAACTGCAAGGAATATTTATCTTGTTTCGAACTTTCTTTTACTTTTCCCAAAGCAACAATTTTATTTATCTTATGTTCATACTTATTCCGATTTTAATTGTAATTTTCAGGTAAACCAATGTTCTTTAGGCCTGGATTCGAATTATTTGAAATTCGGTTATGATGAAACTGTAGTCTCATACTACTATGACTACATGGTCGATATGGCTGTACTTTTTGGAGCTGAAAGAGAGGCAGCCGAAAACGAATTAAGAGAATCTCTTCAATTCGAAAGAGAGCTGGCAAATGTAAGTCTCAGTTTAAAAATAAAGTAAAGCCGATCAGTAACTTTTAAGGTTTGTTTTCTGCTTAGATCTTTTGGAACTATGGTCGGAAGACATTAAGCACCGTTGAACGATTACAAGAATCTTATTCGTACGTCGAATGGGTAGACTTTATTAATGCTCTTTTGCCCGAAAGTCTCACAATCGACGAAACTGAGGAGATTGGTGTCGTGTTTCCCTCTTACTTTGATAATTTGGGCGCATTGTTGCAGCGTACGGATAAGCGTGTCGTCGCCAATTATATGATGTGGCGCATACATGCCTTCTCAGTGCCTTTTTTGTCTGAAGTACTCCGCGACCGGAAATTACAATTTGATGCCGCTTTGTCGGGCGTGCAAAGCGCTCGTCCCAGATCGAAGGAATGCTTTGATATTGTTTCGGACAGGTATGCAATGCTCTTTAAAATAGTAGTTAAGAATCTTAGGCCTATTTTTTGACTTCGCAACTTAGCTTAGTATCCATTTAAACACGAAAATCTGCTTCATTTTTATTTACATACGAGTACACATGTTTAGCTCTTTATGGTTTTGTGTAGAAAAAAGGGAAAACACAACACGCCTACGAGGTCTGATAAAAAATAACCGTTATTTTTAATTTATTTCAAAGGGTATTTATTTTTTCAACAATAAGTATCTTGTCACCTTCAAAGTAATCCCCCTCAGATATAATACACTTCCAGCGTGTTTTCCAATCCTCGAAATACTTCTACAACCTTGTGACAGGAATTCGTGATGCACCACGCCATTGCTGTTGAAGAAAATGTGAGCAAAACCTTCACATTTGATCGAAATTGACGTGATTTTTTCGGTCTCTTCTGGACGCTTCCATTGGGATGATTGGACTTTGGTTTCAATGTCATAGCCGTACATCCATGATTCGTCACCAGTTATGACCTTTTTGAGGAAATCTGGATCGTCGTTGACGATGTTCAACAGCTCCTGAGCTATGGGAAATTGCTTTTGCTCAAAATTTAGTAAAAAATCGAAGAGCACACCAATACACCACTAACCTTTTTATCTGTCAAAAACAAACTGACAAACCGAAATGGCTGATATTGCCAATATATATAACAGGCATATGTATGTACCAACATAACATAAAAAATGCGAAAATTGAACATACGAACTCACGAGACTTGGAAATAACGGTTATTTTTTGATCAGACCATGTATATGGACCGATATCGGCGAAAAATTATTTTTGCCTTGTAATCGCTATGCCAAAAAGGAAAGGAAAATCGACTTAAGTTATATATCGGGTGTATTTTGACCAATATCGGAAATATTCATTTTCTATATTTTAGTGATCTCATTTTATCCAGAACTGATATTTTTTCATGAATACCTTAGTTTAGACTATATCTCGGGTATATATGAACCGATATAGGAAATTTGTATTTTCTGCATTTTAGTAACCTCCTTTTATTACCAGAACTGCTTTCAAGGAAAAAAAGCTGTTTAAGTTCGCTTACGCGACATTTTCGTTAAAAGTCGGTTTAGGATATATCTCGGGTGTATATGGACCGATATAAAAAATTTCCTTTTTCTGTATTTTAGTAAACTCCTTTTATAATCAGAACTGCTTTTAAGTTATAAAAATTTTTTTTGTAGAAAAATCGGTTAAGCTATATATATCTCGGTATAAGAGTATATGGACCGATATCGGAATTTCTCATTTTCTGTATTTTAGTAACCTTCTTTTATTACCAGAAAAGTGTTTAAGAAAAAAAGTTGTTTAAATTTACTTACGCGACATCTCGGGTATATATAAACCAATATCGGAAATTTGTATTTGCTGTATTTAAGTAACCTGCTTTCATTACCAGAACTGATTTTAAGCAAAAAAAAAAAAAAATATGAAGTTCCTTTACGCGACAAAATTTAATGGAAAAATCGGTTTAGGCTATATCTCGGATATATATGTACTGATATCTTGAAACATTTTTTTTTTTTTGCATGGTGACCAGGTTCAATAATTGAATGAAGTTTGAAGCAAAACAAAAATTTTTTTTTTCAAAAATTTCCATACAAAATTGCAAAAAAGTAATGGCTTTTTTTCGGAATTTAGAATATATCTCAGCTATATGTGAACCGATTTTACTGAATTTTAATAGCAAACTCATGAATCGATGGGGTAAAAGAATGGTGAAAGAAAAAAAGTTTCTTAGTCTAATGGTTTTCTCAGAAACGGTATTTTAACAGCGGACAGGCGGACATCGCTTAATCGACTTTTCTATTAATTCTGATTCTGAATATATGTACATATATACTTTATAGGGTCGCAAATGAAAATTGTAGAAATTACAAACCGAATCACAAACTGATATAAAAAATAAATGATATAAAAAATCAATGAAATAAAATTAAATAAGCAATGAAAAAAAGAAACAATGAAAAAAGAGACACAATGTCAGCTGTTTATTATGTACCTGACGATTACAGAGCAATTAAGTGGCTGGCTACAGAGCTACATTTGTAGGCAGCGGTATTTTTAGTAGTGTGTTAGTATAGCCTGCAGTGGCGAATGTGCTTAATGCATAACACATAAAACGCGCGTTCTTTAGCACATAAAAATAATGATATTTGCGATTTTGACGTCAGAAGTGATTCAAAATTGTTCTATTTCTTCAGCACATGGCTGTTAATCCTAGCGAACCTTTTCATCAAGCTTTGTTTAAAGAAATATTTATACTTATCTAAATTTGTACTAATTGCATTTTAGAAAACTTCTAACGTTTTAAGTATGCATAAAACAACTTAACAAATTTATTTATTTTGAATAATTATTTATTTCGTTTATTTTCATGTTCTACACATTTTAATCGCTTATTTTGAAAATTCCAAAAAATATGATACACCTGCTTTAAAACGTCAAAATCAATAATTGTTTGCGCAACACGTTTAAAAAAAATCATCCTTTTTTACAACATTTCATCAACAAATCCACAACTCTTTTGAGAAAACGCAGGTTAGCGTTTTCGGTGGGATCTCTTTACCTGCGCAAACACTTCCAAGAAGACTCCAAGGCCACGATCCTACAAATGGTGAACCATCTACGAAATACCTTCAGTGAAATGTTAGACGCAGCTGATTGGATAGATGACATTACAAAACAAGCAGCCAGCGAAAAACTACAAACTATGACCACCCATATTGGATATCCGGATGAGACGCTAGACACTGAATTGGCGCAATCTTATCGTAAATTAGAAATCAATCCGGATAAATATTTTGAGTCGATTTTAAAGATAAGTGTTTTTGATACTGATTCCGCATATAACAAACTGAGACAGCCGGCGAACAAGAACGACTGGATAAGCTATGACAAAATAGCTGATGTAACACCCGCCCTGGCACCAAAAGAAAACAGCATATGTAAGTGGCTTCTTCTATAAAATTTTTTTATTTCATTTCTTAAATGAATACCAATCAAAAAATTATAAACAGCTTGTATTCTATGTTTCCCAGCTGTCTGTATATGTCGACATTTGATAGGAGCTACCCGAATCATCAGTAGACTTTGGAAATTTTTCAAAGATATGCTCAAACATTCCACTTTATAGCCCAACAATCTAAATATATTATTTATGGAAGTCAAAAAGAAAAATGTTCTAATAATACCTATCGAAACACCAAAAAATAATATTTTTCGTTTATACATGTCTCTATCTTTCTTTACACGTTTCAAACAAATGAGCAACCGTTGGTTGCTACGATTGATTGATTGGTATCAATCATGGTGCAATTAACCAGGTGGCATCACTAATGCGGGTGATAATTTTTGTTTTAAACGAGCGATGGTGTCAGAATTTGTTTATGTTTACAAAAAGTGAAGTGGAAAAATGATAAGATTTTAAACAGCTTGAAAAAATGCAAAAGAAACACAATAAAAAAGTTTTCAAAAATATTTAAATTGCTTAAAATGGGTTGAAAACAATTATATACAACTACATTAATTTTCTTTGTTCGTTTTCTTTATATAACCATTTCTTTCTTCGTTTTCTTCCGTTTCGTAAACATATTTTTGACAGCCTCCTTAATTTTTACACAAACAAAATATTAGTAGTAGTAGTACAACAACTCTAATGCTGCCACCTAATTAAGGCAGCTTTAAACAGGTGGTGGCAGAATTACAAGAAATACAACGCCAAAAAGCATCACATGTATAGTTTTGTTGGTAGAATTTCCGATAAATTGTCAAAAATTTGTCAAAAATATTTGTAACTTTTTTACAATTATAAACTATGAAAGTAGCTTTTTACAATTAAAATTATTTTTATTTGAATTAGTTTTATGTTAACGAAATAATTTTTAAATGTTTAATTCAGAAGAAACCACTAGGTTATGTTAAGCTAGGTAGGCAGGCTGCTGGATACCCCGAAATAGCCTAAGTTTTCCAGCTCAATTGAGTCAGGAATATAGTGTGAGTAGAGGATGGGCGGTGATGAAAGGAAAAGCAGGAACCTCTTAGTGTACTGTACTAGCCATCCGCTGCTTTTTATGAAAGAGGCTTAGGCCAGACATGATAGGCTGTTGAAGCTGCGCTCGCCTAGGTATCTTAGACGAATATGCTCCAATGCCGGGAATGTACCGAGGAGATGAAGAATCGTCTCCTCCTCGTCCTCGTCTTGGCAACTTCTGCAGATGAAAAAACTACTAAATTCACTTTCAAAAATGTAAACAATACATTTGACATACATATTGCCAGTAGCAAAAAAACTGCCACATGCCGTAGCGCTGCCACCTTGTAGACTCTATAAATTCGTCTTGTGTAAATCCATATGCACACATGCATATGTGATTCAATTTGAGATGAATATAGATAGAAAAGAATTAAATGCTCGGTGGCTGGGTGGTTAAAGCAGCAGATAATGATACGTCATGATCCGAGTTCAAATCCCAGTGGGTGCTGATGAGTAGCGACTACGAAACAGCTAGTTGTCCCCCAGCTAAAGATTTGATTATTTTTCTTGTCTTCTTCCATCAATAATTATTGATCACAGAAAATTTGTATTGTAAAAAAATCCTTCTTACGAAAAAACTTTAGAAAGGAAAAACTTGAACTAAAACCCGATGTACATACATATCACAATCATCATCGACAATTTCCTATACCTTCTCTAGCAAAAAACAATAAAGAAATCGTACAAGAGACTTATAATGTATTCTAAAAAAATTTCTACTTCCAAAAGTGGAAAATTTTAAAGACAATTGATTATTATTAAAATTTAAAATTTTTTCTTCCTTAATTTTTATATTCTCAAAAAACGAAAAGAATTTTTCGGATTTTGTGTAATATCGAGCTCTTGGCTGTGGAAAATTATTATATGTACGTTCCCGGCAATACTGATTTGTTCAATAGAATTTAAGGCGAATTCAGTATGTTTTTGATACATTGGTAATTTTATATAGGGCAAACACCATGTTGTTTTTTGTGTTGTTGTATTGTTGTATTAAGAAGGCCACCTGTTATGAATTCGCCTTTGGGGCATATAAACAAAATATAACAAAAACACATCAAAAATTATTACAGAAAAAAAACTAAGAAAGAAAACGCACATGCAAACAATTGATACATGATAAATAAATTATGATTTTTATTTTAATTTTTCAAAATAATGACGTTTTTTCTGTGATGGCACAAGAATAATTGACATTATTGCCACTTTTCTAGTGATGACAGTGAAATAATCAAGATGTTGAATGGAATAAAATGAGATAGAAAAATTTTAGAAAGATGTTGAAAAATGTTGACTGTGTATTTCATATGGGAAGGTGTTATCATCTTCAAAAACTGATGGTAGATGTTAGATGTTGTTCAAGGGAAATAGGCTATAAGTAATCAAAAACCCCTTATGGTGGCAACACTTGCCTAAAATCGATCATCATCTTGAATCTATCATAGTCATCGATTGCTATACAGATTAATTCTACTCGTTATGTATATTTTTAATCTATTTTAGCTTCGAAAATACATTTTAAATGCTTTATTTGTTGTGAGAAGTTTTAAATTTATTTAAACTTGTTTTTAGATTTGCCCAATGGTCTCCTGCAGGGCCACAGCTTCAATGACCAGCGCCCCCAGTATATGAATTATGGTGCCCTAGGTTACATTATCGGCGGTGGAATTAAACGCATTTTTGATGTACAAAGTAGCCAGTTGCAACCTAATACCCTATTTGCTTATATAAATAAGCAAATGTGTGTAATAAACCAACATGTAGAGCATACTGAGCTGAAAGTAAATAAAATACATGAATAAACATTTATGTTTTTTTAAATAATTTTTGATTTCTAATTTCCAGTGGCCCGGCCGTACAATTCGTGGCACAAATATTGCCGACAATGGAGGCATTAAGATGTCATATTTGGCCTATAATAAATGGGTGGCTCAAAATGGCGAAGAACCCAGTTTGCCCGGCTTAAGTTACACACCCAACCAAATGTTCTGGATATCGGCTGCCCAGACCTGGTGTACCAAATATAAAACAGGTAAACTCTTTTACTATTTATTTTTTTAAAATAAATAACTAATTTTTTTGTTATTTGTAGAAAATTTAAATAAACACATCTCTAACGATGCATCCTCTTCCAATGAGTTCCGTGTTTTGGGCACTTTAAGAAATATGAAAGAGTTTTCTAGAGACTTTCGGTGTGCTGAGGGCTCGCCCATGAACCCGGTAAAGAAATGTGAAGTTTGGTAGATTTACTACAATTTTTTTTTTTATACTACATTCATCTTTATTGTAAGAGACTTTAAAATTTCATCATTTTTCTGTTTTATTTTGGTAGTAATGGTTTTTTATAAAACGACTTCTATTTGTTCATTTTAAGTCATGGTAGTGAATAAATGTTCAAATCAGCAGATTATTTTATAGTTTTGTTGTTTACCTTTTATTTTATTTTCTTATTTCTATATTATATGATGGTATCATTCGACGAACTTGTGCCTAAACTATTAACTGTCATTCGCTTTAGTGAAAATTGAAGTAGTCGTACTGCTTTCGGGGAAGAGAATGATTTTGGGGATTCCTGTAACAGCTTTCGGAATTCACAAAATATTTGAAGCCCCTTCGCAGAACTAAAGTAAAAAATTAATAAAGCACTAATATTATATGATGGTATTTGTCTGGCTCAAGGCTTGGCTAAAGCCAAGAAATATTTTTATATTTAATTATAACAATAATTTCCGCGATCAATCAAATAACTCTTGATCAAAGAAGACAGGAAAAAATAATCGAATATACTAAGCTGGGGGGGGGACAACTAGCTGTTTCGCAGTCGCTACACTGCTCATCAGCACCCATTAGGATTCGAACTCATGAAAATTTTCCTGAAGAAGACACACAACGGAGTGTCGAAATATTATAAAAACCATAATTTTTACCAAAACAAGAAGACCACTAGCTCAACAACAAATAATAATTTATATAAAAAGAGGTCGAAAAATTAGAAGCAAGTAATATATGTATATTATAAAAATATATTAAAAATTTTTAGAGGTTTTAATTTTACAGCTGTTGCCAATAATGCAAATTATTTGTTTATAAGATACTATACTTTTTAGGCATCTAAAATGACTAAAATATACTTTAATCTAAAAAGTAAGCAGCACTAGTATTGCAAGATGAACAATTGTGGTTTTTTGCGTTCCATCAGTTTTGAACAAAATTTGCAAATTTAGAGAATAATTTGCTTTTTACCTTCATTTTTACCGAACTAGACCGAGATCTGGTGGAACACACCTAAAGTATTTTGAAAGTCTAACAAAACTCTTGGTGGTTACAATTCTACAAAAACAACAAGAAATATTCCTGAACTGCAATTGTTTGGGTTTGTAAATATAGCACCACCTTCAATAAATACTCTTAAGTGTTGCCAATACAAATTTAAAAATACAACTCTGATGTGACGAGAATCCAGAGTTTTCTGAAATGGTTTAGAAAATGATGATTTACTGACCGCTTGTCAATTTTTGCATTTGTATTTTTTATCTACTGAATAAATTTTGTTTTTATACGATAAGATTGCCTATATTCTACACACATTTTTGACAGATCTAAGTATTTGTATTTCAATGTCTTTAACGATAAATAGTTATAGTTAAATAGAATTTTTACATGATGTTATTTTTCAGTTTAATACCATGTTACACTATCATACACGATCGTGCGATTTACTAAATAAAGCATGTGTGCTGAAAAAGTACTAAAAATGCAACCGTGCAACAGAGTTTTTGACAAATCGTGCGATTTGAAAAATTTTATGAAACTTTTCAAAACATGATGGTTTCTGTGCGATTGTCATGTATTCAACAGTTTTTCTGTATGCTTCTGTTGAAAAAAATCAAAGTGAAATACACATACATAGATACAAAAGGTTTCCATAGAAAAAAAAAAAAAAAACAAATGTGAATATATATATACTTATGTATAACAAAAACTGCACTTGTTTCACTACGCTTTTAAATTAACTTCGCCCTTTAAACTAACATACAAAGTATGTATGTAAATATATTTCAAAATTTGTCTATACAACACACAATCGAAGCCACATCTAACGTTTAGCCGATTTTATTCAGTACTAAAACGAACGCGAAGTATTTACAAGGCGAGTTGATTTTACTCAGCATTAAGTTTTGTTGCTAGATTTTTCTTGATTACAAATTCAGATTGTTTACAAGGCGAGTTGCTTTCACTCAACGTTAAATTTTGTTGCTTGATTTTTGCTGATTACAAATTCACAGCCAGTTTACCAATCTCGACAGCATGCTTGCGTTCGCAATCTAAGCGAAAGAAAATTGATCTGGGTTCGTCTAACTTTTTTTATGCGAACGATCTGTCAAAACTCAATGAAAATACATAAGGATATGCGAACGAATAATAGTGAGATAGACAAACCCAAATTGATTCGAATGTGAGTGACTAGCTTTCTTTCGCATTCATTTTCATTCGAAATTGGTAAACTGCCTGTCAGATTGTTTACAAGGCGAGTTGCTTTCACTCAACGTTGAACTTTGTTGCTTGATTTTTGTTGATTTTTTTTTTTATCTTGGACCAGTACTCAGGGGATGACCCCTACATATGTAGTGCATTGTACTGGAACTAGGAAAATAGGTTTACATATTTTAGTGCCTGAGTTAATCAAGCAAAAACATGATTTTTGGTGATCACTGATTCCAAGCAGGAGACCTAAAAAATTTCAATATCAAGTGGATTATTTTATGCACTATAATGAAATGGAGTTTGAGCCAAGATTCCGATTGCGAAAAATAGTTACAAATACATCTTAGCAAAAATTGGCGACTGTTTAGAATCAAGCAGTCAGAGGTTTGTATTCATATGTATGTATACAAATACTTGCAAAGTTTGCAAGGCATTATTCAGTATCACCTAAAACCAAATTACTGATAACGCTTAAATTTTATGCAAGTGGGAGTTTAATTAAATTTAGTTTTTTTCTCTGCTAACTCTTATTGCAGAATTTCGTTTTTTAATTTGGTTGACAATAATACTGCAATACTGATTTGTTCAGTAGATTTTAAGGCGAATTAAGTATATTTTTGACGGATGGGTAATGTTGGAAAGGGCGAACTACATGCTGTTTTTTGTGTTGTTGTATTATTGTTCTAATAAGGCCACCAAGGCGAATTCATTATTAGGTGGATGCATCGGCGAATTCGGTTAACATGGCGGCACTTCCTCTGTCAAGTTTTGTTTACCTTTTTCGGCGCCACTTAAATTTTTGTACATGTTTTTATCAACTACTTTTGACAGCTAAAGTGTGAATTCGCCTTTTTACACTAACAAAATACCTGTTGTTTTTTTTATTGTTGTATTGTTGTAGCGAAGCGGCTACCTTGTTTTTTGTATCATGAAGGCCACCTGGTACTTAATTCGCCTTGGTACGAACTATTTCTGCCTTTGCTCACAACTTTTTTACACAATACGGCTTAACAACGGCTAGACAATGCTGTTTGTCAACTATTTATAATAGAAACGTGCCGTGAACTTATCACAAAAGAAACCAAATTTTACATTTTAATAGAGAAAACAAATAATTTTATAAAAATTTAATTCTTGTTTACATTTTTTTACACAATACTACCAGCACAATGCTAACCAAACAGCGTTGTCAACTATTTATAAATATCAAAAATGCGTCTCACTTTTAACTATAAGAGTACATATCGAGAAAGAAGGAAATTAAAAATTTCCAAAAAATTTAACTTTTGTGCTTTATTTAATATGTAAATAATACAGTCAAATCCCAATAATTCGTACCCCGATAAATCGTAATTCCCTATAATTCGTAACAAATTGTCGATCCCTTGGAAGAAACTCGTTAATTCGTAATATTTCCATACATTTTGGTTCCCTCCCTAATTCGTAATTTTTTTTTTTCCAAATAAAATCTTCTTTACCTCTTACTTAGTGTCCACACCTGCGATAATATCTGAGATGAGAACGTCAAATTCAATCGCAGAGAGAATTCTGTTACGTGTAGACTTAAAATCAATGTTATCGTAGTCTTATAATAATTCTTATGAGAGCGTTCTTATGAGAGATTTCATGGCAACGATCTTATAATAAAAGCTGTCAAAAAAATGATTGTGTGTGTGTGTTTGTTTAAAAAAGTCGCCATTGCAATTTTACCGATTATTAGTTTTGCAAAATATATTTAAAAAATGCCTTTTCAATGGAAAATAAATTGGTTTTACGCATTAAATATATATTATAACGGCCTTATGATAATAAAAAACCTTCTGCTAACTAACTAGCTGTTATCTTTCCTTTATGGGAATTTACACACAAAAAACTTAGCAGCTAGTTAGTTACCATAAGGATTTTGATTATACATAAGGACGTAAGTGATTATGTGCACATATACAAAATTCATACAATATTCTATTGATCGCCAAGATGTGTTTTCTTCTCGGCTTTCAATGATTTATGAATTCTTATAAGATTAACAACAATATGTACACTCCTTGTTAGTTATGAAGATGGACATAGAGAAATTCGCTCTCTCACTCTGCCGATGTTTTTTCAGATATTATGTCAGAGTTAATCTCAGTTGTAGACACTAGGTTATAAATCGTAATTGTTTGCGTACTATTTTATAAAAAATGGCTTACATGGATGTAACAAAGTAAAAAAACCGCTTTTGTCAAGGCGACATAGAAAACTCAAACTTCAGTTTCCGAAAAATATAAAAACTGTACTATAAGTGACTGCGTACGTGGAACTAAAATAAGTACATCATCTCGGGAAAGATGGACGACAGTGGATTTGGAGGAAACCACGTTAATTAGCCGTATTGTTCAAACCATAGTGAAATACGGCGTAGGTAGGCATGAAAATGGAGGGAGTGCGATATTCTTCAGCAAGGTTGATATTCTTCAGCAAAGTTTGTACAAGAGTCTAGAAATGTGGAACAAAAGTGTGCCAGATGTCATCTTTCAGCTAGATAACGGCTTGAAACACACTTCACCTGTAAATCAAGTTCGGGCTCGACTTCAATCTCCAGCCCTTAACCCAATCGAACACACGAGGGTCAGCTTTGCCAACTTTAAAATTTCAAAACGCACCAAAATGGGGAAAAAACCGCGTTTTTTCAACGAAAACGCACCGAATTTTTATTGTTTTCCATTCATTTTCAAAAACTTATTTTGTATTAAAAAATTACAGTTTTATATTAAAGATACGATAATGAAACAGCCTTTTTACCTATTACACAATCAAACTGGGTCTGATATCACTGGCTGATAGCATGCCATCAAATTCGTTCAACAGCTAGAACTCGTATTTGTCAAACTTGGCCTCTAGTACGACTCTGTTAGTTATATTAAGATATTGTTACCTTTACAATAATTATAACGATATTTTATCAAATTTATTATTAAGCAATCTCATTTAATTATATTTGCTGTCAACCGAAATCAGCTGATTACGTTTGTGCCTATTATCAGGGACAAAAAAAAAAAAAAAAAAAATACTGCTGCTTAACGTCGTCAAAATTATATTGCAGGATCATACAACTTTACATTACTGTCGAAAGAATTTACGATATTTTCAGCTATTTTTCGTAAGCGGTGAAAATTTGCCAGAATTATAACAAATAAAAGGTTAAGTTTACCGGAATTAATTCACTAAATCAGATATATATATATATATATATATATATATATATATATATATATATATATATATATATATACATATATATATATATATATATATATATATATATATATATATATATATATATATATATATATATATATATATATATATATATATATATATATATATATATATATATATATACATATATATATATATATATATATATATATATATATATATATATATATATATATATATATATATATATATATATATATATATATATATATATATATTTTTTTTTTTTTTTTACAATGGAAAAATTTTAAATGCGTAGTGCCGTTAAATATTTACATAAAAAAGGTTTATCGGGACAAGAAATTCATAATGATATAGTGAATGTGTTAGGTGAAATTGCTCCTTCATATGCAACAGTAAAAAATTGGTTTGCTGAATTTAAACGTGGTCGTACAAGCATTGAAGATGAACCACGTAGTGGATGTCCAAAAACAGCAACAACAACAGAAATTGTAGCTAAATTGCATATTAAATGATCGACGAATAAAAGTGCGTGAAATAGCTAATATCATATCATGGGCATCTCAAATTATCGAGTCCATTTAATTTTGCATGAAGAACTACAGATGAAAAAGCTTTCTGCAAACTGGGTGCCGCATTTGTTAACAGTCGACTAAAAACGCATAAGAATGAACATTTCTCAAGCTTGTTTGGATCGTTTTAAGCGAAATAAAATGGATTTTAAGCGTCGTTTCAACTGTTGATTAGACATGGATCCACCACTATACTCCAGAGACAGAAGAACAATCCAAACAATGAACTGAATTGCTCCAAAGAAGGGAAAAACAATTCAATCGGCTGGTAAGGTTACGGTTTTTTGGCACCATATCTGCAGAAGGGTAAAATAATAAATTCAGAGTACTATTGCAAACTTTTCGATCAATTAAATGTACAAATTCGAGAAAAACGTCCTGGCTTAGAACACAAAAAAATAATTTTCCATCCAGACAACGCACCAGCGCACAAGAGTGTTTTAAAAATGGCTAAAATCAACGAATTAAAGTACGAGTTGCTTGACCACCCACCTTATTATCCTGATTTAGCTCCCAGTGACCTTTACCTGTTCGCAAATGTAAAAAAAATTCCTTGCCGGCAAGCGGTTTACGTCAAATGAATATGCAATTACACTTGTAAACCACTATTTTGAAGACCTTGAGGAAACTACTTTAATCAACGGATAGAATTGCTAGAAAAGCGTTGGACTAAGTGTATTGAAGTTTCAGGAGATTATATTGAGAAAAAAATAAATTTTTGGGCAACTAAAGAGAATAGCTCTTTCATTGATAGGCTAAGAAGTAACCTAACCGCCCTCGTAGGTTACTTTTTTTTCAACCACGCCTTCGTTTACATCCCTTATTTTAAATTATGTTATTTCTTTCACAAAATTTTCAACAGATTTTTTAATATAAATGAGCATAACTAATATTAAATATATATGTAAAATAATCAAATTTCCAAATTTTTTGTGCGGAAGCAAAACGACCGAAACGACTAAGATTATTTTGGAGTTATCAAGTTATCCCCAATTGTCCACTCCAATGATTGATTGCCAAATAACTTCAGTATTTATGAAGCAATTTTTCGAAATTCCCTTTTGTATATGGAAGAGGTCAATAACTTTTTTTTATTTATTTATTTGTTTTTTTTTTTTGCAAAATTTGGGGCGTGTACCAAATTGTCCTCCCCGTAATTGATCATAAGTGGACCAATTTTCAAAATTTCTTTTCCATATAGAAGACATCTCATCAAAATTCATTTTCAAAAAACTTCGGCATTTGTGGACCAATTTTTAAAATTCTTTTTGGATACAGAAAACTCACTATTTTTTTTTTTTGTTTTTTTTTTTAGCAAAAAGAGGGAGGGGAAGAATATTGCCAGCTACAATAATTGATTATCAAGCAACTTCGTCAAATGTGGACCAATTTTGAAATTTATTTTTGCATATGCAAAAGGTACAAAATAATATTTTTATTGAGAGGGCGGTGCGGAATGAGGATAGAGTTGCTAATGGATTTTTTTTTTTTATCTTGGACCAGTACTCAGGGGATGACCCCTTTATATGCAGTGGATTGTACTGGAACTGGGAAAATAGGTTATGATGAGGAGGAAAGAGGGACTAGTGTTTGTCGAGGTTTAAGTTTAACAATAATAACATGCAAGACCAAAGGAAACCCTATTATAGCATTTAAAACTCTATTACAGCATTTAAAATGTTGGAATTAAATTAGTTAAAACTGATCAGTGCCCAGTGTATTTACCCTCGACACTGCTCAGATTATTAAAATTTTGTCCAACACCTTCTTCACTACAAGGTAATGAAATGCATTAAAAATAAATTAATAATGATAATAATAGAGAAAACACGGACAACGGTGAAAAAGGAGAAAAAAACACAGTAGTGTTCTGTCTCTCATCCTGTACACACGTCTTTTGTTACAGCTATCCGTATTTTCTGTATATGTATGTTCATTATTTAAATTCGCTAATGGATTTTATTGTTAAGTTACGTGTTTTCGGAGAACGTGATGCTGGATATATGTGATTTAATGGCCGAAATGTGGAATGCCTCATTTCCACATTCGGAGATCCGATAAAATAGATGAAATTACTTTTGCAGAAATAGCTGATATTAACATTGATCCACACTTACATGAAGTTGTGGTTAAAAAAATGCTTCATGGTATTAATTCAAATCCACCATGCGTGACCGATGGGAAATTTACGAAAAGGTATCCTAGAGCATTGCTTAAAGCAAACATGCCCAGGCCTATGCGCTTGATACTCAATTGTTTTTGTAAATGCGCTTAGCTATAGGGCTGTGCTCTTTAATGCACAAATACTGCGCTCAGCACTAGCAATGAAAAATACAGAAACAACTTCGTCTTATATATTTTTTTGTCGTTCTTCACCGCATACACACAAAAGCAAAGCAACAGCACTTTCGCATGTTTTGCTGATAAACACTGACGACAGCGACTATCAGTGTGAATTTTGTTTTTGTAAGTGGTTTGCTTTTTACAACAAAAAATATTAAACAAAAATAGTTTTTCCTTAAATGTATTGGTGTTTACTCTTCCATATAGAATTTTTGGGCATCACTGGCTTAAAGAAATAAATTCTGGTGTTGATGGTTACATCCGCTTTATCGTCATAGATCAACCAATGGTGGTGGACAATCAATTACATTAAATGTGCAAAACATTGAAATTGATGCTGACAACCGTCGAGTATTATAATCAATTAAGCATATCTGCAAATACGTAACCAAACGTTGTAATTACACAATACCAAATAGCCAGCTACGTTAACAGCAATGGAGCTGTTTGGCGAATTTTATTATTCCCAAATTCTTGATCGTCCTCCAACTGCTGTGTATTTATCTGTTCACCTCGCAAATATTGTTTACTGTCTTGTTTAGTATTAAAATACTGAATACTTATTGTTAGTTACCTTTTTGAAGATTCAATAAATAAATAAATGCTTGAAACGACATCGAAAATGGACAGCACGTTTATTTTACAGAAGTTAATGCACAACAAAGGCTGCAATGGCACCAGCTACAATGTAAACTTCCTTTTGCGATACATGCACAAATGTTTCTTTTGCTCAAACTTTGCTATATGCTCAAATTCTAACACACAAACTCAAGTTTTGCAAGTTTGTGGCTTGAATTTGTCAACTCCATGTTTCTCCCACAGACTGCTTTACGTTGCATGTCCTCATGTAGGAAAACCTAAAGACTTATTTGTTCATGTTTCGTATAGCAAAACTCAAATTATGGTACATCCCAGTGCGCTATAATGGTTAGCAAATTCATCATCAATATAGCTAATAACATATTTTTTAAACTATATAAGCACTTTTTTATTTCATTGTAATTATTGGGTAGCAACGCACGCCGGGTTAAGCTAGTATATACACATATACATATGTAAACACAGTTTTTAAATTTGTTTATTTGTGTTGGCTATTTACATACCAGAATAACATTTTTTTATAATTTTATTTTACTTTGTTTGGGAATATGTCGGTAACGATGTCTGTTGAGCGGTCTGACGTATATTTGCTTACACAAATGTTTATATATGTAGTGGACTGCGCCACGTACTTTTGGTTGTGTGAGTGTTAGGATTTTTATATATAAAGCCATTGTTTCTTCCTTAAAGTTCAGTTAATCGCGATCAGTCAGTGTTATGAGCGCATGAGACAATCTTTTGTTTAAACATAAACAAACACTTAAAAAATAATATTAATTAATATTAAATAATATTAAATATAGTCAGTGCAGCGATTTTGTTTTGGTATTAATAATAAAAAAGGATATAATTATCCTTTCAAGTGTGTAAATTGATCATATTCAGCTCAAGTGTTATTATCACACAAAACTTTATCCAAGATCTTATAAACTAATCACTTTTATTATGGGGCCAGTTACCAAGTAAGTTTTAAATTTTGATATGGTTTTAATATACATACTTATGTATGGCATTTTCATAATTTATAGAAATATGTGTAAGAATACACTCAAGAAAAGTGTGAACTAAATTTTATGTAGATATGAACCAGGGATCACCAAAAATCATCTTTTTGCTTGATTAGCTCATACACTAAAATCTTTAATCAACGAAAATCAGGCAACAAATCTTAACGTTGAGTAAAGTCAACTCGTCTTGTAAACATTTTGAATTTTTAATCAGCAAAAATCAAGCAACAAAGTTCATATATTTACAAAACGATTTGATATATACATATGTATACATACATATATGTATACATACCATTTTTTTAAATGATACTTTTTTTAAGAAAATAATATCATTAAAATTTTTTTCTTTATATTTTTATTTATTTATATCCTTATTATTGAAAAACACAAGCTTAAGAAATTGAGAATATAATAAAAAAAAAAAATTATAATTCAACAATCATTTTAAGTCACAAGTATAAGGCAAGCCACAGACTATGCGACCAGTTGTACAACATGACGATGTTGGTTATTAGATTGTAAAGTTTGTGGGGTCGTCGTATGAAGTTGTGTCTCGGTTGTACGAAAGATTAAAAAGTTTTGATTTTTTGGGTAGTTGTATCGACTGGTTGTAAAATTTAGGAGCATGTTGTACAACCTTATTTCGATTTGCTCTTATTTTTATATACAATTGTTGCATCTGCGGTGATCTTTACTCAACAGAACTTTTTAAGAAATGAAATTGTGAGCTAATGTCGCACAATTTGTGCGCAAAACTCACAACTCGGCAAGCCAACGTGTTGTAGCAACGGTCGCATAGTCTATGGCATGGGTAAGCGGACAAAACTAAAGCCCCCTAATATTGTGTTTGGAAATTTTACTATGCTACTGCGACATTACTGTATTAGGTAACGGTACCCTCTAAAAATGCAGCAGCTACTAAGTTACAATGTTAAGAAGAAGAATTTTTTTTTAGAATTTATGCGAAAATTGTCATTGTTTTAAAGTTTTCGTTAAGATAAGAGTAATGGCGCGCAATAAGTACTCAAATGAATTTAAAATTAGAATTATTGATTTTTGGAGAGCCGGTTTATCAAGACATCAATTGAGTGCAATATATTCCATCAACAGATCAATCATTTCTAGGCTAATTAAAAAGTTTTTGCAGTCTGGTCGCACTTCTCCTAGTCATTCTGGATGAAGGCTACGTGAAACTTTGCGACATGAAGACTCCTTAATTAAAAGGATAATCCAAAATGATCCTACAGCATCTTCCAGTTACATACGAAACCGCTTAAATTTAAATATTAGCGAAAGAACGATTCGCAGAAGAGCAGTAGAGGCCGGATTATTCAGTCGACAACCAGCAAAAAAACCTTTTATATCGTCAAAAAATAAAAAAGCCCGACTTGAAGTCGCCAAGGCCCATCTCGACTGGAGTGTCCAAAAATGGAAGACTGTTCTGTTTTCTGATGAATCCAAGTTTAATTTAAAGAATTCAGATGTCATAAGGCGTGTACGCAGACCAAATGGGAAACGGTTGAATCCTAAGAATTGCAAAGGCACTATAAAGCATGAAGGCGGCAACATAATGGTCAGCGGTTGTTTCTCTGGGCAAGGGATTGGGCCACTTCATAAGATTAATGGAACTATGGATCGTTTCAAGTATCGTGATATATTAAAGGACTTGATGTTGCCTTATGCTGAAGAATAAATGCTACTTAAATGGATATTCCAGCAAGATAACGATCCAAAACACACGTCAAAAGTGGTTAAGGAGTGGTTCCAAAACAATTTGATAGAAGTTCTCCGTTGGCCTGCCCAATCTCCCGATCTTAACCCAATCGAGAATTTGTGAGAGATCGTTAACTTAAAAATCAAGCGAGAAAATTGCAAAACCAAAGAAAACTTATTTGAAGCCGCAAAAATAGCCTGGGAAGCTATATCACCTGATGTAATTAATAATTTAATATCCTCTATGCCTAAAAGATGTGAGTGTGTCATCTCGAATAAAAGATTCGTAACGAAATATTGGTTTCAATAACTTGTTTGTACTTTAAATTAGGGGAGCTTTAGTTTAGTCCGCTTATATTTGCGACTTAGAATGTTTTTTAAATTTTAACTTTTTTTTAAATCAACTCTGAATTCTTTAAGTTTGCGTTTTCAATAATAAAGATATAAATAAATAAAAAAAATATAAAAAAAAAGTTTTAACTTTGTTTTCTTAAAAAAATTATCATTTAAAAATAATGTGCTGAGGGGGTGCTTAGGTTTTGGCCGATATATATATATATATATATATATATATATATATATATATATATATATATATATATATATATATATATATATATATATATATATATATATATATATATATATATATATATATATATATATATATATATATATATATGTGTGTGTGTGTGTGTGTGTGTTTGAAAATAGCGTTTTCGTCTAAATTCTCGTGAAATTTCTATAATTTTGTTTCTTTCTTAGAAGCCTAAGTTGGTGGCATAGATGTGCAACTCTAGGAGTATGGCTTATACTTATGTCCGCTTTTGCTTCTATAGCGGCTGAAGGTAAGTTTCTTTTTCCTTGAAAAAAAAAAATAAAATTATCAATTATTCCGATTTCTACGACTAAAACCCATCAACGAACAAGATGCGACCAGTTTTACGAAATCTAGAAATGTGTGCCTTTCCGCCGAATGCGTACACACTGCTTCGATGGTTTTGAGTAAAATGAGACCCGAAATTGAACCTTGTAATGATTTTTATCAATTTGCTTGTGGCAAATTTTCTGATGAAATACAAGTACCTGAAGATAAAGTAGCCGTCAATACCTTTTCGGGGATGTCGGATAAAATACAGGAACAACTGAGAGATATTATGACAGAAGAAAGATCAGCAAGTGATCCGCAACATTTGAGATTGCCAAATCAATTATATAGAGCGTGCATGAATACATGTAAGTTTGCCCGACGGAGAAGTTGTCAAATTATCAAGCTTCTTGTTTTTATTTTGTTTATTCTTTTCTCTTAATTTAGCAATGATTGAAAAGTTGGCCGGCCAACCTATTAAAAGAATTTCGGGCTTATTGGGTGGCTGGCCAGTTATAGTTGGCAGCTCGTGGGATCGCGATAATTATTGGACTTGGCAGGAAACAGTTACGAAATTGAGACATTTGGGTTTCAGTTCGGATTACCTGTTCGGTTTTTCTATAGGAACGCATTTGAATAAATCAAAACGGATTATATATGTAAGTTTTTAGTTGAAACTACTATACGAGTTATGTTATATGTATACGTTTTTTTTTCTATCGAGTGATCGTAAGATCTGATTTACTATGCGGTTATTTTGAAAGATCACGCATGACCCATATCGACCTGCTTTGTCATTTTGTTAAGCATTGTGGAAAGACTCACACCACAACAACGTCTCTAAACAAGTCAGCTGTATTGCAATAAACAGCGTTCTATGAAAAATGTTTTCCGTGCGATTCGATTGAATCCAAATTATAGTTGGTCTGATGTTAGTGTGCCATTCTATTGATGATATTTTGTCGTTACATTGACTTCATTTTGTAATTTCTTCGGTATTGGAGTTTCCTTGCATTGATTACATGTTTACATCAAACGTATTCCCATAAAGCAGCCCCATGATGTCAGTATGACATTTCATTCATGAAATAATTGTTGCATAATTGCCGCTGTTGATAATTAGAGCAACCAATGTAATAAAAATGTTGAAAAATGACCGAAAAGTTGTTGTGCTGGTACCGTGCCGTTCATTTTAGATGAACGATAGGACCGAACGGATCAGTGTTTTGTAATTGAACGAAAGTGATCGGTCACTGAAATGAACGACCCGGCACAGCCCTAGCAATACACAAATCTTTAGCTTCCATTTAATAATATTTTTATATGAAAAATTCGCGATATAAAAAACTCGTTTTTGTCAAAAACACATGACATTCTATATGTGCACTTTCAGTTACATTTACGATTTCTACCATCGTCTAAATAGGCCTTGCAAGTCTTTCTTTTTTAATACTTTAAACATAACTGTAACAAATCTTTATCTCGTTTTCCAATATCATTCGTACTTATTTCTAATTTGATTGTAATTTTCAGTTAAGGAAATGTTCTTTTGGCCTGGAACCGGAATATTTACGTTTGGGTTTTGACAAGAAAGCAGTCTCAGACTACTATAACTATATGGTCGATATGGCTGTACTATTTGGAGCTGAAAAAGAGGCGGCCAAAAACGAATTAAGACAATCTCTAGAATTCGAAATAGATCTGGCGGTTGTAAGTTTGTGTGAAACATTAAATTAAATGCGATTAGTAGCTTTAACGCCTGTTATCCGCTTAGATCTCTCATCTATATAGTCGTGACACATTGACCACCGTTGAACGATTACAAGAATCTTATCCGTACGTCCACTGGAAAAACTTTATTAATGGCCTTTTGCCCAAAAGTCTCAAAATCGGTGACTCTGAAGAGATTGTTATAGTGGCACCCGATTATTTTAGTGAATTGGGCAATTTGTTGCAGCGCACCAATAAACGTGTCATCGCCAATTATATGATGTGGCGCATACATGCTTTCTCAGTGCCGTTTCTGTCTGAAGAATTCCGCAGTCGGAAATTACAATATGAAAATGCTAGACGTTGGGAGGAACCCCGATCGAAGGAATGCTTTGATATCGTTTCGGACAGGTATGTAATACTACATCTTGAAAAAAAAAATTGTAAATAGTCTTAAGAGTCCTAGACTCACTATTTGACTCTTTTGTATATAGTTTTGAGTGCTTGCTTTTCCAATAGCGCAAATAAGGTAGACAAAACATACTTACATACAGACATATGAACTATTGTCTGTAGAATATATCTTAAAATTAGTGGCTAGCTTTGTACTAAAAAGCACAAATTGATATCACTGTGCTAGTCGCAAATTTTAACAAGCTGGGCACCCTGCTGGTATTCACTTTGAAGATTCAATAAATAAATAAATGCAAAAAAAAAATATTGGTGTTAAAACTGGTTTGCATTGCCAGCGAATTCTTAAATTTATGACATAAAACTTATCCTGATTGCTTTTTCTATGACAAATGAAGATTGAAGTCGGACTTTATTTTTAGTAGTGAAGATCACTATTCGTTGTACATTTGCAATCTTAGCAGACATAGACTGACTTTTGGCTACAAAGCGTGAGCGTCTTTTACAAGTGTTTAGCCAATTATTTATAACAGCTGATTTTATAAGGAAAAAAATTAATATTTTTGGCAAATTGAGAAATTGAGAAGGAAGCTTAGAAAAGATATTTGCAAAAATTTCATTATTCAGATTTTGTTTTAAAATTTTATCAAACTGAGACTAATGCCTGAACAATATAATAAAGTAAATTTTTTGATTCAAAATGCTGTTGGTGAAATTGAGTTTGTAGAGATTTTAGAGCATAAAGCTCTAAACACTTACAGTCTAATTTATAAAAAGTTTTGACTGCTTTATTAAGAGTTAATAAGAAGAAATCGAAAAAACATTATTTATAAACACTTAATAGCACTATTCAGCTGTTATAACGATTAATAATTTCCAAAAATTTATTGTAGCCTCTACCCTTCTCTAAACCTTTAATAAGTTGAAATTTATAATTATAAAAACATTTTGTGCGCAAATTTAGAGAAGTTTTGGGATGGAAATAAAATAAAACGAACTTTATAAATTCAATTGATACTATCGGTAAGTGTGTAACAAATATATACATACATATACGAGTATACATGTATTTGCATTTCCAGCAAAAATTGTGTAGATATATCATTACTCAAAAGGCGCCGCAAAACTTATAGCGAGAGAATCGGTCTATTCGCTCTTTCAGGCAATGTATATAAAGTGAGCTATCGTTTTTATATATCGCGCTGTCATAGAAATGGTGCTATTTCTTCCGAGTGGTTAAATTTTAAGGGCCGATGTTGAATGTGAACCTTAGCTAAACGTCAAGTTTCTTTCTGCATTTCAATTTGTGTTTTTTTTTTTTTTTTATATTGGACCAGTACTCAGGGGATGACCCCTACATATGCAGTGCATTGTACCAGAACTAGGAAAATAGGTTATGAGGAGGGGGAAAGAGGGAGTAGTGTTTGTGAACATTTGACTTGAATCTTCCAATGTTATAACAGACAGGAAACACGTTTGCAGGCAACTTATTCCACAGACGAAGCGTTCGGCTGAAAAACGAATTCTCTCTGTAATGCGTAGTGCGATTCCCCGGGCGATCGACCACAAATGGATGAGCTCTGGACGATGAGCGCGTGCTACGTAAAAATGTGCGAGTTTCGGGAACAAGATCCCTAATCTCGTCAGAGCAAAATCCATTGTAGTAACGATAGAACAGAGTAACGCACCCTACACTGCGTCGATGCTCCAGTGAGTCAATAGAGTTGGATACCCTACTGTCACCGATGAGCTTCTTCGCCCTCTCCTGCACACGGTCGAGTAACCCCAAAATAAACTTTGAGGCACCGACGCAAACATGAGAGTTGTATTCCATTTTCGGTCGGATGTAGGTGGTATAAATAGTAAGGAGGTCGGATGGAGTGAAGTAAATCTTACACCGTTTCAAGAAACGACACTTGAATGCTTCTTTGGAGACATGAAAAATGTGTTCAGTCCAGCGAACATCACACTGTATCTTCATTCCAAGAACATCAAGAGCATCCGATTCCTCAATATTTATACCATCCATGAATACAGATGAAGTAGCATTTGCGGTCGTTTGCTTGTGTGTTAATAAGCAACATTGGGTCTTACGAGCGTTGAAGGCGACTCTGTTTTTACGACCCCATTCGGAGATTAATAGAAGGTCACTATTGAGTGAATCATTTATATTTAGTCTCTTGGCAGCGATCTCTGATAGGCTGGGCCTATAGCTAAAAGAGTACGAGTGGCAAATGCTGCTGTCATCTGCGAAAGAGTGGATAGGGTTGGAAGTTTGGTAGAGAAGATCATTTAGAAAAATAAGGAATAAGGTAGGAGAAAGAACGGAGCCTTGCGGAACCCCTGAATTAATCTTGAACTCGTTTGATGAGACCCCACTCAATTTTATTGTCTTATTGCCTTGTTTTTTGTTGAAATTCTTTAAGGGTTCAAATATTATATCTGAAACAGTAAATATACCGTTTTTTCTATGAAAGGTTATAAGAAATAACACCTCTGGTATGCAGCGCCATCTAGTGGTAGTTTTAGGTAAAAATAAACTCCAAAATTACTCCCTCGGCTCAAAAAATAGCAAATGCTACAACTTTCCAGAATAATAAAAATAAATAAGCATTATTTGACCAATTTTATAATGGTTTTTCCTTGTTAGCCAGTTTCAAATGTGTACAAAAAAATCGTTCACTGAACTAAAAAAAAGGTTATTGATGATTTTGTAATGCCAACATTCATTTCCAATTGGTCTCATCCCATTCTATTTCAAGTTGTATTTTGTATTTAAGCAAATTTTTAAATTATCTTTCAGAGTTGTTAACGACTGCAGAAATTTTAAACTTTTACGAGTTCTGTTTTTTACATAAAAAGTTCTTATGGAAAAATAAAGAGTTTTATTCACATTTACTGCATATCCTGAATTTTTTATGCGTTTAGCCCGTTCACAAACCATTTCAGAAATAAAAAATTTTTTTTCGATAATTTTTTACATTCTATTTTCAAAGAAAAAAAACACAATATTATACTTTTCCAAAACAAATTGACTCAAAAAATTATAAAATTCCGGCTATATAACAAGGTATTGCCAACATATAGCCACAAGAGTATTTAATAGTTAATTTGATCTTATCAAGTATTTATAAATAAGCTTTTTTATTACTGGTTAATAAAGCGAAAACCGTTGAATAACTAATGTAAGGATTATCTTTAATTTAAGATATTTTTATAAATTAGACCGTTAGACGTCAGCAGAGTTCACAACTTCACGGCTACAAATGAAGTTAGCAACATAATTATTTTCAAGACAGCAGCAGCACTAAGTGTATTTACGCAATGCAAATTTTAGAGTTGCCACATATATATTTTACATGAATAACATTAAAATTACTGACTGAAAACGAAAAATATAAAAACAAAGAGGAATTCAAAAAAATATAATAAAAAAATTTACTAGAAAAGACAAACTTTTAATTATTTCGTAAAAATTAAAGTCTGAGATCATAAAGCTTGAAAAGGTGAAAATGGTCAGCCAGATTAGAGATGATTCTAGATGATAAAACATTTAATAAACAAATTATTTTTTTTAATTTGTTTTAATTATGTCATTGACATCTGAAACAGATTAAAATTAAAAAAAAAAAAATTATCACCTGCCCTGTCAATTTCACCTGTGGCTGTGTTCTGTAACTTTGGCGAGAAGCTCTCGCGTCGAAAACTTGTGAAACAAATTATTCCATCGTTTCTCGAAAAGTGAGAAAAAACTGCGTCTGTAACTTATGTTGAAAACTATCCAAAGCGATTACGTCGTTACGTTAGAAATGTCTGAAAATATAAAACGATGCCGACATGCAATTTTAAAAATGAAAGCGCCAGCCACAATTAGTACCGCCGCCGACTAAAAATTACTAAACTTAAGAAATTTTGTTCGACGGCGTCATATTATAACCGCCGGCTATTCTAGAAAATGTATGGTATGGCTCTAACGTTTACATTTTATTTACAAATACATACATACATATTTATGCACAAAATTTTGTTAAATTAAAAAACAATTGCAATTTGTGAATTCTGAAAAAACATTATAAAAGTATTAAAATACACTTTCTTGGGTTGGAAATTAAAATTGTAGAAATTATTTTTATTAATAAGAAAGTATTCCTTTAAAACTTGTTGTGTGAAGGGTATAAAAATTAATTGAAAAGTTAAAATACAAAAAAACATAAAAAATAAAAAATCATTCTAAACTGTGTAAATATATATATTGGGCCATATTCATAAAAAATTAAAATGTATTTGAAATGAATTTTAGTAAAATTTTGTATGGAATTTTTTAACTAAAACACATTTCAAATTCCTTTAAATTTTTATGAATATGCCCAATTAAATTTAATTTAGCAGAAAAATACTTATTTTTTCAGCATTATTATTCATTTAATGATGATTATTGTTATTTGAAATACTATCTCACAGTCGTTTTATTTGCGAGAAATAATGACAGTTGAAAGCGGGAAATTTTTTCGCAAAAGTTTTACAGACACAGTTTTTCTGTAAAAGGGCGAGTAATTTCCTTACGTGACAGCTATTACTCACCAAAAAAGTTATAGCTACAGTTTAGTGAGAAAAGCAGCTGTTTGTTTCAACTTTGCTTCTTTTCGCACGTTTCAGTCGAAAAGTTTCTCGTGGCGAGAGTTACAGAACACAGCCACTGTTATGATTTCGCCTTGCGTTTGTTTTTTTTTTTTATTTTCTTTTGTTTCCTTTGACAGTTATCAACACAAAGCAACAACAATAAAGTTGTTTTTTTTTTATTGTTGGCTTGTTGTAGTTCCGCTTTTACTTGTTATATTATTGTACCATGATGTATAGAAAAACTTGACAAATTAGTTTATTTGTTATAAAATATTATTATTATTATTATTATTATTTTTATTTCGTTTATTTCCATATGCTACACATTTTAAAAATATCGCCAAACAAAATAAACTACTTAACCACGACGTCCGTCAAATTTAAACGTTTAATCAATAAATCGACAACCCTTTTGAGTACATTAAAAAACCGCAGATTTGGATTTTCTGTGGAATCTCTTTACCTGCACAAATACTTCCAACAAGACTCCAAAACCATGGTCGTAGAAATAGTCGACAATTTACGCAACACCTTCAGTGAAATGTTCGATCAAGTTAATTGGATGGACAACATTACAAAACAAGCGGCCAGGCAAAAACTACACACCATGACCACCCATATTGGATATCCGGATGAAATGCTGGACAATGAATTGGTGCAATCTTATCGTAAATTGGAAATTAATCCGGATAAATATTTTGAGTCGATATTAAATATAAGTATTTTTGATACCGATTCTGCATTAAATAAATTGAGACTGCCGCTGAACAATAATGACCAGAGAAGCTATGACGAAATATTTGGTGTAAAACCTATCCTTTCGGCAAAAGAAAACATCATGAGTAAGTGGTTTCAACAAGCTTTTTTATTTGTAAAATTATCAGGCATGTTCTGAAAAGCGCAAATCGCTTAAATTTAGCGTTTTCAATTTAAAAACGCCAAATAGGTGTTGTGAGAAGCGGATAACGCAAGAAGTATGGTTTTGCGATTTGAAATCGCCACATAGGTGTTCTAGAAAACGCATATCGTTTAAGTTGGCGACTTCAACTCACATGTGTGTATTAAAGTGAACTGATTGAATTTGCTAAAGCTGAACTTGCAAAAGGCAATAAAATTATTCACTATTAAAATTTAATATGTTTTCTTTTTATTTCAATAAAAAGTTGAAAGAATTTTACACATTTCTAATTAAAAAAAAAAAAACAAAATTAAAAAATTTCTCTATTTTTTCTCAAAAACGTATGTAAAACACATGTAGTATTTTTTCGGAAAAAACACGGAAACACCAGTAAAACGCAGGTTCCTTAGAGCACATAAAAATCAATTAAGCGTTTTTCAGAACGCTCGTTTCTCGGAATATGACTGTCTATTTATTTTAATTTTGTCAATAATCTATGACAAGCTATTATGGAATTCTTAGGTTTTTCCGAAGAACAAATTTTTTTTTTAACAAAAACTGTTTGCAATGGCAACGCTGAATTCTACAGGCACAAAGTTCATATGCAAGAAAAAGACAATTATATATTGAAAAATTTGTAATTAAAAAAATTTTTGAACGACATTTAAAATTTTATAATTCTCGACTAAAGGCCTCGTTAGTTTTTACTTCCTGTTGCCGTTCTGTGACGTTCACTTCTGTAGCAAATATCTTATAATGGGTGATTTTATAAGAACTATCGGAAATTTAAAAAAAAACACATAAAATTCAGAAAAATGCATGAAGTATTTATTTGGATCGATAGTTGGGTCGATATAATTTAATGTTTGAAGATTATTTCATGCAAATGTTGGCCGCGGCTGCGCCTCAAATGGTCCATCCGCTTAGTCCAATTTTGGCATACTCTTTCCAACATTTCGGCCGGTATCTCACGAATAATGTTGGCAATGTGGGCTTCCAGTGCGTCAATCGAAGCGAGCTTGTCGCTATAGACATTAGCCTTAACATAGCCCCACAAAAAATAGTCTAGAGGCGTTAAATCGCACAATCTGGGCGGCCAATTGACTGGTCCCAAGCGTGAAATAAACTGTTCACCGAACTCGCCTCTCAATTGGTCCATTGTTTCGCGTGCTGTGTGGCATGTGGCACCGTCTTGTTGAAACCACATTTCATGCAAGTCAAGCTCTTCCATTTTGGGCAAAAAAAAGTTTGTTATCATGGCACGGTAGCGCTCACTATTCACAGTAACGTTGTGATTCGCATCATTTTTGAAGAAATACAGCCCAATGATGCCGCCAACCCATAATCCGCACCAAACGGTTGTTTTTTGTGGATGCATTGGTAGCTCTTGCAACGCTTCTGGCTGCTCTTCACTCCAAATACGGCAGTTTTGCTTGCTCACGTATCCATTCAACCAGAAATGAGCCTCGTCGCTGAACACAATTCTTCGATAAAAAAGTGGATCTTCATCTAACTTTTCAAGAGCCCATTCACCAAAAACTTGGCGTTGTGGTAGGTCGTTTGTCTTCAATTCTTGCACCAGCTGTATCTTATAAGGCTTCACACCCAAATTCTTCCGCAAAATTTTCCACGTAGTGGAGTAACAGAGGCCCAATTGCTGCGAACGGCGCCGAATCGATAATTCACGGTCATCACCAACACTGGCCGATACGGCTGCGATATTTTCTTCAGTTCGCACTCTACGTAAGCGTGTTAGTGGTTTAATGTCCAACAATGTAAATTTGGTGCGAAATTTTTTTACAATAGCCCGAATAGAAGTCTCAGTAGGTCGATTAAACTGATCATAAAATGGAAGAAGCGCGCGATGAACTTTCTTAACAGAGCACGCATTTTGGTAATAAAATTCAATAATTTGCAAGCGTTGTTCGTTTGTAAGACGATTCATGATTAAATTATAGACCAAACTGAAGATGTTTGACAGTGACACAAGATACAAAACGTGCGTGAGCTGTCAAAACTAGTGTTGCCAAAAAGATAATAGCAAAAAAATCACTCTTTAATTACTTCTGCCGCGAAAGTATCCAGCTGGTTTTTACAGTAGAGCATAATTAAAACCAAAACCATTCGAATGAACACATGTGCGACCACTAGCTGTTCGCAGACTTCAAAAAAAAATAATCGCCGGTAAGAAATTTCGCACGAATGAAGAGGTTATCGCTGAAACTGAGGCCTATTTTGAGGCAAAAGATAAATCGTTATACAAAAGTGGTATTGAAATGTTAGAGCGGCGTTGGAATGATTGCGCTGCTCTTGACGGAGAGTACGTTGATGAATAAGGCTAATTTTGAACAACACAAAAAAAAAACTTTGTTTTCTTTGTTAGGGTTGGGACTTTTCAGCCAATGGTACTAAAAAATTAAAAAATAATTCTTGGCGAAAGCCAAGAACTTGAGCCAGAAAAATATCATCACATAATATTAGATATATTCAATAAGTTCAACTATTTTTCATTAATATACATATATATGTATGTACATGCAGATTTAAAATGTCTTTGAACGTGTTTTCAGATTTTCCCGCTGGATTCCTGCAGGGCCACGCCTTCAATAGCCAGCGCCCCAAGTATATGAATTATGGTGCCGTTGGTTACATTATCGCCAGTGCAATTAAACGATTTTTTGATGGACAAAGTTGCAGATTGCAACCTGATACCCTAAGGTCTTATATGAGCAAGCAAATTTGTGTTATTTTACAATTTGATATATTTATAAAACAAACTGGGATGACTGTAAATAAAATATATGAATAAAAATTATATTGCTTTAAATCATTTTTGATTTCTAATTTGCAGTGGGCCAACGCTGATATTCAAGGAATAAATGTTGCTGACAATGGAGGCATCAAGATGTCATACTTGGCCTATAATAAATGGGTGGCTCAAAGTGGCGAAGAGCCCAGGTTGCCCGGCTTAATTTACACTCCTAAGCAAATGTTCTGGATATCGGCTGCCCAGGTCTGGTGTACTAAATATAAAGGTAAACTGCTTTCTTTTTCTTTATAAATAAGTAACTATTTTTGCTGGTTGTTGGCAGATAACATAACAATGCGCTCCACCACCGATGCATCCTTTTCCAATGAGTTCCGTGTTTTGGGTACTTTAAGAAATATGAAAGAGTTTTCTAGAGATTATCAGTGTCCTGAAGGCGCGCCCATGAACCCGGTGCAAAAATGTGAAGCTTGGTAAACTTACTGCAACTTTTTGCAAACTATTTCCTCTTTTTATTGAATAATATTTTTAAAATTCCACAATTTGTTTTCTTTTTTTTCCTTATTGTTTTTGTTAGCAATTGTTATTTATAAAGCGATTTTCATTTGTTTAGTTTAAGTCGATTTTTTTCCGTTGTTTTACAGGGAATAAATGTGCAATTTTACAGATTATTTTGTAGTCTTGTTTTTTTCATATACGATTATCTGTGTATTTTTATGTTGGAAAACATATTTTGCAATTGTTTTTTTGGTGAAAATTAACCAAATTTTGAATTAGGGGCCAAAAGTTTTAATAAAGCGAAAATCAATAATAAAAAAGAAGGGAATCAAATCCGTGTAAAATAAATTAATAGAAACCGACAAAAAACGCAATATTTCTTATTATTTTTTTATCAACAACGTTAGTTAATAACGAAAGCTTGCAGTGTGGCGATATCTCGCCAAACGTGGCGAATTTTTATCTACTGTGGCGACTAAATATTTGGTTTGGCGACTGGTGATATTATTGGCGATTTAAAAATCATGTGCCGAAATAGTTGGCTATTTTTACATACTTTCTATTTTAAATCTGTACCTCGTTTCTGTATTTGTCGCATCGAGGAATTTTTCACATGAAACAAGGGAATTGAAAGAAAAACGATGTAAATTGAAAGAAAAACTCATTTCTCACACACAAGTGTTTCTACAATTTCGTTTTGTGAAAACTATATGTCAATTGTGTTTTTGACATAAATAATTGGAAAGTTGGGAGTAAACAAGGCGAATTCATTTTACCAGGTGCAACTGGGATTACAATAAATACAACAATGCAAAAACAACGTGGGCATTTGTTGTTGCTTGAGCGGCTCGTGTGTCAAAAGGGCTGCACAGAATCTTCTAAAAAACACTGCTCACTATTGGGCAGTAGTTCCCAGCAAAATCCAAAACAAAACCTAACAATAAAGCAAATAAACGATGAATAACAGCCAGCTCATTGGCATTTAAGTATATTGCGTCTTAAATATTTGTGCTTAATACAAAGACAAAAACCATGAACAACAGCAACACACACACATGAGCATACTGTGCATACAGCACTTGTGCACTAATACAAAGACAAAAACCACGAACAACAAATTTTACAAACAAAACTGAAGTAGAACATTACTTCAATGCTTGAATTTCTACTTCAAATTTGTTCTATTTCATTTGGTTCAACTTGTGTTTCGTTCTGTCTAAATGCTTATAAGCATTTAGACAGTATTCGTTTGTGTGTTTAGAACATTTCGGCACTGAAGTGTTTGTTTTGAAATATGAAAGAAGACGATGTTTAGTACTTGAAAATACTACGATGTTTTGTAACACATTTTTATTGTGCTTGAGCAGCCCTCTACTACATACATACATACACTTGCACACTTTACTTGTTGATATGTTTGTATGTGAGCAAACCACCCTGTCGGAAACTGAGTTAAAGTTAAATTAACTCTAAGTTAACTATTCTTCAACTAGTGCTGACTGACACTTGGCTTGCTGTTCAATTGAAGCAGATAACTTCTTTTTAACATTGTGCTGTCCTAGGAAGTAGTCAATCGTCCGACTTTACACTACTTTTCAACAAACTTACAGTTAGCTAGCTAAATGTTAACTTTCAGTTAACTTTTTGAAGCTAGCAATATTTTTAAGTCAACCATAAGTTAGTTAGTTTTAAATCAACGAAAAGTTAATTGTTGACACTATAGGTGAAATACAACTTTTTGCAACTAGCTGACACCTAAAAATCATTCACTCATGTAATATTTTTTCGTAATAAAATAAATTAGTCAACATTTTTAACGTATTTATTTGTAATTTTTCATTTTTATATTACCTGCCTGGACTACTATGTCACTCGACATCGATCGCTCCCATATATACATGCATACCAAAAACAACAGTTTAAAATTTGTTTTTGTTTCATATGTATTTATGCGAGCGACCGATGTCGAGTGCCATAGTGGGCCAGGCAGTACATATTACACCAAACAAAGAATATTACATTGCATATTGCAAAAGACTTAAAAATTTCAGAAATAATTTAAATAAATAATATTGTATCAAATGTTTGTTTGTTGGCGTATACATTACATTCTTTTTTGAAAAGGCTTCTTAAATGTCTTTTGCGAACGACCCACATTCTTGCACTTTTAATTAAAATTAAAACAATATTAATATCCTTATTATTTGACATATGTACTTACATAAAAAATTTTATTTTAGAAAACTTCCACATAATTGAAAAATTTATATAAACCTAAATAAAAAGACTCCAATATTACGCAGTATTGTTAATAATAAAAACGGAAATCTACGGCGCCTACTAGGTAGCGACATTGAAAATGCATTTTTGCATTGTGTTTACGATAGCTTTAAATTGGTTCATAAAAATTAATTAAAAGTTGGCTATTTTTGTAGTCAGCTACTGATTATCCGACAGGGTAGAAACAGCTTTTGACACTTGATGTTTTACAAATAGAAAAAAATTAATACATCTGTTTTTTCAGTTTGACCTGGTAAAATGAATTCGCCTTGGGAATAAATATGTTTCTGTATTTAAATTTTGTGAAAAATAACTGTCAAAATGTTTCCCAAATAAAAGCGGAGCGGAATGGTATATTTCAATAAAAAAAAATTTTAAATGGATCGGAAAAGTAAAAATGGGTAATTTATTTACATATTTTTCAATTGGAGTATATTTAAAATAAGATTTATAACTTTTCTTTTTTAAAAAAATATGAAAAATTTTACAATATATTGCAAAAGCTGAAGGACAAAATGTCCGCAGGCTTGTAGCTCGCCAAACTGGTGCTCCAAGTTTATAATCAATTACGTTTGAAACTTCTGGCATCAATAAAAAGGAGAAGAAAATACAAGAACTCAAGGAATTGTTTGACAACTACAAAAAGCTGAAAACGGCACTGATCCGAAATATTTTTGTCGGCAGCGCTGTCATTAACATTTCCTATATATAAAATTTTTTGTGACACTGTTAATTTGACAAATCAACATATTAAACCTTAACAGCCAGTTCATAGAACACGACTAAGCTAACTTGCGACGAGCCAATTTGTAAGCGAGTACGTAAAGAAATAGGTTTATACTCGTATAACGCGGCTAAGTCCAGCCGTCCAGCTTACGTTAATTCGTCTCTAAGTCAAACTTTTAAGAAATGTCATGGTTGCCAATATGATAAAAAATACCATTTGTTTGCATTTTTCCATATAAAAATGTTAAATTCTTGATCCTATTTGCATTGACCTTTATTTAGTTCAATATTTGCAAAAAGTTCGTTCAGCTCAAGATCCTTTTTGTTTTATTAAAAAATGTTTAATATATTTTTCAAAATTTCGTCTTCCTTTGGAAGATTTCTTCAGGAAAATTTGCTTTTTTGTATATAAATTCAATACAAAATTTGAATTGAAATTTTGTAGAAATGCATGATCATTAATTTTCTACTACACAATTTTTTTCCTAAAATATTTTAAACCAAATAATTTTGAAACTGCAGATAATTTATTGTTTACGGTAAATGCAGCCATTGATAGATCGGACTTCTTGAGGAAAAAAATTTTTAGTTTTGTTGACAAAATCAAAATATTTGAAAACATATTGAAAACAATTGTAACATACATAAAAACATTCAACATACATTGTAACAAAAAGTTAAAGTACTTTATGTACTTAACATAATGTTTTATACATAATTATAGATATCTTAATTAGCTAATTTATTACCCTATTCTTATTAATTAAATGCCTATAGTTCTGAGCTAAACTTTCTGTATCTTTTCTAAAATTAATTCTATTAGCTATTGGTACATCAATTATCTGCAGCATCTCCAACATATACCGTTTTCTATAACGATTTTCTGTATTTAATATGGAAACCTTATTAAAATCGGGATTGTGATTTAAATCACGACAATGTATCGACAAAGCTGTCTTCTGTGACGAATTAATGAGGCCAATTATGTATAAAAATTCCGTAGGAATTTGTTCACTTTTCACTTTCCTCCAATTATGAACAAAAGTTAAATATGAGGTTTTTTATTTTTCTCTTCACGCGATTCGTTGAAAACACTAAAGAGAGATCAACTCTTACAGTCAAGTTAACAAACATTGTGTGTTTCTCTTTAATTTGCATTGAAAAAGTATGTTATTTGAGAAATAAATTCCGTGAGGAATAAATTCCGAGAGAAATAAATTCCGTGAGAATATTCATAATTGGGCTGTATATTTCTGATCAGAAATCGTTAGCGTTTTTGCCTCTAAAAACCCTTTTGCGGATTTTTCAATTGCAAATGAAATAATGACACTCACAGTTGTTCGTTATACAGTACTTAAATAATTCACAACGTTATTTACACTTAGTACTACTGTTTAATAAAGCATTAGATTTGCTTACTTTTTGACTGTCTTGCACAAAGTTTCAAAATAAACTGACTCGTTGTTGCCGACCTGCCTGCTATTTATACGTCTTTATCAGTTTCTACAAACGACATGAATTTTCTAGTCGTTCATAATGTACAAATGTATTCCTTTCGCATATACACATTCATACATATGTTTGCGAACAATAAGCAAGTCACAACAACAGACAATAATTAAACGAATACTAAGAATACAACAGAAACAACAACATCATTTGTAATTAAATGTATTCACCTGGACCGTAGACTAACCTGGAAGTCTCACATTGAAGCAAAGGTCATTTAGTTAAAACTAAAAGCAGCGCAGCTAAATTGGCTTATGGTTAGGAATTCTACATTGAAACTAGATTGCAAACTTTTGTTATACAACGCCATATTAAAGCCTATATGGTGCTACGGCATTTAGTTATGGGGCATCGCCTCAGCGTCAAACATTGAAAAAACGACAAAACAAAATTCTTCGAACGATTACTGCAGCTCCATGGTATGTAAAAAAATTCACGAATTCATAAAGATCTGAGTGTTCCGCTGGTAAAAGAGGAATTTTCTAAGTACGCGACAAGGTATGTCAATAAACTGGAACTTCATCCAAACCCTCTTGCGTGCAATATACTTAATTTTGGCGGCCACAGCCGGTTGAGAAGAGGGGATACCGTTGCCACCATCAGATTGCTCAATAGGTGATTTTACCGAAATAGCTCCCGCAGAATAAAACTTTTTGTCTAGCATTGGCCGGACTTAAGTAAAAATCAAATTTTAAATCACATTTTTTTTAACTTTAAATTTAGTATTAAGATTTGAATATTTATTGTTAACTCATTTTGAAATTTCAATAAATAAAAAATTCTTAAAAAAAAATTTTTAGTTGATTTAAAAACATTTTTTTTCAAAAACCGTTTATTTCTTAACATGGTCTCGATACTCCAACTTTTTTTAACCTCTGAATAATATGATTTTGGGCTAAAAAGTTCCGGGCCTATCAAAGAAACCACAGTTTTTTGGTTCAAAATTAGCTTTATTCATCAACGTAATGTCCACCAACAGCAACGCAATCATTCCAATGCCGCTTTAACATTTCAATACCACTTTTGTAGAACGATTTATTTTTTGCCTCAAAATAGGCCTCAGTTTCAGCGATAACCTCTTCATTCTTGCGAAGTTTCTTAACGACGAATATTTTTTTCAGGTCTGCGAACAGCCATCTGGCGATGGATGTGGATTAGGATCATTTTATTTACGTGTATGAAAAACCCGCCCCTCGGATGGAGTTTAGCAAACATGCATTATTTTCCAAAGTATTTGCTTTCCGCACGCGATACTCGAATACTCATGCTGTACCTAAAATTTTAAAAATGCAAAATGCTTATTCGTCAACCCTATATGCATGACAGAATTAAACTTTTTATAACTTCATTTATTTTCTTTGTGAATATGTACAGTTTAGTGTTAAGTTAACGGCACGTTTTGGTTATAAATAGTTGACAAAACTGTTTGTTAAACTTATTGTGTAAAAAAAAATGTGTAAACAAAACTAGAATATTTTTGGTTTTTTTTTTGTGAATATGTACAGTTGTCTTTGGACTGTGATAAAGGCGCGTTTTGGTTATATTTTAAATAGCTGATAAAGCTGTGTGTAAAACATGTGTTAACAAGAATTAAAATTTTTATAACTTTATTTGTTTACTTTGTGAATAGGTATAGTTTTGCAGTCTTTTCCAGTAAGCTCACGGCACGTTTTTGCTATAAATAATTGACAACGTTGTATATTGAGACATCTTGTGTATATTTATTTATATGTAAGTATGTATGTCTCACGTAGTAGCAGCTTATGTTTAGTGTCCATAATACATTAAATGCAATGAAGTGAGCAGGCTACCGGCTACAAGCTGTCAAAATAGTATTGGCCAATCTCGACATAAAGAAGTCTCCTGGACCGAATCGCATTCCAGGGCTGGTCTTGAAGCAGTGTTCTTCTATGTTTGCGCGTTTTTCTAAAATCGTTTTTCGAATAATTCGAATAGCGACAGTTTTAAAAAATACGGTGCAGACAGCTGCACCAGAGAACCGCAACCATAAGTACACCGGTTGTTTAACCAATCATTTTCACATCCGAGTATTTTAAACACTCTTAAAAATTGATGCGGTAGTATTTATACCTGTCCTTCGTTTGTGAACTCTTGATACATCAAACATGTATACAATCCCCAGCGTTGTCAACTATAAAATTTCAAAACGCTCCAAAATGGGGGAAAAAGCGCGTTATTTGAACAAAAGCGCACCAAGTTTAACATTTTTCTTTTCATTTTTAAAAAGTTTTTGTTATACAAAAATATAATATTTCTGTATTAAAAACACGATAAATACCTTGCCTAAGCGGCCATTAGCGATCAAACTCGGTCTATCATCAAATTCGTTCAATAGCTATCGGGTGGTTAAATTTCAAAGGCCGATGTTGAATGTGAACCACACCTAAACGCCAAGTTTCTTTCCGAATTTTATTTGACATTTCTCTATTTCAGACTTATTCAATTTGAACCATGGAGAGATACACAATCCAACAACGTGTTAAAGTTAACCAGACTTATTATTAAAATTTTCGAAGAAAATCATCTTCAGTGATGAGGCACATTTTCACCTCAGTGGATTCGTCAATAAACAGAATTGCCGCATTTGGGCGAATGAGAATATAAGAGTGACTGTCGAAAAACCAATGCACCCACAAATAGTGACTGTTTGGTGCGGTTTATGTGCTGGCGGCATCATCGGGCTGTATTTTTTTTTTCAAAATGAGGCCGGTCAGGCAGTTACTGTGAATGGTGTTCGCTATAGTGAGATGATACCGAACTTTTTATGGCCCAAATTGGAAGATATGGATGTAGACGATATGTGGTTTCAGAAAGACGGTGCCACTTGCCACACAGCTAACAAAACAATTGCTTTTTTGTGCAACAAATTCAATGGCCGTGTTATCTCTCGTAATGGCGATGTCAATTGGCCGCCAAGATCATGTGATTTGACACCGTTGGACTTTTTTCTTTGGGGTTATTTGAAAGAAAAGGTGTACGTCGATAAGCCAGCAACAATTCAACAGCTAAAGGATGAGATAATTCGGCACATTAACGGCATAGAACCTCCATTATGCTTCAGGGTCATCGAAAATTTGGACCATCGGATGGAGGTGTGCCGCCGTGGTCGCGGCGCCCATTTGGCCGATATTTTGTTCCATACATAATTGAATAATACCAATATATCATAATAAAATAAAATTACAATAATTTCCTAAATAGTTTGTGTTTTATTCAAAATCAACATCGGCCCTTGAAATTTAACCACCCATTAGAACTTGTATTTGTCGAACTTTAGCCTCTAGTACGATTCTGGTACTTTTATAAGGACAATGGCATCTTTACAATAATTTAACGATATTTTATCAAACTTGTTATTCAGCAACATTATTTAATTATATTCGCTGCCGACCGAAATCCGCCATTAGTTTTATTGTCTCTTCATCCTTAAAATTATATTGCAGGAGCATACAATCGTTACTGCAAGGGATAAAATATGTCGAAGAAATTTACGATTATCGGATCATTAAGATACAAGCTATCAAACTCGTGTAAAAGCAATTCTATCAAATACCGCATAAATTTTATTTCTGTTTTCGTAAGTGAAATGTGAAAAAACCTATTGACTAGAAATATTCGAAAATTCAATATAAAAGATGAAGTTTACCATAAACAAAACTTAAGTTTACCATAAACAAAACTTAATGCAACTTTTTGGAAAAATGTTATACTTTAATTTATATTTACGAAAGCAGCAACGAATTCATGCATCGCCATAAATACGAACTGCGCTATTCAGTGTCTGCTCTCATTGTAATATTTGACAAACTTGGCTTGATCGTTTAGTAGCCAAACACTCTTTAAAATCAAACAATTTTAAACGAAATGTTTCTATAAAATGTATGCAAAAATTTTGGAAACTTGAATAAACCTATTTCTTACATTAAAATGATTCGGTGCCACCAAAATTTAAAAAGCGCACCGAAAATTATAAAAAAGTGCTTTACGCACACTCTAAAGAATTTTTCGCACAAAAGATTTGAATAAGCACCAAAAACGGTGCGAAACGAGTTGACTACGCTGCCAATCACTTTCATATATTGTGTATATTTTAAGACTAAGAGAAACGACCACAAAGAAGACTGTTGTTGTTACTGGCAATTAGCAAGAGAAACATTTTGAGTATATTCTATTTTCGTTTCGTCACAAAATAAACTTGTAAAAACAACACTCTCGAAAAATTCTTATGCTGTGTATATGCGTCACCTTTTATTTAACAATAAATGAAATCGTGGCTGCCAGATTTAATCATTTACAGCCATGTTGACCATTTTGAAAGTAGCATACTGAAAGATGATTTTAAGATTGTTTTTGCTGAAAAGTTTATAACGAAAATTCAATTCAAATTGTTTTCACAATTGGTTGGTTATATGTATGTGTAACTGCATTTATTGTGGTTATGGACTTAAACCAAGAAATAAAAATTATTATATCATAAAACATAAAATAAAAGGAATTTGATGAAAATCAATTTTTTAATATTTGCAAATAATTCGTTCAGCTCAAGGTCCTTTTTGATTTTTTTTTTATTATTTAACGTATTTTTCAATATTTCGTCTTCCTTTGGAAGACTTCTTCAGGAAAATGTGTTTTTGAATTGAAAATTTTGTATTGAATTTACACACAAAAAAACACATTTTGTTGAAGGAGTCCTCCAAAGGAAAACCAAACATTCATGCATGTTCTGAGAAACGCAAATCGCTTACATTTAACGTTTTCGATTTGAAAACGCCAAAAAGGTGTTCTGGAAAACGCTAATCGCTTAGAATTGGCGTCTTCAACTCGCATGTGTATATTGAAGTGAGCTGATTGAATTTGCTAAAACTGAACTTGCAAAAGGCAATAAAATTATTCACTATTAAAATTTAATATGTTTTCTTTTTATTTCAATAAAAAGTTTAAAGAATTTTACACATTTTCATTAAGAAAAATACATTGAAAAATTTTTCTATTTGTTGTCAAAATTTTTTTTCGTTTTATATTACTACCACATACATATATACGTATGTAAAACACATGTGTTATTTTTTCGGAAAAAGCTCCTAAACGCCAGTAAAACGCGCGTTCCTCAGAACACCTAAAAATCAAATAAGCGTTTTTCAAAACGCATTGCGGTTTCAAAACGTGCGTTCTCGGAACATGGCTGATTGAAAAATACATTAAATATTTTTTAAAAAACACAAAAAGGACCTTGACCTGAACGAATTATTTGCAAATATTAAATTAAATAAAGGTCAAAGCAAATAGGATCAAGAATTCAAATTCATCAATTTTAAAATCAATTTTAAAAGTTATTATTTTTACCGGTTTTGTACTATATATATTCTTCAAAACACGATGATCCAAACACGATGTTTTTAAAACCTTCTGGCAACGCCGCGCTTAGTACGAATACGTTTACCAAGTGTAAGTGAGTAAATACATAAAACTAAACACACGCACTCTCATGGGTAAGGTAAGTGTGTGACTGCGAATTATTACATATAAATATTATTTTCGTTGTTAAAAAGAAGTACGAGTTCGATTGCCGAATGTGGAAAAAATAATTGAGAAACCAAATCAAGTAGCCACCGCACACAAACTTGATTGGGTATGTTATCTACTCTAGTTTATAGGCGCAAGTTCTAACGAGTAGAAAACGTGCTTGTGCAAACAATATGCAGTGGCCAGCCACCAGTTGGGTGTACTTATATCATTAAAAAAGGCACCGGTGGCAGATCTCTGATTTTTACGATAATTAAAATACAATATTACAATAATTAAAAACAAATTTGTTAGTAAAATATTAGTTGAAAACAAAATAATTCTTATAAACAAATGCCCATGAACACAAAGAAATATGTCACATATTCTCTATATTAATAAATTTAAGACTTTTTCTCGGAGTTCTGTTAAATACGCTAAATGAATGTACATACATACATAGGTAGCATAATACTTTGAATGATTTCAGCAAATGTCATATTATATGTAACCACAACATTAATTCCATAAGAATAACCTTCCAATGAAAAAATTAGTTTTGGGAGTCGGTTCATAATAGAGAGAGTTATGTTGATATAAATGTAAGAAAGCTTGTGAAGAAATAAAAATGTAATAATAAAAAATTTTTATATATTTTAAGTATAATACATTAATACTAGCGAGTGTTATTCACTATATTAGCTTCTAATATTGATACCAATAAAAAAAAGTATAAACAGCTTGTTTTTTGTGTTTCCCAGCTATATAATCTATATGACGACGTTTTATAGGAGCTATCTTAATCATCAGTAGGTTTTGGAAATTTCTGAAAAATATTCTCAAACATTCAACTTTGCGGCCCAACAATCTAGATAAAAGACTGGTATACAATGCCATAAAACGCCGGACACTTATTGAAAAAGAAGTAGGTGGCCCCCGAACCCCTAAAACAGAACATCTTGTCCGGGGAAAAGTGTACTGATGGCAACTCTTCATTTAGCTAATACTTTATTTAAAATATAAGTGGTAAAACATACGTTTAAAAATACGTTATAATAAAGTGTACTTATGACTTGTTATAATTAAATATTTATTTTAGACTTAAAATTAAAGAATGTCAACAATATTTTTGTTTACAAAACTGTATTAAACGTTAACAAAAGCCTTAAAAAACAATAGAAACGTTTTTACAATAAAAAAATTTTTAATGCAAAAACAAAAAATTCTCATAATTTTACGCGTGTACAGAAATAGAACTCTTACGAGAATTTCCATTTTAGTACTTTTAGCCTTTGATAACTACATCTAATCGTCTGAACTTACAATATTGAACTTACAATATTTTTTGTACCTGCCATTTATCTGACCAAACTGATTTCAGCATGATCACCCTACGAGTATTAATCGTGCTTTTCCGAACTAGAGGACGAAAATGCCTCAATGGATTTTAAGTTCGGTGACTGGGGCGGGTGGATAATCCAATTGCTCAGGTGGGTGATAGAGTAACCATTCTTTCATTATTTTGGCTGTGTGATTAAAATCACTGTCCTACTGCAAGTACAAAGATCCTTGTAAGCCTAAGTAAACCACACTGATTAGCAAATTACTTTTCAATATGCATAAATAATCAACTTTATAAAAGGTACTCGCAATCAACACCAACTTCTTCAACTGCACAGATTCGCCACTGCGCATTATATTGGATATCAAATTATATTCGGCAATCTGTTGTTATGATTTTCTGTACGGCGCTAATGTGGACAACAGGTCTCCGAAAGTAATGCCTTTATCTTATATAGTACCCAGTGCATCGTACAGTTGCGCATGTTTTGGTATAAATTGTAGCGTTTTCTAAGTGTCCAAATGTCATGTACGATTATATGGAAATACCCATATAAACACATACATTCCATATTTGAGAGGTTGTAGTAAGCATTTTGAATTGGTTTAATGCATAAAACTATTTTTGCTCTTTCAGGACTGAAAAATTGTTCAACTTAACTTCAAATGATAAGTTTCAAATGCATTGATTTCATAAGCTGAAAAGTTCCGGTCCTAACAAACAAAACACAGTTTCTATGGTGCAAAATTAGATTTATTCATCTTCAGCAAAACGAACGCAACCATTCCAATGCGGCTCTAACATTTCAATACCACTTTTGTATAACGATTTATCTTTTGCCTCAATTTCAGCAATAGCCTCTTCATTCGTGCGAAAACTCTTACTGGCGCGCATTTTTTTCAGGTCTGCGAACAGCAATTAGTCGCTAGGAGCCAAATCTGGCGAACACGGTGGATGTGGGAGCGAGTCGAAGTTCAATTCATGTAGTTTTGCCATTCTTTTGATTGACTTGGGACACGGTGTGTTGTCTTGATGAAACAAAATTTTGTTTGTTTGCCATATGCGGTCGTTTCTTTGTGATTTCGTGTTTTGAACGCTCCAACAAAGCTATATAATATTCACTGTTAATGGTATTTCCTTTCTCAAGATAGTCGACGAATATGACATCACACCCAGCTCAAAATACCGTGGCCATAACCTTTCCAAACGAATATTGTGTTTACGGGCGCTTTGGACGAGGTTCACCAGTTGCTGTCCACTTATATGACGATCGTTTTGATTCCGGAGTGAAGTGATGGATCCAGGTTTCATTCATTGTCACACATCGCTGCAAAAACTCCGGTTTGTTACGTTTAAACATGACCAAACACTGCTCAGAATCATCAACACGTTCTCGTTTTTGAACAACAGTGAGCAAACCCGGCCCCCACTTTGAGCTTTCTCACAGTTAAATGCTCATGCAATATAAACAGCCCAAATATGAATATTCTCACGGAATTTATTTCTCACATAAAGTACTTTTTCATATCCAACTAGAGAAAAAAAAACACAAATTTAGTCCGTAAGAACTGAAGAGCTGATCTCCCTTTAGTGTTTTCAACAAATAGAGAGAAGAAAAAATAAAAAAACCTCATACTTAGTTTTTGTTCATAATTAGAGGAAAGGGAAAAGTGGTAATATTCCTACGGAATTTTTATTTATAATTGAGCTGAAAGACAACACGTTCTTTTGATATCAGCTGACAAGCTAGCTCACTCAACTTCACGTTTCGATTATACAAAATGATTTTGCGGATTTTTTTTGTTGGTGTTACCGTCTCATTTGGACGTCCACTGTGTTCAGCATCATCGGTGTCTCTACGACCACTTTTGAATTCGGCTAACCAACGTTTTATTATTGTTACTGATGGAGCGAAGTCGCCATGAAACTTTTCAAGTCATTGCTTTGCTTGAACGATATTTTCTCCCATCAAGAAGCAGCGGACAATTAAAACACGAAATTGTTTTAGATCCATTGTTTTGAAAATAACAAAAGTACCTTCACTCTTAGCACAATAACTCACAAACGAATGAATAGGATATCATGTAATTTTAACAGCTGTCTTTTGAAGGTTAGTAAAGAGTGTTTTTTTAAGCTAGATAGAACTTTAAATTGTAAAAAGTAACACAAAAAATTAAATTTTGATGAAAATTTTTTTTATTTGTTTCAGTATACTCTGACAAATCATCATGAATAGACTCACGCTTGAACAACGCTACGAAATTATCCAAATTTACTTTGAAAATCAGTCGTCGATTCGCGCGTTGTTTTATCGCAAAATTGTGTTCAGCGATGAGGCGCATTTTTGGCTTAACGGGTTTGTTAATAAGCAAAATTGCCGCATATGGAGTGAGACCAATCCACAAGAGACCCTACAGACTCCATTACATCCAGAAAAATGCACTGTTTGGTGCGGTTTTCATGCTGGTGGCATCATCGGACCTTATTTCTTCAAAAATGAGGCCGGAGCTCGCGTTACGGTCAATGGAGATCGTTACCGCACCATGATCAATGATTTTTTGTTTGAAAATATGGATGACATTGATCCGGAGGAGATGTGGTTTCAACAGGATGGCGCTACGTGCCATACGGCGAACGCAACCATCGACTTACTGAAATCAAAATTTGGCGATAAGTTGATTTCGAGAAATGGACCTGTCAATTGGCCTCCAAGGTCGTGCGATTTGACACCTCTCGATTATTTCCTGTGGGGCTACGTGAAGTCACTGGCTTATGCTGATAAACCAGCAACAATTGACGCCTTGGAGGCCAGCATTGTTCGTGTTGTTCGTGACATACGGCCAGCAGTGCTCGAAAAAGTGGCCCAAAATTGCACGTCCAGAATGCGCTTCGTCAAGAACAGCCGCGGTGCCCATATGCCCGAAATCATTTTCAAATGTTAATGTCACGTATTGATCTTTCGAATAAAAAAAATTTTGATTACAATTTAATTTTTTGTGTTATTTTTTACAATTTCAAGTTCTATCGGGCTTAAAAAAACACCCTATATTAACTGAAAAATATGTGACTGCAATAAAACTAGCGGCTCAGACTCTGGGTGTTACTGCAGACAATCAAAAAAGCTTCGCAAGTTTTTGTGTTTGTTAAACAAAATGTTTGCCCATATGTATATGTGTGTATATGTATATGTATATGTATATATATGTATATGTATATATATATATATATATATATATATATATATATATATATATGTATATATATATATATATATATATATATATATATATATATATATATATATATATATATATATATATATATATATATATATATATATATATATATATATATATATATATATATATATATATATATATAAACTTAAAGTAAATATGGAGCAGTAATAAAAGAGAACACGAAGAAACTTATGTTAGTAAGTGTTAGCTACAAATACATATGTACATATATGAGTAACATCCAGAATAAATTTTTATTATAATTCGATTTTTCTCTGTTTGGTAGTAGCGCTATTTGTTGAGCCGTCTGTGCATGTTGGTACATATAAGCAAATTTTTAATTGTGTGTGCGTGTGTGTGTATCATACCTACGAGTGAAGTTCGCACCAACTGTGGTATCGCTGCTATTGCTTCTCTTGGTTGTGTGAGTTTTGGGAGTTTTGTATATAAAGCCGTTGGGCTAGGCTTAGTTAAACTTCAGTTGATCGCCGCCAACCAGTGTGTTGAGCGTATAAGTCGATCTTTTAAATAATCAGAAACAATAGCAATCCGGTATAAGATTAATTAATACAATCAGTGTGGCTAAATTAGCGTGTTTGCTTTGCTTTTAATAATAATAAAAAAGAAATACATAATCTATTGTGATCCTTTACATTGTGTTAATTATTAATATTTAGCTGTGAAGTGTCAATATCTCGCAACACTACATCCTAGTATCCACTTTTATTATGCAACTAGTTACCAAGTAAGTTTTCGTTTCAAACTTGGAAATATTTGTATAGAGTTGAATTTTCTTATTAAATATTGTATATGTTATTTGTCTATCTATATATGCATGTATATAAAAACTAGTTACCAAATGTATGTAATCGTAAGAAAAAAAAAATTTTGCAAAGTGCCACGCCCATTCAAATATTACTTTGTTTATGTCTTAAAAACGGTAACATTAAGGATTTTCCGATGTGGTTCAGTTTGGTTAAAACCCAAATTAAATCATCGGTTAAAATGGAGGCGTAATTGGATATGTAGGCGTATCATCTGCCCTACAAAATCTTAAGAATGGCTGCAGCTAATGTTTTTAAAAGTGGTACGAATGGCATGACATTCGATATAAATTATCAGAAAAAAAGTGGGTGAAGTCGGAAAAGTGGGCATGGTACCCCCCCATACAAAGCAAATGTTGATTTGTGTATAGCTTGGTTAAAGCTAAAGTTTGTAAATTGAATACGAATGAAGTGATGGTCAATAAAACTTATCAGCCAAAAACTTGGTGAGGTGGGCAAAGTGGGCATGGTATGTTTGTCGTTCTGCTCGGTTGAGTTACTCATAAAATTTTTTAAATCGAATTTATGTTCACGATGTTCTTCAAAATCTGTTGGTCTCTAGCTTTTAACAATGTTTTCTAATCTATTTTAAAGTCCTGCATGAGAAGAACAAATAAAATTTGTACATTATAAATATTTGAATACAAAACTTGCACTACCGTTTTCTGTCCTTTTCCGCACTAAAACTCTTCGACTAGTTCTTTTGAAATTTATATAATTTTGTTTCCTTTTCTTATTTAGAGACCAAAGTTGTTGGCGTAGCCGTTCAACTCTAGGAAGATGGCATATGCTTATGTTCTTATTTGCTTGCTTAGCGGTCGCCAGTCATGCGACATCTTTAGAAGTTTGTAATTCCGATCAGTGCAATTATACTGCCTCTACGGTTTGGAATAAAATGAACACTCTTGTTCAACCCTGTGATGATTTCTATCAATTTGCTTGCGGAAATTTTAATAATACAATCATAAAACGTAAAAATAAATTTTCTGTCAATGCCATTTCCATAACGTTGGATAAATTACAGAGACAGCTGAGAGATATTTTGGAAAAAGAGAGACAAGCAAGTGATCCGCACCATCTCAGATTGCCAAATAAATTGTATGATGCGTGCATGAATACAGGTAGGTTTGCCAGAAATCGAAGCTGTTGTTAAGATCAATCCAATTTTATTGGTTTTTAATTCATTTACTCTCTTGTCTTAATTTAGCTTTAATTGAAACATTGGACATGCAACCTATGATGCAAATTTCGGACTCATTGGGTGGCTGGCCTGCTGTAGTTGGTGACTCATGGAATAGCGATAATTCTTGGTCCTGGCAAGAAACTATTAAGAAATTCAGACGTTTGGGATTCAGTGTAAATCAACTGTTTAGCTTTTCCATAGTTGATTTGAAGAGTAGCAATAAAAGGATTATCAAAGTAAGTTTGTAGTTGAAATTGACAAATCTATTATATACCTACTCGTATGTACATATGTATATAATTTAGGCTTCGTGTTTGCCGAGGCAATTTTATTAATAGGGGCATTCAGGCAAATTCCTTATCAATTAGCTTTGTTTTGATATGTCACATGATATTACGCTCGACTTCAAGTCTTCATCAATTCACGTTTGTTCGTAATCTCTATTTTTATTACATGAGCTCATTCTGCATTTACGAATTCGTATTATGCTCTCTACACCAGAGATCTGCAACCGGTGCCTTTTTAATAATCTAAGTACACCCGTCTTAAATCGAGTTGCGGTGTGAGTCGCCATCGCATATTGTTTTCTAATCGTTAGAGCTTTCATCCGTTAACTGGAGTACATATACATACCTAACCATGTTTGTGTGCGGTGACTACTTGATTTGGTTTCTCAATTATTTTTTCTACATTCGGCAATGGAACTCGTCCTTTTTCTTAACAACGAAAATAATATTTGTATGTACGAATTTGCAGTCACACATTTACCTTACCCATGAGAGTGCGTGTGTTCAGTTTCATGTATTTACTCACTAACACTCGGTAAACGTATTTGTACTAAGTCTAGCGTTGCCAGAAGATTTTTAAAACAATATGTTTTAGCGATCGTGTTTTGAAGAAAACCGGTAAAAAAAAATTTTTTTTAGTTTTGCTATGAAGCACATTTTCATCAAATTTCCTTTATTTTATATATATATATATTTATATATATATATATATATATATATATATATATATATATATATATATATATATATATATATATATATATATATATATATATATATATATATATATATATATATATATATATATATATATATATATATATATATATATATATATATATATATATATATATATATATATATACATATATATATATATATATATATATATATATATATATATATATATATATATATATTTTTTGGGTATAAAGTTTCATTTTCCATATTTATATATTCTTTTTTCTTTACCACAACTGCTTTTGAGCAAAAAAAGTTGTTTCAGTTCGCTTACACGAAATTTTCATGAAAACCCCGGTTTAGGCTATATCTCGGGTATATATATAAACCGATATCTAAAAAAAAATTTTGCTTTTTAGTTACCATGCTTAATGAGTGGTTTGAAAACAAACAATTTTGTTTTCAAAAATTTCCATACAAAATTGCAAAAAAATGGCTTTTTGCGGAATTTTGGATATATCTCAGCTATATGTGAACCGATATTACTGAATTTCAATAGCAAACCCATGAATCGATGGGGTAATGGCGAAAGAAAGAAGTTTCTAAGTCTCATGGTTTTCTCAGAAACGGTATTTCAACAGCAGACAGACGGATAGACGGACATCGCTTAATCGACTTTTCCATTAATTCTGAATCAGAATATATATATACTTTATAGGGTCGCAAATCAAAACTATAGAAATTACAAACGGAATCACAAACTTATAAATACCCTTTACATTTTTGTGAAGGATATAAAAACGACAAAAACTAATATTTCTGAAGTAAAAGTAAACCAAGCTCTTTGGCACTGAAGGAATTGATCCATCACAAGAGAAGTTTTAATAACTTTGGTAAGAGATTCACCAGCATCTCACAGCAGCTCAAAATTTTTCAGACCCGGTCCTTTTTAGGCCGTGTATTACATTTTCTTCATTGTTGCTATATAATTACTAACAGTAGTATCTATAGCAATGCTAGCACAATGATATATAATTACAATTTTGTTTGAAATGTGGCAGGATGACTTTTTTTTTGCAAACAGTGCTGCGAGGGAAAATTTGCAGGAATTTCTTTCAGTTTTAAAATATCGTATTCTCGTATATGTTATTATTGTACTTATTTATATATCCATTGTGATTTTCAGTTGCACGAACCTTCTCTTGGCCTCCCAAAGGAATATTATAACTCCGAGAGAAGTTCGAATGATAGCACGATGAATGCTTACTGTGCTTACGTTCTTAGAGCAGCGGAACTCTTTGGAGCTAATATAGAAACAGCCAGAAAAGAAATACTAAAGTCTCTAAAATTCGAAGAAGATCTGGGTTATGTAAGTTTGTTTTAAAAAATCATAAAAAACGAAATATTTCTGTAACCTTTACGCATGTTACCCGTTTAGATCTCCACCACCAATTATAGGTTTGATAAATATTACACCGTCGAACAATTCCAAAAATCTTATGGTTATGTCCAATGGGTGGACTTGATTAATGCTCTTTTGCCCGAAGGTCTCCAAATTAATCAATATGAAAGGATTATTTTTTCGGAGCCCATATTCTTTAGGGAGTTGGGCAATTTATTGTGGCGCACAGATAAACGTGTCATCGCCAATTATTTGATGTCGCGGATACACACCTTCTCGTTGCCCTATTTGTCAAGGCAATTCCGCCACCTGCAAATGAAATTTGATACTGTTTTGTTGGGTGCACAAGAACAGAAAGGCAGATGGAGGGAATGCGTAGATATTGTTACGCACAGGTAACTACCACTTAAAAAAATTTTCTAAAAATCTAGTAGTAAATTCTTCTACTCGTATTTCTAATTTTAAGTTTTTTCAAACAAATTGCTTGACCTTTGAGAGCTTTTACAGTTTAAAGCCCGGGGCACCTAGAATCCATCGTATGTTAGTCGCCTCCTTTTTCAACTGACATTAACGTATACAAAGTATGAAGTTGGCACAAACGGTGCTTTGTTAACGGATTTAAAATCAACTGTTTTTTATTTTAATTTAATTAAAACTTAAAAAAAAAAAATCAAAATATACAAAAAATATAAACTGATACAACTATCAGTTTATATTTTTTGTATATTTTGATTTTTTTTTTTTCTCAACGCACGTTAAAAGTTGCTCAACTTTAAAAGCCGGTGCACATAGAATCCATTGTACTTTATACGCTGCCTTTTTCAACTGACAGCTAAGTTGAAATACGTGTAAATTTAGTAAAAAATCGAAGAGCGCGCCAAAACATGACTAACCTTTTTATCTGTCAAAAACAAACTGACAATCCGAAATGGCTGATACTGCCAACATATAGTATAACAGACATGTACACCAACATAACAGAAGGAGAAGTGCGAAATTCGAATATACGTAACTCACCGAAATTTAAAAATAACAGTTCTTTTTGATCAGACCATGTATATATTGTATTTTATATAATTTAAGATTTAGTTGACTTTGGACGACAGCACGAACTCTACTGCAGCTTTTATATAACAATCCTGGCCAGCTGACACTGTTTTGCTCGTCGTTCGCAGACGAAACAATTAGAAATATACTTATTTCAACTTTGTTTTAATTGTGGCGACGAGTCTTCGCGACCAAAAATTCGTCGTTCGTCGCAGTTGTGTTCCTAGTACGACGGAAAGAAAACAACAAACATCTGTGCTTAGACCACTACTTAGCTAGCAGCATTTGTTCTTTTTTGCATTTGTGATTGTCATTAAAATGTTTTTACACTTTTTTTATTTGTTTTTGTTTTTTTTGTTTTTTTCTTTTTTGTTTTTGTAACTTCTTTAAAACTTGTAAATTTCTTTGTTTTATTTTCATGCAATTTTATTCTTTTTTCATTTCTTTCCAGCGGTTTAGAGGTCGAGGACAAAATCGGGTATTTAATATTAATTTCTATACTTCTTTCTTTGCCCATTTTTATTTCATCTCATTCGTCTTTAACACACGAAAACAATTGTCATGCTGCTTGTCGGCGGACGGGGTGATGAAAGTGATTTATTTTATTTAGTTCCTATACAGTTGCAAAGTAAATTTGCAAAGTATAGTATGCACAGCATGGGCGGGGTGACATAGGCCATATTGCCCAAAATAATATGAACAGTACTTTTGTAGCGTCGCTGTGACTAACTATAACGACCTATGCCTTCACGCAAGGCGAATTCATTACCAGGTGAACTTAACAGCACAGGTGATTATTTTTTGCTTCTCGCGTTTTTTCCAATAAGACTGTCAAATTTTGTTTCTTTTGTTTACAAACTTTTTCGCGCCATTTTTATCTGAAGGTTTTTTTGCATGGTTTAGTGCAATTTCAAGAAATTTGTGTGAATTTAAAAGTGAAAAACTAATATAATCTGTGATTTTAATTACAAACAATTATAAAAGCTTATATTTAACGTTTATATAAAATGTTTTCTCTGCTGAGCAATCTTAGGCGAATTTAGATTATGACATTCACGATATGTTTTACAATAACAAAATACATAGTACTGAATTCGCCTTTCCGGTTGCATTCACCTGTATAAAGTCGCCTTGGCCTTCACATAGAAAGTTTCCACGTGGCAAGGCGACTTTATACAGGTGAATGCAAGCGGAAAGGCGAATTCAGTACTATGTATTTTGTTATTGTAAAAGTCCACAAAAAAGGGTTAATTTGACATTTTAGTATCATAAAAGGCAACGCTGGTTTTTACAACCAGCTTTAGTGCCTGGTCACACACAGCAACGTTAGTTGGGCAATTCTTGACTTTATAGATGCTTTCGGTGAGGGGAATAAGAAGGGAAAAAGAATTGCCGGTACTCGGCAATTTCAGCAATTCCTTACTTTTCTCTCATGTATGTATGTGTATGGGCATATACAATGTAAATTGCATGAAACAAAAGGTAGAGAATTGCTCAAGAATTGCCGAAAAAAGTTTTTGTGTGTGGACAAGAAAGCAATTCCAAAAGAAAATTGCTAAAAAAGTTCGGCAATTAAAATTGCTGTGTCTGACCTTAGACTTATCCCCTCACAAGCAGCACAAAACCAATACATATACAAGCCAAGCACTCAAATATGTATATGTTATGCCAGATGAATTAGTCTTGTGTGTGATGAAAAGAGAAAAATGTTTTCGTGTGTTCTAGCACATTGGTCTTTAACACACGTGAACAATAGTTCTAACAGCTTGTTGGCAAAATGTTTCAACCAGCTACAAACCCACATTGGCAACAAAAAAAAAAATATGTAAAAAAGAATTTACCCAGCTTCAAGTAAGTATATAACACACGACATGTTTTTAACAATGTAGATGTCATTTTTCCCAATGTAAAAGGCATACCTGTTGTCTGTTATCTCAAAAATATTTCTTCCAACAGAAACATAAGTAATGACATCCGACAAAATTTCAAATAGAGTGTGTTCTATTTTGTTATGTTTAAACATCTGGCATTAGAACTCTATGCCTTGCGAACAATTCAATGGCGGTTGACTTTGGGCGGTATAAGTAGCCGGCTTAATGAAATTTTACCGCATTAATATCTTTTTAACAAGTATAGACAATTTCTGACGCACATTTTCATTTACGCAAATTTTACAAGCCATCGGTAAAAATGGCAATTTTGACAGACATGAAAAAATTACATATTATGCTAGGAACACAACTGCGACGAACGACGAATTCGCCGGCAAATATTCGTTGTATAAATTCGTCGTGTGAAGCACAATATCAACGAACATTGTTGTTTACATTCTGTGCAAAGAAAAAAAAATTAATATAAATACTAAGGTGGCCATATTAAAAAAAAACCTATATAAATCCCATCCGAAAGAGGAATTTTTGAACAAATTATCTCAGGTACTTTATATTTTGAGAACATCTTCATACATATTTTACTACATGGATTAATATAAATTATGAAAAGTTATTACATAATGAAAAATGCTTTTTTTATGTAAGAAACCTGGTCACCTGATATTGATTTATTCGTCGTTCGCTGACGAAACAATTAGAAATTAATCTATTTGAACTTTCGCTGAGTATGACGAATTTCGACCAACGCCAAGATTGTGTGCATTTTTATATAGACCAATGTGTTTTATTTTTGTCGACGAATATTCGCGACCAAATATTCGTCGTTCGTCGCAGTTGTGTTCCTAGCATTAAAACAACAGATGTAACCCAGCATTTACACATGTAAGTGCAGGTTCAAGATGAATTCATAACAGGTGAAAATGACAGCACAGCTGATAACTTTTGTTTAATTTTAATCTATTTCAGATGTAAACGGAAGAATTAAGAGAAATTTGAAAACAAATTTTTAAAAAAATTTTTTGAATTATGTATTGTATCTTGAGCGCCAGGTGTCATCCAGAATCCTCTCCAATCTGGCTGGCCATTTTCACCTTTTCAAGCTCTATGATCTGGGACTTTAGATGCGGTGAGCATTTTTTTCAGGTCTGCGAACAGCAAGTAGTCGCTAAGAGCCAAATTTGGCGAATATAATGGATGTGGGAGCAATTCGAAGTTCAATTCAGGTAGTTTTGCCATTGTTGACTTGATGAAACAAAATCTTTTTCTTTGCCATATGCGAACGAACGTTTCTTTGCAATTTCGGGTTTCAAACGCTCCAACAAAGCTATATAATATTCACTGTTAATGGTATTTCCTTTCTCAAGATAGTCGACGAATATGACGTCAGACCCAGCTCAAAATACCGCGGCCATAACCTTTCCAAACGAATATTGTGCTTACGGGCGCTTTGGACGAGGTTCACCAGTTGCTGTCCATTCAGATGACGATCGTTTTGATGGATCCATGTTTCATTCGTTGTCACATATCGATGCAAAAATTCCGGTTTGTTACGTTTAAACATGACCAAACACTGCTCAGAATCATGAACACGTTCTCGTTTTTGAACAACAGTGAGCACACGCAGCCCCCACTTTGAACAGAGCTTTCTCATAGTCAAATGCTCATGCAATATAAAGCCAGCACGTGCTTTTGATATCAGCTGACAATGTCAGCTAACTTACGCAACGTCACTTTTCGCTCATACAAAACGATTTTGTGGATTTTTTTTATGTTTTCTGGTGTTACCGCCTCATTTGAAAGTCCGCTGCGTTCTGCATCAGCGGTGTCCCTACGACCACGTTTGAAGTCTGCAAAGCAACGTTTTATTGTTGTTTCTGATGGAGCGGAGTCCCCATAACACTTTCCAAGTCATTGCTTCGCTGAAACGGTATTTTTCCCCACCAAGAAGCAGCATAATATTAAAATACAATATTATTTTTGTTCCATTGTTGTGAAAATAACAAAAGTAGCATCACTCTTAGCACAATAACTTACAAACTAATGAATAGAATATCATGAAATTTTAACAGCTGTTTTGAAGGTTAGTATTAACTGAAAAAAAGGTGACTGCAATAAAACTAGCGCCATCTATGTGTTAGGCCCGGGGCGTTTCAGCCCATGTGGTGTTTAAAATCAAACAGAAATTAACCATTTCAACAGGTTGTTTACTTTGAAGAAATAGCAGTCAGAAATATGGGAGACGACACATGTGCTATAAAATTATTGCTTTTTGCTAAAAAGTTAAAATAAAAAAACTTTAAGTGATGCCAATAGAGTTTTGTTAAAAAAAAAAAAAAAAAAAAAATCACCAAACAACATTTATCACATTTATTCATCAAAACAAATTTAAAATTCACCACGAAATAATCATATTATTATCTTTTTCTAAAACATTTCATCAACAAATCAACAACTCCTTTTGAATACCTAATAAATACAGGTTAACTATTGCGGTCGGATCTCTTTACGTACGCAAACAGTTCCAACAAAACTCCAAGGCCATGGTCGAAGAAATAGCAGAAAATATACGTAGTACATTTCTTGATACGTTTACTGAAGCCGAGTGGATGGACGAGATTACAAAACAACAAGGCAAGGAAAAACTACTGAACATGACCACCCGTATTGGATATACGGACGAGATGCTGGACAACAAAGAAATGGAGAATCTTTATCGTAAACTTGAAGTCAATCCAGATAAATATTTTGAGTCGATATTAAATATAAATATTTTTGATACCGATTATTCCTTTAATAACCTGAGATTGCCACTAAACGCGAATGGCTGGATTAAGTACTCAAAATCAGCCGACATAATATTTTCCCATATGGAAACTGAAAACAGCATATGTAAGTGACCTTTGTACACTTTAAAAGACGAATTACTTTGGAAAATATATTACTCGTATAAGATAAATTTGTATCTAGAAAAATTTTCAAATCCATAAGCTTTACGTGATTAACACATTTTTCTACCGTCCCAAAATGTCGAGCGTTAACGTTTGTTAGCAAATCTTATCTAACGCAATAAGAAAACGGTTGTTTTTAGTTTAATGGTTCAATCATGACTGTCTTTATTTGTCATTTCTTATTCTTATCCTACTTATGTTAACGGTTGTATATTAAAGTAGAGTATATTTAATTAGTGTTGCATATTAAAGTAGTGTATGAGCATTGCCCTTACACGTTTGCTAACACTTTGAACAACGACAAATTGTTAAAGAGCCAACTAACTGACCTCGAAGCGACATGCAGAATCTCATTATTGCGAGCAATAGTTGAAGCTGTCAACAGCAAGTCTTGAAATAGTCTACCAATCAGTTTCTTGATCTTCCAAATACTGGCGAACGTTAGAGTTCGTTATAGTGGGACAGTCAAATTAATTAAAGAAATTTTTAATTAATTTTTTTTAAAGAACTTATATGAAAAAATTTTAGTGATTAATAATTTACATACAATTACGTCTCACAGTTAGGAGTATTATTAGTAAATAATAAATTAAAAACTGGTTGTTCAGTGACAGAAAATCCTGTACAAACAACTGGGGTTATAACAATTACATATATGTATGTATGTGATCAATATGCGGCAAACATTAACATAAGAAGTTTTAGCTCACCCGACGTTTAGACCAGTTCTTACGCTTTCAGATTATCATTTGTTACGATCACTGCAGAACGCTCTTACTGGAAAACGCTTCACTTCAAAACAGGAGGCTAATTCTGTCATTTGCTTACGAGCGAGTTTTTACTCGAATGTGCGAGTTTTTACACTTTTGGGATTATCTCATTCGATATCGAGTAAGAGGTTTCGAAATTTCTAATGATGCCATTCGATAGCGAGTAACCATTCGAATGCAACCGTGCAACTTTTTATTCGTAAGCAAAAGTACTATCGAAAACCAGCCAAACAGAAAAACACAAAAGAAATGTAAATTCAAAATTTGTTTTGAATAGCAATAATAGTTAAATTAAATTGAGCATTTTTGGTTCTTAAGACTTTTTTTTAATTCATGACTAATATATACAGGTATATGTGTATAAAGATGAGTATTTGCTAAGAACACAAATACTTATATATGAAGTCACATGTTATTATATTCAAGAATATTTTTTTGTTTTTTAAATGGTTGTTTTTACATACATATTTATTGTTATTTCTATTTACTTACTTTTTAATGTCCAAACACGCATACATGACAGATTTAAATGAATTGTTATTGTGAAGGTATGTGTGTTTATTTTTTAATGTAAAACATGTATGCAAATGCATAAAATTTTCGGCAGTGTTATAAAACACATTTTGTCAGTATTTTGCAACACTGAAGTGATAACTCGATTCGTTACGTAACGAGTCACATCATTAGAAATTTACACGATATCAAAATTATTTTCTACTCGATAGTAATTTCGATCACGACTGACAGAATTAGCCCCCAGAATATCAGACATTAGCTAGATTGAAAAACCAGCCCTCTGTTGGTGTCCAGTTTGGTATCCTTGTGTTTTAGCTTGATTCATTCTTTACCACTAAAGCCTAGTATTGAGATTGAATGTGCGAAAAGTTTTCAGCAGCATTGCTTATTTCGTACGGAAATATTGAGATGTACTCAGTGTTGTCTATTTTTTCTCTTTTTCTCTTCTTTTCTTTTTCATGTTTCTGTTTTAATTTTAAGCATACATGTTCGTACTTCGTGCGAAAAAAGCTTTGCTTATGTTATTTCGCAGCTGAAAAAACAAATACTCCTAGAAACAATTTTGAATGAAAACATGTTGTAGATACGTATTGTGTGTTTCTAGCTTTAAAAACTCAGTACTACATTTCCAAACTTATTTCGCAGATATTTCATACTAAACACTTTTGTATGCAATTTGAAAGAATTTCGTACGAAATAATGAACTCAATATTAGCCTTAAGCCGGAGCAGTCTTTGGGTACAGAGTTATTATGCTAACAGAAAGATGGGAAAAGTTAGTGGTAATTTTATTGTAATAAATGCAATTTTCAAGGAAAAGAATCGTCATTATTAACTTGTTTACAAAACCGAAAATTCATTACATTTATGTGTACTCGTACCAGTTGTTTTCATGAATCCAAATTGAAAACAAAACATGACGTGCAGACGTGTTTCCTGTCTGTTATAACGTTGGAAAGTTCAAGTCAAATGTTCACAAACACTACTCCCTCTTTCCCCCTCCTCACAACCTATTTTCCTAGTTCCGGTACAATGCACTACATATGTAAGAGTCATTCCCTGAGTACGGGTCCAAGAAAAAAAAAAAAATGAAAGAAAAACTAAAAACACGCTCAGGGACAGAAAAATCCTGTACAAACAACTGGTGTTATAACAATTGTATAAATGTGATCGTAGATAAAAAAATAATTTAAGGACCTTGGTGGTTGGATTGGTTAAATTGGTTTATATGATTCCGAGTTGGAATCGCAGTGGTTGCTGAAAAATTGTGTAGCGGCTACGAAGCAGCTAGTTATCCCCCAGCTAATAGTATTATTTTTTCTATCTTCTTTGGTCTTATTGTTTGCAGAAAGTATTATACGAATATAATAAAAAATAATCCTTCTCCTTGGCTTGTCAATTAACATCTTGCATAAAAGGACGCCTTTTACAACTGTGAGTGTGTTGGTAAACAATTGCCAGTGTGTTAAAACTTGAAAGCCGAATTTACATCCTGTAAGCACCCAGTATAAAAACAATTTTTATGATGGCAACAATTCTCTTATAAGAATCAATAATAGTGTTAGTGTGTTAAGCTATGTACACACGGTTGTCAGATGTTACAATATTGTAAGATCTGGCAACATGCTGACAATGTAGTGACAATGAAAAATTTTCGCGCAGAAGTAAATTACGATCAGACGATCGTAAGAAAATCTTACAATTTCATTGTCAGACTATGCTCTGACAATAATTCATCTGACAACAAAAATTGTCAGTTCACACGGTTGTCAGATTGTTAGATGAAAAACAAATTGCCAGACATGTTGTAAGGCATTGCCACTTATGTATATCAACAACCATCTGTTTGGCAGTGTTGCCCATCAATATTTTTCTGACAATGATGCCATTTATTTTATACATCTGACAATTAAAACTGAGCTTACAATACCAGCCAATTATCTGGCTATGCCGACGAAGAGTGTTCTCACGCTTGTCAGTTGCCTGGCAACATTGTCGTCTTACAATTGATTGACAATGGTTTTTCTGACAACGTTGTAAGTTAAAAATTGGCAGTTCACACAATTGTAATACGTTTTCAGACAATTTTACTGGCAATATTGTAAGCTCTGACAACCGTGTGTACGTAGCTTTGGTAATAATTGTATGCGTACTAAAAGTTGGAAACCAAATCTTGATAGTGTAACTCTTATGGAAGGAAAAATTTCTGATGAAAGGCAACACTTGTCTGAAAAGAATCTACGAGTATATTTATACTTTATTTAATTCGAAACTAGTTTTCAAGAGTCCGTTTTGCCACTGCAGGTTTTAAAATAACGTTAAACTTATTTTCAGATTTACCTGCTGGTATCCTGCATGACCACTTCTTCCATTACCAGCGGCCCAAGTATATGAATTATGGTGCCATAGGTCGCAAGATTGGCCAGTTAATTACACACGGTCTTGATAAAGATGCTCTCAAAAATGTAACTCATTGGTTGCAACCTAAATCCAGAAACTCTTATTTGGCAAAAATACATTGTATTAAAGGCCAAATCGACAAACATACAGACGTACAATCTGGACTGAATGTAAGTAAAATTCTCGAATAAAAAACGATTTTGCTCCAAATAATTTTTGATTGCTAATTTTCAGTTGGAAGGCGATAAACTTCGAAACGTTAATGTTGACGATAACGGAGGCGTTATGCAGTCATATTTGGCTTATAACAAATGGGTGGCTCAGAATGGTGAAGAGCCCAGTTTGCCCGGCTTAAATTACACAGGCAACCAAATGTTTTGGATATCGACTGCCCAGGCCCACTGTGCTAAATTTAACACAAGTAAACTATTCTATTTTTCTTACTTTTTTTTCCTTACACAGAAAAAATTATAGTAAAAATAAAATCAACAAAATTTTTGTCTGAAAAAATAATTTGTATGCATATACATAAATATCAAAAAAATAACTTTGGATATCGTATTTTGTTGTTGTTTAGAAAAATTTTAGTTTTCGATCAATAATTATTTTTACTAAACTTTTGTTTGAATCCACGAATTCTTTTACAGGTCCCCATTCAAACAATTTATTAATTGATTCAACGAATTTCGTTATTGAACACGAAAAAAATTTTTTTCTGTGTTATAAATAAATAACTATTTTTGTTTGTTATTTGTAGAATACTTACGAAGGATGATCACCGAGTATAGCCTCACTCCCCATCAGTTCCGTGTTGTGGGCCCTTTAAGAAATATGATACATTTTGCTAGAGATTTTAACTGCGCTGCTGGTTCACCCATGAACCCGAGGTTGAAATGTGAACTTTGGTAGATTTGCCACGGATTTCCTTTTCATTATTACTGAAATAGATTTTAAAATTGCATCGTTCTTTCTGTTTTCGCTTATTCGTAAATTCAATCAAAAATTTCAATTTTAATTATAACACACAAATAAATTTTCCTCAAGAAATATTGAAAAATATAATACCAAGTTTTTTCAAAAAATCAAAAATAATCTTGAGCTGAAAGAATTTATTGCAAATATTAAATTAAATAAACGTTAAAGCAACTAGGATCAAAATTTAAATTATTTGCTTAAGCTTTTTAGTGTTGTTTATTGTATAAAAAGAGGGCCGAACGTGCTCTAAAACTGGACAGGAAAAGTCTCAGAACATTGACAGGTGCACAGGTGTGGATAGTTCGGTGCAGACACCGAACTATCCACACGGCTGACAATATTCAAGTGGTACAGGAGAGTATTCGGGAGGATCCAGAAACATCAACCAGGAGACGTTCGTCACAACTGGGCCTCTCAAGGACGTCGCTGCAGCGAATTTTGCACACCATAGGATTGTTTCCATACAAAATTCAACTTGTCCAAGAATTGAAACCAACAGATTACCAGCAACGACTTGACTATGCAATTTATTTCCAGCAAAAAGCACAAGAGAATCCAAATTTTATTCATAACTTAATAATGAGTGACGAAGCCCATTTTCAATTAAATGGGTTCGTTAACAAGCAAAACTGTAGGATATGGGCTACGGAAAACCCGAGAGTACTTCATCAACGACAATTGCACCTAGTTAAGTGTACCGTTTGGTGCGGTGTTTCTTCAGAAAGGATCATTGGCCCATTTTTTTTTGAAAATGAACAAGGTGTCGCCATTTCCGTCAATGGTGATCGATATCGGGCCATGTTGCAAAATTTTGTAAGGCCAGCCGTGGAAAACCATCCGCAAATATGGTTCCAACAGGATGGAGCCACAGCGCACACTGCGAGGGCCACAATGACTCTTTTACGCGACATCTTTGGTGAAAGAATAATTTCTCGTAACAGCAATTTTAATTGGCCTCCGCGTTCCCCGGATTTAACCGCTCCAGACTGTTTTCTTTGGGGCTATTTAAAAGGAAAAGTTTATGTTAATAAGCCTAGGACTATCGAGGAGTTAAAAACCAATATTCGAGAAGAAATTAACAACATACCACCGGAAGTTTTGCGAAAGGTCATGGAAAATGTGTTGGAAAGAGCACATTTGTGCGAAGCAGAATATGGCCACCACTTGCGGGATATCATTTTTAATAACTAATCCAAAAATATTCCCCATAAATTTAATGTATTTAAAAAAAAAAAAATTAAAAAAATATCTCTTAAATAAAAAGTTATAAGCAATTCACACCACTTCGGTCTTTCTGGGCCACCCTGTATATATATATATATATATATATATATATATATATATATATATATATATATATATATATATATATATATATATATATATATATATATATATATATATATATATATATATATATATATATATATATATATATATATATATATATATATATATATATATATATATATATATATATATATATATATATATATATACATATATATATATATGATATATATATATAAATCTTCGTCCTGGAATTTGATTTTTCGCTTAGTGGGAAACGACATACTAAATTAGCAAATCGCCTTTTTTCACTCGCTTCACAAAACATATAAGCAAAAGTAAAAAGGGAGTCTAATTTTTTTTTACCAGCCTTGTTCCGAGTAACGCAGGAAGTGAAACCGCAAAGCGTTCTGAAAAACGCTCAATTGACTTTTTTGTGTTCTAAAAAACACGCGTTTTACTGGCGTTTCGGAGATTTTTACGAAAAAACTTAGTTTGCCTCCGTACATATGCATGTGATAGTTATTTAAAAAACTTTGAAAACATATGGAGAAAATTTTAAATGTGGTTTTTTAATTGAAAATATGAAAAGTTTTTTTTAACTTTTGATTGAAATAAAATGAAAACATATTAAATTTTAATTGTAAATAATTTTATTTTCTTTTGCAAGATCAGTTTTAGTAAATTAAATTAATTCACTTCAATATGTACATGCGATATGAAATCGCCAATTTTCAGCGAATTTTTAGCCAATATGTGTTTACCAGAATACCTATTTGGCGATTTTAAATCGCAAAATCATGCTTCTTGCGCTATGTTTTTAAGCGATTTGCGTTTCCCACAACATGTTTGTATAAAATAAAATTACATATATACATACATATGTCCGTTTAAAAAATACTTCGCGAAAGTTATCTAGAAGGTTTTAAGCCTCACTCTCGTCTGTTTGATCTGTACTGTTTTGTACACCGTACGACCTTGTGGCAAGACATTATTTTTCGCATATATGACGGATTAGATTCAGACTGTCAGACTTGCACGTATTATTTAACTTTTTGAAAAATATTAATACAATCTTTTTATAACCAAAGTGCTCCGTGAACTTACAAAAAACACTGATTATAACCAACGCTCCCTGGACTATACATATTCATTTAACTATGCATATTCACAAAGAAAAAGTGATAAAGTGATAAAAAAATTTAATGCTTGTCTGCAGACACTTTATAGCCAGCACTTTATATCAAGTTTAATTAATAAAATATACACATGTCGTAAGAAATGAGTTTTTCTATTCTTTTTATTGTTTTTATCACAGAATAATTATGTTTTGTTTGGTTTTAAGTTTTATTATTTAAGAATCATATAAGAAAAATATCTGTCACACATATATGACATGTTAGCTAAAATTCTGTTTCCCCAAAAACGTCACATTTTAAAGTTTCAAAAATTGTATTAAAAAAAGCTTCACACAATTCGCATATGTTTACATGCGCTTTACAGTATGTGACATAAATACGATATGTTCCATATATTCCTCGATATCTTAGACAACAGTATTTCGAGCATGTCACACAGCTCGCGCCACAATTGATTTGATGAAGGAAATATTTAGGGCTCATGAATTGGCCTCCAAGAATGCGCCATTTAACGTCGCTAGACTATTTTCTGTGAGGATATGTAAAGTATATAGCTAGGCTATGCGGATAAGTCTGAAGCTATTGACCACTTCGTGGACAACATTCGCTGCATTATTGTCACGAATGTTGGAAAAAGTAATCAAACACTGCACCTCCAGCTTAGATGACGTCCGGACCAGCCTTGGCGGTCATATGCCAGAAGACACATTTAAATCATAATCCCTCCGATAAAGAAATTATGAAATAAAATTCATCTCTATATTATTCCATATTTAAATTATAATCTCTGCAATAAAAAATTATAAAATAAAATTCATCTTTATATTATTCCGTTTCAAAGTTCGAGACGTCTATAAAACACAGTGTCAGCTATAAAGTGTCACTATAAAAGATTTAAACTTTATTTTCGTTCCGTTGTGAATATGAAAGTATGTGTGCTTATGTGTATATGTGTGTGTACGAGGCCAGATCAAAACATAACCATTATTTTAAATTTTTGCAAAAAGTCTTTATTTACTGATCAATAACTATCTTGTCACCTTTAAAGTAATTCCCCTCAGATATAACACACTTATGCCAGCGTTTTTTCCCAATCCTCGAAACACTTCTGAAACGTGCTTCTTGGTATCGCCAATAGCTCCTGTGTCGATTTTTCTTTTATCTCCTCAATCGTAGCAAAACGCTTGCCTTTCATCGATGTCTTCTGTTTTGGAAAGAGGAAAAAGTCAGCGATGAAGACGGTGTTTGAGGTATGATAACGGCCAAAGCTTACGAACAAGCATCGTTGTGTTACCATTGTGCAAAGTCCATGATTGTTTTTTCCACAATTCTGTGCGTTTCTGACGAATTGCTTGACGCAAATGGCATGACTTCAAGGTAATATTCATGATGCATCACGCCATTGCAGTCGAAGAAACTAGTGAGCAAAACCTTCATATTTGACCAAACGTTTGACGTGCTTTTTCCGATCTTGGCTCTCCTGTCATAGCCGTACACCCATCATGACCTTTTTTAAGAAATTTGGATGGTCATTGACGATGTTCAACAGCTCCTGACCGATGTCCATGCGAAGTTGTTTTTGCTCAAAATTTAGCAATTTTAGAACAATCTTCGCTGCCGCATTCAGCCTAAAACAGCCGTAAAAACTGCTTGGCATGAGCCGAACGATATGGCAACATCATTAGCAATCTCTCTGATAGTGATTCGACGATTATCCAAAATCATTTTCCGTTATACAAATGTACAAACAAAAAATTTTATTTAAAAATTATAAAGTTCAACAAAAATTCAATAAATTAATATTTACATCTCTGGATACGGAGAATTTTTAAAATACAAATATATGTATGTTAATAACTAACAAGAAATACCGCTAGTTTGGAGACAGAAAACGCTGTACAAACAATGCGGCCAAAAAAATGCATATGTGATTCAATATGAGATGAATATAGATAGAGAATAATTAAATGCTCGGTGGCTGAGTGGTTAAAGCAGCAGATCATGATACGTCATGACCCGAGTTCAAATCCCAGTGGGTGCTGATGAGTACTGTAGCGACTACAAAACAGCTAGTTGCCCCCCAGCTAAAGATTTGATTATTATTTTTCTTGTCTTCTTGATCACAGCAGATTTGTATTGTAAAAAAATTCTTCTTATGAAGAAAACTTAAGAAAGGAAAAAACTTGAACTATAACCCGCTGTACAAATCTACAAACCCAAAACTTAATTTCAAAATTTTCATCATTTTCCTCACTGCTTCAATGTTTTCATCGCTTGTTGGCGAGCCCAGGTAACCAGCACGGGCATCGTCATTGACATTTTCTCAGCCTTCCTTAAGCCGGTTATACCAAACTTGTACTTGTGTTCTGCTCATAATAGACCCCCCGGGGAACAGGTTTTGCCCTTGGCGTATTCCTAACTTGGGCACTCTGTTTTTCGGGGAAAAGAGGGGAAGGGGTCCCTCGTTTGTTGCGGCAAACAAAACTCTAGGAAGCCGCATGACTTATGTTGTGTTGGCTTCCGATACCCTTACCAAGAGTATAAATTGGCACAACGGCTATCAGCATGGCCCCCGGGTAGTTCTGCTTGCGGTTCGACCCGGGCTGATCATGGTTGAGGTGCCTACCTTGGCTGTAATATTCTGGCTGTGGTTGAAACCTAAAACGCAGAAAGGGAGTGTTAGTATCCTTGATAATTGTTTGGTGTGTGGCTTTTTTCGGGGACTAACAATCTCCCGAGGATCTGTTGCCTATACAACAGATACCTGTACTGTGAGGAACCAGTGGTGATGGTTGACGGGTGAGTTGGTTTAAGGGCTGATGCTCTTAGTGGGCTTCAGCCTGCCAACTCATTAAGCCTTGTCTTTCATTGATTGCTGGGAAATTGCATACAGGAGTGATTAGAAGGCCCAAACTCCTCAAAAAGAAGTTGCTCATATGGCTACAAACATATGGCAAAAATCGCTACCTGTGTGAGCCTAGCAAGCCACACGGGGGCGCTGGTGAATCGTGAATAATTCACTCCGTGGAACTGGTCCATCATCAGATAAGGCCGCAAGGCAGGTGCTGATATAAATCTTTTTCACAACTGCTCATAGTAGACTCGCCAAACGCCACGTTTAACATTTCGAATGTCCTTGCGCATTTAATTTTTTACACAAAACTTAATACAGATTCCTTGGTCCATTTTTTCGAATAGTAAAAAATGGAAGAGCACACCAAAACATGACTAATCTTTTTATCTGTCAAAAACAAGCTGACAATCCAAAATGGCTGATATTACCACATATATAAGAGATATGTGTACCAACATAACGTAACTCACAAAGTTTGAAAGCAACGGTTATTTTTTTATCAGACCTCGTATCTTATGTACTAGATTAGTACTTCTAGCAAACACGTAATCTATGTAGTGACGCTGCTATTGCTGCTGTTGGTTATGTGAGTTTTGTATATAACCGTTGTGTTCTTCTACATTAAACTTCAGTTGATCGCCGTTAGTCAGTGTGTTAATTAAACAAATATCTAACGGTATTTCCTGGCAAAATAAAGTGTGGCTAAATTAGCGTTTTCGTTTCGTTTTAATTATAATAAATTCAAAATATATATAGTTTTTTGTGAATATCTATTTATTCTCAATTTAATATAATTCAAAGCTCTATCCAGGAGCTTATAAAGTAGCCACTTTTATTATGTGGCCAGTTACCAAGTAAGTTTTCGACTTTAACTCGCTTTCAATATAAGTAGGTACCTAGTATGTATGCGGCGTTTTTGTATTTTATTGAAATAAAAATATTATTTTGATGCGTATAAAGACAAGGGCGCATAGAATCCGTCGTCGTGTTATACGTTGTCTTTTTCAACTGACAGCTAAGTTGAAATATATGCAGTCTTATGAGCTTTGTCACATTCCGTACTTCTCCATCAACGCTAAGTATTAGTTGAGCAACTTTTAACGTACGTTCAGAACTTTGACATAATATTTTTTGTATATTTTGATTAAGTTTTTCGTTTAAAAATAAAATAAATTAAAAACAAGTCGCTGATTGCAACATAGTCATAACTAAAAAAAAGCTTGTTTCAAGAAAAACGCATTTCAAACTTTTGGTTTTCATACAAGTCTTAGAATTTTATCTCCTAAAGAAAACAGTTTAAAAGTAATTTGAATAAATTTTTCGCATAATATAAAACGAAGTACTGTTAACAATTCTGCATTGTTAACTCGAAAAGCTCATTTTTTGAGATATGACTATGTTGCAATAAAGGAGCGAAATCATGTTATATTTTTGGTGCTGTATCTGAATAATAAGTCAAGAGATTTTAATCAAATTAAAGAAAAGTGCAAATTATTTTATATTCGTTAACAAAGCACTGATTGTGCCAACTTCATGCTCCTGTATGGTGGTGTCAGTTGAAAAAGGATATCATGCTTTTAACCTATGTTGAGAATTTTGACAACTATCAGTTAATATTTTTTGTATATTTTTTCGTTCAAAAACAAAAACAAATTTATAAAATTGTGTTCGATTTAATACAATAAAAAAAAAACAGATGATTTTATATCCGTTAACAAATTACTGATTGTGCCAACTTCATATATGTTAATGTAAGTTGAAACGGAATCTAGGAGTCCCGGCCGTAATTTATCAAGAATTATTTGATTGAGACTTTTTTTTATTAATTATTTTCAAAGTTTGAGAAAATAATATAATTATTTTTTAAAGTTATGTATATCTAAATTTGATCTATACCAATATTACAATGAAAAGCCTCTGAGAGGTAGTCCCCGGAACCACAAATCTGATTTTTACAAAATATTACTAAACAAAATGTGGAAATAATCCTCCTAATGGATATAAGCTATATATAGGAATCCATTAAAAGGCTTAGGGTAGGGTCCCAGAATAATAAAGCCCCGCCCCCTTCTCCCCCGTCCAATACTTAGTAAATGTTTATTATGTTTTTGGAAGAAAGCAGACAAATTGTTCAGGAAGTGATTTGTAATCAGTGTAATCGCCTGACTTGAAACCGGTTTGCTGAACATTTGCTGCTTTTAAATCGCTTGTTCTTATTTTGTAATTATTTTCCCATGAACAAACTGATGAACCTCATTATAAAATAATGTTTTTTACTTAATTAGTTTTATATAATGTTTCCTGGCTGTCTATATGTTGACTATTTATAGGAGCTACCCTATCTATCAGCATATTTATAAATTTTTTAAAAATATTTGCGTACATTCAACAATATATCCAGGGCTGCCGTTTTTCGTTATTTTAGCCAAAATTGAAAAAAAATTAAAGCTAAAATGTTGTATATTGGAATGTTGGAAACATCAACTCTCCACATAACATCTCCAATAGTATAATTCACAATAGTATATTTTGTTAAGACAAAAATATGCTTAGCAAAACTAATGAAAGATAATGAATTGATAATGATAAATTCATTATAAATGGACATAAGTTAAATTCGTTATTTCAAATAAGTAAAAGATTTGTAAATGTTGAAAATTATTTTATATAATTTTCAGTATAAAATCTTCGATTTTATACACTAATTAGAAATGTTGTTTAGAAAATATCTTCCAAAGGAAACACTTTAAAAGTAAGTTGAATAAATTTTTGCCACACAATAAGAGGTAGAGTACTGTTAACAATTCTGCATTGTTAACTCGAAAAACTATTTTTTTGAGATATGACTATATTGCAACAAAGGAGCGATATGTTATTATTTATATATCTTTAGTTAAATCTCAAATCAGTTTTTTTTTTTGGTGTTTAATATTGTTATTTAAACACTTCTTTTGCACAACGCTGTCACTACCTCTCCCTGTTCAGCTCTGAATTATAAAATAAATGATGCGTATGCGATATACTCGTACATAAGGGGCTACAATATCTACCAACTAAGAAATATTTTTTTATGATTTGCTGTGTTTTTGTTTTTTTATCTGACAATTGTGCTGCTCTATAAGCTTTTGGATTTTGTTAGGAAAAAATTTAAAATATATTTATTCACTTTAGTATACTCTTGTGATTTGAACTTGCCAAGAGTTAATTTTGATTTTTTCCATATCTTGTAAGACCGGTTTGGTAGTGGGATTCGAAAAACTACTATTTTTCCCGATTTTTTTTTTTAATTTTCTAAAAATAATTTTTCGCAGTTGTAGCAGAGCAACATTTATTATTCTTTTATTTTAAATAATTTGCTAAATTTTATGTTCTGTACTAAAATTTGTTTTGTTTAAATTCAGTGCATTTATTTTATTTTGATTGAGCGCTATGTTAATTTATATTAAACTCTCATTACAATAACAATTAACATTCGACTGAAATGCTTTAGCTTGTTTATAACTGTTATTTGTTATTTTGTTTTGCATATTTTGTATTTTTATTCATATTTCGATGCAATGCTACACAACTGCACTCAGTTTAATATTTTATTAATAATTAACTGTATGGTTTTAGTTTTATATAAGAAACTGTTCACAAATAAAGATTTCAGTCGCTTAAGAACATTGGACGGCAACAGTCTCCAAATAGTAAAAGCTCAACAGTCTCCAAATAGTAAAAGCTGCCTTTTATTTTGTGGACAACTTAGGACTTGTATAGTCCAATTTGTCCCTTAATAATAATAACTTATTTCAAAACAGCATTAACCAACTGGGACGATTTCTCGTCTGGTCCTGGTTTTGCTATTTCGAAATAAAAACCTGAGGAAGGACTATTAAATCCACTTTTCTACACAATATTATATAATTTCTTGAGAGACCGACCTTAAGTCTCTTCTTATTTTATAGTTTTGGTTTTTTATTATTTTATTATCTGTCAATATTTCGCTCTCCTTCGCACAGAAAATTAAATTGCTGGCGCAGACAGACAACTCCAGGAAGATGTCTAATGCTTATGGCTGCATTAGCTTGCATAGCGGCTATAGGTAAGTTCCTTTTTTTTTTGTAAAATCTTTTATAGGTATTTCACTTTTTAGGAATAAAACCCACTAACGCATTACCTGCCAATAATAACCGACCAGATGCTGTCAGTGATGCCAAAACTAGAGAGGTTTGTCCTACTGCCGAATGCAAGCACACTGCCTCGGTGGTTTTGAGTAAAATAAAAACTGAAATTGAACCTTGTGATGACTTCTATCGATTTGCTTGTGGCAAATATATTGAAGAAACACAAATACCTGAATATAAACAGGCTATGGGTGTCTATGGGGCGATGGCGGATAAATTTCGGGAACAACTGAGAGACATTATAATAGAAGAAAGATCAGAAAGCGATCCGCAACATTTCAGATTACCAAATCAATTGTATAAAGCATGCATGAACACATGTAAGTTTGCCTGGTGTTGAAGTTGTTAAGGTATCAAGACTTTCTTTCGGTTTTCATTTGTTTGCTCTTTTCTTTTCTCTTAATTTAGCTTTAATTGAAACGTTGGGCAGCCAACCTATTAAACAAATTGCGAACTTATTGGGTGGCTGGCCTGTTATAGTCGGTAGCTCGTGGGACAGCAATAATTCTTGGACTTGGCAGGAAACTTTTAAGAAATTCAGACGCTTGGGTTTAAGTACGGAATCCATGTTCGACGTTACCATAAGCACGCATTTGGAGAATAGCACAAAGCGGGTTATTTATGTAAGAGTTTAGCTGAAACTGCTATAGGGTGTTTTTTTAAGCCCGATAGAACTTGAAATTGTAAAAAATAACACAAAAAATTAAATTGTAATCAAAATTTTTTTTTTATTCGAAAGATCAATACGTGACATTAACATTTGAAAATGATTTCGGGCATATGGGCACCGCGGCTGTTCTTGACGAAGCGCATTCTGGACGTCCAATTTTGGGCCACTTTTTCGAGCACTGCTGGCCGTATGTCACGAACAACACGAACAATGCTGGCCTCCAAGGCGTCAATTGTTGCTGGTTTATCAGCATAAACCAGTGACTTCACGTAGCCCCACAGGAAATAATCGAGAGGTGTCAAATCGCACGACCTTGGAGGCCAATTGACAGGTCCATTTCTCGAAATCAACTTATCGCCAAATTTTGATTTCAGTAAGTCGATGGTTGCGTTCGCCGTATGGCACGTAGCGCCATCCTGTTGAAACCACATCTCCTCCGGATCAATGTCATCCATATTTTCAAACAAAAAATCATTGATCATGGTGCGGTAACGATCTCCATTGACCGTAACGCGAGCTCCGGCCTCATTTTTGAAGAAATAAGGTCCGATGATGCCACCAGCATGAAAACCGCACCAAACAGTGCATTTTTCTGGATGTAATGGAGTCTGTAGGGTCTCTTGTGGATTGGTCTCACTCCATATGCGGCAATTTTGCTTATTAACAAACCCGTTAAGCCAAAAATGCGCCTCATCGCTGAATGACGAAGTCGTCTATAAGTTGCGCGAATCGACGACTGATTTTCAAAGTAAATTTGGATAATTTCGTAGCGTTGTTCAAGCGTGAGTCTATTCATGATGATTTGTCAGAGTATACTGAAACAAATAAAAAAAATGTTTCATCAAAATTTAATTTTTTGTGTTACTTTTTACAATTTAAAGTTCTATCTAGCTTAAAAAAACACCCTTTATAACAGTATAACGGTTGGCTGATCAATTGATCAACTAACTTTTTGTAAAGTTCATGCAATTTTTTTTTGTAATTCAGTTGAAAAATAATACATTTTTATTAAAGTGAGTCATGAAGTTTTGAAAAAAAATTAAATCGAAATGTCCTCCAACCTCGGTGACACATGTGCGACATATTATCAAAAAGTTATTCATCACTGCTTGGAGTGTTGCAGCGGGAACTTTAAATCATCCAAATTTGTTGGGTTTCTTTTGTAAACTTCTTGTTTGCAATAATCCCACAAAAAAAAAATCAGGTACAATTAGATCAGGAGGACTGGGAGGTCAAAGGAATGTCAAATTTCTTGAAATCAGCTATGTGACAAGTTGCCCCATCTTGTTGAAACCAAACAGTGTTGAAAGGGATTGTCTTTTGGCGCAATTCTGGTAAGAGAAACTCTTTCAACATCTTGAAGTAACGGTCTCCATTGACCGTAACAGTAAGACCATTTACTTCAAAAAAGTAAAGCCCGACAATGAACCTTCAAGAAACAGCACACCATACTGTGATGCGAAATGGATGTATTTGTGGGTTAGACTTATTCAATATTCGACAATTTTGTTTGCTAACATTGCCGTTTAAAGTATAATGTGCCTCGTTAGACAAAAAATGCAATTCATCCTCTGACACTATTTGAATGATCTCACAAAATTCCAAGCGAATCGGGAAGTCTCTAGTGTTCAGTTTGTTTGGTAATTGAATCTTATATAGAAATAAGTTTAAATCTTGGTGCTAAATTGTCTGCATTTGATAAATTGTTGATAAGCTCCTTGTCGAAACTGTAGGATTGGCATTGTATGGCAGCAGCTACAGCAGCGATAGTTTCCTGCATTCGAATTAAGGGATCTCGATGATAAGGCCTTCTTGCAATTGCGCCACGCTCTGTCAAATTCTTCATGAGTCTCATTATACCACATCTGCTAGGAGGAGTGCCGCCAAACGTGCACCTATATACTCTTTGGACGGAAACAACGGACTCTAAAGCGTGAAATCGTTGCACTATCCAAATTCTTGTTTCATTGTCCCAATTCTCCATTTTAGTTTAATTTAAAGATCAGTCTATAAAACACAACAAAAATGGAACAGGTTAGTTACATAGAAAATAAGTTATTACGTTTTTTTGTTGGTAGCAGCTTTCATCAGCCACAACTCGTGTACTGCGGTCTCTGAAAAAGCTCGATATAAATCGAGAAAACTCGCTACTGACACCAAATGCAGTAAGTTTTACCAGTAGTGCAACAAGCCGCACTCTGTCAAACGCTATGGAAATATTCACAGCCGCCACCATACTTTCACCGAAAGGATGGGTTAAGTGGCAGCATTTCTCTGAGAAATATGCCATAAGATCGCCAGTAGAACGACCCTTTTGAAATCCATATTGATGATCACAAATTATTTTGTGATCGTCAATACCTCACAAGGTGGTAGATGACCATACTTTGGAAAGCCCAGAGCAAATTGGAATTTGGCGGTAATTTGCAGGGTTATATGCCTCACCTTTTTTGGGGATTGGCGTTACTGTAGCAACCTTCCAGTATGATGGGAACTCACCAACATGGTAAAGTACGCTGAAGAGGCGTGCAAAAGGAAAGAGAATAATGAAAGAAATAGAGAAATAATGCAGAATTATTTCAATCTTTCACTTGAATGAATAATTCAGTTGACATAATTCCTTCATGAATGACACAAGTCTAGCGTGTTTAAATTTAAATTTCTTCTTGCATGTTCATCTATCCCATCTTGAGCTAGTTTGCTCTTATTTTTATCTGTATTTGCATTAGAAACGTTCATCATAACCGTTTCCTTTTAAACTCTGTATTTTGATTTTCCTTTTATATTTTCGCAGTTTTGTCTAGGCAATTTTTCGCTTTTGAAGGTTATATGCCATCAACATTTTATTCCTTATACTGGTCACCTGCACGTTTTTTCAATTTTCTTTTTATATTTACTTTTTTTTTATTGTATAGGGTGTTTTTTTAAGCCCGATAGAACTTGAAATTGTAAAAAATAACACAAAAAATTAAATTGTAATCAAAAATTTTTTTTATTCGAAAGATCAATACGTGACATTAACATTTGAAAATGATTTCGGGCATATGGGCACCGCGGCTGTTCTTGACGAAGCGCATTCTGGACGTCTAATTTTGGGCCACTTTTTCGAGCACTGCTGGCCGTATGTCACGAACAACACGAACAATGCTGGCCTCCAAGGCGTCAATTGTTGCTGGTTTATCAGCATAAACCAGTGACTTCACGTAGCCCCACAGGAAATAATCGAGAGGTGTCAAATCGCACGACCTTGGAGGCCAATTGACAGGTCCATTTCTCGAAATCAACTTATCGCCAAATTTTGATTTCAGTAAGTCGATGGTTGCGTTCGCCGTATGGCACGTAGCGCCATCCTGTTGAAACCACATCTCCTCCGGATCAATGTCATCCATATTTTCAAACAAAAAATCATTGATCATGGTGCGGTAACGATCTCCATTGACCGTAACGCGAGCTCCGGCCTCATTTTTGAAGAAATAAGGTCCGATGATGCCACCAGCATGAAAACCGCACCAAACAGTGCATTTTTCTGGATGTAATGGAGTCTGTAGGGTCTCTTGTGTATTGGTCTCACTCCATATGCGGCAATTTTGCTTATTAACAAACCCGTTAAGCCAAAAATGCGCCTCATCGCTGAACACAATTTTGCGATAAAACAACGGGAAATCGACGACTGATTTTGAAAGTAAATTTGGATAATTTCGTAGCGTTGTTCAAGCGTGAGTCTATTCATGATGATTTGTCAGAGTATACTGAAACAAATAAAAAAAATGTTTCATCAAAATTTAATTTTTTGTGTTACTTTTTACAATTTAAAGTTCTATCTAGCTTAAAAAAACACCCTATATATTATTTTTATTATACCTTTTGATGAATTTATTTCATTACGTAGTTAGGCCGCTGGATACCCCGGAATAGTCTAGATTGCGCAGCTCACTTGGGTCCTGGAGTCGTTTCCTTTGTGATTGCCTGAAAAGTAAGATAGTGGAGTGAAGAAAAGAAGTTATAGGAATATAGTGTGAGTGGAATGGATGGGCGGGGATGGAGGAGAAAGGCGGAAACCTTTTAGTGTAGCGTTACATGCTGCTATACTAGCCATACGCTGCTTCTTATGAAAGAGGCTAGCGCGGTCGGTTTGACCGAGGCCAGACAAGATAGGCGATGATGCTCCAATGCCGGGCATGTGCCAAGGAATTGAAGGATCGTCTCCTTCTCCTCCTCTTCGTCTTGGCAACTCCTGCAGAATTCGTTCTGGGGTAGGCCTAGTCTCCTGGCATGGTTCCCAAACGGGCAATGTCCAGTTATGACTGCCACTGTTACTCTTAGTTGAGTTCTGGGCAGTTTTAATAGCTCCCATCTTCTCTTAGAGTTAATATGCGGCCACAGGTTCCTTGATATAAGGCTCTGGCGGGCTCTGTGAACCACTTTTCTTGTGCACATTCCAGCGCGAGGAGTTTTATTCTTTTCCAACAGGCTGATAATGGTTGTCCGCCAAAGGGACGTGTTCTACTAACAGTCTGTTGTTAGTTTTCATAAAAAAACTATTTTATTTATCTTATGCCTCCCTCATTATTTATACTTATATAGATTTTAATTGTAATTTTCAGATGGATCAACTCGCTTATAGTCTGCGTTTTCGTGAATTAGATAAAGGTATCACTAACCCTAAAGTCTCAGCCTACTACGATTACATGGTCGATATGGCTGTACTTTTTGGAGCTGACAGAGAGGCAGCCAAAAACGAATTAAGAGAATCTCTAGAATTCGAAATAAATCTGGTAAAGGTAAGTTTGTTTTAAAAATTAACTTAAAAAAACAATCAGTAACTGTTACCCGTTTAGATCTCTTGGAGATCTGGTTATGAGAAAATGCGCACCGTTAAAAAATTTCAACAACTTCATCCTTACATCGACTGGATAGACTTCATTAATGCGTTTTTGCCCGAAGGTATTAAAATCGACGAAACTGATGAGATTCGTATGGATGTGATACAATACTTTAGGGGTTTGGGGACATTGTTGCAGGATACAAACAAACGTGTCATCGCCAATTACATTATGTGGCGCATACATGCCTTCTCAGTGCCATATTTGTCCGAAGAATTCCGCAGGCGGAAATTGCAATTTGATACTACTTTATCGAGTCTGCCTCCCAGATGGAAGGAATGCGTTGATATTGTGTCAAAAAGGTATGCAAAAGTAAATACATCTTGAAAAAACAGTCTTTAAGAACCTTAAAGGGATCTAGGACTCCCAGTAGTACATTTTTCTTTTACTTGTTTTAAGTTTTCCCAAAGAAATTGTTTGTTTGATTTTTGACCGTTTTTCTGTTATTTACATATACTTAAGTACATATGTATTTTGTTTCAATGTATTATCCTCAAAACATCTGCTTCTTTTTGCAAAAAATTTGTCCAGCTGAAGGTCATAATAATGGAAACAAAGTTCTATTCAGAGCATTCAGATCGATAGAATGGAAATGCAGGGGGGTTACTCTCTATTGCGATGTGACAGTAAGTTTGATGTGAAAGGTAAATGCGATAAGAGTATAATTTGGTACTCTGTGCTGTTTGCACAAACTTTTTCGCGAACTAGTTTGTAAATGAACCAACACTGGTACCACAAAATAAGCAATAGCGAAAAATTATAAAATAAAATGTGCGAAAAGGATAAATTAAATGGGAAAGTAAAATGCGAAAACGCAATACAGAGTACCAATTCTTTGATTTTCCTTTCGCATCGCAATATAGAGTAACCAACCACACGCTGCTGTAAACTTGGTTCAATTGAGTTGATTTCTTGACGAATGCTATCCTGCAAAGTCACAAGAGATTAGGGATTGCCATCATAAATCCTCGCTAGATCTAGGGATGTCGATGATCATGGGTTGTCCCCAAAGCTAATTCATCAAAGCTCTGGCTTATTGAAACCACGTGTGTGAAGAGTACGATGGATGAGTTCGCAGTCTTGCCAAAGTAATTCCGTAGTCATGCCTATATAATTTTCACTGCAGACATTCCTCGCCTGGCCTCGAGAATTTTCGAAACAAAATGGTCCAACTGTCTCAGGTGTGCATGAAACACACCAACCAGTTACCCTGAGGAATGGTTTTTGACGTTTACATCGTCGGTGTAAGAAAGGCCGAGAACATGTCAATGACGATGCTCATCCTGGTCGCCCGAGCATGTCAACAATCGATGAATACATTAAAGCAATGGATAAAATGATTTGGATAATCGTCGAATCACTATCAGAGAGGTTGCTGATGATGAGGCGTTTCGTGCGGCTCATGCCAAGCAATTGTTATGCACGAAAAATGCGGCACCGAAGATTGTTCCAAAATTGTTAAGTTTTGAGTAAAAACAGTGCCGCTTGGACATCGGTCAGGAGCTGCTGAACATCGTCAACGACGTTCCAGATTTCCTCAAAACGGTCATAACTGGTGACGAATCATGTGTGTATGGCTATGACATTGAAACCAAAGCCCAATTATGCCAATGGAAGCGTCCAGAAGAGCCCAGACCGAAAAAAGTACGTCAAGTTCAGTCAAATGTGGAGGTTTTGCTTACTGCTTTCTTTGACTGCAATGGCGTGGTGCATCATGAATTCTTGCCACAAGGTTGTACGATAAATAAGGAATACTACCTTGAAGTAAAGCGCCGTTTGCGCAAAACAATTCATCAGAAACGCACAGAATTGTGGAAAAAACAATCATGGATTTTACACCATGATAACGCACCAGCTCACACATCGATGCTTGTGCGTGGGTTTTTGGCCAAAAGCAAAACCGTTATCATGGCTCAACCACCGTATTCACCGGACTTCCGGCCCCCACTGACTTTTTCCTCTTCCCAAAACTAAAGACACCGATGAAAGGAAAGTGTTTTGTTACGATTGAGGATATAAAAGAAAACTCGAAACAGGAGCTGTTGGCGATACCAAAAAGCGCGTTTCAGAAGTGTTTCGAGGATTGGAAAAAAACGCTGGCATAAGTGTATTATATCTGTGGGGGATTACTTTAAAGGGGACGAGATAGTTATTGACGAATAAATAAACACTTTTAAAAATAACCATTATATTTTTATCGGACCATCAGTATGTACTTATATAGAAAAACTTAACCCCCAATTAATTTATTTCTTAAAAAATATTTTTGTAATTCTTTTCTTTTCATGTACTACTACGCATCTAAATAATTTATTTTGGAAATTGTATTTTAAAACACAATAATAAAAATTTTTTACACTACACGTTTTAAAATATCTCGATGATTCATTCGCATTTACAATAAATTACGTCATCACGTCACGGTTTAACTACGTTATTATCCTTTTTCAAAATATTTCATCAAAAAATGCACAACTCCGCAGATTGCCGTTTTCGGTGGGATCACTCTACATGCGCAAACACTACCAACAAGATATCAAACCCATGATCCAAGAAATGATGGACAATATACGCAGCAGCTTCAGTGAAAAAATTGATGAAGCTGAGTGGATGGACGACAGGTCAAAACAAGCAGCCAAGGCAAAACTGAACGCCATGACTACGCATATTGGATATCCAGATGGGATGCTGGACAATGAGCATTTGGCGCAGTCTTATCGTAAATTGAAAATCAATCCGGATAAATATCTTGAGTCGATATTAAATATAAGTGTTTTCGATACCGATTATTCCTTCAATAAACTGAGACTGCCGGTGAACAAGACCAACTGGATAACATATAACGATATAGTTAATTTAGGAGCTTACATGTCCACAGATCAAAATAGCATATGTAAGTGATTCCAATAAAATTTTTGTATTTGTTTTTCCCACAGAAATTTTCAAGTCCATACATTTTACGTGACGAGTAAATTAAAAGTCTGTACCACGTTGACGAACATCACAAATTCTTAAATTCATGCATGTTCTGAGTAACGCAAATCGCTTAAATTTAGCGTTTTCGATTTGAAAACGCCAAATAGGTGTTCTGAGAAACGTATAACGCAAGAAATATGGTTTTGCGATTTGAAATCGCCAAATAGGTGTTCTGGAAAACGCAAATCGCTTAAAATTGTCGTCTTCAATTCGCATGTGTATATTGAAGTGAACTGATTGAATTTGCTAAAACTGAACTTGCAAAAGGCAATAAAATTATTCACTATTAAAATATAAAATGTTTTCTTCTTATTGCAATAAAAAGTTTAAAGAGTTTTACACATTTTCATTAAGAAAACTAATTTAAAAAATTTTTCTATTTTTTTTCAAATTTTTTTTCGTTTTATATTATTACCACATACATATATACGTATGTAAAACACATGTTGTATTTTTTCGGAAAAAACTCCTAAACGCCAGTAAAACGCGCGTTCCTCAGAACACCTAAAAATCAATTAAGCGTTTTTCAAAACGCATTGCGGTTTCAGAGCGCGCGTTCTCGGAACATGGCTGATTAATTAATGCGAGCGATAAATGAACCTAAATAGTCTCAAAATCAGTTTTCTATTCCCGAAATATTGTCGAATGTTAGATCTTACATAGACAAGGTTGATTGCTCTCTTTCTTGGATACAACTGCAATAATTGTTGAATACGGATGGATTTTCCGAATTGTACAAATTTGTTCGCCTTATGTAGGTGGTTTCCAAAAAGGGTGGGTAGATGAGGTTGAAATGTAAGGAGAGAAGCTGTGTGAGGTATTCGTGAAATTTATTTATTTTTTATTTGAAAAAGGTATAAAAATGGTATGGAATACAATGTCTGCTGCGGCACGGATCCGACTGATATAATTTTCAATGACTGCAACACAAATTCGAGTGTTTATTACGTTTTTTTTTTACAATTTTAAAAAGTGTGAGTGTATTAACAGCCGAACCGTGATCGTATAAGCTCCATGCAAGGAAAGTAGCCAAATGGTTGAGGCAAATAACACTGAAAATTACCGCTCACTTGCAAATTGGTAATGAAAACTATGTTTAACTAGCTTCTTGTAAGGTATCAGAGTCACACAATTTACTTCGTGACCGTCTAATGGATCTATCTACTTGCAACATTATGTCATATCTCTCGGAAAAATGGTGCCACTAGATTCATTATTGCATTAAAATAAAAATAATAGGGGTATTATAGTTAGTTCATGGAGTTAGGCATAGTGCATTACTGTCAAAAACTATTGCTTTTGATGTCGGTGATGACTTTTCTCATATCGAGAAAAGCGCGAGACAGTGCGCTATAGGAGTTTGGTTCCTTCTCTGTCAAACTTCTAACCCTCTCAACTATTTTGCAGATGACAGCAGCCTTAGCCATTTATATTCATTCAGTTATAGGCCCAGCCTACCCGAGATCGGTGCCAAGAGTAGGATCTTCTTCCAATCTCCTCTCGACTTCAACGCTCCTGAGACCCAGTGTTGTTTATTAAAACAAACGCATGACAATGAATGATGCTGCTTCATCGGTGCACCGAATGGATGGTGCAGACACATGTTCTTGGAATAAAAATGCTTTGTGATGTTTCCAATCAGTTATATGTTTCCAATCAGTTATAATAATGAAAAGTTCAACTCCCTCTTGCTTCCTTCTCACAACATATTATTCTGGTTGCGGTACAATGTACTGTATATTCAGGGTTCCTTCCCAAAGTACTCGTCCAAAATGTTAAAAATAGTGGCAACACTTTTGTTAAAAGAAACTTCCTTTTCATTTTATTTTGGCTTTAAAAATAAAATTTCAGTGCCCATTTTATCGCTGAACGTTTTATTACTTGTATTTTTACTTCTTTACAGATTTTCCCACTGGCTACCTGCAAGATCCCTTCTTCAATGGTCAGCGCCCCAAGTATATGAATTACGGCGCCGTTGGTAACACTATTGGTCATACGATTACACGCATTTTTCATGAACTTAGTTCGCAGCTGGTGCAACCTGATGCTCTATATGCTTATGGGCAAAAGACATATTGTATAGAGAGGCAATACAACAAATTTACAGACGATCAAACTGATCTGGATGTATGTCAACGGAACTGTCGAATAAAAAATAACTTTGCTGTAAATGGTTTTTGACTTCTAATTTACAGATGGATGGAGAAACATCTTTAGGATTAAATGTAGCCGACAATGGAGGCATTAGACTATCATATTTGGCCTACAATAAATGGGTGGCTCTCAATGGCGAAGAGCCCCGTTTGCCCGGCTTAAGTTACACACCCAGACAAATGTTTTGGATATCGGCTGCCCAGGCAAAGTGTTCTAAATATAGAACAGGTAAACTTCTTTCTTTTCTTTCTTTATAATAAATATATAACTATTTATGTTTGTTGTTTGTAGAATACTTAAGTATGAGTATCACTAACGATGGGTTCATTACCGATGAGTTCCGTGTTTTGGGCCCTTTAAGAAGTATGAAAGATTTTTCAAGAGACTTTCAGTGTGCTAATCGCTCGGCCATGAACCCGAAGCGAAAATGTGAACTTTGGTAGATTTGCTGCAACTTTTTTAACTATTTCCTTTTCCCTGTTAGCATAAAAAAGTTTAAATTTTCATCATTTTTCCTTTCTGGTTTTATTAGTAATATTTTTTTTTATATAATAAAATGGCTTTTTGTTTCTTAATTTTAAGTCGATATATTTTTCTTGTTTTGAATCCAACAAATGTGCAGTTCTACAGATTAAAACATGTTTTGCATTTGCTTTTTGTTGGAAATGTGAAGAAGGATTTATTAGAACACGGAAGTTTTAGTTAAAAATTTCAAGAAAAAAGGTCTGTAAAAACTAATATGCTGTTCATACATACAATTTTAATTAAAATTTTGCAATTAACGCCTTAATTGATGTTAATTACTCATACGAAATTTTAATTAACTTAATTGCCAATTAACAGTTAATTGTTTTAATATTTAGTAAAATTAAATACACAACCCTGCGGCAGCCGTGTTTAGGTAGCACAATAATACCCAATGAACACACTTTGTTCAAAATTGGCAACTCAAATGTAAACAAAAGATAGCAAGTCAACAAGAAAAATATTCACAATCAAAATATAAACAACTTTTCTGTCAGCTGTTGTAAAACGTTAATTGCATTGGCAATATGAAGTATGTATGTACACGTTAAAAAAAAGTTAATTAACTGATAATTGAATTAACTGAAAAGTGTATGTATGAACAGCATATAAATGAATATAGCGTCAATAAAAATTTATTAACACTATAATAAAAGCTGGTTTTATTTGCTTAGAGAAAGTAGAGGCAAACTTTTACTGATAAAATGTTCCCAAATAGAATTAATCAAATAGAAAATTGTAGCAGATTAATGGAATCTAAAATCAAACAAAAAATTGGTCGAACCAAACTGCGCAATGTTAGTTTCAAACAGCGTAGCCATTTTTTTATCTTGGACCAGTACTCAGGGGATGACCCCTACACATGCAGTGTATTGTATTGGAACTAGGAAAATAGGTTATAATAGGATGAAAGAGGGAGTATGGTGTTTGGAAGTTTAACTTAAACAATAAATTGCTTAAAACTGATAAGTGCCCAGTGTATATACCTTCAACACTGCTAACACTAACAAAATTTAATCCAACACCTTTCTCCACACTGCAAGATAAAGAAGTACATTCAAAAGAAGTTAATAACGAACATATAAAGAAAATACGGAAAATCTGATACTTTTAGTTTTTAGTCTTTTTCACCTTTTTATCAATAAAGTATAAAAAAACCAAAGAAAGAAAAAGTTTGACCAAACATGTTTGTCAAAAACTATCCTAATTTTTCTGATACTTCAAAATTTTTTAAGTTCGTCCAATTGTGGTCGATTGCCCGGGGAATCGTACTACGCATTACAGAGAGAATTCGTTTATCAGCCGTACGCTTCGTCTGTCGAATAAGTTGCCTGCAGACGTGTTTCCTGTCTATTATAACGTTGAAAAATTCAAGTCAAATGTTCACAAACACTACTCCCTCTTTCCCCCTCCTCATAACCTATTTTCCTAGTTCTGGTGCAATGCACTGCATAAGTAGGGGTCATCCCTTGAGTACTGGTGCAAAATAAAAAAATAAAAAGTTTGCCAAATTTGTTCATAAAAAAATATTCTTATTTTTCTGCTACTTCCCTTTTTTTATTAATAAAGTAAAATAAAAACGAGAGAAAGAAACAAGTTTCACATACATGTCCGTCAAACATTATTCTCGTTTTTCTGACACTTTCAATTTTCTTCACTTTTCTATAAATATAGTAAAATAGGGATAAAAATCTAAAGCAAGAAAAAAGTTTGTCAAACATTTTTGTCAAAAGCTATTCTCATTTTTCGGATACTTCTAAATTTCTTCCCTCTTTCAAAGACTATTCTTATTGGCACTTTTGTAGAATTTCTTGTTCTGATTCAGCTGCAAATTTTAAGTATTTTTATATAACGCAACAAGTATGATTTTGCGATTTCAAATCGCCAAATAGGTGTTCTGGAAAACGCATGTCGCTTAAAATTGCGACTTCAACTCGCATGTGTATATTGAAGTGAACTGATTGAATTTGCTAAAACTGAGCTTGTAAAAGGCAATAAAATTATTCACAATTAAAATTTAATATGTCTGTCTTTTCTTTCAATAAAAAGTTTAAAGAATTTTACACATTTTCAATTAAAAAAAAACTAAATTAAAAATTTTGTCTATTTGTTGCCAATTTTTTTTTTTTATTTATATAACTACCACATAAGCATGTAAACCACATGTAGTATTTTTTCGGAAAAAACTACGAAACGCTAGTAAAACGCGCGTTCCGTAGAACACCTAGAATTCAATTAAGCGTTTTTCAGAACGTTTTGCGGTTTCAGAACGCGCGTTTCTCGGAACATGGGTGAGCATTTTGATTACTAAAATAATAAGAGATCAAAAAATAATGTACAAACAGTGCGGGCATTGTTTGTACATTATTACATTTACACGCTCTACTAGAAATCCACAAATCAAGATACCTCGAATTAATTATTCTACGTTTGAGAAATCATTTTTGGTAAGAGTCGCTCAGTGTTGGAACTATTTGCCACACGATTTGCGAGTTGTTTCACATTCTAGTAATGTTTTTCGTCTTAAGCTTTACAGGCATTTTGGTGTAAATAACGCCTAACTAATTTGTCGCTTATTTGTTTTACATTTGCCACATAACGGTATCTTTGCATTTTTTTTTTCTTTCGCGGTAATGAGTCATGGCTGGGGTGCCCACAAACAAATGGAGGGAATAATATATGGATTAAATTATAAGATTGTTATTGTGAATTTCTTATTTTTGTATATGCTAATGAATTTTTCATTTCTTTAGGCATATCCTTATGTAAATATAATTGAAAGCTCAGATTATTGGTGCTCTGTAATATATTATTTTGGCCCTATGGGCTTGTATTACAAATAAATTGAATAATAAAAAAAAACACAATTTTGCTTTATTTCTACCAAACAAACACCGAAAAATCAAAATAAAGGGTTGATGGGTATCAAGCATGACATTTTTAATGCGTCAAGCATAAGTACATGAAATTGCCAGCAAGCATTTTGATCGTGTGTATCCCGCTTAAGAAATATTTATCAACCAAGAAATAAACAAAAATATAAAAGGTGAAAGAAAACAAAATAAATTTGCACAATTGAAAAATATACACAAATAAATTTTATTATATTAATAAAGGATTTATTCAGTTTTTTTATAATTGTGCTGGAAAAGTTGCATGATCGCCACATGATCTGTTCTGCTGTTTTGTGGATTTCTTCTATAATCTGATACAGTTTTAATTTTTTTTTGGGAAATTTTTTTCAGTAAAACTTTGCCTCTACTTTTTTATACCCTTCACAAAAATGTAAATGTAAGTTTGTGATTCCGTTTGTAATTTCTACAGTTTTAATTTGCGACCCTGTAAAGTATATATATATATTCTGAATCAGAATTAATGGAAAAGTCGATTAAGTCCGCTGTTGAAATACCGTTTCTGAGGAAACCATTAGACTTAGAAACTGTTTTCTTTCACCATTCTTTTACCCCATCGATTCAAGGGTTTGCTATTGAAATTCAGTAATATCGGTCCACGTATAGCTGAGATATATTCAAAATTCCGAAAAAAAACATTTTTTTTTTGCAATTTTGTATGAAAATTTTTGGAAACAAAAGCTGTTTGTTTTGCTTCAAACTTCACACACTTATTAAGTATGGTGATTAAAAGGCAAAATGTTTTTTTTCAGATATCGGTCCATATATACCCGAGATATAGCCCAAATCGGATTTTTAATGAAAATGTCGCATGGGCAAAGCTAAACAACTTTCTTTTGCTTAAAAGTAGTTCTGGTAATAACATTAGGTTATATAAACGTGGAAAAAAAATTTCCGATATCTGTCCATATATACCCCAGATATACCCTAAACCGGGTTTTTCATGAAAATGCCGCGTAAGCGAACTTAAACAACTTTTTTTGGTTAGAAGCAGTTCTGGTAATGAAATAAGGTTATATAAATATGGAAAATTTCCGATATCGGTTCATATATACCCGAGATATAGCATAAACCGCGGTTTTTTACGTGACTATTGTGAAGGGTATTTTAGATTCGGCCCAGACGAATTTACCACACTCTTACTTGTTTTTTTTTAAATAATAAAACAAATTTTTACTGTAATATTAGGAAAATTATAAAATTTTTAAATTTTTATTGTTTTTCTTAAAAATATTGGTTTTAGCTTTAAGTAAAGCTTCCAGCTTCTTATAATTAATTCTTTTTCCGATTTTCTGCAAAATATGAAAACAAACAGCATTTCTCAATCTGTAGAAACATCGACTTGAAATTAAGAAACAAAAAGCCATTTCATTATATGTAGTATAAACAAAATATTTGTAACAAAATCGGAAAAGTAAAATGATGAAAAATTAATATACTTTTCAATAAAAGGGGAAAGAAAATTGTTAAAAAAAGTTGCAGTAAATCTACCAAAGTTCACATTTTCGCTTCGGGTTCATGTCCGAGCATTTTGCAGGACACTGAAAGTCTCTAGCAAATTCTTTCATATTTTTTAAAGGGCCCAAAATACGGTACTCTTTGGTAACGAACCCACCTTTGGAGAGTCTCGCCTCTAAGTATGCTACAAATAACAAACAAATAGTTATTTATTGTATTTATACAAAAAGAAGAGAGTTTACTTGTTTCATATTTAGTACAATATCTGCTGGCAGCCGCTATCCAAAACATTTGCTTGGGTGTGTAACTTAAGCCGGGCAAACTTGGTTCTTCGCCATTTAGAGCCGCCCATTTATTATAGGCCAAATATGATAGCCTAATGCCTCCATTTTCGTCTACAACTGTCTTCAAAGGTACACTGCGGTCCATCTGGAAATTAGAAATCGAAATGATTTAAAGCATAATTATTTTTATTTCGAGGGTTTTATTTACTTACATCTAGTCCAGTTTGATCGTCTGTAAATTTTCTGTTTTGTCTCACTATACAATCTGTCTTTTGATTATAAACATTTAGGGCATTAGATTGCAGCAGCTGCGCACTTAATTCTTGAAAAATGTCTGTAATTGCAAAGCCAGTAATATCACCAAGGGCACTATAATCCATATACTTGGGGCGCTGGCTATTAAAGATTGGTTCTTGCAGGTAACTAGCGGGAAAATCTGAAAACAAGTTTAAAGACATTTTAAAACTTTCAGCGACAAAATTGGCAATTAAAAATTGTGTTCAAAACTTAAATAAAAAGGAAGATTCTTTTAAGAAAAGTAATGTCTGCGGACGTTTGTCTCATACACCAATCATACGACTGTAGCACGGATTTTGTCTGTAGTCAGTTGTGTCGTTCATTATTCAATCGACTACAAAGGGATTATGAGCTTGTATTGTGTAAACGTATATAACTTTCGACAATTAGTTTCCTAATCTCGTCAGAACAAAATCCATTATAAAATAGTAACGCTAAAATAATGCGTCGATTTTCCAGTGTGTCAATAGCGTAGGATACCTTACTCTCTCCGATATTTTGCACCCTCAAAATTGGCATTGAAATATTGACGTAAAGATGAGAGCTGCACTTAATTTTCCGGCGGGTAAAGGGGTGTAACAAGTAAGGAGATCGAATGGAGTAAATATTACTGCGTTGCAAAAAAAAAAAAAAAACAAGACACTTGAATAATTCTTTGGAGACATGAGAAAGGTGTTCAGTACAGCGAACATCACACTGTATTTTCATTCCAAGAACATTAAAAGCATGCAAATCCTCAGTGTGTGCACCAACCATCATCCATTAGTCACTAATGAAGCAGCAGCACTCACTATCATGCGTTGGAGTGCAAATATACAACACTGGGTAGACCCTGCTTTTACAGGAGATTAAAAGAAAGTCATTACTTAGTGAGTCGTTCATATTTTGCCTCTTAGCACCCATCACCTACAGCCCTAAACTATAACTCAATGAATACAAATGGCAAATGCTGCTGTCATCTGCAAAAGAGTTTGTCATAGAAAATACCCAACTCCTAGTACGATCATTGAGAAAGTTAGATAGCCAACCGATGAAAATCATCCGAGCGAGCGACATAGTGGGCCAGGCAGTAAATTTTCTTGTCACATAAAATGTATGGATTCGAAAATTTCTGAGAGAACTTTATATTCAGATTTTTAAATTCATTTATATTTTTATAAATAAGAAAAATTTATTGAAACCACTTACATATGCTGTTTTCATATTGCGAAACGTAAGCATCTAAAGTAACTATATCCTTATATGTTACCCAGTCGGTCTTTTTCACCGGAACTCTCAGCAAACTTAAGGAATAATCGGTATTAAAAATACTTATATTTAATATCGACTCAAGATATTTATCCGGATTGATTTCCAATTTACGATATGATTCCGCCAAATGTTCATTATCCAGCGCCCCATCCGGATATCCAATATACGTGGTGATGGCGTTTAGTTTCTTCTTGACTGCTTTTTTTGAATCTTCGTCCATCCACTCAGCTTTATCTAACTGTTCATTGAAGCTATTGCGTACATTGTCTATAATGTCTTGGACCTTGGTCTTGGTATCTTGTGTGAAGTGTTTGGCCATGTAAAGAGATGCCACCGCAAACGGTAACCTGCAATTTTTATGTATTCAAAGGAATTGTGGATTTTTTTATGAAATATTTTGAAAAAGGATAATAACATGATTAATTCGTGACATGATGGACGTTGTGATGATGTAGTCTAATTCAAATGCGAATGAATCAACGAGATATTTTTTAAGGCGTGTCGCTTGAAAAATATGTGTTTTTTGTTTGTTTTAAAGCAGGTGAATGGTATTTTTAAAATATTTTATAATAAATAAATTAATTTGCGGAAAAACTTTGTTGGTAGAATTTACGAACAGTTGTCAAAATTTCGACAACTATTCATAAATTCTACCAACAAAATACATGTTGATGTTTTTTGGTGTTGTATTTATTGTAATTCTGCCACTACCTATTAAAGCTGCCTTGGTAGAATTTATGAACAGTTGTCAAACTTTCGACATCGTATATATGATTAATAAACAAATTTTTAGATTTAAATAAGACTTCTCAATATATAATGTATAAAAAAAATATTATATTTAAAAACATCATCTTAAATTTGTCAGTTTTAAAAACGGTTGACCGAAAAAAGTGCCAAACAGCGTATTTCGACTATGCCTAGTACTAGATTAAATAAAATTGTAAAACTTTTCATTATTCTACTACAAGATGTACTCGAAAAACACCAGTCAAGACAATGCTGAATATAAACGACCATAATCGATGTGGCCGTCATCGGCTACTTGCACTGCGACCAGTGTTGATCTAGTATGCGTCTCCTAGCCCCATTACGGGTTAAGTATGTCTAGAAAACGGACAAGCTCCTTGATTGGGTGTGATATTAAGTCACATTTACTTAACATATGTGCTTGTAGCAGCATATATCTCCTGTGTCCTAATGCTCTCCAGGGGGAGAGCAAGTGCTAAATTGACTCCTCTTTCTCACTGCAGAATCTGCAAATGTCTGTGTTGGAAATGCGCATTCTGTACAGGTGTTTAAGGCAGGTATAATGACCTGTAAGGGCACCTGTCAATGTTCTGAGGCTTTTCCAGTCCAGTGTTAGAGCGAATTCGGCCCTCTTTGTATCAAAGTTTAGCCAACCATTTCTTCATGTCTTCACTAAGAATACTCTTATTGCAGCCAATTGTTGGAGTAGGGCCAATAAAATTCCCCTCTGCTCCTTTTTGGGCGTAGATCTCATTGCCGTAGGGCTCTACATATCTTGGCCCCTAGTATAGAGTAACCTCGTTCTGGCTTGCCAGTTCATTTAGCCTGTTGCGGTACTCCAGTACTAACCTGGAGTAAAAACACCACTGTTCAGAGCCTTCAGTGCTGATTGGCTGTTAGAAAATACGTTCATCAGCACTTGATGAGGTGTAAAGAAATGTTAGAGACGTTTATAAATAGAAAAGCTTGTTTTTTGTGCTTTGACGGATATTATTAGAGCATTTTTCTTTTTAAATTCTCAGCAATTTATTTGGATTGTTGGGATATAAAGTTGAATGTTTGAGAATATCTTTCAAAAATTTCCAAAGTCTACTGATGATTAGGGTAGTTCCTATGAAATGTCGACATATAGATAGCTGGGAAACATAGAAAACAAGCTATTTATAATTTTTTACTGGTAATAAATTAATTTTAATCTATTTATACCTTAAGTACTGACCCGATTTTAGGAAAACATGAGGTGCACTAAACCCCGAAAATATCTACTAATCGGTAAAAGAATTAACAAAATCGCTTGATAAATAGCAGAGGAGACGGGTTGTAAAGTAATGCATTTGCCTATTTACATATAGATTCTAGCACCACCTGGTAAAGCTGCCTTGGTCGAAATATCGCAGAGTTAAAAAAGCAATAATTATAACAAGTAACCAGTGGCTCAAGCAACAAACCATAATTTAAATAAAATAATCATATGACAACCATACAATTCTTAGAGAAGTTACGAATACACACACAAAGCATAAACGGAAAACACAATTAACTATAACAAATGCAAAAGAGAACAGATGATTTGAGAATGATATATACAAACACAATAAACTATATATGTGTGTCGGATGTAAGTAACATAAAAAGTGTTAAAAATTAAACGAACCATTTCTTTGAAAAACTTAAAACTAGAAAACCAAAAAAATGTACTACTGGGACTAAGACTCCGTTTAAGATTCTTAAACACTTCTTTCCAAATATAGTTTTGCTTACCTGTCCGAAACAATATCAGTGCATTCCTTCCATCTGGGAGGAAGGCTTTCTATGCTCGATGAACCATTATCAAATTCTAATTTCCGCCTACGGAACTCTTCAGACAAATATGGCAGCGAGTCGGCATGTACTCGCCACATAATGTAATTGGCGATGACACGTTTGTTTGTGCGTTCCAACACTCTGCCCATAAATCTATGGTATACTGCCAAATCCCTAAGAATCTCCTCATTTGCATCAATTTTAACACCTTCGGGCAAAAAGTCATTAATGAATTCTACCCAGTTGATGTAAGTTTGCCTGCGCTGAAATTTCTTAACGGTTTCATTGTCTGCATAGCCAAAAGACTTACCAGACAGCTAAAGGAGTAAAAGGCGTCAAAGCTGCTGATTGCGTTTAATTTCATTTTAAAACAAACTTACTTCTACTATTTCTAATTCGAATTGTAGAGCTTCTCTTAATTCGTTTTGGGCTGCCTCCCTATCAGCTCCAAACAGTACAGCTACATCGACCATGTAGTCGTAGTAGGCTAGGACTTCAGTATTGTTGATACCTCGCTTTAAAGCATGATAATCCATGCTATAACTGAGTTGATCTATCTGAAAATTACAATCAAAATCGAAATGTGTGGAGTATTAGAAAAATATATAGCCCAATTATAAATAAAAATTCCGTGGGAATTTTATCACTTTTCCCTTTCCTCCAATTATGAACAAATATTAAGTATGAGGTTTTTTATGTTTTCCTCTCTCCATTCGTTGAAAACACTAAAGGGTGATCAACTCTTCAATTGTTACGGTCAAAAATTGTACTTTTTTTCTTTAATTTGATTGCAGAAAAGTACTTTATGTGAGAATTAAATTCCGAGAGAAATAAATTTCGAGAGAAATAAATTCCGTGGAAATATTCATAATTGGGATGATAAAATCTTAAGAAAAATCAAAGTTTTTAAGAAATTTTTTATATCGTTTTTTAAGCCTAATCACTGTTTTTGAGTTTTTTTTTAAATAAAATAAAGAAGACACAAAAATAAGGCAACATTTGAATTAAATAGAAATCACAATTTTTAGTGTTTTGATTTATATCGTGAAGGGTATGCGGGATAGTGTTATGTATGCAATAACACTTCTGGCAAATGGCCGTGGAGGCTTTGCTCGCATAGACGCGCTCGTTTGTCATAATTTTCCATTATTACTTTACTTAAATGTGGCTGAATTTCATTGGTGCAGCGTTGCACATCCTCCTTTAATGCACAGATGGTTGTGGGGTTGTTGACATAGAGCTGTGATTTCAAATAACGCCGTAGAGAGTCGATGCTGATCACCGAAACTAGAGAGTACAAAACCTAGAAATGTTTCATGCAGTAATTGTCATCCAAGTGAAAATTTGATTCATCTCTTAGAAGCGCTATAGTGTAACGTTCCAGTTTTACTAACCCTAAAGGTTCCCCCCGGGGAACAGGTTTTGCCTTGGCGTATTCCTAACTTAGGCGCTCTGTTTTTCGGGGAAAAGAGGGGAAGGGGTCCCTCGTTTGATGCGGCAAACAAAACAGTAGGAAGCCGCATGACTTATGTTGTGTTGGCTTCCGAAACCCTTACCAAGGGTATAAATTGGCAGAACGGGGATCAGCATGGCCCCCGGGAAGTTCTGCTTGCGGTTCGACCCGGGCTGATCATGGTTGAGGTGCCTACCTTGGCTGAAACGTTCTGGCTGTGGTTGAAACCTAAAACGCAGGAAGGGAGTGTTAGTATCCTTGATAATTGTTTGGTGATGGCTTTTTTCGAGGGCTAACAATCTCCCGAGGATCTGTTGCCTATACAACAGATACGTGTCCTGTAAGGAACCAGTGGTGATGGTTGACGGGTGAGTTGGTTTAAGGGCTGATGCTCTTAATGGGCTTCGGCCTACCAACTCATTAAGCCTTGTCCTCCATTGATTGCTGGGAAATTGCATACAGGAGGGATTAGAAGGCCCGAACTCCTCAACAAGAAGTTGTTCATATGACCGCAATTATATGACAAGAATTGCTACCTGTGTGAGCCTAGCAAGCCACACGGGGGCGGTGGTGAATCGTGAAAAATTCACTTCGTGGAACTGATCCACCATCAGGTTAGGCCGTCAAGGCAGGTACTGATGTAAATCATTTTCACTGTTGTAACCCTAAAGGTTCAGTTAGACGTGACTTCGCCATAACGCCATAGCCATAACCATAAAAATAACCATAGCAATATATTACGGGCGATTAGTGCTGCCATAACCACAAACAGCTGGGATTTATTTTGATATAAATAAATACATATTTTCAATTAAATAAAAAATAATAATAATATGGATAGCGAAAAAGAAATTAATCAATTATTTCTAAATATAATAGCAGAAAAAAATTGAAGCGCATAAGACGGTGGCGCGTACGGCCCATTAACTTGGATTGGTTTGAAAGTGGATACCAAATAACCACTTTTTTGAAAATTAAGGATATGGAGAATGGACCCGCAACTTCATAATATATTTGTAAAGTTAATAGCACCATCTCTTCGCAAATCCAAGGAAACCATTCACGCTGAAGAGCGCTTATCATTAACACTTTTGAAAAAACGTATGTGTGTAGTACAATGATACAAAAACATTGACAAAATTACAGCCAAAGAATAATATTTATATTAATTATGATTCGTCGATTTCTACAACTACGAATACCTAATTGTTTTTTTTTACACATGTGTAGTATAAAAGTGGACTATCATGTAGTTGTTTATATGTTAAAGCAGTTTCGACTAAACTCTTACATAAAGCATCCGCTTTGCGCTATCCTCCAAACGCGTCGTTACGCTAATGTCGAACAGGGATCCGATACTCAAACCCAAACGTCTGAATTTCTTAAAAGTTTCCAGCCAATTCCAAGAATTATCGCTGTCCCACGAACTACCAACTACAACAGGCCAGCCACCCAATGAATCCGAAATTTGTTGTATAGGTTGGCCGCCCAACGCTTCAATTAGAGCTAAATTAAAAGAGAAAAAAATAAGAGTAAACAAGTGATAGCTTAGCAACTTCAACGCCTGGCAAACTTACTTGTATTCATGCACGCTTTATACAATTGATTCGGCATTTTCAAATGTTGCGGATCGCTTGCTGATCTTTCTTCTGCTATTACATCTCTCAGTTGTTCCTGATATTTATCATCCAACTCCAAAATGGGATTCATATAGTCTTGATGTTCACCTAATTGTGTTTCATCAATATATTTGCCACAAGCAAATTGATAGAAGTTATCACAAGGATCAATTTCGGTTTTCATTTTACTCAAAATCGCCGAGGCAGTGCGATTGCATGCTGCAGAGAGACAAACTTCTCTAGATTTTGCAGCACTGGCGGCATCTGTAGCAGCTTTTATTCCTAAAAATCGTAATACTTAATAATTATTATTATTATTTTCATAAGAAAAGAGAAATTTGCCTTTAGCCGCTATACAAGCAAATACGGACACCAGTACAAGACATCTTCCTAGGGATGTTTTTCGTCTACGCCCCCAATTTGTTTTCCTAAAAAGAAATAAAATTATAGAAATTTCATAAGAACTGTAGTGCGATCCGCAACAACGATAATCGTATCGATAAAGCACAGGTTTCACACACGAAAAGTATACTTTGCAAAGTCTTGAATTTGGTGGTCTCGAGGAAACTAAAAAATGTAAGAGAAATACTTTTTTCTCCGCTGCCACCAGCAATCGCAAGAGTTTTCAAAATAAACTTTCCGTGTATGAAACTGTCCGTTTAATGTAACAGTCTAATTTATAAAAAAAAATTTTTTTTTGAATGCATTATTAAGGGTTAATAGGAAAAAATCGAAAAGACATTGACGGTATTCACAATCTTGTGCATTTGTGATTGCAAATTGATGCAATTGCAAATATATGCTATCAATTGTGAACCACCTCTGATGGTTAAGTTTGTGTAGTACAAACTTTTGCAAAGCACAAAATTCACAGCTGATTGATAATTAGAGTAGAAAATAATTTACTGCGATTTTAGTCAATAATAAATATGCAGAAAAAAAGTTTTACGGAGCAGTTAATGGACTTTTTAACAAAAAGAGCGATTTTAAGTTAGATAAAGACATCGATTGGTGTCATTTGAATGAGCGACGGCAACTAAGCGGCGATTACGAAATAATTCGCTTGGATCGCTGATTGTCAGCTGTCGATTTGCAATTAACTTGTGCATAAGTAGAGCAAATAAAAACTATAGGTTTTAAGTATTGCATATACACATAAGACTAGCAAGAGCATTGCTGTATGTTTTGTTAGTGTAGAGTAAAAATATGCTAAACCTTTTTGCAAATGCAATGATGCAATACCATTTGCACGAGACTGTGAATAGAGCTATTATTTATAAACACTTAAGGGCACTTCAGACTATCACACTTTGTATTAAGACTTGTCAAAAAATCAAATAATACGTGCAAGTGTGATAGTGTGAATGTAAAGCGTTATGAAAATGAGAAATAATACGGTAAAAGATTTGACATCCCATAACACTTCACCATTTTTAGAAATTTATTTAAACAATAAGATTTTTCATTGGATTTTATTATTTGCAAAAGCAAATAATAAAAATATTAAAACCAGACGTTAAGTAAATTGGCTGTTTATTTTCAAGTCATATTCCTTCTTTTACTTTATGTGTGATAGTGTGAAAACAAAATGTAATGGTACGTTAGATTTTTTGACAGTCGCAACAAATATCTTTAGATTTTTGTCCCACAAAATCCAATCAAAATCTTAAGACTTGTATGATAGTCTGAAACGCCCTTTAATAGCTGATTGAAATTAAATAATTTTCTATCCTTCTCTAAGCCTTTAATAAGTTGAATTTTATAATTATAAAAACATTTAGATAGTTTTCGTCATAAAAAGTAAAATAAAACGAACGTTAAACATTGAATTGCTACTATCGGTTAAGCCCAGTTCAGACTATTATACTTTGTATTAATACTTGTCAAAAATTCAAATAATACGTGCAAGTCTGATAGTCTGAATGTAATCCGTCATACATACGAAAAATAATACGATAAAAATTTGACATCCCATACGACTATGTTCTTTTTGAAAACTTTTCAAAACGATAATACTTTACATTGGATCAGGGTTGTGTTTTTTAGCAAACCAGCTAATTAAAAATTGAGTAGTCGGCTATTTAGTAGCCGATGCGGTGCCGTCACTGATAGTATTTTTTGTCGTTATAAAAAAGCTCGAAATTTGGAATTTAGCTGTCATTTATAAATGTATTTTGCTCATGCTATATTTAGAACATAAAATATGTTTGTGCTGTTGAATTTGGATGTGTTATACATAATTATTATTTTAACTGTTGAAGAATTTCACGCGCCGGCACATCTATCGCCTACGACGAATAGCGCACCTGCCGCCGTGAAAAGTTTTATGATGGCACATCTATGTTGGTTTATATCAAGTGTGATGGTGTGAATGCAAAATCTAATTTACGTTAGCCTTTTTGACAGTCGCAAGAAATGTGTTTAGACTTTTATCTCACAAAATCTAATGAAAGTATTTATACTTGTATAATAGTCTGATTGGGCCTTTAGTGTGTAACAAATATATGTATGTACAGGGTGGCTGATGAGAGCTGCTACCAAACAAAAAAAAAAAACGTAATAACTTATTTTCTGTGTAACTAACCTGTTCCATTTTTGTTGTGTTTTATAGACTGATCTTTAAATTAAACTTAAATGGAGAATTGTGACAATGAAACAAGAATTTGGATAGTGCAACGCTTTCATGCTTTAGAGTTCGTTGTTTCCGTCCAAAGAGAATATAGGCGCACGTTTGGCGGCACTCCTCCTAGCAGATGTGGTATAATGAGACTCGTGAAGAATTTGACCGAGCGTGGCACAATCGAAAAAGGCCTTATCACCGAGATCCCTCAATTCGGATGCAGGAAACTATCGCTGTTTTCGCTGCTGCCATACAATCCCATCCTATAGTTTCGACAAAGAGCTTATCTGCTCAAATAGGTGTCAGCAGATAGTCACTGTTTAGAATTTTGCACCAAGATTTAAACTTATTTCCATATAAGATTCGATTAACAAAAAAACTGAACCCTAAAGACTTCCCGATTCGAATGGAGTTTTGTGAGAAGATCATTCAAATGGTGTCAGAGGAAGAATTGCATTTTTGTGTCTAACGAGGCACATTTTGATTTAAACGGCAATGTTAACAAACTAAACTGTCGAATATGGAATAAGTCTAACCCACAAATACTCTATCAGATGAAATTACATCCACTTCGCACCATAGTACGGTGTGCTGTTTCTTGGAGTTTCATTATAGGGCCCTACTTTTTTGAAAAAAATGGTCTTACTGTTACGGTCAATGGAGACCGTTAATTAAAGATGTTGAAAAAGTTTCTCATACCAGAATTGCACCGAAAGAGAATCCCTTTCAATACTGTTTGGTTTCAACAAGATGGGGCAACTTGTCACATAGACACGCCTGTTATCACAGAATTGAGGCAAACATTTCCCCATAAACTGATTTCAAGAAACGCCACATTCTGTTAGCTTTTCAGATTTAGTGACCTCACTGTGGGGTTATTGCAAACAAGAAGTTTACAAAAGAAATCCAACAAATTTGGATGCTTTAAACCAATCCATTCCAACAGTAACTGAGACAGTTGAGCAACACTCCAGGCAGTAATAATTAACTGTTTGATAAGATGTCGTACATGTGTCAACGCCGCGATCAATAACTCTTGATCAAAGAAGACAGGAAAAAATAATTGAATACACTAAAGTTGGGGAACAAACTGGCTGTTTCGCAGTCGCTCTACACTGCTCATCAGCACTCACTAGGATTCGAACTCAGTACCATAATGGATTTTCAATACGGCCGCTTAATCAACTCAGCCACTGAGCTCTTATTTATTTTTTCGTCCATATTTTTCTCATATTGGTCACATATGCAATTTGTTATAATCCCAGTTGTTTGTACTGCAGTTTCTGGCACTGAACAATCAGTTATTTTTTATTATTTATCAAAGTACGTATGTGTGTATATATGTATGTATGTAACTGCAGTACAAACAACTGGGATTATAACAAATTGCATATGAGACAAATATAGACGAAAAAATAAATAAGAGCTTAGTGGCTGAGTTGGTTAAGCGGCCGTTTAACTGCTCTGGCGGTATGAATTGTGAGCATTATCGTGTTGGTATATCTAAGGTATCGGTCCAAGGAAATCAATAAATTTTAGATATGCTTCCTGCAAAATGTTTTTGCAACTTTGTGGAATACAAAAACCAATTCTATGGTACCATAATACGAAAGGGCACCCCATACCATTCTTCTGCCGTCTCGACTGTGTCTACGACTCAAAAATAATTCCTCCTTATTTAGCTCATAGAAGTAATAGTTATCCCTATTAGGACTATCAATATTAAACTTTTTTCATCAGAAAATTCAACTTTAAACCATTTGTCGGATTTTGCGTTTTTCATTAAGTGGTGTTTTTTCAGTTTTCGGCGGACTATATATGGGCACGACTATAAAATACGGTGCACTGTTCTCAGACTGGTATTATAATTCCACTTTTGTTTTTAATATTTTTGATACCGACATAGCAGAAAAATTTACGCAATTCTAAGAATTTTTCGTCTTTCTTTTGGAGTTGTTGCCATTTTCTTCCACACTTTCATGTTTTTTTCATATCAGTCTACGTTATTTAAATAATTGTACATGATTGTCTTTTCTATAGTAATGCTTTTGGTTATTTGGACCGGCTCAGGATCTCAGACGTTTTTAATAAAACTATTTAAACACTATCAAATTCAAAATTCTCTAGTCACTTATATTGAAAGAAATACAAATAACAGCCTTCCTGATTGATATCAAGGCGAATTTAGTACCGGGTGGCCTCGTTAGCGTAGCTGATCGACAGCTGGTTTAGGTACTCATTACCGAACTATTAAAATTTGTTTATGTTTTCATATTTTTTTCACACATTTTTATGCGCGACATTTTATATTTCCTGTACACAAATCTTAACCCATTTGGTGCTGCTACACTTAATTTAGTACAGTTAAAAATTAGGCACCAATTTAAAAATTATGATTTTATAAAACACACACACACACATGAAAGCTCCTATGTCGACATGTCAAACAAAATTTTGACAACTGTTCGTAAATTCTACCAACAAAATACATGTTGATGTTTGTCGGTGTTGTACTTATTGTAATTCTGCCACTTCCTATTATTAAGCTGCCTTGGTTCTGCTGAATTTTCTTGTTGTCTACTATCCTCCACCTATAAATTGTCGACATATAGACTGCTAGCAAACAAAAAACTAGCTGTATTTACAATATTTTTTTAATGATTTTATATAAAAAATATAATAAGAACTAGAAAAATTTTGAAAACCGGATCAGTGGTTCCGAAGGCTACCGCTCAGAGACTTTTCTTTATTATAATATTAGTATAGATATAATATAGATATACATAACTTTAAAAATTAACTATATTATATTCCCCAACTTTGAAAATAATTAATAAAAATGTCTCAATCAAATAATTCTTGATAAGTTATACGCATCAAAATAATATTTTTATTTCAATAAAATACAAAAAAGGCCGCATAGATACTAGGAATATTCAAAGCGAGTTAAAATCGAAAACTTACTTGGTAACTGGCCACATAATAAAAATGGCTACTTTATAAGCTCCCGGATAAAGTTTTGAATAATGTTAAATTGACACTTCACAGCTGAATGTTAATAATTAACACACTATATAGAAACACAATATATTATATATTTTTTGTATTTGTTATCAAAACAAAACGAAAACGCTAATTTAGCCACACTTTATTTCACCAGCTAATACCCTTAGATACCTGTTAAACACACTGACTAACGGCGATCAACTGAAGCTTAACGAAGAACGGAACAACGGTTTTATATACAAAAATCCCAAAACTCACACAATCAATAACTTCGCCACTACATATAGTACGTGACCAAATCCACTAGTATATAAGATACACACACATACACACTTTGGTATAAACAAACACACAAGACGGCTCAACAAATAGCGTTACATACATACATTCATACTTAGATATAATTATAAAAATTTAATTCTTTTATAGTGACACTCTATAGCTAAAGGCCGGGGCACATAGAATCCGTCGTACGTTAAACGTTGCCTTTGCCAACTGACATTAACGTATACGAATTCTGAAGTTGGCACAATCAACTGTTACTTCGATTAAAATCTTTAAATTCATTTTTCAGACAGAGCAAAGAAAATCGAACACAATTTGTTTTAAATTTATTTTGGAACGAAAAAATATAACAAAATTCACAAAAAAACAAAAATATAAACTAATTGTCAAAGTTCTCAAGGTACGTTTCGCTGCTCAACTTTAATACTTTGCGTTGGCGGAGAAGTACGGAATGTGACAAACCTCATAAGACTACATGTATTTCAACTTAATTGTCAGGATTCTATGTGCCCCGGCCTTAACACAATATTTTACTGGCGTCTAAAATTTTGGAATGGAGTAAAACAAAGATGGATTTTTAAACTGACCTGAAAATTTCTTTAATCGAGAGATAATCTTCTGGCATTATAATCTGGCAGAGATAATCTTCTGCCAAATGAAGGCCACGGCTGCTTCGGACTTAGGCTAATCTGGAGGTCTAGTTCTCGGTGACTTTTTCCAACATTTGTGGCCGCATACCGGCAATAGCGCGGCGAATGTTGTTCTCGAAGTAGTCAATCGCTTCGGACTTAGCAGCGTAGATTAGCAATTTTACATGTCCCTACAGAAAATAGTCTAGCGGCGTTAAGTCGCACAATATAATGGTATGTATTTTTATGCTATGCAAGTCACACATTGATGTCTGATTTTTTTTAGGCTCGAATTTGCAAAAAAAATATTTTGATTGCTTACGAGAGCAAATTTAATTTGTTCAACTGCGATGGCGTATGTCGTGTGAGGCGCAATACAGGTGAAAGGCTTAAATCCCGATATTGTAAAAAACACTATCAAGCATTGGGGTGGCAGTGTGATGGTGTGGACGTGTTTTTCAGGTCATGATCTAGGGCAGTTCCACAGAGTTTCTACCAAAATGGACAGATTTGTGTATTGGTACATTTTAGAAAATAAAATGTTGCCATATGCCGAGTGGAATATGCCACTTCGATGGGTGTTTCAATATGATAACGATCCGAAACACTCATCGAAGTTGGTGAAGGACTGGATACAATCGAAAGGGACTCAAGTGCTTGATTGGCCGGCTCAATCGCCCGATTTGAACCCAATCGAAAATTTATTTTCCATATTGAAGAGGTATGTTGGATCGAAACAATTTTCCAATAGAGACGATTTATTTTTGTACCTGGAGGATGAATGGATACGCATAAATCCAAAAATAATTGATAATTTAATCAAATCTATGCCGCGTCGGTGCGCCGCAGTAATAAAAAATAAGGGTTATTATACCAAATATTAAAAGTTTCTTAGGTTTTGCCCAATACTGTGTATATATATATATATATATATATATATATATATATATATATATATATATATATATATATATATATATATATATATATATATATATATATATATATATATATATATATATATATATATATATATATATATACAGTCGCCCAATAAAGTCTACATACAACATTATAAAATCAATTTTTTTGGAATTTTGTTAATTCAATCATTATTTTCTTATGAGATCTTACAGAAAATACTTAAATAAGTCCCATTGTTGTAAATTTAAGTATCAAAAATGGCAGTATTATCAATTTTATACACAAAAAAGTGTACATACAGCGAAAAAACATCTCATAAAACATCCATAAAAAAACATGTAAGGTTAACGGTACTTAATTTTTTAACTTGTTTTTACAACATAAAAGATATACATGAAAATAAGTTGCGAGCCGAATTGAAACTGGTGTTTAAATATCCGCAAAACATGGAAAAAAGGAAAGAAATTTCTCAAGAGATTAGAAAAGTGATCGTAAAGTTGAGAAATGAGGATAAATCATATGGGGAAATATCAAAAACACTTGGAATTAGCCGTTCTACTATTCAAACTATTATAAAAAATTATAAAAACACAAATTCTACAGAAAACAAACACCGATCAGGTAGACCAAGCAAACTTACAGAGCGTGAAAAACGAAGCATCATAAGAACTGTAACAAATGAACCCAGAACTAGTGCCGTTGATATTGCGAAAGATCTTGCAAAATCTAAGGATATTAGTATTCATCCCGAAACAGTAAGAAATTTTTTAAGAGCCAACGATTTTCACAGCCGTACTCCTAGAAAAAAACCATTTATTAGCAAAGTAAATATGAATAAACGACTCGAGTTTGCGAAACTTCACAAAAACGATACAGGCGATTTTTGGAAAAATGTGATTTTTAGCGACGAGTCCAAGTTTAATATATTTGGATACGATGGTAAACAAAAAGTTTGGAGAAAAGCAAATACAGCGATGGCAATGCAGAATTTGTTACCAACTATAAAACACGGGGGAGGCAGTGTCATGGTTTGGGGATGCATGTCAGCTGCTGGAGTGGGAAATCTTGTGTTTATTGACACAAACATGGATCGTTTTGTCTACCTCAATCTTTTGAAAGCCAATCTAAAGACTTCCGCTGATAAAATGGGTCTCTCGGGAAAATGGATCTTCCAGCATGATAACGATCCGAAACATACCTCTCTTATTGTTAAAGAATGGCTACTTTACAATGTACCCAAACAATTGCATTCGCCTCCCCAATCACCGGACATGAATCCGATTGAAAACTTATGGGATGACTTGGACCGACGTGTCCGAAAAAATAGAATATCTAGCAAGGAAGATCTAAAAAGAGCTTTGCTTGAGGAATGGAATTCAATTAGCAAAGATGTGACTGAAAACTTGGTTTCTTCAATGCCAAGACGTATACAAGCTGTAATAGAATCCAAAGGTGGCCCAACAAAATATTGAAGTATTTTTTATCCAGCATTATCTGATATAGCAAAGTCTGCAGCTACCTGTATGTACACTTTTTTGTTATGTTTTTTTTAACTGAAGTTGAATTTTTTGTTTATAACTTTATCTGACACTTAGAGAAATCGTGAACTGTGATTTAATTTAATGTCTTATTTGAAATAAATATATATTTTATTAAACAAATATAATAAATGCAGTTTAAATGGAAAAAATCATAATATTTTTCAATGTATGTAGACTTTATTGGGCAACGTATATACAGTCGGAGTCAAAATTTAGTATACAACGAGCGTTTTTAACTTTTAGGCTAAATATTTTTATTTGGATCACAAACACATTACTTTAAATAAACATAAAATTAAACTAAGAGTTTATTCTTTCATTATTTGGAAATAAAGCTTGAAAATTAAAATTTAGTTCAGTAACATTTTTGGGAAAAAGGAAAAATACCTAAAAAAAGCAGTCAGAAATTAGTATACAGTTGGTAAATAGCATTGTGTTTTTTGTTACCAAAATTTCAAAAAAAAAATTTAATATTTTGTAGGTCCTCCTTTCAGCTTAATTACATTCTCCAGTCGTCTTTTCATGGAGTTTACAAGGGGTTCAGTAACATTGCTGGTAATTTTTCCCCATTCTTCCGTTAAAGCTATCCGGAGTTCATTCTTCGATGAGATACTGCGTTTTCTTATGTTCCTGTCTAAAATTTCCCATAGATGCTCTATGGGTTCAGGTCTGGAGATTGTGGAGGTGAATTTAACTGCTTAGGTACATTGTGTAACAGCCACTCCTTGACAATTTTAGCTGTATGTTTTGGGTCATTGTCTTGCTGAAAAACCCAAGGCGTTACAAGACCCAAATTTTGCACGCTTACACTCAAATTATCCTTTAAAATTTGTAAGTAGTCTCTGCTATTCATTGTACTTTCAATAAATACAAGATTACCTGGTCCTGCAGCTGACATACAGCCCCACACCATCAAAGACCCACCTCCATGTTTTACTGTAGCACTAAGTTTTTGTGGAAGTAACTCACTATTTTTTGTTCTCCAGACCTTACCTCTCGATTTTGTCCCAAAAATCTCAAATTTACTCTCATCACTAAATATTACATTATTCCAGAAAGATTGTGGAGAGTTTAAGTAAGCTTTTGCAAAGTCTTTGCGCTTTTTACGATTTACTGTAGAAATGAAAGGCTTTTTTCTAGGCACTCTTCCATGTAGCCCATTTTCATTCAACCGTCTTCTGATTGTCGATGCACTTACTGGCTCACCACGTTCCTGAGAAATCTCTTCAGCTATTTTAACTGCGCTAGACTTCGGAGTTTTCTTGACTTCCCTGACTATTTTGTGCACCTCATGCTCAGTTAGAGAGCGTGGTCTACCAATATGTTTTGCAGTTTTATTATTTCCTCGCGAATTATTTCTTTCAACAACTTTTTGAATAGTTGAGCGACTTTTATTAACAATACTAGCAATTTCTCCTAGAGATTTTCCATTGTTCCTATGGAACACGATTAAATCCCTAAGCTCCAGTGGTAGATCTTTGCCACGTGGCATTATGCTTCTTAACTATTATTTTAAATCTGTTCTTACAAAGCACACACCAAATTTATTTACAATTTTGTCAAAACAAATGTTCTAAATGTATGATCTACTCGTAACGGTACTTATTTTATTCTCTTTTAATGTGCTGTATACTAAATATTGACTGCATTTTTACATTTTCTCTGTTTTTACTTTAAATTATAACAAGTATTTTGCAAAGAAAAAAAAACATAACTCTTATATTAAAGTAAGACCTTCTTAAACACGATTTTATAAAAAAAAATTAAAAATTTTGTTTCATATTAAAAATATTATACTTAATAGCAAAAAAATGCTTAATGTATACTAAGTTTTGACTCCGACTGTATATATATATGTATATATATATATATATATATATATATATATATATATATATATATATATATATATATATATATATATATATATATATATATATATATATATATATATATATATATATATATATATATATATATATATATATATATATATATATATATATATATATAATATGATTTATACTTATTCAGGAGCTAACATCAATTTTAACGAAATTGAGTTTCTCTGTAAAAAAAAGTTTTTAACACATTTCACTATCGAATTTATAAACTATTTACCTATGGCCTTATTCATTAAGAACATTATACGTTTATTAAACTATTATTTGACAAATTTCTATACAAAATTAGTCAAATAACTGTTTAATAAACATACAATAGTTTTTGTGAATACAGCCGTTATTCTATTCTATTCCTGTTAACAAAGAAACGAAATTTAAAGTTTATTATTTCGGTATAAATTGCTTTCCAATATAATTTAAAAACTCTCCTCTCTATATAAAAAATTATAAAATAATATGATAAAAGAAAATGATAAAACAACTGTTTCTTCTTTAGTTTATAAACTAGAATTCAAACAATTACGAAACAGATGTTTAAATAAGTGAGTTCATTTTCGTTACTTCTCCCTCTACGAGGAAGAAAAAAATATATATATTTTTCCATGTGATACTTTTTCTATTCAAAGTGGGAAACTGGAATCGATTTTGTAATATGAAAAAGACTTGACTGAGAATCGCCGTGTTCTCTGTTTATCTTGTAAATTGAATTTGACAATTTTTGTGTAATTTTGTATGGGCCAACTTTTAATTCTTCCAAATTTTACCGATTTAATATATTACCGTTTGCAACATATACCATGTCTCCTACTTGAAATTCAAAATGTTTTCTATTTTTATCAAATATTTGTTTGTTATGGGATTTTTTGTTTATGGGATTTAGTTTGTTGTGGGATTTAATTGTATTCTGCAAAGCTTTTTCCCTGTTGTGCAGCCAGTCTTCATATCTGCTTTTTTGCGTTAATTCATGGAGTAATATTGAACTATATGTGCCCTCTAATAAATATTTTGGTGTAAATCCTGTGATTGTGTGTTCGGTTTCGTTGTACATCTGGACACACTCTTGTGCTATTTTCGTCCAAGCTCCTTTTTTCTTCTTTTCATTTAACCTGCATCTAAATTTGTTTACGAGTGTTTGATTTAGTCTTTCATTTAGACCATTTGAAAAGGGTGTATCTATTGTAGTAAAAACGTTTAGTATACCTTTAGCTTATAAAAACTTCTTAAATTCTGTCGAGTTCAATCCGGGATATTGATCTGATATTGAACCATGCCTATTTTGTAGTTATCATCTACTTTTTGAATTAATTTTATAAAATCTTGTTTTATTGTTTGTTAAAATCTTGTGGCTCTTGTTTGAAATCTGCTGCTATACCTTTTGAACTGGCATCTGTGTAAATACACTGAAAGAATTATGTGTCATATATTTAATGAAACTGTTTCATTAAATATTTTTCATTAATCCAATGAAAACTTTTCACAATATGCATGAAACTTCATATGTATTATGAAATAGTTCCATCAGAATGGTTTCATTAAGTTTCATAGTTTCATTAAAAAAAAAAATCATTGGATTTATGACTACAACAAAATTAAATTTTTTTTTTTTTAATTCTTTGAATTTTGGTAAGATATATTAATGGGCATTTATTAATCTTAAGCTACAGTTTAAAAAATGTCAAGTTTATTTTTATTAAAATGTAAGTTTTATGAGTTTCATAATTGCAATGAAATAGAATTCATTAGATCAATGACAAATAAATTTCTGGCTACCGAACTTGGGTATGTATGTACATATGTGCATGTACTCAAATCACCATAATAATAGTTTAAAAAATTTAAACACCAGTGTATTGAAGTCATTTGAATTAATAAAATCTGTACATTTGTGAACATATTTTATTAATGTGTGTTATGGTATTATTTCATTAAACAAATGTAACTATTTCATTGATTTAATGTAAATTTTTCAGGTGCTCAATGAATAATAAAATTAGATAAATGAAATAACTTCATTGACCTTATGAAGGAGTTTCATATTTTTAATGAGTATATTACATTAGTACAAAGAAGTTATTTCATTAAATAAATGTTACTTTTTCATTAAAATAATGAACAGTTTTCATGTGCTTTATGAAATTGATTCTTTATCTAGAGAAATTATTTCACTAATCATATGATTTGTCTTTCATACTTTTAATGAAAATAATTCATGTTTTTTATTAAGATGTTTCATTACTTTTATGAAGGTTTTCATTAAAATAATCTAATGAAATTTGTTTCATTATTTCTATGAAAAGTTACAATGGTTGAAAAATAATGAAAAAATTCATAAAAGTAATGTCAAAATTCAGAGAATTTCTGAACAAAATTTTTTCAGTGTAGTTCTTGGCAAGTCCTTATTAAAAATCGCTAAGATGGGCTGTGAACAGAAAGAATCATTGCATAGAACTTTCATACAGTAGAACTTTTTGGTATATACTTATTTATTATAAAAATTAAAAAAAAAACGTTTTTCGGACCTTTAGGAATTGGAAACATTTTTATTGCCATATAACAGCCCGTTCATGGAACATAATGTGCTCAAAAAACGCGAAGAAAACTTGACGTTTTTCTTACTTGCGTTCATGCAACGCGAAAAAAACAACTTTTTAGACGAAAAACGTAACAACTGACATCTGTTCCCTGTATGTGTATCGCGTTTTTAAATGCCTAGCAGGCGAATGGTGCGCGAATGAAAATTTTTATTCGTTGAGACAGAAAAAAGAGAAAACTTGAACAAAAAATAAAAAATCAAATAAATACAAATGGAAATAACAACAAAAAAAAGTATGCACACATGTTCATATATACCTAAATAAACGTTCATATCCATGTTAACACGTACATATGTATTTATCTTTAAAAAAAAATTGATTTATATTTATCAATGAGTGCATGTTGGTTTTATAGGGTTGGCGGTATAGGGTTTCGACAGGTTGTTACAGCCTTCGTTCCCAGACCAGTATGCGGTAATGGTAAGGGTGTAGTAGTGCAGAGGGATGCTACTGGTTTATACAGCCATAGATCCCAGGCATAGTTAACTAACACATTAACCCACATAATACATTTCATACAACCTCTGATCTTTTAAAGGGGAGTTGGTTTTAAGCCGTCACGAAGAACGGACGTTCTGTTGGTCAGTTCACCAATTTATTAAATTTTGAATTTTTTACTTAATGCTTAAGTTTTTTGATCTGATAAATAAAAAACTATTATCCTACCTGGAATCACTGAGTTTTACCCTGGCAGATTACGTTATAAATGTTGTTCAACAGACACATGATTTGTAGAGATTTTAAAATTTTCTACATCCAAGTGTTCATTAAAGTTTATTGTATATTCTTCAGGTATTTTACCACCGATTTCAATTATACTGTAATCAATTTTGGGAGGTGCCATTAACTTTTTATTCATGTTAGTCAATACATGTTTGGTGTGCGGACGCACACGGGAGTTAGGCTTCTTGGAGAAAATTGAGACCTGCTATGATGATGATGAGTAGAATGGACATTTTGGTGCTAATGGAGATGCAATGAGCTGATGTCGACTATCAGATGATGATGCGCGGCGATCACTGGTGGCTGGTGGAGGATGTCAATTGTGATGGCTCTGGTGAGCGCCGGATCGGTTGTCGTATGGAATGGCCCTCGGATGATGCGGTAATGCGACCAAATGCCAAATACAGAACACGGTTCTCTTTGAACTTCAAACTTGAAAGCTGCACTGGTCTGTGTCTATATCAACCCACTATAGTTGGGTATTGTTCCAACAATCAAATTGAACCTTGAAAATGTGTAATTTCTCCCTCAAAGTTAAATAAATTTCAATAAATGGTTGTTTTATGCTTTATAGCTAAGCGGCTTGCGGCAACGAGCGGCAACCAACTGTTCTATTTGCCGCTTGAGTTTATTTGTAGTAGGCAAATGAACGCGGCTAATACCATGTCTCCACTACAAAGGAAAACACTTGTTTTGAGGAAAACATGTTGAAGTGTTTCCATTGGTCTATGAAATGTTTTAAACTTCGAATTTTCGAAGTAAGTTTGACGTTAAGTAATTTTCAATTTATTTGTAATTTTTGTAAAATTTAAAAGGCTAGTTTATTAAAACTGGTTCGTATTTCAATATAATGTACCATAAAGATGACGGAATATTAAAGGAAACATGAGCAAGTATCTAGTCTGTAGCGGTTTTTCATTTTTGGCATCCAAAATATCTTTTTTTTAGATTTTGCATGTTTCCAAAATAATGTTCCCTACTCTGTATTGAGGCTTGCTGTTTTTGTTTGTTTAGTTCGTTGAGAGCAGTTGTGCTGCACACTATGATATAATGATATGATTTTGTTCTAAGACTTATTTTTTCTGCTCTTTAAAAGAAATTTCCATGCAAATATGTATATTCGTATGTATACTACTTTATTACCAAAAACTAAATTTATTTGATTGGAGCTAAGTATTTGGCTTCTGCCGAATTGATTTAAATATTGTTATACAGAGTTTTAAGTTTTGTTTGATTTATTAAATTAAATGTTGATAAAAAGTTTTGTAGTCTGAAATAATTACATTAAAGTGGGGACAGAACGTCTCTGCAATATGAATGCTGAGGCAAAACATTTGCTCCTAAAAAGAATAATTAGTATGGATGTAAAAAGGCTATTATGAGTCAAATCATAGTCAAACATATTTGCTGTGGTTTTCTTCAAGTTTTGATTTTATTGATTGGTTTGTTCTGAAGTGCGCTTATGCCATTAAACGAAGCTTCCAATGCTCTTGGACTAGACTTGTAGCCTTTCAGCATTAGCTGGAGCGAATTTGTGTGCTCGTATTTGCTGCAGAAAAATATGAAACTTCTATCATATTTTCAGTCCCAACCGCAACTCCATTTCGTAAAAACTTTTAGCTGCAATACAAATCTTAAAATCTTTTCATTGTTCTTTATTTTATTTAAACATTTTAATTGGTTTGTTGAACTCTAGTTGGTTATTTTTTTAATGACAAATGAATTTTTAAATCAATGTGAATGAATAGCACAACGTTGTATTTCGTTTTATTGAGTAAGAGCAGTGTTGTTCAGAAATTTTTCGAAGTGTTTTGCTCCAAAACACGTAGATTGAGGTGTTTTGCTTTTTTCAAAAATGTATAGGAAAACAGGTTCATTTCTACATGTTTTGCCCCAAAACTCGTGTTTTTGAGCAAAACACCTACTTATATGGAAACGCACTATAATTAAAGAAAAATTTATGCTCCGAAGATAAAACAAAAAAACATTTTGATTTTTTTTTGTTTAAATTCAAAACCGAAAATTAATTTTTTTTTTATAAAAAATATAATTTTTTGTAAATGGGTCACATTGTTGTCGCCTGCCGCTTACGTTGGCCTTTCACTATTATTGATACACCAAATAGGAAAAAATTTCCAACAAGAATTTAAATAAATTAAGAAAACACAATTCCTTTTAATAACTCTCACTCACTCTTACACGGCTGCTAAACGAATGAATGAAAAAATGCCAATCGGTTTCACGTCGAGCTCTTACTGTCAGAAAAGTATGCGAAACATGTTCGTTAAGTTCTGACTGCAAGGGGTTGCCAGACCCCTTCTTCTTTAGTTTAGAAACAATTACAAAATAGATGTTTAAATAAGTGAATTCATTATTGTTACATATATATATATATATATATATATATATATATATATATATATATATATATATATATATATATATATATATATATATATATATATATATATATATATATATATATATATATATATATATATATATATATATATATATATATATATATATATATATATATATATATCCCTGGTCTCTGCGGCCGTAACATAAAATGGCCATTTTCTCTCCCTGCGTACGCCTTATGACCAGGGAGGTTTCCAACTAGCTACTTTTTCTGAGCACAGACCACTCAGTGGGTTCCAATCCTCTCCCTGGGTACGCCGACATAAAAAATATTTATTTATATTGAAAAAACCAAATATTTACTTAAGCCGCTTTGCCTGCCACTTTACCGATCTCTTATAGGGGAGAAACTGGTGTTGTTGTTTCTTCATTGGCCCACCCAACCTGGTTGCAACAAGTTTGTCCTAATCTCAATTTTTGTTTTGCAACCCCAAAATCGTACCGACTTCTCCTACCTTATCTTACCACCATGCCAATATCAGTATCTTCTCACTCAAAACTCATTTTTTCTAAATTATTACATAACAAATATTTAATCACCAAAAAAGACTTGCACTTAACTTTTAAAATTGAACTAAATTAATAGTTATATAAATATCTTTACAAAAGGACCCTATACAAAAAAAAAAAAAACTTTTCGCGTTGCGTTAAAAGTGCTCTATGTGACATGTTTCATATGAGTATATATATTTTATTTTAGATATCAAAGCAAAGCAAAAGTTTTATCTGACACGGCCTTTACTCTTTTCCCGTTCCAGTAGAATAAATCGGTATTTATGCGCATCTTTTCGTCCATTATCGCTATTCTATGTTTGTGACTCACATTTAAAATCTCTTTCTTAAGTGTTAGCATAACTCGTTTATCTTGTTGTTTTTCACCAGTTAGATCACGGTCCAGGAATATTTTTGTGCCCTCTAAATTTTTGGCATGTTTGAAAGTGTTGCTCACCATGTTGTCAAATTGAAACTCCGCTACAATTCCAGCTTTCCCATTCTTCTCATCTAGCTTTCTTGTGGACACTATGATTATTTAGTCGTTTGATTTATGTTTATTAATACAGCAATCTTTAGCAGCTTCCTCCAAAGGCGTTTTATAAGCAATATTTTTAAAAATAAAATTTTTTCTTGCAAATATATGATTCTTTACGTTCTTTTTCTTCCTTTAAGTGCCGGACTTGCTCTTTTAAGGATTTATTTTCAGCTTGTAGCCTATCTATTTGAAAATTGGAATATTCATTGACCTTATCATCAATTTTCTCAAAATCCATCTTCGTAGGCAAATTTTTAAGTTTTTCATCCATTAATTTCGCCATAAAGGACATTATATCTTGGATAGCCATCTGGCCTACTGTTCCAACCGGCGCGCCATCTGGTGATAATTCACTGCAATTTCGCTCTACATTTGGAGTTAACTTATTTTGTAAGGCAGACATTATTTTTAAATACAAACAGGTAAAAAACGGTTGCCTAACCTTAGGCTGAAATATAAACTGTTTGTAAATTTTAAGATACGGTAATATTTATTTAAATTTACATTACAACAGCGTTGTCAACTCGGTGCGTTTCGCACCGTTTTTGGTGCTTTTTAAAATTTTTTGTGCGAAAAATTCTTTAGTGGTTGCGTGGTGCGCTTGTTTTTTGCATTTTCGGTGCACTTTTTAAATTTCGATGGCACCGAATTCTATCGACATTTCGTAGGAGCAACCCTATGAAATGTCGACATATAGATAGCTGGGAAACATAGAAAACAAGCTATTTATAATTTTTTATTCGTATCAATGGTAGAAGCTAATATAATGAATAAAAATAATCAATTGTTTGAATTTTTGTTCCCTGCTTATCGATACTTTCAAAAAACAAATCGTAGCAGCCAACGGTTGTTCATTTGTTTGAAAGGTGTAAAGAAATGTTAGAGACGTGTATAAATGAAAAAGCTTGTTTTTTGTGTTTTGACAGGCATTATTAGAGAATTTTTCTTTTTAAATTCTCAACAATTAATTTAGATTGTTGGGATATAAAGTTGAATGTTTGAGAATATCTTTCAAAAATTTCCAAAGTCTACTGATGATTAGGGTAGCTCTTATGAAATGTCGACATATAGATAGCTGGGAAACATAGAAAACAAGCTATTTGCAATTTTCTATTGGTATAAAAAGTAAAAAAAATCAATATTCGGTGCGTTTTTGTTGGAATAACGGGCGTTTTTCCCCATTCTGGTGCGTTTTGAAATTTTAAAATATGACAACGCTGCATTACAAGTCTACACCCACAGCTGTTTTTTTTTTTTTGCCTCTCTCAATTTTGTAACCAAAACGCGCCGAGAACTTATGTCGAAAACTAAACTTTATATATTCACAAGGAAAGCAAGTAAAGTTATGAAAAATTCAATTCTTGTTTACTCTATTTTTTACCCAACATGGTTTAACAAACAGCTTTGTAAACCTTTTATAAGCAAAACGCGCCGAGAACTTATCCCAGAAATACCAAACTGTACATATTCACAAGGAAAGCAAATAAAGTTATGAAAAATTCAATTTTTGTTTACACTATTTTTTACCCAACACGGCTTAACAAACGGCTTTGTCACCTTTTTATAACCAAAACGCGCCGAGAACTTATCCCAAAAACACTAAACTTTACATATTAACGAGGAAAGCAAATAAAGTTATGAAAAATTCAATTCTTGTTTACACTATATTTTACCGAACACGGCTTAACAAAAGGCTTTGTAAATTTTTTTATAGCCAAAACGCGCCGAGAACTTGTCCCAAGAACACTAAACTTTACATATTCACAAAGAAAGCAAACAAAATTATGAAAAACTTAATTTTTGTTTACACAATGTTTTACCCAACACGGCTTAACAAAGCAAATAAAGTTATGAAATATGCAATTCTTGTTTACACTATTTTTTACCCAACACGGCTTAACAAACAGCTTTGTAAACTTTTTATAACCAATACAACGCGCCGAGAAATTATCCCAAAAACACCAAACTGTACATATTCACAAGAAAAGCAAATAAAGTTATAAAAATTCAATTTTTGTTTACACTATTTTTTACCCAACACGGCTTAACAAACGGCTTTGTCACCTTTTTATAACCAAAACGCGCCGAGAACTTATCCCAAGAACACTAAACTTTACATACTCATAAGGAAAGCAAACAAAATTATGAAAACTTCGATTCTTGTTTACACTATTTTTTACCCAACACGGCTTAACAAACAGCTTTGTCACCTTTTTATAACCAAAACTCGCCGAGAACTTATCCCAAGAACACTAAACTTTACATACTCACAAGGAAAGCAAACAAAATTATGAAAACTTCGATTCTTGTTTACACTATTTTTTACCCAACACGGCTTTACAAACAGCTTTATAAAATGTTTATAACCAAAACGTGCCGAGAACTTGTCCCAAGAACACTAAGGAAGGAAAGCAAGTAAAGTTATGAAAAATTCAATTCTTGTTTACACTATTTTTTACCCAACACGGCTTAACAAAAGGCTTTGTCACCTTTTTATAACCAAAACGCGCCGAGAACTTATCCCAAGAACACTAAACTTTACATATTCACGAGGAAAGCAAATAAAGTTATGAAATATTCAATTCTTGTTTACACAACTTTTTTACCCAACACGGCTTAACAAACAGCTTTGTCATACTTATAGCAGAAAAGCTGAAGCCGAACGCACCGTGAATTATATATATATTGACTTAACTATATATACTCACAAAAAAAGGAAAATAAAATGATATAAATAGCACTCTATTTAATACGTAGTATGTAAATAATGAAATATATATACTTACATATACATATATGTATGTAATAAGAAATTAATGTGACTATTGTTTTTTATTGTTTTATTGCTTTTATCATTGAATAAATATGTATTGTTTATTTTTAAGTTTTTGTGTACTAATATATTTAATTATTTAATAAATTTTATTTAAGAATCATATAAGAAAAAAATATATCACGCGTATATGGTATATCACGATCGGTATTCAGTTTTGTTCATTATAAAATCAAAGGTCCTTGCAGCTCCCCGGGGCAGTAAGACCGTTTGGTCTTACTGCCCCCTGAAACAATTGAATATAAAATAAATATATAAAATATGCAAAATAAATATATAAAGTAAACATTAGTAAAAAAATATTATGCAAAATATGGCTACAAATGCAACACAAGAAGTACTAACAAAAAAAATGTGAGGTTATGGTACCTACTACAACCAGCAACGTGGCATCATCATTGCCAAAACTATTTCAGCAAATAGTAATAACAAGGTGCATTAACATCTACGTGGTGGCAGCGCTACTGCATCTGACAATTTTTTGCTACTAGCAATATGGTAAGCTATTTACGTCAAATGTATTGTTTACATTTTTGAAAGTGAATTTGGTGTTTTATTCTGAATTAAACATATAAAAACTATTTTGTGAACATAAAAATAATTCAAATAAAAATAAATTATAATTATGAAAAGGTACATTCATAGTTTACAATTGTGAAAAAAGTTACAATTATTTTTGGCAAACATAGCTTACCAGATGCCTGTTTTTCTTGTATTGGTGTAATTTTGCTCTAGTGCTGCCACCGTGTAGACATTTTTGCACCTTGAGTAACAACAACAATCCGGCGGAATGGCGTAAATGGTGGCAGCCATACGAAACTTATTTGCTAGCCACAGATTTGGACAAGGCTCCTGATATACGAATAATAGCACATACATATGTTGCATTCTATGGGAGCAAAAGGTGTCGAAATTTTCAATTCATTCGGAATCGCAATGTGTGAAACAATAATGTCTGATGTAGAAGTAAAATTTGAAAAATACTTTGAGCCGCAAAAAAACCTTACAATGTTAAGGCACACATTTACAAGGAAGCAAAGTCCGCAAGAGAGCATAAACGAGTTCTTAACTGATTTGGAAAATTTGAGCACCGGATGTGAACTCGAGGGGTTGCGAGAATCATTAGTCCGAGATATATTTATGATGAGCACATATGTGCTCAAGTCTTTCAGACGTTCCTCAAAGACTTTTACAAGAACCTGAACTTTCTTTACAAAAAAGGATACAAATAGCGAAAACCGTAGTATTACATATATAGTAATATATTGAAATATTTTTTCGTTCCAAAATAAAATAAATTTAAAACAAATTGTATTCAAATTTGCGTGCTCTGTCTGAAAAATGAATTTAAAGATTTTAATCGAATTAAGCTGAAGATCCATACCACGCGTTAACGCGTTCTAAGCATCTATGAAAAACGTAGAATCATTGTATGAGACAAGGTACTCATCACAAAGCATAGACGCGTACAACGCAAAAAGTAGTCTTACTTTCTACTTTTGCACGCGTCATAAGCGTTATAAAAACTGTTAGTTATTTTTGATAGCCGCAGATCACAATTCATATTATTTTTTCAAAGTTTTCGCCAAGAATATTTGTGCCGTGGATTGCTATTCTGTATAGAAAAAAACTTATCGCATGAAAAGCGTTGCATGTAGCTTGAGTTTAAAAAAATGTAGAACGCGTAGAAATTTTAAAACGCTTAAAATGCGCAACGCATGTAACGCGTGGTATGGACCTTCAGCTTTAATAAATAATAAAAACCAGTTGATTGCGCCAGCTTCATACTTCGTATACGTTAATGTCAGTTGGCAAAGGCAACGTTTAACGTACGACGGATTCTATGTGCCCCGGCCTTTAGCTATAGAGTGTCACTATAAAAGAATAAAATTTTTTATAGTTTTATATATTCTTTCTTTGCGAATATGTATCTATGTAAGGCTATTTGTTGAGCCGTCTTTTGTGTTTGTTTATACCAAAGTGTGTATTTGTGTATGTATCTTATATACTAGTGGATTTGCCCACGTGCTAATGTAGTGTCGCAGCTATTGGTGCTTTTGATTGTGTGAGTTTTGGGATTTTTGTATATAAAACCGTTGTTTCCTTCTTTGTTAAGCTTCAGTTGATTGTCGTTAGTCAGTGTGCTTAACAGATATCTAACGGTATTACCTGGTGAAATAAAGTGTGGCTAAATTAGCGTTTTTATTTGGTTGGATTCTCTATAGTGTGTTAATTATTAACATTCAGCTGTGAAGTGTCAATTTAATATTATTCAAAACTTTATCCAGGAGCTTATAAAGTAGCCACTTTTATTATGTGGCCAGTTACCAAGTAAGTTTTCGATTTTAACTCGCTTTCAATATAGGTAACTAGTATGTATGCGGCGTTTTTGTATTTTATTGAATTAAAAATATTATTTTGATGCGTATAACTTATAAAGAATTATTTGATTGAAACATTTTTATTAATTATTTTCAAAGTTGGAGAATATAATATAGTTAATTTGTAAAGTTATGTATATCTAAATTATATCTATACTAATATTATAATAAAGAAAAGTCTCTGAGCGGTAGCCTTCGGAACCACTGATCCGTTTTTCAAAATTTTTCTAGTATTTATTATATTTTTTATATAAAATCAATCAAAAAATATTGTAAATACAGCTAGTTTTTTGTTTCCTAGCTGCAAGGCGAATTCATTCCAGGTATATTCAAAAGTAATAATTGCAACACTACAAAAAATAACAGCCAGTTTACCATTTTGCATTTTGTTAATCACCCACATTGCATATGTGATTCAATATGAGATGAATATAAGTAGGTAGAAAATAACTAAATTTTCGGTGACTGATACGTCATGATCCGAGTTCAAATCCCAGTGGGTGCTGCTGAGTAGTGTAGCGACTACGAAACACCTAGTTGTCGCCCAGCTAAAGATTTGATTAGTATTTTTCTTGTCTTCTTCAATCGAAAATTATTGATCACAGCAAATTTGTATTGTAAAAAATCCTTCTTAAGAAAAAACTTAAGAAAGGAAAAAACTTGAACTATAACCCGTTGTACAAATGTACAAACCAAAAATTTAATTTAAAAAAATTATAAAAGTTCAATAAAAATTCAATAATTTAATATTAAATTTAAATACCAAATTAACCCCTGAGTTTTTGCATTTGTTTTAAATCCTTGGCTTCGGATCCCAACAGCAATCGTTAATACGTTTCCCCTAAAAATGAATTCACAATTTTTATGTGTAATTCAGTTTGGAATAATAACACTAAAAAAACCACATTCGGTCAAATTTTACCTAATCGTAAACATTTATTTCACTCGTATTATTCATGTTTTTCCCTTTTATTCACATCAGTTTTACTGGTGTACAGTATTCATCATATAAGTAATTATTTATACCAATAAAAAATTTTCCCAGCTATCTATATGTCGACATTTCATAGGAACTACCCTAATCATCAGTAGACTTTGGAAATTTATTGGTATAAATGTTAGAAGCTAAAATAGCGAATAAAAAACTTAATTGTTTGAATTTTTGTTCTCTGCTTTTCGATACGTTCAAAAAGCAAATCGTAGCAACCAACGGTTGTTCATTTGTTTGAAAGGTGTAAAGAAATGTTAGAGACGTGTATAAATGAAAAAGCTTGTTTTTTGTGTTTTGACAGGTATTATTAGAGCATTTTTCTTTTTAAATTCTCAACAATTTATTTAGATTGTTGGGATATAAAGTTGAATGTTTGAGAATATCTTTCAAAAATTTCCAAAGTCTACTGATGATTAGGGTTCGTTCCTATGAAATGTCGACATATAGATAGCTGGGAAACATAGAAAACAAGCTATTTATAATTTTTATTGGTATAAATGTTAGAAGCTAAAATAGCGAATAAAAAACTTAATTGTTAGTAATTATTTATTTTAATTAAAATAAAAAAGCTTCTATTCAGCTATTTTAGGACTAGATTAACATAACATATTAACATAATAAAGTGCAAAATCACATTTTGCTGAATAGAATGCCAAGTAACAGGTCCATTCCTTGCAATATAGTGAAAACCCCTAAAGACGTGTTGGCTTAATTTTTGATTTCTCTTACGGAAGAGTTAATAGTGCAGGCTTCTGGATGTGTGGCAGCAACAAATCTTATCCTCTGGCTGCAACTTTCTGGTAAACACCTTCTGCAAAGAACCGCAGGCAGTAACACAATGTTATTTTATTATTGGTGTTATTCCAAATTATGTTTTTGTTGTTGGCATATTATTGCCCAACACTTCTAGAATAGATGTATATAAATGCGGCTTTATTTACCCTACAATATTGAATAATTCTAAAAGAAAAAAGTCGTGAACAAACACAATTTGTTTGTAGAATAAGTTATTTACACTATATCGCGTAGCTCGAAGGGACTTGATTCATCTTGTAAATGTCTACGAGTAATTTGGTGTTGTCGAGATTCTTCCTCCGGTAGTTCAATTAATGCTTCGATTCTAAACATTTTATTTTAATTACAATTAAACAAATTTTCACACTTTTTCTTCACTGTACTGACAGTTTGATATTTTTATTACTCTTACATATTTTACATTCACTACGTACTGATAGCACGTACAAGAGTTTCCATGAAATTCGCGATAGCAATTTCCCCTTCCCGGGAATTGAAAATTTTATGCACAAATAAAAAACAAATATTTCCCATCTTATTCACGATAGCGGTGAATGTTTTTTCCCGATTTCTTCCTATAAACTCTTAATAAAGCAGTAAAAATTTTTTTATAAATTAGACTGTTACATTAAACGGAGAGACTCAGTGCTTTCACCCACGGAAAGTTTATTTTGAAAACTCTGGTGTATGCTGGTGGCAGTGGTTTTCCCCTCCCACCACAAAACTCAAGACTTTGCTTAGTACACTTTTCATGAGTAAAACTTGTGTTGTATTGACACGATTAACGTTGAATATCATTTTATTTTGTTTTTTTTTTTTTTTTTTTAGGAAATCAAATTGGGGGCGTAGACGAACAGCAACCCTAGGAAGATGTCTTATACTGGTGTCTGCATTTGTTTTTATAGCAGTTGAAGGCAAATTTGACTTTCCTTATGAAAATAATAGTAATTTTTAAGTATCTCGATTTTTAGGAAAAAAAGCTGCCAGCCCTTTATCTGCAAAAGCCGCCAGTGCTGCGAAATCTAAAACAGTTTGTCTCTCTGCCAAATGCAAGCGCACTGCCTCGGCGATTTTGAGTAAAATGAAAACCGAAATTGATCCTTGTGATAACTTCTATGAATTTGCTTGTGGCAAATATATTGATGAAACACAATTAGGTGAACATGAAGACTATATGAATCCCATTTTGGAGTTGGAGCATAAATATAAGGAACAACTGAGAGATGTAATAGCAGAAGAAAGATCAGCAAGCGATCCGCAATATTTGAAAATGCCGAATCAATTGTATAAAGCGTGCATGAATACAAGTAAATTTGCCAGGCGTTGACGCTAATAAGCTCTCATTTGTGTACTCTTCTTTTTTCTCTTTTAATTTAGCTCTAATTGATGCGTTGGGCGGCCAACCTATACAACAAATTTCGGACTCATTGGGTGGCTGGCCTATTGTAGTTGGTAGCTCTTGGAACAGCGACAATTCTTGGGATTTGCGAAAAACTTTTAAGAAATTCAGACGTTTGGGTTTGAGTATTGGATCCCTGTTCGACATTACCATAAGCACGCATAATCTCAATTCTACAAGGCGGGTTATTTATGTAAGAGTTTAATTGAGACTGCTTTAACAATTTCATTATATACATATGTATACAAAATTAAATGATAGTCCACCCAAAATTATACATGTGTAAAAAAAGAATTAGGTTTTCGTAGTTAGAAAGATCGACAAATCATAATTGATATAAAAATTATTCCTTGGTTGTAATTTTGTCGATGCTTAAGGGCAAAAAAAAATTTTTTTTTCTTGACACTATAGCCCGATTCACAGTCTTGTGCATTTGAGATTGCATATATCTGCAATTGCAAAAGTGACATTTTCGGGTGTATTTTGTTAGTGTAAAGCAAGAATATATTCCATTATTTTGCAAATGCAATGATGCAAGGCCATTTGCTCAAGATTGTGAATAGGTTTATTAGGGTGAATAGGTGATTAGTTACGTTCGAAATATTTTTATTATTTGGGGAACGTGTTTCACTGCATTGGTTTGATTACAAGCACATCATTAACATATTTCTCAGTCACATTGCCCTATAAAAACTTATTTTTCGTATTCACATGTAGTATTTTACGTGCTGTGTATGAAAGTTACTAAATTTTTTGAGTGATTTCCATATAACATATTTTAGACGAGTGCTCGTCTCTGTTCTATGAACAGCACATAACTCTTTCTAAACTTTTTGTTTTTTTAGCAATTAACTTCATGCGTTTTGGTTGGACTACCCTTATACACAGCACATGGTTTATGATTAGTTATGTGCTGTCTACAGAATATTGACCGAAGACTTGTCTAGAAATTTTCATGAAAATTACTAAATGTTTAGAGAAATTTCTATAAAAATTTTCTAGACAAATCACTCGTTGGCGTTCCAAAAGCGCATTTTAAAATCGAAATCTACTTATTATTATTATTATTTTTTTTTTGTTTTTTTTTTTATAAAGAACGAAATGATTTTAATGAAAAGTTTCAAGTCACCAGGAGAGAAGTTGCGAACAAAATCTCGAAGTTACGAACAAAAAATCCGTCGCAGACTGTATTGTAAAGAGCAGATTTGTATAGTAAAAAATTCCTTCTTAAGAAAAAACTTAAGAAAGGAAAAAACTTGAACTATAACCCGCTGTGCAAATGTACAAACCAAAAATTTAAATTGGGAAGCTTTAACAAGATTAGTTACGAGTATGTTCGAAATATTTTTATTATTCGGGGAACGTGTTCCACTGCATTGGTTTGATTACAAATACATCATTAACATATTTCTTATGGCGTTTTCTTTTCTAGAAAAAGTGTAACATTTTCAATATTGTCTTGGCAAAAGAAATACAGAAGTATACAGTTATCTCCACTTTTTTTAGATATTTGTAGTTATTGCGATATCTTCTTTTCATCTCAATAAAACTTAAATATAAAAACTTGTATTTTAAGAAAAAAAGTGCAGCATAAATGCAAAACTTTTTCAGAAAAGAAAACAGCATTAGTCACATTGCCCTATAAAAATTTATTTTTCACATTCTTATGTAGGGTTTTAATATTTTTTGTGAAACGCTCTAATTTTTTATCCAGCTACTTTTGTTCGCCACTGTATCGAAATGGATTTTAAAGCCGTTAAGCGAGACACTACCATCAAAAGTGCTATGTAGCTTCTGACCAACATATTTGTATTTTTCTAAGGCATCAACATTTTCGCTAACATCTCTCTCCAAGTCGAAGAATTTTTCTGCAATAACTTTCATTCTTACGTTCATGGTACCAGAGATCTTCATCAACTTTTCATTTATTGTTCTAGATGCTCCTTATAATGGTTTTAGAATTTTCTTCCATTTTTTGCATCCTTTTAGAGTTTTCTTCCATCTTCAGCTGCATCTATTTAGAGCATTAATCCATATTCTGCATCATCATAAAAATATAATTTAAGTTCAAGCTGCTTGTGCACTCATTTCCAGGTTGTTCTTCTTTTCCAATAACCCCCTGCATAAACCCCTCGGTAAGCCTACAACTCTACTTTAATACCAACTGTAGGCAAAGCAAGCTTGCCCAGCTCCTTTTTGAAATGCTTCACCTTAAGTTCGTGAAATTTCATTACAGAATCCCACTTCTGACACCAATTTTAACGTGTTTACCTTTAAAAATGCTTTTCCGTCCCAAATTTAACGCAAGATTTGAATTTACGTAAACTTGTGGCAACCCTGAAAAACAATTCGACACTTGAAAGTTTAGGGTTAGTAAAACGGGAACGCTACAAGATAGCGCAATGCTATCAGCAGCCGCAGCATATTCCAGCAAAATTCTTCTAAGCGATGAAGCACATATTCACCTCGATGACTTTTTTTGGTAACCAGAACTGCCGCTTTAGGAGTTTTGAGAGCCCACATGGGATTGCCAAAAAAACAAATGCGTGCACAACATGTGTGGATTTTGGGCTACAGTTGTAACTTTAATAACTTTTTAATCAAGCAGTGAACGATACTAGCGCCCGATATCGCAACATGATAACACAATTCTTTCTGGACGATAAAGATATGTCTAACATGTAGATTCAAAAAGACGGTGGCACATGTCATACAGCGCGTGAAATTCGATTATTGCATGAAAATTTTCCGGGTTTTGTACTCTCCAGTTTCAGTGATCAGAATCAATCCTCTAGGTCATTATTTGTACTCACAGCTCTATGTCAACAAACCCACAACCATCTGTGCATTAAAGGAGGGTGTTCAACGCTGCCTCAACGATCTTCAGCCATATTTAAGCGAAATTTTCGTGGAAAATTACGATAAACGTGCCCGTCTATGCGAGCAAAGCATACACGGCCATTTGCCAGAAGTGTTATTGCATACATAACACTATCCCGCATACCCTTCACGATGTAAATCAAAACACTAACGTGCTGTTCATAGAACACAGACGAGCAACTCGTCTAGAAAATTTATATGAATGTTACTCAATTTTTTGAGTGATTTTCATATAAAATTTTTTAGACGAGTCTATCGTCTGTGTTCTATGAACAGCACATAAAAATTGTGATTTCCATTTAATTCAAATGTTGCGTTAATTTTCTGTCTTCTTTATTTTATTAAAGACAAAAGCACAAAGTCGTGGTTACGCTTATGATGTCAAATATTGGCTGAATGTTTCTTAACAACTATGATTTTTCTAAAGATTATTATTTGTTGTAATACTCCATAAATAATTTTAACATTTACTGCATTTTGTTGTTTTCGAACTCGAGTTTGATATTTCGAACATATTTTTAGTTTTCATTCATAGTTATCTCGTTTTTGATTGTAATTTTCAGATAGATCAACTCACTTATAGCATTGAATATGATGATTTAAAGGACGGTATCAATAACACTGAAGTCCTAGCCTACTACGACTACATGGTCGATATAGCTGTACTCTTTGGAGCTGATAGAGAAACAGCGAAAAACGAATTAAGAGAATCTCTACAATTTGAACTAGAGCTGATAGGGGTAAGTTTGTTTTAAAATTAAATTAAACGCAATCAGTAGTTTTGACGCCTTTTACTCGTTTAGATCTCTGACAGGTTTTTAGGCTACTCAAAAATGGAAACCGTTAAACAATTTCAGCGCTTGCAAACTTACATCAATTGGGTAGATTTCATTAATGACTTTTTGCCCGAAGGTGTTAAAATCGATGGAAGTGAGGAGATTCTTAGGGATTTAGTACTATACCATAGGCAAATGTGCAGATTGTTGGAACGCACAAACAAACGTGTCATCGCCAATTACATTATGTGGCGAGTACATGCCGACTCGCTGCCATATTTGTCTGATGAGTTCCGTAGGCGAAAATTAGAATTTGATACTGATTCATCGAACATACAAAGCCTTCCTCCCAGATGGAAGGAATGCACTGATATTGTTTCGGACAGGTAAGCAAAACTATATTTTGAAAGGAGTGTTTCGGAATCTTAAACGGAGTCTTAAGCTATGTACACACGGTCGTCAGATGTTACAATATTGTAAGATCTGGCAACATGCTGACAATGTAGTGACAATGAAAAATTGTCCCGCAGAAGTAAATTGTGTGTTCAGACGATCGTAAGAAAATCTTACAATTTCATTATCAGACTATGGTCTGACAAATAATTCATCTGACAACAAAAATTGTCAGTTCACACGGTTGTCAGATTGTTAGATGAAAAACACTGCCAGACATGTTTTAAGGCATTGCCACTTATGTATATCAACAATCATCTGTTTGACACTGTTTGCCATTAAACTTTTTTCTGACAATGATGCCATTGTCAGGTGCATTAATTTTATACATCTGGCAATTAAAACTGAGCTTACAGTACCAGCCAATTATCTGGCAATGCCGACGAAGAGTGTTTTCACGATGCCTGACAACATTGTCGTCTTACAATTGATTGACAATGGTTTTTCTGACAACGTTGTAAGTTAAAAATTGGCAGTTCACACGATTGTAATACATTTTCAGACAATTTTACTGGCAATATTGTAATATCTGACAACCGTGTGTACGTAGCTTTAGTCCCAGTAGTACATTTTTTTGGTTTTCTAGTTTTAAGTTTTTCAAAGAAATGGTTCGTTTAATTTTTAACACTTCTTATGTTACTTACATCCGACACACATATGTAGTATATTGTGTTTGTATATATCATTCTCAAATCATCTGTTCTCTTTTGTATTTGTTATTGTTAATTGTGTTTTCCGTTTATGCTTTGTGTGTGCATTCTTAACTTCTCTAAGAATTGTATGGTTGTCATATAATTATTTTATTTAAATTATGGTTTGTTGCTTGAGCCACTGGCTACTTGTTATAATTATTGCTTTTTCAATTCTGCGATATTTCGACCAAGGCAGCTTTACCAGGTGGTGCTAGAATCTATATATAAATAGGCAAATGCAATACTTTACAACCCGTCTCCTCTTCTATTTATCAAGCGATTTTGTTAATTCTTTTACCGATTAGTAGATATTTTCGGGGCTTAGTGCACCGCATGTATTCCTAAAACCGAGTCAGTACTCAAGGTATAAATAGATAAAAATTAATATATTACCTCATCAAATGGATGGGACCAAATGCTCCAAAGTTGGGGCCTAGAGCACGCAGGTATATAACTCTTAGTAAAGACACCACAATCTTCCAAGCGGAATTATACGCAGTAAGTAGAGTTTTTAATTTCCCGCAATTTTCATGTCCCGGGAAAGCGGGATTTTTTTATAGTTTCCCGGGATCCCAGGATTCTGCTCGCCAGAAATAATAAGACTTTCATTTGTTAGGTATTTACAAAAATTTTCTTAGAAAGCTTACTAAAACAAACCTTGAGTTTTATTAACACAAAAATAAATTATTTAAATTGGGTATTGAAATAAGAACTTTTTTTTTTTTTTTTTTTTTTTTTTGGTCTATATTTGTCGCATATTGATCACATATGCAATTTTGTTAAAATCCCAGTTGTTTGTACTGCAATCTGCTGTCACTGAACGAACAACTAGTTATTTGAGCTTGAACCCAAAAAAATAGCATCATGTAGTATTAGAAATATTCAATAAGGAAAATGATTACTTAAAAATTTTTAACTCCATTCATCTCTCCTATTCTCCTTTTTTCAAACAATCATTTTAATTCCACACCTGGCAATTTTTACCAATTTTACCAAAATATTTAAATTTTTTTTCTTTTTTTTTAATTTTAATTTTAACAAAATGTTTTAGAACTGGCTACCAAATTTTATACACATTTCTGATCATACAACGCGCGCGATCTTCAGCACATAAAACAATGAGATTTGCAATTTTAACTTCAAAAGCGATTCAAAAATTTTGAATTTTTTCAGCCCATGATTCTTGATCTTAAAGATCGTTTCATCTAGCTTTGTTTTAAGAAATATATTTATGTATATATGTATGTACTCGTGTGTGTGTGTATTTCATTGATTTATACAAAACATCTAGTATTTTAAGTATTTCATATACATATAGAAAAAGTTTTTCCACAAATCAATTTATTTATTATAAAATATTTTTTTATTGGACTATTTTCATGTACTACCCGTTTAAATCATTTATTTTGAAAATTTTAAAAATACCATTCACCTGTTTTAAAACAAAAAAATATTTATTTCATCACGCGAGACGCTTTAAATTATTCATTCGCATTTAAAATAAACTACATCATCACAACGTCCTTCACGTCACGAATTAATCACGTTATTATCCTCTTTCAAAATATTTCATAAAAAAAATGCAGATTACCGTTTGCGGTGGCATCTCTTTACATGGCCAAACACTTCAATAAAAATACCAAGGCCAAGGTCCAAGAAATGATAGACAATATGCGCAGTAGGTTCAGTGTACAGTTCGATAATGCTAGGTGGATGGACGAAGATTCAAAACAAGCACTAAAGGAAAAACTAAACGCCATGACCACGCACATTGGATATCCGGATGGGGCGCTGGACAATGAACATTTGGCGGAATCTTATCGTAAATTGGAAATCAATCCGGATAAATATTTCGAGTCGATATTAAATATAAGTATTTTTAATACCGATTATAAATTAAATATGCTGAGAGTTCCGGTGAAAAAGACCGACTGGGTAACCTATAATAATATAGTTACTTTAGGAGCTTACATGTCGTCGCGAGAAAACAGCATATGTAAGTGATTTCAACAAACTTTTCTTATTTGTAACCCGGCATTTACACATGCAAGTGCAAGTCCGAACAAACTTTTTTATCAATACACACAAATTTTTCTTAGTTACAACTCAACTTATAACTGAATTTGATTGTATTTTATTAGATTGCTTAGTACAAATGAATATTAAGTTTGAAATTTTTTTTCCACATAATTATTTCTTTATGTTAGACTCATATTAGAATGGAAGTAATAACATTTTCTCTAAATATTTTAAATGTTTGATGACATAAAATACACTGAGCAAAATAATTTTGCATTGTCCCTAATGTTGTCTACTGTAATTGGAAAAAAAAGCTCTAAGCATCTAACTGACATGTGCATTCGTCAACGTCTGTTGAACGACTAAACTAAAGAGCGTAGGAAAAAGAACGCGTTGCTTATTAACAATTGTTTAACTAAACCAGTGATGTTAACTGTACGGTAATTACCGTATTGTACGGTAATTTTGACCTTCAAACGGCAGCACTGTAATTTTATTACTTGTAGGGTAATATACAAAAGTGTTTTCATTTTTAATAAAATCATAGTTGCTTAATTATACTTATCTTAGTACACTTTCGCAAGAGCTAATTGGACTGGTCACTCCAGCTATGAATTGTTAAAAATTACATTGTCTAAAAGCAGAACACATCTATAGTTGTGTGATAAGTAAAATCAGAGGTTAATATAATATAATAAAACTACTGATGGTTGTACAACATATACAAAAACAACATGCAATATTCTTGACCTGTAATTGTTTGGGTTTGTAAATGCCATACCACCTTCAGTGGATACTCAAATTGCTGCCAATGTAAATTTAAATTGTTGCGTTAAGACTGAAGAGTTTTCTGAAATACTTTAGAAAACTTAGATTTACAGACCACTTGTCAGATGTTGCATTTAGATCGATTTCTCTCACACTGAATATACAAATTTTTGACGAATGTAATAAATTATTATAGATGAGATTTTTTATTGAAGAAACCAGTATTGGATTAAAATTACTATATATGTAATATTTTTGTGACATTCGTTCATTTAGTTCTTTTAATAAATTTTTAAATGCCCACACTTGGTTTATTAGCGTCGGTGGTATTACGTGCAGTTCAGCTAAATACGTTTCGTATGGTACTTTTGCTCAAAATACGGTAATTTGTTTAATGTCGTACAGTACTTTGAAAATAAAAGTTAACATCACTGAACTAAATGTCCACCGCTGCTCTAGATTAGTGATGCCCAAAGAGAAATCCATAGTTACGCTCTGAGTGTAAATAAATTTGCACTGGGAGAAAAAGTATTCAATTCAAAAAATCCTTTTACTTACAATTTACTTTAAATTGAAGTAAAAGTAAAGAATAAAGGTATAATTTATATTTTTATTATTTCTGATAAATTTGATATGAAAAAAAGTAAAAAATACGCAAAATACAGAGAAAAAACAAGGAATAAATTCACACATCCTCGGGCATGTTCATTCGTCGCTTTCTCATTGACGACTAAACTAATGAGCATAAAGGCCGTGTCAGATAAAACTTTGTCGCTTTGCGTGAAGTTTAAAACTTTAACAGAAAAGCGCAAAGCAAAAGGTGTATGTCACAATAAAAACTTTGGCAACGCTCACGAATTGTTTATTTAGCAAAAAAATTTTTTGTTATTTTTTAAATTTAATCATTTCTTATGATAACAGAAATTAAAAATATTATTAGACGAACTACTGAAATTGGCTCTAATTGTTTTCTTAGTGCATAAAGCTATTAGAAAAAACTACAACGCGCAAAAAGATGAGAGTTGACGAACTTTACGCTTCGCGTTGCGTTAAAAGTGCTCTATGTGACATGTTTCATATAAGTATATATATTTTATCTTAGATGTCAAAGTGAATTTGCAACGCAAAGCGAAGCAAAAGTTTTATCTGGCACGGCCGTAAGGTTGTGTTTGCTTTTGTTTACCACTTTAATACCAAGGATGGGCATCGCTACTCTAGATAGTACAAAGGCGTTTGCTGAAGCATGGTGCATTGCTGTCAAAACTCGCTGCTTTTGATGTCGTTCATAATTTCATCGGTTTGTTATTTAACTTTCTTAGTGATCGTACTAGGAGTTGGGTTCTTTCTATCTCAAACTCTTTTGCAGATGACAGCAGTATTTGCCATTTGTATTCATTGAGTTATAGTTTAGGCCTGTAAGAGATGGGTGGCAAAATATGAACGACTCACTAAGTAATGACCTTCTTTTAATCTCCTGTAAAAGCAGAGTCTACCCAGTGTTGTTTATTTTCACTCCAACGCATGATAGTGAGTGCTGCTGCTTCATTAGTGACTAATGGCTGATGGTTGGTGCACACACTGAGGAATTGCATTTTCTTAATATTCTTGGAATGAAAATACAGTGTGATGTTCGCTGTACTGAACACCTTCCTCATGTCTTCAAAGCATCATTCAAGTGTCTTGGTTTTTTGCAACGCAGTAACATTCACTCCATTCGATCTCCTTACTTGTTATACGCCGGTAAATGAAATACAACTCTCATCTTTACGTCGATATTTCAATGCCTATTTTGGGGGTGCACCCGACCGTGTACAATAGAGACGGAATATATCAGTGAGAAATATTGGCACACTGGAAAATCGACGTAGTGTTTTATTGTTACTTTTGTATAATGGATTTTGTTCTGACCAGTATAAAAAACTTATGCTCGATACATATATACATTTACCTAATACAACATCATAGTTTATTTGTAGTCGATTACCGAATGGACTGCATAACTCGGTACAGAAAAAAACCGTGGTTCAACAATATAATTGGCCTATGGAACAAATTGCCTGCAGACGTATCAATGATGGCAAGTTCAAGGGAAAAACGTCCACAAACATTGATCCCTCTTTCCTCCTTCTGATTTACAATGTAGTGGTCGTTCCCACGGTACTCGTCCAAAATGTAAAAATAGTGGCAACACTATTATTAAAGGAATCTTCTTTTTTATTTTAACTTAGAAAATATTTTTTCTTTTGCCCATTTTGTCGCTGAAAGTTTTAAATGGTTTTAAACTTGTTTTCAGATATTCCCGCTGGTTACCTGCAAGAACCATTCTTTAATAGTCAGCTGCACAAGTATATGAATTATGGTGCTGTTGGTCCGACGATTGGCCATGTAGTTACACGGATTTTTCATGAATTAAGTAGGCAGCTGTTGAAAAATGATGCCCTAGATGTTTACAGGAAAAAGCAATTATGTATACAGAGACAATACGATAAATTTACAGACGATCAAACTGGACTAGATGTAAATAAAACTCTCGAAGAAACAATAATTACGCTTTAAACCATTTTAAATTTCTAATTTCCAGCTCGGCGGCAGCTTGACTACAAACGCAAATGTAGCCGACAATGCAGGCACTAGGTTAGCATATTTGGCCTATACTAAATGGTTGACAAAAAATGGCAAAGAACTCAGTTTGCCCGGCTTAAGTTACACACCCAGACAAATGTTTTGGATATCGGCTGCCCAGGCAAGGTGTACTAAATATGAAACAAGTAAGCTCGCTTCTTCTTTTATAAATACAATAAATAACTATTTGTTTGTTATTTGTAGCATACTTAGAGGAGAGACTGTCCAAAGGTGGGTTCGTTACCCAAGAGTACCGTATTTTGGGCCCTTTAAAAAATATGGACGCTTTTTCTAGTGACTTTAGGTGTGCTAATCGCTCGGCCATGAACCCGAAGCGAAAATGTAAACTTTGGTAGATTTACCGCAACTTTTTTAACTATTTCCTTTTCCTTGTTATTTCAAAGGATTTAAAATTTTCAGAATTTTCCTTTTCTGGATTTGTTAGTAATAGTTTTTTTTTTATAATAAAACAGCTTTTTCTTTCTTAATTTCAAGTCGTTGGTTTCTTTTTGTTTTGTGTTGAATAAATGTGCATTTTAGAGATTAAATTATGTTTTGCATTTAGTTTTAATTAAAGCGATAACCAAAAATTTTAAAAAAGTCTGCAAAAGCTAAATTAATGCTACCGTCAAGAAATGTATAAATGTTATTATTTTACTAATATTAAAATTAAAGGTTGTTTTATTGATCTGAAAGAAGTAGAGTTAAGTGTGTTGTTCATAGAACACAGACGAGCAACTTACCTAAAAAATTTGTATGAAAATCTCTCAAAAAATTGAGTGACATTCAATCTCACATACAGCCATGTTCCGAGAACGTGCGTTCTGAAACCGCAATGCGTTTTGAAAAACGCTTAATTGAATTTTAGGTGTTCTGAGGAACGCGCGTTTTACTGGCGTTTAGGAGCTTTTTCCGAAAAAATACAACATGTGTTTTACATACGTATGTATGTATGTGGTAGTAATATAAAACGAAAAAAAAAATTTGAAAATTTTTTCACTTGACTTCTCTTAATGCAAACGTGTAAAATTCTTTAAACTTTTTATTGAAATAAAAAGAAAACATATTAAATTTTAATAATGCCTTTTATCGCCTTTTGCAAGTTCAGTTTTAGCAAATTCAATCACTTCACTTCAATATATACATGCGAGTTGAAGTCGCCTATTTTAAGCGATATGCGTTTTCAAAAACACCTATTTGGCGATTTCAAATCGCAAAACCATATTTCTTGCGTTGTACGTTTCTCAGAACACCTATTTGGCGTTTTCAAATCGAAAATGCTAAGTTTAAGCGATTTGCGTTTCTCAGAACATGCATGACACAAATTTTCAAGACGATGTGCTTGTCTGTGTTCTATGAGCGGCAGAAAAGTTTTACTGAAAAAGTTTCCCAAAAAAGAATTTACGAAATAGTAAATTGTAACAGATTAATGTATCATATGAAAACACTAAATATATATATATATATATATATATATATATATATATATATATATATATATATATATATATATATATATATATATATATATATATATATATATATATATATATATATATATATATATATATATATATATATATATATATATATATATATATATATATATATATATATATATATATATATATATATATATATAATATGATTTATACTTATTCAGGAGCTAACATCAATTTTAACGAAATTGAGTTTCTCTGTAAAAAAAAAGTTTTTAACACATTTCACTATCGAATTTATAAACTATTTACCTATGGCCTTATTCATTAAGAACATTATACGTTTATTAAACTATTATTTGACAAATTTCTATACAAAATTAGTCAAATAACTGTTTAATAAACATACAATAGTTTTTGTGAATACAGCCGTTATTCTATTCTATTCCTGTTAACAAAGAAACGAAATTTAAAGTTTATTATTTCGGTATAAATTGCTTTCCAATATAATTTAAAAACTCTCCTCTCTATATAAAAAATTATAAAATAATATGATAAAAGAAAATGATAAAACAACTGTTTCTTCTTTAGTTTATAAACTAGAATTCAAACAATTACGAAACAGATGTTTAAATAAGTGAATTCATTTTCGTTACTTCTCCCTCTACGAGGAAGAAAAAAATATATATATTTTTCCATGTGATACTTTTTCTATTCAAAGTGGGAAACTGGAATCGATTTTGTAATATGAAAAAGACTTGACTGAGAATCGCCGTGTTCTCTGTTTATCTTGTAAATTGAATTTGACAATTTTTGTGTAATTTTGTATGGGCCAACTTTTAATTCTTCCAAATTTTACCGATTTAATATATTACCGTTTGCAACATATACCATGTCTCCTACTTGAAATTCAAAATGTTTTCTATTTTTATCAAATATTTGTTTGTTATGGGATTTTTTGTTTATGGGATTTAGTTTGTTGTGGGATTTAATTGTATTCTGCAAAGCTTTTTCCCTGTTGTGCAGCCAGTCTTCATATCTGCTTTTTTGCGTTAATTCATGGAGTAATATTGAACTATATGTGCCCTCTAATAAATATTTTGGTGTAAATCCTGTGATTGTGTGTTCGGTTTCGTTGTACATCTGGACACACTCTTGTGCTATTTTCGTCCAAGCTCCTTTTTTCTTCTTTTCATTTAACCTGCATCTAAATTTGTTTACGAGTGTTTGATTTAGTCTTTCATTTAGACCATTTGAAAAGGGTGTATCTATTGTAGTAAAAACGTTTAGTATACCTTTAGCTTATAAAAACTTCTTAAATTCTGTCGAGTTCAATCCGGGATATTGATCTGATATTGAACCATGCCTATTTTGTAGTTATCATCTACTTTTTGAATTAATTTTATAAAATCTTGTTTTATTGTTTGTTAAAATCTTGTGGCTCTTGTTTGAAATCTGCTGCTATACCTTTTGAACTGGCATCTGTGTAAATACACTGAAAGAATTATGTGTCATATATTTAATGAAACTGTTTCATTAAATATTTTTCATTAATCCAATGAAAACTTTTCACAATATGCATGAAACTTCATATGTATTATGAAATAGTTCCATCAGAATGGTTTCATTAAGTTTCATAGTTTCATTAAAAAAAAAAATCATTGGATTTATGACTACAACAAAATTAAATTTTTTTTTTTTTAATTCTTTGAATTTTGGTAAGATATATTAATGGGCATTTATTAATCTTAAGCTACAGTTTAAAAAATGTCAAGTTTATTTTTATTAAAATGTAAGTTTTATGAGTTTCATAATTGCAATGAAATAGAATTCATTAGATCAATGACAAATAAATTTCTGGCTACCGAACTTGGGTATGTATGTACATATGTGCATGTACTCAAATCACCATAATAATAGTTTAAAAAATTTAAACACCAGTGTATTGAAGTCATTTGAATTAATAAAATCTGTACATTTGTGAACATATTTTATTAATGTGTGTTATGGTATTATTTCATTAAACAAATGTAACTATTTCATTGATTTAATGTAAATTTTTCAGGTGCTCAATGAATAATAAAATTAGATAAATGAAATAACTTCATTGACCTTATGAAGGAGTTTCATATTTTTAATGAGTATATTACATTAGTACAAAGAAGTTATTTCATTAAATAAATGTTACTTTTTCATTAAAATAATGAACAGTTTTCATGTGCTTTATGAAATTGATTCTTTATCTAGAGAAATTATTTCACTAATCATATGATTTGTCTTTCATACTTTTAATGAAAATAATTCATGTTTTTTATTAAGATGTTTCATTACTTTTATGAAGGTTTTCATTAAAATAATCTAATGAAATTTGTTTCATTATTTCTATGAAAAGTTACAATGGTTGAAAAATAATGAAAAAATTCATAAAAGTAATGTCAAAATTCAGAGAATTTCTGAACAAAATTTTTTCAGTGTAGTTCTTGGCAAGTCCTTATTAAAAATCGCTAAGATGGGCTGTGAACAGAAAGAATCATTGCATAGAACTTTCATACAGTAGAACTTTTTGGTATATACTTATTTATTATAAAAATTAAAAAAAAAACGTTTTTCGGACCTTTAGGAATTGGAAACATTTTTATTGCCATATAACAGCCCGTTCATGGAACATAATGTGCTCAAAAAACGCGAAGAAAACTTGACGTTTTTCTTACTTGCGTTCATGCAACGCGAAAAAAACAACTTTTTAGACGAAAAACGTAACAACTGACATCTGTTCCCTGTATGTGTATCGCGTTTTTAAATGCCTAGCAGGCGAATGGTGCGCGAATGAAAATTTTTATTCGTTGAGACAGAAAAAAGAGAAAACTTGAACAAAAAATAAAAAATCAAATAAATACAAATGGAAATAACAACAAAAAAAAGTATGCACACATGTTCATATATACCTAAATAAACGTTCATATCCATGTTAACACGTACATATGTATTTATCTTTAAAAAAAAATTGATTTATATTTATCAATGAGTGCATGTTGGTTTTATAGGGTTGGCGGTATAGGGTTTCGACAGGTTGTTACAGCCTTCGTTCCCAGACCAGTATGCGGTAATGGTAAGGGTGTAGTAGTGCAGAGGGATGCTACTGGTTTATACAGCCATAGATCCCAGGCATAGTTAACTAACACATTAACCCACATAATACATTTCATACAACCTCTGATCTTTTAAAGGGGAGTTGGTTTTAAGCCGTCACGAAGAACGGACGTTCTGTTGGTCAGTTCACCAATTTATTAAATTTTGAATTTTTTACTTAATGCTTAAGTTTTTTGATCTGATAAATAAAAAACTATTATCCTACCTGGAATCACTGAGTTTTACCCTGGCAGATTACGTTATAAATGTTGTTCAACAGACACATGATTTGTAGAGATTTTAAAATTTTCTACATCCAAGTGTTCATTAAAGTTTATTGTATATTCTTCAGGTATTTTACCACCGATTTCAATTATACTGTAATCAATTTTGGGAGGTGCCATTAACTTTTTATTCATGTTAGTCAATACATGTTTGGTGTGCGGACGCACACGGGAGTTAGGCTTCTTGGAGAAAATTGAGACCTGCTATGATGATGATGAGTAGAATGGACATTTTGGTGCTAATGGAGATGCAATGAGCTGATGTCGACTATCAGATGATGATGCGCGGCGATCACTGGTGGCTGGTGGAGGATGTCAATTGTGATGGCTCTGGTGAGCGCCGGATCGGTTGTCGTATGGAATGGCCCTCGGATGATGCGGTAATGCGACCAAATGCCAAATACAGAACACGGTTCTCTTTGAACTTCAAACTTGAAAGCTGCACTGGTCTGTGTCTATATCAACCCACTATAGTTGGGTATTGTTCCAACAATCAAATTGAACCTTGAAAATGTGTAATTTCTCCCTCAAAGTTAAATAAATTTCAATAAATGGTTGTTTTATGCTTTATAGCTAAGCGGCTTGCGGCAACGAGCGGCAACCAACTGTTCTATTTGCCGCTTGAGTTTATTTGTAGTAGGCAAATGAACGCGGCTAATACCATGTCTCCACTACAAAGGAAAACACTTGTTTTGAGGAAAACATGTTGAAGTGTTTCCATTGGTCTATGAAATGTTTTAAACTTCGAATTTTCGAAGTAAGTTTGACGTTAAGTAATTTTCAATTTATTTGTAATTTTTGTAAAATTTAAAAGGCTAGTTTATTAAAACTGGTTCGTATTTCAATATAATGTACCATAAAGATGACGGAATATTAAAGGAAACATGAGCAAGTATCTAGTCTGTAGCGGTTTTTCATTTTTGGCATCCAAAATATCTTTTTTTTAGATTTTGCATGTTTCCAAAATAATGTTCCCTACTCTGTATTGAGGCTTGCTGTTTTTGTTTGTTTAGTTCGTTGAGAGCAGTTGTGCTGCACACTATGATATAATGATATGATTTTGTTCTAAGACTTATTTTTTCTGCTCTTTAAAAGAAATTTCCATGCAAATATGTATATTCGTATGTATACTACTTTATTACCAAAAACTAAATTTATTTGATTGGAGCTAAGTATTTGGCTTCTGCCGAATTGATTTAAATATTGTTATACAGAGTTTTAAGTTTTGTTTGATTTATTAAATTAAATGTTGATAAAAAGTTTTGTAGTCTGAAATAATTACATTAAAGTGGGGACAGAACGTCTCTGCAATATGAATGCTGAGGCAAAACATTTGCTCCTAAAAAGAATAATTAGTATGGATGTAAAAAGGCTATTATGAGTCAAATCATAGTCAAACATATTTGCTGTGGTTTTCTTCAAGTTTTGATTTTATTGATTGGTTTGTTCTGAAGTGCGCTTATGCCATTAAACGAAGCTTCCAATGCTCTTGGACTAGACTTGTAGCCTTTCAGCATTAGCTGGAGCGAATTTGTGTGCTCGTATTTGCTGCAGAAAAATATGAAACTTCTATCATATTTTCAGTCCCAACCGCAACTCCATTTCGTAAAAACTTTTAGCTGCAATACAAATCTTAAAATCTTTTCATTGTTCTTTATTTTATTTAAACATTTTAATTGGTTTGTTGAACTCTAGTTGGTTATTTTTTTAATGACAAATGAATTTTTAAATCAATGTGAATGAATAGCACAACGTTGTATTTCGTTTTATTGAGTAAGAGCAGTGTTGTTCAGAAATTTTTCGAAGTGTTTTGCTCCAAAACACGTAGATTGAGGTGTTTTGCTTTTTTCAAAAATGTATAGGAAAACAGGTTCATTTCTACATGTTTTGCCCCAAAACTCGTGTTTTTGAGCAAAACACCTACTTATATGGAAACGCACTATAATTAAAGAAAAATTTATGCTCCGAAGATAAAACAAAAAAACATTTTGATTTTTTTTTGTTTAAATTCAAAACCGAAAATTAATTTTTTTTTTATAAAAAATATAATTTTTTGTAAATGGGTCACATTGTTGTCGCCTGCCGCTTACGTTGGCCTTTCACTATTATTGATACACCAAATAGGAAAAAATTTCCAACAAGAATTTAAATAAATTAAGAAAACACAATTCCTTTTAATAACTCTCACTCACTCTTACACGGCTGCTAAACGAATGAATGAAAAAATGCCAATCGGTTTCACGTCGAGCTCTTACTGTCAGAAAAGTATGCGAAACATGTTCGTTAAGTTCTGACTGCAAGGGGTTGCCAGACCCCTTCTTCTTTAGTTTAGAAACAATTACAAAATAGATGTTTAAATAAGTGAATTCATTATTGTTACATATATATATATATATATATATATATATATATATATATATATATATATATATATATATATATATATATATATATATATATATATATATATATATATATATATATATATATATATATATATATATATATATATATATATATATATATATATATATATATATATATCCCTGGTCTCTGCGGCCGTAACATAAAATGGCCATTTTCTCTCCCTGCGTACGCCTTATGACCAGGGAGGTTTCCAACTAGCTACTTTTTCTGAGCACAGACCACTCAGTGGGTTCCAATCCTCTCCCTGGGTACGCCGACATAAAAAATATTTATTTATATTGAAAAAACCAAATATTTACTTAAGCCGCTTTGCCTGCCACTTTACCGATCTCTTATAGGGGAGAAACTGGTGTTGTTGTTTCTTCATTGGCCCACCCAACCTGGTTGCAACAAGTTTGTCCTAATCTCAATTTTTGTTTTGCAACCCCAAAATCGTACCGACTTCTCCTACCTTATCTTACCACCATGCCAATATCAGTATCTTCTCACTCAAAACTCATTTTTTCTAAATTATTACATAACAAATATTTAATCACCAAAAAAGACTTGCACTTAACTTTTAAAATTGAACTAAATTAATAGTTATATAAATATCTTTACAAAAGGACCCTATACAAAAAAAAAAAAAACTTTTCGCGTTGCGTTAAAAGTGCTCTATGTGACATGTTTCATATGAGTATATATATTTTATTTTAGATATCAAAGCAAAGCAAAAGTTTTATCTGACACGGCCTTTACTCTTTTCCCGTTCCAGTAGAATAAATCGGTATTTATGCGCATCTTTTCGTCCATTATCGCTATTCTATGTTTGTGACTCACATTTAAAATCTCTTTCTTAAGTGTTAGCATAACTCGTTTATCTTGTTGTTTTTCACCAGTTAGATCACGGTCCAGGAATATTTTTGTGCCCTCTAAATTTTTGGCATGTTTGAAAGTGTTGCTCACCATGTTGTCAAATTGAAACTCCGCTACAATTCCAGCTTTCCCATTCTTCTCATCTAGCTTTCTTGTGGACACTATGATTATTTAGTCGTTTGATTTATGTTTATTAATACAGCAATCTTTAGCAGCTTCCTCCAAAGGCGTTTTATAAGCAATATTTTTAAAAATAAAATTTTTTCTTGCAAATATATGATTCTTTACGTTCTTTTTCTTCCTTTAAGTGCCGGACTTGCTCTTTTAAGGATTTATTTTCAGCTTGTAGCCTATCTATTTGAAAATTGGAATATTCATTGACCTTATCATCAATTTTCTCAAAATCCATCTTCGTAGGCAAATTTTTAAGTTTTTCATCCATTAATTTCGCCATAAAGGACATTATATCTTGGATAGCCATCTGGCCTACTGTTCCAACCGGCGCGCCATCTGGTGATAATTCACTGCAATTTCGCTCTACATTTGGAGTTAACTTATTTTGTAAGGCAGACATTATTTTTAAATACAAACAGGTAAAAAACGGTTGCCTAACCTTAGGCTGAAATATAAACTGTTTGTAAATTTTAAGATACGGTAATATTTATTTAAATTTACATTACAACAGCGTTGTCAACTCGGTGCGTTTCGCACCGTTTTTGGTGCTTTTTAAAATTTTTTGTGCGAAAAATTCTTTAGTGGTTGCGTGGTGCGCTTGTTTTTTGCATTTTCGGTGCACTTTTTAAATTTCGATGGCACCGAATTCTATCGACATTTCGTAGGAGCAACCCTATGAAATGTCGACATATAGATAGCTGGGAAACATAGAAAACAAGCTATTTATAATTTTTTATTCGTATCAATGGTAGAAGCTAATATAATGAATAAAAATAATCAATTGTTTGAATTTTTGTTCCCTGCTTATCGATACTTTCAAAAAACAAATCGTAGCAGCCAACGGTTGTTCATTTGTTTGAAAGGTGTAAAGAAATGTTAGAGACGTGTATAAATGAAAAAGCTTGTTTTTTGTGTTTTGACAGGCATTATTAGAGAATTTTTCTTTTTAAATTCTCAACAATTAATTTAGATTGTTGGGATATAAAGTTGAATGTTTGAGAATATCTTTCAAAAATTTCCAAAGTCTACTGATGATTAGGGTAGCTCTTATGAAATGTCGACATATAGATAGCTGGGAAACATAGAAAACAAGCTATTTGCAATTTTCTATTGGTATAAAAAGTAAAAAAAATCAATATTCGGTGCGTTTTTGTTGGAATAACGGGCGTTTTTCCCCATTCTGGTGCGTTTTGAAATTTTAAAATATGACAACGCTGCATTACAAGTCTACACCCACAGCTGTTTTTTTTTTTTTGCCTCTCTCAATTTTGTAACCAAAACGCGCCGAGAACTTATGTCGAAAACTAAACTTTATATATTCACAAGGAAAGCAAGTAAAGTTATGAAAAATTCAATTCTTGTTTACTCTATTTTTTACCCAACATGGTTTAACAAACAGCTTTGTAAACCTTTTATAAGCAAAACGCGCCGAGAACTTATCCCAGAAATACCAAACTGTACATATTCACAAGGAAAGCAAATAAAGTTATGAAAAATACAATTTTTGTTTACACTATTTTTTACCCAACACGGCTTAACAAACGGCTTTGTCACCTTTTTATAACCAAAACGCGCCGAGAACTTATCCCAAAAACACTAAACTTTACATATTAACGAGGAAAGCAAATAAAGTTATGAAAAATTCAATTCTTGTTTACACTATATTTTACCGAACACGGCTTAACAAAAGGCTTTGTAAATTTTTTTATAGCCAAAACGCGCCGAGAACTTGTCCCAAGAACACTAAACTTTACATATTCACAAAGAAAGCAAACAAAATTATGAAAAACTTAATTTTTGTTTACACAATGTTTTACCCAACACGGCTTAACAAAGCAAATAAAGTTATGAAATATGCAATTCTTGTTTACACTATTTTTTACCCAACACGGCTTAACAAACAGCTTTGTAAACTTTTTATAACCAATACAACGCGCCGAGAAATTATCCCAAAAACACCAAACTGTACATATTCACAAGAAAAGCAAATAAAGTTATAAAAATTCAATTTTTGTTTACACTATTTTTTACCCAACACGGCTTAACAAACGGCTTTGTCACCTTTTTATAACCAAAACGCGCCGAGAACTTATCCCAAGAACACTAAACTTTACATACTCATAAGGAAAGCAAACAAAATTATGAAAACTTCGATTCTTGTTTACACTATTTTTTACCCAACACGGCTTAACAAACAGCTTTGTCACCTTTTTATAACCAAAACTCGCCGAGAACTTATCCCAAGAACACTAAACTTTACATACTCACAAGGAAAGCAAACAAAATTATGAAAACTTCGATTCTTGTTTACACTATTTTTTACCCAACACGGCTTTACAAACAGCTTTATAAAATGTTTATAACCAAAACGTGCCGAGAACTTGTCCCAAGAACACTAAGGAAGGAAAGCAAGTAAAGTTATGAAAAATTCAATTCTTGTTTACACTATTTTTTACCCAACACGGCTTAACAAAAGGCTTTGTCACCTTTTTATAACCAAAACGCGCCGAGAACTTATCCCAAGAACACTAAACTTTACATATTCACGAGGAAAGCAAATAAAGTTATGAAATATTCAATTCTTGTTTACACAACTTTTTTACCCAACACGGCTTAACAAACAGCTTTGTCATACTTATAGCAGAAAAGCTGAAGCCGAACGCACCGTGAATTATATATATATTGACTTAACTATATATACTCACAAAAAAAGGAAAATAAAATGATATAAATAGCACTCTATTTAATACGTAGTATGTAAATAATGAAATATATATACTTACATATACATATATGTATGTAATAAGAAATTAATGTGACTATTGTTTTTTATTGTTTTATTGCTTTTATCATTGAATAAATATGTATTGTTTATTTTTAAGTTTTTGTGTACTAATATATTTAATTATTTAATAAATTTTATTTAAGAATCATATAAGAAAAAAATATATCACGCGTATATGGTATATCACGATCGGTATTCAGTTTTGTTCATTATAAAATCAAAGGTCCTTGCAGCTCCCCGGGGCAGTAAGACCGTTTGGTCTTACTGCCCCCTGAAACAATTGAATATAAAATAAATATATAAAATATGCAAAATAAATATATAAAGTAAACATTAGTAAAAAAATATTATGCAAAATATGGCTACAAATGCAACACAAGAAGTACTAACAAAAAAAATGTGAGGTTATGGTACCTACTACAACCAGCAACGTGGCATCATCATTGCCAAAACTATTTCAGCAAATAGTAATAACAAGGTGCATTAACATCTACGTGGTGGCAGCGCTACTGCATCTGACAATTTTTTGCTACTAGCAATATGGTAAGCTATTTACGTCAAATGTATTGTTTACATTTTTGAAAGTGAATTTGGTGTTTTATTCTGAATTAAACATATAAAAACTATTTTGTGAACATAAAAATAATTCAAATAAAAATAAATTATAATTATGAAAAGGTACATTCATAGTTTACAATTGTGAAAAAAGTTACAATTATTTTTGGCAAACATAGCTTACCAGATGCCTGTTTTTCTTGTATTGGTGTAATTTTGCTCTAGTGCTGCCACCGTGTAGACATTTTTGCACCTTGAGTAACAACAACAATCCGGCGGAATGGCGTAAATGGTGGCAGCCATACGAAACTTATTTGCTAGCCACAGATTTGGACAAGGCTCCTGATATACGAATAATAGCACATATGTTGCATTCTATGGGAGCAAAAGGTGTCGAAATTTTCAATTCATTCGGAATCGCAATGTGTGAAACAATAATGTCTGATGTAGAAGTAAAATTTGAAAAATACTTTGAGCCGCAAAAAAACCTTACAATGTTAAGGCACACATTTACAAGGAAGCAAAGTCCGCAAGAGAGCATAAACGAGTTCTTAACTGATTTGGAAAATTTGAGCACCGGATGTGAACTCGAGGGGTTGCGAGAATCATTAGTCCGAGATATATTTATGATGAGCACATATGTGCTCAAGTCTTTCAGACGTTCCTCAAAGACTTTTACAAGAACCTGAACTTTCTTTACAAAAAAGGATACAAATAGCGAAAACCGTAGTATTACATATATAGTAATATATTGAAATATTTTTTCGTTCCAAAATAAAATAAATTTAAAACAAATTGTATTCAAATTTGCGTGCTCTGTCTGAAAAATGAATTTAAAGATTTTAATCGAATTAAGCTGAAGATCCATACCACGCGTTAACGCGTTCTAAGCATCTATGAAAAACGTAGAATCATTGTATGAGACAAGGTACTCATCACAAAGCATAGACGCGTACAACGCAAAAAGTAGTCTTACTTTCTACTTTTGCACGCGTCATAAGCGTTATAAAAACTGTTAGTTATTTTTGATAGCCGCAGATCACAATTCATATTATTTTTTCAAAGTTTTCGCCAAGAATATTTGTGCCGTGGATTGCTATTCTGTATAGAAAAAAACTTATCGCATGAAAAGCGTTGCATGTAGCTTGAGTTTAAAAAAATGTAGAACGCGTAGAAATTTTAAAACGCTTAAAATGCGCAACGCATGTAACGCGTGGTATGGACCTTCAGCTTTAATAAATAATAAAAACCAGTTGATTGCGCCAGCTTCATACTTCGTATACGTTAATGTCAGTTGGCAAAGGCAACGTTTAACGTACGACGGATTCTATGTGCCCCGGCCTTTAGCTATAGAGTGTCACTATAAAAGAATAAAATTTTTTATAGTTTTATATATTCTTTCTTTGCGAATATGTATCTATGTAAGGCTATTTGTTGAGCCGTCTTTTGTGTTTGTTTATACCAAAGTGTGTATTTGTGTATGTATCTTATATACTAGTGGATTTGCCCACGTGCTAATGTAGTGTCGCAGCTATTGGTGCTTTTGATTGTGTGAGTTTTGGGATTTTTGTATATAAAACCGTTGTTTCCTTCTTTGTTAAGCTTCAGTTGATTGTCGTTAGTCAGTGTGCTTAACAGATATCTAACGGTATTACCTGGTGAAATAAAGTGTGGCTAAATTAGCGTTTTTATTTGGTTGGATTCTCTATAGTGTGTTAATTATTAACATTCAGCTGTGAAGTGTCAATTTAATATTATTCAAAACTTTATCCAGGAGCTTATAAAGTAGCCACTTTTATTATGTGGCCAGTTACCAAGTAAGTTTTCGATTTTAACTCGCTTTCAATATAGGTAACTAGTATGTATGCGGCGTTTTTGTATTTTATTGAATTAAAAATATTATTTTGATGCGTATAACTTATAAAGAATTATTTGATTGAAACATTTTTATTAATTATTTTCAAAGTTGGAGAATATAATATAGTTAATTTGTAAAGTTATGTATATCTAAATTATATCTATACTAATATTATAATAAAGAAAAGTCTCTGAGCGGTAGCCTTCGGAACCACTGATCCGTTTTTCAAAATTTTTCTAGTATTTATTATATTTTTTATATAAAATCAATCAAAAAATATTGTAAATACAGCTAGTTTTTTGTTTCCTAGCTGCAAGGCGAATTCATTCCAGGTATATTCAAAAGTAATAATTGCAACACTACAAAAAATAACAGCCAGTTTACCATTTTGCATTTTGTTAATCACCCACATTGCATATGTGATTCAATATGAGATGAATATAAGTAGGTAGAAAATAACTAAATTTTCGGTGACTGATACGTCATGATCCGAGTTCAAATCCCAGTGGGTGCTGCTGAGTAGTGTAGCGACTACGAAACACCTAGTTGTCGCCCAGCTAAAGATTTGATTAGTATTTTTCTTGTCTTCTTCAATCGAAAATTATTGATCACAGCAAATTTGTATTGTAAAAAATCCTTCTTAAGAAAAAACTTAAGAAAGGAAAAAACTTGAACTATAACCCGTTGTACAAATGTACAAACCAAAAATTTAATTTAAAAAAATTATAAAAGTTCAATAAAAATTCAATAATTTAATATTAAATTTAAATACCAAATTAACCCCTGAGTTTTTGCATTTGTTTTAAATCCTTGGCTTCGGATCCCAACAGCAATCGTTAATACGTTTCCCCTAAAAATGAATTCACAATTTTTATGTGTAATTCAGTTTGGAATAATAACACTAAAAAAACCACATTCGGTCAAATTTTACCTAATCGTAAACATTTATTTCACTCGTATTATTCATGTTTTTCCCTTTTATTCACATCAGTTTTACTGGTGTACAGTATTCATCATATAAGTAATTATTTATACCAATAAAAAATTTTCCCAGCTATCTATATGTCGACATTTCATAGGAACTACCCTAATCATCAGTAGACTTTGGAAATTTATTGGTATAAATGTTAGAAGCTAAAATAGCGAATAAAAAACTTAATTGTTTGAATTTTTGTTCTCTGCTTTTCGATACGTTCAAAAAGCAAATCGTAGCAACCAACGGTTGTTCATTTGTTTGAAAGGTGTAAAGAAATGTTAGAGACGTGTATAAATGAAAAAGCTTGTTTTTTGTGTTTTGACAGGTATTATTAGAGCATTTTTCTTTTTAAATTCTCAACAATTTATTTAGATTGTTGGGATATAAAGTTGAATGTTTGAGAATATCTTTCAAAAATTTCCAAAGTCTACTGATGATTAGGGTTCGTTCCTATGAAATGTCGACATATAGATAGCTGGGAAACATAGAAAACAAGCTATTTATAATTTTTATTGGTATAAATGTTAGAAGCTAAAATAGCGAATAAAAAACTTAATTGTTAGTAATTATTTATTTTAATTAAAATAAAAAAGCTTCTATTCAGCTATTTTAGGACTAGATTAACATAACATATTAACATAATAAAGTGCAAAATCACATTTTGCTGAATAGAATGCCAAGTAACAGGTCCATTCCTTGCAATATAGTGAAAACCCCTAAAGACGTGTTGGCTTAATTTTTGATTTCTCTTACGGAAGAGTTAATAGTGCAGGCTTCTGGATGTGTGGCAGCAACAAATCTTATCCTCTGGCTGCAACTTTCTGGTAAACACCTTCTGCAAAGAACCGCAGGCAGTAACACAATGTTATTTTATTATTGGTGTTATTCCAAATTATGTTTTTGTTGTTGGCATATTATTGCCCAACACTTCTAGAATAGATGTATATAAATGCGGCTTTATTTACCCTACAATATTGAATAATTCTAAAAGAAAAAAGTCGTGAACAAACACAATTTGTTTGTAGAATAAGTTATTTACACTATATCGCGTAGCTCGAAGGGACTTGATTCATCTTGTAAATGTCTACGAGTAATTTGGTGTTGTCGAGATTCTTCCTCCGGTAGTTCAATTAATGCTTCGATTCTAAACATTTTATTTTAATTACAATTAAACAAATTTTCACACTTTTTCTTCACTGTACTGACAGTTTGATATTTTTATTACTCTTACATATTTTACATTCACTACGTACTGATAGCACGTACAAGAGTTTCCATGAAATTCGCGATAGCAATTTCCCCTTCCCGGGAATTGAAAATTTTATGCACAAATAAAAAACAAATATTTCCCATCTTATTCACGATAGCGGTGAATGTTTTTTCCCGATTTCTTCCTATAAACTCTTAATAAAGCAGTAAAAATTTTTTTATAAATTAGACTGTTACATTAAACGGAGAGACTCAGTGCTTTCACCCACGGAAAGTTTATTTTGAAAACTCTGGTGTATGCTGGTGGCAGTGGTTTTCCCCTCCCACCACAAAACTCAAGACTTTGCTTAGTACACTTTTCATGAGTAAAACTTGTGTTGTATTGACACGATTAACGTTGAATATCATTTTATTTTGTTTTTTTTTTTTTTTTTAGGAAATCAAATTGGGGGCGTAGACGAACAGCAACCCTAGGAAGATGTCTTATACTGGTGTCTGCATTTGTTTTTATAGCAGTTGAAGGCAAATTTGACTTTCCTTATGAAAATAATAGTAATTTTTAAGTATCTCGATTTTTAGGAAAAAAAGCTGCCAGCCCTTTATCTGCAAAAGCCGCCAGTGCTGCGAAATCTAAAACAGTTTGTCTCTCTGCCAAATGCAAGCGCACTGCCTCGGCGATTTTGAGTAAAATGAAAACCGAAATTGATCCTTGTGATAACTTCTATGAATTTGCTTGTGGCAAATATATTGATGAAACACAATTAGGTGAACATGAAGACTATATGAATCCCATTTTGGAGTTGGAGCATAAATATAAGGAACAACTGAGAGATGTAATAGCAGAAGAAAGATCAGCAAGCGATCCGCAATATTTGAAAATGCCGAATCAATTGTATAAAGCGTGCATGAATACAAGTAAATTTGCCAGGCGTTGACGCTAATAAGCTCTCATTTGTGTACTCTTCTTTTTTCTCTTTTAATTTAGCTCTAATTGATGCGTTGGGCGGCCAACCTATACAACAAATTTCGGACTCATTGGGTGGCTGGCCTGTTGTAGTTGGTAGCTCTTGGAACAGCGACAATTCTTGGGATTTGCGAAAAACTTTTAAGAAATTCAGACGTTTGGGTTTGAGTATTGGATCCCTGTTCGACATTACCATAAGCACGCATAATCTCAATTCTACAAGGCGGGTTATTTATGTAAGAGTTTAATTGAGACTGCTTTAACAATTTCATTATATACATATGTATACAAAATTAAATGATAGTCCACCCAAAATTATACATGTGTAAAAAAAGAATTAGGTTTTCGTAGTTAGAAAGATCGACAAATCATAATTGATATAAAAATTATTCCTTGGTTGTAATTTTGTCGATGCTTAAGGGCAAAAAAAAATTTTTTTTTCTTGACACTATAGCCCGATTCACAGTCTTGTGCATTTGAGATTGCATATATCTGCAATTGCAAAAGTGACATTTTCGGGTGTATTTTGTTAGTGTAAAGCAAGAATATATTCCATTATTTTGCAAATGCAATGATGCAAGGCCATTTGCTCAAGATTGTGAATAGGTTTATTAGGGTGAATAGGTGATTAGTTACGTTCGAAATATTTTTATTATTTGGGGAACGTGTTTCACTGCATTGGTTTGATTACAAGCACATCATTAACATATTTCTCAGTCACATTGCCCTATAAAAACTTATTTTTCGTATTCACATGTAGTATTTTACGTGCTGTGTATGAAAGTTACTAAATTTTTTGAGTGATTTCCATATAACATATTTTAGACGAGTGCTCGTCTCTGTTCTATGAACAGCACATAACTCTTTCTAAACTTTTTGTTTTTTTAGCAATTAACTTCATGCGTTTTGGTTGGACTACCCTTATACACAGCACATGGTTTATGATTAGTTATGTGCTGTCTACAGAATATTGACCGAAGACTTGTCTAGAAATTTTCATGAAAATTACTAAATGTTTAGAGAAATTTCTATAAAAATTTTCTAGACAAATCACTCGTTGGCGTTCCAAAAGCGCATTTTAAAATCGAAATCTACTTATTATTATTATTATTTTTTTTTTGTTTTTTTTTTTATAAAGAACGAAATGATTTTAATGAAAAGTTTCAAGTCACCAGGAGAGAAGTTGCGAACAAAATCTCGAAGTTACGAACAAAAAATCCGTCGCAGACTGTATTGTAAAGAGCAGATTTGTATAGTAAAAAATTCCTTCTTAAGAAAAAACTTAAGAAAGGAAAAAACTTGAACTATAACCCGCTGTGCAAATGTACAAACCAAAAATTTAAATTGGGAAGCTTTAACAAGATTAGTTACGAGTATGTTCGAAATATTTTTATTATTCGGGGAACGTGTTCCACTGCATTGGTTTGATTACAAATACATCATTAACATATTTCTTATGGCGTTTTCTTTTCTAGAAAAAGTGTAACATTTTCAATATTGTCTTGGCAAAAGAAATACAGAAGTATACAGTTATCTCCACTTTTTTTAGATATTTGTAGTTATTGCGATATCTTCTTTTCATCTCAATAAAACTTAAATATAAAAACTTGTATTTTAAGAAAAAAAGTGCAGCATAAATGCAAAACTTTTTCAGAAAAGAAAACAGCATTAGTCACATTGCCCTATAAAAATTTATTTTTCACATTCTTATGTAGGGTTTTAATATTTTTTGTGAAACGCTCTAATTTTTTATCCAGCTACTTTTGTTCGCCACTGTATCGAAATGGATTTTAAAGCCGTTAAGCGAGACACTACCATCAAAAGTGCTATGTAGCTTCTGACCAACATATTTGTATTTTTCTAAGGCATCAACATTTTCGCTAACATCTCTCTCCAAGTCGAAGAATTTTTCTGCAATAACTTTCATTCTTACGTTCATGGTACCAGAGATCTTCATCAACTTTTCATTTATTGTTCTAGATGCTCCTTATAATGGTTTTAGAATTTTCTTCCATTTTTTGCATCCTTTTAGAGTTTTCTTCCATCTTCAGCTGCATCTATTTAGAGCATTAATCCATATTCTGCATCATCATAAAAATATAATTTAAGTTCAAGCTGCTTGTGCACTCATTTCCAGGTTGTTCTTCTTTTCCAATAACCCCCTGCATAAACCCCTCGGTAAGCCTACAACTCTACTTTAATACCAACTGTAGGCAAAGCAAGCTTGCCCAGCTCCTTTTTGAAATGCTTCACCTTAAGTTCGTGAAATTTCATTACAGAATCCCACTTCTGACACCAATTTTAACGTGTTTACCTTTAAAAATGCTTTTCCGTCCCAAATTTAACGCAAGATTTGAATTTACGTAAACTTGTGGCAACCCTGAAAAACAATTCGACACTTGAAAGTTTAGGGTTAGTAAAACGGGAACGCTACAAGATAGCGCAATGCTATCAGCAGCCGCAGCATATTCCAGCAAAATTCTTCTAAGCGATGAAGCACATATTCACCTCGATGACTTTTTTTGGTAACCAGAACTGCCGCTTTAGGAGTTTTGAGAGCCCACATGGGATTGCCAAAAAAACAAATGCGTGCACAACATGTGTGGATTTTGGGCTACAGTTGTAACTTTAATAACTTTTTAATCAAGCAGTGAACGATACTAGCGCCCGATATCGCAACATGATAACACAATTCTTTCTGGACGATAAAGATATGTCTAACATGTAGATTCAAAAAGACGGTGGCACATGTCATACAGCGCGTGAAATTCGATTATTGCATGAAAATTTTCCGGGTTTTGTACTCTCCAGTTTCAGTGATCAGAATCAATCCTCTAGGTCATTATTTGTACTCACAGCTCTATGTCAACAAACCCACAACCATCTGTGCATTAAAGGAGGGTGTTCAACGCTGCCTCAACGATCTTCAGCCATATTTAAGCGAAATTTTCGTGGAAAATTACGATAAACGTGCCCGTCTATGCGAGCAAAGCATACACGGCCATTTGCCAGAAGTGTTATTGCATACATAACACTATCCCGCATACCCTTCACGATGTAAATCAAAACACTAACGTGCTGTTCATAGAACACAGACGAGCAACTCGTCTAGAAAATTTATATGAATGTTACTCAATTTTTTGAGTGATTTTCATATAAAATTTTTTAGACGAGTCTATCGTCTGTGTTCTATGAACAGCACATAAAAATTGTGATTTCCATTTAATTCAAATGTTGCGTTAATTTTCTGTCTTCTTTATTTTATTAAAGACAAAAGCACAAAGTCGTGGTTACGCTTATGATGTCAAATATTGGCTGAATGTTTCTTAACAACTATGATTTTTCTAAAGATTATTATTTGTTGTAATACTCCATAAATAATTTTAACATTTACTGCATTTTGTTGTTTTCGAACTCGAGTTTGATATTTCGAACATATTTTTAGTTTTCATTCATAGTTATCTCGTTTTTGATTGTAATTTTCAGATAGATCAACTCACTTATAGCATTGACTATGATGATTTAAAGGACGGTATCAATAACACTGAAGTCCTAGCCTACTACGACTACATGGTCGATATAGCTGTACTCTTTGGAGCTGATAGAGAAACAGCGAAAAACGAATTAAGAGAATCTCTACAATTTGAACTAGAGCTGATAGGGGTAAGTTTGTTTTAAAATTAAATTAAACGCAATCAGTAGTTTTGACGCCTTTTACTCGTTTAGATCTCTGACAGGTTTTTAGGCTACTCAAAAATGGAAACCGTTAAACAATTTCAGCGCTTGCAAACTTACATCAATTGGGTAGATTTCATTAATGACTTTTTGCCCGAAGGTGTTAAAATCGATGGAAGTGAGGAGATTCTTAGGGATTTAGTACTATACCATAGGCAAATGTGCAGATTGTTGGAACGCACAAACAAACGTGTCATCGCCAATTACATTATGTGGCGAGTACATGCCGACTCGCTGCCATATTTGTCTGATGAGTTCCGTAGGCGAAAATTAGAATTTGATACTGATTCATCGAACATACAAAGCCTTCCTCCCAGATGGAAGGAATGCACTGATATTGTTTCGGACAGGTAAGCAAAACTATATTTTGAAAGGAGTGTTTCGGAATCTTAAACGGAGTCTTAAGCTATGTACACACGGTCGTCAGATGTTACAATATTGTAAGATCTGGCAACATGCTGACAATGTAGTGACAATGAAAAATTGTCCCGCAGAAGTAAATTGTGTGTTCAGACGATCGTAAGAAAATCTTACAATTTCATTATCAGACTATGGTCTGACAAATAATTCATCTGACAACAAAAATTGTCAGTTCACACGGTTGTCAGATTGTTAGATGAAAAACACTGCCAGACATGTTTTAAGGCATTGCCACTTATGTATATCAACAATCATCTGTTTGACACTGTTTGCCATTAAACTTTTTTCTGACAATGATGCCATTGTCAGGTGCATTAATTTTATACATCTGGCAATTAAAACTGAGCTTACAGTACCAGCCAATTATCTGGCAATGCCGACGAAGAGTGTTTTCACGATGCCTGACAACATTGTCGTCTTACAATTGATTGACAATGGTTTTTCTGACAACGTTGTAAGTTAAAAATTGGCAGTTCACACGATTGTAATACATTTTCAGACAATTTTACTGGCAATATTGTAATATCTGACAACCGTGTGTACGTAGCTTTAGTCCCAGTAGTACATTTTTTTGGTTTTCTAGTTTTAAGTTTTTCAAAGAAATGGTTCGTTTAATTTTTAACACTTCTTATGTTACTTACATCCGACACACATATGTAGTATATTGTGTTTGTATATATCATTCTCAAATCATCTGTTCTCTTTTGTATTTGTTATTGTTAATTGTGTTTTCCGTTTATGCTTTGTGTGTGCATTCTTAACTTCTCTAAGAATTGTATGGTTGTCATATAATTATTTTATTTAAATTATGGTTTGTTGCTTGAGCCACTGGCTACTTGTTATAATTATTGCTTTTTCAATTCTGCGATATTTCGACCAAGGCAGCTTTACCAGGTGGTGCTAGAATCTATATATAAATAGGCAAATGCAATACTTTACAACCCGTCTCCTCTTCTATTTATCAAGCGATTTTGTTAATTCTTTTACCGATTAGTAGATATTTTCGGGGCTTAGTGCACCGCATGTATTCCTAAAACCGAGTCAGTACTCAAGGTATAAATAGATAAAAATTAATATATTACCTCATCAAATGGATGGGACCAAATGCTCCAAAGTTGGGGCCTAGAGCACGCAGGTATATAACTCTTAGTAAAGACACCACAATCTTCCAAGCGGAATTATACGCAGTAAGTAGAGTTTTTAATTTCCCGCAATTTTCATGTCCCGGGAAAGCGGGATTTTTTTATAGTTTCCCGGGATCCCAGGATTCTGCTCGCCAGAAATAATAAGACTTTCATTTGTTAGGTATTTACAAAAATTTTCTTAGAAAGCTTACTAAAACAAACCTTGAGTTTTATTAACACAAAAATAAATTATTTAAATTGGGTATTGAAATAAGAACTTTTTTTTTTTTTTTTTTTTTTTTTTGGTCTATATTTGTCGCATATTGATCACATATGCAATTTTGTTAAAATCCCAGTTGTTTGTACTGCAATCTGCTGTCACTGAACGAACAACTAGTTATTTGAGCTTGAACCCAAAAAAATAGCATCATGTAGTATTAGAAATATTCAATAAGGAAAATGATTACTTAAAAATTTTTAACTCCATTCATCTCTCCTATTCTCCTTTTTTCAAACAATCATTTTAATTCCACACCTGGCAATTTTTACCAATTTTACCAAAATATTTAAATTTTTTTTCTTTTTTTTTAATTTTAATTTTAACAAAATGTTTTAGAACTGGCTACCAAATTTTATACACATTTCTGATCATACAACGCGCGCGATCTTCAGCACATAAAACAATGAGATTTGCAATTTTAACTTCAAAAGCGATTCAAAAATTTTGAATTTTTTCAGCCCATGATTCTTGATCTTAAAGATCGTTTCATCTAGCTTTGTTTTAAGAAATATATTTATGTATATATGTATGTACTCGTGTGTGTGTGTATTTCATTGATTTATACAAAACATCTAGTATTTTAAGTATTTCATATACATATAGAAAAAGTTTTTCCACAAATCAATTTATTTATTATAAAATATTTTTTTATTGGACTATTTTCATGTACTACCCGTTTAAATCATTTATTTTGAAAATTTTAAAAATACCATTCACCTGTTTTAAAACAAAAAAATATTTATTTCATCACGCGAGACGCTTTAAATTATTCATTCGCATTTAAAATAAACTACATCATCACAACGTCCTTCACGTCACGAATTAATCACGTTATTATCCTCTTTCAAAATATTTCATAAAAAAAATGCAGATTACCGTTTGCGGTGGCATCTCTTTACATGGCCAAACACTTCAATAAAAATACCAAGGCCAAGGTCCAAGAAATGATAGACAATATGCGCAGTAGGTTCAGTGTACAGTTCGATAATGCTAGGTGGATGGACGAAGATTCAAAACAAGCACTAAAGGAAAAACTAAACGCCATGACCACGCACATTGGATATCCGGATGGGGCGCTGGACAATGAACATTTGGCGGAATCTTATCGTAAATTGGAAATCAATCCGGATAAATATTTCGAGTCGATATTAAATATAAGTATTTTTAATACCGATTATAAATTAAATATGCTGAGAGTTCCGGTGAAAAAGACCGACTGGGTAACCTATAATAATATAGTTACTTTAGGAGCTTACATGTCGTCGCGAGAAAACAGCATATGTAAGTGATTTCAACAAACTTTTCTTATTTGTAACCCGGCATTTACACATGCAAGTGCAAGTCCGAACAAACTTTTTTATCAATACACACAAATTTTTCTTAGTTACAACTCAACTTATAACTGAATTTGATTGTATTTTATTAGATTGCTTAGTACAAATGAATATTAAGTTTGAAATTTTTTTTCCACATAATTATTTCTTTATGTTAGACTCATATTAGAATGGAAGTAATAACATTTTCTCTAAATATTTTAAATGTTTGATGACATAAAATACACTGAGCAAAATAATTTTGCATTGTCCCTAATGTTGTCTACTGTAATTGGAAAAAAAAGCTCTAAGCATCTAACTGACATGTGCATTCGTCAACGTCTGTTGAACGACTAAACTAAAGAGCGTAGGAAAAAGAACGCGTTGCTTATTAACAATTGTTTAACTAAACCAGTGATGTTAACTGTACGGTAATTACCGTATTGTACGGTAATTTTGACCTTCAAACGGCAGCACTGTAATTTTATTACTTGTAGGGTAATATACAAAAGTGTTTTCATTTTTAATAAAATCATAGTTGCTTAATTATACTTATCTTAGTACACTTTCGCAAGAGCTAATTGGACTGGTCACTCCAGCTATGAATTGTTAAAAATTACATTGTCTAAAAGCAGAACACATCTATAGTTGTGTGATAAGTAAAATCAGAGGTTAATATAATATAATAAAACTACTGATGGTTGTACAACATATACAAAAACAACATGCAATATTCTTGACCTGTAATTGTTTGGGTTTGTAAATGCCATACCACCTTCAGTGGATACTCAAATTGCTGCCAATGTAAATTTAAATTGTTGCGTTAAGACTGAAGAGTTTTCTGAAATACTTTAGAAAACTTAGATTTACAGACCACTTGTCAGATGTTGCATTTAGATCGATTTCTCTCACACTGAATATACAAATTTTTGACGAATGTAATAAATTATTATAGATGAGATTTTTTATTGAAGAAACCAGTATTGGATTAAAATTACTATATATGTAATATTTTTGTGACATTCGTTCATTTAGTTCTTTTAATAAATTTTTAAATGCCCACACTTGGTTTATTAGCGTCGGTGGTATTACGTGCAGTTCAGCTAAATACGTTTCGTATGGTACTTTTGCTCAAAATACGGTAATTTGTTTAATGTCGTACAGTACTTTGAAAATAAAAGTTAACATCACTGAACTAAATGTCCACCGCTGCTCTAGATTAGTGATGCCCAAAGAGAAATCCATAGTTACGCTCTGAGTGTAAATAAATTTGCACTGGGAGAAAAAGTATTCAATTCAAAAAATCCTTTTACTTACAATTTACTTTAAATTGAAGTAAAAGTAAAGAATAAAGGTATAATTTATATTTTTATTATTTCTGATAAATTTGATATGAAAAAAAGTAAAAAATACGCAAAATACAGAGAAAAAACAAGGAATAAATTCACACATCCTCGGGCATGTTCATTCGTCGCTTTCTCATTGACGACTAAACTAATGAGCATAAAGGCCGTGTCAGATAAAACTTTGTCGCTTTGCGTGAAGTTTAAAACTTTAACAGAAAAGCGCAAAGCAAAAGGTGTATGTCACAATAAAAACTTTGGCAACGCTCACGAATTGTTTATTTAGCAAAAAAATTTTTTGTTATTTTTTAAATTTAATCATTTCTTATGATAACAGAAATTAAAAATATTATTAGACGAACTACTGAAATTGGCTCTAATTGTTTTCTTAGTGCATAAAGCTATTAGAAAAAACTACAACGCGCAAAAAGATGAGAGTTGACGAACTTTACGCTTCGCGTTGCGTTAAAAGTGCTCTATGTGACATGTTTCATATAAGTATATATATTTTATCTTAGATGTCAAAGTGAATTTGCAACGCAAAGCGAAGCAAAAGTTTTATCTGACACGGCCGTAAGGTTGTGTTTGCTTTTGTTTACCACTTTAATACCAAGGATGGGCATCGCTACTCTAGATAGTACAAAGGCGTTTGCTGAGGCATGGTGCATTGCTGTCAAAACTCGCTGCTTTTGATGTCGTTCATAATTTCATCGGTTTGTTATTTAACTTTCTTAGTGATCGTACTAGGAGTTGGGTTCTTTCTATCTCAAACTCTTTTGCAGATGACAGCAGTATTTGCCATTTGTATTCATTGAGTTATAGTTTAGGCCTGTAAGAGATGGGTGGCAAAATATGAACGACTCACTAAGTAATGACCTTCTTTTAATCTCCTGTAAAAGCAGAGTCTACCCAGTGTTGTTTATTTTCACTCCAACGCATGATAGTGAGTGCTGCTGCTTCATTAGTGACTAATGGCTGATGGTTGGTGCACACACTGAGGAATTGCATTTTCTTAATATTCTTGGAATGAAAATACAGTGTGATGTTCGCTGTACTGAACACCTTCCTCATGTCTTCAAAGCATCATTCAAGTGTCTTGGTTTTTTGCAACGCAGTAACATTCACTCCATTCGATCTCCTTACTTGTTATACGCCGGTAAATGAAATACAACTCTCATCTTTACGTCGATATTTCAATGCCTATTTTGGGGGTGCACCCGACCGTGTACAATAGAGACGGAATATATCAGTGAGAAATATTGGCACACTGGAAAATCGACGTAGTGTTTTATTGTTACTTTTGTATAATGGATTTTGTTCTGACCAGTATAAAAAACTTATGCTCGATACCTATATACATTTACCTAATACAACATCATAGTTTATTTGTAGTCGATTACCGAATGGACTGCATAACTCGGTACAGAAAAAAACCGTGGTTCAACAATATAATTGGCCTATGGAACAAATTGCCTGCAGACGTATCAATGATGGCAAGTTCAAGGGAAAAACGTCCACAAACATTGATCCCTCTTTCCTCCTTCTGCTTTACAATGTAGTGGTCGTTCCCACGGTACTCGTCCAAAATGTAAAAATAGTGGCAACACTATTATTAAAGGAATCTTCTTTTTTATTTTAACTTAGAAAATATTTTTTCTTTTGCCCATTTTGTCGCTGAAAGTTTTAAATGGTTTTAAACTTGTTTTCAGATATTCCCGCTGGTTACCTGCAAGAACCATTCTTTAATAGTCAGCTGCACAAGTATATGAATTATGGTGCTGTTGGTCCGACGATTGGCCATGTAGTTACACGGATTTTTCATGAATTAAGTAGGCAGCTGTTGAAAAATGATGCCCTAGATGTTTACAGGAAAAAGCAATTATGTATACAGAGACAATACGATAAATTTACAGACGATCAAACTGGACTAGATGTAAATAAAACTCTCGAAGAAACAATAATTACGCTTTAAACCATTTTAAATTTCTAATTTCCAGCTCGGCGGCAGCTTGACTACAAACGCAAATGTAGCCGACAATGCAGGCACTAGGTTAGCATATTTGGCCTATACTAAATGGTTGACAAAAAATGGCAAAGAACTCAGTTTGCCCGGCTTAAGTTACACACCCAGACAAATGTTTTGGATATCGGCTGCCCAGGCAAGGTGTACTAAATATGAAACAAGTAAGCTCGCTTCTTCTTTTATAAATACAATAAATAACTATTTGTTTGTTATTTGTAGCATACTTAGAGGAGAGACTGTCCAAAGGTGGGTTCGTTACCCAAGAGTACCGTATTTTGGGCCCTTTAAAAAATATGGACGCTTTTTCTAGTGACTTTAGGTGTGCTAATCGCTCGGCCATGAACCCGAAGCGAAAATGTAAACTTTGGTAGATTTACCGCAACTTTTTTAACTATTTCCTTTTCCTTGTTATTTCAAAGGATTTAAAATTTTCAGAATTTTCCTTTTCTGGATTTGTTAGTAATAGTTTTTTTTTTATAATAAAACAGCTTTTTCTTTCTTAATTTCAAGTCGTTGGTTTCTTTTTGTTTTGTGTTGAATAAATGTGCATTTTAGAGATTAAATTATGTTTTGCATTTAGTTTTAATTAAAGCGATAACCAAAAATTTTAAAAAAGTCTGCAAAAGCTAAATTAATGCTACCGTCAAGAAATGTATAAATGTTATTATTTTACTAATATTAAAATTAAAGGTTGTTTTATTGATCTGAAAGAAGTAGAGTTAAGTGTGTTGTTCATAGAACACAGACGAGCAACTTACCTAAAAAATTTGTATGAAAATCTCTCAAAAAATTGAGTGACATTCAATCTCACATACAGCCATGTTCCGAGAACGTGCGTTCTGAAACCGCAATGCGTTTTGAAAAACGCTTAATTGAATTTTAGGTGTTCTGAGGAACGCGCGTTTTACTGGCGTTTAGGAGCTTTTTCCGAAAAAATACAACATGTGTTTTACATACGTATGTATGTATGTGGTAGTAATATAAAACGAAAAAAAAAATTTGAAAATTTTTTCACTTGACTTCTCTTAATGCAAACGTGTAAAATTCTTTAAACTTTTTATTGAAATAAAAAGAAAACATATTAAATTTTAATAATGCCTTTTATCGCCTTTTGCAAGTTCAGTTTTAGCAAATTCAATCACTTCACTTCAATATATACATGCGAGTTGAAGTCGCCTATTTTAAGCGATATGCGTTTTCAAAAACACCTATTTGGCGATTTCAAATCGCAAAACCATATTTCTTGCGTTGTACGTTTCTCAGAACACCTATTTGGCGTTTTCAAATCGAAAATGCTAAGTTTAAGCGATTTGCGTTTCTCAGAACATGCATGACACAAATTTTCAAGACGATGTGCTTGTCTGTGTTCTATGAGCGGCAGAAAAGTTTTACTGAAAAAGTTTCCCAAAAAAGAATTTACGAAATAGTAAATTGTAACAGATTAATGTATCATATGAAAACACTAAATATATATATATATATATATATATATATATATATATATATATATATATATATATATATATATATATATATATATATATATATATATATATATATATATATATATATATATATATATATATATATATATATATATATATATATATATATATATATATATATATATATATATATATATATATATATATATATATATATATATATATATATATATATATATATATATATATATAATCTGCGCTGCCGCATAGCTAAAACATCAGTAAAAATATCTTGGCATGAGCCGAACGATATGCCAATATCATTTCCAACCTCTCTGATAGTGATTCAACGATTATTCAAAATCATTTTCCTCACTGTTACAATGTTTTCATCGGTTCTGGACGTGCTCGGGTGACCAGCACGAGCATCGTAATTGACACTTTCTCGGCCTTCCTGAAATCTCTTGTACGACAACTGAACTAGTGTTCTGCTCATAGTAGACTCATCAAACGCCACAGTCAACAATTCATATCCTCTTGTGCATTTAATTTAATTTTTTACAGCAAACTTAATACGTGTTTAGTTTCTTTGATCCATTTTTTTCCAATTAGTAAAAAATCGAATAGCTCACCAAAACACGACTGACCTTTTTATCTGTCAAAAACAAAGTGAAAATCCAAAATTGCGTTGTTTGAAAAAACGGTTACATTTTTTATCAGACCTCTTATAAACAAATATACAAGTGCAGCTAATATAAGCGTGTTAAAAACTCAATGCAAATCATAAAAAAATGTGGGTTTTAAAGTAAAATCTAACTGGTTAAGCCGCAAGACTATTTAAAAATGGATGCCTAACAGAAACCAGTTAATAAACAGCCTTTAAAAGTGCTTCAATTATCCAAGAATTCTAACAGAAAGATGGCAAGTAAAACTTTATTTGAACATAATTAACAGCCAGTTTACCAATTTCGAAAGAAAATGAATGCGAAAGAAAGCTAGTCACTCATATTCGAATCAATTTGGGTTTGTCTATATCACTATTATTCGTTCGCATATTATTATTATTTATTTTGATTGAGTTTTGACATAACGTCCACATGGAAAAAAGTTAGACGAACCCAAATCAATTTTCTTTCGCTTAGATTGCGAACGCAAGCAGGCTGTCGAGATTGCTAAACTGGCTGTAAGACAAACGGTCGTAACTTACAATAGCAAATTCAATAGTTTATGTTCTTATTTGCATCTACAAGTAAGTCGTACACATAAACGTGATGACAGTTACATTTATCAGTTTGAAAAGAAGCCAGTTATTGTAACCACACGAACACACCACAGCTTGTGTAACGGCTAAGGTGTAAGTGCGCATGACCTTTAAATGTCATGTTATACCTACGTACAGCCAACAAATTTGGCAGCTTCAAAGCAACAAATACGAATAGCAACAAATGCAAAGTATTGTTTTCATGCCATTAATTTCTTAAGCAAATCTTTGAAAAATTGTGTCAAATGGCGAATAGAGAAAATAAAAACAGTGGGACAAAATCAAATGGCATCGAATTAACGAAACAAGAACCAAGTAATCCGCGTTCATTTATACGCGGTACAAGTTGTCATTTGCTGCATCAACTGAATGAGTTTCGCAAAAATGAACAGGTAAAAGAAATAATCGATTGCATACTTGCATACTTATGAACACACCAGTACACACAAAACGTATATATATATATATATATATATATATATATGTATATATATATATATATATATATATATATATATATATATATATATATATATATATATATATATATATATATATATATATATATATATATATATATATATATATATATATATATATATATATATATATATATATATATATATATATATATATATATATATATATATATATATATATATATATATATATATATATATATATATGTTTTCAATTATTTTACGTTTACTGCAGTTTACGGATGTACGTTTATCAGGCAGTGATGGTAGCAGAATTTCAGCGCACCGTAATATATTGGCCGCCGCCAGCCCCTTCTTTATGGCCATGTTTAGCGGTAATTTTCCCGAGAGTAATCAAACAGAAATAGAATTGCCGGAAATCGATACGCACTGTTTGCAAATGGTTGTGGAATTTATTTACACCGGTCTTTGTGATATAAACGATGAAATTGTGCAGCAATTGCTGCAAACTGCTTCGTTCCTGCAACTGGACCATTTGGCGGACATGTGCGGCGAACATATGGGTGAACTGTTGGATCCGGAAAATTGTCTGGGCTTCAAACACTTCGCCGAGAAACAAAACAATCAATTTTTATTGGAAATGTCCAAAGATTTTATAATCACACATTTTCAGGAGGTGGTACAGTGTGAGGAGTTCCATGAAATGTCCTACGAGGAGGTAAGAAATTAAACCTTATAAAATAGAGATGAAAGTTCGGAAGAAACAATATTTTAATGCAGTTGGTTCATATTAGTGTTGCTCCTCTGGCAAATTCCGTTTACGATATTGTTAGCCTTCTGCCTGAAGATCAGGAAAAGTTTTCTGTTAACAAATCTAACACAGTTGGTACGAACTAAAGAACAATCGAATCAGCAATTTAAAAACTCATTTGAAGAAACTGCAATAGATCTCAATGAAACTGGAAAAAATGTTTGAATACTACTATTGAAAGAAAACAAAGTATTAAAATACAAACAAGTAAAAAGATTTTATTTTTTTCCATTATTGTATTGGTTGCAGCAGACAGTATGCCATTTAATAGTTTGAGTTCACCTAACTTTCGAAACATAGTTGACCCAGTTGGTGGCAGCTTTTTATTATTCAAACAATCGTATCAAATTGTTTGATTTTCTGTTGCATGTTTGCTGTAAAAATATATAATGTACCTTACATGTTCTTTCAGCTTTAATTTTTAACAATAAAGTATATTGCCTCTTTTGCAAAAGAGAATAACCTATTGAAATAAGTTGTTTAAAACAACTGCGCGGTTACTTCCAAGCAAGAAGTTTGATTTTGGTTTACATACTGTTGCTTAGCTATTACTTTCCAAAAGGACAAAAAAAAAAATAACACAAAATAAATTTTCCCACTCTTCTTAAAATATTGAAAGACTTTTCAAAGCTCTCTTTGTTTGAAAAGTTTAAGCAAAAGCTTTCGTAGTGTACAAAAAACTTCTGCGGGGCTACTCTCTATTGCGATGCGAAAGAAAAATCGAAGAACTGGTATCCTTTATTACGATTTCGTATTTACCTTTTGCATTTAATTTTTTACCGTTCGCACATTTTATTTTATCATTCAAATTTTGTGGTACCAGTCGTGCTTCATTTTCAAAATATTTCGCGAAAAAATTTGTGCAAAGGCAGAGAGTACCAAATTATACTCTTATCGCATTTACCTTTCGCATCGAACTTACTTTCGCATCGCAATAGAGAGTAACCCCCCTGATTCAAAACAACAATCAAGTTTTCAAACTTTTGCTTTTGTAATTAAGTTTTTTGAACACTGGTTTCAAATGCAATTAAAGCGTGTATGAGTAACCTGTTCTTAGATCTCCCTATTAATAATCAATCATACGACAGGGGTTGCGAGAATTACAAACATAAGAGTGAAGCCAAAATAAGCGTGATAATAACCGATAATATTGTGAAGATACCAACTAATCAGTCACTAAAAACCAGCAGTAAACAATGAAAAGAGCTACTTCGTTGCACAAACTGGGAAAAATGTTTAAAAAAACCAGCAAAAAGTACCAAAAATTTAAAAAAAAACTGGATAATTACTCGTATAACCATTTCCATTAAAAGTTCAAATACACGTTCCACGAAAATCTGGTTCCAAATTGGTTAGCGAACCGGTTCTGAGTTTTTTTTTTGTTTGGAATTCCGAAAATCAAATTCACGAATCGCCGAATTCACCTCAGTTTCCCGGAACAATCGCGGAAACAATACGGTAACTTCAAATTTCGCACTAAAGTGGCGACACTCATTTCTATAACGGAATATCAAACTTCCTATAAGTTCACACTGTATATAACGGGTGTTGCGAGAGCTGAAACCACACAAACTTATAAAACAAACACACAAGTGAAGCTTAGTAAGTAAAGTCAATTATATAAAGGGTGGCTCAAACATATTGCACAATATTATCTGTATGATTTTTTTTTTTTTTTTTGGGGAAATCTATAAAAAGGTTATGTGTTAAAATTGGGCTCATTTAGTGATAGGACTGGTTGATAAACTGGATTTTCCAATCAATTGTCTGCAGCATAACATATTGCATCTCCTGGCATGATCGCTACCAAAACCGAAGATTTATTTTTATAATTTAAAAGTGTTTATTATGTCAGTGCAAATTATAATTGTTCTTAAAACTAAAATTATGTCTACTTATATACTACTTATGAGAAGTTCTAGACGACTCATAATATTGTAATTAATGTTTGGGAAACCAATTTGCTTCCCATGGCTTAGAGGTAAGCTGATCAGACTTTACCTGTACATACATAAATTGTCACTTTGGAATGTGCATATGTGGCGCGATTCAAATGTTTAGATTTAATTGTAACAGTGCAACACACATGCATACGTACTTTCATAAACCATATCATTCGTACCTCAAGTGTATCTTCAAATGATTGCACTTAGTAGGCACACTGTCGCGACAACGGCCAGTGACAGAAAAGGTGTCAAGTGACGAGAGTTATGAATTTAAAAGTAACTTATAGCCTATTTACACCAATGCGAAATCGGCTCATTCGAGATTTCAAGCCAAATCTAGTAGATTTTGAGTAGATTTCCCATACAAAATGAAATCTACTTTATGAGTAGATTTCGACGAAATCTCCTGAAATCTACTCAGTACTAAGCGATACAACTTGCAAAAAGTACTTAAAAATACTACACTGCAACAAAAATTGCACTATAATGTGGTGTATGCAGTCTCTGGGCACAAAAAATATACACTTTAATGCTGGTGTATTCAGTCTCCGATAATATTGTATTGTCAAACCCGCATGCATAAATTATTTTTGAGAAAATGAAATCTTGCTAGATGTCAAAAAACGGTGTAAACGATATAGATTTCGTTGTAGATTTCAATTCAAATCTACTAGATTTTGAGTTGGTGTAAATGCGCTATTAATATTCTTTTAGTTATTTCTTGTACATGCCTTTAATAGGATGCATTCATGTTATGGCTAAAAGAATGAATTTATGTCTTGATCATGCTACAACACGAATAACCTTTTTTTTCTTATTATTTTCCAGCTGGTGCCTATTCTCAGCAACAATGAACTGTTCATGCATTCCGATGACACAATTTTGAAAGGCATCGTTCGTTGGGCCGAATACAAACCGGATACACGTTTAGCTTATTTGCCGCAACTTTTACGCTTCATACATCCCATGTGTGTCACAGCCGAAGTAACTCGTTCTCTAAAGACGTTGAATCAGCAAGCGGACTGCCAGCAATGGCTGAGCGAAGTGGAGCATTATAAAGGCAACTCGGAATGGGGCATATTTTTAGTTGACAAGATGGGGCGAAATCCCGAAACATTTCGTTACGATCTGCGCACGGACACCATGCTGCCTCTAAAGCCACCTCCCCGGCCGGCTTTTGCCATCAGTCTGGCAGCCCATAAGAACATTCTATATATGCAGGGCGGCAGTATAGGACGCAGCACTAAAAATTCATATTATTACAATATATACCGAGATCAGTGGTATGATTTGACGCCACTGATAATGAGACGCTCGCATCATCGTTCGCTGATTTTAAACGACTGTTTGTATGCCATCGGCGGCAATTCGTCCAGTGGCATAACTAGTACCATGGAGTATTTAAATTTGGTAACGTATAAGGTGGACTTTTGTAAGCCTATGCTGGTGCAACGCAGTTCTATGGGCGCAGTTGTGCACGACAATACGTTTTATGTAATGGGCGGTGAAGAGGAGGTGAGAAGTTGGAATTGTTTGGAACGCTTCGATCCAAGAGAAAACATCTGGCAGGCGCTCAGACCCATGAACGATATTAAAGGCTATTGCTCCAGTGCGGTTATAGGCCCGAATATTTATTGCTGTGAGGGTCTGGGCATGTGCATGGAACGTTATGATGTGCGCAACAACAAATGGGAAATTATCGATTTCGGTGAGGAGCGGGAATTTTATGAAATTTTTACGGTAGACAATCAATTGTTTTCAACGTGTGGCGAGTTTATAGCACGCTATGATTTAGAAAACAATCACTGGAGTATTGTGCATCCATTTCCGCAAATAAGAGACTGGGACTATGCCGTCGCCATGCCCATAATCAATTATACCATTTAAGTGATAAAGCCAAAGATTTAAATGGATAGAATACGAGTCATGAACTTAAAACATGTACGAAAAATTGCTTCTCTGACAAGCAACTGGAAGAATTACACAAATGTGGCAGCCGCGCGAAATTGTTATATTGTTTTGAATTAGTTATGTTTGCAGTTGAAGCCATTGAGGAACAATTTGCTACAACGACAATAAAATTCTAATTGTAAGAAGCGTGGTTATATTTTCGAAGTTTTTCATTCTTATTCCACTTGGCGTCATCAGTTTCCAGTCATCACCAATTTATTACGACATTAGCACTAATCACGTCTAAAGATAATAGTTTTTCTCTCTAAATATTTTCCTTTTTCCTAAGTTTGCCATTGTGAATTATTTCCATGTGAAGAACACCAAGGCGAATTCATATCAGGTATATGCAAGAGCAATAAATACAACACTACAATAAATACATCTTTTTCAAACGTCAAGGGAAAAATATAAACACAAAAAGGAATTCAAAAAAATATATAATAAAAAAATATTTACAAGAAAAGATAAACTTTTGATTATTTCGTGAAACGTTTAACTATTTCGTAAAAATTATAGTCTCGGATCATAGAACTCGGAAAGGAGAAAAATGACAGCCAGATTACGGAGGATTCTGAATGATAGTTGCAATACAAAACCTAAAAAATTGTTTCAAAAAAATTTTTTTTTCAAATTTCTTTTAAAAAAAATTTACAATAAAAGAAAAACTTAATTATTTCGTGAAAGTTTTAATTATTTCGTGAAACTTAAAGTCTCAGATGATAGAGCTTGAAAAGGTGAAAATAGCCAGCCAGATTGGGGAGAATTCTGGCGCTCAAGATACAATAATAATATAAAAAAATTGTCAAAAAAAAATTTATTATTTTTAATTAGTTTTAATTATGCCATCGGCACCTGAAAAATATTAATATTAAAAAAAAGTTATCAGTTGCGCTGTCAATTTCACCTGTTATGAATTCGCCTTGCCATACACGCTCTGATTTGGAGGACAACCAACTCCGTTGCCAATTGAGTTGAAGCATGTAGGGGGTGCTTAATGTGATGGAAAAATGGGGGAGAAAAAAATTATACAATAGTTTGCAGTGTTAAATGCTCATTTAGCCGACCGTAAATGTAGAAATGTATATGTACTTGAAACAGCTTCGGGGCTACTCTCTATTGCGATGCGAAAGAAAAATCCAAGAAATGCTACCCCGTATTCCTTTTTCGAATTTTGCTTTCGCATTTAATTTTTCCCCTTCGCAAACTTTATTTATCATTGTTCGCTATTGTTTATTTTGTGATACCAGTGTTGCTTCATTTTCAAACTACTTCGCGAAAAATCTTGCGCAAACAGCACTGAATACCAAATTATACTCTTATCGCATCTACCTTTCACATCGAACTTACTTTCGCATCGCAGTAGAGAGTAAGTGAGAGAAGTTTTTGTTATACGAGAAACCCTAAAAATAGCTTGTATCACAGCTGTCTATATGTCGACATTGCATGAAGATCTTGTTTCATAAACTTGAAATTCACTTATGTGGGTAAATGTATTTATGTAGATGAAGTTGGCAAAATAATTGTTTGCAAATTAATTAGTTTCAGCTGTAAAATACTGAGGAAACAAACGTTAACGTTCAATTTCGAAGATCAGGAGCCAAATCACTGCATACGATATCGAGCAATATTATCGACATTCTTCATTTTGACATCATGGCATACGATGTCGAATGAATTGTTTTGCAATAATATAAAAAAGTTAAACAATTTACTTTTTGCATTCGTACTTTTAGCAAACATATGGTCTGAAATCTATTAAATTTTGTTTAAACTACGATCCGATATGCATCGTTTGCCTTAATCTAGATGTATCGTAATGTTATTCGATACGATAGTTAATTCGATATCGTATGCGGTGATTAGACCCCAGGCGAAAAAAAGTTTCTTTTTGAATAACTACCAGCACTTTTATTAAATAATTATAAAATTTTAAGTATTCTTTTCTTGTTTATTGATTTGTAAATTAACAACTAACATTTGTTTTTCGAAAAGATAATAAAATATAATAGTTATAATAATACAATAATAATTCAAGCATACCTTTTTACAGAAATACAATAAAGTTTTGTTAAATAATTCTTAATAAAAATGTGAAGGTTGTTTACATTTATGATTATAAAAATAAAAAATAATAATAATAATAATAACACACACGAATATTAGTATTAAATGAAGTAAAAATTTTTTTTTGCAATATAAATAAATGATGATATTACTAAATATGTGTTAAAAAAAAAGAGAAAAAGTTTTAAGGGTTATTATATCCAGCGTTGCCAGAATGCAGATTTTATCTTAGTTTTGACGATTTTGTAAGCAAAATCAGATATTTCTCTTAAAATTAAGACTTTTGAGATTTATGCTTTAAACCAGTGATGCCCAAAAGTTCTATATGGAAGAGTAAACACCAATACATTTAAGGAAAAACTACTTCCTATGTGAAGGCCATTGTGGGCATAAGGTTGCAAATTTATTTCCAATTAGTTTTTGTTGTAAAAAGCAAAACATTTACAAAAACAAAATTCACACTGATAATCGCTGTCGTCAAAGCATGCGAAAGTGCTGTTGCTTTGCTTTTGTGTGTGTGCGGTGAAGAACGAAAAAAAAATATGAAAGACGAAGTTGTTTGTGCATTTTTCATTGCCAGTGCTGACCGCAATATTTGTGTATTAAAGAGCACAGCCCTATAGCTAAGCGGATTTACAAAAACAATTGAGTATCAAGCGCATAGGCCTGCGCATATTTGCTTTAAACACTTAGGCGACAGTAGACTCGACAACTTCACGATTATAAATGGAGTTAACTTCAAATGGTGCCGTCTAATCAGCTACATAATTAGACACTAAGTGCATATTAACAGTACAAATTTCAGAGGGGCCTCATATATATTTTACATGAATAAAATTTAAATTACTGACTGAAATGTAATAATCCGGCATGTTCTAGAAAAGTAGTAGAATGAAGATAAAAAATGATTTGAAAAGTTAGCTTTTCATTTTTGTTGTTCTGAAAAAGTAGTAGTTTGGGTATTTCATTCTTTCGTTCGAACTGAACTTCGAAAACAAAACTTGGTTAAATGTGCAAATAACTAGTACTGACACGAACCACGTTTTCAGTTTTATTTGTCTTTTTATAATAACTAGTACATATTTTCAATTTTATTTTCTATTTTGCTATATGCCTTTGGTCCAAAAAACGACGTGCAAAACTTTTAATCTAATGCTTGTTAAGCTATGTACACACGGTTGTCAGATGTTACAATATTGTAAGATCTGGCAACATGCTGACAATGAAAAATTGTCCCGCAGAAGTAAATTGTGTGTTCAGATGACCGTAAGAAAATCTTACATTTTCATTCTCAGACTATGGTCTGACAAATAATTCATCTGACAACAAAAATTGTCAGTTCTCACGGTTGTCAGATTGTTAGATGAACAAAATTGCCAGACATGTTGTAAGGCATTGCCACTTATGTATATCAACAACCATCTGTTTGGCAGTGTTGCCCCTCAAACTTTTTTCTGTTAATGATGCCATTGTCAGGTGCATTAATTTTATACATCTGACAATTAAAACTGAGCTTACAATACCAGCCAATTATCTGGCAATGCCGACGAAGAGTGTTCTCACGATTGTCAGATGCCTGACAACATTGTCGTCTTACAATTGATAGACAATGGTTTTTCTGACAACGTTGTAAGTTAAAAATTGGCAGTTCACACGATTGTAATACATTTCCGGACAATTTTACTGGCAATATTGTAAGATCTGACAACCGTGTGTACGTAGCTTTATCTTATAAATGCAAAATTTAGTTAGGTTTATCAAATTCTCAGCTGTAATAAGAGTTGATATCCCTAATCGACATTAGCTAATAAAATAACAATGATTAGTTTTTTATATAATATTTTTCTTATTTTGCCTATAAATATATGTACAATTGTATCTCAAATAAATATTTCGTCCTCTAACCGTCTTATTTCAATAGGATTGTAATTATACTGTTTTTTTGTTTAAAGTTTTCTTTTTCACAATGAAACTAAGTAGTGTTTTCAAACTAAACTAAACTGGATTGAAAGATTTTCATTCAACTATTAAATTCAATGAAATTATAAACAATTTTAAAAATATCTAACGTTCTCTTTGCAATAACACTACAAATATAAATTTTGAGACCTGATCAAAAGACTCGAACACACACAACACAATCGAATTGAAAAACTTGCTAGTCAACTTGAAAAAATCAAAATATTTTAATTTTTCTTCATCCAACTCGACAACTGCCAAACTGATGAACTGACAAAGCCATACACGCTTTGATTTGGACAACAATCGACTCAGTTGCCAACTGAGTTGAGACGTGTATGGGGTGCTTTTTTTTTTAAACTTGGACCAGTACTCAGGGAATGACCCCTACAAATGCAGTGCATTGTACCAGAACTAGGAAAATAGGTTGTGAGGAGGGGGAAAGAGGGAGTAGTGTTTGTGAACATTTGACTTGAACCTTCCAACGTTATAATAGACAGGAAACACGTCTGCAGGCAACATGTTCCACAGACGAAGCGTACGGCCAAAAAACGAATTCTCTCTGTAATGCGTAGTACGATTCCTCGGACAATCAACCACAAATGGATGAGCTCTGGACGATGAGCGCGTACTACGTAAAAATGTGCGCGTTTCGGGAACAAGATCCCTGATCTCGTCAAAGCAAAATCCATTGTAGTAACGATAGAACAGAGTAATGCACCCCACACTGCATCGATGCTCCAGTGAGTCAATAGAGTTGGATACCCTACTGTCACCGATGAGCTTCTTCGCCCTCTCCTGCACACGGTCGAGTAACCCCAAAATAGACTTTGAGGCACCGGCCCAAACATGAGAGTTGTATTCCATTTTCGGTCGGATGTAGGTGGTATAAATAGTAAGGAGATCGGATGGCGAGAAGTACATCTTACACCGTTTCAAAAAACCTAGGCATTACGAAATAATTCTTCAATTTGTTAATTTTAAGATAGTACTCAACCTAATTCAATAATTTTTTCAAAACATTTCGCTTTCATAAGCCATACGGCAGCTAAAAATTTGTGTTTGCAAAAACAGCAACTTTAGTTGCCATATGTTATTGCCAGTTGTCACCTTTAATCATTTTTTAGCAACTGGCAACACCACTAAATTTCGGTTGCTACCGCAAATTGAGCTATAAGATTTTCTTTTTGGCAAATTAAGATTTTTCGACAGAAATTTCTGGCATCACTGATTTACACCCATAAAAAGATAAAATGTGTTTGAAATGAATTTTAATAAAATTTTGTATTTAAATTGAAACTCAGTTCGAATGCATTTTAATTAGTGTTTAAAATATATAAAATATGTTTAGGACTTTTAGTATTTAATACAAATTAACTACAACGAAATATTATTAAAATTTTGATAAATTATTTAAGTAATATTTTTTTTTTTTACAAAAGTTCGTTCATAAATCAATGAAAAATAAACATTTGATTTAAGTTATGTTATTTAACAATTTAAAATTAATGATATGATACAACATGCTTCTTAATTGATTGTTTTGATTTTAAGGTTTTTAAATGTATATGTAATAAGTTATCGTTCAAATTGTTTTTCTTTTTATTCAACAACAATTTTTTTTTTTTATAATTTTAAAAGCATATTTTGCATAAATATTTCATTTAAATTCAACATTCCATATAGATTTATATTTAAACTTTTTAAAAAGAAAAATAAAAAAACATTTGCTTTAATTTGCAGTTAAATTTTATTTTAAATTCTTTTTTAATATTATTACAAAAATTTCATTTCTAAAAAACACTGATAAAAAAACAACAAGAATTTTTATTTGACTTAAAAAAGCAGTTGTTGCAATATTATTGTTTTAGGTTTTGTTCTCAAGAGAAAAGACACCAATCGGAAGTAGTAGGAGTGAAAGTAGCAAAGCAAACCACAGGTAACACCGCTTTCACACACGGAAAGTTTACATTGCAAAGTCTTGAGTTTGGTGGCGACAAGGCGAAAGAGAAAAGCTCTCTTGTACTGTTTAGTTTCCCTTGCCATTTGCAAACTCAAGACTTTACAAAGTAAACTTGCCGTGTGTGAAAGCAGTGTAGTTTTTTTAGTTTTTAAAAAACCATTAATGTGTTAAAATTTTTTTTTTTTGAAAGTTCATAAAAAATTTTAACATTTAATTATAAATACTAAAAAATGTCTATAGCTCGTATAAATATTTAAAAAAAATTTAAAGTTATTTTTTTTATTATCATTTTTAATAAACATTACATAAGATACTTTATTAACTTTGTTAACAAATATGTATGTATGTTTGTATAAGTTTTATAAGTAGGGAAGTTAATTTTTTTGCGTTTTTGTTCGGTTTTTCTTGTATAATCTGAAGCCTTAATCAATAATTTAATTTTTTTGTTTTACTTTTATTTTAACAATAACAACAATTTTTGTAAATATTTAAATGTAAATTTGTTTTAAATTAAACACAACTAAACTTAATGCCATCATCACTTGAGTAACAGTTTTGACAGTGTAATTTATGATTGCGCACGCGCACATCGGTACCATTTAAGCCATCGCCCAGCTGGACATGACAGACGCAGCATTTGAAGCAGTTGATGTGATAGAATAATAACAAAGATTCAATAATCATGGCAGCTCCACGCCCTAAATGATTAAATGTTGTAAGCAAAATTTTAGCAAAAATATTAAATTAAAACTTTAAAAATATAATTAAAAATGTTGGTTGTTTGAACGTGAGTTTTTAGTTTAAATTTCCTTGTTTAAAAAAGATATTGCTTTTAATAAAATTTCCAATCATAAGCAAAAAAAAAATATATACAGCGTGTTCCAGAACTAAATGTCAAGCCGAAACAGGGCGACAACATGGATTGTAACCATCAGAAAAGCACTATAAAGTGAAGAAAAGCACTATAAAGTGCTTTTCTGATGGTCACATCAAAAAAGCATGGCATGCGGTAGCGGGTAGCAACAATGTGACCCATGTAGAAAAATTTTATCGTTTTAAATTTAATTTTATTTGCCAGTGCCGTTGAAAGCGGCCGAGCGGCAATGTTGAATTCAGTTTAACTTTTTGTTTTACCGCTTCAATTTGTCAAACCATAAAGTAAACAATAAAAAAAAAATGGAGAAAATAAAAAAAAGAAATTAATTTTCTTTATTTTCAGTGTTAAAGATATAAACAATATAAATTTATTTATTTATTTATTCTTGCGTTAAGAAAATCAAAATGTGTTTTCGCTTGATTTTCAATACCCAAATTTTTACTTCAAATCAGCACAAGCGGCAAATAGAAAAGTTGCTTTCCGCTCGTTGCCGCATGCCGCTCGCATTGGCCTTTCAGTTCTTATTCGCACAAGCAGCTGTTACATTTAACCTGATGGTTACATTTAATCTTGTCGCCCTGTTTTGGCTTGGCGTAGTATTCTAGGCCACCCTGTAAATAAAAAACATGTCTTTTTGTATGCTGTTAAACTGAAGGTCCATACCACACGTTATACTCACTAACGCGTTCTAAGCGTCCGTGAGAAAAGTAGTATCAGACAAAGTAGTATGAGACAAGTTACTCATCACAAAGCATAGAACGCATAGATGCGCACGACGCAAAAAGCAAGTTTAGTTTCTACTTTTGCAGGCGTCATAAGCGTTATAAAAACTATCATTTGTTTTTGATAGCCCCAGATCACATTTCATTTTATTTTTTCAGAGTTATCGCCAAGAATATAGATATTTTATGTTTTTGTGTTAAAAAAAAATGTTTTTATTTAAAAAATAATTCAAACGCAACAAAAAACATGAAAAGCGTTGCATGTAACTTGAATTTAGAAAAGTGTAAAGAGCGTAGAAAGTTTGAAACGCGTAAAAAACGACAACGGATTAAAAGCGTGGTATGGACTTACAGCTTTAAAAATTTCAGAAATACTGCAAACTTGAGAAAAAGCAAACGATAATTTAGTTTACATAGATGTTTTACAACCTGTTAAGTAAAACCAAAATCAGTTGTGTTTAAAGAAATTTGTGTTGTCTCTCCCGATACAACCGGGTTTGTGAATTCAGCCAATCCACCTTATTGCGGTTGTGGCATTTAAAAAATACCTACGACTGGTTTCTAGTGGATTAGTGAATAAGGAAACTTATTATCAAACAAATGAGTTTTATTCACTATATTAGCTTCTAACATTGATACCAATCAAAAAGTTATAAACAGCTTGTTTTCTATGTTTCCCAGCTGTCTATATGTCGACATTTCATAGGAGCTACCCTAATCATCAGTAGGCTTTGGAAAGATATTCTCAAACATCTCTCCCCTGTGTAACTAGCTTGACGTGGTGTAGGGGCTTAAGTGTATGCTGGACTTCTATTCTCTTTCGAAGGCTGAATCATGAGAGTTCTGTTTCAGGCACTCATGATTGAGCCCGAGGAGAGGATGGAGTTTTAAAGCCGGCCTACATACTAAAGGTTATCCAAACAGGTGTTACGCGATCCATGCTCATCTGTTTTCTTTGCAGTCGGGGGTTAAGAGACTGTATTTAAAGGGAGCTTTGCTGATACCTGGGCATACAGCAAATGGCCCCTTCACGTTACATGGGGGCTATGACGTGGAAGTATTCCCTTTCCTTCATACTCGTGGGAACAAAAATGAAACGTTTAAAAATATCTAGACAACCAAAACAACAAGACAAAACGTTGACGACCATGGACGCGGACATGGACAAACAAAACGAGAAGTGTGGGGTCATTGGGCCAAGGACTGGGACTCTAGCTGCAGTAGCTAGCTTGGGGAAACTCAAGGCTACCAAATGCCAAACGGCTTCCTCGAAAGAGGAACGCCACCTTGGCACTGTCCTTTCAACTAAGTACCTGACGCCTGTGCCTTTACGGCATTTGACCTTGCTTCGAGACCTGTCAGTGCCCCTGGCACGGCAGCTATCCAAGTGCCGCCTGAGGATAAGATGACCGCAAATAAATTCTCGGGTCACCGAGTTCCACCACTCCCCACTGACAAGGGAGTTGCGAACCAGTTTTCGAACTCCCAAACTGGCGGGTATCTGGTTAATGTTGACAGAGGAACCGCGAACCAGTTTTCGGGTGCCCAGATCACAAACCAGATCTCTCATGGAATCAACAGCAAGGAAACTCCGAACTCGTTATCGGGTACCTAAACTGTACCTTCAGCGAAAAATCCCAAAACCACATAAACCCTGCGAGACGGGTCTACTTGAAGCGACGTGCCGCGAATAAAATTTTCGGTGAACTGGTGGAAAAGCAGAAGATGTCTTAACGGCTGTAGAAAAGTCCCACTTATCGTCGGCAAAAGCCGTTGTGGCTGAGCTGCAAAGTTCGCCTCCCCTCAAACCCATAGGTGCGCCTAAGAAGCAACGTTCTGAGGAGGAGGCTGTGCTGCAGGGTCAACAACCCGCAAGTAAGCGTATAAGTGCCAGTACTATATTTGTGTCTTCCTACCTTTTAAGCTACAAAAATGAGTGACTTACAGAATGGCAACAATTCACATTTGTGATTTCAAAACGATGAATGATTTTAAATCACTTTACTTTTAAAACTCGTTATAAGTTAAGTTTTAAACTAATTGTCTACGGACTATGAATATCGAGTGTATAAAGAAATAATACAGAAATATCTCATTCTTTCATTTAACGAATCATTTAGTTGAAGTAATTCATGAATGACACACGCCTATTTTGAAGACAAGAATTTAAGACCTTTAGCAGCAGTTTTTAAGACTTTTGGCAATGGCTTGTAAGATTTGATTTTTATTTTACGTTCAGAGCGGGTATGTAAGAAAGGAAAGAGAATGATAAGAGAAATATGGAAATAATATAAAATTATTTCATTCTTTTACTTGAATGAATCATTCAGTTGAAGCAATTCATTCATACATGACACAGGCCTATTTTGAAGAGTAGGTTTTAAGACTTTTAGGAGCAGTTTTCAAGGCTTTTAACAGTGGCTTGTAAGATTTGGTATTTATTTTATACTCAGGGTGGGTACGCAGGTTTTTCTAGTGTAAAAAAAGGAGAAACCAAAATAAAGAAATAAAAGTGTATATTCATCAAAATAAATTCGTTTTTATGTTAAGCTTTAAGCAGTGAAACCTTTTGCTATTTTTTAGTAATATATTTGTATATTTATTTGCTTAAAAAGCTGGGGTGGGCTTTTAGTTATATGTAATTTTTTTAGGTGGTGGTTCGGAGAATATTTTTGGAGCAAATTTCTCAGTAATTGACATGGAAAAATATTAAAGAAAAATCATTAAATTAAGTATTAACAAAAAAATATTTCATTAATTTATTTTAAGAAAGAAATCAAAAAGAAATATTCGAAAACAATAATCCAAATAAATGTAAGAAAATATTTATTGCTTCTCTTGCTGCAGAAGAATGTTTTTATTTTGTCAGTTTTAAAAACACTACACCCAAACAATATATTTTAGTTCACGATGAGTATGACGACATTTATCGGTTGTGCAACCCAAATCTTTTCAATTAAGGCAATTATCCAAAATATCGCGTATAAGAACAGGCATGTAAAGAGATAGAGAGGGATTTTGTGTTAAACGTTTTTACACATGTTGCTAGCGAGATACAAAAAATAAAGTTTAAATGGAAATATATCTACATGTATGTATGTAGTTGATAACATAATGGGAGAAAAGAAATTTTCCATATTTGATTATAATATACAAATGTATAATAAAAGTATAAAATTTTGTTAACATATTCGTATTTGCGCGATTTCAAATGAATTTCAATTGAAAAATCTAAACGATTGATGCCACCAAAACTAATGACACGATTTTCAATTGTTATTCGAAATAAACATTTTCAACACTCACAACCAACATGGATGCAAAGTTTACCTAGTTCGTCGCCGCAATGAGAACATTTCTTTTTGCCACTAACACTCAGCACCTTGTCCTGCTGCTGTTGTTGGGCTGTACTTAAATTTGACTGGCCTTGAGCTGTGGCTGGAGAAGTTGAATTGGTGGCCACTGATGTGCCACCATTCGTTGTCGATAGTAGATTATTATGACGGTGCAGGGCAGCGCTGGAGGAAACTGTTTGCTGTTGATTGAGTTTATTGTATTGCTGCTGATATGACTGGTGATACGTGGAAGCGGCATGCAAGGGACTTTTGTCCAAATTATTTCTAAAAACAAAAAACAATTGTTTCAATAATTTGCCATAGATTTAATAAATAAGTAAATAAATACGGACAGCAGTAACAAAAGATGTGCGCACAGAATGGAAGATAAAACACTACTCTTATGATTTAATCTTACTGAATGTAAAACAAACACTACTCGTATGTATATATAAAATTTTGAAAGTGAATAGAAGCGTTTGTTACCTAAATAAATAACTTCCGTAACTCACCTTTTTCGCTCTCCAATACCTTTGCTTTGCACTCTCTCAGTCAGAGTTTGAATAATAGAGTCAGGCAAAGGTTTACCATTCGTCGTTGTTGACAGCAATGCTGAGCCATTTGTTAACTTATTGCTGGTTGGATGTGCAGGCGTAGTATTCGAAGACGAAACTATTCTTCTTTGTGTTTGCTGCTGATGTTGTTCATTGAGACGTCGTTGTTCCGCTTCCTGGATTAACCAATGATTATTTTGGTTATAGGCCTGATAAGTATCGGGCATAGATTTGCGTTTTTGTTGGTATGCCGACAGCCAAGCTGGATCATTGGCCAAATTACTGTCATATGACTTGCGTTGCTGGACTTGTACCCAACCGTCAGTGTATTTGGGTTTTGGTGTAGCACTTAAAGCATGTAAGGTATTGCGTGACATATTGCCTGGATACAGGGATGTTTGGTTGATGTTACCATTAAGAGGTTGGGATGCATTGGCATTGGGGATGGTGGAGCTTAAATTTTGCACGGATTGGTGGTGGTAATTCGAGTAAATGTGAGGTCCTGCCCTGGGAGCAGCTGTGGGAGGTGCAGCAATTTTTACTAAAGAACCCCCATATGCTTGGGAGTTTAAGGAGTGTCTCTGTCTGGCGCTGAAATCGTTATGCTCGCCATTAAGAAGTAGACCATTGGTGGCATTTGTGTTGATATGCATGGCACGCATCGGTTTGGAAGGTGGTGCAGGTGGTTGTGACATCATACGTTTAGAAAATTCATTTATATCGGACATTGACTTGCGGTAATCGTTTTCCATGTGAAAGTATTGTTGTTGCAAATTTGGAATATTAGCATAAATTTGTTGAGGTTGCTGCTGTTGCTGCTGTTGTTGCGGTTGAGCCAGTTGTGGTTGGCTCATAATGTGTTGCGGCAGTGGAGCTTGGCTCATTTGTGGATGATACATTTCCAGTTTATTCGATGCTTCACCACCCAAATTTACCACACTCATGGCAGTCATGCCATTAAGATCCTGCAAGGATCTTCTATTGGCCGACATTAACATTTTAGCGCCATGTTGCAATTCTCTGCGTGCCATATTCTCTCTTAACATTAAATTTTCTCTTTGCCTTTTCAATTCTTCCTGTTCCAGCTGCAATAATTCTCTTTCGACTCTTAAAACTTCCTCTTGTTCTCTTATTTTTTCTTCTATGGACATCATTTTAGCATTAGCGGTGGCTGTGGCCTCGGTTAGAGATTGCGTAGCTGCAGCTGCCACGGTTGCCGATTCAGTCCATGATTCGGCTGAATTACCTTTGACAGTTTGTAAGAGTGGTGTTGGCACTACAGTCAGTAGACCATCGTTTTGGTATATCATATCATTTGGTGTTGGATCCAAGCTGGTCTGCGTTTGCAACGTCAGCGGAGATGTGTTGTCGTCATGTGTTTCATTCTCTTCTGAAGAGTTGGTATAGTGTTCGCTACTCTGCCGAGAATGATTTTCAGATACGCCTGAATCACGACTTTCGCCTTTAAATAAAAAAATGTGATTAAAATAAGAACATAAATTCAGAGATCTAGAATTGACGCTGTACAAATAAGCAATTTTAAAAAGAGCTGTGAGAGAAAATTACCCAATACTAAACAGTAAAGAACTTCGAACTTTATAGAAATAGAATAAGAAAATTAGTGAAAAATTCAGACCTCGAATTTTAATATTCTACAGATTAAACATCTACTCGTACATGCCTGAATAAAAAACACTCAAGTAAATGGAAGGAAATTTGAGAAATATATTGTTTGACAGTTTTACAAAGAATATTTTTCATTCTTTAATTGCAAGTTTTTTGTGGCACTTATTGTCGCGGTCCCCAACACAACGTTACCTGACTGGACCCAAGTGGGCTGGCTTTACAATAGCTGGCAGCCTGTCAAACCTAACCTATTGTCGCGGCCATTTGCTAAAATAAGTGGTAAACGACAATCTTCAAAATGCACAAAAAGACGTCGGCTTTCTTATTGTCGATACTTATATTCAAGTGGAAAAATACGTATTTAATAACGTTGATTTTAAGTTCCCATTAAATTGGCTTCTCACAGTTGTTTAAAGTGTCACTTTACATACTTATATTCTTCTTTCACTGCTTGCAAGTACTGACTCACCCTTAACCTTTTAAGCATACACAAATGTATGTAAGTATGTATTGATAATATGAATACACTAAACGGATTAAGTGCAAACGAAGAAGAAATGTATGAAACAATAAAATAAACTAAATCACTCACCTGTATCCGAACTATCACATAAGCCCGCTTTCAAATACAATTGTTTCTCCAGACGTCTCTCTTCCTGCAGCAGTTGTGCCATGTCGGGTGGTGGGGCCACTGTTAGTTCCAAATACGTTTCATCATCATCCAAAGACGAACCCTCAATACCCAAAAAACTAGAACGTTTGTTGCGCAATTCTTTCTTGATGCGTTTCGTTGAGTTCATACGCTTGATGGGTGGTGAAGGATGATCTGGGGATAAATGATGCGAATGTTGATGTGAATGCTGCTGATTGTGATGATTAACATGATGACGTGTTAGGGTTTCGTAAGTATTATCCGATGACCAGGTGTCAGTATGACTGCTGCTGTCAACACTATCAAAAAGTTGCGGACTATCAATGGGGGGTGGTGGTGGTTTTTCTTTGGGTGGCTGCAAATTGCCAATTAGTTCTTGTGTTATTTCGCCGGTCAAATTGCTGTTGAAGAAGATTTCTATGTTTTCGTAAACGGGTATCGGTTTCAAGTGTTTGGGCGCATCATAATACGGTTCGCTCGATTTGGGTACTTGATAATAAGGTTCAAGGCTCACGTCAGTAGTGGAAGCTATTGTTGTTTCGTCTAGAGCTAGGGAATCGTTGTCATTTGGTGCTGCTGTCAGTTGGCCGCTGCTGCTGGTGCTGGTGCTGAGTTTAATGTTGGGCTGTTCAAGATGATGATTGAAGTGGTTTTCTTTAAATGATGTGTTAGTTTTGTTGATTGGGTTATCATTATGTATTATTGTCGTGGTTGTTGCTGTTGTTGCTGATGATGTTGTTGTTGCTGTTATTGATGTGTTAGCTAAAGCATTCGTTGTTAAATCAACTACATTGTTACAATGATTAATCATATTATTGTTATTCATAATATTATTGTTATTATTACTACTGATGATGCTGATGTTGCTGTTGTTGTTGTTGTTTTTATTGTTATTAATTTGACCATTAAAAGTGTTAATTTGACTATTTTTGAATTGATTAGATGCTGATAATTTGATTTGCGTTGTTTGATTAAGATTATTTGTTTGATTATTTTGTAAATTTAAATTTTGTTTAGAGTCATTAATATTTTTTGTTGTTGTGTTTGTTGTTGTTGTTGTGAAATTATCAATTTTCTCTTTACTCATCATACTTGGAATGATTTGTTGTTGTTGCTGGTGTTGCTGCTGCTGCTGTTCATATGATGATGTTGTATTTGTGTCTGCTGTTGTTGTTGTTGTTGTTGTTTTCGTTAGAGCAACATCTACTTGTTTCATAGATGTTGTTGAGTTAATATTCTCATAAATGGGTTCTTTCGATATCTCCTCTTCACTTTTTTCTTGCATCTTTAAACATGATGAAAATTTGTCTTCCAATTTTAAATTTTCACATTTTTCTTCGTCAGTTTTATTGATTCGTAAACCACTTTTTTGAGGCAGAATTTGTTGTTCTGGTTGGTTTTTTAAGTCATTTTGTTTAACTTGCACTTCCTCAAAATTTTGTTTCGTATTATTTTCGTTGTTTTTATCATTGTTGCTGCTGTTTGTTTTAGAAAATATAGTATCGCTATTATTGAATGGGGCAGTTATTGGAAACAAATTCTCTGGCTGTTGCGGCGGCTGCTGATGTTGTTGTGGCTGTTGCTGTTGTAACTCCGGTATTGTCTCTTTGTCAATTGCTGCCAGCGCCAATTCCAGAGCTTCGTTGATCTTTTGATGTTTTAAACAAATTTTTATTTAAAGCAAAGCAATATTTTTTTGTTTAAAAAACAATAAAGAGCAGCCGTTTTATGCAGCACATTTAAAAATCAAATAAACAAAAAGAAAATATAAAAGCAAAAAAAAAAAAATTAATTAAACATTTCCTTAAACTTGTTAGTCCAATAGAGTTAAAAGCTTTAGTAAAATATTTACAAAATAATGCAACAAAGAATCCAGTAACAATTTTAATTAAAAAGACAGCATATGAACAAAAATACAACACACACACACATACACAAACAAACAATGAAAAATAGTGTAATAAAGACTTATGCAGAGATAAAAATCAAGCAAAAGTAAACAAATTTTTAAATGATAGTAATTAATCAAACGGTTTCAATATTGCACATCAAAAACGAAATCAGAAATGTTGACAAAACAAACATTTATTTAAAACTGGACAAATTTACAAGACAGCAGAAGGAAGTCATGCAATATTGTCAACCAGAAACCATTTAGACATGGATTTTTTTAATTAAACAGAAATCCAAGTTTATTTGCAAAAAAAATAAATAAAACTCAAAGAAAACTTATCAAGAGAATAATTAAATATTTTAATAAGCGCGATTAATGTGCTGTTTACACAACACAGGCGAGCGGGCGAGTTATCTAAAAAATTAATGCGTTGTAAAATGTTTTTTTTTAGGTTTTTTTCTGATTTTTCTCATGATGGTTACAATCAATCTTGTTACCCTGTTTTGGCTAGACCAGATGTGCCCAGGCCTATGCGCTTGATGTTCAATTGTTTTTGTAAAAGCGCTTATCCATAGGGCTGTGCTCTTTAATACATACATACTGCACTCAGCACTAGCAATGCAAAATTAACACAAACAACTTGGTCTTATAATATAAGACTTATATATATATATTTTTGTGTTGTGCACACACACAAGAGCAAAGCATGCTTTGCTGGTATACATTGACGGCAGCGATTATCAGTGTAAATTTTGTTTTTGTAAATTGTTTTGCTTTTTACAACAAAAAATATTAAATAATTGGAAATAAATTTGCAACTGTATATACATTTGGGTGGAGCAACGTAACCTTATGCCCACAAAGGCCTTCACATAAGAAGTTGCCGCGTGGTTAACAACGAAATACCTCCAAAAAAAACTGTATTGAGAGTGAGACGCAAAACTCTCGAAGGCCAAACAACAACGACAAGCCTGACCGTACTTAAGAAATAATTACGATAACGCGAGAGCTGCTCTCCAGCCCAGAGCTGCTTTACGTTTGTAAATAAAAGTTGTTTTTTGGTGTTTGCTCATCCATATAGAGCCCTTGGACACCTCTGGGCTAGATCTTCAGTTCTGTACATATTTAATAATACCATAAAAGGCTGGGCAAAACTCAACAGAATGGATGCATGGCAATTATTGGAGGAAATACTTTTTTTGGATATCCTTTGTATGAAAAATTGGATGAGAGTTTGTACCGCTCTTAAGCCTTAGACATTTCACGATTTGAAGAAGCTGGATGGTGAACTAGTGATAAAATCGTCATAAATATAGGGCATTTCAATTGACATTTCTCAATTTCAGACTAACTCAACCAAGGAAAGCTACATAATCGAGCAACGCGTTAAAATTATTCAGGCTTATTATGGCAATAGGCGTTCAAATCAAAATATATATCATGCACTTCCTGATTTTTTCGGTCAATTTAATCGTTCAAATGTGCGTACAATCGGAAAAATAGTGCAAAAATTTGAGCAAACCGGGTCTGTAGGAGATGTGAAAACACCAGTGTATGCTCATATAGCTCGTTTTACAGAAAATATTGCTGGTGTTCGCTATAGTATGGCTGAAGAGCAGTCTACCTCAACTCGTCTTCGTGCCCAACAATTGCACTTGCTCACGCTCGTCGTTGATGAACATTATGCATACTGCATTTACAATCTTACGAGGTGCAATTGATTCATGAACTAAAGCCTCTTGGCCATTCCAAGCACCGTCAATGGTCAGAATAGTGGCAAAAAATGGCAACAGTGGATAATAAATTTTCGAAGAAAATCATCTTCAGTGATGAGACACATTTTCACCTCAGTGGATTCGTCAATAAGCAAAATTGTCGCATCTGGGCGAATGATAATCCAAGAGTGATTGTCGAATTTGGCCGGGTTATCTCACGTGGCGGCGATGTCAATAGACCGCCAAATTCATGTGATTGACACCGTTGGACTTCTTTCTTTGGGATTATTTGTAAGAAAGGTGTACGTCGATAAGCCAGCAACAATTCCTACAGCTAAAGGATGAGATAAATCATCACATTCACGGCATAGAACCACAATTATGCATCAGAGTCATCGAAAATTTGGACATAGGATGGAGGTGTGCTGTCGAAGTCTCATCGGCCATTTGGTCGATAATTTGTTCCATACATTATTGAACTATACCTATATAATTTCTTTTATTCAATTCAACCTCAGGCCTTAAAATTTAACCATCCTTTAGAAGACAGAAGATTAATTTTATAATTTTTTAGTTATCTCTTTTATCTATAAATAACTTTAAGAAGCCATATTATATTGCCAGCTTATTTTCCTGTCCTATTTTTCGTTTGTGAAGAAGTCATTTGATTCTAGCACGAAGGTCAGAGAAGGCTGTGACCCGTATGTAATTAAATCGACTAAAGATTAAAATATGTTAATTTGGCAAGTTTGTTACAAATAACACCGAACCGTTATTTTTTTTACAGAATATTCTTAAAAAAAGGACATCGATGACCGCACTTGGGCACATAGAATATGCAAATTGAATATTGGACGCTTAAGAAACCCTTTTTTATGATACCCATATCGTATATGTATGTTGGAAAGAAAACAGATTCTCAAATTAACAAAACATGCAAAAATAGACCCTATATCAAAACGGTCCAGCTCACAAGAGGTCCAAGTTAGAGCCAAAATATTTTAAATTTCATTATAGAAAATGCCCATGATCATTTTGAGAGGGGTACACCTTGCGCGAATTTCGCTTCCATACAACTTGAGTTGCTCTAATGTACAATATATTTAATTATTTCTTTTTGAATAAGGCCCAATCTTTTTGTTTTCATTCATGTCATGTCAGACATTATTAAGGTTGGCTGTTGGTTGTTAGCAAGTGTTTTGCATATTTTTGTATGGTTTGCAGGTTTTACAACCTGCCGCCCCACTTTCAATTGCTAGTCAATCAAACTGCGTTACAACAAATTTGAAATTTTTTCGCCAACATCATTGTTTGTCGAAAACAAATTCTTATCACAGGTTTTTTCTAATAGAAATTGAACAAAAAAAAAAAAATCAGAGACAATTTGTCTTGATTGCGTATTGTAACATTTTGTTTTGATTTTTTTTTTATCTCTTGTTGAAACACAAGTATCGATTTGAATAGAACAGAGTAATTATGTATTGTACATATTTGAATTTGCAGTTTTTAAACATTCCTTATTGATAGGGCTTCTTTTTTTTTTGCCTAATTAAAACATTTTTACAGATTTTTTATCGATTTAATCAATCGTTATATTTGTCGTTGATAAATACTTGTTTGTATGTATGTGAGCAAGTGCAAGCAAGACCAGTCTGCAATTTAAAATGGAAAGTTCGATAGCTGGAAAAAGAATTCAGGTAACACTGGGCGAGTTTAGCGAAGAGAGGATGAACTAATACCAAAATTTTTGTTCATACAGCTAAAATGATCACATGATTCAAGTGGTTCATGATCTTTGTTTTCTGAATATTTCTTTGGCATGGCTCCACGCATGACTCCACACACGACTTCCCAATTCAACTATATGATGGTTAAATTTTAAGGGCCGATGTTGAATGTGAACCGAACCTAAGCGTCGAGTTTTTTTCTGCATTTCATTTGACATTTCTCAATTTCAGACTAACGCAATTTGAACCATGAGGATATACACAATCGAGCAATGCGTTAAATTAATTCAGGCTTATTATAAAAATCGGCGTTCAAATCAAAATGCATATCGTATACCTCGTGATTTTTTCGTTCAATTGAATCGTGTAAATGTGAGTACAGGAAAAATCATGCAAAAATTTGAGCAAATTGGGTCTGTAAGAGATGTGAGAACACTAGTGCATACTCGTACAGCTCGTTCTGCAGCAAATAAAATATTGCTGCTGTTCGCGATAGTGTGGCACAATTGCACCTCTCACGCTCCTCGTTGATGCGCATTATACATAAGGACTTACATTTACACGCTTACAAGATGACATTGACTCAAAAATTAAAGCCTCTGCCCCATTCCAAGTGTCGACGATGGTGGCAAGAAATGGCAACAGTGAATAATAAATTTTCGAAGGAAATCATCTTAAGTGATGAGATACATTTTCAACGTGGGATTCGTACACTGCGAGAAATGCCACCTCTAATCCTTGTCGTTGATAAACATTATGCATAAACACTTGAATTTACACGCTTACAAGTTGCCTCTGGACCATTGTAAGCGCATTTATTGGGCAGAATGGTAGCAAGGAATAAATTTTCGAAGAAAGTCATCTTCAGTGATGAGGCACATTTTCACCTCAATGCATCCGTCAGTAAACAGAAGTGTCGCATTTAGGCGAATCATAATCTAAGAGTGATTGTCGGAAAGCCAATGCACCCACAAAGAGTGACTGTTTGGTTTATGGGCTAGCGGCCCATTTTCAAAATGATGCCGGTTAGACAGTTACTGTGAATGGTGTTCGCTATCGTGAACTTTTTATGGCCCGAATTGGAAGATATAGATCATCTTCCGAATTGGAAGATATGGATCATAATTTTCCAAAATGATGCCGGTCAGGTAGTTACTGTGCATGATTTTCGCTTTCGTGAACCTTTTATGACCTGAATTGAAAAATATGGATTGGAGCCAACAAAACAATGGCTTTTTTGCGCGACAAATTTGATAGCCGGGTTATCTCACGCGGTGGCGATGTCAATTGGCCGCCAATATTATTTGAATTGACGCCGTTGGACTTCTTTCTTTTCGGTTATTTGAAAAAAAGGTATAGGTCGTTAAGCCAGCAACAATTGAAGAGCTAAAGGATGAGATAATTCGGCACGTTAACGGCATATAACCACAATTCTGCCTCAGTGTTATCAAGGTTGTAGCGGCCATTTGGACGATATTTTGTTCCATACATAATTGAATTGGTGGTGATGTCAATTGGCTGCCAAGATCATGTGATTTGACACCGTTGGACTTCTTTCTTTGGGGTTATTTGAAAGCAAATGTGTACAATTCAAGAGCTAAAGGATGAGATATTTCGGCACATTAACGGCATACGCCTCAGTGCCATCGAAAATTTGGACCATCGGATGGAGGTGTGCTGCCGAAGTAGCGGTGGCCATTTGGCCGATATTTTGTTCCATAGATAATTGAACGATATCAATATTATCATAATAAAAAATATGACAATAATTCCTAAATAATTTGTGTTTTATTCAAAATCAACATTGCCCCTTAAAATTTGGCCACCCTTTGCATTTGCGAGTGAAAACCGCCAATTTTAAGCGATATGCGTTGACCAGTACACCTGTTCAACGACTCCAAATCGTAAAAGCAAACTTTTTGCGTTTGTGTGAATACCTATTTGGTGTTTTTAAGGCGAAAACGCCAATTTTTAGCGATTTCCGTTTTTTCAGAACATATGTAGATGATCTTCCTCTTGGTCAAGGACGAGATTTTCTTTGAGACAGATGTATAATAAATTTCTATTAGCACATGCCCTGACGATCTAAATTGACAATGGATCAAGTGTCACTGTCGTTCTCAAGGCCTCCCGGGAAACAGGTTTTGCCTCGGCGTATTCCTAAGGCGCTCTGTTTTTCGGGTAGAGGGGAAGGGGTCCCTCGTTTGTTGTAGCAAATAAAACTCTAGGAAGCCGCATGGCTTATGTCGTGTTGGCTTCCGAAGCCCTTAACAAGGGTATAAATTGGCAGAACGGGGATCTGTTTGCAATTCAACCTGGGCTGATCATGGTTGAGGTGCCTTGGCTAAAACGTTCTGGCTGTGGTTGAAACCTAAAACGCAGGAAGGGGGTATCCTTGATAATTGATAATTGTGTGGCATTTTTCAGGGACTAACAAACTTGCATTTACAACAGTTACTTGTACTGTGAGGAACCAGTAGTGATGGTTGACGGGTGAGTTGGTTCAAGGGCTGATGCTGCTAGTGGGCTTCAGCCTGCCAACTCATTAAGCCTTGTCTTGCATTGATTGCTTGGAAATTGCATACAGGAGGGATAAGAAGGTCCGAACTCATCAACAAGAAGTTGCTCATATGGCTGCAAACATATGGCAAAAATTGCTGCCTGTGTTAGCCTAGTCAGCCATACGGGGGCGCTAGTGAATGGTGAATAATTCACTCCCGCAAGGCAGGTGCTGATGTAAATCTTTTTCACAACTGTCGTTCTCAAGGCTAACAGAGGTGGCCATTGTTTGCTACATGTTGTTACATATGAACAAACCCGTTGCTGGAAAGCTCGGACCTTATACAACCCTGCTGTATACAACTCTCTAGGCAGGGAAAGTCTAGGCATAAAGTGCAACATGACTTAAATAACTGACTCGTATTTTCTCCACTTCTTATTCCTTATACTACAGCAAGACAGCAGAACCTCGGGGACTGTAATAAGTTGCGTAAAAAATCGGCCATGCACTACAACTATTATGGAATACTAATAACCTGCCCCTTCGAGTAAGATGCGGGCACCTGAGGATCAGCTCGAGGTTGGTCTCTAACCCAGAACCTATCGATGCCATGCTGATCATTCTTTGTGACAATTAAAAAATGCAGTCACATGAAGTCGACGTAAAAAATATGACGATTTATGTGAATATGACTTGTTGCAAACAATAATTGAATATTGTCGACAGTTTCTAATAACACTTAGGTCTCGCCAATATCTAAGACCATCAACGAATAGTCAATTGCTTTTAAAGGCGAGTGTAAAAACAAGAGTTTTTTGATGTGGCCTTGATGAAACGACGCAAAAAAAATATTTCATAATTAGCAGAAATTAAAGGAAAAGGTTGTGACATTTTCACGCTACAAACTTTCTTCATTGTAGTAAAAAGTACTAAAGTACTGGTGTTTAGACGGAGTTATGTGCTTTGGCGGAAAAACTTGAGTAGTGAGTCTTTAACAGTTTTATCATAATAATTCTACAAAATTTGTATAGATGTTATATACATACATATATTTATTTAAAAGCACTTCACAATTTGAGCCCTTCTAAAAAAATAATGGTATTAGTGACCTGATATTCTAATTTATCTTTATTACTATATAATTTTGATTTACAAGTATCATTTTGTTTAGTTTCTAAAACGTAAATTCCAAATTCATATAATGTTTATTAAACATTTTGCAATTTTCTCACCTTTGGTGCAGAATCTGAATCCATTATAATACAAAACGAAAAAAAATATATAATTATAACGATTTGTTATGTAATTTTTTTAACCGTTTCTTATCAACCAGCGCTGACAGACATTTAACAAAGACTGTCAAACACAGAAATTTTACACGCAAAAATGAAACACATAAACAAACTATACCAGTAGTATTTGAAAACAAATGAATGTAAAGATAAAGTAGAAAAAAGTAAACTATTTAACGAACTTTTAGTTAAATATTTTCTTTTTTTTTAATTTATTTTTGTACTTTTTCTGTTTCAGTTGCTTAGAAATGCATTTTGACTTAAAGGCCATAAAATACTTAATGAACTAAATGAATAGCATTAACAGCAGAGAAGAAGAAAAAAGTGCAGAGATAACACAACTGTTTAAAATAATAAAAGAAAAAAAAAAATATATTGAATAAAAAATTAAATAGGAAGGAAAAAGGTTAAAAAATCAGTAGCACGCACATACGAGTACAATATAGGGACAGACATACGAGTATATGCATACATATCTCGGTGCACAGAAGGAATAGCGATCTAAGTCTTTTGTTATTAGTTTTGCAACAGAAAAATTTCACTTACATATTGCGAAGGCATTGGGCGATTAAACTTTAAGGGCCGATGTTGAATATGAACCGCACATAAGCGTCAAGTTTTTATCTGCATTTGATTTTGCTTTTCTTAATTTCAGACTAACTCAATTTGAACCATGGAAAGATATACAATAGAGCAACGCGTTAAAGTTATTCAGGCTTATTATGAAAATGGGCGTTCAAATCAAAATGCATATCGTGTACCTCGTAATTTTTTGGTCAATTTTATCGTCCAAATGTGTGTACAATCGGAAAAGTAGTGCAAAAATTTTATGATGTCAAAACACCATTGTATGCTCATACAGCTCTTTCTGCAGAAAATATTGCTGCTGTTCGCGATAGTGTGGCTGAAAAGCCGTGCACTTCAGCTCGTCGTCGTGCCCAACAATTGTACTGGCTCACGCTCGTCGTTGATGAACATTATGAATATTGCATTTACAATCTTACGAGGTGCAATTGACTCATGAACTAAAGCCTCTTGGCCATTCCAAGCGTCGTCAATGGTGAGAATGGTTACAAGAAATGGCAAAGTGGATGATAAATTTTCGAAGAAAAGCATCTACAGTGATGAGGCACATTTCCCCCTTAGTAGATTCGTCAATAAGTAGAATTGCCGCATTTGGGCGAATGCTAATCCAAGAGTGATTGTCGAAAAACCAATGCGCACACAAAGAGTGAATATTTGGTGCGGTTTATGGGCTGACGGCATCATCGTGCCGTATTTTTTCTAAAATTATTTCGGTCAGTCGTTTACTGTGAATGGTGTACGCTATCGTGAGGTGATAACGAATTTTTTATGGCCTGAATTGAATGATATGGATGTGCACAATATGTGGTTTCTACAGAATGGAGCCACTTACCACACAGCTAACGAAACAATGGCCGTTTTGCGCGACAAATTCAATTGCCCTGTTCTCTTACTTGATGACGTTGTCAATTGGCCGCCAAGATAATGTGCTTTGACACTGTTAGAATTCTTTCTTTGGAATTAAATTTAATTTAATTTCTCCTGACGATGATAACAAATTGTTATCGAAATATCGAGCAATGAAAAATTTTTAATTGTAAATTTTTTATAAAAAGCAAAAAAACAAAGATCTGAACCTGCAAACATTAAATTTATTTAGCAAACGACGATCGAATAATATTGAGATAAAATTTGCTTAATAATTTTTTTCCCCAAAACTAGAAATATAAGTATGTATGTGTTTCAAACAAAGTTTCGTACAAACAAAGTTTCATACAAACTTTAATTCCCTATTTTATCCCCTTGCGGGTAGAATTAATCAAAATCCTTTCTTAGCAGATGCCTACGTCACAACATTTACCAGCATGCCTGATTCGTCCAGTGATTTGGGGTGTGCGCTCATAGATCGCTATGTCAGTCAGTCACCTTGAGTTATATTTAGATACATCCGGTGGCGTTTTTGAGTGCCATTTTCATTATTTTCTATTTATATTTTTTTCCACGCACAGAGTTGATATTTAGCCGACAATGTCGAAAATGAAAAATTCATTGTGTCTTAAAAGCAGTGACATTAACGGAGAGGAAGATATCAAGATATTTCGCACTGTCTGACAGCTTGGCTAAACCCCCCTCGTTGTTGGTACAGCACACGATGGTTTCTTGTAACTATGAGTGAAGAGAACTATTTCCGTAGTCATTTTTGGTCATAAATTGAATCAAAAACGCTTACGATAGATATTTTATTGATTTCGAATATCCTCATTTTTTAATTTAGAAAATCCAAGAAAAATATATTGAAAAATTTAAATTTTCAACATAGAAAACTTAGTTCTTAGAGCTAGTTGAGCTGCTGTTGCTTATGAACGCCGGTACATATATTTTACAACTGAACAACGTTGTGTATCTAGACATTTATTTAAACAGCCTAAAAGCATGCTATGGTTTTTTGTGTGTTCGTTCTACTGTGGAATTGAGTGTTTATGTTTAACACACAAACACTCACACTAAGAAAAAAAAATTGAAAACAAGAAACTATGACACTACACAAGATTGGCAATACTTAAAAATAATCGCCGGTGGATTTAAATATTTAAAAGGCAGAGAGGTCATATGGAAAACAATATGACTGCTAAAATGAGCTAAAGACAGAAAAAGTTAATTTGAATTCAACAAAATTGAGAAAAAAATATTAATGTGATTAAATAAATAAAAAAATATATATATACGAAGCGAAGAGAATAAAATATGCAATAAAATACATAAAACAAAATATATACATGTGTTACATAAAATTAAACAACATAAAATATTTGAGGAATGAAATGTTTGAGTTTTATATACTTTGAAAGCTATAAGGGTATATTTATAAAAAATTAAAATATATTTGATATAAATTTTGCATGGAATATTCGAATTAATAGTGCTTCCACTTTTCCATGTGTTTTTCATGTTTTGCTCAAAACATGTAGAAATTACTATGTTTTCCCATATATTTTTTATAACAGCAAAACACCTCAAACTATGTTTGGATCAAAACACTTCGAAAATGTTTTGTACAACACTGCTTGCACTGAACAATAATAGAGACAACAATGAGCTATCCATTAAAAGTGAGTAACAAGTTCGAAAAAGATTCATTTGTCATCTACACAAAAAAAAAAAAAAAAAAAAAAATCGACCAAGGCAGCTTTAATAGGTAGTGGCAGAATTACAATAAATACAACACCAACAAACATCTACATGTATTTTGTAGGTAGAAGTTACGAATAGATGTCAAAATTAGTTATAAGTTTATTGTATCTGAGAGGCATAAGTTTATTATATCTGAGAAGATAGTTAGTTATTGATGAATAAATAAATACTTATTAAAAAATTTTAACTAAGGGTTATTTCTATCAGCCCTCGTACATAGGTAAGAACACGCTTCCCATTTGCACTCAAACGGCTCGAACATATTTCATACAAACGTAAATTAATCACTATTTTTCGATAAGAGTAAACAACGATTTTATTGCAGCAATTTTGCTCATCATATGAAGTCCGCAACATATAAAGTGTTTTTATTATCACTTGTTTATTGGTCTCAATATATTTCACTGCAACAATTTTATAGCTTGTAATTCTTGAGACTATGTTGCTACAGACTTTGCTTTTAATTATGCGAGAAAGAAGGCAGACTTTTATATAATTATTTAAGTTCTAACCAGATCACTTTTTCTTGATCTATTTTATGTACTTCTTCTTAGTCACTTGGCAAAATTTTGACAGAAACGACAAAATAAAAAAACTTGCTTTAAACATTTGTGCAAACACTGCCATAAGCAATGCACAATGTTTGTATGAACTTAAAATGTTGCATGTTTGCCAAACATTTTGTGTAGTTTATTTCGCCCCTTACACATACTACTAATTTTAGTGAAAGAAATTTTGATTGAATTAAATTTTTGCCTTACAAACACTACCGCAAACAATTCAAAATGTTTATATGAACTTAAAATGTGGCATGTTTGCCAAACATTTTGCGTAGTTTATTTCGCCCTTTACATATACTACTAATTTTAGTGAAGGAAATTTTGATTGAATTCAATTTCTGCGTTAAATGTTTGTTTTTATCTTTTGTTATAATCATTTTTTCTTAATATTGAGATTTCATGTTAGGGCAATGAAGGTTTTTCGATTTTTTTATGACTCTAAATCAAACAAAATTTTTTTTTTAAGTTCAAGCTTTTAAGCTCATTATGCAAATTTGTACAATGTGTTTGTGTATACATACAAATATGTATGCACTACTATACATATAGCAAGCAAAAATAAATAAATTTTTACTATCTAACTAAAGTGCCCTTTAGACGATCAAAAAACATGTCAATCAGTGCATATGTATGAGTGTCGTGTATTTGTCGTTTAAAGGGAGACGTACAAAGAGAGTCGTCAATCACCATTTGTATTTTCACTTCGCTGCGTTCGTTTCTAAACATGTCATCATCGATGAATTATTGTTATCTTGTGCAATTTTGTTAAGAAAGAAAACATAAAAAGAAGAAGAAAAAAACTATGAATGAAAATTAGTAATAAATGAAAAATTTTAATAAATGCTTATATAGTATATATGTATACAAATAAACAAAATAAAATCCAATAATCATAATAAATATGGATTTATTTTTTTATTTTACTTATTATTGTCCCTTTCGATAACAGAACTGGTATTTTCTATCGTCAATCACAATTGGAGACTATCAAAATAAATACACGTCAAAATAAAATATCAAAAGTTTTTGATTTTCATCAATCAGAGCCGACAACCTATAGGTGTACACGAAAAAGCACGACTGCACGCATGCACTCAGAACGTTGATGTGTTTTTTGATCGTCTCCAGGGAACTTAATTGCAATAATAATTGAATCTATTATGCTACAGCAGCTCAATAATATTTTATTGAGAGATTTTTTTGTTTAAATTTCTAAAACAAAACTTTCTAAAAACTACATGCAAAAACTGTTAAACAAAACAACAAAAAATACGAAAAAAAAAATATAAGATGTCCTTTAAATATTTCAGGCTTACCTTGATTAGCATGGCGTAAAAGCAATTGTGGACAAAAGCTGCTAAATTTAAACTGTCATTTTCAATTTCAAGACATATTTTTTTTTATATGAAAATGATATTAAAAATTTCAGAGACAGTTTAAATTTGGTGGCAAATGCATATTTTGAAAATTTTAAGCATGAGCGTAGTAGCAGTAGAAGAACGTTTTTTATTGTTTTCACATACATATGTATGTATATAGTTTATTTTTTATTTTTTTTAACATGTTCAGGCATGTAAAGAGAAAGAGAAAGATACAACAAATATACAACATCAAATAAACATGACAGACAATTAAACAAACATACTTATTTATTATTAGTTAATGGCTTTATTCTATCTGCCTGATTTATAAACATTTTCATGTTTATTAAGCTGTTATTGCACTGAAAAAAGTGTGTAGTAAGAGCTTAATAAACATGAAAATAATTTTATAAATAAGGCCGTATAAGTTTAACATCAATCTGTTAACATTTTAGGCATATAATGTTATTTTCTATAAACGTTAACAGATTACAAGTTAGAGATAAAATAAGGCCACCCAAAGACATAAAAACGGCGTTATTTTAAGTGACTTTGTAGTTTCTAGGAAAAAAGCTTGTTTACAATTTGTGCTTTCAGATTCTCCATTTATTTAGTTGGTGAAGCTTTATGTTTGTGAACCTTAACAGAATGCAACGAAACTACAGGAACAACGAACAATGTTAAATGGCGATTAAGTAAACAGTTGCATGTATTTATTTAGTTTAGGTGTAGTAAAACAGACGATTTGAGCACCGCATAAGAAGACCCTAACAAACATAATTAAAACTTTACAGGGGGAAAAAAGAACATCACAAAATGTAACAATTTTTTGTATAACTGATTGCTAACCCGTTTGTTTCTTAATTTGTAAAATTTTTCTGATGTGTTTTCTTTTTTTTATATGAAATGTGCTAGATTTATTTGTGATAAAACCCCAAAAACTGAAGTAGGGACTTTTTACTTGAGATCAACGAAGAAAGTGGTAACATCTCTTGATATTGAAGAACAAACCAAAAAAAATAAATAAAAAACTCGTCAAATAATTAAGAAAAAACTACTTTCCTTTAATATTTTACTTTTTTTAATGTATGCACATCTGCTAGGAATACGGTCAATAACACCATCCATCTTTAAATGTGACCTAAAACTCGTCTATATTTGAAGGATAAATATACAAAAACCGATTTTCACATTGAAGGATTAATTTTTTTTTATCTTGGACCAGTACTCAGGGAATAGCCCCTACATATGCAGTGCATTGTATTGGAACTAGGAATAGAAGGAGGAAAGGGGGAGTATTGTTTGTGAACTTAACACACGGAACGACCAAAACAAACCTTATCACAGCGTTTAAAGTGTTGAAATTAAATTAGTTAAAACTGATCAGTGCCCAGTGTATATACCTTCGACACTGCTCAGAATAACAAAAATTAGTTCAACACCGCGTACATAGGAGGAACATAAAAAAGATATTCAATTGACAGAAAGGGACCGGCAAAGCCCCCGGGAGGTTTTGTTTGCAGACCATCTCGGCACGGATGAGGATTAAGGCGCCTATGTCGTGGCTAAGACATTCCCTTGCAGATCTGCTTGCAGTTCAACCCGGGCTGGTCAAGGTTGAGGTGCCTACCTTAGCTGAAATGTTCTGGCTGTGGTTGAAATCTAAAACGCAGGAAGGGGATGTTAGTATACTTGATAATTGTTTGGTGTGGCTTTTTTTGGGGACTAACAAACTCCCGAGCGTCTGTTGCATTTATAACAGATACCTGTACTGTAAGGAACCAGTGGTGAAGGTTGACGGGTGAGTTGGTTTAAAGGCTGATGCTGCTAGAGGGCTTTGGCCTACCAACTCATTAAGCCTTGTCTTGCATCGATTGCTGGGAAATTGCATACAGGAAGGATAAAAAGGCCCGAACAACAAAAAGTTGTCATATGGCTACAAACATATGGCAAAAATTACTGTGTTATCCTAGCCAGCCACACGGGGGCGCTAATGAATCGCAAATAATTTACTTCGTGGAACTGGTCCATCAACAGATAAGGCCGCAAGGCACGTGCTCATCTTACTCACAACTGTGCTTTACACCCAAAATTTTAGGATAGAGGATTTACTCTTTCTTGGTATTTTCCCTCTGATTTAATGTACACCAAAACAGGGCACTATACTTTCTAGGGAATAGAGAGGTACTTTTCTGATAGACGTCTTATCAATATAATTAAATGATATTGCTTAAGAATAATTTTGATAAAATATAATAATAAAGTTTATCAAATATCGTAATAATTATTAAATAGGTAACGTTATCTTACTAAAACTATCAAAGCCGTACTAGAGGCCAAGTTTGGCAAACACGAATTCTAGCTATTCAACGAATTTGGTGGGATGCCATCAGGCGGTGCTATCAGACCCAGTATAATAGCCGCTTAAAAGGCTGTTTCATTATCATGTTTTTAATGTAAAAATATTGTACTTCTTCAAATACAAAATGGGTTTACAAAATGATAAGAAAAAGTTCAAAATTCGCAGCGATTTTTTTTTTTTTTTTTTTTTTTTGAAATAACGCGTTTGTTTTTCCAATTTTTGAGCGTTTTGAAATTTCAAAGTTGACAACGCTGCCCTTCGGCGTCAATAATAATAAATCATAAATAAGCTTTTTTCCGTTACAATAATTAATTAGCACTCGAAGCACCCTGTGAGTGTGTGATTTAGCAAACATTGAAAGTGTTTTACTAAAACTGCATTATCATTTTTTCAATTTAATTTACGAAACAGTTTTAAGGTGAAATAGATGAAAGCTTTAAGATTTTATTTTAGTAGATTTAAATTTATAACTGAACATTTTTAGTTGTTTCAAAATGTGTTTGTGTGCATGAGTGTGTGTTAAAATGTTGTTAAGACTTTTAAAATGAGTTTTTAAAACAAAATAAAAGAAATGTTTTGTGAAAAGTTTTTCGTTTGGGAAAGAAAACAACATTTTGTATACTTTTTTTTTTTTTGTTGTTGGTTTTTTCTTTTTCATTACAAGTTTATTCTGTTTTACAGTTTGAAGAGTTATATTATTTAAATTATAAATTAAAAAAAAGGAAATTAATTATGTATATAGACATTAGAAAATAATTAAATAAGTAAATTGTTTTAAAATATATAAAATAAGTTAGAAAATGAGTAAATTTTTGTTTTATATTAACGCACAATTTATCAGTCGTAAATAAAAAAAATAAAAATAATGTGGGAAAAAATCAAATCCTTGCGTAAAAAAATATGTGTATTAGACATAAGACAATGGTGTTTATTAACCAATGAATTCGTTGCAGATATGTTTGTATGTATATATTTAAAACAACACATACCAGTAGGTAAGTAAGTTGTTTGTGGTTTTGTTTTCTATTAAAAAAACAGCAAACTATTTTATTAAATTAAAAAGAAAAAAAAAATCAGGAAAAAGTTATCGTTGTTCATGTTCTGGCTTCCTCAATTAAATACAAATATTTATTAAAATAATTAATATTTAATTATTTATGTTAATTTTTTATTTAGTTTTTTATTTAATAAACCTGTGGTGGGTCGTTAAAGACATTTTCTTTGCACCAATAAAGGGTTTAATTTATGGATTAATAATAGTCGTTGCAGTTGTGGCCACTACAGGCCAAGTAAGTCGCTGCCTGCCCTCTCCTGCCTATTTTCAGACTCAGTTAATAATAAAAATAATAATAATAAGTATCAAAGCCTACCAAAGACATCCAGCCAATGAAAGAAGTTAAAAAAATCTTTATTTTAAAATAAAAACCGGCTACAAGCTTTTCAATCTTTGGCATGACTTGTGTGTGCCAGTTTCAGTTGCACTCCCTTGTATGCAAATTTTGTTGTCAGTTGAATGCAATAAAAATAATTTCAAGTTTAATTATTATGCAATTATTTAAAAGATTAAGAACGGTTAGGTTAAACAAGATTGTTGAAAAAAGTAGTTATTATTGATACGCAATTATTAAATCAATTCAAGGTTTTCTGCTCACACAAACTTTTCTGAAGTGCAATCTATAAATAAAAATAGCTTTTGAAGATATAATTATTTTTTTACTGTCTTATTTATAAAAAAAAATATTTTATATTTATAAATAAGAACGTTAAGCTCTAGGTACTCCTTGAAAACTTTGACCCATAACTCTTTTATCTTCTGAAAAAGCTTTGACTTGCTCCAAACTTTAAAGTTTTCAAATAAATTAAGAATATACAAAGTAGAGCTACGTTCACATTGAGCAAATATTTGATCAAATAAGTATAATCACTATTTTTATGTCTTTAAAATAGTGTCTAATATAAATTTAAAAAAAATTGTAATCATTAAAAATTGTAACAATTAAATGATGAAACAGAATACGTCCGCAACTTCAAGCAAAAACGACTTTCAGAGAAAACATGCACATAATTGAAACGACGGCTGCAACTTCACAAACTGTCATTTAATGTTCTTTTTTGTTAAGTAAAAAACAGCTTTTTCTATTATTTTTACTTTTCTTCGCGCTAAAGCTTTTGAAGCTTTGGCTTTGTTTGCAAAATGTATGAAATTTACTAAAAGTGTGGTAATATTGTTGAAAGCTTTTCTGCTTCAAAGTAAGAGCATAAGAAAAATCGCTGCCAAAATAAAATAGATTCTATTTTACGACCGCATTCTCTGGCGTTATTTTATGCCAAATTGTATGGAGAAAATCGTTATGCCCTAGTTCTGTTTCATCATTAAATATTATCATATAAGCAGAACTACAACATTTTTATTTATTTTATTCTAGACAACAACACAAAATTAGTATTTACGCATATTTAATCAAATATATGTTCAATAAGAATATACCTTAAAAAAGAATTTGTAATATTTATTTTAATTTTTAATATGAAATATATATTTAAAAAAATTTCCTAAAAAATTATTTGATCTAACTAAGGTTTTTTGAACATATAATATAATCCCTTACTTTAAAACAAGCTTTGCAATTCACAAAAGCTAAGTGCAATAATACTAAGCTTCTTATTTACTGTACTTTTTTAATGAAAGCTCTATTTGATGTTTAAAGCAAATGATTTTGCAACAAAAACTTTTTTTGATAGTTCTGCTCCTAAACAAAATTTTAAAGGACCTTTTCACCCTTTTCTGGTGGACAACAAAACATACGGCCTTGTTCCACATTTTTAATGCCATTTGCATTTCGGCATTTTCTAAGACTTGTTAGTTCAATTTAAATTTTTTGGTAACAATTATAATAAAATTTTGCAAGCTTTCAGCCCGACTGCAGAACATGACCGATATACCTGATATTACATATCGATTCCAGATATATCGTTTTTAGAAGGTGTGATGAAAAAGGATAGATTTTGAATATGATTTACGTACAATTTAATTGCTTTATGAGAATCGCAACAATTAAAAGCAAATTAAATTAATTAATTGCTTTTTGAGAATCGAAACTATTTTAAGAAGAACAATTAAAAGCAAATCAAAGTGGTAGCATATAATATCCTTGAAATGCTAAAGTAAGGGATTATTTTAGAATTTTTAAATATTTCCAAAGTGATTAAAGTATGTTCATCAAGCTTTTCTTTTATTTTAAAAATTGCAATTCTTTCCTAAAAATTAAAATTGTTTCTTATTTTATTTAGTCACATTGTTAAGTTGAATTTGTATTATGTTGCTTTCCTGCAAAGCAATTTCTATCAAGACTACAGACTAGAGTCAAGAAACATCACAATAACAATTAGTTGAGCTATTCTACGTAAATTTGCTTCTGAATAAATCTGAACGATTTTTGGACGTTATTAAAACATTTCTTTTCAACTTTTTGTGTTTAAAATAATAAGATTTTAAAGAGTTTGGTAAAATTTGCAAAACACACAAAAAGCTCAATGAGGTGTAATTAAAGCTTTTAAATAGCTAAGCTGTAAGCTTTTTTTTAATTGGATGCTTTTAGATCAAATGCAATTAAATGATAAAAGCTTTTTCTACCAAGAAGCTATATATAATTAAATTAATACGGGAGTTATCGGAAACTTGATTGATTTTTGCATTTCAATTTATAGAATTAAGAGAACATGTATTATTATCCCTTTATTCGAAAAATTTCGGCAAGAAGATTTGCAATGCGGGTAAAATGTTTAAACTTGTAAAAGCTGATAGAAGTTTTTCAAAAATAACTGACCCACATTTTTAAAAGAAATTAATATATTTTTAGACTTTTAATAAAACCGAAGTATCATAAGTTTTAATATATAAATCTTTGGTTAAAAAAATTACCCAACAGGCTAAAATAAGCACTTAAAGACCCTTTAAAGAAAGTAAAACAAGTAATATACATACTCGTATATGTATATGTAAAACCCTTTTTATATAAAAGATATGAGAAAATATCTTTGGAAATAAAAGCTTTTAAAAACTTTATTATATTTAAAAGTTTTCTTTCTTTGCACGAGCTTTGATAATCTTACATCTTCTGAGAAAAGCTTTGCGAGTTAGGGGTCGCATACGATATCGAATCGTATCGAACAACATTACGATACATGTAGATTGTGGCAAACGATGCATATCGGACCGTAATTTAAACAAAATGTAATAGCTTGAAGTACGAAAAATAAAATTTTTCAACTTTTTTATATTACTGCAATACAATTCATTCGATATCGAATGCCATGAAACCAAAATGAAAAATTTCGATAATATTACTCGATATCGAATGCGCTGATTTGACCCCAGGCTATTTTAAACAATATAGACAGACTAATAGAAGAAATTATTTTAATTAAATTATTAAAATAAAAGGAAAACGTATAACGCTGAGAACCTTGCAAACTATATTAAAGATATGAGAAATCTCTTTAAAAAAAAATCAAAAACTGTTTAAACTTTGACAGTTTTTTTTTTTTTGTTGTTATATAAATAAGCTTTCAATTAAAAAAAATCTTATTAAACAAAATGTTTCATCAAAATTTTCTTGTAAAGTTTTATAGTGTCAAAGATTTTTCGATAGATTATTTTTTTAATCGAATAAATTCATTCCCACCGTCAACACCGTAACCCTACTTTTCACTTACTGCCCACTTTCTCCAACACCTCGATTTCATGATTTAATTTTTTAAGTTCATCATCTAGCAAATCGTCAATTTCTTTGGTCAGATCCTTTTCAGTTTTACCATCTTCTAATATTTCATCGGTGGTAATTTTACGTCTTATTTCTATATTGACAGGAGCAGGAGTTTTAGGTAATGGTGGCGGCAGGGAAGAGTCGTCATTAGTTGCATTGGTGGGTATATAAAATTTCGAGTTATCAAATTTATGAATTTCATCGTATTTGACTTCATCCATAGCTTTTAGCTCCTCTTCCGACAAAACTAATATTGGTTTGTCTGCTGTAGCATCAGCTACGTCAGTGAGCAAAGTATCATGGGGTTCTTGCTGTTTCTGACAATGGCCTCCTACACCGAAATTTTTCTTAAGAAAATCAAATATGTTTTTGGCTTTTTTTGCGGGCTGGGGAGAAGATTGAGGCTTGGTGGTGGCTTTAGGAGAGGCAGGTGGTGTTGTGGTGGTAACCTTGATTTGGGTTTCTACTACATGAAGGCGGGCAATGGCTCCTTGTTTTTCTTGTTGTGGTGAGCGCGCGTTAAGATCTGCCTCGTTAAGGGATTCGGTGGCTTTACAACACGAAGCTATGGGTTTGGGTATTTTAGATATTCTTTGCATTAAAGGTGTGCTTTGTGGAGTGGCGGACAAAGAAGACTTCATTTGTGAACTGGCTAAACGTTCCTCGGCTATTATTTTTTCACATGTTTCTATCAAGGCCTTAGAATGGGCGGCCCTTGCTTCTAAAATGGGAGAGTTGGGCTTTGAACTAGTTTTGATGCCAGTTTTTTCTGCTCCTAAAGCAACAAAATTATCACATTTGCGTATTTCCGTAGGCGAAATACATTTAAAGCCTGTTTTTGGTTGAAGTTTTTTATCATCGGGCAAACAATTGATATCTATTTTTTGACACGCTTCTTCTTCAACAGTGATCTGTCTTTGAGCAGGGCTTTTCAGTGCAGAAGCTGAAGAGGTCTTAATACCTTCACAATTATTTATATCAATTTTGGTTATATCTTTAAAGCCGGTGGCATCTTTATGAAACGGTAGAGCTTGTTTGTCTACTTTTTGACACAGTTCTTCTTCTACAGTATGCTGACGTTCTAGGACTCCTGGCGTTACAGCCAGAGAAGTCAGTAGACTTTTACAAATGTCGGCATCAAGAGAGAGATTTTTTTCTGAGTTGGGCGTATGGGGTGCTGATGAGGCCAATTTGTAAAGCGTAGATTCATTCGGTGAGCAATCCGGTAGGGAAGGCAATTCGGCTTGTGTTATAGTTGAGGAAGAACTTTCTATGGTTTTTGGGGTTTTTACAGGAACTAAAGGAGCTTTCTGATTTATGAGCGAGGTAGGACCTGGTTGATATTTATCATAGAGGGTTGAAACCACTAAAGGCATAGTGGTTTTAAATAGTTCTTTTGTAGGAGATTGTGGTGATTGTAATGGTACAAGAGGTGTTGCAAAAGGTAAGTTCGAGGGTGATGTTTGATAAGTGACATTTGAGGGCTGGTTGGGGGATGTTGGCTGATTCGTTAGAGTGCTGTGTGTAGAACATATATCTTTGCCTTGAGAAGAATAGGGGTTTGATTCAATTTTTAAAGGAGCCAATTTATTGTTTTTGGCTGCCTGGTACTCTAAGCCTAAAGTAGATGCCTGGCGTTCAGCTTTAAGCAGTTCTTCCATTAAAATCAAAGTGGCTTGTTGGTCAAGAGTTTTGGCCAATTTGTTAGGCTGCTCTTGGATTATTTCTTTCTTTTCTTCTGCTTGAGGCTGCTTGTGTATCTGGGCGGTAGTTTCTATTAGTTCAGATTTATAATCTTCTGAAGTACTTGAAATATCAGAATTTATAGACAACTTTTTGCAATTGTTTATGACTGTGGAACCGGTAGAGGAGGAAGATGTTGAGGCTGATGAAATTACCGACAACTTCTTGGTTTCTTTATCTTGAGGACTGTTTTCTTTTTCTATGATTGTGGGAACGTTAGGCAGCTGCTTATCTTCTTGTGGAGGTGCAAGCAGTTTAGTAGCTTCACTTGTAGTTTCCTGTTGATTACACTGTTTTCCTAGGGATTGATCACGAGACTGGTGTGCTGGTACTAATAGATTTCTTAAATCGTCCGAAGTTGCTGTTGCCGTACCAGCTGCAGCAGAAGAAGAAGAACATTTCTTGTCTTGCTCTTTTGCATCTAACTCCGAAGTAGTGTAGCAAATATGACGTCTGGATAAAATGGGAGAAGGGGGTGGTCCTGGTTTGGCTACAAACGAACGAGGTAAAGGTTTGGGTGGTAGAGGTTTGGCCTGACTACTATAATGTTGTTGCTGTTGAAAGCAAGAAGAAAGATTTTTAACCGTATTGGGTTTTGGTAATTCATCTGGATTAACAATGGTAATTGGAGGCGCACAAACAACAACTTCAGTTTGATGTGGCTGCTGCTCGTTATGATTTCTTTGATGTTGTTGATTAGTTTCTCCTTGGTTAAGATTTCGTTGAGGTTCATTAACCATTGGTTGGGATGGCTTTGATTTCATTCCAACGTTTAGTTCATCATTGTCTCTAAAATGATGCTGTTGTTGTTGACTTTTCTTGTTGGTTGACAACGGTTCAGTAACTGTAAAAGCTTGCTGTTGTTGCTGTTTTGTGGTTGCCTCTTGTGCCAATTGTTGCTGTTGTTGGTGGGGTAATCCAATATTGTTTGTTTGCATGGTTACAGTTTTATTAATGTAGGGCAATTGTGATTTCTTTGTGGCCATAGTGGGAGTCAAAGGTTTCACTAATTTTACATTGTTTGGAGACGTTGTCATGGTCTTTGAATTGAATATTTCTACACGGCCATTAATGCTGAATTGGGAATCAGGCTTGCGTGCCAAACTAGGACTACCAGGAGGTGTTGATGTGGCTATAAATTTAGTGTTGGATCTTATTGTTAAGGGAGACAAGGGTGGCTTGCCCAAGGGAGTCACAGAGCGTGGTATCTTTGAACAAGTCAAAGGAGTATGAGCAAGAGAAGAAGAGGGGTCTACATCGAGTTCCTTAGCTTTAGTGCTTTCAAATACTTGTGTTTTGATTTTCAAATCTTCTTGAGTATTAGATTTAATGCTGTCATTATCTTTTATATTTTTTATCTCAAAATCTTCGTCAGGATTGTATTCATCTAGGTCAATGTCATTTTGAAAAGTTTCTTTAAAAATTTTCAATAAGTTTTTAGCGTGAACCATTTCATTTGTTGGTTTACGCCGCAAATTTGTTGTTGACTTAAAATCTAGACCCGTCACCATTGCGGATTTTTCACTACCTTCACCATTATCTTTACTATTTTGGCTATTACAACTAGTACTACTCTTTTCACTACTATAAATATTACTACAAGATTTTGTTTGTTCAGGGTTAGTAAAACTTACACTATATTCCATATGATCATTAGTAATGGGTGTTGCATTGGCATTCGTGTTGTTTGCCAAGAGCGGTAAGGATACTGAGCCTAAGCTTAGTTCTTCGAACTCGGCTTCAATTTGATTGACAGCATTAGCTGCTTCACTTAACTGTTGTTCTTCTTTGGCCAGAGCTTCAATGGCGGCATTGAGTTTTAGTTCCTGCTCTTTTTTCATCATATCGGCTTGCTGGCGTTCTTCTAAATCAACACCGTCAGCAGTATGTATACCGCTATCGTCTCTATCCACATCTTCAAGTTCTTCGCTTACCAAAGCTGTGGGCGCTTTGATCATCTCTTCGGTTTTAGGCATTTCTGCTTGTTTTACCTCTTTTAACGTCTGCTGAGCTTTCTCTTCTTCGCTTTTCATGATCTCCAATTGGCGGGCATCAACCAATTTGACAGGTGGTTTGCGTACTTCTTCTTTGGTTACAGCATTTTGTAAACTAGATAAACGTTCTTTAAGAGGTGGCACTGGTATGTCGACTAATTTATTGGCAGTGGGTTTAGTTACACCATTTGCACCATTGACTAAATTCTGTTGTTGTTCCAAACTCTGTAGACGTTCTTTAATGCTGGTGATATCGCCAGACAAGCGTTTCAATTCTTTTTTTGGCTGTTCTGTTAAAATTTCTGTAGCCTCCTGGACCTTGAAACGATCTCTCAGCGTTACTCGTGGTACGCCAGCGTTATTGCCACTTCCCGCCGAAAGCTGTGATCTGGGTTCGCTATTGTGGCTATCCTGTGTTTCAAAGATTTCTTTTCTCTTTGATATATCAATCTTTGGTACATCGACCTTATTCTTTTCAATACATTCTTCGCTGGGCGATTGTACTTCAAAACCCATTAAACGATCTTCGATCTTACTGCCACGTCTGGGTGGATAAGAGGTTTCTTTGATTGCCGGTCTTTCGGGTGTGGATTCTTTTGAGTTTTGCTGCTGTTGTTGGCTGTTGAAAGTGCTAAGTTTATTAAGAGCAACAGAAGTTAGACCAGAGGCGGCTCGGGATACTCTTTGTTTATAGTCTTGTATGGCACCCTCGTAGGTATATTCACATGGATCGGGTGAACTAGCTGGTGCTGTACTTGAAGAGGTTTCGTAGCCAGGCGATGATATATATTCTCGTATTGTGCTTTCTGTGGTGGCTGGCTTTTTGTGGTTGCTGTTCGTTATGGCTTTATCCAATTCAGCTGCGTTGTCACTCTGCAAAGAGACAAATTGAAAAAGGCAAAATCAATTTTAGTTTCAATAAAAAACAAACCCTATTATTAAAATAGTCGTCAACGTATATTTACTCGTTGTCAACAACAGCTGAATATTTTCGACGGTCGGAATAGACAATTGCTTCCAAAGAATTTTTTGATGATGCCTTGATGTGACGACGATGATGCCTTTTGGAATATGGGGGAATATATTTGCAAAAAGCAGCTTTTTAATTTGTTTAACAACAAACAATAAGTTCTGTGATATTAATACTTTATTTTCTTTGTGTAAAAGAAATATTTCTATGCTGCGTTGCATCGTCTTAACATGTATTTACGCTCTTCTCTTGAAACCACATATTTGCAGTAGAAGGTCAAATATCATTGATGTAGCTTTCTTTTATTAGACATATACATATGTATTAATTAAAAGTCACTTTGAATTTAAAAATTTATAAAAATATTTTGTCAAGAGCTAAAATAAGTTCTTTTAAAAAAATTAATGCAGTTTCATCACTTAAGCACTTATGGACGATCTGAAGAATATTATTTTAGCAGATTGACAGAAAAGAAGTAGGCAGTTTGGGCACAATTTCTAAATTATTAATGAGTTTCTTCAAATAAAGGAATTTTATGAAATTTTTTATTCTTAATTTCAATGTTTTTCTTTTGATTAGACTTTAGTTTAAAAAACAGCTGAATCTTTTCGCAGAAAAAGTAATTGCAAAACATTTGCTAGAAAAAACAACGTCATAGAACGGCAACTGAAAGGCCTTTATAACAAGTAGACCAACGGCTGCACAATGGGTTAGAAGTAATGCAAATTCGTAACAGTATATAGTTTCTTTTACTTTTTTAGCAGTTGTCAACTTACAAATGGTGTTTTTTTTTTTTTTTTTTTTTTTTTTTTTTTTTTTTTTTTTTATCAAAACTAAAGGCTTGCCATTTATTTAATTTGTTTTATAATGGTTCTGCAAGGTGGCCCAAAATTTGATAACTTTTTGGTTTTTTTTTTTTTTTTTTTTTTTTTTTTTTTTTTTTTTTTTTCTTAAAAATTATAAAATCTATACAGTCATGTAACAGAATTTAATTACGTTTGAAAATGGAATCCAATTTTTTTTTTTTTTTTGTTCCCAGGAACAACTAAAAAATTTTGCAAAAAGAAATAATTGAAATGATTTCATTCCGAAAGTTTTTTAATAAGAATCAAAATAAAATTTTGTTTTCAAACGCAATTAAGTGAGCTCCGTGGTATATCTGCTAAAAAGGAAACTTTTTTCAGAAAGTATGGAAGATAATGTCAGTAAAATGGTTTCAGCTTTATAATGATGATAACGTTTTAGATCATTTTCCATAATATTTTTCAATACTTGTGGAAATGGCGATCGAAATTTTGCAGTAAAATTGGTCTTGCGTTCGAGGATTGCTTAAGGTTTGTTCACTCCTCCTAATAACTACACAGACGTTAGACGATTTATTTATGGAAATTATTCGTTCTCGGCTGAAAACGGAAGGCTTTTAATTTTCCATGTTTACGTTTAGAAAACCACGCAAGCTGCTTAGAGCTACTTTTTGCTAGTAGAGCTTTTACTGCATATAACACAGTGATACATAAGTCAAAATTTCCGAATGGGAATTGGATGATGAAACCAATTGCAAATGAAAGTTAGCATTATCCACAACAAAACCTTCAAGGGGTTTTAGGTCAGTGGGAGATTTTCATTTGAAGTTGGTGATTTTAGAAAGCAGTCTAACAAGGAAAGATCACTGAAAATTTATTATCCTGGAAATTTGTGGTATTTTACAGGCTTTAGAGTCCAGCAATTAAATTTTTATATTTATGTTTACCTAAAACTGACAGCAGATGATGCTGTCATACAAATAGTGCAATTTCTTATATGTTTTCATAGAAAAATACGTGTATTTACTGCTTCACTACTTCAAGGTTTTGTTATGGATAATGTCAACTTATATTTGCAATTGGTTTCATTCGGGGTGAATTACTCACGATTCAACAACGCCCCCGTGTATCTTGCTAGGATCGCACAGGTCGCAACTTTTCGCTATAAGTTTGTAGACGAACCCTTTGCTTAAGAGTATGGGCCTTCTAATCCCTCTTATATGCAATTTCTCAACAGTCAATGGAAGACTAGGCTTAATGAGTTAATAGGCCGAAATCCATTAAGAACATCAGCCTATAACCAATTCCCCCATCTAACCATCACCCCTGGTTCCTTACACTGCAGGTATTTGTTGCATGACATCAGCCCCCGAAAGTCGGCATGCACCACAGTCATCAGAGAAACTAATTCTCATTCCTGTGATTTTAGGTTTAAACCACACCCAGAATTTTTCAGCCGAGGTAGGTAGCCCTAAAGATCCGAGTTATTTTTGCAGTTTTGACATATTTTTTAACCGTAATACCACTTGATTAAAGTTTTTGTCAATGTTGTTATTTATTAGTTACAGAATCGCACAATCGTAATTGCAAGCGATTATATTAGTTGCCAATTTAACAAATTTTGTTATTGTTAAAAGTTACAGAATCCGCACCCTGGAAGACAGAATCTCTTGGCGGCTTGGTATGAGTTTCGGAAGTCCAACACATCATAAGTTATGCGGCTTCCCAGAGTTTTGTTTGCTACCGCGAAACGAGGCACTCTTTTCCCTCTATGCCACGGAAAAGAGAGTGCCTTGGTTTGGTCCCCGGCGGAGAAGGTTGCACTTTGTAATTTTTATCACATCTTTATATTTATTATAGATTTAAATAAGGATTTACTTCAAAAAAAAAAAAAAAACAATATGAACTTGCCGAACGTAAATTTTGGTGGCACTTGTGACAACCTTCAGAGGGATGCAAAGCTCTGTATTTTAAATTTAATTAAAATTTTTAATCCATTTTAAAACCAAAATTTAAAAGCCAAATTTTTATAGTGATGAAATCACTCTAATTAATTTCGTTTAGGTAGCTGAACTGAACCGGTTTTGCTAAATCACAATACAAGTACAATCTCAAGTCAATCATGCAGCCGCCTGCTCGACACAAATTTTAAACAATTTGTTTTTTTTTTTTTGTTAGTAACATGTTTTGTTAAAACTTAAAGAGAGGTAAAAAAAAATAAACTGAGGATTTGAAAATTTTATTTGAAATACTTTTCTTTTTTAAACGGCTGAAAATTGTGTTTGTCCACTTCCAACTTAACTGAATATTCAAAATGTATAATTTTTTTATTTCGTTTGTTCGTTTTCAGTAAGAATTTAAATTATTATTTTTAAAAGACTTGTTAATTGAACGTTTCAAATTAAACTAAAACGAAATGAGAGGAATTTATTTATTTTTGAAATTTTTAAGGAGAGGATTCAGAATTCGCATTAAATCATTGGCAGATGCAAAAACAAAAAGAGACAAAATCAAGACAACAGAAAAAAAGTTTTTAAAAGCAAATAATAATATTTAAATTAAAACGATGATCGCAAACAGTTTTTATATATTATTTATACTTTTATTTCTTTTTTGTTCTTAATTTAGACAAACACAAAGAAAACAAAAAAACAAAATTATATTTAACATGACTTTTATTTTCAATAGAAAAAATGGTAATTTCGGTAGAAATCATTATGATCAAAATATCAACACAATGGAGTCCCCAGTAATTGAAATTTATCAAAATATAATACAAATTTTCATGTGGGACGAATGCAGAGTTCCTCAATTTTTTCTAACAAAAAAAAAAAAAAAAATCTGAAAATTAAGAAACCTCTCAAAACGTGCATTTAAACCAACTTTCAATACACCTCTTCCTAGCGAAGAAATCCAGTACTTGTTACGTTGTTTCATAAAATTTCTATATACGCATTATAAATAAAAAGTTCAGTGAAATAGCCGATTTTCATGAAAATTTCTTGTTCGTCTACACAGGAAAGTGTAAGTTTATTTTAAAAAGGTCGGCGAAGCAAAGTCACAAAATTTGCCTTTACTACTCTCCATTCTTATTTTATTTGCTTACTAATTAGAGTTGCCAAACTTATTATATAGGGTGTTTTTTTAAGCTAGATAGAACTTTAAATTGTAAAAAGTAACACAAAAAATTAAATTTTGATGAAACATTTTTTTTATTTGTTTCAGTATACTCTGACAAATCATCATGAATAGACTCACGCTTGAACAACGCTACGAAATTATCCAAATTTACTTTGAAAATCAGTCCCGTTGTTTTATCGCAAAATTGTGTTCAGCGATGAGGCGCATTTTTGGCTTAACGGGTTTGTTAATAAGCAAAATTGCCGCATATGGAGTGAGACCAATCCACAAGAGACCCTACAGACTCCATTACATCCAGAAAATGCACTGTTTGGTGCGGTTTTCATGCTGGTGGCATCATCGGACCTTATTTCTTCAAAAATGAGGCCGGAGCTCGAGTTACGGTCAATGGAGATCGTTACCGCACCATGATCAATGATTTTTTGTTTGAAAATATGGATGACATTGATCCGGAGGAGATGTGGTTTCAACAGGATGGCGCTACGTGCCATACGGCGAACGCAACCATCGACTTACTGAAATCAAAATTTGGCGATAAGTTGATTTCGAGAAATGGACCTGTCAATTGGCCTCCAAGGTCGTGTGATTTGACACCTCTCGATTATTTCCTGTGGGGCTACGTGAAGTCACTGGTTTATGCTGATAAACCAGCAACAATTGACGCCTTGGAGGCCAGCATTGTTCGTGTTGTTCGTGACATACGGCCAGCAGTGCTCGAAAAAGTGGCCCAAAATTGGACGTCCAGAATGCGCTTCGTCAAGAACAGCCGCGGTGCCCATATGCCCGAAATCATTTTCAAATGTTAATGTCACGTATTGATCTTTCGAATAAAAAAAATTTTGATTACAATTTAATTTTTTGTGTTATTTTTTACAATTTCAAGTTCTATCGGGCTTAAAAAAACACGCTATATATACAGATTTATGGGGCAATAGTTAAAAAAACTTGTCATTATAAAGTTTTTTATGAGATTATTTTTCTAAAAAGACTTATTATTTTCTTTATATGCATTAAAAGGAAAACATATTATAATTATGAGAACATGCAAAAGAAGTTAATTTCATAATTATTATTTTATTACAATACTGCAACTTTGTATAATTCCTTGTATGTAGCAACAGTGTTTAGCAATTTGTCATTTCACTTTCAGTAAACTTCAAATAATTTGTTTCATGAAATTTTTGATGAAAGCTGAGTGGAAAGTAACAAAATGTGAGTGTGTAAGTGCAAAAGTGTGAATGTATTACTAAACGTTAGATTAGTTGCAAGATCGAAATGTACCCCTAGAGAAATTAAAGCTTTGAACTCTCAATTATTTGTTTGAAATATTGCGATATATAGTAAAATGTTTGAAAATATCTTTCAAAGAGTTCTAAATCTACTGACGATTTCTCCGAACTGTCCGATTTAATCTGGTTTACCTCATATATGTATATAACAAGGTTTTCAAATTGTAATACTGGTAATTAATAAAAAAAAAAAACTGTTTAAGAAACTCTGGCTGTTTGAAGCAAAATATATTACATTGGTACATACAGGGTGGGCGAAAAGTTAAGAATTTAATAGCTTTTTGGTTTATTCAAAAAATCAAAACAGTAGAATTTCACAATTTCTTTCCAGAAATTCAGCCGGCTCACTGGCCAAACTTTTTAGCAGCCAATTATCTTCTATAGAGCTATTTAGAGAGGCGATTACACAGGTGAGCAAGCCCGAAATAATCCTTGAACTCAAAGCCAACATTGTTACATAACTTCTAGCACCATCGCCATATATTTAAAAAAAAAAAAACTGTTAGGAAAAATGCTCTAAAGCCAGCCTATCTTTCGAAACTGAAAACTGGGGACATTTGTGATATTATTTTCGATACTTGTGGGAAAAAAGTTCATTTTATAATCTGAAAAATATCTGTATGCGAGTATATACAAATTAATTACCAAATATATGCAATAGCATAACTTGAGAACGGGTGTAGCGATTTGACTAAATTTTTGTATTTTTATTTATTTATTTTTTTTTGTAAGGTTTGAAATTTTCAGAAGATAGTTTGTAAAAACAGTTTTATAAAAATGACACGCCCATACAAAATAAATATATAACCCCATATTCCAAGAGACGTCGTCGTCATCACATGAGGGCGACACAAACAGTTTGGCATTTACTATTGAGCTTTGAAATGAGACATGTTTTACCCCTCTTTTTTAAATAAATTTTTTTATGTATTATAGTTTTTCTAATAATCCAATTTAGTAGAAGATTTTAAGCAATAAATTGAAATCAAATCTTCTTTCTTGAAATATTTGTGTTATCTGATAATTTTATGATATTCCACATAATCATTAGTAACAGCCTTCCGAGCGAGGCCGGGACAGTCAGCTAGTATATATACATATAAATTTGTATACCTAAATTTATAAACCTCATAGTTATTTTTGGCTCACCCTGTCGATTCCTACACACATTTATGATCATATGTATATAATTTTGACTCATTTAGAACAAATGGTGTGTATTTAAAAAAATTAACTCATGAGCACATAGATGTATGTGTGTAAACATGTATGAATAAATTCGCAAGAATAAAAACAAAACAAATTAGAAAACACTTTCAATAACATTTAACAGTCATCAACACACCAGAGATCTGCAAACGGGGTCTTTATTAATAATCTAAGTACATGATTGGCCACCGCATATTGTTTGCACAAATATGTTTTCTACTCGCTTGAGTTTTCGTGTGTAAGCTAAACCAAAAATTTAACTAAATACTTCAAAATGAGGTGTATAAATGTAGGTTATTTTCACCCTATAAAATATTTTATTCAAATTTACTCGGATTTTCAACTATTGTAATTTATGTAACTAAAATTAAATAAAGAAATTTCTTCAATTCTACAGGCATTTATTTAATAATACATATTTTTAGTCTAATGGAAAAATATTATTCATTATTAATACAATAAATTAGTTGAATATAGAAAAAATTTATTCAAATCTACAAGGTGAATTTTATTAACAAAATTAAGTCAAATAAACGGATGTTTTAGTCAAGCTAACATTCTTTCAGGATGTTAATTTGAATATTTGTGTACGGTTTTGCCTTATTATTAGTTACCACTGTTTTAACTAAATTATTACTGATTCAACAAAATTTTGCCCACATTATTAACAAATCTTTAAAATGTACAAATTTATATTTTCAACAGAACCCAATAGATTAATATTTATTTGAATAAATTCGATTTAAAAAATAATTTTTTGATTTGAAGGGTTTACTTATTTTTTAATACATAATACCGACGAAGTTCGGTTCAGTGTATAACATACCCAATAGAGTTTGTACTCGGTGGCACTTGATTTGGTTTCTCAATTATTTTTTCCACATTCGGCAATTGTACTCGTACTTCTTTTTAACAACGAATATTATATTTGAGAGTTTGTGTGCTCAGTTTTATGTATTTACTCCCTCACACTCGTTAAACGTATTTGAACTAAGGGCGGCGTTGCCTGGAAGTTTTGAAATCATATTTTGGCTATAGTGTTTTGAAAAAAATATATACACACATATCTACACGTAAAAAAAAAGATTTTTTTATGAAGCACATCTTCATCAAATTCCTTTTATTTTATGTTTCTTCTTGGTTTTTACCCGTAATCACAACAAATGAATATAACTAATTGTGGTAAAAAATTTGTTTTAATTGAATATTCGTTAAAAATTTTTCAGCAAAACCCAAAATCTGGCAAAAGGTGACAGAAAGGCATACACGCAACAAAATATTTGTCGAAAGTGTTGTTTTTCCAAGCTGATTGTGTGACTACGTCATGCATGTATTATTAAAAAATATACTTGCGAAAATAGAAAATGCGTAAAGTGCCAATTTCACGATAACGAAGCTGTTCGTTCTTTCGCACAATTACATTTTAAACAATAACAAAATTTTGAATGTTGTTTTTGTTTTAAATGTAATTGTGCGAACGAACGAACAGCTTCACTATGGTGAAATTGGCACAAAATCTTGCTCTTACTGAGTGCGGGTAACAATAGCACTCTGAGAATGATTGGATACATTTTAGATGTATCAAGATTTCACAAACTATCGACAAGTATAAATAACACCGTATCAATTTTTAGGAGTGTTTAAAATACTCGGATGTGAAAATGATTGGGTAAGCAACCGTGTACTTATGGTATGGTTGCGGTACACCGGTGCAGATCTCTGCAACACACCACAGATGTTGCTGATGATGATGAGGGAACAGTGGGTGGTCAGTCATTTAGAAAAGAAAATCGGAGCAGTAACAGGAGTATTAAAAATATTAATATGAAAACAAATCATCAAAATTGATGAAATTTCTTAAAGAGCTTAGCATTACCAATTTTTTTTTAACTATACGGATAATGACGTCGAAATTTTATTTGCAAAAAAAGCTTGAAAGTTGTTAGTAGAACCACTAAATATTATTTATGTGTTTCATGTGTTTAAGTGTATACGTGTTTGTATGTACTCGTATTGAAAGTAATTAGATGATTAATATAAAATGAATTTAAATTGTAAATAATTGTGCCATTTGATTGTTAATCTCCGATGGCAGGTTGTTTTATTTTGTCTATATTGTTGTATAATGTGAACGCTTTAAATATACATAATTGTTTTGTTGAGTTAAATAATTCAAATGAATTGGAAGTGATTTTTCTTCTGGTGCCCATAATGAGTTGCTTTTGCTGACACTTGTTGTTAAAAAAAAAAAATTCATTAAAAATAAAAAAAAAATTAAAAACGGAAATTAAGTACTTGAGAAGTGTTAATAATTTGTTTGATTTGTTTTAAAGCTTTATTTTTGTTTAAGAAAAGAAAAATTTATAAATATTAAAATATTACAAATAAACACTCGCACGAGTTGAACATGTTAAAGCAGCTTGAAAACAAAAGACAACAACAAAGTAAATAAAATTTTTTAGCACAACAAACCGACAAGACAGTGGGACGAAGGCAACAAAAAGATTTAGACTTACACTTGAGTTACAATATTAAAAAACAAATTGAAGCCCAAATGTATGAAAATATTTTATAAAAAGCACTCATATTCGGGCACCTATGAAACATTAGCAAATGTATACATCTAAATACATTCTTTAATATTTATTATGTCGCATTCGTACTCAAATTTATACATTTTTTATATTGCCTGACACTGCCGGGTGGATGAGTGTTTTTGTTATAAAGGAATAAAAACCAAAAATATGAAGGAGGAAGAATTTTTCTTGTGGTATCCCAACAGATGGATAAACATGCCTTCCATGCTATCACGCTAGTTACGCTATTTAATTGCACTCTCACATATCTCTTCATTTAAGTTAACGGATACATTGTCACTTCCAAATGTTGGTCCTTCCAGTCTATTTATGGAAGCTATTTTCAATAATCCTGCTGGAGTTTTCCTTACAGATATGAATATTAATTATATTTTGTTTACTTGTTCTAATCAATTGAGTTTTTCAACTTCAAAATTACGAAATCAACGGGAAAATGACAACAGGCGGTTTCTTATTACTTTTAATGAAAAAGAACAAATCATTTTCAAAATACACGACAAGATATATCAGTAAATTGGAACTTCATCCAAATCGTCTTGCACGCAATGTACTTAATTTCGAAGGCCACTCTCGGTTGAGAAGGAGGGACACCCTTGCCACCATCAGAACGTTAAATAGGTGTTTTTACCGATATTGACCGTGCAAAATAAAACATTTTTGTCTAGCATTGGCTGGACTTAATTAATTTTATGTATTTAGTATTAAGATTTGAATACTTATTGTTAGTTCACTTTGTGAAGATTCAATAAATAATTGAATGAGGAAAAAAAAATTAATCGCTGTAATATTTTTGTTTAATTATATATAGAGAAAACATTTGTGTGCATTGTTCAATAACAAAATTCGCTAAATCAATTAATCAATTGTTTGATTGCGAACTTTTAACGGAATTCGTGGATTCAAACAAAAGTTTACTGAAAATAATTATTCATTGGAAACAACTATTTTTTTTCAACAACAACAAAATACGATATTTTATTTTGAAAACAAATACTACTCAAGTTTTATTTTGCTTGTAAAATCTTCATGACTAAGATAAAAACTTCACGCTGGCAACACTGCCCTAAACTATCAACTGTTGAATTATTGTTTGGGTTTCCAACACTATACACAGAAAAAAATAGATGACATATTGATAAAAAAAATTGCACTATTTTTATCAAATTTCCTGTGAAAATGATGTTTTGCCGGATTGATAATTCAAATTATAAAGTAGAAATAGCTTTTTCACTTAAAAGCAAAAATTATTGAGTTGAAAAAAATTGTTGTTAATATATAAAATATACTTAACAAAAAAAATTGTTAAAGAAACAACAGGCAACCTTTTAAATTTATTTACTGAATAACAATAAATAATTCGGAAAACTTTTTATTAATTGCATTTTATTAAGAGATTTTTCCAAAAATTCATTATTAATAATAATTTAATTAAGTCAATGCAAATTTTATTAAATTCATGTTTTTTTTATTAATAACATAACTTGATTGAAAAAAAATCTCATTTATTTTTTTCTGTGTACTTCTCAAATGGCAACAAATTAAAATGTTGCTTTCATTTTGGGACAACTTGAATTTTATTCAAATTTCTTTTTTAAATTCTGATTGAAAAAATTATATATTTTTAATACTGAAGATTTTTGAAACACACGTGCGCTTCATTTCTAACCTGGCCGGCCCACTGTTCTTCTGATCATGTTGAACTATCTATTTTCACTATAGCATGTCAATTCCACTTGAGAAATCACACATTAAGTACAAAAACGAAATATAGACTAAAAAACGTGGTTGAAAAATGTGTGTTTTATTGCAGTTAAAGTCACTCATTCATATTCAATATTTTTTGCAACAAATTGTGGTAACAACGATATAGAGTTTCATTTAAAGCAACAACAAAAACAACAGCACAACAAAACAAACTTATGCACATAAAAATGACTTTAATCTTTTAACGAGCAAAAAAGAAATAAATATGTGTTTACAGAGATAAAACGCTTTCTTTTTATTAACGCCTTAGATTCAGACAGTGGAAAGAAACGCTGCAAAATGAACTGCAGGTTAAAAAGCAACACTTTTTCTGTAACATTTGAAGGCAAATTTTTAATAAATTAACAACGCAACTGGTATTCAAATTAAAAATGAAAAAATAAACCAGCAAATGATCAATGGTTGGCTATTTAAACAAATTGTATATCTTTTTCTGTTATTTTGTTTAACTAATTGAAAAAGTAGATACTCGTATTCGTACTTCGACTGCTGCTTTTTCCGTTTATATTTATTTATTTTTTCCAACTCTGCTGTCTTTTTTTTTTTCTTACTACTCGTATTTTCAAGTAACGCTAAATACAAGCGACCCAGTTCTGAAGTGGCAAATAAGTAGAAAACAAAAAAAAAATAATAAAAAAAAGAAATAAAACATAAAACACATTTAGCTGCTTCTTTATTTTTATTTATTTTTTTCAATACAATTCGACTAACAACTTTCAAAATTAATAACGAATAATTCTTACTGTTCGCTAATTATTTTATATCTGTTTATCTGCGTGTAAGTGTGTGTTTGTCTGTTGTGCTTGTTAAATCTAGATCGCTTAGATTTTTTTTTGTTCAGTTTAGTTTAATTAATAAGGCAAAATTTAAATTGAAATGCGTTATGATTGTAATAAAAATAAAGTATTAAACAAATGAAAACTTACCATAACACTATTGTTATCATAATCTTCGGATAAGCTGCTTTTACCGCTGGCACTGCTGGTGCCAATGCCTAAATCGCTTAAATCGTTTGCTTCATCTTCTGCATAAACAGCCAAAGAAGCCAATTTATTTAGGCCTCGGCCACCAGAACGTTCACCTCTGCAATAAAGAAAAAAAATAATAATAATAATAAAACAATTACAAAAGCAAACATGAAAATAACAATGATATAGAATTATTTGAATTTCCCGCACAGTTCAGATATTGGTCGCAGATGTACCTGCACAGGCGGTTTCAAACACAATCTCTCAGAACAAAAATTATTAAATTTATAAATTGCTATTGTTTTCACAAGTTACGCTTATACCAAGAGCCGTCATCGTAGCCCAAAGAAATCGATGTAAAAAGTTTCACATTTATTTACTCATCAACAGCAGTTGAATGTTGTTGACAGTCTCTATCTATCGTTATATAGCTAATGGATAGCTGTTGTCGAAAACGATTGTAAAACTCCGAGTTTTTTGATGTTGTCTTGATGGGATGACGATAACGCCTATTGGAATATGCAGCAGATATGTGACACAACTCAGCTCGTGAATTAAATGATTATAAAAACTCTTATGAGACACATTATCTTTCAGTCGTGGTAAAAAAAGTGTTTTAATAAATTTCAGATTTATTGACTTTTACATTTATTTACTTTATTAGCTACTATATTTATACAAAAATATAACAGCTAGTTGCTTAAATTTCCTAGCTGTCTATATGTCTACATTTTATGGGAGCTAACCTTATCATCAGTAGACTTGGAAGCCTTTGAAAAATATTATCAAAGACTTAACTACGTTGCCACCATCAGATTGCTCAATAGGTGATTTTACCGAAATAGCTCCCGCATAATAAAACTTTTTGTCTAGCATTGGCCGGACTTAAGTATAAAGCACATATTTGTTTTTCAATTTTAAATTTAGTATTGAGATTTGAATACTTATTGTTAGTTCATTTTGCAGATTCAATAAATAAAAAAATGCCAAAAAAAAAGACGACTTAACTATCAGCCACGTTCCGAGAAGCGCACGATCTTTGGGGCTACTCTCTATTGCGATGCGAAAAAAAGTCGTACAATTGGTACTCTGTATTGCGTTTTCGTATTTTCTCTTCGAATTTAATTTATCCTTTCATACTTTTTATTTTATCATTCTTCGCTATTGTTTATTCATTTTCAAACTATTTCGTGAAAAAGTTTGGGTAAACAGCAGCGAATGCCAAATTATAGTCTTATTGCATCTACCTTTCGCATCGAACTTACTTTCGTATCGTAGTAGAAAGCAACCCCCATTAAACCGCAAAGCGTTCTGAAAAACGCTTAATTGAATTTTTGGTGTTCTAAGGAACGCGCGTTTTACTGGCGTTTCGGAGTTTTTTCAGTTAAAATACAATATATGTTTTACATACATACATATTGTATGTGATAGTTATATAAAACGAAAAAAATTTTACACCAAATGGAGAAATTTTTAAAATTGGGTTTTTTAATTGAAAAATTCTTTAAACTTTTTATTAAAATAAAAAGAAAAAATATTAAATTTTAGTTGTAAATATTTTTATTTCCTTTTGCAAGTTCAGCTTTACTAAATTCAATCAGTTCACTTCAATATACACATGCGAGTTGAAGACGCCTATTTTTAGTGATATGCGATTACAAGGATACCTATTTGGCGATTTCCAATCGCAAAACCAAACTCCTTTTGTTATACGTTGGTCAGTACACCTATTTGGCGTTAATTTTAAAATAAATTCACAGTAAATTTACTACATGGCTTAGCATTTTCTTTCTGAGCAATTTTAATAATTTTTTTAAAAAATTTAAAAATTGGCGGTAAAGTAATAGTGGAATACATATGGAAAAGCAATTGATTTGTGTTTGAAACCAAAGCCCAGTCATCCCAATGGACGCGTTGAGAAGAGCCAAGACCGAGAAAAGCTCAAGTTCGGTTAAATGTGAAGGTTTTGCTCACTGGTTTCTTCGACTGCAATGGCGTGGTGCATCATGAATTTTTGCTATAAGTTGCGGTCAATAAGGAATACTGCCTTGAAGTTATGCGCCGTTTGCGCGAAGCAATTTGTCATAAATGCACACAATTGTGGAAAACACAATCATGGATTTTGCACCATGATAACGCACCAGCTGACACATCGATGTTTGTGCGTGAGTTTTTGGCCAAAATCAAAACCGTTATCATGCCTCAATCACCATATTCGCCGGACTTGGCCCACCGCTGACTTTTTCCTCTTCCCAAAACTATAGACACCGAGGAAAGCAAAACGTTTTGCTATGATTGAGGAGATAAAAGAAAAATCGAAACAGGAGGTGTTGGCGATTCCAAAAAGTGCGTTTCAGAAGAGTTTCGTGGATTCGTGAAAACGCTGGCATAAGTGTATTATATCTGAGGGGGATTACTTTGAAGGCGACAAGACAGTTATTGATGAAGAAATAAATACTTTTCGAATAAATTGAAAATAACGGTTATATTTTGATCAGCCCTCGTATATATAAATTACTTTTTCAGACAAAGATGTAAATTTAAACAATTTTTTAACGAGCTTTTAACGAATTTTGCAGGTTTAAATAATTTAAGAAAAAAACACTTGGCACAATTAATGGATTCTATTTGTATATTTATTATACTTATATCTGGTTAACAAACAGAAAGTAATTAAAAAGAAGAAGAAAAAAACACTTACCTCTCTTCAATCATTTCGGAAAAAGTTTTCGATTTTCTACGCGTGCGATCATGTTCTTCCAATTCCAATTTTTTCACCTCCACCACACGATCAATAATATGTTCGACACGTTTTCTACGTGATGACTTCCAATTATCCAGATTCTATTGTGTGTTGATTTTTTTTAACCATTAAAAGTTTATTGCAACAAAATTTACAATAAATTTTTATTTAATAATTTCATTCAATCATGAAATTGTTTAATTTCGGGTTGGAATTTTGCATTCAACATTCCATTCCATTGCGATAATTGTCAGTGTGTTTGTTCGATTGTTTATGAAAAGAGAAGAATTAAAAGAAAAGAATTTTATTAAAATAAAATTTAAATTAAGAGAAAGTTTTTAATGCATGTGTATGTACATACATACATACATATGTACGTAATTTTCTGTCATTGCTGTTCAATTATGGGAGTTTTTTATTTGTTTTTACAATTATTCGATAAAAAGGCCGCCTTAAACGTTTTTAAACGCTAGATTTTATACGTGTAAGTGCTAGACGATGTGTTTTAAATAATTAATTATTTGTTTGAATAGAGCTTTTCGTTTCACTGGCTTGTTTGTCTTTCTTTTCTAGGTATTTCCTAAGAATTATGAAAAATTTCACTTGTCTGTGGGATAAATTGTTTTTGTTAAACTAGCTTTTAGCCATGACTTTGTTCTGGTAGAATTCAGAACGAAATACAATGAATATTAGATATACATTAAAATTAAATGCCCAAAACAGAAGAAAGTATATTCAAAGTACCAGTATTTTTATAAAGGAACTTTTTTAATCCTCTTTTGGTAAAATGTAGCTTGGTTTTAAAAGGTACAATGGCTCAAAGTTATAATAGAACGGAGTGCTCGTAGGAAAATTAATAGTAGTTTTAGAAGCTTAGATTTAAATTGTCTATTTATAAAACAAAAATCTTGATTTGCAACAATAACAAAAACAAAAAGATGTAATGAAATTCAAATAGATCTGGGGTCTAATCACCGCATACGATATCGAATTAACTATCGTATGGAATAACATTACGATACATCTAAATTATGGCAACCGATGCATATTAGATCGTAATTTAAACAAAATGCAATAGATTGAAGACCATACGTTCCCTAAAAGTAGGAATACAAAAAATAAATCCTTTAACTTTTTTATATTATTGCAATACAGTTTATTCGATAGCGTATGCCGTGATACCAAAATGAAAAATTTCGATAATTTTGCTCGATATCGTATGCGGTGATTTGGCCCCTGGTTTAACCTCAAAACTATACTGGAATACTTTTGCAAAATATGGCAACTTCATTAAAACATCCGCAGCCAACTTCAGTTAAGTGCACACTAATATTGTTAGATTTTTAGAATTCGATTTATTTTTCTTTAAAACATGTGTTTTAAGGTTATTTATTTACTGTGCGTCAGAATCACAGCAAGAAAAAAACATACTTCAATCGAAAATCATTAATCGACAATTGTAATCGATTGTAAAGCAAAGCTATACGTGAGACTATTGCAATTGTTAATAGCACCTGCCATAGTTTTTAATATCGTCAAGCGTTATAAAAAGTGCCACAAACTTTGAAAATAAGCGCAAAACGTTAGATGAACGTTGGTTAGTACAAACTAGCAGGAAAACCCCTCATACGAGTGCAAGAAAACTAGCACCAGAAGCCTGGAACTATCTTGGAAAAAGAGCGAACCCTGAGACATTAAAACTGAAGGTTCATACCATGCGTTACATGCGCATTTAAGCGTTTCTAAACTCAAGTTACATACAACGCTTTTCATGCGATAAGTTTTTTTTGTTATGTTTGAAGTATTTTTTAAATAAAAACATTTTTTAGCACAAAAACATTAAATAACAATCCACGGCAGAAATATTATTGACGAAAACTTGGAAAAAAATAAAATGAATTGTGAAAAAAAACAACTGGCAGTTTTTATAACGCTAATGACGCGTGTAAAAGTAGAAAGTAAACCTACTTTTTGCGTCGTACGCCTCTATGCGTTCTATGCTTTGTGATGTGTAACTTGTCTCATACAATTGCACTGATTATACTTTTTTGACAGACGCTTAGAACGCGTAAGGAGTGTACTTAGAAAACATTAGTACCAAGGACGTATTAGTAGAAAATCCATTTATTAACAAGGCAAATCGAAAAAAGTGCTTTTCTAAAAAACATTTTTAACATTATTTTTTAACTGGCATTCACTCCAGCCGCAGCTGGACTAAACTGTCTAATTAATTAATAAACAATCCGCAACTTTAAAAAATACATACATATATTTATTTGTACTACCTTTTGAATAATAAAGAAAACTTTCGTTAGTTTTAAGAAAACATATGCCGATTGCGTTGTTGAACGTGCAAATCAATGCAGTTTTTGAAATCTTCATTTTTTCACATGAAATAATCATGAAACCAAAATGAAGAAAACAAAACCAACAAATAAACAATTGCATAAAATTGAATTTGAAACAAATGAAATGGAAATAAAATCCATAAATTTAGTAAAAACCTTTAAAAAAAACTCAAAGCAATTGAAAAAAGACATCAAATGCCATTGGTGCAGTAGTTTACAGTGGAGAAAAAAAATCAAAAGAAGTAAAACAAATGACACCGTTACAGATTCGTGACAAATTTACAAAAAAAAAAAAATTTTTTTTTAACTCACGTAATCAATCGCTATCAAAATACAAATATGGAGAAGCAAAAAATGTTATCTAAACTCAAAGACATCAAACACACAACTCTTGAACAGTGGGAAGTAAAATTATTGACACAGTATTATGTTTTCAGGGATAGTAATTATTAGCGAGGTCATTTTCCATATTGTTAGTGATATCATTTTCCATTTTGGGTATAATAGTTAATACTCGTAATGTCGATTTTTTTTGCTTGAATAATGCATTTATTATAATAACAAAGTGAGTTATCATTATTCAAAGTAATGTGCTTCGTTAGCCACTACTTTTCTCCTTATTTCTGGAGCATATCGACGCAGTGTGGGGTGCGTTACTCTGTTCTATCGCTAGTACAACAAAATTTGCTCGGACGAGATTAGGGATCATCTTGTTCCCGAAACTGGCACATTTTTACGTAGCACGCTCTCATCATCCACAGCTCATTCATTTGTGGTCGATGGCCTGGCGAGCCGTACTACGCATTCCAGAGAGAATTCGTTTTTCAGCCGTACGCTTCGTATTTGGAATCAGTTGCATGCAGACGTGTTTCCTTTCTGTTATAACGTTGGAAAGTTCAAGTCAAATGTTCACAAACGCTACTCCCTCTTTCCCCCTCCACAAAACCTATTTTCCTAGTTCTGGTACAATGCACTGCATATGTAGGGGGCATCCCCTGAGTACTGGTCCAAGATAAAAAAAAAAGCATATGGATTCCACGCCAAAAGAACTGCTCAGGGATTAAGGTAAAGAATGAATGAAATCTAACTCTCACACACTAACACTGTTTTGAAGTGAAGCTTATTCCATTAAGTGCGCTATGCAGCGATCGGAACAAATAGTAGTTTGAAGGAGCAAGGTCTGGGCTATAAGAGGGTTGAGTTAAAACTTCCCATCCCTGTTTTCGAAATGGTTTTTAAACGGTCTTGCCACAGGCCGCGCGTGGCCATGATGGAATATTATGCTATCGTGTCTGGTCGTTTTTCGTTGATTGCTCTCTACAAGCGTATCACTTGTCTTGGGCTTTTGATCTCACCAAATACACAGCAATACCTAGCGACCTTAGCTTAGGGGTTATCGTAATGTATCCATTTTTTATCACCAGCAACAATACGGTGCAAAAATTACCGCTTTTTGTAGCATTCAAACACCATCATTCCCGAGACATCCAAAATCGGCTTTCAATGTCTCTGGGCTTCAATTCATATGACACTAAATTTCCTAGCTTTTGAATGAATCCCAATGCTTTTAAACGTAGGGAAATGGCTTGTTTTGTGACTGCTAATGGTAGTGCAAGTTTTTGTTGCGTTTGAAAGCAATCTTCATTAAATAATGCTACCAATTCCTAATCTTTAAACGTTTTCGGCTACCTCCTTGCCATCTGTCTCGAAATCACCACTTTTGAATCGCACAAATAATCGTTCACAAGTTTCTTCAGTTGGTGCATGTTGACCGTGAGTTTTATTTTTTATTGAAATTAAAGAAATTTACCAGACTTCCCCGCAAAATGTCTTTTCTATTAAAGCGATTAAAAAAATGTATATTTACACTTTGGCATCTATCGAGTACTGATTTATAATAATAGATGTTTAACCTCCACAAAAAAAATGTCTTGTGATTATTAGGAAGAAATAATATTATATTATACAGGCATGTTCTGACAAACGTAGAAGAAGTATGTCTTTTCGAATTGAAATCGCCAAATAGTTTCTCTGGTGTGAAGAGCTCAGACCTTCTAATGCCTGCTGTATACAGTCGCTGACTCTTTCGGAGGGTGGCAAGGCTTCAGTAGTTCAGAAGTCCATAAAAACCATCTTTATATTACAGGTATCTATTAAGAGGTAAATGATGAGAGAGTCCTACGTCTCTATATGCCAGAAAGGAGAGTGTCCTGTTTCGGTTTACGCTAAGGCAATGACTTCCCTCCGAGAGAGAGAGAGAGAGAGAGAGAGAAGGAACAGGAAGTGTAATTGCATCTAATTTGACGGTCTTATGTGATGATGGACAAATTCTGCCGGATGAAACTTAGGAATTGAAAATTTTTTTTACGAAAGAAGAAATTTTCGATGGGTAAAACGCAGAAAAGTGACAAGTGAGTATCTGATTTTGTTCAATGCTTAAAGTATGCGCCAAATAAGTGTATAACGCCAGCAGTATGGCTTTTCGATTTAAAATCGTCAAATAGATGTTCTGGTAAACGCATATGGCGTGAAATTGGTGAATTGAACTCGCATATGCATTGGAGAAAATTTTGCACCTTCAGATAAGCCATTATATTCAGAATAATAATTTGCTGTCCGACAAACAATCAGGTTTCCGACCAAATCACAGTTGTGTAACTGCCTTAGTGGATGTCACAGAAAGCCTTAGGCGTGAACTAGACGACGGGAAAATTAATGTATTAATACTACTCGATCATACTAAAGTTGCATACAGTTAACCACCAAATTCTCTATAACAAGCTCAGATCTTCGTTTAACTTTTCGTCTACAGCCGCACAACTTATCGTACAGATCGTACACAGTCAGTGTGTGTGAACAACACCGTTTCCAACGCAGTTAAGCTAGTAAGAGGAAAGTTGAAGTATTATTTAATAACATAGTAAGCTACGTTTATAATCTGAAGAGCCGCGACCATGTTGCGTTGTATGCCAAAACAGTATATGGTGTAAAATTTGAGAGTCTCTTAAAGATAAAAACATTAATCTTTCTCCACAAAATAATATACGCCCAAAAACCAAAATATTTATTTAAAACAATAAGATTTGCTCGATCTTTCAAGGGGTAAAAAATAATAATTCCCAAGTATCAGTGCCTTGTTTCTGAATGGCAATTCTTTCTGCATGCTATTCGTCTTTGGAATGCTCTTCCCCAGCATCAACAATCTAATAGCAACGCAACACATTTTAAAAACTTCCTATTCGATTATTTTGACTAGATGTCTTAAATGTTTTACAAATATCTAAATGCGCATGTTTTACTCTATTAATAGAAATAAGTTAATTTACATTTTTGTTGTTTTAATGTTAATTGTAATTAATGATAAGTTATTTTGGCGATTTTATTGTACACTATACAGCCCTGCATTGTAATTATAAGACTAAGTCTTGTTATGTAGGGATATAAGAAATAAATAAATAATTTTTCGGGAACATCCAATATGTGTAATGAAGTGAACTGATTAATTTTGCTCAAACCAGACTTTCCAAAGAAAAGAAAAATTTTCAAAATTTTAAAAATAATATATATTTTTTTTTATTTGAGTAAAATGTCTAAAAGCATTTTACATATTTTTAATTAAAAATACGATATTAAAAAATTGCTCTATTTATTGTCAATTTGTTTCCGTTTTATATAACTCCTGCATACATACATATGTATGTGCACACATATATAAAATACAAGTTGTTTTCTTTTTCATAACAACTCCGAAACGCTAGTAAAACTTGCATTCCTTAGAATACCTAAAAATCAATTTAGAGTTTTACAGAACGCTTTGCGTTTTCAGAACGTGCGTTTCTCAGAAAATGAGTGATAGATTATGTGGCTGCACTCTGAAAGAACATTTTGTACAGGATCTACATGATTTTAAACAAAACTTTAAGTCTCTCTTCCTTTATTTCATTAATTAGTTCTTCTTCTCTTAAGACGACTTTAGTGTTGTAAAACTATGCTTGCAGCTAAGACAAACTAAACTTTAGCTGATAATTTTTTTTAGTGCAATTTTGCCTTTAACACAAACGACGGCCAGACACTGTGAGACGCTCTAAATTATTTTAAAATGCTTAAACACGCATTTGAAGAAAATTTAAAATTCCAAACATGCCAAACAACATTGTTATTTTTAAAACAACAATATTTTTAACACCAATTATATGCTTCAGTTTTGTTTCTTTTTCTTGTTATTTCTTAGCAAACTAATAAACCCCATTTTAATTCATTAAGAAACCGAAAAATAAATAAAATTTAAATAAAACAAACTTATGCAATTGTTGGCTTAATAAATTTACAAAAAGTGCGAGTAACAAACGACCTGTTAAACTTTTCAATTATATTTTTTGTCTGGCTGTCTGTGTGTCTTTCGATATATGTAACTATTTGCATTTTTTACTTTCAATACATTTTAAAATATTATTTTCTTTCCCATCATAAAAAAAAACAAGTAAAAGAAATTTAAGATTAAATAATCACTCACAGTGAATGGTTTAGCGGCCCGACATGAAGTAAATAAAAGTTTTGCATCGGCGTCTAACAAATCGAAAAGTATACATTTTGTTACACAAATTACATTACGCACAAAAAATTTTATTTAATTGAAAACTGTTATGAAATGTTTAAACTGCGTGTATAAATCTCTAATAAGAAATATAACGCTTTGTAAGCAGTTATTAAGCTTATTTCTTCAAATATTTCTTTAATTTGATCGCGTACCTTTATTACAATAACTAAATTGTAAAAATTTGGCAAGTTTTTGGCTATCATATATCCCTGATGTTCTTAATTTTAACAGCACAATTTATAAATATGAGGTTTTATGCAGAGCTAATTTGTATTGAAATTTTGCACACAGAATTTCGGGTCTAGTTTCTATCAGAATACAGTGCAAAATGGCATTAGTTTCAACATATAATTGTTAACAGTATTTGTAGTTTTAGTTAAAAATTGTTACGTTTTTGCCTCTAAGAACGATTATGCGGATTCTTCAATTGCAAATGAAATAAAGACACTAACACTTGTGCTTAAATACTTCACAACTTTATTTACTTTTAATACCACTGTGCATTAACACACTAGACTTGCTTACTCGTCTGACTTACAAGTAGCACTGCCTTGAATAAATCAAACTCTGCCTCTGCCGAATATCTGCCTACTATTTGTACTTCTTTATTACCTTTTGCATTATGCATGAAGCTTTCTGTTAATGATAATTCCAGACTTAAATGTACAAATATAATTGCTACGCAGACACACATATACACACACAGGCTTGCGAAGGCATAAGAACGCAACAATCACTTTAATGTTAGCATTGGTGGTTGATTTACTTCGTATTTTGAATTCTTTTAATAATGTATGTTTGTTTGTTTGTGTGTTATGTTTTTAGCTTTATGTTTATTGTGGGGATGTGTGTGCACATTTATAACAAGCAGATCAACGACTCGCACAGTGGGTTAGAAATTATACAAATTCGTAACAATATCAACAGAGACATATTTACTTTATATTACATACGAGGTCTGATCACAAATAACTATTATTTTCAAATTCTGTGAATTGTGTGTGTTGGGTTTTCGCATTTGAAGAACATGATTTTGAATAATCGTCGAATTACTATCAGAGAGATTGCTGATGATGTTGGCATATCGTTCGGCTCATGCCAAGCAATTTTTACGAAGATTGTTCCAAAACTCCTAAATTTTGAGCAAAAACAACTTCGCATGAACAGGAGCTCAGGAGCTGTTGAACATCGTCAACGACGATCCAGATTTCCGCAAAATGTCAAAACTGGTGACGAATCATCATCCCAATGAAAGTGTCCAGAAGACCCAAGACCGAAAAAAAGCATGTCAAGTTCGGTCTTCTGTGACAAATGTGAAGGTTTTGCTTACGGTTTTCTTCGACTACAATGATGTGGTACATCATGAATTCTTGTCAAAAGGTTGTACGGTCAATAAGGATTACTATCTTGAATGTTATGCGCCGTTTGCGCTAAGCAATTCGTCAGAAATGCACAGAATTGTGGTAAAAACAATCATGGATTTTGCACCATGATAACGCACCAGCTCACATATCGATGCCTGCGCGTGAGTTTTTGGCCCCAAAAAAACTGTTATCATGCCTCAATCACCATATTCACTGGACTCGGCCCACCGCTGACTTTTTCCTCTTCCCAAAACTGAAGACACCGATGAAAGGAAAGCGTTTTGCTATGATTGAGGAGACAAAAGAGAAATCGAAACAAGAGCTGTTGGCGATACCAAAACGTGCGTTCCAGAAATGTTTCAAGGATTGGAAAAAAAACGCTGATGGGGATTACTTTGAAGGGGATAAGATAGCTATTGATGAATAAATGCCTACTTTTTGAAAAAGGTTTAAAATAACGGTTATTTTTTGCTCAGACCTCGTAGTGCTTGAATAATACTTGCAACAAGCGCACCCAAAATTGATTTAAGAAAATCCATATTTACCGTACTTGTGACACCGCTTGGAGTTAATTTAAGTACGGATGGATTGAATTTTCTTTTCAGTTTACAAACTATCACGGGATTCTTATGAGTGGGAAGGCGTCCCATGCGCATGTATTTTATTATATATTCTGTATAACATGTTAGTGTATTTAAATATCAATAAGTTGACGGACTGCAATGTGTTGATATAAGGGTTAATAAACAAGTCTGTTTCTTCATTTGTCGTTGATTTTCTCTATTTTAAAAATTCTATTTTTTTTAAGTTGATTTCTTTCTAGAATCTTTAAAATTCAGTTTATCTCGCATGTAGTCAAAATTTTTTATTTTTTAAGTTTTTAAGGCTGCTTAATCAAGTTTTTTTCTCACAAATATTTCAAATATTGTTTTAATTATTGTCATTTGTGACCATGAGTAAAGAAAATTTATTCGCCCATTTTATTAATACATAAATCGTAAAACCATTGAACGAATGTTAAAACAATAATTGTTTTTCTTTGTATTTTAAGCTTTTTCTTTAATTCATAACTTTAAAAAATCAAAGAGAAAAAAAAACGTTCAAAGTCGACCCAAAGCATTAAAAGGGAAACAAACAAAAAAACTACTAATTAAAACCAGTATCATAAATTATTATAGCCAGTTGTAACTTTGTGTTAAGTATTGATTAATAAATTCAAATTAAAACGCCATCAAGACATTTATAGAAAAATATATTTAGAAAAAATCTATATTACAGAAAAAAAAGCTCTACTTCCTTTCCCACACTATTTTTTTAGTAGTTATAATTAAACTTAAAAATATATATGTAGTGACGAATAGTAAAAACCACTGTCTAAGAAATCTTTAACCATCTAAAGCGAAATGTATATATTTTTATACTAAATGGTATAAATTTATGTATGTTTATTTGGGAAATCACATTTTATGAAAGTGATAGCAAATCTCAAAAGCTGCCATCTCTGCACATAAATTGTTGATGCTACCTGATTTTAAGCCTGCCAACTAGGTTGCTAACCGATTTTAAAACACTTTTTTGGCGACTATTTACTTTTTCTTTTTTGTTTTGTTTTAATAAATTATTTAAATCCGTTTGCTTTTGAGACTTTTAGTGCACAACTTTTAAAAACTGAAACTTTTCAGTAACACCCATTTTGCAATTTGTTGTTGATTTCTAACGATCTTATGTATAATCAAAATCCTTATGCTAGCTGCTAAGTTTGTGTGTAAATTCCCATAAGCGAAAGATAGCAGCTAGTTAGTTAGCACAAGTTTTTTTATTATACATAAAGCCGTAAGTGAATAAATTCCTAAGGTTGCATAAATTTTTGCCGATATATTGATTTTAATATTTGTTAATTTATACTTTTTAAATTTATCATCAATATGATTTTTGATATAAAATTTAAATCAAAAAAACCATAGAGCAGCTTCAAAAAAAAAAAAAAAAAAAAAAAAAAAAAAATTTATATAAATGGGAAGTGTCTAGAACAGCAAAAAATATTTAATTTTCAAACCGCATGTGGTTTCTAAGTCTCAAGTGAATTTAAATCATGTGATTTGAAAACCGATAATTTTCAGAATAAGCCTAAATTCTAAAAAAAAAATTATTGATCATATTCTAAATACGATTTGAAAATGCGCTGTTTTTCCATTACTCGTATAGATCATTAAGCAGCTTCAGAAATGAAGAAATTAACAAGTTGAGTTGGATTTCTGCTAAATAAACTAATCCAAAAACTAAAAGGAAAAATTGGGGTTTCTAGAACAGAAATATGTAATTTTCAACCCGCATGTAGTTTTCAAATCACAAATGATTTCAAATCATGTGATTTGAAATCAGAAAACTTTCAGAGTATGCCTCATTTTACGAAAATCTTAAAAAAATGTTTACTTATTACACCTATTCTAAATACAAATCACTTTTTCCATTATATGCTATAAAGCAGCTTCAGATATGAAGAAATCAATGGGTTGAATTTGATTTCTGCGAAATAAATTAATTTAAAAAGTTAGACAAATTTTGAGTTTCCTGAAGACCTAAATATATATAGTTTTCAAATCGCATGTCGTTTTCAAACCACAAGTGAATTTAGATCACGCGATTTTCAATCATACAATTTGAAATCAGCCAATTTTCAGAATAAGCTTTATTATACCAAAATCTTAGAAAAGTTTTACTTATTACACCTACATATTTGAAAAAGAATAGTTTTTTAATTATATACTTTTTTGGTATTTTGTGAATTGCATGATATTTTCAATAAGTTTGTTTTTAGATGTTCCTATATAAATCTTATCACACTTTTCTATATCATTTCCACCACACGGGTTTTATATGGCAACATCTAAAAACAAACTTAAAATAGATTAGCTGGGCATAGATCAGATCAGAAATATAGAATGAGGAACTCAACACAAAAGACGGCATTGACTACAAATTGTACAAGATCAAATCATTCCCCAAAGTTTGAAGACACAACAATTTTGAATAGAGAGAATAATTATAAACGTAGACTTACGCTAAAGATGTTACAGATTATTAACACACCAGAGGATGGGAGAATTAATTTTAAGACAGATATTGAGAATATAGCCTAAATATATAAGTATTTAGTTAAAATTAAGGGTTGTTTGTAAAATGTTGTTATTTGTGTTTGTTGTTGTTGTTTTAATTTTTCAAAAATTTGTAAAAATTGAAATTAAATAAATATTATTTGGCCTGAAGGAGCTATCCAAAGGAAAACGAAATATTGCCAGATAATTAAAAACCTAAAAAAATAAAACTTCCAAAAAAAGGCCTTAAGCTCGAACAATTACACATATTAAGAAAAATGTGTCGAAATAAAGAAATAATAAGCTTGTTTTCCAATATTATATTACTTGGTTTCTTTAAAATTTGTTAAAAGTTACTTACATTTTGCCAATCTTCTGGTTCTTCTTTGCGTATTTCTTTAATTTTTTTAACTTCTTCGGCTTTTTTAAGTTGTTCTTGTGCTGTTTGATACAAATTGCAGGGTTTGATTTGTACGAATTGCATGGGATTGTATGGTGGGGGTGGTGGAGTTGGTCGTGTTACTCTCGCTTTGGCCACATAGGCTGTGGGATCCGGAGAAGTGATCGACTAAAAGCAGAAAAACAACAATTATTATAATTTTACAATAAAAAAAAAGCTTCTTTAATATGATTTTCAGGTAAACAAAGATTTAATTATGTACCCACAAAGGCGCCTTACGCGACATTTGTTAGAAAAACCATTTAAATAAAAAATCGATAACTTTTTATTTCATTATAGCAAAATACTAAATTGTATTATAATTATTTTTTATTAACATTTTTATCTTTAAAAACAAGTGTTTTATATGACACCTCGACCTGACCGACAATAAATGGACAACGTGTATTCGTATTCAAGAAGATACATGGGCATCGACAAAAATAACGATATGAACACAAACGAATATCTATAAAAAAAAAAAATGAAAAAACCAACACAATACAACAGCTGTGAATATTGAGCCCAACACCCCAACTCATTTAATTCTTTTTTCGTTTCAATTACAAAAAATTACTCAAACAACCTAGAAATTTCAACACTGACATTCGCTGGCAGACCAAAACGAAATCAAGGAGATTCAATTCCTCTCTTTCTTATATTTTCTTTTTGTCTTTAACAGACCGACCACCCACTTGAGAACCAAGAAAATGAGGAAGCAAGTAACAATAAGAATGAAAAATCTTACATGATTGCAGTGGTAAAAAGCAAAAATTTATAAGCCCGGCTATTACATTGTAATGTATGCAGTCAATGACTGTTTGATGTTGGCGGAAGTATACATGTTGGTGGTGTTGTTGTTGTCATTGTTGGGGTTGTTGCAGTAACTGCTATAACTGCTGTTGCTGATGGCAAATACAAGGTGGCGCAAAATTAATCATCCAATTTCGATTTTGAATAACCAAATACTAAATAAAATATATTATTTTGAGTGTTGGAAATATAGATTTTTTTCTGTTAGTTGGAAAATATTATATCAGCCAATTGTCTGCCGCCAGTGCTAAAATATATCCGTGGTCCGGAATATATATAGCGTTTAGACATGCGAGTAAGAGTACGAAAAACATAATGCACTCATATTACTTTTACTACACACGTTTTTCGCACTCGCAGCTAAATTTACTTGCGAATGATTTTTTTTTTTTTTTGGCACTTCCATGCAATCATATGTCAAGCAAACATGTAGACAAACAGTGTTACCAAGGTGCAATTAACCAGGTGGCATCACTAGCGCAGGTGATAATTTTTTGTTTAATAAACTTGAGGATGACAAAAGTTGTGTATTTTTATACAAATTGAAGTGAAAAAATAAAAAAAAAAGAACTTTAAATAGTATGATAAAGTGCAAAAGGAACACAATGGAAAAGTTTTCAAAAATATTTTAATGGCTTAAAATGCGTTGAAAACAATTATATTAATTTTCTTTCGTTTTGTAAACATGTTTTGACGGCCTCTGGGATTTTTACACAAACAAAATATTATATTATGCATGATACAAAAAACAAGGTAGCCGCTTCGCTACAACAATACAACAAAAAAAAATCAACAGCTATTTTGTTTGTGTAAAAAGATGAATTCACACTTCAGCTACAATCATCATGAACTCTCTACTTATTCATAATTCCAAATTCAAATGTAAGAATCATGATACAAAAACAAAGTAGCCGTTTCGCTACAACAATAAAAAAACAACAGATATTTTGTTTGTGTAAAAGGCGAATTCACACTTCAGCTGTCAAAAGTAGTTGATAAAGAACATGTGCAAAAATTTAAATGGCGCCGAAAAAGGTAAACATAACTTAACAGAAGAAGTGCCGGCGGATTGGCCGAATTCGCCGATACATCCACCTAATAACAAATTCGCCTTGGTATGTATGTAGTACAACAACTCTAATGCTGCCACCTAATAATTGCACCAAGAGTGTTACTGTGTAAATAGTTTTAAGCAAATCAACTATTATTGCCTCGTTTATACGTAAAAGATATTTGTGAGTAACGACTATTTGCAAATAGCTAACTCACAGTTTATGCTGCCGAAGAAGGGTCAAAGCGAAATGGTAAAACACGTTTATGTGGTAACACCGCACGGTCATATACGAGTAATTATGAAAATATAAGTTAAATTGTTAAAATATGCAAAACTGACGAACTCTGTAAGAAAAACGAATTATTTCAATAATTTTTTTCACATAATAAAATTAACTTTCTTTCACAATTTTATGTGTCTCATAGCATATCGTCAAGCCAAAACAGGGTGACAAGGTTGATTGTAACGATAATGGGAAAAATCAGAAAAAAAAAATCTAAAAAAAAAGAAAATATAAAAGCTTGTGTGAATAAGTAACATTTGAACTCACAAAAATTTTTTTAGATTTCTTTTTCTGATTTTTCTCATGATGGCAACAATCAATCTTGTCACCCTGTTGCGGCCTAACATTGACACCCTGTATGCAGCACTTGCATGAGATTACACGTATGTCTAAATGCAGGGTAACTGTTCACTTTCCTGTCGAATATTCTGCGTTAGCATCAGCCCGCCACTTCAAGTAGCCCCAAATAAAAACCATTTAAATTAAAAATCTATGGTTAAATCAGGCAATCTTGCTAGCTATGCCAAAACGGAAGATTGCGCGACCAGGAAAAGCTTCGTTCACAATATCCATTGCGGTAAATGCAGTGTGTGCGGTTGTACGATCTTGTTGAAACCGCATGTGCAACAAGCCCCACCCATTCAATTCCGGAGTACGAAGTCGCTTATCATGGCCATATAGCGGTCGCCAATAACAGTAACTGTATTGCCGATGGCGTCCTCAAAACATAATTTTGATTTTTTATGATTTTTTTTACGCAACCATTTAAATGAAAGTGCGCCTCGTCAGCTTTGATGATTTTCGACTCAAAACCTTGATTAAACAAATCGACACAACTATTGCGGAGTATAGCACTCTATTGTTTGTCTATTTGTGTTGTGCATCTCTCTAGTTTACAAATGTCATATATGATTGACGGAAAACGCTATTTGGAAAAGCTATTACATCTTCCGATAAGATGATTAATTTTGCTCCACTCTGTACAACTTGTCAGCCAATGTTGAGAAAGCTTTATTGAGTGTTTAACAAAGAAAGAAAAAATAATAAAAATTATATTGAAAGGAAAATTTCTTTCTGAACGAGAATTGTAATACAAGACATTATAGCAGAGGCTTAAAGGAATTATTTGTTCTAAAAGAAAACATGAGTGACAAATGTTGAAAGGGAATTTAGTTATATGGGCTAAATAAAGTACGACAAACACAAGAATGTAAATAAAAAGCTAACAAGGTTTTTTTTGTGTAAATATATTAGGTTGTACGCGTGGTTAGCAAGAAAGTAAACTTTACTCGTAATAATTAGAAAATAATGGTTTTTGAAATTCAAATACAGTTCTAATTAAAAATATAGTTAAAAACTAAAAAACACGCTACGATTTCAAACTAAACTAATTATCCATATAGCCAGATAATTATCCGTATAACGCGTTCCTAGTTTCCAAAATCGCCTTCAGGAATCGCCAAAATTTCCTACTTCCCTGGAAACAATATGGCAACTTAAATTTTCGCACTAAATAGAATGACCGTTAATAGTTCAGCTGCACGTTTCACGGCTGAAACGCGCACCGAATAGAAAATATCGGTTCCGATTCGGTTAGCGATGCAGTTCCGAGTTGTTTGCGAATTCCCAAAGTCGCATTCATTAAACATCAAAATCCCCCCACTATCTCAGAAGCAATACGGCATTAATTATTTTAAGAATGTATGTATTAATATTAAATAGTCGAATATTTATTTTGTAACGTTCGTCAACGTGGGACAGATTATAAATTTTCTTTTGAAGCAATATGGTAACTTAAATTTTCGCACTAAATTAAACAAATGACTGTTTATAGTTCACATACATGTTGCACGGCAAAAACTCGGTTCAAAACCGTTTAGCGAAGTGTTTCCGATTTTTTTTTTTTTTTTTTTTTTTTTTTTTTGAATTTCCAGATTTTCGTGAATCCCTAGATTTTGAGAAATTTAATGTTGAAAAAATGAGTTTTACTATATGGAAAATTTTCGAAAGTAAAAAGGCTAATATCAAGAAGGTGCTCTCATATGGATATACTTATGTGACTACATATAAGCCATATGTAGCCTTTAACAGACTAAAGTTATTCGAGGAAAATTTCAGCAAAGTCATGGCTTTCCTCCATATTGGACTGTTAAGATAACAGCTGTTGTATAGCGACTGTTAAAAAGAACAGGGTTGTTAAGGACGTAGCTGCCGATGGAGCTAAGTTCACATACATACATACCTAAAACCCATTTTATTTCAAGGTTTATTTAAAAAAAGAAACATAATTTAAATTATTAAGTGTATTTGTTCACAGAAATGTATTACAATTCTTTTTAGTGTGTGTGAAGATAAATATGCCAAGTTAATATTTTTGACGTAATGTAATGACGTAGCGACATATTTAACCGTGAAGATAAATATGTTTGACATACCGTTACAACATGTTTGTTCATGTATTTTACATAACTTTTATTTATAAAAAAAAAATACACAATACCTTAAGACGAAAAAAAAGTAGTGCAAATACATCATAAATAAATATTTGTGCTGTTCATAGAACACAGACGACCTATTCCAAGGTGTTGAGTGACAACCAAAAAAGATTTCTAAAATATGCTTAAGGTTTATTCTTCACTTTTGTTATTGACGAAAAATATTAAACTAAACAAAAATTTATCGAAAAATCTAATACGAATTACAAATAGGATATTTAATATAAAAGGTTGGTTGAGTTGGTGTTATTTTTCCGCCACATACGTAAACATTCTTTTAAGTGTCTGTGCAGATGTGCAGAAAAGTGCGTTTTATTGCATTTCATGTTGCGAGAATTTTTCTTGGCAATGATTTCTTTCTGCCAGACGTCGCCATAAGGTTATATTTTCATAAAATTCAGCACCAGAAGACAGTTGTCTGCCTGATTGTGGTTTTACCTTTTCGCTTGGATATTAATTATTCAACGCTTGTTTTTTCGGATCCAGAATGTGTAAAACAAGTGTTATTTTTTTTTTTTTTTTTTTTTTTTTTTTTTTTTTTTTTTTTTTTTTTTTTTTTTTGTAGATTATTTTTCACACATATTTTTCTATAAAAATCAAGAGAATCTCAAGAAACCCTCAAAAGTCGTTGGGACTATGAGGCACCATAACCATATGTTGGTGTGTATGTGTGTAGCAAAGCACATGTAAATAACAACAATATTAAAAGGTATTTAAATAAGAACAATAACAAGGTGTTTTAATGTCTAAAAGGTGGCAAGACTACGGCATGTGGCAGTTTTATACTTCTTTTAAAATCGTGAGCGCTTAACGCCAAATGAATTGTTTACATATTTGAGAGCTTATTCAAACTTAAATGTTTAAAAATGATTTTGTGAAAATAAAGGTAATTTAAATTAAAATAATTTATAAATGCGAAAAAGTACTTTCGTAATTTATAATTGTAAAATAATTGTTAAATATTTCTGACAAGAACAGCTCTCTAAACGGCTGCTTTTGTTGCATTGCACTTCCACCTTGTAGACGTTAATACACCTTGAATTATAAAAAGAATAAATGAGACCTTTATACTCGTTTATAACTATTATTCTCTTTAAAATGAGTATTTAAGAGTGTGAGACCTAAAGAGAAGAATAATAAAAGTTGGCATTATTTAAGCTACTTTTTTAATGTTGCCATACTGACACAGTCTAACTGCTTATTTGAAAAACAGCTGTTTGACTGACTTTTAGCCACTTTTATTGGTTTGTCGATTTGAGTGACTGGTGAAATTATTTGTAGACGACATGTTGATGATGATGTGGCAAGAACCTTTGAAGAGCAAAATGCCGTTTATAATTAGTACGTGTATTAGCAAAAATACAACAATAGCAAAAAGATTAGCAAAACGTTACACCGATTTAAAACATTGTTCTATAAAGCAATTTAGGACAAGTGTTTCTTTAACCAAGCGTATAATCTTGGAAAGATATTTTATTGAATATTTTTATTTTTTTGAAAAATAAATACTTAAGAACAAATATTTCAGTAAGGAATATTAACAACCTACAAATGAAAGACGGGAATATTTAAGGAATTTTATAAGAAATAATAAAAAATAAAAAAAAATTTTAATCCAAAAGATGTTGAATTATTTCCAGCAAAGGTTTTTTATATAAAGTAAAACAAAGAGTATTTTCGTGGTTCAATTATGGATAGCAACCGAACTGTAGTTGCTTTGCTTGTGGGCAACAAACAAAACAATATGTTATGTGTGCTGAAAAGTTATCGATAGTAATATTTTCATTTAATAGCAACCATTTTTTTAACTAGAATTTTAATTTAAAAGCAAAAAATATTAAATTAATGTGCAGTTTATACAGTTAGAACACAGACGAGCGACTCGTATAAAAAACTTATATGGAAAACACTAAAAAAATTGAGTAATCATAAATCTATAACCAGTTTTTTTTTTTACAATAAAGCCTCGAATTTAGGGGGGAAAACAAACGGCGGAAGCAAAGTTGTACACCTGTGTAAATATTCCTAACCTCATTTTAAAGCCTTCTTTAGATTGAGAAACGCATTGCAATACAAGAAGAACTTTTTAAGTTTCGTTCTTATTATGTTAATGTCTATTTAATAACAAGACAGCTTTTAATACTTGTGTATCGATCGCTTGAAGTGCAGAATAATGTAAAATGTATTTTTGAATCGAATAATCTTGGAATTTGTCGTCTAACATATTTATAGCATAAAAAATTTGCAACTTTGTCTTTCAATATTTGCGAAAAATTGGTTTTTTGTTTTATAAAATTTAATTTTTTTGAATATTAAAATATAAACTTAGTAGACAAGTTGCTCGTCTGTACTCTATGAACAGCACATAAGACGATTTCATCAACGGAAAAATAAGCAGAATGTGGCATCTATTAGAAGGCGGTTAAGGGATGCTCCTATGCCTTTAGCTTCATGCTGTATGATGTACACTAATACCATGTACAGAATAAGTTTTGGTAACTACGTATCCGCGTATTTTTTCAGCTATAGTTTTTTTATTCTGCCTTTCTACGGATGCTTCCTTGTATTTTGTGGAAATTGTAAAGAATGGCCTCCTACAGTTGTATGCAAATTTCTTGTTTCTTTTTTCAACATTTCCTTAAAATGAGCCCATACTCTTTCTCATTCTTCGGGTGTACGAGGTGGACCAATACTATATAACTTTACTGAAATATTGGCTCAAACCTCAAATGTCCGAACTTCTCGAACACCGTGAGCGTTAATTTCCATTGCTTCTACGAGAGCTTCAAACTGTTGCTTAGTGGTAACTTTAACCATTTTCAGATAAGCTTATAAGAAATAATTGTTTAATTTTTTAGTTTTAAGGTAATACTCAATTTTCTTATTTTTTCAGTCCATTTCACTTTCAAAATTCATATAGCAACTAAAAACTTGTGGTTGCCAAAATTACTTTAAAATAGCAACTTTGGTTGCCCGAGTTAGTTGCCGGTTGCCATCTGTAATAACTTTTTAGCAATTGGCAACGCAACGAAAGTTCGGTTGCTATGGATAATCGAGCCAAAAGTATATTAAAAAATAAACTAAAAAATTGTATATATCTGTGCCATTATATCATAACATCTTAAGTCGAGAAAGACTGAAAAAAGTATTTACGAGAAATTTCAATGAAAAATCTATATATAACAACAAATGAAATAAACCAAAATTACAAAAAAAATTTTGTTAATAATAGAAAAAAATATTTTTACCAATAACAATTTTATACTTAAAAAATTAATTAAACTAGATGCCATCTTTTTAATTTTTAAAATTTGACTTAAGTTGTTATGACAAAAGAACACAGATATAAATGTTACACAAACATGAATATAAGGTGATTTTAATCGTATTTTAGCAATACATTAAAATTCTTTTAGTATATTTACTTTTAATTTCCCCAGAAGGGATATTCACATAAAAACAACGTCGAACAAATTTGAAAGAAAGTAATTTGAATAGATTTTAATGTTTAATAAATATCCATTGAACTTCCCAAAGAGGAAAATTTTCAATTTGAAAATGACTGTGGCAATAAAAGATAGTTTTTCGTCCACTATAATGTTAAATCGCACGTAAACAAAACATTTCTAGAAAGGTAAATTTTCTATTTTTAAAGATATTGCTTTCTACGTTTGACGCATAGTTTTATAAAATAATTTGCTGCAAATCTTTCTTAAATAGGGAAATTTTGATATATAAAGGTTTGCTAAAATATGGATGAAGACTTAATTTCACTAAGTGTTCTAACAAAAATACCTCCAAAAATTTCCCATAGAAGGAAATTTCTAACTTGCAATGATTTTTTGAATGCTAAGGAATTTTCGTAAAAAAATATACATAAACAAAAATTTCGCTATTGAGCTGAATAGAGCAACGACAAAATTTGTAGAGATTTTCATCATATTTACAAACATAAAATTATTTAAATGAATTAAAATATAAAAATAAATTCAAACAATTAAGTTTTTTGTAAAGAAATGTTAGAGAGGTGAATAAATGAAAAGGCTTGTTTTTTGTGTTTTGACAGGTATTATTAGAACATTTTTCTTTTAAATTCTCAATAATTTATTTATATTGCTGGGATATAAAGTTGAATGTTTGAGAATATCTTTCAAAAATTTCCAAAGTCTACTGATGATTAGGGTAGTTCCTATGAAATGTCGACATATAGATAGCTGGGAAACATAGAAAACAAGCTATTTATAGTTTTTATTGGTATAAAAATAAATTGTAAATAAAAATTTCTCATTAAAGGAAATTTTACATTTTTTTCTATATTTATTAGAAGAAAATCAACTTATATTTTTATAGAAATCTTACATAGAATAAAAATTGCTCTATAAGGGAAATTTAAAAAATAGCGAGAGCTTGAAGTTTTTTAATTTCCCAAAAAAGGAAATTTTAAATTTGCCATTTTTATGGCTTTTGTAATTAATTTTTCCTATATTTATTAACAGAAAATGAATTTAGCATTTTTTTATAGAAATTTTACATGGCATAAAAATTTCCCTATTAGGGAAATTTGAAAAATAACGAAAGCTTAAAGGGAAATTTTACATTTGCAATCTATTCTCGCTTTTATAATTAAGTTATCCTATATTTGTTAAAAGAAAATCAACTTAGCATATTTTTATATTTGGAATACAAATTTCTCTATTAAGGAAATTTGAAAAACAACGTGAACTTAAACTTTTTTAAATTAAATTCAAATTATTCTTGGGTAAAACCGGATTTTAACTTAAGGCAGTAACATACCACCAAATAATATTTGAAATATTCTAAAAGTTCAACTATTTATCATTGATTTTTTTTTTTATTATTTATCTTTATATTTTTTTATTTATTATCATTATATATCATTATATTCGCAATATTCTAAAATAGTCGCGGGTAATACCCAATTTTTTTAATTTGAAACATCTGCTTGCAACAAAGTGGACTTCGAAAAAACATTTTTAAAGTAATTGTCAAGTAAGATATTAAGAAAATTTATTTTGTGACAAATGTATTTTCATTTAAATTCTTCTTTGTAATCATTCATTTAAAAGCCACAAAGCTAAAGTCATTATTTAATGGGTGCTTAATTTGCGCAAACAATAAAAATGTTCTCATCAAAAAACAACCCATTTGTTTGTAATGGCCAATTTCTGTTTCTTTTTAATGGGTTAAAGGAGAGAAAGTATTTCTTTGCAGTTTTACACTCAGTCATAGTCGTCAGCCACTTACTCAGTCACTTGATGTCAAGTAGAAAATATGAAAAATTTTTAGGAACGTTGGGTTTCTTTGCACTTATGCACTCTCAATAACGTATTTTGATACTTAAAAAGTCAATAAACTAGAAAATAAAAGCGTAAGAATTGATTTAGCATGAAATCAAGCAATAAGTTTTTGGAAAAACGTACATGAGAACTGTAGTAGACAAAGTGGGAGGAATCATAAAGAAAAATTATTCTCTAGTAAAAGCGGATTTTTAAGTGAAATAATCATAAAAAGCTTTTTGGGTTTGATTATGGGCAGAAAACGAATCTTATTGCAGTTGAAAAGCAGTCAATCACAAATATTTTGTTGTTAAAAAAAGTCAATAAATATTTAATGTTAGAAACACAACCGCTACAAACGACGAATTTCGCCCATCGCGACGAATTGACAGGCAAATATTCGTTGTATAAATTCATCGTGTGAAGCACAATATCGACGAACTTTTGTGTAGATAGCACTGTTTACATTCCATGAAAAGAAAAAGTTAATAAAATCAATATAAATACTAAGGGGACCATATTGAAACTAAACTTATATAAATCTCATCCAAAAGAGGGATTTTTGAACAAATTATAAAATATTTTTTGAGAACATCTTCACAAATTTTTCACTATATGGATTCGTTAAAAATACTTTTTTTATATAAGAAACCTGTTCACCTGATAATGTGTTGTTCGTCGTTCGCTGACGGAGTAATTAGAAATAAATCTATTTCAACTTTCGCTGAGTATGACGAATTTAGTCCAACACCACGATTGTGTGAATTTTCATACACGGCAATGTGTTTTATTTTTGACGACGAATATTCACGACGAAAAATTCGACTTACGTCGCAGTTGTGTTTCTAGCATAAGAATTACAATTGCGTTTGATATTATCATTTGTTTATTTGTATTATCATTTAACGAAACTGCTTTACCATTTAAGTAGCTGGCAATTCAAGTGCAGCCCGGCTGCCAAGCAGGTTAATACAAGTGTCTGGTTGCCAGAAATGAAATAGCTACAATTGCCTTTGGCACTATCATTTCATTACCTATATTTCAATTTAATTTCACTGAACTGCATTATCATTTTCAGTACCTCGCAATGCTAATGCTACCATCCCATTACAGCTGCAGTCTAATATCCTAATGCACTATAAAGCTAAATATCGATTAAAGAGATTACTTCTCAAAAAAATAAAAATAATAAAAATAAGGATTGTTAGAAGCAAAACATTTAACAATATAATAACTTACCGTTTTTCTACCACCATTACATGTACTGCTGCCATTCGATGTGGTCGAAGTCTGTGACGTTGACATGTCGCCCTCCATCATGGTATCCACTGTTAAATGCTCATTAAAACCTGTTACTGTTGTTAAATTTTCCTTAAACTCTGTTCCGTTGCCTTGAACGGTTGTTGGCGAAGTAACACTTCGCTCGCATTCGGTAGGCATTTCAAATGCCTTCCAAGTTATTCTTTTTACCTCTGCGCTTATGTCAAAAATGTTTTATAAATATATATTTTTTTATAATTACGTCTTATATAAATTCGTATTTTGTTGTTCTTCTTCCTCTTTTTCTTTTGTAAAAGAACTTTCGTTAAATATAAACTTTGGTACGGATTACGTTGGAAAAATAGCTTTGAAATCGATTAAACATTATAAAAATTCTGATGGCATTTTAGCTATTATCTTTGAATTGGATTTTTTTATATATTTATTTATATCTCAAAGTGTTACCAACTCATGCTTTTAAATTTATTGTTTTTTATTTCAGGGATGGTGAAGTTTGCGAATCCTGTTTCATAAACTGTTGCCTGGTAGCTGCAATTAAATAAAAAGAAAGGATTTATTTTTAATGGGAAATGTAAATTACAATTGGCTATTAAGGTTTTAATTAATAATAAAACATAAAAGTGGTAATCAATCGAGCTGCCAATTTCATTTGTTATGAAGTCACTTTTTCTAAAAATGGATTCACATATTTCTCTGAAATAAAAGTATCTTCTATGAAAGCATTGCCAATAACTTCAAAATTTTAAACCTAAGATAAACGTAACAATTTCTGAATACTTTTTCCATTTTTTAACACTCACTTTTTACAAAAAGTATAATATTTTGATACTAAAAACATAACGATTAAACAGCCTGTTAAAGCGGTCATTAGGTTATCAATCTCGGTCTGACGGCACCGCCTGATAGCATACCATCAAACTCGTTCAATAATTAAAATTCGTGTTTGTCAAACTTGGCCTGTAGTGCGAATTTTTGGTCGCGAATATTTATCACAATTTTTTTTGAAATGTCTTGTTGCGTCACACCTAATCCGGTTAATTATTGTTGCGTTTGAAATGAGTCTTGATCAAGTAAAGCCTCCAATTCTGTATCTTCGAAAAACTTCTCTCTCCCAGCATCATGCTGGTCTTCGACGTGAAAATCACCGTTCTTGGACCGTTGAAATCATTCTCGGCACGTTCTTTCACTAATAGAAGCCTCACCATAGGTATTTGAGAACATTCGATAGCCTCAGCCGCCAATTTCTTCATATTAAAGCAGAAAATTAAAACTTTCCGCAAACGACGAGAATTTGCCTCGTAAGCTGACATATTTAATCGAGAATAACTTTACGATGCAGACGCAAATCTACTAACATTTCGATAGTGTTATGTTTACAAATACCTAAACTTATTGTATGATATCTACGATCTATTTATTTCGACTACCACTTACCGCTACAAAACGCCGGAAGTAAAGTTTTACACCTAATAAATCCAAAACGAAATCGTAAAAACAGAACTATTTTGCATAAAAAAATTTTTTTTAACTGAAAGATAAGTAGAAATATAGGAAAAATCGCCAAGCAAAAACAAAACTTTAAAAATCGTCAAGACAAAAATAGTGGATTTTACAAAAGCATTTAACATTTAACACTCAATACAAATAAAAGTCATCAGCTCTATATAAAAAAAAATCGTGGAAAAAATCGCTTAAAAATTAGATTAAAAAAATCGCTTAAATTTTAATCGCAGCAGTGAAAGAAAATCTCAGTATCAGTGCAGATTAAAACATAGTTGTTTCAACAAAACTGGTATACTTACATTATGTAAAAAACTAGTATTCAATATTTTATTTTTTATCACAATTTCTAAATTCACTTTCTTAACTATAATTAAGTTATTAATTTAAAATTGAAAAATAGTGCGTTTGTAAAGCTTTCTAACTACAATTCTAAGCACAGCTGACTGTATAAGATGGTAAGTAAAGTGCTTGCAGGTGCGAGAGTACGGCTCCGTGTTGTCGCTCATAGAAAGCCAAGAAAATTTAAATAAATTAACAAAAACTAATCAAGTTTAAAACGCAGCTGCTTTTATTATGACTTTAATATCAACCACTTTTCATATGTCTTTTAAATAATTTTTCAGTGAATAAAAAAAAAAGCATTAACAACTTTTCATTACATCTTGTAACAATTTATAATTAATTGTGTATAATTAACACTTTAAATATGAAAACATTTATGAGTGCTTTAACAGCCGGATTAAAATGTTTGAGTTCTTTGTTAAGTAACTCTTTAAAGCCGCTTTAGTCTTAAAAAACATAAACAAACAACTACTCGTGTGTATATCTAACTTAAATAAATATTTCAATTAACATTTCTTTTTCAAAATTCTTTCAATATCTGTGGCAAAAAAAATAACAACGATCTAATGAACAGCAAGAGTGTAATTGATAATAATTTTTAGAGTACGCTTTAAACCAATTGAACTTTAAAGTTCATTCGAAAATAAAGGCTGACTTCTTTTCAAGAAGCTTTGAAGCTTCTCCATTAAAAATAATTAAATAAAGTTGATGACGAGCTTGTTGCGTATAAGAGTCTTCGAAAAGAATGTGGAACATCTGAAATTTTTTTTCCTTTCTTATACTTCGTTTTAAATTAACTTAAAGTGACCCTTTTTGTTAAAGTGGTTGTTGTTCACGGCTGTCTGTCTTTGTCTTGCAAAGACTTTAAACTGCAACAAATAGAAAATATCTACAAAGTGATGTGATGTGTTTCTATTTTGTTCCCTTCCAGCCCCTCCCCCCTTTCCGTTCTCACTCTAACCACTTCTTAACAATTCAAATAATGTTGCAAGTTTTTAACTCAAACAAAACGATGTCAACTGTTGAAGCTGCCGCATTACGAATGAGAAACAAGCAATACAATTTGTGATACTTTTTTGCCAAAACATAAAAAGAAAAACTACGGAAAGTGCAGCTTAAATAAATAAAAAGAATTATAAATTAACAATAGAGCCAAGACGAGAGTTGAGTTTAGGTCAGTTTTATTTGTTGGGAATACAAACAAAGAACAAATTTTTTATTTAAATGCCCTAAAATAAAAATGAAGGATGTTTTTTCATGCTGCACAATCAAGGCACAGATCTAAATAAATAAATATTTAGATTTCACTGCAGCCGATTTGGGTCATAGAGATGAAATAAAATCATCAAATGGAAATATGTCACAAAGAAATAGAAAGCGAAACTTCAAAATTTGTTCATGCCACCTAACAGAAATTATATGTTCACAATGAAGGGATTCAAATTATTGCCAGGAACACAACTGCGACGAACAACGAATTTTTGGCCGCGAATATTCGTCGCCAAAATTAAAACACATTGGTGTATATGAAAATGCGCACAGTTGTGAAAAAGATTTACATCAGCACCTGCCTTGCGGCCTTATCTGATGATGAACCAGTTCCACGGAGTAGATTATTCACGATTTACTAGCGCCCCCGTGTGGCTGACTAGGCTCACACAGGTAGCAATTTTTGCCATATGTTTGTGGCCGTAGGAGCAACTTCTTGTTGAGGAGTTCAAGCCTTCTTATCCCTCCTGTATGCAATTTCCTAGCAATCACTGGCAGACAAGGTCTAATGAATTGTTAGGCCGAAGCCCACTAGCAGCATCAGCCCTTAAACCAATTCACCCGTCAATCATCACCAGTCGGGAGGTCGTTAGTATCCGAAAAAAGCCACACACCAAACAATTATCAATGATACCAACCCTTCTGCGTTTTAGGTTTCAACCACAGCCTGAACGCTTCAGTCAAGGTAGGCACCTCAACCATGATCAGCCCGGGTTGAACTGTAGGCATAACCACCCGGCGGCTATGATGATCCGCGTTCTGCCCATTTAAACGCTTGGTAAGAGTTTCGGAAGCCAACACAACATACGTCATGCTACTTCTTGCAATTTTATTTGCTGTAACGATCTAGGGATTCCTTTTCCTTTTCACCTAAAAAACAGAGCGCCTTGGCTAGGAATAAGCCAAGGTTAAACCTGTTCTCTGTGGGGGAAATGCGCACAATCAAAATTCGCCATACTCAGCGAAAGTTGAAATAGATTAATTTCTAATTATTTCGTTAGCGGTTTCTTATATAAAAATATATTTTTTACGAAATAGTGCTTTTTATATTTATATTAATCCATGTAGTAAAATATGTATGAAGATGTTTTCAATACATAAAGTAAGCTCAAAAATTCCAAAAAGTTGCTTGATATTGTGCTTCACACGCCGAATATTTACCGGCGAATTCGTCGCGATGGGCGAAATTCGTCGTTCGTCGCAGTTATGTTCCTAGCATATAGCGCTAGAGAAGCAGATTCCGCATACACTATTTTATTTAATATATTATTATATATTATCAACTATAAGCAACAATAAAGTTACAAGTGACTTTTTATAATAGGAGATTTTGGTGATTCCTGAAGCTGGTTTTATGAACTCCAAAGAAACTTGGAACTGGTTCGCATTATAAGCGCGATTTTGGACGTGGAACGTCTACCTGAGCTTTTAGCGTTCATTTTGGGATTTTGACGATTCCTGAAGCTGGATTTAAGAATTCCAAAGAAACTTGGAACCGGTTCGTATTAGGTGCGCGATTTTGGTCGTGGAACGTCTATCTGAGCTTTTGGCGTTCATTTTGAACCCGGTTATACTTATAATTATCCGATTTTTTTCAACGCCTTTGACCATTTTTTCTCGTTTTCTGTAACTAAATAGCGGATAGCTACACAATAGGAGCGTTTATTGGCATGAAACAATCTACAATGAAAATTCTTGTGTGGAAAAAGTCACAAAACCTATTTTTATCACTTTTATATGCAGGAGAGAGGGAGGGAAATAAAACAGACTTTTGCTCCTCTGAGTCCGCACCTGATCTATAAACTAAACTGTCTAAAGCCACGACTGAACTTGAGCCAGACGAATGATACTATCACATAATATTAAAATATTGAATTTTAAAATCGCTGCTTGAAGTACTGGAAGATTTAGTTTAACTTTAGAAAACAGTTGTTGTAATTTTACTTTCACCCGCCCAACTATTTCAAACTTAATTGCATGTTTTAGGTAAGTACAACAAAGCTGCAATTAAAAAAAAAAAAAAATAAATAAACTAAATTTTAATTAGGTATTTACATCAAATATCTGCCACTGATTTTTATGTTACACTTTTCCTTTTACCTAAACCCAAACACCAAACAATGTTTGCTATTTTTTCACAAATAAAGATTTTGTTATGTCATGTCATGTATTTTGTTTTTTCGTCAAGTCTATTGGTGGTTTTCTTTTTTTTTTTGACAATTTAAATGTCATTAACAGCATGACACCTTCATTTTTCTTATTACTGGCAGTCAGTAAGCCACAGACGTTACTCTGCCAGTCACATCTGGCCAATCAGCAAAACCCAGCCAACCATCAAAAAAAAACCCACCAAACAGTTCTTTCACTTTTAAATGAGTTTTTGTTTATATGTATATTTTTATTTTTGTTTTCGTAAAACAATTTGCTCTTCAAACTGATTTTCTACCAAATTAATTTTCATTTTTTAAATAAAATAAAAAGAAACAAAACGAAGTACTTGTAAATCATCAGATTAAATCAATGAAAGTCTTTTAAACCGAAAAAAAAAAAACAAAATAAAATTGTCATTTGACATGAAAATAAAGTTATAAAATAAACTTACAGACACATATTTTTTTTTCTTAGCACAATTCACATAAGCTGACATATTTGGATCAGAATTTAAATTATTTTGTTTAAATTATGTTAAGTGAGCATTTGAAAGATTAAACAATAACTTGTTATTACAGTTCGGAAGAAAAAATTAAGTGTTAAAGCATATGAAAATGAAAGCTGATTTTTATGTCTTAACATATTTGTCTACACTTATATGATGGCTCAATATATAGACTTGTTAAAGAAAGTTAACATAAGATCATGTTACAGTAGCTAAGCATCTTTTTACAAAAATGAAGAAAAAACATAACTAAAATAAAAAGCAATGCAAGATCTTTGTTACTTAGACATGACTACGTTAACATAAACTAGGAGTAGTTATTAGCAATTGTGCTATTAGGGCCAGAATAAGTGCAAGGTTCTTTGGACATCTGCTGACGGGGTCAAGATAGCCAATAACGGGAGTCTATTAAAACATTTTATCCCAGTGTATTAAAAAAGAGCCCCCCTGGGGAACAGGGTTTGCCTTGGCGTATTCCTAACTAGGGCACTCTGTTTTTCGGGTAAAGAGAGGAAGGGGGCCCTCGTTAGGTGTGGCAAGCAAAACTCTAGCAAGCCGCAGGACTTACGTTGTGTTGGCTTCCAAAATCCTTACCAAGGGTATAAATTGGCAGAACGGGGATCAACATGGCCCCTGGGTGGTTCTGCTTGCAGTTCAACCCAAGCTGATTATGGTTGAGGTGGCTGAAACGTTCTGGCTGTGGTTGAAACGTAAAACGCAGGAAGGGAGTGTTAATATCCTTATAATTATTTAGACTCTTACCAAGGGTTTAAATCGACAGAGCGGGGATCAGCATGACCCCCGGGTGGGTCTGCTTGCAGTTCAACTCGGGCTGATTATGGTTGAGGTGCCTACTTTGGTTGAAACATTCAGGGCTGTGGTTGAAAACTAAAACGCAGGAAAGGAGTGTTAATATTCTTGATAATTGTTTGGTGTGTGGCTTTTTTCGGGGACTAACAACCTCCCGAGGATATGTTGCCTATACAACAGATACCTCTACTGTATGGAACCAGTGGTAATGGTTGACGGGTGAGTTGGTTTAAGTGGGCTTAGTGGGCTTCGGCCTACCAACTCTTTAAGCCTGGTCTTCCATTGATTGCTGGGAAATTGCATAAAGGAGGGATTAGAAGGCCCGAACTCCTCAACAAGAAGTTGTTCATATGGCTGCAAACATATGACAAGAATTGCTACCTGTGTGAGCCTAATCAGCCGCACGGGGGGCGCTGGTAAATCGTGAATAATTCACTCGTGGAAATGGTCCACCATCAGATTAGGCCGTAAAGGTAGGTGCTGATGTAAATCTTTTTCACAGTTGTCCTAAACAAGAAACGAAAAACTAAGAACGCAACAGCAACAATAAAATCATTTGTGGTTAATTTACTTAAAATGTTGCGTTGTTTTAATCATGTATGTTTGTTTGCTTATGCATTATGTTTGAATTCAATTCATATTTTTTGATGGCTTTGAGATCAATAAGTTAATATAATTTTTTGAATCATTTATAAAAATTTTCTATAAATAAATCTTATAGAATTCTAGCAATAAAATTGATGTTTCTTTCTGAATGTGGATGCAAACCAGATATGTGATCGTATCTAATGAAAAGAAGGAAGATCGTTATGATTGCTTCATTTTTTTTCCAGAGCAGCATCTCTAAATATTATTGATAATAAGCTGCAAGCAATTTTCGGGAAAACAAAATTCGTTTTTCCATAAAAATAAACTTAAATTGGTTTTATTGTATTCGAAGTATTTTCATATACTAGAATATGTTTTATTTTTTCTCTGCACTGTACATAATTTTATAGCACTTCATTTTTCTTAAGCACTTTAATGTTATTCCTGTGCGTAGGTGTTCATGTTAATGGCATATTTAGGTTGAGCCATATAAATACTACTTAGCAAGCACACATAAAAATTATATATTTTAATTCCATTTTTATTTATTTTCAACTTCTTTTTTGCCACAGATTCCTATTACAATCAACCTCTTTTGCTGATTTTTTTTTTTTTTTGTACAAAAATTGGGAATAATTTCAATGTTAATAAAAATGAATATAAACTTTTTACAACTTTTAAAGTAATTTATACAAAAACTATAAAAATGAATATAAATATAATTTAATGTAAAAGAATAATTTCGTTTGAGATGGAAGCAAATGTTTGACTTAATGATCATTTCATTTTAATGTTATATTAGATATCATACATTAAGTTATATATTTTATAACATTTGAATGCGTATATGAAACTGTTTGAAAATAACTCTTTATGCAATGATCCTCCCGCAAAAAGCATAATTTTAGTTTTTAAAGTAGTTTAATGTAAAAGAATAATTTCGTTTAACATGAAAAAAAATCGTTAACTTAATGATTATTTAATTTCAATGTTATAGAGTTAGATATCATACATTATGTTATGTATTTTATATTATAACAGAATACTTATATAAAACAGTGTTTAAAAAAAATTGTCATGCAATGAGTCTCTCGCAAATAGTATTGTTTTAGCTTAAAAAGCAATCCATTAGAAGTGAATAGTTAACTCATAAGTTTGATTTTATAAGAAATTTATACATTTTTTCAAGGATGCCAATATTATTCTTTGCCTTTTATATCTAAATTATTAAACGTTAAAGCTACGACATCAAATGCTTAGACAAAAGTATGTTATACCACGAAAATTTCACAAGAACTTTATACATTTGATTGAATGTTTCAAAATTTTAGTTTGACAGTTTTTTTAGTTTAGTTTACATGTCGTATCATGAAAAATTCAGTGTAGTTAATATATCAATCATATTCATGACTTGATAGCCATAAACCAACAACAACTATTTTAAGCTGAAAACAGGATGAAACTGTTTGCTAATATAAAAACGTAAAATTTCATCTAAACATTTGTTATTTTTGCAGCTAAAGATCGGTTTGTGTTATATAAAAGATTTAACAGTATTTTATTTTCAATATTTCGATAACAATTTGTTATCATCGTATTTCTTTCGCATATACACATTCATACACATGCTTGCGAACGGTAAGTAAGTCACAACAACAAACAATAAACGAATACCAAGAATACAAGAAAAACAACAACAACATTTGTAGCTGATTTACTTGGAATTTTACGTACTTTAAATCATGTATGTTTGTTTCTTTGTGTATTATGTTTTTAGCTTTATCTTATTTGTATGAATGCGTTGTACAAATCAACAGCTGCACACTGGGTTAGATGTGACAAAAAATTCTTAACAGTATCATACAAAATTTATGAAAGCTAGCATATTAAACGCTTTGTCATATTAAACGCTATGTCATACCATGAATCCTGGGCAGCAAAAGAGAGAACATTTTGCAGTGTTAAAAATGCATGAAAAAATCATGAATACTCTATAACTTGTTAGTTTTAGTTTCCCAGGATTTTGTGCCACTTATTGTTTTATTATAACACCATCATTAATATAACAAATTATTAGACAAAAATTCTTTGTTTATATTAATGATAAATAGTTTTGAATATTTCTAATATTATATGATGGTAATTGTCTGGCTCAAGTTCAAACCTGGCTTTCGCCAAGAATTTTTTTTAGTTTTAATTATACCAGTAAAAAATTATAAATAGCTTTAAAGTTAAATGTTTGAGAATATCTTTCAAAAATTTCCAAAGTCTACTGATGATTAGGGTAGTTCCTATGAAATGTCGACATATAGATAGCTAGGAAACAAAACGGCCGTTTAACCGACTCAGCCACCGAGCTATTATTTATGTTTTTTGTCTAATTTTGTCGCATATTGATCACATATGCAATTTTGTTATAATCCCAGTTGTTTATGAACGCTGTCACTGAACAACCAGTTTTTTGTTTCTTCTTTTTTGTAAAACTCTTGGTGAAAGCCAGGTTTGAACTTCAGCCAGAATAATGCCATCATATAATATTAGCAAAAATTCTAGAAAAGTTTAAATACTTTTTAAGTTTCCCAAGAATTTTTTTTTTGTTTTTTTTTTTTTTTGCTTCTCGTTTTTATATTATAATATTAGAATTTACATTTTAAACCCTTTGACATATTTAAATACTCTATGAAGTTAAAAAAAGTCACAATAGCCAATCGAACCATGTCAACAAAACAAAGTTCAATTTGTAGACTTGAAAAATTCATGAGAACTTTCTGATATTTCTTAAATTTTCCCAGGCTTTAAACTTATTTCCTGTATTTTCTTAATAATATTTATTTTTTCCATAAATATTCTTAATTAAATTTTGTGGTTTAAATTGCTAAAAGAAAACCAAACGCATATTTGTTTATTCATATTTTTCTTTTTTTTTTTTACTTTGCACAATTTCATTTCGTTGGATATCAAAGGATATAAATATCTTTTTTTTTTAACTTCAGCGTGCAGAAAAATTTAAATCAACAAAAATGAAAAACCACAAAATTGCCAACTAAACAACCGGAAAAAATGGTTACAAAAACGATTTTATTGTCAAAAATAAAAATGTTTATAATTTCAACAGTAATAACAATAAACATGAACAATGAAGTGAATGTTTAAAATAAAAAAACAAAACAAAAAATCAAACCATCTGCCATTTCGTCGTTAATGATTGTGATGCCAAGAAGGGAATAATAAACAACAAACAAAACAAACAAAAAATTGAGAAAAGATTAAAGATCTGGCAAATGCCAGCGTATTCTAGATACATTGTGAATTTGATATATTGCAGAGCTATTGTATGGCAGATACATACAGACAACAAAAAGTTTTTATATTAAGTTTATTATTTTTTTGCAAAACTAGCACTAATAAATGTTAGTTAAAACGACCAAACAGAGAACAAAATTTGTGGTGCCGGAGAATTTTTCATTTTTACTACAGGTTTTATAGTTTAAATAAGGCCTTTTAGTATTAAACTCAACAACATCATAAGTAAGATATAAATATATTAGTTATGATTTTAAACGCTCACTGTTTTAAGTTGCCAACGCTGCTTTATTTTATAACCCACTTAACAGCTGATAGTCAGCTAGACTTCCTTGCTTTTACAAACAAAAATAAAACAAAACTTTTCAAATTTTTCGAAAACTCTACTAACGCTATGTACACACGGTTGTCAGATGTTACAACATTGTAAGATCTGGCAACATGCTGATAATGTAGTGACAATGAAAAATTGTGCCGCAGAAGTAAATTGTGTGTTCAGACGATCGTAAGAAAATCTTACAATTTCATTGTCAGACTATGGTCTGACAAATAATTCATCTGACAACAAAAATTGCCAGTTCACACGGTTGTCAGATTGAAAAAAATTGCCAGACATGTTGTAAGGCATTGCCACTTATGTATATCAACAACCATCTATTTGGCAGTGTTGTCCAACAAACTTTTTTCTGACAATGATACCATTGTCAGGTGCATTAATTTTATACATCTGACAATTAAAACTGAGCTTACAATACCAGCCAATTATCTGGCAATGCCGACGAAGAGTGTTCTCACGATTGCCAGATGCCTGTGAACATTGTCGTCTTACAATTGATTGACAATGGTTTTTCTGACAACGTTGTAAGTTAAAAATTGGCAGTTCACACGATTGTAATACATTTTCAGACAATTTTACTGGGAATATTGTAAGATCTGACAACCGTGTGTACGTAGCTTAACAAAATAAATGTGATGTTTTTTTGCTGTTGTATTTATTGTAATTCTGGCTTGGGGTAGACATTTCATCATGACAAATATATGTATGTACATATGTTACACCATGAAACAGAGGCTTACAACTTTAAATTGGCAATACTGCTGTATTGGCTAACTTATTCAACAGCTGATTGTTGTTTTTTGTTTAGCTTGGTTGACATCATGATAAAATATATGTTATACCTTGAAACACCGGAGCAACGCTTGCAATTTGTTAAATTTTTTTCCATTAAAATAATGGTTCTGTTCGGCTATTGATATTGAGTTCCCCTTCAAATTTTTGTTTTCCAAAGAAGCCCACTTTTGGTTGAATGGGTACATAAACAAACAGAATTGTCGCGTTTGAAGTGAGAATAATCCAAAAGCTTTGGTCGAAAAGCCTTTCGTCCACAGAAAATTACTGTTTGGTGTCTTCAAAAACAATGATATATAGAAGTGAAATGTTACTGTCAATAGAGAACGGAATGAGCAGATGACTAGAAATTGTTGTGTTCCTCAATTTGTTGACGTTAATCTTGCTGCCCTCGTAGAAAAATACATCATCATATAGAGCACGGCGTATCATCGGAACTGTGACACTAATATTATGTAAGTAATCAATATTGTAAAAACTAATAGCAATCTAAATGACAAAATGTTATACCTGTGGAGAGATTAATTCAATGATATGTTGCATACAAAAGACTAAATAGTGTTACAATATTTGCTTTTTATAGTAGTAGAGGAATTTCGTTGTTAATCTTATAATATAAAATATGTTAATCTTATAATATTTTATATTCAGATTTTAAGAAGTTTAAAAAAAACCATATCATATTGATGTAAAATTTTTATCATAAAAAGTAGACGTAAAAAAGCGCAATTATATCGAGAATATATACATGAACATAATGTTCATGGGAAGAGGTGGGGAACTGTTTTGTGTGGCGTTACATGCTATTGTATCGTCCTCGTCTTGGCAACTTCTGCAGAAGTCGTTTTAGGGTAAGCCCAGCCTCATTGCAATGATGATTGCCAATGTAACTTTTAAGTGAGGCCTGGATAGTATTAAGAGCTTCTTTATCCTCTTAAAGGTGATATGCGGCCACAGGCTCCTTGTTATATGGCATGTTGACTCTGTGAATTTTCTGGCGTATGTTTTAGCGTGTGGAATGTTTTCCAGCAAGCTGATAAGGGTTGGATGCAGAAGAGGTCGATATACCTAATCTCTAGGGTCCTCTCTTCTTCGGCTAAATAGTCAGCGATGTTGTTGCCATTTATGGATCCATGTCCATATTAGGTTAGAATATCTCAGCATCTTGTTTAAATATGTCTGGCTGTCCTAGATTGGAATTAGTATATATTCCAATCAGGGAGTTGATGGTTGCCCTGCTGTCCGTTACTACCATGATAAGTCTACCGAATATCTTGTGAAACGTCAGCCATTTGATCGCTTTATTAATAGCCGTTGTTCAGCTTGAAGAACACTAGATACTACCGTCTGGTAGTCTGAAGGATATATTAGTGTTGAATTCTTCTATGTAAGCGTCCGCTCCAAACCCTTTTTCTTCTTCTGGACCGATCCGTGTAAACATAGAAAGCTCCAGTTTTGAAGGTAGATTCCTCGATTTGGTAGTCGAAGCTCCCTGAGAGGAATGGTTTTGGGATGCAGTAGTGAATTAGATCGGGGAGTAGGTGCTTTCCAATCTCAAGTACATTGGTGTGTCCCCATGGTCCTGTAGCGTTCCACCTATCTACCTGGCTTCCAAGTCACATGCCACTCTGCTCATAAAAACAAGAAGTGCTTTAGTTGGCGTTGTCCTCATGGCCCCTGTGGTCAGTATTGCCATGGATTTACCATAACGTTACTTACCACCTGATATTTGTTAATGCTTAAATATTTTTAAAAGGCCCTTCATTTTGTATTTTTGTCTGATTTTTATTATTTACTTCTCAAACCACAACTTTTACATATTTATTTTTTCTATTTTTTCTAAAAATTACACGAAAAAAAACTTAATTAAAAACAGATCAATCTCCAATATTTTGTTGTATATAGAATTGAAATCCACAGAGAAACACGCAACACTTTATTGGGAAAAAATAAATAAATAAATTAGAAACCAGCAACGACAAAAATTGCTCTTAAATTATGCAGCTTCGACGTCACATGTGTTGCCACAATAGAATGGAATGGAAATTAAAGCAAAAATAGGTTTTTTTTTTGTTTAACTCTATGGCTTCATTTTAAAGTTTAAATATATATATATAAAAAAAATAAGTTGCTTTGTTATTTATACTTTGTTTGTTGTTGTTGTAATAAATGTTTTTTATATTAGAGTACAAGTTTCATGTGTTTTTTCTGCTTTTGTTTTTTGTCTTCAGCTGAAAAAATTACTTAATTTCCGTTGACTGATTGGAAGTAAACTTTTGATAGTGATTGTTTTCTTTTTTTATTAATTTGTAACTGACATGTTATTTGAAATTGTTGTATCTGATGAAAAATATAATGCGAGTAAGAAGTCATGAAATGGTGTCACAATGAAAGAACATTTAACTGGTTCATTTGGCTGGCGCTAGAATACAGAAATCTGTTTTTAAATATGTACATTTAGATGTACTCGAATATTCTCAATTACAATTTTTCTTATGACAGCATAAAATCAATATATTATGCAAAATTCTTGTCTGGCATTTTAAAAAATATTATTGATTTGCCTTATCTTGATCCTAATTTTTTGACATTTTTTTATAAATTAAATTGAAATGTTGATTTGAGCTGCTGATTGAGGTCAGTTTTGTTTGTTATATAAAAAATGTTTTAATTAATTTATTCTTCGATATTTCGTCCTCCTTCGGAAAAAATTTTTCCGGTTTTTTTTTTTTTGTTTTTTTAAGAAAAAATTTTTTCTGAAGAAGTCTTCCGAAGGAAGACGAAATAACGAAGAATAAATTAATTAAAACATTTTTTATATAAAAAAACTGACCTAAAGCTTAAATCAACACTACAATTTAATTTATTGATTTGCATTAAAAACTTTTAACATTTGATCTCGATTTGAATGAAGGGCTTGTACAAAACTCGTCCCATAATTGGTTCACTGGTGACAGTGATTATCAGCAGAGCGCACTCTCTTACAGCCTTATAAACAACAAGTAAGAGTGTAGTATATTCGGCTGGGCCGAATCTAAAATACCCTTCACGATAGTCACGAATATGTATAGTATATTAAAAATGTGACCTAAATATGCTCGGTTATATATGAACCGATATGGGAATTTTCTATTTTCTGTGTTTTAGTAACCTTCTTTTATAACGAGAATTGCTTTTCAGCAAAAAAAAAAAAAAAAAAAATTTTTTAATGGAAAAACCGGTTCAGGCTATATCTCGGGTATATATGGCACGATATCGAAAATTTTAATTTTCCATATTTATATAACCTTATATCATTACCAGAACTGCTTTTGAGCACAACAAATTGTTTAAGTTCGCTTACGCGATATTTTCATGAAAAACCCGATTTAGGCTATATCTCGGGTATATATGGACCGATATCAGAAATTTTAATTTTCTCTATTTTCGTAACCTTCTTTTATAATAAGAACTGATTTTCAGTAAAAAAAAAAAATTTTATTGGAAAAATCGGTTCAGGCTATATCTCGAGTATATATGGACCGATATCGGATTTTTTCTTTTTCCATATTTATATAATCTTATTTCATTACCAGAACTGCTTTTGAGCACAAAAAAGTTGTTTACTCGGCATTTTCATCAAAAAACCTGTTAAGCTATATATCGGGTATATATGAACCGATATCGGAAATTTTAATTTTCCATATTTATATAACCTTATTTTATTACCAGAACTGCTTTAAGGTGAAAAAAGTTGTTTAAGTTCGCTTACGCGGCATTTTCGTGAAAACCACGGTTTAGGCTATATCTCTGATATATATGGACCGATATCGGAAATTTTCATTTTCCATATTTATATAACCTCATCTTATTACCAGAACTGTTTTAAGCAAAAAAAAGTTGTTTAAGTTCGCTTACGCGACATTTTCATGAAAAACCCGGTTTGCGCTATATCTCGGGTATATATGGACCGATATCGGAAATTATCATTTTTCATACCTATATAACCTTATTTCATTACCAGAACTGCTTTAAGGTGAAAAAAGTTGTTTAAGTTCGCTTACGCGATATTTTCATGAAAAACCCGGTTTGCGCTATATCTCGGGTATACATATATGGACCGATATCGGAAATTTTCATTTTGCATACCTATATAACCTTATTTCATTACCAGAACTGCTTTAAGGTGAAAAAAGTTGTTTAAGTTCGCTTACGCGACATTTTCATGAAAAACCCGGTTTGGGCTATATCTCGGGTATACATATATAGACCGATATCGAAAATTTTCATTTTCCATACGTATACAACCTTATTTTATTACCAGAACTACTTTTAAGCAAAAAAAGTTGTTTAAGTTCGCTTACGCGGCAATTTCATGAAAACCCCGTTCCAGGCTATATCTGCGGTATATATGAACCGATATTGGAAATTTTCATTTTTCATATTTATATAACCTTATTTTGTTACCAGAATCGCTTTTAAGCAAAAAAAGTTGTTTAATTTCGCTGACGCGGCATTTTCATGAAAAACCCGTTCTAGGCTATATCTCGGGTATATATGGACCGATATCGAAAATTTTCATTTTTCATATATATGTATCCTAATTTCATTACCAGAACTGCTTTTGAGCACAAAAAAGTTGTTTAAGTTCGCTTACGCGGCATTTTCATGAAAAACCTGGTTTGGGCTATATCTCGGGTATATATGGACCGATATCGAAAATTTTCATTTTTCATATTTATATGACCCTATTTCATTACCAGAACTGCTTTTGAGCACAAAAAAGTTGTTTAAGTTCGCTTACGCGACATTTTCATGAAAACCCCGATTTGGGCTATATCTCGGGTATATATGGACCGATATTGAAAATTTTCATTTTTCATATTTATATGACCCTATTTCATTACCAGAACTGCTTTTGAGCACAAAAAAGTTGTTTAAGTTCGCTTACGCGACATTTTCATGAAAAACCCGGTCTAGGCTATATCTCGGGTATATATGGACCGATATCGAAAATGTTCATTTTTTATATTTATATGACCCTATTTCATTACCAGAACTGCTTTTGAGCACAAAAAAGTTGTTTAAGTTCGCTTACGCGACATTTTCATGAAAACGCCGATTTGGGCTATATCTCGGGTATATATGGACCGATATCGAAAATTTTCATTTTTCATATTTATATGACCCTATTTCATTACCAGAACTGCTTTTGAGCACAAAAAAGTTGTTTAAGTTCGCTTACGCGACATTTTCATGAAAAACCCGATCTAGGCTATATCTCGGGTATATATGGACCGATATCGGAAATTTTCATTTTCCATATTTATGTAACCTAATTTCATTACCAGAACTGCTTTTGAGCACAAAAAAATTGTTTAAGTTCGCTTACGCGGCATTTTCATGAAAACCCCGGTCTAGGCTATATCTCGGGTATATATGGACCGATATCGAAAATGTTCATTTTTTATATTTATATGACCCTATTTTATTACCAGAACTGCTTTTGAGCACAAAAAAGTTGTTTAAGTTCGCTTACGCGACATTTTCATGAAAAACCCGGATTGGGCTATATCTCGGGTATATATGGACCGATATCGGAAATTTTCATTTTCCATATTTATGTAACCTAATTTTATTACCAGAACTGCTTTTGAGCAAAAAAAAGTTATTTAGCTTCGCCTATGCGACATTTTCATTAAAAATCCGATTTGGGCTATATCTCGGGTATATATGGACCGATATCTGAAAAAAAAATTTTTTGCCTTTTAGTCACCATGCTTAATAAGTGTGTGAAGTTTGAAGCAAAACGAACAACTTTTGTTTTCAAAAATTTTCATACAAAACTGCAAAAAAAATGGCTTTTTTCGGAATTTTGAATATATCTCAGCTATACGTGGACCGATATTACTGAATTTCAATAGCAAACCCATGAATCGATGGGGTAAAAGAATGGTGAAAGAAAAAAGTTTCTAAGTCTAATGGTTTTCTCAGAAACGGTATTTCAACAGCGGACAGACGGACAGACGGACAGACGGACAGACGGACAGACGGACATCGTTTAATCGACTTTTCCATTAATTCTGATTCAGAATATATATACTTTATAGGGTCGCAAAAAAAAACTGTAGAAATTACAAACGGAATCACAAACTTATATATACCCTTAACATTTTTGTGAAGGGTATAAAAACTTGTTAAACTTTTACTTATCATTATTAAGCGAAATTCCGTACAGTTTTAAAGGCTGTTAGTTCTTGCAATGAATAGAGAAGTTGATACACTTTATACACTTTGTGATGTGTCACGGAACTAGTACAGTAAAACTAATGTACTTATTTTCGAAAGGTAATCTTTACCAACATTTTTCACAACAAAATACTGATTAAAATCGTCTTATCGCGACGAGTTGGAGTTCCTTAATATCAAGCTAAAGAGGAATTTGTCAAAATGATGGTCACAAATACTCTCTAAATCATTCCTTCCATTGGCGAATGTTGGGTCAGGCAAGAGAATAGATTTTACTTATCGTTTTAAATTTATTTTTTATTTATTTAATTTTAGGAGACTAGCCCGTACAACAAGACTTAATCTTATTTAGCAGGACTGCTAGAGCTATGGCAGATTTACAGACGGTTATTTCATTAAAATTCATATAACAATAAACAGTATATTAAATAATTATTTAAGGAAATGAAAATAAAAGTTTGTAGGTAACAATAAAGAATGGACTAGTTACAAATAATTTAAGAAATGAAAAATTAATAGCATTAACTATAATGTTTTGTACAAGCATTATAAAAGATATTGCTTCAAATGCTTAAGCAAAACTAAAATGTTTGCATAATATTCCTCCATATTTCAAGAGGCGTCATCGTCATCAAACATAGATAATAGCAAAAAAAATCTTGACAGTCATTATCCATTCTTTCATTTCAAAGCCTTAAGTTATAGATAGAGACTGTCGACAGCATTCAATCGTTGTTGGCAACGAGTAAATAAGTGTAAATGTTTTTTACGTCGAGTTCATGTGGCAGCGATAACGCCTCTTGGAATAAGGGGGATTATAACATTTTAGTATTCACTTGAAGAAAATGCTCTCTATGCCATCATGCATGTAATATAAAATCATGCAAATGTTTGCTGGGTCTTTGTTTGACGATATGCAACCGTTATATCTATATCAGGCTGAATTTGACCGATGACTTGGATTATGCTAGTTCTTAGAGCCCCTCAGTACTGCGATTCTCTAACTTTTAACGATCCGATAATAACAACTTTTGTCATCAAATTTTATCGCTTGCACTAGCGATTGAGTGCTTCTGTAACTTAATTCTAATGATGGTAAACAGCTGTAGTTTTCTGTGCATTCATATAAAATTAGCTGTCAACTTAAAGGGATTGTCCAATTCCCGAAGAAGACACTGAATATCCCTCGAAGCGTTCAAACTTGTTTCATCTCCTTGCAAGTTCGAATGCCAAACATTCAAAGGCCATTTCAACACAAAACGCAGTTAAACCGGTTAAAAAATTTGATGCTGAAATTTATGTTTTTGAAAAAGTATATGAGCTGAAGTATTTAATAAATTTTCTTTATCTTAATTTTTCGACCTATTTCTTAAATTAAGATGTAATGATCGTTAAGCTTGAGGTCTTTTTTATAAAATTTTTTAAAAAAAATTTTTATTTAATTCAATATTTCGTCTTTCTTCGGAAGAAGAAGTCTTCCGAAATATTGAATTAAAGAAACAATTTAAAAAAAAATTTATAAAAAAGACCTCAAGATTGACGATCATTACATCTTAAGTATTTAATAAATATTTTTATGTATTAAAAATCAGATTAATAGCAGTTTATTTATGAAGCACAACTTAATCAAAAACTACACTTTAACGATTGAATAAACAACAAGCAATTTTCATTAAGATATCGGTAAGTGGCAGTAAAATTTACAGCTGATTTTGATCGACAGCGAATATCGTTAAAAACAAGTTACAGAATAGCAAATTCGGTAAAATATCGTTATTAACGATTCAATTATCGTTATAAAAGTTAAATAAATGCACTACAGATTTGCAACATAATCAGCATATTGAGTGTATTTCATAAAAGTTTCCTAGACGTACTACACATTCGTGTCTTGTAAACTGCGCTTAGCTGTTACGATAAAACATTTAATTTTTTTTCTTTATTTTCAATTTACACAAAAATAATTTGCATGGGAATTAGAACAATACAAAAAAAAAACACTTCTTTTTTGGTATTTTGGACCAGTACTTAGGGCATGACCTCTACATATGCATTGTACTGGAACTAGGAAAATATGTTATGAGGAGGGTGGTGGAAAGCGGGAGCAGTGTGGGACGCAAAATTTGTTAAGATTTGGTTTAGAATTATGTCAAGCAAGCTAGAATATCACATTGAATAATTTTATATTCTTTATTATATTTTAATATAATTTGTCTCTTTTTGATTTTTTTTTTTTTAAATTTATTGAAACAGTCAACCGTTCAATTCACTTCCGTTTCAAAAGCAAAAATAAATTACATACGACTTATTGTACTCTATTTATTTATAAAATTATTTGAACTCTGTTCGTTGTAAACATTAAAAACAAACTGAACTCAAAACGACATGTAAAACACTGAGTTTCCGGTCAACATATTTGTAAAGTAAAAAACAAAAAAAAAAGTTAAAAAAAGAGCTTTTTATGAAAAGCTGTGTTGTATTTCACCCGTTTAATCACCTGTTGCAACAAAAAAGTCTAGATAACAACTAAAAAATATTTAAGCACCCAACTTGCTCATAGTCATAAAAATAAAGTAAAAACAAAACCTATAAATTTACGTAGTTTTCTTTTAAGGAACCATAAGCTGATTAATTACTAACAAACAAAAAAAAAAAAAAACTACGACATGCTCATAAAAAGCCCAAAACCAAGAGAATGTTAATGGCTTCAGACCAACGAAGAAAATCTAATAAATAAAATAAAAGGCCAGCAAAACTTTAACAAGTTCAAGCCAAAACGCTTGAAATAAAAATTAATAATTTGTTTAACAAATGAATGAATGATTTTTGGCAAATGTTTTTAACTCGTGGCTACCTGTTAATTTCTTCTACTGTTAATCAGTTGGTAGCAAAATTTGGATTCATTCAAAACGATTTAAATATTATAATTTCAAATTAAATATTCAAAACATAAATTTTTTATATTTTTTAATTTGAATATTTCTTCCAATTTTTAACGATTTTAGTCATAAAAATCATAATATGAACATTAAAACCTAATTAATTAGTTATATACACTTGAAGAAATCACACTTTAAATTGTATAAATTAATAACATATTTTGCTAATAATATTTTGACATTTAAGCTTCTAATTACTATCTTGCAGTTTTTATCCATTTTTCTTTGTCCGTTTTTCTTTTAGAAAAGTTTTTTGATGATATCGAATATATTGTTTTTATTTTTTTATTTTGGACCAGTACTCAGGGGATAACCCCTACGAATGTAGCGCACTGCGCCAGAACTAGCAAAATAGGTTGTGAGGAGAGGAAAAGGGGAGAGCAGTATTTGTGAACATTTGACTTGAACTTTCGCACGTCGTAACAGACAGGCAACACGTCTATAGACAAATTATTACACAAATGAAGAGTGCGTTGCACGATTCCACGGGCAATCGACCACAAATGGATGAGTTCTGGACAATGAATGCGTATTACGTAAAAATATGCGGGTTTAGTCACGTTGGAGCAAAATCGCGCACCTTGCACTGCGGCGATGCTCTATGGAGTCACTACCCAGTGAGGTATTTATAGTTTGCTTCTTGGCACCCGTCTCAGATAGGCTGGGCCTATAATTAAATGAGTACGACTGGCAAATGCGTCTGTTATCCACGAAGAGTGAGTTGGAAGTTTGTCTTTTATTTTTTTTTAAAGACCTAAAAATTACTTTTGACTTATTTTTCTTAACAAAAAAATAAAAATTAAACAAAAATATATAAATAAAAGTAGAAATTAGGAAATTACAGTTAAACTTTGATATAAAAATTCTGAGGGGAATTCAAAAATGTTGATATAGCCGTTGATTGGTGGCATATATAAAAGGGTATCCCACGGACAATCGACCACATATGAATGAACCCTGGACGATGCACGCGTGTTACGTATAAATGTGCGAGTTTCGGTAACAAGATCTGTAATCTCGTCAGAGCAAAATCCATTGTAGTAACGATAGAACAGAGTAACGCACCCTACACGGCGACAATGCTCCAGTGAGTCAATAGAGTTGGATACTCTACTCCAGGGCTGCAACTATTTATAACCAAAACGCGCCGTGAACTTACCCAAAAAGCGCTAAAAACCGCTAAACTATACATACTCGCAAAAAAAAGTATCATAAACAAACAGTCAAAGTTTGAAGATTTAAGTAAAATAACAAAAACAGAAATTTAGGAACAATCTATGTATCATTTCTCTAGTTGACCCATATACAAGGTAGGGCTACTTAAGCAGTATTTTAGAATATGAAGTATTAATGCATAATCAATCTAAAGTTGCTAGTTTTCAAATCATATATTTTCTGGTCATAAAACAGTTTGGATGTCAAATTTGGAATTCTTATAAGAATATTTGCTTTTTGGACGAGCACATCAGATGGAATATTATAATATATACTCGTATATTCCGTTTTACGCCCTTATTTTATATGAATTTATTAATATTTACCGGCAAATATGAAAACAATTGTAAATTTTTTCAATTTCGTTTTCAAAATCAATAAATTCTCTAAAAAAAATATAAGGATGGCTTTCTTGATCTTGTTAGATAAGGGCCTCTGTACGGCAACAAAAAATAAATTTATTTTTAATTACGAGTAATTATTTTCCAGAATTTTTAATATTGATTTCTCGGCAGAGTTTTACATAAATATACGAAATAGCAATATTCTTTCAATACGGAAGCAATATCACTTTCTAAATTATTAAAAGTCATTACAGGCTTTTGAAGACATGCCAAAAGTGTATAAAAAGCGTCATTTTAACGGATTTAAAAAAAAAAAAACCCTCGCTGGTGCAAAAATGTGGCTTTAGGGTACTGAAAAGCGATAAAAAAGCGCTAAGTTGACAAACGTGCTCTACTGCCACCGATGAGCTTCTTCGCTCGCTCTGTCTTTCTCTCTCTCTCTCTCTGTCTCTGTCTCTCTAGACTAAAATAGACTTTGAAGCATCAGCCGAAACATGGGAGTTTCATTCCATTTTCGGTCGGATATGTGTTATAAGGAACCAGGTGATGGTTGACGGGTGCGTTGGTTTAAGGGCTGATGCTCTTAGTGGGCTTCGGCCCAGCAACTCATTAAGCAGGAGGGATTAGAAGGCCCGAACTCCTCAGCAAGAAGTTGCTCATATGGCAAAAATTGCCAACCTAGCAAGCCACACGGGGGCGCTGGTGAATCGTGAATAATTCACTCGTGGAACTCCTCCATCAGATTAGGCCGTAAAGGTAGTTGCTGATGTAAATCTTTTTCACAACTTACCGTGAATCTACAGATACCAAGTTAATGTATAGATAAACTTATTTTCATTAATCTATTACAAAACTGCCGTAAACGCTTTTAAAACCGCCACTAATATTTCATATTACTTGTTATCGATTAACTTGTTAGAGTAGATATTTTCAATTGTTAGATTTTCTTAAGACATATTTTTAGATCGATTAATTTATTGAGGACATTGTTTTCAATGAAAAAATTTAAATATATATCAAAAGCGACACTTGTTGCCGTATGCAAAAATTGTAATCGATAAATTTCAATAACATCTGTTAAAATCGTTGTAACCGATAAATTTTCTTAACTATATTTTTCAAAATATTTTTAATATTGTAATCAAAAAAAAAAAAAAAAAACAATTTTTTTTTTTTTTTTTTTTTTTTAAAGATTCTGTTACGGTTTTTTATGAACAATATTTAATATTTTAAACCGACTAAAATTTATGAAAAAAAATTTTCAAGTTTTTTTCGTAAAATCACATGGTCGTTGAGCGAAATTTTTCTACAGAAGCTGGAAGTCATGTGGTTTTGTTTATTATTAATTAATAGCATATTACGAGTATCATGAGTTTTTGGGGGCTGTTTCTTGCCACCCATTTAGGCAGCAGTGATCAAAAAGAAAACATTTTGATTTCATTATTTCTAATTATGCCAGAAACAGCAGTGTTTGCCTCTTTTCTACGCTTATCTGATCTTGAAAATTATTTGAAATTTTATTTTAGTTTCACTTTGAAGTTTTCGTTTTTTTTCTTCTTCTTCTTCTTCATTCTTCTTGACTTAATTAGTGAGTTTTCTAGTTAAAATGTTAAAAATGTCTCTTGCCTTGGGGCACTGAATGTTTGGCTGCTGGAGGTTGTAATAACTTGGACTTGATGCGATCGACTGTTTCATCATTATCGTTTCATTTCTGCTAAATGTGCCGCCGACTTCGACTCTGTCTGGAGAACAATGGTCAGTCATTGTCATCATAATTATGGTGTTTTCTTTTTTTCACAACAAACGGAAAATATTAAGAAAGAATTGTGTTTCATAATGAGATTTTTTGTTTACAGTTGATATTATTATCATTTCGAATTTTAATTACAAATAACACCAAGATGGTATATTATAATGAGTGGGGGAAAAATTTAAATAATACAATTTATAATTGAAAATAGTGACAGAATTCTTTTCTGAACTGCTCGGTGAAATAAAGGCCATCACAAAATGTGTCTTTCTATAAGTGTCGTGATTGTTATTTTCATTTCACTTGAAAGCGACCATAGAGTCCAATGTTTTTCTTCGCAAACCAGAGAGATGATTGAAAATCCTTAACAGCGGATAACAGCTAGATAGATTTTAAATTTGAAACATTATTCCAGTTATAATCGCAGTTCACACAAAAATGTTCAATTTAGAGTTATTCATTGATTGACTTTTTCTTTGTTACAGACACAAGCTGCGTTGTGTGAAATACCCAATATCACATACCGGCTTTAAACTCTGCGCATGCTCTTACTTCTTTATCCTATTGTCTGGCTGTGACCAAGAGCGAGGTTGGGTACTGGTATAGAGTGCTTTACACTTTAGATAGTTGCCGTGTAATATGGATTGGTCGACCTTATATACATCTGCTAATATTGAGGAACAGCTTGAATTTTATAATCAGACTATTTTGGAAAAATTTAGAAAGTTTTTTCATCATAAACCAGATAAATGGATGAACTCGAAACATATTAGGGAAGCTATATGAAATAGAAATTTAGCTTGGCGGGCGTTTTGTGAAAACAGGACAGAAAGTAGTCAATGTTGTTTCAATACATACTGTAACAAACTTAAGGTCATAACTAGACGCGAAAAAATGAAAGCTTGTCTCAAGAATTTTGTAGAGTGCTCGCAACAGTTGTTATAAAGATTTACATCAGCAACTGCCTTGCGGCCTTATCTGCTGTGATCGACGGAGTGAATTATTCACGATTTACCAGGCTGACTAGGCTAACACAGATAGCAATTTTTGCCATATGTTTGTAGCCATATAGGCAACTTCTTGTTGAGGAGTTCGGGCCTTCTAATCCATGCAATTTCCCAGCAATCAATTGAAGATAAGGCTTAATGAGTTGGTAGGCCGAAGCCCACTAAGCCCACTTAAACCAATTCAACCGTCAACCATTACCGCTGGTTCCTTATAGTACAGGTAGCTGTTGTAAAGGCAACAGACCCTCGGGAGTTTGTTAGTGCCCGAAAAAAGCCACGCCAAGCAATTATCAAGGATACTAACACCCCCTTCTTGCGTTTAAGGTTTTAACCACAGCCAGAACGTTACAGCCAAGGTAGGCTCCTCAACCATGATCAGCCCGGGTTGAATTGCAAGCAAAACCACCCGGGGGCCATGCCATGATCCCCGTTCTGCCAATTTAAATTCTTGGCAAGAGTTTCGGAAGCCAACACAACATAAGTTTTATTTGCCCTCCCCGTCTTTGCACGAAAGCAGAGTGCCCTGGTTAGGAATACGCCAAGGCAAAAATTGTTCCGAGAGTGCCCTGGTTAGGAATACGCCAAGGCAAAAAATGTTCCCTGGGGGGAGGGGTGCGCGCAACAGTAGTTATGGAGAAAGTTAAAGTCCAGTGGAGTTACGGGAAATAAGCAAAATCATACGATTTTGATATCGAAGAGTTTAATAGCAGCTTTATTCTTCCGTCATCTGATAAAGGTGATAGCTTTAATAATGTTGGGTTTACGTTTCGTAATGCGGGATGAATTTGAAGCGCTTTAAAGTCCATCAAAAGAAATGCCATCGACTTGGGCGGCTTTCCTGTTAAGTTTTTGAAACTAGTATTTGTAGGTATTGCTAGACCATTGACGTTTTTTCCTTCCCAAGCTCGCGGAAAATTGCTAGGGTTGTCCCAGTGCCAAAAGTAAAATCATCCCATTTTATATTTTACTTTTTCAAACAAAAGCAAAACAAAATTTTAAAAAATTTTTGTAATTTCCACCAACAAAATACATGTGATGTTTTTTGATGTTGTATGATAATTCTGACACTACCTGTTAAAGCTGCCTTGGGCTATGGCATTATGGTTATGGCAAAAATAATCGATTACATTGCCACCCATAAAATTGGTCTAAAGAGCTGTTCTGCGGTTATATATAAGACAATTCTAAAGGCCTGGGCACATAGCGGGGCTTAAAGTCAATAAAAATAGAAATTAGTTTAATTCTACTAACTCAGCATGAACAACATTCCATCATTAACAGTCGTGTCGCCTTGCTGTTGTCGAAATAAAAGTTCGCATTCAAATGCATGCAATTTATATTTGACACATTAAAGTCGGTTGTCTGCTGGTTTCAATGTTTAATGTTAATTTAATGCTTAAAGTCAAGAATTGTCCAATTAAAATTGCCTGGTGTGATTTGGCACTTTTTGTGTTTGTACTCCCATCTGTGCAGTTCAGCAACGTTTAAATATTTTAATTATTTAAATTTGATAGTGTTTCAGAAAGAAATTTTCAAAGAAGATTAATGTTTCAATTAACATTTTGATTGACTTTTTTTCTTGTGATTAACTTTTTTCTTGTGTTTTTTCAAAAAACAACCAATTTGACCCAAATTCCTGAGCTGAAAAATTGAGCCGACAAATTGCTTAAATTTTTTATGCAAAAACAAAAGGAACATGTAACATTTTCTACACACACCCACTGGCTAAAAAACGCAACAAAAAAAGAAAAAGAAATATAATTTTGAAAAATTACAAAAAAAAAAAAAAAAAACGACAGGACGTCTTATTCACTTACTAAATAACTTTTTTGACACATAAGACGTTTAAATTGTTTTAACATTTTTTGTATTCTCTCCCTTTTCGATACAACTTAAAAAAGTAAAGGAATGATGTAAAACAAAGCTGAAAGCTAAAAATTAAAAGTAAAGAAAGCAGAGAACTTAACGGCCGATAGAAGGGCTTGGAAAATATAACTGAAGGCTCCAAGCGCTTGTCTGCATTAAAAGTAACAACATCTTAAACGCAAACTCTTCAAAAGGTCTTAAATGCAGAACAATGATATGACAGTTCTGCAAAATACCAAAAACAATAAACTCAAGAATAATAATAAAGGGTTCGCTGTGTGCCTTTACACTCCTGCCAAAGAATTGATCCCTTTTTTGAACTGTTGAACGTGTGCGCGATTCGAAAAAAAATAATTTACTGAAAACTTTTACCAAATTAATTGTTGAGGCGTACCAGCTCATTGTCAGTTAAAATTTAACTGAATAAAATTTACAATTCAAAGTTGAAGTTAGAATAAAATAAATGATTTCATTTGTTTAGGTGGTCTAAAAAATATTTCATTACAAAGAATTTTAACAACAAAGTTACAAAATTTCAAATTAAAGAGCAAACACTTTGCTATTCAATGCGGATGATCTACGCAGGCATTGTTTGCAGATCCGCCTCTTTTTTAGAACAATGGTTTTTATTGATCTTATTTAAAGTGATCATAGAAGACAAACTACTGGTTAAATAGCATTTGGTTTTTAAACTAATATTAAACATTTTATCTTAATATTATTCGATCATCGTTTGTTAAATAAATTAAATTTTTTCAGCTTCAGATCTTTGTTTTTTGTTATTTAAAAAAAATTAACAAATCAAAATCATTTATTTCTCAATATTTCGATAACAGTTTGTTATCATATAACTAATTTTTTTATAAAAAACAAAGCTGCAAAAATTAAATGTATCTAATATTAAACAAATAAATAAATTTGCAGAAAGTTGTTCAACAAAAAATTATGTAGAGCAAAGCTTTCTCAGGAAAATTTTTCTGAAGAAAAATAGTTCAAGCAAAAAGTTATCGCGAAATAAAGCGGAACGTGATTTGTAATAATTTCTGTTAGCTTAAAGTTTTTGCCTCGATTGACCGTGATTATCTCTATTTTCGGCAATTTAAAGCTAAACTACAAGTTTGACGCATTAAAAGAAGCTAAATAGCAAATATATCGCTCCTTTATTGCAACATAGTCATATCTCAAAAAAGCTCGTTTCGAGAAAAACGCATTTAAAGTTTTTAGTTTCCATACAAGTCTTAGCAAATTTTTTGAGAAAATATCTCTTAAAGAAAACAGTTTAAAAGCAATCTGAATAAATTTTTGGCACAATACAAATGGTAGTACTGTTAACAATTCTGCATTGTTAATTTGAAAAGCTCATTTTTTGAGATATGACTATGTTGCAATAAAAGAGCGATATGTATTCGAAGAAACTGCGTAAAATAAAATATTGATGTGTCTTTTTATCTTCTATTCTAGACTCAAGATGTATATTCTAAAAAAAAATCATATTTTTTGAGAAATAATTTTTAATGAATAATTTTTTTTTATTTTTTTTTTAACAACTATCGAAAATTTCCCTGGGAAGGTTTTTTTGCTAAAATATGATTATAAAAATATTTTTGAGAAAACTATCTGCAGCGTTTTTACTTTAAAAACATTTTTTTTATAAATAAAATGTTTTAAATAATAATAAGTTTTAATACAAATTTTCTATACAAAAAAATTATTATTATTTCTTTATTTCGACCCTTTTTTTCTTCTTAATAATGTGTAATTGTTCGAGCTTAAGGTCTTGTGGAAGTTTTTGGTTTTTTGGTTTTTAATTATCTGGCAATATTTCGCTTTCCTTTGGATAGCTTCTTCAGGCCAAATAATTTGGAATAAGATTTGAAGAAGCTATCCAAAGGAAAGCGAAATATATCCAGATGACTAAAAACCAAAAACTTCCAAAAGACCTTAAGCTCGAACAATTACACAGTATTAAAAAAAAAATGTTTATGAATAATACAGAATATGTGCACAGTTTCACTTTTATGTTTGCAACACTCGAAATCTATGTCATATGAGTGATTATTATTACATGTGTAGGTATATAAAACTTTATATACAGTGTGTGTTTATTTATTTATTTATTTTATTTATTTATTTATTAAAAGTGGATATCACATACAACAAGAAATAAATCTTTTAAATTACTGTATGTGATCTTATAACGATACAATACAATATTGTTAAATATATAAAAAACAAAATAAACAGTGTGTTGCCGCTTTAGTGCAAAAAATTTGAGCTGCCGGGGAAATAGAGGAGATTTTGGGAATTAACGAAGCCGATTTTGGGATTTCACAAAAAAATTTGAAAACCCTTTGCTAACCGGTTTAGAGCCGGTTTTTCATATTCGATGCGTGTTTTTGCCGTTGAGCATGCATCTGAACTAGAAACAGTCCGCTTTAGTGCGAAAATTGAAGCTATTCGTACTGTGTTGCGTCTCAAGATATGGGGGCTAGTAGTGTAGCAACTGCGAAACAGCTTGTCTTCTTCAATCAAAAATTATTGATCACAGCAAATTTGTATTGTAAAAAATCCTTCTTAAGAAAAAAAACTTAAGAAAGGAAAAAGTTGAACTATAACCCGCTGTAAAAATGTACAAAACATAAATTTAATTTAAAAAATAGCTTTCTATCATTTTTTATTTTCTCTTCGTCACAAAAAACATTGACGTTGCCGCTGCGTAGGTTTCCAAGCCCACTGATGATAAGGGTAGCTCCCATGAAATGTATTCATATATACAGCTAGGACACATAGAAAACAAGCTGTTTATAATTTTACTTTTATATAGAAATTATTTATATAGAAAATCTTTTCACAGATTTTTTTCTACCGAAAACTATTTTTCACTACTAATTTTGGAAAAAAAAATATTTTTTTTAAGGTTTAGCTACCAAAAGGGTTTTTGCGAAACAAAATTCTAAAGAGAAAATTTATTATAGAAAAATTTTCCATCAGATTTTTTTGTCGTTAGAAGAAAAATTTTAGATAGAAATTTTTTTTTTATATTTTTAAGAAGAATTTTGTAGAAAAATGTGTTTTCTTGAGATCTTTTATAAATCATTAAATTCGTTTAAAGACTTTTTTAAAATCAATCGTACCTCGAAAATTCTTTTTGCCGAATTCAGATTTAGTCGTTTATTGCAAAAGTTGACGATTTTGTTTGAACTGAAAATAGACAAGAAGTTATAAATGAAAAATAATATTATAATATTGGTATGATAATTGAAGTTAATATGTTAAATACATATTTTTATATACTTGTTTTTTTTTATACTTCTTTTTATCTAAAATTTTTACGCCATTCCACTTAACTTCATACTATAATTCAAGTTTAAAATTTGTTAATTAAGCTTTTTTTTTAAATATATTTAACATGTTTTTAAGTATTTCAAAGTCTATTTATTTTTTTGTTTATTTGAATATGCTGAAATATATTTATTTGTTTGATTTATTCTGTTTTTTGTTAAAGTTTGTGTCTGTAAATTACAATGTTTAAAAAGCTAAAATTGAAAAAAATACAAGAAAAACAGTTTGAATTGTTGCATAAAATGTGAAAAAAAACGCTAACAAATAAATCTTAAACTCATTGCAATAATTAAAATTTAATAATAAAAATCATAAAGAAAAAACAAATACTCGTATAATTATTATTTTTCGTGCAAATAACAAAGACAAGTGTTGAATAAAACAAATTGGTAAACAGGAGCGCGGAAAGAGGAGCTTTTCTTGAGAGGGGGAAAAATGACGACTTCATTTTATCGTGTTCTGTGAAAGGCCAAAACTGTGGGGAGTGAGTGTATACTCGTTAGAAACCTACGCTCCTGCTTCAGGTATGCAAATGTGGATTAAAATTATAATTTTATAGCAGCTTGTTTTTTTTATCCGTTTTAACAATTAAAATATAAATTGCAGTTGATTGCATGATCACATTAGAGTCACTCTGAAAACAATCTATTGACCAGACCAGTCCAGTCCAGGTATCTACTCAAACAAATAACAACAACAACAAAAAAAGATAGTTGTACTCACGGTTAAATAATTTCATATCATTGAACAAAAAACAACATTTATGCCACCGTGTATAATAATTAACAAAAAACACGTATACGAATGTAATTATGATTTACATTTATTTTTGTTAAGACACCGCTAGAAAGAAATACAACTAATTATAATAAAATGTAGATAAATGCAGTTCGATAATACTGACAAACAGATGTATTGCAGTATTGAAACATATAATCACTTGCTACCGTGAGTTTTTAAGCATAAAATATCAAAAATTAGAAACCACACACACGACTCCATTCAGCCACACTTCCCAGTTGGCCGTGTCTTAAAGACATCTTAAACAATGGGTACAAGACATTAGACAATCGTGGAAGACATGTTGAAGATAACTCAAACAAAGCGTTGACGAAAAATTCGAAAATCACGCAAGACCACACAAGCGACAATTTCCCTCACCACATCGTCGACGATTATACATATACACTACATTTTCCTCTACCATGTCGTCGACGAATACATAAGCGACAATATCCACACTACCCCGTAAACGACTGTGTAGGCGGCGATTTCCACCACAGTATCGGCGATGATTGCATAGGCGACATATTCGTTGACGATTGTTCCCACTATATCTTCACTAAACTGTCGTGAATGGTGGTGATTTAATGAAAATAATTAATTAATTTTTTTCAGCTTCTGATGTTTTTTTTTTTTTAATTTTTTTTTTTCAGATTATTAATAATAATAATATTAATAATTAAATAATTTTGTGAATGGTGATTTAATGAAAATGATTAATTAATTTTTTTCAGCTTCTGATGTTTTATTTTTTAAAATTTTTTTTTTTTAAATTATTAATAGTGTCATAGTACAATTTGTAGAGAATGCTAACAAATTGTCCGCGAAATATTTAAAATAATACAAAAATCTCTTATATTTTGTAAGTATCATAAAAAAGTGTAAAAATTATTTAGAAAATAATAATCAATATATTTGATGAGGATATATTGATAAGGATAAGTATTGTTTAATTAATTTGTATGAATTTACAATTAATTGAAAATATATATGTTAAGTTTATGGAGAAATTAATTTTTATTTTAATATTTTTTTTTTAAATGTACATACATAAGTGCATATTTCATACAAAAAGTGTACAGAAAAAACTGACAATATATATCGTAGTGCTGGGAACAAGGCGAATTCATAACAGGTGAAATTGACAGCGCAGCTGATAACTTTTAGCTAAAAGTTTCACGAAATAATTAAATGTTTGTCTTTTATTGATAATTTGTTTATTATATATTTTTTTAATTCCTTTTTGTGTTTATATTTTTCCCTTGACATTTGAAAAAGATTTATTTCTTGTAGGGTTGTATTTATTGCTCTTGCATTTACCTGGTATGAATTCGCCTTGGCTGGGAATATTCTACTGAGTAAAAATATATACCCAAATTTTATACATTTTTGTTGTATTTTTTTTAGAGTCCCGTTAATTTTTTTTTTTTTTTTTTTTTTTGTAGAAATATTTTACTTGAACGATTTGAAGACTAGATTGAAGACATTTTCACCCATCGTGTCGCTGATTTAAACCCAAATATAAATTCTTGTTCTTGTTCCTGTCTTTTTTAGAGTACAGTTGCTTTTTTGAAATGCCTATATGAACAATTTGCAGATGAGCGATCAGATTGAAGACATTGTCGCCCATATGGTCCTCTTTTCATTACAAAACCTAAACAAAAGAAGACAAATCGTGCATATATCTTCGAACACATTTTCGTCTAGGACGATTTTGCCAACTGGGTTGGTTATACAGTTTTGCCAGCTATTGTTACCACTACAATAAATACAACACCAGAAAACATCACCAGGTATTTTGTTGGTAGAATGTAATAGTATAATGTCAAAATATGCGCTCTCTGGTGCTTGTAATGTGTTTTCTCAGAATTGTGCAGTTTTGTATGCAAAATTATTGACATTTTTCTTGTATGCTGTAAATCGGTGACTTCAAATATAATCATAAGATTACTACTGCCTAAAATATCACGTTATATTACACGCCATTATCACCATCAGCCAGCCGTTCCCTTTATGTTGGAAATATACTAAGGTCATTCCTGTGCCAAAATCTTCAAAAGAGTATCGTCCTTTATTGATACTTTCATTTTTATCCAAAGCATTTGAACGATTGTTATATAACCAAAATATTATACGAGGCCTGATCAAAAAGAACCGTTATTTTCAAGTTTCGTGAGTTAAGTATGTTCGATTTTCGCATTTTTTTCTATTATTTTGGTACACAGGTTGGCATTATAAGCCATTTTGTATTGTCGGTTTGTGTTTGGCAGAGAAAAAGGTTAGTCGTGTTTTGGTGTGCTCTTTGAGCAGAGCTGCTTTGAGCAGAGCACAAGCTCCATTGTGGTATAACCGGTTTAAGGAAGACCGAGAAGATGGTAATGATGATGCTCGTCCTGGCCACCCCAGTACTTCAACAACCGATGAAAACATTGAAGCAGTGAAGCAAATGATTTCGGATAATCGTCGAATCACTATCAGAGAGGTTGCTCGTGCTAAGCAATTTTTATGAATGTCGCATGGACATAGCTCAGGAGCTGATGAACATCGTCAACAACGATCCAGATTTCTTCAAAACGGTCATAACTGGTGACCAATCATGGGTGTATTGCTATGAATTTGAAACCAAAGCCCAATCATCCCAGTGGAAGCATCCAGAAGAGCCCAGACCGAAAAAATCATGTCAAGCTCGGTCAAATGTAAAGGTTTTGCCCACTGTTTTCTTCAACTGCAATGGCGTGTGCATTATAAATTCTTGCCACAAAGTCGTACAGGCAATAAATAATACTACCTTGAAGTTATGCGCCGTTTGCGCGAGCGAATTCGACAGAAACGCAGAGAATTGTGGAATAAACAAACATGGATTTTGCACCATGATAGCGCACTAGCTCACACATGAATGCTTGTGCTTGAGTTTTTGGCCAAAAACAGAACCGTTATCATGCCTCCACCACTGTATTCTCCGGAATTGAAATTGATGTCGTCGGAATGAAAGCTCAATGTGATATTCGCTGGACTGAACACATTTTTCATGTCTACAAAGAATCATTCAAGTGTCTCAGTTTTTTGAAACGGTGTAAGATGGGCTTCAAACGATCTCCTCACGTGTCGCTCGTGTTATGTAATCTGGTCATTGAAGTTTCTATGGTAACTTTTGGCTGATAAAAATCGTTTTAAATATCTCTTACAAATGGTGACTTTGAATATAAAAAAAAATTCTACATGCAATAAATTTTCTGCAGCTTAAGTTTGCAATTATTTTAATCGATTAGTTTTGTCTGGAAACTTGTTCGTCAATTATGCTCAATAGCTACGCGGAAGATGAGCTGTGTAGCCTTATACAAATAATTTGCTAAACTTTTCTAACCTTTGGTAATTAGAATTATAAAATAAACATTTTGAATAAAAATCAACTAATCGCCAAATTAAAGAGAAAAACATTTGTGACAGCCTTTGGGTGGCTGACTCGTATTTACATTTTTATAAAAAATTTATATATAAAATTATTTTTGGCAAAATTTATTTGTTTTATTTCACTATTTTGCAATCCGCAATAATTGAATGTCGCAGTTGCAAACCACAGTTTGGTTTCTGCACAAGAATTTGATGGAAAGAGTGTTTTTTGGGTTCATTGCTGCCGGCCTTTCCAATCCGCAGACTGAACAAAACATTCCAGTCAATATGTCAAAGTGAACAGCATTTGATTGCAGTTTTGGATTTTGTAATCAGCATGTAAATCAATCATGTGTATGCCTGACCAAATGTTTAATGCACTGAGTTGGCGTGCTGTGTTCACACAGTCATCATTTTCATCATCGACATTTAAATCATCTTCGTGTTTTGTTGTCGTTTTGTTCCTCATATTATTTGGTTTCGGTTTGTTATGGTCAAACCGGGTTTGGTGTGGTCTTTAAAGGTCTGCAGTTTATTGGTTGTTTTGTGGCTTTTTTTTTTAACTTGTGGTCATTATTTATTGCATTTCAATGTTTGAGTTATTTTTTTTTTTTTTTTTTTTTAATTAATGTTATTTTTTATTTATGTATATTTTAAAAGCATTTTCATCAGTTTAAAAGTGTGCTAATTGAGCAATTTATTAAGAGGTTTTAGTTGCTGTGCAGTGTTGTTGGCTAAAAAGTACTTAATCAATTTAGGAAATTTGAGTAGCTGACAATCGGTTTTAAATTGACTTTGAAGGCGTAGTGTCAATAAATCTTCTACAACATCGCAAACAGTGATGCAATACTATGTAACATTTAAAGAATTTTGTTTACTTCTCATACTAGAAATATTTATTTCGATATAAGAGACTGAACTATAAACAAATTTATGGTGATATATACAATTTTTCTATAGAGCAATTTACTGTGCCACCAAAAATTTTTCTATATAAAAATTTACTATGTCACAGACAATTTTTCTATAGAAAAGTTTAGAAAATTTTTCTATAGAAAAATTTTGTGGTGTCACAAACAATTTTTCTATAGAAAAATTTTGTTGTGTCACAGACAATTTTTCTATAGAAAATTTTTGTTGTGTCACAGACAACTTTTCTATAGAAAAATTTTATTGTGTCACAGACAATTTTTCTATAGAAATTTTGTTGTCACAGACAATTTTTCTATAGACAATTTTTCTATAGAAAAATTTTGTTGTGTCACAGACAGTTTTTCTATGGAAAAATTTTTGTTCCACAGAAAATTTTTCTATCGAAAAATTTTTTGTGTCAGACAATTTTTCTATAGGAAAATTTTGTTGTGCGACAGACAATTTTTCTATAGAAAAATTTTTTTGTGTCACAGACAATTTTTCTACAGAAAAATTTTGTTGTGTCCCAGACAATTTTTCTATAGAAAAATTTTGTTGTGTCACAGACAGTTTTTCTATAGAAAAATTTTTTGTTCCACAGACAATTTTTCTATAGAAAAATTTTTTGTGTCACACACAATTTTTCTATAGAAAAATTTTGTTGTGCGACAGACAATTTTTCTATAAAAAAATTTTGTTGAGTCACAGACAATCTTTCTATAGAAAAATTTTTTGTGCCACAGACAATTCTTTTAATATAAAAATTTTTTGTGTCAGAGACAATTTTTTTATAGAAAAATTTTTTGTGTCACGGACAATTTTTCTATAGAAAAATTTTGTTGTGCCACAGACAACTTTTCTATACAAAAATTTTGTTGTGTCACAGACAATTTTTCTATAGAAAAATTTTGTTGTGTCACAGATAAATTTTCTATAGAAAAATTTTTTGTATCACAGACAATTTTTCTATAGAATTTTTCTGTGTCACGGACTGTCCCGATTACCGTTTATAGTATTGATTAACGAACCATGCTGGACATATTTTTTAAAAACGATCTACAATTATGGTTTTAAAGAGATAGAGCCCCAGCCCACACTGCAGGGGATACAATAGCTTTATTACGGGATCTCTTCGGCGAATGCATACTTCACGCAGAACCGATTTAAATTGGCTCCTACGTTCACCGAATTTAACACTGCCAGTCTTTTTTCTTTGGGATTGTTTGAAAGAAAGGGTATATGTGCATAAGCAAGCTACGATATCACAATCTAAACGAAAATATACGCAATGAGTTTCAAGCTATGACACCGCAAATTTTGCGAGAAGCAATGGAGAATATATTAGAAAGACTACGTATATGTGAAGCTGAAAATGGCTAATACTTGAGGGATATAGTTTTTCATACCTAAACCAAAAATATTCCGAAATAATGTACTGTGTGGGAAAATAGTTATAATTAACGATTAATTAAAAAATTTACTAATTATTCAAATCATAAAGGTAGTTCTGCACCACCCCTATACAAGTAAGCAGTTGCACAGACAATTTTTCTACAGAAAAATTTTTTTCATTAAGAAGACTTTATTAATTGTTTTTTGTTCTTAACTTTAAGCAACCTTAAACTTTACCCATCTAAAAAAGTTTTGCAAACTTGTCAGTAGCAAAAATTTTTAGAATTTTGTGGTGGGTGCAAAAAATACAATCTAGATAAAATTGAAAGAATTATGATCAATTGCTTAATCAGCAAAAAAAAAACGAAACTGTTGAGTATAGCAACAACAAAAACAGACATCAGTTGCAACTGTTGCATTTGTATAAGAATTTTGTTGCTCATATTTCATATAAAAATTAAATTATATAAAAAATACAGCAAAAGATAAATTCCATTTTGAGCAGAATCAAGATCAAATGATTTCAACAATTCTAGATTTGTTTATTTTTCTCGGTCGTTATTTACATACATACATATGTATGTATGTAAGTTGTTTTTTCTTTACATTGATGTTTTCAATTTTATGGAAGAAAACTGAAATGAATTGAAAATAAAATTAAAAAGAAAAAAAAACGCTTTAATGATGAATTAAGTTGTGGTCTACGATGAAGGCAAAGAGCCAGGCAAATACGATTGTAGTGAATAAAAAAAACTGCTATGTGGTGATGGTGATGATGAAGAAGAATCACGTTTTTAGAATAGTTTCAATAAAATCGAACTGAAAAATAAGCCTTAAATCAAAATCGTTGTGATTATTGCACTTGAGGGCAGCCAAGCAATCAAAATTATAAAAAAAAAAAAAAATAGGCAAATAAACCAATAACAACGAAAAGCAAAAGTTTTACGATAATTTTTTCTTCTTCTTTTTGTTCTTTAAATAAATTCTATTTCTAGTTGAAGGAATTTTAATAGAGAAAAATCGAATTGAAGAAGTTGATGATTTCTTTTGCATTAAAACCGAAAAAAAAAGTTTACAATTGTTTGCATTCTTTTCTTCTTGAATGCAATTTAAGATGTTGTAACGAATTTAAAATTGTTTGAAGGATTTTTTGATTTGTGCTCTTTGAAATAAGAGTCGCAAAGAAATCAATTCGTGTTCCTGAGCAATGGCAATCGCTATTTACTTATATGTACAGGGTGTTTTTCATTGCTATACAAAAGTAAACCGTAATAAAACACAGAATTATATTTTTAAAATCCTTGAAACGGGCTTTATTGGATAATATTTAAATATGAGTAATATTTAAATATGTTTTCGGTCATGAAACCGACACGGCTACTGCATAAAAGGCGCAATCTGTATCACCAATTTATATTAGCATTTTCGTTTTTTGTACAAATATGGACCAAGAACTGCACCAGCTCACAAAGCGCACCAAATAGTAGTTTTGAATGGTGTTTCGATAAAAGCTTGTGGAATATTCTAACTTTGTTTTAACTCAATATCAATGGCAATTGACGAACCGCGCCGTTATTTTGATAAAAACAAGTTCAACAATTTGCTAGCTCTAGTGTAAGTCTTACCGTAATCAAATGTCAAATCAAACTAATCAAAAACTAACTTCAAATAAATCAGTGCTGCCAACTCAAAGTTATGAAGATCTAAATTCACGCAACACAAAAATCTAACGATAAATTGTATGGAAATATCAGTTACATTTACTTGCGGCCAGTTTACCAATCTCGACAGCATGCTTGCGATCGCAATATACGCGAAAGAAAATTGAATTGGGCTCGTCTAACTTTTTTCTATGCGAACGATCTGTCAAAACTCAATCAAAATACATAAGAAAATGCGAACGAATAGTAGTGAGATAGACAAACCCAACTTCATACGAATGTGAATGACTAGCTTTCTTTCGCATTCATTTTCTTTCGAAATTGGTAAACTGGCAGTTATATTTTTAGAATAATAAATTTAAAAGAAAACCTTAAGACTTCAATTGAAATAGTATAAGATCTGCTTTACGATTTTCCAGACATCGCAGCGACAAAAACATAAATTTACGGTTTCTTCCATTGTTTTATTCAGATTTCGTTTGCGTTGGGTCTTTCGCTGAAACTAGCACCGATTTGAATACTTTTAAAATTTTGTAATCTATGGCTTAACCAAATGTTTTGGTCGAACAGCAATAGTAGAACTTAAAAAACTAGTGATTTACGGAAAAATTTAAAAGCAACGTGGTTTAATGCAATTTTATTGTGTTTTGCGTAAGTAACTTTGACTTTAACTTTCAAAATTTTAAACATAAATACACACATCCATACATACTCGTATAAGCATGTTTCAGAGAGCTGCAAAGTGTATGATCGAACCGTTGTCTTCACAAATGCTGCAACCACAATAAAAGATATTTTTATTCATGCTGAAGTTAAGTTGACACAATAAGTACTTTTCTGACGGATGTCTTACTAACGAAGCAGTACACTAATCTAAATCACATACCGAACAAAAAAAAAAAAAAAACAGAAAAATCAGCTGTTTGTTAGCTGTCAAAATTAATAATTAAAAGTTGTTCAACTTTTGTACTTTGCGTTGATGGAGAAACATAGACAGTTCAATAGAAAAGATGACTTTTAATTTTTCTCAAAAAATATTTATTTATTATTCTATTTCGTTCACTTTGACGTATTCCCTCTTATATATAATACATGTGTGTCAGCATTTTTTCCAACCCTTGAAACAACGACATATACTTTTTGGTATTACTTTGAGCTACCTCAGCGATTAGGCTTTTTTCTTTTTTCTTTTAATTTCCCACCCGGGGAACAGCATTTTCTATGGTATACGTCTAACCAGGGAACTCTGCTTTCTGAGACATAGAGGTTAGGAGTTCCTCGTTCGTTGTAGCAATAAAAAAAAACTGTAGGAAGCCGCATGACTTATGTTGTGTTTGACTTCAAAAAGCTCCATTAAGGGTTAATTGGCAGAACAGGGATCAGCAAAGCCCCCGTGAGGTTCTGTTTACAGACCATCCCGCCGCGGATCATGGTTGAGGTGTCTATCTTGGCTAAAACGTTCTGGTAGTGGTTTAATTAGGTTTAAACCTCATGAAGGGGAATTAGTTTCCCTTTTAACTTTGATGCATGCCGGTTTGGGGCATTAGTTTCCCTTTTAACTTTGATGCATGCCGGTTTTGGGGGGTGAAAACCCGCGAGTTGCTTTTGTCTTACCACAGAAACTTGTACTGTAAGGAACCAAAAGTTATGGTTATTCGGTTGACTTGGTTAAGGACTGATGCTATAATGGACTACGACCTACCAACTCATAAGCCTCGTCTTTCATTCTTTCACTGCCTGGGTAATTACATCAGATCAGAAGTCCTTTAGCAAGGGGTTTGTCAATATGCAATATAAAAACTAATGACAAAAGCTGCGCCCTGTGTACGCCTTGAAAGCCACAGACCGCCAAAACAAGTGTTGCAGTAAATTAATGCCACATTCTGTGCAATATCGGGAGCAGTAAAAAGTCGGAAGTGGCCAAATTCGCTAAATACGTTGACTAAAATATGATAAATATGTCGAGTGTGCAGTTTTCTATTTTTTTTTAAATCAGAAAATTGCCAAATAATCAAATCATGTATAATAGTGCAACCTAAATTAGGCCGTCAAGCGTAATTTTTCTGTCCAAAAACCTTATGTACATATAAAATGTGTGAGACTAGCCCAAATAGCGCGGTGTCAATGCTTAGTAATTGGAAAATCCAATTCTGACAGAGCGTAAGAGAGAAAGCTTTACTGCCTCTCAGTAAAGTTTGCTTCAAAACAAATTTTATTCATATTTTGCGGCAATTGGTAATTACACTTTAGGTGATTTCAGACTAATTTAGAGCACGAAACGTTTATTTTGACGCACGAAACGTTTATTTACGTTGCGCTTTACGCTTTAATTTAAGTTGCACTGTAACGGAAAATGGTTTAAACATAAGAAATCAGAGTAAATGAGTGAATATATTCGAAAGTTTGATACCCGTCACCGATCTCTGGTATAAATGTTTGTAACTGCAATTTTCATAACGCAAAAATATTTTCCACACGACTCCGAAACACTTGAGGCATTTGCGTGATTTGAAATGAAACCTAAAAGTTCAAATTACTTCAAATTAAATATTCTGTAATAACTTCTAACAAGAAAAATATGTATCTGTAAAGAATAAAAAAGTTCATTTGATTTTTAGTTGGTTTTTCCATTTTGCAAACATGAGCAGAATCAAAATATTTTTTCTGCTTCATTAATTAGATTTTTTAATATCTTTAACTCAGCGAAAAACCATTTGGTGGTGTTTTTTCTCTTTCTGTGTGGAGGAAAACAGAATGTTTATTTTTTTAACAAACAGCAAGCAACAACAGACATGGTTCCTTTATTTATTTATTTAATCATTGGCAACATATGCCAAACAGGGCCCGTCAACATTGTTTAGCCTGCTGTTGCATTTTGTTGCACGCTTGTCCCTGCCGCTGCGGCTCTCACTTTGCCGTTGAAGCACTTTTGTGGTTTTTAACTGTGGGTCGTGGTCGCTTTTAATTGAATGAATTTCTATTAAAAATTGTTTATATAACATTTATAAAGCATAAAAAGACAAAAATTATGGCCTTCAATCATGTCATGGTTTTGCAACGAAAAACAAAGCAACAACAACAAAACATTCGTATAAAATTTTCAATCCAAATCGTTCGTTTGTTAAATTCTGTGTTTTTGAATTCGTTGAGAATGTGAAAAAGAATTTTACTAATTCTTGTTTTTTAATTGTATATACGAACAAGTTTGCTATCTTAAAAAAAATTAATTAAATAATATTAATTTTTATTTTAATTATTGTATTTATTTTATTACATCACAAATTTTATTTAATTCTCACTCTACTTGTGTTTTTAGGAGGAATGTTGTCAAAAGAAGGCTTACATCATTTTAAAGAGCGCTGCCGTGACAAGTCAAACGCTTACAGAATTTATGAGACAAGGTTGTCAATTTATCAGAAAATAGAGATTTAACATTGCAAATCCTTAACCCTTTGTGGACCAAGGATGTAAACCAGTATTAGCCCCAAAAAGTTAAATTAAAACTTAAATTAAAAAATTTAATTAGTTAAGCGAATTCTTAAGAATTCTTAAAAAAAACTAAAAGAAAATGTAATAAAATTACATTTTCTTTTAGTTTTTTATCATTAAAACGGCTTGCATTGAATTTTGTTTATACTAGAAAAGCTCCTACCATTCACCGGAATTTGGCCAATGTGTTGAACATTCCATTACTCCTTGGCGCTGCTTACAGCTTCAAATGAGTTCGTCAATTTGTACGATTGGATTATTCCGTGTCATTAAGCCAAAAGCTACAGAGCGCCTGAAATCTAAAAGAATAACTTTTTCTGATAATAGACAGTGAATTATACAAATCTTTTTTCCATTTCCACCATTTGCTTGGCTTTCGATCAATACAGTAGTCACTTCCCCAGCATGATCAACTCCATCCATTAACGCATTGTAGTCGATGATAGTCGTTGGTTAATCTATTGCAATCAAACTGTCATTGCGTTCTCTCAGTAATTTGTTCAGTTTCATGGAAGTTTGATGCCACAAGTATTGGTTTGTTGTCCATCCATTTAAAAAAACCTTGTACCGGAGTATAATACTTTAGACTCCCTATATCTTTTACTTTTGACGCTATTTATATTTCTAGAAGTTCTTTTTCTATTACAGCGTACATGCTAATCTTCCTTCTGTTTTATAGCTGTTCTGGAAGACGAACTAATGTAAAGAAATTATCACAGAAAACAATTTTTCACTGACAAAAAATCCAATCGTTCTCATTTTAGGCGTCAATTGAATCACATTAGCATTTGCAGCATGACTGTTAGTTATGTAGTTTCTTTTTTGTCTAGTTCTATTTCACATTCTTTACGACTGTGTGCTTAACATTCTCATCTAACAATTTCTATAAGTAACCATTAATTTTATCACTACCTGCCTTACTTTCATCTTCACTCTCAAGGTAAGTGTCAATATTTTTATCAAGAGGAATTGATTCTAGAATCCTCAGAATTTGATCAGGCGCTTATATCAAATTTCACCCATAACGATGTTATTGGCAATCAAGAATGTGGTAATTTTTCTTTAATGTAAAGTATCACACACAGCCCAATGGTACTACTAGTCCCCTTTAATTTTATCTAAAATAAAAGGCAATTAACAACTTTTGATTGGTACTAAATATGTATGTTTATATGTACACAACTAATTAGTTTTCAATAGAAATATAGTCTTATAGACGCAGGATCGATAATATCCTTCTTTTCGGCAATAAAACACGGTGTCACAAAACCCCACGTGTACTTCAGAAACACATTTAAGCTTATCGTGATTCAAGACAACCGAGATTGCCAAATAACAAAAATATAAATATAGTGCTTTCCTTTTAATCTCCGATTGGGGTCGTAAAAATAGGATCGACTTCAATGCTTGCAAGAATATTGTGTGTTGCCACACAAACACATGATTGTGAATTCTGCTTCATCTGTACTCATGGATGGTATAAATATAGAGGAATATGATGATCTTGATTTTCTAGGAATGAAAACTCAATGTAATGTGCGCTGGACTATACACATTTTTCATATATCCAAAGCAGCATTCAAGTGTCTCCGATCTCCTTACTGTTTATACCTTCTTTAGCTGACCAAAAATAGAATTCAACTTTCATATTTGGGCCCGCGTCTCACAGTATATTTTGGGGTTATTGGACTGGGTGCAAGAGAGAGCGAAGAAGCTTATCGGCTACAGTAGGGTATCCAACACTCTTAACTCACTGGAGCATTGCCGCGTTGTGGGATGCGTTAATCTGTTTTATCGATACTGGAATGGATTTAGCTCTGACAAGAGTACATCGTCTAGAGCTCGTCCATTTGTGATCGATTATAAATAGCTTGTTTTCTATGTTTCTCAGCTATCTATTTGTCGACATTTCATAGGAGCTGCCATAATCATCAAAAGTCTACTGTTGATTAGGGCAGCTCCTATGAAATGTCGATATATACATAGATAGCTGGGAAACATAGAAAACAAGCTATTTATAATTTTTTATTGGTATCAATGTTAGATTTTTATTGGTATCAATGTTAGATTGATATTATATAGTTAAATTAGTATGTTTTCGCTATACGAGCGATATTGCTTTCTATTTTCAGCGCCAACTTGAAGCAAAAATACTTTCTCTTCCTCGCTGAGGCACAATATGTACAGGGTGTCTGCCGGGAATGCATACTACTTTGTTTGTTTGTAATTTTTAATGAAATGAAAAAGAAGGAATCGTATATTGATAAATGTTTTATCTGATGTCGGCAATTGTATATGGAATACAATATTAGATAAATGTCCGCCTCTGTTGCTCATTACGGACAGAATTCTTTCTTTAGTCGTACGTTTCGTCAGTGCATACTTGTTTCCAGTCACATATAACGTTTATCCTGGTAGCAAGTTTTGCCTTGGTGTATACCAAATCAGGGCCCTCTGTTTTCTTGGGCAAAGAGGCGTAAGGGTTTCTAGCTTAATGTAGCAAATAGAACTTCAGAAAGCCGCATGACTTACATTGTGTTGGACTTCCGAAGACCCCAGCAAGGTTTAATTAATTTAATCTCTCTTTAATTAATTTATTATTCGATATTTCGTTTTCCTTCGGAAGACTTTTTTTTAGCAAATATGTCGAAGAATAAATTAAAACATTTTTTACATAAACTTCCGAAGATCCCACCAAGGTTTAATTGGTCGAACGGGCATCTCCGCTCTCTTTAATTAATACAGTCTTCCATATTTCGTCTTCCTTCGGAAGACTTTTTCAGCAAATATATTGAAGAATAAATTAATTAAAACATTTTTTATATAAAAAAAAAACATAACTGACTTTACTCTTAAATCAACATTTCAATTTAGTTTATAAGAAAAGAGATCAAAAACTTAGAATCAAGTTAAAGTTTTTTCTTGAAAACATCTCAACTATAATTTATAGTACACATTCAAAAATCACTAAATTCCCGAAACAAAAAAGAAAACAGAAAAAAATGCGGAAAAGAATATTATAAAATGTTTGCATTAATTAACAAAACACTTGCTTAAATACTTAATTTATTTTTATTTAAATTTTTTATTTTTAATTTATCTGTTGTTCATATCAATCTGACGTTTTTGCATTTGTCTGTTTCAGGTTTCTTGCGTTTGGCCAACAAGAAAAACACACTGCGAGAAAAAACAAACAGTTTTAAAGAGCTTTTTTTTTATTTTTTATAAAAAGACTTCTTTTGCAGAGAAGAAATCACAATTAACTAAAAGTTCCGAGAAAGATGATTCACTCTAATGATTTGTTTATTTGTTTGATTTTAGCCAGTTTTATGTTGTTGTTTGCTTAAACTCTTTGATTTGTTTTTTGGTTTGTTTTACATTTTCTTGAAACTTCATCAGTCAGTTGAGCACGCACTGGGTTAGTCATTTCTATCAAGAAGAGAACAAAAGTAACAAAAAAAAAAAAAAACCAGCAACAGCTAAGAAAAGAATTCTTGAAGAAAACAGGTTTGAAAGGCCTTCTTTTTGTTTGTAAACTTTTTCAAATTGTAAAATATTTGCGGAAGAGCAAGAGAGGCAGCAGGAGCAGGAGGCGTTGGAATTGAAAAAAATTCTGCAAATTCTTTAACTACAAACTTGTAAATTACAGAAGTTATTTATCTTGCTGTAGTATCTTGTAGGTTCTTCTTTTATGACCATTTAGCTAATGATGTTTATCTATTAGATGATTTTATTATACATGCCATTACACACAGTCACACAAACAGCAGTTTAGCTATTTAATGGTGGAAATAAATCACTTTGATGGTTCAAGAGAAAAAGAGCTATTAACACATACAAGTGACAGTTTTTAAAAGCTGTAAAAAAACACTATTAGGTTTTATAAATGTTTAGCAGACTTTTTGTGGTGACAAAACCTAAAACTTAATATCGTCGATCTCAAGCAGAAGGGCCCTAACTCGCATTTTTGCCCATTTAGAGGTTTTAGGCCCAGCTTTTCAGATATAGTTCAATTATATGCACTTCTTAAATTTATGTGCAGCTTACAGGTTTAAAAAAAAACAAAATATTGAGAGTATTGCATACAGGATTTCTAGACGTATTAGTCACGATGTACATTTCGCTCCTTTATTGCAAAATAGTCACATCCCAAAAGTGAGCTTTTCGAGTTAACAATGCAGATTTGTTAACAGTACTACCAAAAGTATGCCAAAAAGTTATTCAAATTATTTTTAAACTGTTTTCTTCAGGAGATATTTCTTAAAAAAGTTTTCTAAGACTTGTATGGAAAGTAAAAATTTGTGTTTTTTTTTTGCGCAAGCGGCAACTCTGAAATTTGGCAGCTGTGCGTTATAATTGTGGAAACTTATTGCAAAAATTTGGGAAGTTAAACTGACTGAGCCAACCATTCAAAGATTTATCAAAAAACTTCACGATGCAGATGGTTATGGACTTCAAGACTCGTATGTGTAAACGTAGCTGTGGGTTTCTCGAACACATTGCTGCTGTAAACGTGGGTGTCGCTACTGGTATGAATATGAAAGCTATTCGTTACAGATGTGTAATTGATTTGCGTCAGCACCTGTCACGACAGCCGAAGCTGGCGGTGGACAAATTCTACGGGGCGAATCAGTTCACGGCTTGCCAGTGTTCCCATATGGCCTGCAAGAGTCACACAGGCGGCAACCTTTTTTTCATGTTTTTGTAGCCATATGAACAAAACACTAACTGAAGAGCTCGGCCCCTCTGTATGTAGTTCTCCAGAAGACCAAAGGACCAAAGGACTAGCCTTCAACTAACTAGTTCCTTGCAGGTATCATTTGCAAAACAACAACCTGTCGTGTTCAATAACGAAATTCGTTGAATCAATTAATAAATTGTTTGAATGCGGACCTGTAAAGGAATTTGTGGATTCGAACAAAAGTTTGGTAAAAATAATTACTGATCGAAAACAACTATTTTTTAAACAACAACAAAATAAGATATCCAGAACCTCCTCCTGTTTTCCTGATCCCTTTAAGCCAATTAACCCCATGCTGGCACCTCAATCACACTCAGCGCCAGCATGGTCATGAAAAACATAACCTCATGGAGCTTTGCTGCTCCCCGTTCTGCCAATTAGCCCCTGGTAAAGGTTTCAGAAGTCTAGCACAACCTAAATTATACAGATTTCCTTTTATTTGCTACAACAAATGAGTGATTAACAATATGTCAAGAAAAAACCTGCTTCCCGGGGGGCACCATTCGTTGCTGTAAGATTGTAACAGAGTTCTTGTGGCTTTAACTAGATGGCATGGATCTGAACGAAATATAGCCTCAGTCCAATTCATGTAATGCAGCAACGATTTCCACAACAAATTATTGCATCTCAAGAAATTCTAATACCCAGCTGAATGTGAATTAATGCCATGCGAGTTTCATTCAAAGTTTTGTGAAATTTGGGATTATGGAAATAACAGAAATAATTGCTGAACTGACATCCGAGAGCCAATACGTTAACACTGAAATAGTATAGCAAAATTTCCAGAAAAAAAAATCAAAGAAAGTTTCATGCAAAGAGTAACGACTTGTCATCAGATTCATGGGGGCCAATTGACTAATATTTTACACCATACACCGTATTTAATAGGAACATGTCTTCTAATCTGAGAAAAAAATTCACTTTTAAAAAAAATATATGTGTTTTTAATTTAAAAAGAAAAAGTGCCCACTTGTTAAGACTCCCTTTGGTTTAAACTTAGTTTAGAGTTAAACTCCGTTTTCAACATGTTAGTTTATTTTGATTTAATGATAGTTTAACCGAAATACTTTGGCCGTTTAAACTTTGGTAAGAGTTTGCACACTGTTGTTTAATTTTATCTATTCTCCAAATTGAGTATTTTCAGATTTCTTTTGGCCTGAAATGTATGGACTACAATAATTTACATTAATAATTTTTATTCCTCATGCCAGTCTCTTATTTTCTTTCTGCTTTCTTTGTTTTCTGTTAAGAGTTTTCGTAATGCAACCACTTTTATTAAAGAATTTTTATGCAGTTACATCAGCTAATTTGATATTTATTGGACTATCACCGAAAAACAAATTAATCCTTTCTTAACTTTAAGTTTTATCGAAATTTAACAAAACTGCTATTAAACGAAGTTTAACTGTCTTTCTAAAAACTGGCCTTTATTGATGCTAATAAATTTCACACAAATACATCTGGTCACAAAAATTAAGAGGAATAGCTGCGGTCTTATAATATAACTTACATATACAATTATGTTTTTTCCTTTTCTTGTAAAGTTGACATTATGTTAGTTAGGGACCTTCTCCATAATACCAACGATATATTTATTCAACTATTTTGTTTTATAAAAAAAAAAATAAAAATATTATCTTTAATTGTCATAATTTTGCGATCATTTACATGCCAACAGATTACACTTGGCCAAGTGTCGGCTCAAACCAGCCAACAGTCAAATGTTTGTTGTTTGTTGAAACTTTGTAATTGCATTCTTTGGATCAACAGCGCAAATTAAACAGTATTAACAAATTTGTTTGCAGGCATCGCTAAAATTAATTATTCCACAAGTGCGACTACAACTACAACAGCAACAAAAACAAAATAAAGAATATTTTTAAACCAACAAATTCACATTTGATTTCATAGAAATTCCTTTGACCAAATAAAATAATAATGTTAAGCCAACTTTTGAAATCAACTGAAAATAATAAAAAAATAAATACAAAAACAAAAGTGGCTGACCTCGAGATGGTTTCCATGACGCCTCTGTTTTAAAATTTTATAACTTTTTTTATTCAACTTACATAAAAGCAATATGAGTGACGATTTTTTTTTTCATAATTCTTGTCTTGATCGCTGATGATGACAACAAGTGTTTTTTCTTGTTTTTATTTTTTTGTATATGTTTACTCAACTATTAAAGCTACGGCTTAACTTTGGCTTAAAGCTTCTTTTACCTCTTCTAGTTTTGTTTTCAGTTGTTATTTGCCGTGATGTTTAGAATTGTTAATGTTAATTTTAATGTTATTGTATTTGGTTTTTTCTACTACCACATCGAACGATGTTCGATGCATGAGGCAGGAAGCCTCATAAGAATAGACCACACCTTTGGCTTGAAAGTTGAACAGATGAACAGAATGACAGACTCACGGATTAACAAAACAAACAATATTATGAATGAGAATATAATAACATTTGTTATAGATTGAAGTTTGAAATAATAAAATATAAAAATAGAAACTTAACAAAATTAATTCATCTTTAATTTTTAGAAACAGACAAATATAAAAAAAATTGAAACTAAAAAAAATTTCAAAAATTTAAGAAATCTTAATCAAACTATGTTGTGAGTAGTACAGCAATTTGTTCTACAGAAAGGTTGTGTACATTCAGGCCGCTTTTCCAGCTGACAAAAAAAAACAGCAATTTTTTCTATAGACAAAACTGTTTGAAACACAGTAACTTTTTCTATAGAAAAACTAGTGCAAAACACAACAACTTTTTCTATAGAAAAAATTGTGTGAAACACAGCAACTTTTTCTATAGAATAATTTGTGTGAAACACAGCAACTTTTTCTATAGAAAAAATTTTGTGAAACACAGCAACTTTTTCTATAGAAAAAATTGTGTAAAACACAGCAACATTTTCTATAGAAAAAATTGTGTGAAAAACAACAACTTGTCCTATAGACAAAATTGTGTGAAACACAGCAATTTTTTCTATAGAAAAAATTGTGTGAAACAAAGCAAGTTTTTCTATTGAAAAACAAAGCTAGTTTTTCTATTGAAAAACTTGTGTGAAACTCAGCATTTTTTTCTATTGAAAAAATTGTGTGAAACACAGCCACTTTTTCTATAGAAAAAATTGTGTGAAACGCAGCAACTTTTTCTATAGAAAAAGTTGTGTGAAACACAGCAACTTTTTCTATAGAAAAAATTGTGTGAAACACAGCAACTTTTTCTATAGAAAAAATTGTGTGAAACACAGCAATTTTTTCTATAGAAAAAATTGTGTGAAACACAGCAACTTTTTCTATAGAAAAACTTGTGTGAAACACAGCAACTTTTTCTATAGAAAAACTTGTGTAAAACACAGCAACTTTTTCTATAGAAAATTTTTTGTAAAACACAACAACTTTTTCTATAGAAAAAATTGTGTAAAACACAGCCACTTTTTCTATAGAAAAAATTGTGTGAAACACATCAACCTTTTCTATGGAAAAATTTTTGCGAACAGCAAATTTTTCTATACAAAAACTTGCGTGAAACACGCCAACTTTTTTATAGAAAAATTTTTATGAATAGCAACTTTTCTATAGAAAAATTTGTGTTAAAACATGTCAACTTTTCATATAGAAAAACTTGAGTGAAACACAGCAACTTTTTATTTAGGAAACCTTGTGTGAAATACAGTAACTTTGTCTATAGAAAAAAGCACAGTTTGTATAGAAAAAATTTTGTGCGCCACAGCGACATTTTCTATAGAAAGAATAGAGCAAAACACGAAGTTTTTTCCTGTAGAAAAAATTCCGCGTAATACTGCAAATTCAACTTTTAGGAAAGTTGTGTGTAACCCAACATTTTTTACTTTGTTTGTAGCAAATTTTCTTAATTTGCTTTTTTATATTTAATTTTTTATTAAAGTGAAAATATTTAAACAAAATTAGCCTAATTGAGTATAAAAAAAGAAAACGCACTCTTCAAAAATTACCAGAAATATTTTATATTATGCGATTGAAAACTGAAGCAGAAGCTGCGAACATTAAAGACTTGCGTAATCTTATAAATGGTATGCGAATGCTTTTCTATTTAAGTGTTCAATAATTAACTACAAACAATTTAATCACTGCAATAAAATCTTTTTCATATAACAATACTACGGCAAAATATTAAAACTAAAAGCGAATCTAAAGTCGAGTCTTCCTTTCAATCAAAAGCCCACAAAAAACAAACCAAATGAATAACATTTTGAACATTTCCGTTGTAAGCTGTCGATTATTGTTTGAATTTTATTTTCACAGTTGTATGTATTTATTGGAAAAACAAAAGCAACCAACAATTGGCAGCAATACTCGTACAGATAGACAAACTAGACAGCGTTGATGTTGCAACATCAAGATACGCACTTTTTAATTTGCAACCAACCACTTCAACCACCGCGATTAATAACAATCGTACACTTGCTGTTTTTATGCCGGTGTCTGTTGTAATTTCCACTCAAATAAAGTGGAAAAAGTAAAAAGAAAAAAGTTAAAACGAACACAACAACGAAAACTCTGGTAAGAAGACCCCATTCACAAGTGATTTTTGTAAAATAAAAAACACCAAAATCTTCGTTCGCATGATTTTCGAAAACAATGTTAAGAAAAACTAAAAACGATGCTGTAAGTAACTCGTAGTTATTTTTGTTGATTGATATTAAAAAACCAAAAAAGTTCACATAATTATGTTATATAATTTGGCAGAGAATCGGTGCTCACCTTAATTGTTTTTTAATGGATCTTTAATATATGAAAAGCTAATAAAATTTCTATAAAAACACTTTTAGAAAATGAGAATAGTTTCTCTGTCATAGAAAATCTTTCAAAGAAAAAAAGTCCCTCCTTCCGAGATAATTTTTTAATAGAAAAAGTATCTCTGCCAGAGATAGTCTTTCCACAGAAAAAAATAAAAATATCTCTTTCAGAGATATTTTTATTTTTCTCTTTCAGAGATATTTTTCATAGAAAAAGTATCTCTACCAGAGTTAATTTTTCCATAGAAAAGGTATCTCTGTCAGCGATAATTTTTGCATAAAAAAAGTATCTCTGTCAGAGATAATTTTTTCATAGAAAAAGTATCTCTGTCAGAGATAATTTTTCCATAGAAAAAGTATCTCTGTTAGAGATAATTTTTCCATAGAAAAAGTATCTCTTTCAGAGACATTTTTCCATAGAAAAAGTATCTCTGCCAGAGATAATTTGCCCATAGAAAGAGTATCTCTGTCGGAGATAATTTGTCCATAGAAAAAGCATCTCTGTTGGAGATAATTTTTCCATAGAAAAAGTATCTCTGCCAGAGTTAATTTTTCCATAGAAAAGGTATCTCTGTCAGCGATAATTTTTGCATAGAAAAAGTATCTCTGTCAGAGATAATTTTTTCATAGAAAAAGTATCTCTGTCAGAGATAATTTTTCCATAGAAAAAGTATCTCTGTTAGAGATAATTTTTCCATAGAAAAAGTATCTCTGTCAGAGATAATTTCTCCATAGAAAAAGTATCTCTGTCAGAGATAATTTCTCCATAGAAAAAGTATCTCTGTCAGAGGTAATTTTTCCATAGAAAAAGTATCCCTGTCAGAGATAATTTTTATAGAAAAAGTATTTCTGCCAGAGATAATTTTTCTATAGAAAAGGTGTATCTGTCAGAGATAATTTTTCCATAGAAAAAGTATCTCTATCAGAGGTAATTTTTCCATAGAAAAAGTATCTCTGTCAACGATAATTTTTCCATAGAAAAAGTCTCTCTCTCATAGATAATTTTTCCGTAGAAAAAGTAACTTTTTCAGAGTTAATTTTTTCATTGAAAAATATCCCAAGCAGAAATAATTTCTTAATAAAAATATTTTCTCTAACTGAGGAAATATAAAGAAGTATTATCTCTATCACAGACAATTTTTTGCAGTAAAAATATCCTGTTTAGGGCAGTTTCTGAGAAAAATTATTTTTTAATGCGGTATTACACATACTCTCCATAACAGAATTATTTTTGTTTTCAAGTGTAATATTATTTTATATATTTCGTTTTCCTTCTCGAAATTGTGAATTTTTATTTTTGTCTTTTCGTATTTTTTCAGACATTTTGCTGGTGCTGAGTGGTATGTGTTACAAACACATTTTTAAGGCTGAAAATATCACACACAAACTCACAAAAAAAAAATGCTGGGGATGCAGTTTGTGATGTTTTCAATAGGAATATGAATGAATTCACAGCATGGGCTTTTTATTTAATTCAATCTTTTTTTCTTTTGGCTTTTGAAGAGTATTGTGTTTATAAATGAAAATCATGCACAACGCGTACTTCTCGTAATTGTTGTTACACCCTGATTACGCGACCAAAAAAAAAAAACTCTTAACATGAATATACACAGGCAAACATACAACACTCATGCAACACTCAAAACACAACACAAACATGCACCGTAATGTGCTTGTTCGTACAACAAAATTAAATATGAACGAAAGCCAACAACTAATGAATGCCTTCATTGCCATCTAATGAAAACGTCATAATTGTATGAAATCGTGTTGGAGCAGTAAAATGAGCGAGTATCTAAATGTTTAGTAGTTGCAACTTTAAATTTTTAAATAGTTTCACTGCGAAGACAGCAACAACCACAACACCAGCCACAATAACAATCATTTCAGCCACCACCCTCTACACAAAACACAGCTTACGAGCGCAACACCTTCCCAATCACCGACACTTGTTTCTTTCCAACCACTCCGAGTTTGGAGTCGTTTGTTTGTTGCCACAAATTAGACATAAGAAATAACAAAAAATATAGATACAACAAATAAAACTATTTAAGTCAGCCAACAACATAAGTATAAAATTCGAAACTCTTAAGCTTCTTTAAAGTTTAAGTTTACAGACATTTAATTTTTTTTATGTTTGTTTTGTTTTGTAACTTTTAAATCATAGAAATAAAAAAAAAACTAATAATCACGAATTAATAATTTCGCTTTTAAAATGACGTTAAAATCAGCTTTTTGTTGAAAAAAACCAAATTTAGAAAAATATTCGACAACTTGTTTGTTATTTACTTAATTAATTATTTATTTATGTATTTATTTATTTGTATATTTATTTATATATGAATTTATTTTTTTTAATTATTGTTCAAAACTCTGTTTATTTGAAAGTACTTCTAATTGCTAACATAGTTGTCTCAATATTTTTTAATAGAAAATATTCCTGTTGCTGCTAAAATATTGCTTTGTAATCCGCGACTTTTAATGTGAAAAAGTAGCCTGACTGGGTCTTCCAAGAGTGATTATTCATGAAATTTTAAAAAAGAATCTGAAGTTCCAACCTTTTAAAATTCAATTCGTTCTAGAACTGAAAGAAAATGAATGACCGACTTTCTAAATGCAAATTTACAATGCATACACTTCGTAAACGCATACGTAAACTTTCTGGCAACGTGCCATGTTCCCAATCGTTTGGCAACGCAGCTGTCAGCAGCTGTCAGAATCGCACAAACATTTTTATGTTTGATCACTTTTCTTCTCGAAATTTTTATTGTCCTTAATAAAAGTTAATATTTTTTGAAGGTTTAGCCTGAGATAATTCCTCAGCACTTGCCAACAAAATGGATAAAAAATTTTGTGTTTTTTCCAAAAAAAAAAACAAAAAAAAATTTGTTAAATTTTTGTTGAACTTTTATAATTTTTTAAATAAAAAATGTTTGGTTTGTACATATGTACATCGGGTTCTAGTTCAAGTTTTGCCTTTCTTAAGTTTTTTTCTTAAGAAGGATTTTTTACAATACAAATTTGCAGTGATCAATAATTATTGTTTGAAGAAGACAAGAAAAATAATAATAAAATTTTATTAATTTATATAATTTATTATTATATTTAATAATTAAATATTAAATATAATAATAAAATCTTTAGCTGGGGGACAACTAGCTGTTTCGTAGTCGCTACACTACTCATCAGCACCCACTGGGATTTGAACTCGGGTCATGACGTATCATGATCTACTGCTTTAACCACTCAGCCACCGAGCATTTAATTATTTGTATTGTAAAAAATCCTTCTTAAGAAAAAACTGAAGAAAGGCAAAACTTGAACTAGAACCCGATGTACATATGTACAAACCAAAAAAAAAAAATTATTCAATTTTATGACATGTATTTGACATTTGTTTTATGTATGAGTTATATAGCGACGTTCCGATAAATGCCGATAAAATGCCAAAAATTTCTCTGCAACGCAAGGTTGTACTTAAGGCATGCACGCATTTTTTTTTAATTATGCAATACAAGTTGCGTTTTGAAAGTCGAGCAATTTGATTTAAGCATTTTTTAACGATGTTAAAGCGTTTTCGCACTGTAAATTCCTTTTTTATGCAGCGACGAGGCTTATTTTTACTTAACGGCCTGGTCAACAGGCAAAACTGTCGTAACTGGTCTCCAAGAACACCCACAACCCTCGATTGAAACATCAAAACCCATGCATTGTCTTAGGCTAACTGGCTGGTGTGCCTCATAAACGCGTGCGATAATTGGACCATTTTTCGAAAATTCTCATGACTACGCAATTCTTTTAGCAAGCTTTCGAGCTCATTCATCGTACTCTTCACACACGTGGTTTCAATAGGATGCGACTGCATGCACAGCCAGAGGATTCATGAATTTGGGAACATCCTATGGCCACCGTCGTCACCCGATCTAACCCTCATGGTTTTCTTTTTATGGGGGCTACCTCAAAGAGAGGATTTATAATGACAGTCCCCAATCTCTTTAAAAGAAAATATTCGACGAGGAATCAGCCCAATTGAATCCAGTTTACTGTAGCTTGTGTCGCAGAACACAAGAATCCGTTTTGAACAGTATGTTCAACTCGACGGAAGACATCTGGTTGACATACTCTTTGAAATCCCCATTTCCTAATAAATCTATGTCTCAATAAAACTTTGTGTCAATTATTATGTTTTTTATTTAAGTTTAAAACTATAAATCTGCTACTAGACACCCTGTAGAACAACTTGAACATTAGAAGACAACTTTTCTGCTTTTTGCAGTTGTGAGGGAAACTCCTAAAAATAGGTTAAGGCCATTAAGAGTAAATAATATAAATTTATATAACTTTAAAGATATATTTATATTCAAATCAAAAATATTGCTGTGTTTTGTATTTTTTAGCCGACTATATATCGCAGACCTGAGGCCAGGATATTGGTAACTGTAGTTATGTTATTTACTTTTTTGTGTAATTTCTTGTAACGGGTTACTTATGAAAAACCAGTAAAAATTCAAATTCAGAATAATGCCAGTTAGGACATTTTATCAGTAGAATTGGATATATTCACACATTTACGCCCGATTAGCTTACGAGAATTAAAAAAAATGTTCTAATCTCGTTTTAACTTGTGAACAATGCTCTTGAAAGGTAAAGAGAAGCCTCTACGCCGGCTGTTGTATTTGAAAAGTAATATTAGAACAATTTTCTCTAAATTCTCATTAGTTTCTTGAAAATATATACACATAAGATTGAATATATGAACAACTTTCTAACATGTTTTCAAGTCTACAAATTATAGTTCAATTCAGGAGCTTTTTTAAGTATATGTTCTTTTTAGTTCAGCTATTTTCACTGAAACATGATTTTCTTTAAGTTCAATAGTTCAGTGCACTGTATAAAAAGATAACAATAATAAACGACTTTGTCGCAGCCTAAATGACATAATAAGTAAATTTTAAAGAAGATGAAAAGCAAAACAAAATTTTTATTAACATGTGAAAATTGCCATTATCGGATGGTTAAATTTTAAGGGCCGACGTTGAATGTGAACCACACCTAAAAGTTAAGTTTTTTCTGCATTTCATTTGATATTTTTCAATTTCAGACTAACTCAATTTGAACCGTGGAGAGATGCACAATCGAGCAACGCGTTAAAGTTATTCAGGCTTATTATAAATATAGGCGTTCAAATCAAAATGCATACCATCTACCTCAGCTCGTCGTCATGCCCAACAATTGCACCTTTCACGCTCGTCGTTGATGAGCATTATTTATTTAGTAGTATTTACACGATTACAAGGTACAATTGACTAAAGAACTAAAGCCTTTTGACCAGTCCAAATGTCGTCAATGGTCAGAATGGTGGCAAGAAATGGCAACAGTGAATGATCAATTTTGGAAGAAAATCATCTTTGATGATGAATCACATTTTCACCTCAGCGGATTCGTCATCAAACTGAATTGCCGAATGATACACCCAGAGTGATTGTTGAAAAACCAAAGCACCCACAAAGAGTGACTATTTAGTGTGGTTTATGGGCTGGCGGAATCAGTTGGCCGTATTATTGAGGCCGGTCAGGCAGTTATTGTGAATGGTGTTCCCTATCGTGAGATGATAACGAACTTTTTATGGCCCGAATTGGAAGATATGGTTGTGCCACTTGCTACACAGCTAACGAAACAATGGATATTTTGCGTGACAAATTCAACAAAAAGCAAGCTCTTTCATTTACACACGTCTCTAAAGAAAGGTGTAAAGAAATGTTAGAGACATGTATAAATAACAAAGCTTGTTTTTGTGTTTTGACAGATATTATTAGAGCATTTTTCTTTTTAAATTCTCAATAAATTATTTAGATTGTTGGGATATAAAGTTTAATGTTTGAGAATATCTAGTATTTGGTTTTTATTCGACCTCTATTTCTTAATTAAGTAGTATTTCGTTGAGTTTAAGGTCCTTTTTAGCTTATTTATTTTAATATTTCTGCCAATATTTCGCTTTCCTTCGGATAGCTTCTTCAAATATTATTGCCCTGAAGAAGCTATCCGAAGGAAAGCGAAATATTGGCAGAAATATTAAAATAAATAAGCTAAAAAGGACCTTAAACTCAACGAAATACTACTTAGTTTGAGAATATCTTTCAAAAATTTCCAAAGTCTACTGATGATTGGGTAGCTCCTATGAAATGTCGACATATAGATAGCTGGGAAACATAGAGAGCAAGCTATTTATAATTTTTTAGTGGTATCAATGTTAAAAGCTAAAATAGTGAGTAAACAATCCAATTGTTGGCAAATTATTAATATTAAACTTCACTATAGAAAACTTTGCTGTATTTCAGGGTGTCCGCCGGGAAGGTAAACTACTTTGTTTTGCCGCCATTTTGGTAAACATTAGTCTTGACAGTTCATATTTGGCAGTCGTGAAGTAGACACGTGGCAAACCTATTATCGAAAAATATTCGATAGGCCAACGTGTTTTAATCGATAAAACATTTTATCAAAATCAATTGTCGATTTTCATGAAAAAGTCATAGTGAGTGATGAGCTACATATTAAGTTGAATGGATATGTGAATAAACGGAATAGTCGATTCTAGGCAATGGAAAACCCCCAAATTATTCATCACTTACGTTTGCATCCATTAAAAGTGACAGTCTGATGCGCAATTTGATCAGGAGGAATCATTGGAGCTTACTTCTTTGAAAATGAAAACGGTAACTTTGAATGGGGAGCGACATCGTGTTATGATTTAAAACTTTTTAACGCCATAACTGCATGCTTTGGACTTTAATAACATGTGGTATCAACAAGACAGTGCCACATCGCATACAGCCAGGATTACAATGGAATTACTGCGAGTAGTATACGTTCCCGGCGGACGCCCTGTATTTTCCATAAAAAAGTTGTCGGGTAATCTTTTACAGACAGCTAGTGTAGAACGTATTATTTATTTTATTTTTTTTTTTTTGCTGTTTGCTTTAATCTACTGTCTGCAAAAATTGCATGGTGTAATTTTATTTTATTTTTTTTTTTTTATATCATCTTTCAATTCAATTTGTACCAATTTAATTTCTGCGGTTTATGGCAGCTTCAAAAAAAAATATATTGATATTATTCTCTTTTGCTGTTTTTTTTTTAAGGCAAAATGTGAAAATTGTGTTCATATTTAATTAAATTTAATTCAATTTATTTTAAATTGCAATTTATTTATGAGAATAAAAGGGAATCAAGATAAAATGTTTCACAAATTTTATGGGAATTCGAATAAAAGTCGAAGATAACAAATAAAATAAGTATAATTTTTTAAATTATGGCTGCTTTTAGGTGTCGTGTTGAAAGACATATAAAGTGTGATCGCAACTAAAACGAAAGCCCAAAGACGCTTAAAATATTGAGTAAGTGGTTCTAACTTAAAAGAAAAACGTTTATAATATTTATTACATCACAACACTCACCTCTTTATTTTGATTTGCTAACAATGTTCGAGATTATGTAAAACCTGTAAGAAACAAAAATAATTTCTAAGTCACTCATTTCATTTGCAATATATTTAACAAATAAATATGTGTAAAGACATATCGCTTCTTTATTGCAACATAGTCATATCTCAAAAATGAGCTTTTCGAGTTAACAATGTAGAATTGTTGACAGTACTACCTTTTATATTGTGCCAAAAATTTATTCAAATTACTTTTAAACTGTTTACTTTAAGATATATTTTCTAAAAGTTTTTTCTACGGCTTGTATGGAAACTAAAAATTTTAAATGCGTTTTTCTTGAAACAAGCTTTTTTTAGTTATGACTATGTTGCAATAAAGGAGCGATATGTGTGTATATAATCTGAATATACTACTATATGGAAATATATTTAAAAATATTTACGAAAATCTTCGAATAATAATTTTTAAATGCATTCCATTTTGAATGCTGAAAACAAACAATTGTTTTATTGTTAATATTATGTCGGTAACAAAATTATTTATAAATTTTTTACTATAGAATAAACGTCAATGTCTAGTTGTTATAAAATAAAATTAAAAAAACAAAATTTTATTAACAAATGGCGTGTTTATTTTATAACCAAATTCCACAATTTGAAACATCAACCAGAAGAATTTTCGTTTATATATTTATTGACTTCAATCGTGGTCGCAGTGGACGTTCAAATGAGGCGGTAACAACAGAAAACATGAAAAAATCCACAAAATTATTTTGAATGATCGAAAAGTGAAGTTGAGTGAGTTAGCTGACATCGTAAAGGTATCAAAAAAGCGTTATATTACTTGAGCGTTTGACTATGAGAAAGTTCTGATCAAAGTGGGTGCCGCGTTTGCCCACTGTTGAGAACGTGTTGATGATTCTGAACACTGTTTGGCCATGTATAAACGTAACAAACCGGAATTTTTGCATCGGTATGAGACAATGAATGAAACATGGATCCATCACTTCACTTCGGAATTCAAAACGATCGCCATCTGAGTGGACAGCAGCTGGTGAACCTCGTCCAAAGCGCGCGAAAGCAGAACAATCGGTTGGAAAGGTTATGGCTTCGGTATTTTGGCATGGGTGTGATGTTATATTTGTCGACTCTCTTGAGAAATATTAGAGATTATTAACATACTTGTAGAAAAAAGAATTAATTTTAAAATGGACACAGATAATCTAGCGCAAGTGAGCCCAGCTTTATGCGCTTAATACTCAATTGTTTTTGTAAATGCACTTAGCTATAGGGCTGTGCTCTTTAATACACAAATACTGCGCTCAGCACTAGCAATGGAAAATTCACAAACAACTTCGTGTTATATATTTTTTCGGCGTTCTTCACAGCACACATACAAAAGCAAAGCAACAACACTTTCGTATGTTTTGACGCAGCGATCATCAGTGTGAATTTTGTTTTTGTAAATGTTTTGCTTTTTACAACAAAAAATATTAAATAAAAATAGTTTTTCCTTAAATATATTGGTGTTTACTCTTCCATATAGAACTTGTGGGCACCACTGATCTAGAACATAGTTATAGGCATTTAGTTAGCAAAAAATTAGCACGTTGAATGTATATATGTTTCAGTTATTAAGCTACGTACACACGGTTGTCAGATCTTACAATATTGCCAGTAAAATTGTCTGAAAATGTATTACACTCGTGTAAACTGGCAATTTTTAACTTACAACGTTGCCAGAAAAACCATTGTCAATCAATTGGAAGACGACAATGTTGTCAGGCATCTGACAATCATGAAAACACTCTTCGTCGGCATTGCCAGATAATTGGCTGGTATTGTAAGCTCATTTTTAATTGTCAGATGTATAAAATTAATGCACCTGACAATGGCAACATTGTCAGAAAAAAGTTTTATGGGCAACACTGCCAAACAGGTGGCAATGCCTTACAAAATGTCTGGCAATCTTTTTCATCTAACAATCGGACAACCGTGTGAACTGAGAATTTTTGTTGTCAGATCAATTATTTCTCAGACTATAGTAAGATTTTCTTACGATCGTCTGAACACACAATTTACTTCTGCGGCACAATTTTTCATTGTCACTACATTGTCAGCATCTTGCCAGATCTTACAATATTGTAACATCTGACAATCGTGTGTACACAGCTTTAGGCTATTTTATAAAAAAAAAAAATGTTAATGGTAATGTTTATGGTATTCTGTGAGCAACAGGTGCCATGTTGATTTGCCTAAGGATAAGGTACAACATTTTCTAATCGTTAACAAGGCATGTGTTGGTTGCAGAATAAGTTTAATTTAAATTTTGTTATATTTTAATTTTTCAATTTTTTAACATGGTTAAGAATAAATATTTCTTATTTTTGCAGCAAAAGATCGTTTTATGTTATATAAAAAATTTAACAGTATTTATTTTCAATATTTCGATAACAGTTTGTTATCATCGTCAGGAAAATTAATACGTTATTAAAAATTTTCCAATAATTCAAATTAATAACACATTAATTTTCCTGGCAATGATAACAAACTGTTATCGAAATATTGAAAATAAATACTGTTAAATTTTTTATATAACATAAAACGATCTTTTGCTGCAGAAATAAGTAATATTTACCTAAGCAAGATCAAATAATTAAATATCAAACATGGTTAAGAATTTTTCTTTGTGTATGAACTAAAAATTTTTCTTTGTGTATGAATTTTTTGTATATAGGAATTTTTTGACAATAACAGCATAGATATATTTTTACATATAAAAAATTATTAAATCTCTATAAACAGAGATTAGCAGACTTTCATTATTTATATAAAGTTTTTCAATGTGTATAAATTGAACCTTTTGGTACATCCTGCAGTCCTGATGAACCTAAACTTTTGACTTTGGAAATAAAATACTCGTATTTTGCAACTTTACTGCAATTTAAAGCTCTCAATTTTTCTTTTCATACTTTAACAAATCCGAACACTTTAAACTTTCTCCTTTTAAATAAACAAATTAAATACGACAGGCTGTTTGTTGGTGCTACAGAAAGTTTTCTAATGAAAAACGAAAACACACTCACACATACGAACACTCATATTTTTGTTAATACAATATTTTTGCTAACTAATGACATATTTATGTCATTATCAATTACTTTAACTTTAAAAGTGCATAAATAAAACCAACAACAATGGCAAAATCATCGGCCAACAACAACAGGAGATGAGAAGAGAAGAGAAGAAAACAAATTTCTCTTTAATCTTTTCTGACAGGAAAAAGTTAACATTACCACCCACTTTTCTAAATGCCATCGTTTATTTGAAGAAAATGAAAATAAGCAAAAGAAAGAATTATTTATTTACAAAAAGGCTTTTTAATAACAAATCTTTTTTTTTTTTGCGATAGCATGTCTTTAGGTGATTTTTCATTTGTACTCGTCGCAAAAGAAACTTGCGTTTCGATCATAATTTGGTTGCTTGTGTTGTTCTCATTTTATTTGCACAGCATTTATCATAAATAAATTCTGGAAAAGCTTTTCTCCTGCGCCGCATATGTGTGTTAACATATTTTACTCCCGCTTTGTTGCTGTTGTTGTTGTTGTTGCTGTTCTTGATTTTTTATTAATGTTTAATATTGATTTTGCCAAAGAGCTGCCTGCTTTCTTTCCCTACATTTAATGCATCACTTTGGAAAACAAACTTTTACTTTACAACAGTTTCGAATAATTTTAAGTGCGGTTTTATTTTTGTTTTTTTTCTTTTTTTTTATAACAAAATGCAGCTGCAAATTCTTTTGATTTCCCAGTTTTTCGTCTAAAGTAGTGTTTTTATATGTTTTTTTCTTAAAATTGATATGAAAGGCGTTGGTGGCTTAAGACTCTTTTTCGCATTTTTATTCTATTTTTTTTTTTATACTCATACTCTAAACCACATTAAGAATCTTAAGATCTACATAAAAGATTAAGAAAATATGTGTTCGACTTAAACATGTGTTAAAAATTTCTTTTACATACTCACACTTTTAGCAACAAAGCAAAATAAATTTTCGCACCTGGATTCTTAAGTAAAATGCTGGAGAAAAATACTGTCTGTGTCGTAATAAACAAGACAAAAGTACTTTATTGAGTTAAGACAAATTTCGCTAAACTGACATAAATTTCTAGAAAATAAAAGAAATCGCTTTGGAATATACCATGACATACTCGTAAATAAATAAACATACCTACAAATCTCTTCATATCAATATAAAGGGTGATCCAAAAAACACGCACAATGTTAATTATAAATCTTGATCCTAATTTTTGGACTGTTTTATATAAATTGTATTGAAATGTTCATTTAAGCTTGAGGTCGGTTTTGTTTTCCATATAAAAAATGTTTTAATTAATTTATTCCTCAATAAAAAGTTATAAATAGCTTGTTTTCTATGTTTCCCAGCTATCTATATGTCGACATTTCATAGGAATTATCCTAACAATCAGTAGACTTTGGAAATTTTTAAAAGATATTCTCAAACACTCAACTTTTTATTACATCAATATATATAAATTGTTGAGAATTTAAAAAGAAAAATGCTCTAATAATATCTGTCAAAACACCAAAAACAAGCTTTTTCATTTATACACGTCTCTAACATTTCTTAACACCTTTCAAACATTGTTCATTTGTTTGAAAGGTGTAAGGAAATGTTAGAAACGTATATAAATGACAAAGCTTGTTTTTTGTGTTTTGACAGATATTATTAGGGGATTGTTTTTACGAGTTTGAGGATGATAAAAAATACATACGAGTATATATATATATATATATATATATATATATATATATATATATATATATATATATATATATATATATATATATATATATATATATATATATATATATATATATATATATATATATATATATATATATATATATATATATATATATATATATATATATATATATATATATATATATATATATATATATATATATATATATATATATATATATATATATATATATATATATATATATAAATACAAACTCCGTAACTTTTTTTTCAGAAACGTTATAAACAGCGGGATTTATTTATTTCACTTTTTACATTAAATAAAATAGAAATATAGAATAATTTATATTCATAAAAAAGTTAATCTTTGAACTTAGATTTTTGTAACGCTTTCACTATTTCACTAATAATTTAATATTGAGTTCGCGCGAGATCAGACTTATTACCAAAAAAGTATTACTTATTTATTCTTGTGGCGAACGAACAGAAAAAACACGATTGTACTCGAACCAATCGTTGCACTCATCACCGTTGGTTGAATTAGTAGGAATCATGAGGGGGCATTGTTACATCAGAAATGAGTCATTTGTTCACGGCGTGAACAGGATTTTTCTTTTTAAATTCTCACCAATGTATACAGATTGTTGGGATATACAGTTGAATGTTTGAGAATATCTTTCAAAAATTTCCAAAGTCTACTGATGATTAGGGTAGCTCCTATGAAATGTCGACATATAAATAGCTGGGAAACACAAAAATCAAGCTATTTATAATTTTTTATTGGTATCAATGTTAGAAGCTAATATAGCGAATAAAAAACTCAATTGTTTGAATTTATTAATCGAGATTTCGTCTTCTTTCGGAAGACTTCTTCAGGAAAACTAAAACCGAAAAATATAAAGGCTTGTGCGAATAAGCACTGAGTAAAATATTTCGATCTTTAGATTCTTCTTTTCTGATTTTGACATGGTGGTCAAAGTCTCATCTGTCGCCCTATTTCGGCTATGATAATAAAATTTGCCTTTAAAAAATTATGAAAAAAAAAAATACTTAATATTAATGCATGAAATTTTTTTATAGGATGTTGAATGATGAAAGGTGGATAGATCTATTGTTACAAATATAAACCATCTAACTGGGGCCGGATTCCGCAGCGATGAATTTTATTACCAGTTATTCAAGGTAAAATTCAGCGACAGACGTTGTGTTCACTTTTCATTAAAAAGCGATTCCGTAGAAATCAATGAATTTTATTTAGCTGAATGGTTAGTTCAGGCTGAATGATATGCTGAATTGTCAAATCTATTTTGTCACACAAGTTGTCTAATTAGAAATTTTAATTTGCATAATATTTTTGTTTATTTTTTCAACTTTAAAATATTGTATTAAAAAAAACAAAAACTCACCGCAGATTTTTGACAGAAAAAATTATTCCCAAGTGTGGACACTGTAACTGTCAGAATTATTCATTCTTACCATTGTGGACAATAATATCAGAAGTGAACTCTAAAATTAGTAAACATTTCTAAATTCATCAATGCAAAATTTGGCCCCTGGACTTAAGAAAGTAACAAGTTTTGTATGCCATCATGCTTCACTTAAAATTCTATATGTATGACAGCTTTCACATACGGAAAGAAAGTTTACTTTGCAAAGTCTTGAGTTTTCTTTGACAAATTCTTTCAAAAATTTAACTATATATTCCATTATTTTAAGTAAATTAACAGAAAAATGCTCAAATAATATTTCGCAAACAAAACCAGCTTTTTTTCTTAGAGGACATTTTATTCCTATCATCGCTTAGTGATAGGTATTGTCTTTGCTTGGGTTTTCCTACTCGTTTCAAGAATTCTGCACTTGATTTAAGAATTTTATACTCATTTTAAGACATCGCAGGATTGATTTTCTTGAACCATCCCGTTTTCGGCTTTTGAAGTACACTTGTGTGTGATTCATACTCAAATTTTTCATTACAAATCGTACTAAAAGCAATTAACTATATATGGTTTAAAAACTAAAACACAAGATTCGATATCGAACTTATTAACCACATAAACAGATGATTATTTGTATAACGCGTTCCCAGTTTTTTTTTTTTGTGGAATTCCCAAAATCGTCTTCAGGAATTTCGGGATTTACTTCTCCGGCAACAATATGGTAATTTCAGTTTGCGCGCTAAATCGAATGACTGCTAATAATTCAGATACACGTTTCACGGCCAAAACGCGTGTCGAATATGAAAATACGCTTCCAATTCGGTTGGCGAAGCAGTTACTAGTTTTTTGGGAATTTCCAAAGTCGGCTACAGGAAATGCCATCATTAATTTTAGTGCGAAAGCACTAAAGTGAATTATCATTTATAGTTCAGTTGCATGTTCCGCGGCAGCGAATATGAAAAACAGGTTCCAAACCGGTTAGCGAAGTGGTTAAGATTTTTTTTTTTAATTCCTAAAATCTTCGTGAATCCCCAAAATCCCCCTTTTCCCCGGAAGCAATACGGCAAATCCAACTTTCGCACTAAAGCGGCAACACTTTATATACCGTTTTATATACCTACGTACATATGTATGTAATTATCACTTTTACGGGTTTCGAGTATTGCAAACATAGAAACAAACAAACAGACATAAAAAAGGAATTAATATAAGCATTTTAACAATACTTAAATTTAGTACGAGCTTTTTCTTTCTGTGTATGTACATAAGTTTTTTTATGATTTTGCGGCAAAGTTTCTGATGTCAGTTCCATGACTATACATGTATTTAGCAAACATTCAAAAGCCTGTTTACAATTTTAAATTTCGCTCAAGCATAATTTTTAGGTGCGGTCTTAATGTATTTTAAAACATGATAGATGAGATACAAATGTATCTGAAATACTTATTATTTGCAAATTAACACAAACACATGGGCACATTAATATGTGTGTGTGTGTGTGTGTTTGAAGCAAAAGCCAATCATACGATTATTTTTCATTAAATGTCATTCATTCATTGATCGTTCTGATTCATTTTGTTAAATCAATCTATTTTTTTTTGTGTTTTTTAATTATTCTGATTTTAGAACTTTTAACAAAACATGCACAAGTTAGTTTGTACTCGTTTATGTGTTAACTAACATGCTCTCATTAAACAGAAATAACTTTTTTTATGAGACAGGCTTAAATGCACTTGTGTGTCTGTGCGTTCGTTTCCAAATCGAACAAAAAATTTCTTCTTTACAAAAATATTTTTATCCAACTTCCGGTCTGGATGTTGTTATTTTTTTTCGTTTTTTCTGGTGTATGTTTTTTTTTTTTCTTAGTTATTGTCATTTTACTTTACATTATTAGTTTTTTGTTTTTTCTGTTTTGTCTTCTTTTTTACTAAATTACCTTTTTCTGATGCTTTTTTGTTTTTGTTTTAGTGTTCTGTTTGATGGGTGACATGCAAAATAAAAAAAAAAAAATTAACTATTTACAGGTATGAAAAACTTGAACATGAGTTTTTCAATGTTGTTATCGCTGTTGTCATTGTTGTTGTTGCAGATAGGCTTAAGTTAAAAGCTTAACAAAGAATCCATATAAAAAGCGTTTAAAAAAAGAATCGTATTTGAACAATTTTTTCTAGGAATTTTTTTTTAGTTGGCTTAATGGTACACACTGTATGTATGTACAGTGGTGGACATTTAATTAAAACATAAATGTGAGCTCTCATCCTTTCGGTATTTTATATGATATATTCTTATTGGAACGGAACTTTTCCACTGAAAATATAAGTTTGATCTCTCTTGTACTTGGTTCTATCTTTACATTAATTTTCTGTTTAGCTTCCTTAAAACGAAAGACATTATTTAAAGAAAGAGTAGTTTTTCAAGTGGACACATAATTAAAACATATAGATAGAGAACAATTAAATGGCTCGGTGGCTGAGTGGTTAAGGCAGCAGATCATGATACGTCATGACCCGAGTTCAAATCCCAATGGGTGCTGATGAGGGCGGTTCGGAAACTTCTTAGCCTATTAATGAAAGAGAGTATTTAGTTTTTCAAAAATATTTTTATTTTTCAATATAATCTCCTGAAACTTCAATACACGAAACAGCTAGTTGTCCCCCAGCTAAAGATTTGATTTTTTTTTTTCTTGTCTTCTTCAATCAAAAATTATTGATCACAGCAAATTTGTATTGTAAAAAATTCTTCTTAAGAAAAAATTTAAGAAAGGAAAAACTTGAACTAAAAAGCCAATGTACAAATGTACAAACCAAAAACCTAATTTAAAACATTTTCAGTTCTGCTATTTAAATAACATTATTTTATTATCTAATTTAATTTTTTTGTTGAAACTTATAGGTAAGTATGTGTTAAATGATATCATCAAAATTATATACCAATATTAGTAACCAGTCATGGCAAAAAGACCAAGTTGCTCCGAAGAGGAAAGGAATGTAAACATGAATCTCAGAGGCTCCATGAAGACGGTGAATGAATTTTCTCCATTACTTGTTTGCTCTAGAGGAAAAAATTATAATGCTATAAATATTTTTAATAACCTTGCGGGCTCAAATAGTGTACCCACACCTCGTACAACTACAGCCAGAGACGATAAAATAGTCGTGAGGGTCTCCAAAGCTGACCGATTTAAAAGTTCTATACAGTGAAAAGTTAAATTAGAGACATAATATGATATCCGTATATATGATATCCTTATATATGATATCCATATAAATATCTAGAACTATTAGACGGCGGCTAAATGAAGATACCTCTTATGACTGCATCACAAATTAAAGACTTTCGTCTCCAAAAGACATTTTTAAATCCAGATTAGTTCTTGTCAGAAAACAATTAAGAAACTAATAAGATTTTGCAAAAATATTTCATGGAGTGACGAAACCAAGATTTTTCCAGTAGGGACCAGATGTAAAACGCTATATACGGCGTCCAGTTAACCAACAACACAATCTCCGATATACTATCAAAACAGTAAATTAATTTACTATCAAGAATGTTTTAATTATATGGCCACCACTGTATGCGCATATGTACGTACATATGTATTTAAATATGTATATATAACAATGTTTGCACATAATTTTTGTGTTGCTGTTTAATTTCTTCAGAACTTGAGGAAGCAAAAACAATAGCACTTAATAATGGTTTATTTTCTTAAGGTTTATTCTGAGGTTTGTTTGACGCCGAAGGTGTTAAAACCAGCATTTAATAATAAATCAAAATTTTATTTTCGGATTTCGTTTTCTCTAAGCTTGCTTAAGTGTTCATAACAAAAATAAACTAAATACTGCACATATCCTACTATATAGAAAAGATGACTCAAATGGTCATATAACACGTGGTATTTCTGAAATAAGTTTGAAGAAAAAGTTTTGAACAAATTTATTTTTTTAATTTAAAACTGACTTTTTGGACAAAATATGAAATACTACACAATAGCAAATGTGGCACAAAAGGTATTGTAAGCTGTGGTATAAGTTGTATTTCTGAAATCATTTTGAATGAATGAATAATCAGCCCATTGTACAAGGTGTGATATAAAAATAACCGATATTTTCAATTTTCGTGAGTTACGTATGTTCGATTTTCGCATTTTTTTTTCTGTTATGTTGATATACATGTCTGTTATATATGTTGGCAATATCAGCCATTTTGGATTGTCAGTTTGCTGTTGACAGATAAAAAGAAGATTAGTTGTGGTTTGGTGTGCTCTTCGATTTCTTACTATTCGAAAAAATGAATCAATGATACTGTATTAAGTTTTGTGTAAAAAATAATCAGGCCCATTGTACTCGTATATTCCACTTTTTAATGTTAATACAGCACCGTTAAATTTATCTCACCTGGCCACTCTTATGCTCTCATTTGGTTTGCCAACATTCCACTTCAGATACTCTTTGCCACCAAGAAATAGATTTCTTGGTGGCAAGCTCATTTAAATGGCAGAAAACATCCTTGAAATAATTTTAAGTATTTTTTGGAACTGTTTATTTTATGACGCCGTTTTTTTTTACGGCAATAATATTTTTATAGTTATTGTATGTTTCATAAATGGTGTTTTTAATGTTCTGCAAAATACACCCACATTCGCAATCAGTTTGTTTTGTTCCCGGTTTCTTGTTTTTCTGTGTGGATTTCTTTTGACATTGACTGCTTTTGGGAGAGTGTGTGTTTATGTGTGTATTTATTTGCATTTGTTGTTATTGTTTCTTGTTTTATCTTCAATATTTTTTTTTTTTTTTATTATTCATCGTATTGCATTTTTTATGCTCCACTCATGCGAGCAGAGTACTTGGGGAACTCTTTTGTTTTTGCGCAACTTTTTTTAGGTTTTAATAGTTGTTGGTCTTCCAGATTTAGAGTAGAGCCACTTTGTTTAAAAGTTAATTTTTTACATAATGTAAATTGTTGCTAAAAACCCCACCCGCCCTTTTTTAACTAAATAGATGGCGAATGTAAATACAAATTAAACCCATTAAGATAATGAAAATTATAATTTATATATATAAAAGAGTTTTTTGATAATAATCATAGCCATTTGTATTTAAATATATTTATTTATTTGGGTGTGCACATGTATGCACGAGTACGTAAATACCCAGTTGACAAAATTGTCCTAGACGACATTGTCTTTGAAGATCTAGGCGCGATTAGTCCTCTTTTGTTTAGGTTTTGTAATGAAAGGAGGATCATATGGGCAACATTGTCTTCAATCTAGTCTTCAAATCGTTTAAGTAAACTATTTCTTTTTTTTTTTTTTTATCTTGGAGCAGTGCTCAGGGGATGACCCCTACATATGCAGGGCATTGTACTGGAACTAGGAAAATAGGTTATGATGAAGAGTAAAGAGGGAGTAGTGCTCGTGGAGGAACAATAACAACAAAAAAGACTGAAACAAACTCTATTGCAGCATTTAAAATGTTGGAATTAAATTAGTTAAAACTGATCAGTGCACAGTGTATATACCTTCGACACTGCTCAGATTAGCAAAATTTAGTCCAACACCTTCCACACTACAAGGTAATGAAGTACATTCAGAAGAAATTAATATAGAACATATATAGAAAACACGGACAACGGTGAAAAAAGAAACAAACGAAAAAAGAATCACGTGTACACATACTGCTACTTATTCCGGTGCACTTTCTGCAAAAAATTAACGGGAGTCTAAAAACACAACAAAAATATGTAAAATTTGAGTATACATTTTTACTCAGTTCAATATTAACAGCAGTACGAGATACATCGTCAGTTTTTTTTTGTACATTTTTTGTATGAAATAAAAAATATGTATTATAGCTATGTATGTGTGCACATTTAAAAAAAATATATTGGAACAAAAATGAGTTTCTTAATAAATTTAACATAAATTTTTTCCAATAAATTATGCATGGATACAAATTAATTTTACAGCCAGTTCGCCGATGTCGAAAGGATAAGTTTATTCTATGCGAACGATGTGTCAAAATTCAATTAAAATACAATAAGTACATGCGAAAGAATAATAGTGACACAGACAAACCCAAATTGATCTGAATGTGAGTAACTAGTTTTCTTTCGAATACATTTTCATCCGATATCGCCGAACAGGCTGTTAAAAAATAATCGATATCAAATATATTGCTTATTCTTTTCTAATTAATTTTTTCACTTTTTTGTATAATTTAAAAAATTTAAAAGATTTTTATGTTATTGGAAACATTTCGCTGAAAGTTTGTTAGTATTCTCTACAAATTGTATTAGGTTTTAAAATTGAGAAAAATGAAAAAAACAAACTTTTTTATATTATTTAAAAAATGTAAAAGATTTTTATGTTATTGTAAATATTTCGCTGACAATTTGTTAGTATTCTCTACAAATTGTATTATGACACTGTTAATAATTGTATTCAAATTTTCTGATGATTTAAAATTGAGAAAAAATTTTAAAAGACATCGGAAGCTGAAAAAAATAATTAATAATTTTCATTTTATCATTTACTGTCATTGACGACAGTTTAGTGAAGATATCGCCGGAACAATCATTAACGATTATGTTGCTTATGCAATCGTCGACGATACTGTGGTGGAAATCATTGCCTACTAATCGTAGGCGAGGTAGTGTGGATATTATCGCTTATGTATTCGTCGACGACATGGTAGACGAAAATGTAGTGTATATAATCATCGACAATGCGGTGTGGGAAACTGTCGCTTGTATGGTCTTGCATGAATTCGTGGACATTTGTTTGAAAATTTCGTCAACGATTTGTTTTAGGTGTCGTCAACATGTCTTCCACGATTTTCCATTGTCTTATACCCATCGTTTAAGATGTCTTTAAGACATGGCCAACTGGGTATGAGCGTAAACCCCTATACAAATATGTCTATGTTTATATATCTATGTATATATGTATGTATATACATGTGTATGCCATTTGGAGTGCGTGCTTTATTTATACGATTTTTTCTATACAGGTATGGTGACTCATCTCAAGTTTTATTTTAGTCTTAACCTTAAAATGATAAAGAATTTAATACGAATAGCAGATATGCGCTATTTGATATATAGCAATTTCAATGGACACTGCTACACGTTCAGTATTTTTTATACACATATGGGTCATCTACGTTAAGAGGTTCTCCGATGTTAAGAACGGCGGTGTGGTAAATATGTTTAAAATAATAACTTTTTTCAATATAATCGTATTCAAACAGTTAGTTTAAATTCATAATGGCCAGTCTGGTAATGTATTTTTGCCCGTATTTTAAGTGGCCAGGAGAGATATCCTGCCCAGGGTAAATACATGAAGTCCAAAATAGGATACCTTACTTTACAGGGGAGAGAAACATTGAAAACAAACGTCTTTTTGTACGAAAATTTAATTCTCTGTTGCATAAACTCTCTGTTGAAAATTTCTGTTATCAGTAAATTCTTTGCAGAAAACTTATGTTGCCAATAAATTTTTCTGTTGTCGACAGAATAAAATTAAAAAATTATAAACAGCTTATTTTCTAGGTTTCCCAGCTGTCTATATGACGACATTTCATATGAGCTACTCTAATCATCAGTAGACTTGGGAATTTTTTGAAAGATATTCTCAAATATTCAACTTTATATTCCAAAAATCTAAATAAATTATTGAGAATTTAAAAAGAAAAATATTTTAGATTGGAATAGTTATATAGTGAATAAAACTAAATTGTTTAAAGTAGAGAATTTTTATAATTATTAAAGTTTGCGTTCAGAATTCATATTACCGATAAATTATACAAAACTTTTATTATCCACAAATTCTCTACGAAAAATTCCTGCAATCAATAAAATCTATACGGAAAATTTTCGTTACCGATAAATTCTTTACGGAATATTTCTATTATCAACAAATTTTCTATAAAAAATTCCTATTAGAAATGTATTTCCCACAGAAAATGTGTGTGGCTTCCATTTGTATATGGTGTGTAGTTAGAGCAAGTCTCCATTTTTCAACAAAAAAAAATGCATTCATTTTCACCAGAAGCTTGGAAACATAACTAATTTTAATACAAAATTATTTGTAATTTCCAAAAAGATTTTTTATATCCAACTGATTGGGTACCATAAATCAACTTCTTGGCTTTAGTTCGCAGTTAGTTTTTAACCAGGATCTGGCTTCCTAGTTTTTCTTTAGCCTTTTTTTTAAATGACGTCAAATTTGCTTTCACTGTTAAGTCGTTAACAGAGCTCTGTTAATTGAAAAATGTGGCTATGCTAAAAACGAGTGGTGTTTGTCTGAGCACTTAAATACGTATTTATCTTCACACACATGAAAATTTTTGTTATTGATAAGTTTGCTCAGGAAAATTTCTGTCACCGATACATTTGTATCGATAAATTTTTCACACAAATTTTAGATAAGTTGTGATATTAAACGTTGTATTTTGACTTTGAAGTCAACAAAAATGTAGTGCCACTTGAAGGGTTAATTTTGTTTTTGTGAATATGTAAACGTTTCTGAATTTCTTTTGGATTTTATAGATTTTGCGTTGTTCTTGTTTTTTTTCAGTTCGAAGCTGTTAAATTTTATTATTTTTGGCACGATCTTAATATTTTTATTTTTTTTTATTTTGTCCATTAAATAACAGTGATATTGAATATTTTTTTTTTATTTTGCTTTTGGATTTGCGTTCTTTAACATTATTTTGTGTTCTGCATGCTTTGCAGTAAAGTGTTAAAGATACATGCTTACATATAGATGGCTCAATATAAAAAAGGCGTATTTGGTTTCTAGCAAAATGGTGTTTTACTTAGGTGCAGTTCATAGAACACAGACGAGCAACTCATCTAGAAAATTTGTATGAAAGTTTTTGAGTGACTTCAATTTAAAATTCTTTAGACGAGTGCTCGTCTGTGTTCTATGAACAGCACATAAATTTTGCTTATTTCATAATAAACGAAATAAAAAGTATTAAAATAAAAAATATATTAAAAATAATAATAATAACAGCCAGTTCGCCTATGTCGAAAGGATAAGTTCATTTGCATTCTAGACGAAAGAAAATTGATTTGGGTTTTTTCTAACTTTATCCTATGCGAACGATGTATCAAAATTTAATTAAAATACATAAGTACATGCGAACGAATAATAGTGGCATAGACAAACCCAAATTGATTCGAATGTGAGTAACTAGCTTTTACCGCATACATTTTAATTCGATATCGCCGAACAGGCTGTAAAAAACGATTAACAGAATCGTAACATATTGCGAAAACAGCTAAACCATGGTGTTAACCATTACTTTTTGCACAAATAAGAATATTATTAATATGTGTAATTGTTCGAGGTCTTTTGGAAGTTTTTGGTTTTTAATTATCTGGCAATATTTTGCTTTCCTGTGGATATCTTCTTCAGGCCAAGAAACAAAAAAGGGGTCAAAATAAAGAAATAATAAGCATAAGAATATTATATTATACGCTGCTCTTTAACTTTACACTACCTATCACATTAAATTTATCCAGACAAAAAAAAATATTTATGGTTTCGTGTTACGTTTTGTTTAAGACAAACAACAAAGGTACAGTACAAGTTATCTGATGCTGTGTAGGACCGCAAGCATAGACACGCGTAGTTCCTCAATGCACGTGGCACTTTTCATACTTTTTTATACATAATTATACTGTATGGTATGTATATGACCATATTTATAATAAGAAGCAAAACAATTATCATTAGCATCTTTGATATATAGACATTCACTGTATGTAAAAAATTTTCAATAAGCATCCGTACAAGCAACATTGAAAAACTTAAATACATGTAATTTAAAAAAGTATTTTACTTTGAGTGCATCCATGCATTTGCTTAATTTGTTACTCGCTTTGATTGAAATATCGGGTGTGTAACTTTTAAGAGCCGATGTTGAATTTAAACCACTCCTAAACGTCAAATTTTTTCTGCATTTGGAAATTTTTAAATTTAAAAGGCTATATAAAAATTTTTAAAGGCTAACTCAATTTGAATGGATACACCACCGACCAAGTGTTAAAGTCATTAAGGCTTATTATGAATATGGGCGTTCAAATCAAAGTGCATACTATCCACTTCAACTCGTCGTCATGCCCAACAATTGCACCTCTCACGTTCGTCGTTGATGAATATTATGCATAAAGACTTCATTTACATGGTTACAAAGTGCCATTGACTCAAGAACTAAAGCCTCTTGACCATTCCAGGCGTCGTCAATGGTCAGAAAAGTGGCAAGAATTGGCAACAAAGATCATCATCAAATTGGAATTGGATCAAAGATCATCATCTTCAGTGATGGGACACATTATCACCTCAATGAATTCGTCAATAAGCAGAATTGGTGCATTTGAACGAATGATAATCCAAGAGTTATTGTCGATTTATGGGCTGGCGGCATCATCGGGCCAAATTATTTCCAAAATGAGGCCTGTAAGGCTATCGTGTGACGATAACGAACTTATTATGGCTCAAACTGGAAGATATGGATGTGAGCGATATCTGGTTTTAACACGACGGTGCCACTTCCCCCACAGCTAACGTAACAATGACTCTTTTGCGCGACAAATTCAATGTCCGTGTTATCTCATGTGGTGGCGATGTCAATTGCCCGCCAAGATCTTGTAAGTTGACACCGTTGGACTTCTTTCTTGGGAGATATTTGCAAGAAAAAGTATACGTCGATAAGACAGCAACAACTCATGCGTAAAGAAAGGGATAATGCGGCACATTAATGGCTCAACCACAAGTATGCCTCAGCGTCATCGAAAATTTGAAAGATCGGATGGAGTTGCGCCGCCGAGATAGTGCCAATATTATCATAATAAAAAGAAATGACGATAGTTCCTCAATAATTTGTGTTTTATTCAAAATCAATATCGACCCTTTAATACTGTTTGCTGAAGATGAATGGATTTTATTCAGTTGTTTTTCTTTTCTCTCCTGTTATGCAGGTAAAAAATCTAGATACGGCATTTTTATATTAAGCCATCGATATGTATGCACATGTATACATGTATGTACATAGCGTTGCGGAATTTCAAGTTTTTAGTTTGCCTGTTTTGACCGAGAATCAGGTAAATCTGCGTGATTCATACTTAGAACTCTACAAAACGAAAAAAAAGTAGCATTTGCTAATTAATTGTTAAAGGTATCTTGGCCATCAAACGAGATGAAAATGAATTACTTGAATTTTTAATCCCTTTATTTTAAAATAAATTTATGTGTGTTTCTAATTAATTTAGCTTCCTACAGTTTAAATATTTAGCGCTATGAACTATAGTTTTTGCCACAAAGAAAATTTTTCCTTCATTCACTTAATAATTTCGTTAAGTGTAGAAAATGTGTTCTACATTCCTACGAATGCAACGCATCCCGCTTGTTTGATTTCTTGCTTAGAGACCCGCTAACAACAAAAACATAAAAATAATAAAACATTTCCAAAGAAAAACAAACGTTTATTATTTTCAAGCGCAATGACATTGTTGTAGTTGCTGTTGTTTTGCTGTTGCCTACAACATTAATTTGGTAGAGAGAATCTTAAGCAGCTAGGAACGAGCAGTAAAAAAAATCGCATTTTGTTTTATAAATAGCGTGAAAAATGAAGAAATTTTGACTTAAATGGTGTCATTACCATTTCTCTCAAAAGAACTTTTTTTAAGTCAGACGCTTGTAAAGCCAATTTTATACAGAAGCAAAGTAAAACTCGACAATTTTAAATATTTACACATAATTAATCAAAACTACCAAACTATGTTCTAAAACTTAAGCGATATATAAAACTTTTTATATAAAAATATCATGAAAAATATTTGGATGGAAAATGTTTTAAGAACAATTGAATATAATTCTGTCTTTCCTTCTCCTTCGTCGTCGTATAAACGAGTAAAACGAATTATTATCTTATTTGTAGAGAAACCTAAATAAATAAAATAAAATATAACTGGCGGATTCATCGCTAAATTCAATATAAAAAAAATCTATTTTCAAATTTTTAATGAATAATTTTTAATAAAATACAGATTATATATCTATTTTTTTAATCCTTATAGATTCGTGTACTGTAATTCAAAAGATTAATTTCTTGTTTATGCGATATTCAATAAATTAATAAAAAAAAAATCTAACGATGCTTTCAAAAAGGATATCGATAACATGACTTCTCTGTCGACAGTTTATCCATATAAAAGTACAAAAAATTATCTATATATGTACACAGCAAAGCTATCAGATGCTTCAGTTTTCAACCCAAATATTATGGCCAGCTTTGCTTGTCTACATAATAATTTTCAACAAGTTCACATCCTTTTAGAAAAGGTATTGGTTACTTATTATCAATTATAACTTACCGCTAACTTTACTTTCCATTCAAAAATGATCACTACCCATAATTTAGTGTAGCAAAGCTATCGATAGCTTTACTTTTTAATTGGAATATTGTCGATAAATTAGTTTTTCTACAGACAAATTTTCAACAAGTTTACTTTTCTGAAGAAAATTTAGCGATAACTTTACTTTTCTAGGAAAATTATCGATAGTTTTGCTTTCTCATCAAAAAGTTATCGATAACATGGCTATTCCGCATGAAAAGAACTATTTACCTTCCAATAGCTTTACTTTGCTATATCTAAGTTATCGATTAATAGATTTTTCTAAAGAAAAATTAACGATAGTTTTACTTGCCAGTCAAAAACTCATCTCATCGATTACTTAAAGACTTCAAGTTGAAATAAAAAGGTTAGCGAAAACTTTAATTCTTTTTACACAAGTTATCGGAATCAGTAGTTCTTCAATAGATGTGCTATCAAAAACTCTGATTTTTTCCAAAAGCATGTCGCTAATTTTACTTCTATGTTGTGCATTCATCTCTAAATTATTAAGTCGATATAAAAAACATATGCATAACTTGATTTTTTTGTGGAAAGTTATACGAGTAGATAACATTTTTTATTATAAAAATATCGGCATCGTTAATATTTTAGGCAATAGTTGTTGATAATCTGGTTTTTCTATAGAAAACTTATCGGTTTATCAGTGCCCAAGATATCGAAAACTTTATTTTTCCAAGATTAGTTATTGATAATTTGATTTCTTTTGAAAAAATACATCGTTAGCGCCATTTCGAGAAGTCATCAACAATTTTAGTGTTAGCATAGACCAAAAAAAATTTTAGTCAGAAAGGGCAAGGTCTGGGTGGTCTGGTTTTCCAAATAGTGTTTGACCGGTTGTGCATGTAGCCAAGCGTTGACAAGATCGAAGATTATGGCCTCGCATCTGGTAGAGTATTCTGCTCGTTTTTCGTCAACTGGAATTTTAAAACGAATCTATTGTGTTCGGTACAGGTAGGTTCCCTGTAATTGTCTAACCCGATTTCAACAACTCATAATACAAAACACCCTTCTGATGCCACTAAATACTGAGAATTACATAGGCGTCATTGGTATTTGGCTTGTTAAAGGTTATTGTAAGCAGACTTCGGCAGAGAAATAGTTTAATTTTAAACGTTATGCAAAATAGTCATAAGTCAGAAAATCAAGCAAGTCTAGTGTGTTAATACACAGTGGTATTAATCGTAAATAAAGTTGTGAATTATTTAAGTACTGTGTAACGAACGAGTGTTAGTGTCAATATACCTTTGGCAATTGAAGAATCCGCAAAATGTTTTTAAAGGTACAAACGTAACCATATAACAAAATTTTTTCTACGGAAACCTTTTTGGTAATCTTGAATTTTTCTAGAATTTTTTAAATTTACATATTTGTAGAAAAATTATTAACTAAATTCTAGTTATTTACTTCCATTTAAAAAACTATTTTATGTAAAGAGTTATCGATGACATACATTTTTGTAAGTGTTATTTTAATTTCTGCAAGAAAATGTTTATTACATGTTTTTATTTTAAAGTGGCCCATTGTGCAGCCTTAAATCTGTTAGATTTTTTCTTGATTTATACTCCCGAATTTTTTTTCTCTAATTTTGTAATGACAGGTTTTTATGGGGGGGTTTTTTAATGTTGTTGTTTTATTGTTGTGATTAAAAAAAGGCAATGTTGTTGTTTCTCTTTTGTGACGAGAATGACCACAGTTTAAGAAGAAGAGATTTATATTTAGAAATTTTTTTTTCTAAAATTATTTTCTTGCTGCCATAATTATGGCGGTTAAAAAAATTAGAGTAAGAAGCATTTTTTCCTCCTCTTATTCTTTGTTGTTGTTGTTCTTGTTGTCTATTCGCTTAAACTAGTTGCAGTTTTGATTAGATTTTGTTGTCGTATGAGTTTAAGTTTGCTAAAGGAAAATAAAAAAAATATATTGTTGAACTCGTAGTTAAACCAGACTTATTGCAAAAGTTGTTTTCTTGTTTGTGATGAGTTTGATGTTAAATTGTTTGTTATTTTTTTCTCTTGCCTTCTTTCAGATGGTTTCGAGCCAATTGACCTTGTTTTGTTGTAAATTTTTTCTTTTCTTTTTTTTAATTCTAGTTTTGTAGAATTTATGTGGGTGTTTATGAAGAATTATTGTTATTTTTAGCAAAATTTATTGGGAAGATATTTGTAAAATGAAATTAATTAAATTCAAGTTGCGGAAAAGTGTGTTCTTCTGTTTTTGATTGAAAGGAAATGCATACGTATGTATGTATAATAGTATTATATATGTATATGTACATATGTATGTGTCTCTTATATGGATGAATAGCGACTTTTATAGAAAAAATGTTTCTTGGTAAAAATAAAATCCATCAAATGAAAAAATCTTTATAGTTAAAATGTGTAGTAATAAAAAATTGGCGAGTGCAAATTAAATAAATCAAGCGTTCAATGCGCCAAAATAAGAAAAGTTTGAAAGCGAACTTAACTTTAATTATTTGTTTAAAAATTATAACAATTTCAAGAGTACTTCTCTTAAATACGACGGCGGGTAGATATTGAAGCTACCTAGCTAGCGCTGGATGGCAGCACAATCACACAAAAACTTAACTGTAATTATTTGTTAAAAATAATAAAGAACTAAAAAAACCCGAAAACTTCCAAAAAGACCTTAAGCTCGATCAATTACACAATATTAAGAAGAAAAAAAAACAAGGATCGAAATAAAGAAAGAATAAGCATATTTGTTAAAAAATTATAAAAATTACAGGAGTCCTGTTAAATACGAGGGCGGGAGATATTGAAGCTATCTAGCGCTAGATGGAAGTATAAACACAAAATTTTTTTTACATATATTAATATTTTTTTTTTTTTTATTTTTTTTTTTTTTTAAATTGTGATCTGTTAAACGTCAGCTGTTAAAATTTCACCCAAATTGAGCGATTAGTTTATTAGTTCTAGTCGTTTGAAGTAAGCATTTTTGGGTTTCTTGAAAAGGTTAAAAAAAATTAATTTCGTGCAGTGATTAAACACTATTAAACGAAAAACGGCGAAAGAGACGAAAGAAAAACTTCGATATTTACTACGGTGAGTCTGCTCCCTTAGATTACATGGTAAAATATTGGATTGCTGAATTTAAACGCGGCCAAACAAGCATTACAACAATACCATCAAGGAGAAGGCCAAAAGGTTACTGCAGCAAATATCAAGACAATCCTCCCTATCGTTAGGAATGATCGCCGAGGCAAGTTACGTGAGATTGTTGAAATAGTAAACAAATCATATGAACGTGTGTTCAACATTTTGCATGAACATTTGCAAATGAAAACGCTATCGGCAAGATGGGTGCCGCGTTTGCTCAGTGTAGAACAAAAACCAGTTCGAGAGACCAATTCACGGCGGTGTTTGGACATGATAAAGCGTAATCCTGTTGATTTTTGGCGTCGATTAATAACTGTTGATGAAATGTGGGTCCATCACTACACACCTGAAACTAAAAATCCATCGAAACAAGCGGAAGCTGGTGGAAGGGCTCGGAAGAAGGCAAAATCAGTGAAATCGGCTGAGAAGGTTATGGTGACTGTATTTTGGGATGCACACGGAATATTGCTCATCGATTAACTTGAAAAAGAATCCACAATCACAGTTAAATATTATCGTGCATTATTGGATCAATTGATTGATGTAATCAAGAAAAAACAACCACATTTCAAGAAGATAAAAATGCTCTTTCTTCAAGACAACGCACCGGTTCACACAGCACTAAATACGATGCTAAAATTACGTAAAATACACTTCGAATTGGTTATTCATCCACCTTGTAGTGCAGATTTAGCTCCCAGTGACTTTTTCCTCTTTCCAAACTTGAAAAAAATGGCTCGCAATAAAAAGATTCATCTCAAACGAAGAAGTGATTACCGAAACTAACGCGTATTTTGAAGGGTTCCTAAAATCATATTATCATAATATCGTCTTACTAAGTGTATTGAACTCACAGGAGACTATGTTGAGAAATAAATGGTTTTTGAAAAAAAAAAATGTTTTTTTCATACTGCTTCAATATCAATCCGCCCTCGTGGCATGCTGGTCGCTGCTGCTGGAAAAAACTCGTTTCTCGTATAACCTCAACAACACATGTTGCCTAAAGGTCAGATGATCACTAAAATGCAATATTTACCAAAACAAAAATATTTAAGCTGTTTAATGAAATAACTGGTAAAGCTACCAAAAAAAAAAAAAAAAAAAAACACCAACAACATCGGCCTTTAAAATATTTCCTGAGCTTATTATTATTTTTTTTTAAGAGCTTATCCTAGGATTTAGTTTTAAGAAGAGATTTATGCTGCCCATTAAACACAGCAATAACCTTCACTGGTTTGTTAAGTTTCCAATTTTTAAAAAGTTACAAGACTATCAGACTTTAACGGATAGACCTTCATAACGAGATTGTCATAAATTAACATTCACATTTAACAGCAATGTATGTAAATGACACAAGACTGAGCTCGAATGTGAATGAACGAATAAACCAAATATTTCCTTTAAAAATATAAGTTGCACATGCCAAAATCGAAAAGTGTCAGATTCAATTAGCATTGTCGTTTTAAGCCAACAAAATATAAAAATAACCCAAATCCAAAAAAAAAAAAAAATAAAAATTAATAAAATAAGAAAAAAAACGTAAATAAACACTTATAATTCATTTATAACAGACAGTTACAGAGACTAAAATTTTAGCCGAATTCTAAAAGATGAAATGCAGAATGAAAAATCTGTTAAACATTTAACAGAAGGACTCTTTTTTTATATCGTACAGAGAATACATATAGCGTTTTTCATTTATATATTTTTTTCTATAGAACTAATGATGGCTTAACATATCATAGCAACATATTGTAGCAACTTTACAGTTATTAGTTATCCATAAGATATCGGTAGCTATGCTTTTCATTGGGAAAGTTATCGATAATCAAAGCTAAAATTATCGACACCTTTGCTTTCCTATGCAAAAGTTGTTACATCGTACAGAGAAAACATATAGCGTTTTACACTTATATATTTTTTCTATAAAGCTACTGATGACTTAACATTTCTTAAGAAAATTTTGTAGCAACTTTACAATTATTAGTTATCCATAAGATATCGGTAGCTACACTTTTCATTGGGAAAGTTATCGATAACCAAAGCTAAAATTATCGTCACATTTGCTTTGCTATGGAAAAGTTGCAGAAAAAATAACTTCACTCGCCAAAAGAAAAACTGTCGATTTTTCTATAGAAAAGCTGCAGAAAAGTTACCGATAACTTTCCAATAGAAAAATTATCCATACCTTTCTATAGTCAAGCTGTCAAAAATTTCACTTCTTAATAGAAAAATTTTTAACAGCTTTGCTTTTCTTTATAAAATTTTTGACAGAAAAGTTATTAGTACTTTACTTTCTATAAATAAAGTATCAATGATTATTTGGACATAAATTTACTTTTCGTTCAAAAATTATCGATATACATATTTTTCTATAACGAAGTTATTGTTAGCTTCACTTTTTAATTGTAAAATAGCTTTGCTTTCTTATAGAAAAATTTTCAATAAATGTACTTTCTGATGAAAAATTATCGGCAACTTTACTTTCTTAAGAAAATGACCGACAGCTTTTTTTTATAGAAAATCTATAGATAACTTGGATATTCCTCCTGAAAAGAATTATTTACTTTTTAATAAATTTGCTTTGCTGTATACATATCTAAGTTATCGATCTGAAGAAAATTATCGATGCTTTTACTAGAATAAAAGTTATTGATAACTTCAGTTTCCAATAAAAAAAGTTAGCGATACCTTTATTGTTTCTTAGAGAAGTTATTGGAATCAGTACTATTTCAAGACAAAAGCTATCGAAAACAATGATTTCGCCAAAATCATGGCTGTATTTTACTTTTGCAGTTAAAAAGTTAACGATAACCTTGCTATTTCATTCAATATCGCTCTCGCGTAGAAGTACAAATATACACACCTTTCTATAAAAAGCATATCGAAAATATCATTCATAACTTTTTCTATAGAAATTTTATCGGTAAATAAACATTTTTACAATTAATTTAATTTGATATACTTTCCCAAGGAAACGTTATCGATAACTTACGTTTATATAAAAAATAAGCAATAATAATAGTTTTTAAAGTAATCCAAGCTTTTTTTTGTACTACAGTTAATTCTGTTACCTGAACAAGTAAATTTTTTGTTGTTACATTTTCAAATTATAAAAATCTAATTTATTAAACTTGTATTATTGCTGTAATATTTCTATTAAGAAACAATTTTAAGTTAATCTATTTTTTATTTAATAATCCCAAGTCTGAATTGAATAACTATTGTGATTTTTTGATTTTGTGACACAACTTAACGATTTTTTTTACGAAAAGCAAACTTTTTCTGAGCTTAAAAGCGAGGTTTGGTAACTTTCCCGGAAAAATTCGTGTGCACACAAGTTCCCAAGAAGCTCAGCAAAAATGGTGGTAAGACACCGATAAGTATTTAACCTAAGATATTTTGAAAATAAAGTTGAGACCACTATGTACGAGTAACTACCCAATATTAAAATATATAAGTATTTTGTTTTGAAGTTAAGTGAAGTTGTCTAGTGTTCACTCAACTGGTAGTACCTAAATCAGTTACGAGTAATTGCTAATTTAACCTATCTGTTCATCAGGTAATTACATAACTAGAAAAATTGCCGATTACTTTACTTTCCCATAAAAATATTACTCTCCATTAGACGTTACTGGTACTCTATTTTTCTATTGAAGAGTTAGTGTTTAATTTACTTTTTATAGAAAAATTCATTGATAAGTTTACTTTCTTGCAAAAAGTTATCGACCAAAGCTATTGACAAATTTACTTTTCTACAGAACAACAGTTAATAACTTTAATTTCTTATGGAAAAGTAAAAAATAATTCTATTTTTACATAGAAACACTATAAGAAAGACATAGACCATAAGTCAAAAAAATTATCGACAAACGAATTAAGTTATCGAAAACTTCTTCTTTTTTTTATGAAAGAGTAATTGACATAAGAATCTCTATAATAATTGTTTTCGATAATTGTCTTTCAAACAAATAGAGTTTATTTACTTTATTAATTTCTAATATTAACACAACTTAAAAAATACAAACAGCTTGCTTTTTATATTTCCTAATTGTCTATATGTCAGCGTTTCGTAGGAGCTACCCTAATCATCAGTAGTTATTTTCAAACATTTAACTATGTACCTCGATATTTTAAATACATTTTTGGGAATTTAAAAAGAAAAATGTTTCAAAACACAAAAAACAAGCAATGGTTGTTTGAAAGTAAAGAAACGTTGTAAGAAATCGCTTGGTTTTTGTGTTTTGGAAGATATTATTAGCACATTTGCCTTTTTAAACTCTCAATAATTTATTTAAAGTATTGGGATATATAGATATATCTTTGAAAATATCGTTCAACAGCTTCCAAGTCTACTGATAATTAGAATAGCTCCTATGAAATGTCGGAAACATAAAATTAAGCTGTATTTTTTATAAATTAATAATTTATTTAAATTTTAGCGTACGTAATCAAATTGCTGTACAACATCGACAGTTTGGAATCTCTTAGCCAATCTGTAGTGTACAACAGATTGCAGCAGACACCAAATTCTAATGTTTCAATGTCAAGTAAGTTTTACATTCCGTATGGCCACAATAAATTTAAGCCACTTCAGTAAATCATTGCTAAAAACAGATTAATTGAAGTGTCAAAGTTATTTTTTCTTCTCGTTCTAACAAAAAACGATTAAGCAATTCAAAGTCTGACAAATAGTGGTGTCTTTAATCCATTTTAATGTGTCATAAAACAAAACGACAATCACTGCAGCGAACAAAAAATGCAGAATTAATTAAAACTTGTTGTACCCCAGAGTGCAACACAACAAGCAACATTGTGCACAAAAATAAGGTCATGGTCTTGACTGTTTTTTTTTTTTTTTTTTAATATCCTTGTAAATTGTATTTTCGCTGGTTAAAGACAAAATCATTTTAATTCAAATAATTGATTTAAACAAGACATTGGCGATCAAATCAAAGAAAAAAGTGGTTGGCTGACAAACTTAAAATTTATATCAATCACTTTTTCTGCAAAATTCAGGGTTGGAGATTAATTTACATAAAAGTGATTTGACCACAGATTAACTACACAGCTAAGTGAGGTTATGCTCTTGTTTCGTAAAAACAAAACATAACATTTCATTGAAAGTACAAAAATTCTTTAATAGAAAAAAACAGATATTTTTATTTTATTAATGAAGTGTTATGAAATCTAACTTTTCTCTGTGTCATCTATAGCTTTGTTTCAAAAAAAAAAACATCTCCATCGGTGGTGGCCGATAATTTTTATTAAAAAATACTAACGTTGCTTTACAAGAGTCATAATTAACGCTGGTTTTCCATATAAAATTTATCCGTAACCTTAGTTTCCTATGCAAAAGCTATCGATAGCTTTCCTTCTCTATCAAAAAGTTAATCGGAAAATTTAATATTCTTTGGTTAAGCTGTCAGCATCTTTACTTTTCGATAAGTTTACTTTCTATAGAGATATTATCGAAAACTTTTCTTTTACACATACAAGTTTTCCAAGTAATATTTTTCAGTAACTTTACTTTTCTCTAGAAAAGTTATCAACAATTTCAATTTCCTATTGAAAAGCTTGCAATAACTATAATTTTGTATAAATATAGATTAAATCACTTTTGTGTAGAAAAGCTACCAACACCTTTTCCTCTTCATTAAAGCGTTATCGATAACTATTTTTCCACAGAAAAGTTTTCGATAATTTCATTTTTCTATACAAAACTTAGCGATGATTTTACACTTTAATAAAGTTACTGACAACAATTGTCCAGCCTCGTTGCTCGATGAAAGATATTCAACAATTTTATTTAGTTTTTCTGTCAATATTTCGCTTACGAAAACAGAATTGTTATAAAAATAATAAAAATTTTACATTCCTGAGGATGCTAACATATTGTTAGCAAAATATTAAGAAGAGAAGAAATAAAATTGTGGAATTTATTTTATAAAAATAATTTTTTCGAAAGATTACACTCAAGTGTCTAAAAACAAGATTAAAAATTTACATATTTAAGTAACTGATAACTTGAGTTTTCAATACAAAGAGTATAGATTATTCTAATTTGGTGTAGAAAAGTTCTCAATAGCTACCGATAACTTTGACTCTTTCATGTAAGAATTATCGATAACTTTAATTCTTTGTAGAAAAATTTCAATAATTTTACTTATCTCTAGAATTAAAACAATTTGATTTTTCATTATCTCTTTTGGTTTCAAAGCAAACCGGACTACCTGTTGAAAAGTTATCGATAACTTAAATTTTGTGTCAAAACGAAATCGTTTACTTAACTTTTGTATAGAAAAGTTACCAACCTTATTGGTATTTTGCATTAAAAAGATTTCGATAACTTCGTTTCTCTGCATAAATGTTTGCAATAATTTCACTTTTAGAAAATTTAACGTTAATTTTCTATTCTTATAGAAATGTTATCAATCAGTTTAGTTTTGTATAAAAAGCATATCCATTATATCACTTTTGCTTAGAAAATTTACCAAAGAGTTTGCTTTACCTTTTCATTAAAAAAGTGTCGATAACTATTTTTCCGTAAAAATTGTTTACATAATTTCAATTTACTTTAGAAAAGTAAGCAATGATTTTACATTCTAATACAAAAAGTAATTAATGGCTTTACTTTTCAGTGTAAAAGTTATAGATTACATTACTTTGGTATAAAAAGTTCTCAATATCTACGATAACTTTCAATTTTAAAGCTAAAAATTTTCTTTGAAAAAATGTTCCAATAGCTTTAGTTTTCTCTAGAAATATCATCAAAAATTTTATTTTGGTTATCGTTTTTGGTTTTAGATCAAATCGGGCTATCTGTCAAAAAGGATACAAAAAGTCTATCGATTACTTTTACATTAAAAAGATTTCAATAACTTTGTTTTTCTATAGAAAACTTTTCGGTAATTTCACTTTTAGAAAAGTTAGCGATAATTTCCACCCGAATAGAAAAATTACCGATAACTTTCAGGTTTTTATGAAAAAAAAAAGCTGTTGGTAAATTTTTCGCCTGAATAAGCTTATTTACAAACTTTATCAATGATTTTTATTTCTAATGCGATTTTTATTTTATTCAATTATTTATTGAATCTTCAAAACATTAACTAACAATAAGTATTAAAATCTTAATACTAAATATAAATAGTTATTTAAGTCCAACCAATGCTGGAGAAAAAGTTTTATTTTGAGCGAATGATATCGGTAGAATCACCTATTTAACGTTCTGATGAACTAAGTATGTTTCTTGAAGTTTTTATAAAAGATTTAAAACGTTTAATTATAATTGCGTATTTAAAATTTTATAACTTTGCTTACTACTCGTATGTAGAACAAAAGTTATCGATAATTATTTGTGTCTGTTATCTCTTGATGGTCGCAAATGAACTTTTTGTGTTTTTGTTTAATTTGTTTTCTATTCTTACAGTCTAGGTATTCGTATTTGAACAAATTTCAAATTAAACTAAGCGCAGAAAACTAACTTGAAGTGTGTTCGCGTCTTTAGTTATTTTCAACTTCAAACTTTCATTAAAACACTTTTGTTTGAAGAACGGCCTTTTTCTTTTGTTTGTGAGCTCTAGATATGAGCAGTGTGGTCGAATCTGTTGTTTTTGTAGTTGGTGTTTCTTGAGAACTTCATCCAATTCAAGTAGCGGTTGCTCTTTATGGTTATTAAGAATTCTTTTTTTTTTTTTCTACATTATTTGAAAATAAAACAACTACTGGTGTTTAGCACTCCACACTGGACAAGTGCGATTATGTTTTGTGGTTACTCTTCACCAGGCAGCCAGAATCAAACATTCGCACTTGTAAGCATGTTTGAGTACTCATATCTTAAAGAGAAAAGGTTTACAGATTGCACCAACAACAAACAACAACATTAATTTTTCAAGATGCCCGTGATGAAGAGTGACCTCTTAAAGACCACAAAACAGTGGGAAATGTGTAAATTAAATACAAGAAATAAGCCTTTACGAGCGAATTAAGTTTTATTCAGTTTAATTTTGAAATAAATTCTGATTAATTCACTTCAATTTTCTTTTCATACCACGGTGTGATTTCCTTACGCCGCTTTGCAATTGTCGTGAAAAACAAAACCATTGGATTTTTTTAAATTTTCTTCTTTCTCCCCTTTTTCATGTAAAATTGAAGTATAAAGTAACTAATGTAACGCGTGGGAATTTTTTTTTATACGAGTTACTTTTAGTTCATTGAAGCATTTTTATTACATTTAAGCTAGAAAATAAGATATTAATATAAAAACAGTTTTCGGTTTAGATTGCGATAATGAATAGTAGTTTTCCGTTTAAAAATTATGACTTACTCTTAAGAAGCGTAGAATTACATTTAACTTTACAGTTTGAAAGATTAGGTACATAACTACAGCTTGTTATAATTTTAGTTAATTGAGTTTGAAATGGCTTTACCTTTCTATATATATTCTATAAAATTGTTAGCGAAAACTGTAGTATACAAAGTAATCGATAGTTTTACACTGCTTTAAAAAGCTTAGTGATAGCAACATAGTGATAGCTTTCCGATTTTATATATTTATCGATTTTCTATTTATTTATCGATAACTATATTTTTTCTAGGACAATTAATTACCTTTAGAAATGTTATCAATAATAATTGTTTCTTATAGAAAAGTTTTCAATGGCTTTACATTTTTATTAAAATATTATGAAAACCTTATTTTACGTATTAATGTTTACATGGTACTGAGTTCGAATTCTAGTGGGTGCTGGTGAGCAGTGTAGCGTCTGCGAAACAGCTAGTTGTCCCCCAGCTTTAGTGTATTCAATTATTTTTTCCTGCCTTCTTTGATCAAGAGTTATTGATCGCGGCAATTATTGTTGTAATTATAAATAAAATTATTTCTTGGCTTTAGCCAGGATTGAACTGGAGCTAGACGAATGATAATACCAACCCATCATCATATAATATTAGAAACCTTATTTTACTATATGCAAGTTAATGATATTAACGTCACTTTTCTATAGAAATTTTCGGATATATGTATACGGGTATATTGATAACTTACCATTCCTATAGAAATGTTGTCAACAACTTTAATTTTCTATAGAAAAGTTATCTATAAAATTATAAACAGCTTGTTTTCTATGTTTCCCAGCTGTCTATATGTCGACATTTCATAGTAGCCACCCTAATCATCAGTAGAAAGTTATTACCAAACAAAGATTAAAAGTTATCCATAGCTATACCATTGTATAAAAAAACTTTTGATAGTTTTGTTTTTCTACAAAAAAAGTTATCGAAAATTTTCATCTTCTATACAAATATTACCAATATTTTACCATTTTCTTAGAGAAAAAATTTGGAAAACTTTACTTTTCTGTAGAAACTTTATCCGTAACTTCATGTTTCTTAAACAGTTTTTAAAGAAAAGATAAGCTATTGTTACATTTTATTTAAAACAAGCTTTTGGCAGCTCTTCCGAGTGGAAAAGTTAACGATAGCTTCACTTTTCCATAGAAAAATTAAGAATAATATTACGACTTTATAAAATAACTTTCGATAATTTACTTTTGCTATTGAAAATTTTTTAGTTCAATTAAATTTTAAAGTTCTAAACTGTTTATAATTTCAGTCTGCTGCGGTGTAATTATCATTATTACGGAATTATCAGCACAACTTTTCTGTATGCATAAAAAGTTATCGATAATGCTACTTTTATATAAAACTGTATGTGATTAAGTTACTAATAATTTTTCATGGAGAAGAAAATTTTGTTGGTAATATCACGTAAGTCGATAGCTTTAGTTTTATATAGAAAAACTATGTATGACTTATCTTTTTTATGAAAAAGCCTATCAATAACTTGACTTGTCTTCTCCAAATTTAACGGTACTTCTACATTTCTAAAGAAAAGATTTCGATGACATTAGTATGGAATTTTTATTTATTAAGTTGTCGGTAACTGTATTTTTCTATTGTAAATCTTATTTTTTTATATAAGCGCTTTGTATCTAGGCAGAATGAAGCTGCATGATTTGGAAGAAGTAGCGGAATGTGATGTAAGTGGATTTGACTCTTTTATCCAATTCTCGTGTTGGTTCTGAACTGGACTAACGATATGATACTGAAATGCATATCACGCCCAGGCATACTATTATGAAAATTTGCCGAAAATTTATCGGCTAATGTTTTTTTCAATAAAATTTTTCGATTTTATTACTCTTTCATAGAAAAACAATCGATAACTCTACTTTTCAATAGAAAAATTATGTAATCTTAAACTTTTTAAAGAAGGTTTATCGACATGTCTTCTTTTCTGCAGATAAGTAACCGATAACTTTAGTTTTCTACAGAAACTTTCCTTTTTCGTTAAGAAAAGCTTAACTTTTCCATTGAAAACTTATTAGTTAGGCTTTTTATAACTTTCCTTTCTTATAAGAGATATCGATAACTTAACTTTATTGGTGTACCAACTTTTATTTGTAAAAATTTATCGGTATATATTTTGTTTCTAAATTCGGTTACTTTACTTTTTCATAGTAGAGGTAGAGTCAATAGATTTACTATTCGCAATATTTTTTTTTCATGTCATCCTGTTTCGGCTTGACGTTGAGTTCTGAGACACCCTGTGTATTTTTAATGTAATTTTTATGACTTATCATACCGTTTTTTTTTTCTTTTCTTTTTTTTAAATTCATGTGTTGAAAAGACTCTCTTGTCCTTTATTTAAATTAACACTTGTCTCAAGCCCTCAAGTGAACTTTTTTTAATTTTAATGCAGCCTTAAACCCATTCGTCCCTTATAAATATTTTTATTTTTTTTTTTTGCTTCAGCACTTGTTACAAGTACTTCTTTCCCCGGCGCATTTTTTCACAAAGTTCTTAGTTAAATTTCATTGTCTCCCCCTTCTTCGGCATTCGGCATTTTACATTTACGGTGTCTCTACGCCGCATACCAAATGAAGCTGCCAAATACCACACATTGTTCGGAAAATTAACACAACAGAAGTTGGTACTTTTAGGTGTGTGGTAACCACTTCCCGACAACCTTTTTTGTCTGGTGGTTGGTTGCTGTTTGTTTTATTGTTATTGTTGTTGTGTCGGAAATACATACTTTTGCTGAAGAGATAATTTATACTTTTTTTTCTCGCGTGGAATTCTTGGAAGACAAAGTTTACTTATGTAAATGCTGTTTGTTACAATGATAAAAGATAAAAACTTTTTTATGTAATTTTATATAACAAAACAAAAACATTAAGTGAAAAATTGTCGGTAGGGCAAACAATTTTATCAGTCTAGGTTAAAGTGTGAAGATACATATTTTCTTTTCGTTTTCTTAGATTTAAATTTCAGAAAATGTTTGGAAATTATAAGAAAGGGTTTTAAGAAATTTTCAATTAGGAGAAGGGATTATCAAATGTTTTATGACATTTCCAACAGTTATATTAAAAAAGTTTAATTGAAGTTGGAAGTGATAAAATACATGAAGTTTTCTGTCAATATTATTAACAAAAGTACATTCGAACATATGTATATATGGCGGTGTTGTCCATATGGCTACAAAAGGCGAATTCATTAGGTGGATGTATCGGCGAATTCGGTTAATATGGCGGCACTTCCTCTGTCAAGTTTGGTTTGCCTTTTTTGGCGCCACTTAAATTTTTGTACATTTTCTTTCTTCATCAACTAATTTTTGACAGCTGACGTGTGAATTCGCCTTTTTACACAAACAAAATAGCTGTTATTTTTTTTATTGTTGTATTGTTGTTGCAAAGCGGCTACCTTGTTTTTTGTATCATGGATACAAACACATGGCAAGAATTGCTACCTGTAAGTATCTGGTAAGTCACACGGGCGCGCTGGGGAATCAGGAATAATTCACTCCGTGGAAATCATCAGATAAGGCCGTAAAGGCAGGTGCTGATGTAAATCTTTTTCACTCTCTCGCTCTTTGTCGTGCGAGATTAAAATATGATAAAAATAGCCCTTTTTTAAAATTGTTATACTAATATAAAACTGTTATAATTTATAAACGTTATTTTCATAAAAACTGTCTTAATTCTAAACTTTCTAATCAGTTTTGAAAGTGGTGTACTTATAGGTGTAAATTATTGTTATTATATATTGTTATATAATTATATAAAAAATATTTATAGTTATATAAAAAATATTCTTCTACAAAAAATGTGTCTAATAACAGCTCAATAAACAATAATAATTGTGAAAACTCTTATACTGCATTATATCTACAATGATACTTTTAATGCTGTTATATGAATACGGCCGTAAGAATTTTGATATAAGTATTTTCTAATAATAATTTACTATAAGCAACACTGTTATACTTATGCCATTTTACAAATAATAATAAAAACTTAACTAATAAGGTTTTTTGATAATTAAAATTACATATTTGCGCTATTATAAAACTGTTATACTTGTGAAAATACTATAGTTTATTAATGATCATAAGTTATAAAATAACATAATTAAAACTCTTTGGTGCAAAACTATTTGAGTAAATCGTAAATACTACAAAATTATTTCTATATAATAGTTATACTCAGGCATTCTTGCTCACATAAAAATGCCTAGCTAGTTAGTTTTCTGAACAAAAAAAAAACGTTTAAAACTTTAGAATTTTACGACCATATCCATAAAATACAATATGTTTATTAAAGGCTTATTTGAAAAAATATGTATAAAAATTTTTTAAATAAAACTTTAATAAATAAATGAGTATATATTTTATGAATATAACCGATAGTTTTTCGAGAACTATTATACAAATGGCTTTTACCTTCTCATTTAATAAAAAATATTTAATTTAGAAGGCATTTTGCGCTTTAAAGAAGCAATTTTGTAAAACAATATATTGGAATTGCTTGTCAATTAGAAATTTTATTTTGCTTGCTAATACTCTTTTTCAAGCAAAGCAAAATGTTTTAACTGTTATACACCTAAGAAAACTGTTATACGCCTATGATATCTCTATACTTCTGCAAACGCTATGGTATAAAAGATCGGTTTTGTTTATAAAACGTTCAGAAATTTACAATAATAAAAACTTTTTTAAACTGTTATATTTATCACGAAATATTTACATCCTAAAATTATTTCAAATTGATAAAATTTTTGATAAATTTTTTAATAACTTTAACATTAAGTTCCATAATTGTTCCGAGATTTTAGAAAATTTTAAAAACAATAGGGTTTGATTAAATTCGATATTATTATTTTTTTTTTTTTTTTTTTTTTTTTTTTTTTTTTTTTTTTTTTGAAATTAGGCTTGCAACAAAATTATTGTTATTGTTATCTAATCTTTTATATTTTGTCAAATTCCCAACATCAAAAGAATTTTATTAGAAGATTTGTTACAACCACTTGTAGTTTATTTTTAAAAAATTATGGACTTTCAGAACCATTTTGAATGTTTAACTTGTTTATTCAAATTCTGGCATATTGAATTTGTAACAAAAATATTCAAGCGATTTTTTACAAAATTTACTTAATTGTTTGCATTATGTGTGAAATTAAATATTTATAGGTGCCTAGAAAAAGATTTTGTTTGATTAACAAAAGACAATGCGTATGAAATTAAAATATTTTAAAGTCAAAATACTGTTAAAAAATTTGTTGAACTCAAAACAGTTTGAGTGAAAATTAAAACAAATAGATGAATTTAAATAAAATGAAACAAGAGCCTACTTAATGAGGTGACTAACCCCAAGTCTACTCATGTAAGAGCTTCTGTATACGAACAAAATATTTAAATAAAAAATATAATCACCTTAAAATTCCGATGTAATGGTGTAGAAATTTTACCTGAAAATAAAAACAAAAAGCTTTTTAAACAAACATTTTAATAATTATATGAATGATGATGCACAACATCGATCTCGGCTACATGATCCATTAAAAAAAAAAACAACAAGTTGAAGTAACAACCAAAAATATGTAAAACAAATTAGTTATCAGGTTTAAGGTCACAAGCAATTGAGTCAACAAGTATTTATGTTTTTTAAAAGAAAATTAATCTTAATAGAAACATAATCGATTTCGTTCAAACAATTGAGTTTATTTACTTTATTAGCTACTTAATATTGTTACCAATCAGTAAAATACAAACAAATCATAACAACCAATTGTTGTTTATTTGTTTGAAAGTTGTTAACAAAAGTAGGAACGTGCGCAAAAGAAAGTGCTCGTTTTTATGTTTTGAGAATTATTAATTGAACATTATTTTTTTATAAATTCTCAAGAAATTATTTAAAATATTGGTATATATAATTAAATGTTTGAAAATATCTTTCAAAAGTTTCCAAGTCTACAGATGATTAGGGTAGCTCCTATGATATGTTGACAGCTAGGAAGCATAAATAACAAGCTAGTTGTATTTTACGATTAATCGATTTAAATTTTTCTTCAGTCAACGGCAATATTGCTTTTTAATAGCTATTTATCGACCATTTTACTTACCGATTACCTTTGTTTAAATCGAAAAGTTTGCTTAATCACAGGAAAATAATTGATGATTTAACATAGAGAAACTATTGAAGTCTCGGTGTTTTACCACAAAAACTTATCAAACTTTTAGTTTTTACTGAGTTTTTGATCGCAGAGCTATCGAAAGCTTTTGTGTTCTATAGAAAAGCTATCAACAATTTCAATTTTATACAGAAAAACATGGAAAGTATGGCTTTTCAGAATACCAATGGCTAAGTATATAATAAATAATTTTTTGTTTTTTATGTTTTCCTCGCAAAGCTTAATTTTTTATATAAAAGTTATCGATAACTATAGTTTTCTACAGAAACGTTGTAATAACTTCTATTCTCTATAGAAAATCTACGGATTAGTTAGGTTTTCTATAGAAAAATTATCGTTATCTTTAGGTTTTCGTAGAAAATTTATCGATACCTTTATTTTCCACAGAAAAGTTGTTGAAAGCTTCAATTCTACTTACATAAGATATCAGTAACTATAGTTTTCTATGCATAAGGTATCGAAAGCTCTGGATATATATGTACATATAAAAAAATGTTTATAACTATATTTTTGCACATAATACCGCTAACTTTAACCTTGTACAGCAGAGATAAGTAAAACTTTGGCTTTCTATACAAAACAAAAACAAATGATAAGGCAAGCTTTATTTTTCTATAAAAAAATATTTTCGATAAGTTTGGTTTTCTACACAAAAGTTATCGATGACATTAGTTTCAAAATTTATTGATCATAAGGAAAATTTTAGATTTCAATCAAAAAAAAAAATTTTGATAACTTTAGTTTTTTATGCCAAAGCTATCGATAGCTAGTTTAATAGAGTGTTCAACCAACCGTCTCGTAGTCGCGGGTTCGATTCCTGCCAAAGACTTTAGTTTTGATTTAGTTTAAGTAACCATAACGGAAACTTCAATTTTTAATAAAATGCTTTTCAATAACTTCAGTTTTTTTTTTTTTTTTTTTATAAAGCACTCGATGGCCGATTTGGTAGAGTGCTCAACTAACCGTCTTGAAGTCACGCCTGCGATTCTTGCCAAAGACTCTTGGTGTTACTATCCATAACTGCAATTTTGATTTAGTTTTAGTATTCATAAACAAAGTTTAAATTTTCCATAAAAAAATTTTTTTTTTATAAATTTAGTATTGTATGACAAAGCTATTGATGGCTGATTTGGTAGAGTACATGACTAATAGTCTCGAGATCGCAGATTCGACTCCTGATAAAAACTCTGGACGTTACTATCGGTAACTTCTGTTTTGATTTCGTTTTAGTAGCTGTAACGAAATTGCAAAAAAAATATGTTCGATAATTTTAGTTTTCTATGTCAAAACTATCGATAGCTGATTTAGTGAAACACTCAACTGGCAATCTCGAGAGTGCAGATCTGATTCCTACCAAAGACTCTGGGTGCTATTATCGATACCTTCAATTTTGATTTAGTTGCAGTAATCATAACACAAATTGTAAAATTGTAGTTTTCCAAGAAACAAAAAATGTTCGATAACTTCAGTTTTCTATGCCAAAGCTATCGATGGCTGGTTTGGTAAGTGCTCAACTAAAAATCTTGAGGGTATAGGTTAAATTTCTGCAGGTGTTAGTGCAGACAAGCAAACTACCTTCGCAGTTTTTCTTAAACAAATAATAATTTTAGCTTTATGAACAAAAGATATCGACAGCTCGATATAAAATTTATGATAGAGTTATCTATTTTTTTGTAAACGAACTATTTAAACAGTTATTTATTATAAATATAACGTGAAAATGCCTGTGTAAATATCACATAAAAGAAACCAGTGTTGCAGTATTTTTTTTTTTTTTTTTTTTTTTTTTTTTTTTTTTTTGAAACATTTCATTTTTGCCTGCTTATTACATATTCAAACTACTATTTAAAATAAAAATTGTGAAAAAGTTTTACCAAGTTCATGTTCATAAAACGTATGTATTTAATAAATATTAAGTGGAAAAATAACACAAACTAAGCACGCATATTTGTTTATTGAAAAGGAGGAGCAACACAAAACTGTTGTTAAACATTTTTATATTTATTTATTTTTTGGTATATCAATAAGAAATGCCAACAAATTTTATTTCTTTGAACAACTGCAGGTTGTTGTTTGCTTAAATTGAATGCTAAGACAAATTACATTAATTTGACAGTGAGCAATACAAGTTGTATTAATTGTTAACAACATATGGGAGAAAAAAACTTTAATTTTAAAAGGAAGAAGAAAATTCGTGCATGCAATTTTTAAAATTTCGGAAAACTTTTATTTTAATGTTTCACGATTTAACTGGTAGGCTGGTCAATGACATTTTATTGTGTAAAACATGAAAACAAACTGAAATATGCTCAAAATTTACTGTAGTTAGTAAAACTTTTCGTAATATTTTAACAAAAAAAAGGTACAATTCTTATATATAATGAAATAGCCATAAAAATGAGTTAAATATGTTGCAGAAGTTGCACTGGACTTTAAAATGTATCAAGCAACATTGTTTTTAAGTGTGTAATAAAATAAGCCTTGTTAACTTATAACATAAACATATGAACCAAGTTGACATCGGTTTAAAAAGTGTTTTCTATATGACTAATGTTTCGGCTTGAAATTCTGGCGACAAATGTTGCAGAAACATTTGAATAAAGGATATAATAAATTTTACAAATTTTAATCGTAACTTTTTACTTTTAAGAAACACTACCCAGCAGTAAAAGTTTCGATAACAAAAGCAATGATCCAATGCACAAATAGAAGTAAGTCAGTAATGCAAACTCAAACCCATTAACGCTTTTGTTAAGTGAACTCCTTTCATTTGTGCACTAAGTAGGGAAGATAATTCACTAAAATATTGTTAAGAATTTTGGTCACATCTAACCCAATGTGCAGCTATTGATCTGCTTGTTTAAAATTTACAACACACTCACATTCACCCAAACAAGATAGAACCAAAAACATAAAAGTACGTAAAATTCCAAGTAAATCAACTACAAATGATGTTGTTGTTTTTCTTGTATTCTTGGTATTCGTTTTATTATTGTATGTTGTTGCGACTTGCATATTATTCGCAAGCATGTGTATGGATGTGTATATGCATAAGAATTATATTTGTACATTTTATGAATGGCTAGAATGATCTTGATAATTGTAGAAGATGGTAGTGAAGTATAAATAGCGTCAACGGGTCAGTTTATTTTTAAGCAAGAAAGTCATAAGTCAAAGTAAGCAAGTCTAGTGTTTTGGTACACAGTGGTATCAAGTGTGAATAAAGTTGTGAATTATTTAAGTACTGTATAACGAACAAGTGTGAGTGTCATTATCTCATTTACAATTGCTGAATCCGCAAAAGCGTTTTTAGAGACAAAAACGTAACAATATATCGTTATGGAAACACCAGCGCATGCTCGCTCAACTGTAAATATTGCTGCTATTTGAGATAGAGTGGCTGAAGGGTTGTGCACCTCAACTTGTCGTCGTGTCCAACAAATGCAGCTCTCACGCTCGTTGCTGGTGAGCATTATGCATAAAGACTTGCATTTACACGCTTACAATGTGCAACTGGCTCAAGAACTAGAGCGTTGTAAATGGCCAGAATGGTGGCAAGAAATGGCAGTTGATTAATTTTCGAAGAAAATCATCTCCAGTGATGAGACACATTTTTACCTCAGTGGATTCGTCAATAGGCAGAATTGCCGCATTTGGGCAAACGATAAATCAAAATTGCTTGTCGAAAATCCAATGTAATCACAAAGAGTGTTTGTTTGGTGCGGTTTATGGGCTGGTAGCATCATCGGGTGAAAAAGCTTGACTATCGTGAGATGATAACGAGCTTTTTATGGCCCAAATTGGAAGATATGGATGTGAAAGATATTTTGTTCCAACAGGACGTTGCCACTTGTCGCACATCCAACGTAACAAGGGCTCTTTTGCGCTACATATTCAAAGGCGGTGTTATCTTACGTGACAGCGATGTCAATTGATCGCCAATATCATGTGATTCGATACCATCGGATTTCTTTCTTTGGGGTTATTTGAAACAAAAGGTGTATATCGATAAGCCAGCAACAATTCAAGGGCTAAAGGATGAAATAATTCGGCACATTAACAGCATAGAACCTCAATTATGAAAATTTGGAGGTGTACCGCCGAGGTCGCCTCATTAGGCCGATATTTAGGCTCATACACAATTGAACGATACCAATAACAATAATATATAATTTCTGTTTTATTCAAGCTCAACATCGGCCTTTAAAGTTTAACCACTTTTAAGTTAAATTTAGGATTTTATCTTGTAGATAAATTATTATTTTTCTATAGTTATTACAAGTAAACATAAACCTGAAAACTTAACAGCAGCTTCATCCTCGAGGTAAATTTCAAAGTAAACTTTAAGCACTTGAGACTGCCATATGTTCTGCTGAAACTATGGTAACTTCAGTTGTGTTATGTTTAACTAACAGGAGCTTTATCTTTAAGGGTGATATTGAGTTTGAAATTTAGTGCGAAATTCTGTCAAGATTCATACAAAATTGTTTCGTACGAAATATTTGCGAAATAAGTTGATAAAAGTAGTACACGCAAAATGTATCTGCAACGTGTTTTCAATTAAAATTGTTTCTAGTATTATTGCTTTTTTTCGATATAACTTAAGCAAAGCTTTTTTCCGCTCGAAATACATACAAGCATACTTAAAATTAAAAAAGAAAAATGAATAAGAGGACAAATGGGCAACATTGAATACATATAATTTTTTTTTTTTTTTTTTTTTTTTTTTGTACGAAATAAGTAATGTTGCTGTAAACTTTTTGCACATTCAATCTCAAAACTAGGCTTTAGGTTGTAATAATGGCCATTAATATATTCAACAAAGCCCATGTTTCAATACCTGGCAACATGTTGCTGCACGATTATTTCATATCACTTAATTACTTTAGTAACGAATTCAATGTAAATATACCGTTCTTTTCATCACAGTAACAGGTAAAGAATATATATAATATATACATATAATAATATGAATAAAATATAATATATTTTGCAGAAAAATTCATATTTTTATACAATGCAAAAATATAACTATATTTTCTTTTGTGATGATTGCAATTCAAATAACTATCATGTTATTTATGCCTCCCATTTTTATTATACATGCGAGTATTTACTCTGGTCGCTTTTTAAAACAACATATTTTTTATTTAGTTGATGATGACGGTTTTTGCTATTTGTGGTAATTTTTTTTTTTTTTTTTTTTTTTTTTTTTTTTTTGTATTATAATCACACTTAAGCCTACAAAAACATCAACAGCTCTGTGGTTGTTGTTTACAGTATTTTTTAAAGATATAAAGAGTAACGACGGAGCAAAAAAAAAAAAATACAAAATACAAAAAACCCATGAAGTTGAGGTGCATTGAACTGTCTCGCTTCGTAGTCGCATGAATGAAGAGTTTTTTTTTACGCTGTGTCTTCTTCGAGATATTGAAGTGTTTCATGACATTCATGCTTGTGTACGAGGAGTACGTAAGAAGAAAAAGCTAAAGCTAAAGTTAAAGCTTAAACTAATGATCGTGATAATAATCATTATTATGTTGTAAATTTGTTTGCTTTTATAGTCAGAGCATTAAGTGTTTGATGCAGTAATGTCAGCTTCATTATGCAGCAACATAAACAGCACTCTGAAGCCTGATGAGCGTTTGAATGAGTTGCCAGCAACATCAGCTTCATTATGTTTTTGTTTTTTATGCCGTATTGGCTTAAATTTATAAATTAACATTTAGTTACGGTTTGATTTTTCCCTTTTCGTTCGGTGTTAAGTAAATAAACTTTTATTGATTTTTATTTATTTGTTCGGTCGGCCCGTCCCGTCTTACGGTCTCCGGTCTTTGTCCAGCATTTCGTATGTTTTTCTCTCTGTGGTGATGGTTGTTCATTAATATAAATTAATATTTGAACTTGGGATTAGTTAGAAAAATAAAATGGTATATAAAAATACAAATGCTATCGCGTAAAATGCTTTCAAAAGAGATAAGACAGACACTGTGGAATTATTTGTTTATTAGGCAATCATACATGAACGTAATTTATTTTAAAAAGTAAATAAGTTAACAATGCTTTTAAGTATTTAAAATACTAGAAGGAAAAAAAATAACAGGTGGAAATGAAAACAAGTGAAAGAACGGTCATAAATTAAAAGAACAGTTGATGACGAAGATGAACACATTTAGAAGCGAGATTATGTAAAATGGAGCTTTCAATTTGAAATGTAATAAAACAATTTATCGATAACATGAGTTTTTTAACAGTATTTTTTATAATAAAAGCTATGAACTACTTTCTGTACTTTTAATAGAATATATATTGGTTGTTTTACTTTTGTAAACAAAAAATATTGCTAACTTTTTATCGATAATATTTATTGTGTGTATACTTTAAGTGATGCAGTTCTCTGTACAACTGTTATCGATATTTTTACTTTTCTCTAGGAAAGCTATCGATAACTTTACTTTTTTATAGAAATTTTAGCTACTAATTTCTGTTCGATAAAAATATAATGATAACTTTTATGTGGGTTTCATAACTCAACTAAACTACTATTAAAGAATTAATAAGCCTTAATATTATATTGAACATCAAATCAACTTTAAATTATACATTAACACCGTAGGTATATTGGCTGGTTATGTGCTCTCTGTTTTATAAAAAAAACTCTGTTTATTTGAGATAAAAGTAATAAATTATATAATACACTTTACTTTGAAATATAGTATGATTTATATAACTTATTTTCATTTGTAAATTACGCTATAACAATAAAAATTTAAAGGCGGTTAAGAACCTGCCTGAATAAATGGCCAGAAACGTTATGCCGGCTACATGTAACCAACTTCGATATACTTTCAAAAATTGTCGACAGTATCACTATCCAACAAAAACAATCGATAAAAAAATAAAACTATCGATAGTACTATCGATTGTTTTGCAGCTCTAGCGGTCATATATAAAAAAAAAGCTATCGATATCTATTTTTCTCTACGCAAAAATATTTAGGCAATTTTATGGTTTTACAAGGAAGCTGCGGGTGGCTTAAAATTTTTCAAGAATTACTTTTTACCGTTTTAAAGAAAAGTTATCGATAACTGCTCATAAAATTTAGCACATAAATTTAATTTTCCACACAAAAGCTATCGATAACTTTGCAATTAAAAACAACAATTATCGTCTTCTCCTTATTTCCAAAACCAAGTTAGCGATAACTCTACTTTCGACGCAAAAAATATGTTGCTAAAAATATTTCGCAAAAGATACTTTTCTAAAAAAGTAATTACCTTTTTTTAGAATTTCTATTTTTTTTATATAGCACATAATTTTGTTTAGGGAAAACTATTTAATGAACTTAGTTTTCTTCAAACGAATTACGCTTCTGCCTAAAAATTATATTCTTTCTACAAATCTGTAGCACAAACATCATTAATTAATTAATTTCAAATATAAACTGATCTAATCTAAAGATAAGTTTAAATTTATAGATTTACTACTTATGAATATGCGTTGTCGGCTTAAATAACTACTTGTCTCCTTTTTCCATAAAATGACATTTTGACATAAAAAAATAACAGTAGTTTTGCCCATAATTTATATTACACTTTTTAAAAAACAAATCACTGCCAAACGGCAGTAGGCATCGTCTAGAAAAAAAACAAAAGCTGTCATTTATTAGACATTCATAAAAATCCCTATAAATATGTATGAGCTATTTTTAAATTAAATTGTTCATTAGAACAACAAATTGAGGCTAAAAGATTGTCGAAGCAATCAAAACAGAAAAGAAATAAAATTAAAATAACAATCCGAGTGAAACGTTTTCCATCATAAAAGATAACAGCAACAAAATCAACATTAAACTATTAATATTAAAGTAGTAGAAAACAAGAAATCATTTGTAGACATATTTTCTGGTAATAAAAAATTCTTTAATTTGTTTATAGACAAAATCTTTTTTAAAGCTTGAATAACAATGAAACTTTATATTTAATGTAAAAGCTTTCATTTAGTTTTAGACATTAAAAATACGAGCTAAGCTGTTCATTGTCAGAATAGAAGAGAAACTTTCAAAACCATCTGTTTCATTGTTAAAGAATATTCTTTTCAAACACAAAAACCATATTTTTTGTGTGACATTTTGAAAAATGTTGTTTTTATTAACAGGTTTTAAAGTATTACCATATTTCGAGCCTTAATCAAAACTTTATTGTTTTTGTTTAATAATTTTCTTTAACCTTTATTTAATCTTTTGTTATAAAATTATCGATGTTTTTTGTTTCGAAGAACTGACAAAAGCAAAGCATTTGGTAACTTTTCTCAAGCGCTTAGCAACATGTTGCGGAATTCAAGCAACAAGTAAATGTTAATGTGTTGCCAACAGCAAATGGAATACATGGTCTGATTAAAAAATAACCGTTTCGTGAGTGACGTATGTTCGATTTTCGTATTTTTTCCTGTTGTTGGTAGACATGTCTGTTATATGTTGGCAATATCAGCCATTTCGGATTGTCAGAACGGTTGCCATATTTGACGATTTATCGTCATTTTGACGATTTTAGGTGCTAAATATAGCACTTTGACAATTTGACGATGCTTTGACGGTCTGTTTTTGACAATTTCTGTAGATCACATTTTTACTATCATAATTTGAACAAGAATTCAAAACTTTAACTTTTACAAATCCTTACCATAAACTAACAAAAATGCTTTAAGTTGCTGGCAACATATTTTTGTACTTTATCCATACCGTATGTGTAATCAATAACGTCAAATTAATAGAACGAGCTTCTTTCTTTAGCTGAAAAAGCATTTGTAAAATGGATGATGAATTATTTTGTATCAATCATTTTAATATATTTTATTCAAGAGTATTTGTTCTTTCATATTTGTATTTCTTTTTTTTTAAGAAACACACAAAAGTAATTTTGTCTAGCTGTTTTCTGTCACTTTTGGTTTTATGACCTTTCCGCTGTTAATGAAGAACGTGTTGTTCGGTTAGAGGTTGTGGATTAGTTGTGTTCTAAATGAAAAAGCACAGGTTTAAATTTATATTGTTTCTGCTATATTGTTCAAAAAATTTAACTTTTTATGATTGAAATCAACTTTTAAAGTGGACGTGGTTAAAGCATGCCATTGTATTTGAAAATTTGCACGTATAATCTTAAAAAAAAAAATGAAATAGACATAAAGAAAACATGTGAATTGTTGTTTCTGCAACATATTAGTAAGAAAATGTATGAGCACGTTAAATATTATTGAGTTAGAAGAGAATTAATTTGAGAAAATTTTACATAATTTCAAATCTCCCATTGCCAGCAGCCAATGCAATGAAGACACTAAGAATGCTAGATTAAATCTAGCAATGGTATTGCAGTTTATGCAAAAGGTTTTAAGATGAAGTAAAAATGTACTACGGACATGTAGCTTAGAAACCACTATGGATTAGAAGCCAAACAATCAAGTTTTTCTTTAAAGTTGTTTTTATATATGTCATCAGCAAATACTTGTGAACAAAATTATGAAAATCACATTAAATCTTTGCTAAAAAAACGTTGTTAAAGTTTTTGCAAATTTAAGTACAAAAAATATATTATAATAATTTACTAAAGCATCAACATGTATGTTGAACTTTAAAGCAACATGTTGCTCATCCGTCTATAATTTTTTTTTTTTTTTTGTAAAACTATGTTGCTCAGTTTTATTAATGCCTGTTCAGTTAATCAACATTTCTCAGAAATTAAAGCAAAAAGTTATAGATATTGTTATCCAGAAGGACCAAAAAAATTCTAAAATACATAAAAATTTGACGCCGAACACATTGTTCATGTCTCTTAAGAAACATTCACTCCACCTAATCTCCTTATTATACCACTTAGATTTAACCGAAAATGGGGAAAAAAAAACTGTTATGTTTGCGCTGGTGCTACAAATACTAGTTTGAAGTTGCTCGACCGTACGCAAAAGAGAGAGAGAGAGAGAGGGAGAGCGCCATTGTCAATGGTCTTAGATCGAAGATGTATGTGACAAAAATTTCACTGGGTAGGGCATCAAACTCTATTGATTCACTGGAGTATCGCCGCAGTGTTTCTTCTAAGTTATAACGTTGGAAAGTTTCAGTCACATGCTCACAAATACTACTCGCTCTTGCCCCCTCCTTATAAACTATTTTACTAGTTCTAGCACAATACATAGCATATGTGTAAGGGTCCAAGATGAGAAAAAAATACTTTAAATATTTACTCCTCGATGTTGGAGAAACAAAGTTGTATTTAAATTAAAAAATTGAAAAGCACCCCTTAGAAAAGTTTACTGCCGGGCCCACGATGTCACTCGACATCGCTCGCGCGCATAAACACAACAATTAGTAATTATTATTAGGCATTTATTTTTAATTCAAATGAGTATCATATTTGCGTTGCTTAAATGTTAGTGCTACATGTTGCAGATGATCAGATTTAATTAAAAGTAAACAAATTACATAAATTAATAGCTAATTTAAGTAAAATTTTCGGAAATTTTTTACTAGAAAAATTACTTCTATATAGAATCTCTTGTTAATTTTTCTAAAAGACGCTATAAAAATTTGCAATTTAAACACAACATTTCTACAACATAAATGAAGCATGATGCAGATCAGATTTGAAATTTATTTGACTTGCGTGGCTTATATATTGCTGCAGCTTATTGCAGACAGTCAAGATTAATTAAAAGTAAACAAATAACATAAAGTAATAACTAACTCATGTGCGATTGCTAGAGTGCATACGAGTATACTTAGATCATTAAAAAAGGTACTGGTTGCAGATCTCTGGTTCATATGTTGCTGCATGTTGAAGAGTCAAGATTATTTGAAAGTAAACAAATATTTTATTTTTCTAAAGAATAATCTGAATCTGTGTAATTTAAATGTAACTGTATATTCTTTATATTATACGAGGGCTGATCAAAAAATAACCGTTATTTAATTTTTTTTAAGTATTTATTTATACATCAATAACTATCTCCCCCTCAGATACAATACACTTATGCCAGCGTTTTTTTCCAATCCTCGAAACACTTCTGAAACGCAATTTGGTATCGCCAACAGCTTCTCTTTCGATTTTTCTTTTATCTCCTCAATCATAGCAAAACGCTTTCCTTTCATCGGAGTCTTCAGTTTTGGGAAGAGCAAAAAGTCAGCGGGACCCAAGTCTGTTGAATACGGTGGTTGAAGCATAATAACGGTTTTGTGTTTTAGTCAAAAACTCACGCGCAAGCATCGATGTGTGAGCTGGTGCTTTATCATGGTTCGAAATCCGTTCTGTACGTTTCTGACAAATGGCTTCGCGCAAACAGCGTATAACTTCAAGGTAGTATTCCTTATTGACCGTACGACCTTGTGGCAATCATGCATTGCAATCATGCATTGCAGTCAAAGAAAGAAGTGAGCAAAACTTTCACATTTGACCGTCTTGGCTCTTCTTTTGGACGCTTGCATTGGGATGATTGGGCTTTGGTTTCAATGTCATAGCCATACCATACCCATGATTCGTCACCAGTTATGACCTCGATCGTCGTTGACGATTTTCAGCTGCTGTGCGATTTCCATGCGACGTTGTTTTTGTTTAAAATTTATTAAATTTAGTAAAAAATCGAAGAGCCCACCAAACTACGACTAACCTTTTCATCTGTCAAAAACAAACTGACAATCTAAAATCGCTGATCTTGTCAACATATATAACAGACATGTGTACGAACATAACAAAAAAAAAAATGAGAAAATAGAGCATACGAAACTCACGAAATTTGAAAATAACGGTTATTTTTTGATCGATCAAGTTCGGCTTTAAACATGGTTCTTAAATAATTACCAAAATATGGTATGAAAACTAGCAACAAATGTGTTCTCAGTAACATTTATTTAGAAAAAGAACAAAAAAATTTTTTTTTCAAAAAAAGTTTGTTTTTAAAATTTTCTGTGGCCTAGTTTATTTCAAAACATCTCTTTTATACCATTAGCTGTAAATAATCCTGGTAAACTATTGTTATCCAAATCAAACTGAACGTCATTTTATAATAACTCTTTAGTGGTTTATTAGTAACCTTTTGTTCTTTTATTTGGCACACAACTCTGAATAAAGAAATATAACTGGTATTAGAAAAAAAATTAATATTCAAAATTAATATATTTTTGCTTGTGAACAAAAAAATTCTAATCTACATTTGTCATAAGATGACGACAGCTTGGTCTGCTGACATTTTGGTGAGACTGCTTACTTATTTATGCAGCCAAACAACAAACATGTTTCCAGACTTAAAATGCGCAAGTTTATAAATTTATTGATATTAAAACATGATTTCTTTAATATTAATAAGATGCAAACTTGTTCGAAAATTAATTTAAATACTTTGTTTAGTTTATCGTTGAAAGAGCAACAAGAAGTCACAAAACAAAACTGAAATTCATTCAATGACATTGAAAACGAAATATTTATTGTTCAACGCTTTTTGCTTGTATTAAAATTACGACTTTTAAGCTTTTTTTCTTTTTAAATGGAGACGAGTGGTATGTTTGGCAAGTCATGTTTGGTATGAAATAACAAATACTGATTATCGTATTCACACGTTTGGCTTAAATTATTTTAAGATCTTTAAATATCGTTTTTTTTTCTTATATATATTTTTTATCTAAGCCAAATAAGAATAGTAGCAAGAGAAGCACTGATGTTTTTGTTTGCTGAATGACCTTGTTTGTAATTTGCTATATCTCTTTCACTCCGAACAAAAAAAACTTATTACGAGTAAACAGTTTTTAAAGTGCTCGTAGATTGAAAAAATGCGTAGCAGAAAATTTGCCTTAACCTTCTTGTATGGGCTGTTTAATATCACGCATTGTAGAAAATGTGTTACAAAAATTAATTGTAGAGTTAAAAATCACAAGTGCTTTAATTGCACCTCTACTTTGTCTGTTTACTTTTGCATCTGTTTGCCAAAGTATTTGGAACAAAGACTGCATATTTGCTAAACAATAATAAGCAAACTTTGCACTATTAATTGCTATAAAAAGCATTATAATTGCTAAAGTTATAAATATTATTGTTTTATAAATATTTACCTCAATTTCACACACATGAGTACATTGATCGGCTTTGTACAGTGGACAAAACAATTTGAAATAATTACCTGAAAACAAAGAAAAAAATATACAGATTAATATAATTTATACGAAGAATTACTTCCTTAATTTATTTACTAGGCACATAATGTAAGAGCTGACAAATTACCCCCTCTATTATTTTGTGAATATTTGCTATACGAGTATTTCAACATGTTGCAGAGAACACGAAAAGGAAGTAAAAAATTTCATAATAAAATAAATAATAAAATATTATTTGTTAAAAGCGTTCTTGATATTTTACATATTTTAATTAAAAATATTTCTGAAATGATTCATTAAAAATATGGTATAATATAAAAAATAGGGTATAAATATAAAAATAAGCTACATCTGTGAACTAAAAAATTTTAATTTATGGTAGTTCGTGAATTTATGGTAATTCGCGCTTTTTTAACGTTCAGCAACATGTTGCTAATGGTGGAAAAAAAATTCTGTTTTTATCTGGGCACTAAAAGCAAATGTTGAGTTAACCAATTCTGCTTTATTCGAAGCGGAATTGGGATTATAATTAACTCGGAATGAGTATTTTCTATATACATACATATGTTCACTATTAATTTCGTATGACATCAAAGTGCGCCGGAATAGGTAGGAAGTTTACACGTGTTTCTTTTTTTTTTCTTTTTTCACTGTTGTCCGTGTTTTCTATATATGTTCTCTATTAATTTCTTCTGAATGTACTTCATTAGCTTCTAGTGTGGAAGGTGTTGGACTAAATTTTGCTAATCTGAGCAGTGTCGTAGGCACTGATCAGTTTTAACTAATTTAATTCCAACATTTTAAATGCTGCAATAGAGTTTGTTTTAGTCTTTCGTGTTGTTATTGTTTAAGTTAAACCTCCACGAACACTAGTCCCTCTTTTCTACCTCATCACAACCTATTTTCCATGTAGGGGTCATCCCCTAAGTACTGGTCCAAGATAAAAAAAATAAAGTAATGGGTTCGGAGAAAAGAGAATTAAATAAAAGAATGTTATTTATTTTGAAATAAATAGGAGGTGTTTATTAATCGCCTGTGTGACACAGTTTATTGATGACAATTTCCTTTAAAATTTCACTTATGTTCTGGTTGGTAGGAAGAATAGATAAATTAAAAAAAAAACACTAAAAACAGCGGAAATGGTTAGATTTCGGCAATCTAACTTGACATTCGAAAATTTCCAATTGAATCAAATTGTCAATGCGAACAACTTTACAACCCAGTGAGGAATATAACAATTCATGTAAATAAATTGTAAGTAAGTATAATTCTTTTTTTTTTTTTTTTTTTTTTTTTTTTTTTTTTTTTTTTGTTATTGCACCAGTACTCAGGGGCTGACCCCTACATATGCAGTGCATTGTACCAGAACTAGGAAAATAGGTTGTGAAGAGGTGAAGTGTTTGTGGACATTTGACTTGAACTTAACTATTAGTGTAGGTAAGTAAGTACAAAAGTACTTGAATATAAGCAATATACTTACTTAAATTTTTAAATGCAACAGGTAAGTATACAAATATAATAATAGCGCAATGGTAAGAATACTTTCAAATAACAAATATGGGTTTTTTTACATACATATTCATTAATTAAACGTGACTTCATATTTAATACATTTTAGTTTGTCCAAACTACTTTGTACAAAGGAAAAATCCGATTAAAATAATAGTTGTTCAAAGCAATTAGTGATATTCTTTTATAAAATTGAGTTTATACAACTTATTAGCTTCTGATATAAATACCAATCAAAAACTTACTCGTATAAACAGCTTGTTTTCTAGCTGTCTATTCGTCGATATTTCATAGGAGCTACCCTAATCATCAGTAGACTTGGAAAGCGTTTAATGATATTCTCGAACATTCGACTATAAACTATGTAATCAATTTGGCCTTTTTGTTGGCTTAAATATTATTAAAAAATTAAATTGAATTCAACTGAATATATCCCAATATTTCAAGTAAATTATTAGGAATTTAAAAGGCGAATATAGACTTAAGGCTAATATTAAGTTCATTATTTCGTGCGGAATTCTTTCAAATTGCATACAAAACTGTTTCGTATGAAATATTTGCGAAATAAGTTTAGAAACGTAGTACTGAGTTTTTAAAGCAAAAAACACACAAAATGTATCTGCAACATGTTTTAGTTTAAAGTTGTTTCTGGGAATATTTGTTTTTTCAGCTGCGAAATAACATAAGCAAAGCTTTTGTTGCACGAAATACATACATGTATACTTAAAATTAAAAAGAGAAACACGAATAACAGAAAAAATAGACAACACTGAGTACATCTCAATTTTTTCGTACGAAATAAGTAATGTTGCTAAAAAATTTTTGCACATTTAATCTCAATACTGGGCTTTACTCAAAAAAAAAATTAAATATTAAAAAACCTACACAATCAAAAAAAAATTTTTTTAAAACACACGAAGTCATAAGTTTATGATAAATTTCGTTACAAAACCTCTAAAAAAAGTACATTTAAATATTTTTTTTTCAAATTCTTATCCTAATAAATTAAATCAAAAACAATTACTCGCTCAAAAAAAAAAAAAAAATTCAATAAAAAGAATTAACAAATTAATTATAAGAAACATGTTGCTAGCCTCTTTAGCATGCATATCTTAACAAACAAAATTTTTCTGACATTTTAAATCATCTTGATAATTTTTTAGTTTTATGATTTATTTTCACGAGTGTCATTTTTTCAGTTAAAATATTTCTTGTGTTAAATTTTCTAAACAACCAAAATATAAAATCTATACGCAATAAAATTGTAAATTCTTAAGAAAACATAAGCAACATTAAATTCCTTAACGGCTGAAACATACAAAAAAAACGGCACTAAATAAAAACAAATAACAACAAAAATCCATATAAAAATAGTATTTTGATGATTCTATTTTCGATGACAAGCATCAGCAAAAACAACAACAACAACAAAAAGAGATGCCACACAATACACACTCATTATACGTTTCAAATGTACGTGCAACAGACATTGCACTGGCAATACAAACAACAACATCATTTCATTTCTAAATGCGTGTGTGTTGCTGCATTATTTTCTATAAAATTTTTTCTGTGCTAGTGCAACAAATGTTGCGATAGGGGAATGAGTAGGCATTTATAAATTTTATAATGATGACTTCAACATCATCAACTTGTGTTTCTTATGCGATTTCTTATTAAGGCTACTACAAGTTTTTTTTTTCTTCTTTTTTTTTTTGTCATTTAGCGTTTGTTTGATTTCTATGTACCACCACTACGCATTTAGATGCTTGTTAAGAAAATTCCTCGAAATCGGAATTGTGTGTTTTTTTAAGCACTCTCAAGCTTAAACGAGGTACATTTGGAAAAACTTTTCATTTGAAATTTCCAACTGAAAAAGTATTACAAGCAAATACAAATAATTCAAAAAACTCGCAATAGGTGTTTATATTTGTTGCGCATTAAGGTCGTAATAAACATGTTGCAGATAAACATGTTGCTTGACACTATTTTTTGCATATCACAAGTAAATTATACATAAGATTGCCTGCTCATTATGTTTATAAAAGAAAAGATGAGAACATGTTTTAATACAGGTCTAAGTATATTTTAGAACTTTTTCATAGTTTAAAAAGGTAACTTTTACTTTGCAAAATATGTAAAATAAATTTAATACAAAGAGCGATTAAATTTTAAGGGCCGATGTAGATTTTGAATAAAACACAAATTATTTAGGAATTATTGTAATTTCTATTATTATGACAATAATAAAACCTCGGTGGCATACCTCCTTCGTAGGTTCAAATTTTCGATTACGCTGAGGAATGATTGAGGTTCTGTGCCATTAAATTGTTGCTGGCTTTTCGACGTATGCCTTTTTTCAAATAAACCCAAAGAAATAAGTCTACATAACCCCAAAGAAGTTAAATCACATGATCTTGGCGGACAATTAACATCGTCACCAGGTGAAATGACACAGCCATTGAATTTGTCGCGCAAAAGACCCATTGTTTCGTTAATTGCGTGGCAAGAGGTACAGTTCTGTTGTAACCTCACACATATCGTCCACATCCATATCTTCAAACTCGGGCCATAATAAGTTCGTTATCATCTCACGTTAGCGAACACCATTCACAAAAAAAATACTTCCCGATGATGCCACCAGCCCACCGCATCAAGCACACACTCTTTGTGGGTTTTTGGTTATTCGGCAACCACTCTTCGCCTAAATGCGACAATTCTGTTTATTGACGAATCCACTAAGGTGAAAATGTGCTCATTACTGAAGATGGTTTTCTTCGAAAATTTATCATCAAATGTTGCCATTTCTTGCCACCATTCTGACCATTGACGACTCTTAAATGGTCAAGAGGCTTTAGTCAAGAGACAATTGCACCTTATAAGCATGTAAATGCAAGTCTTTATGCATAATGCTCATCAACGACAAGCGTGAGAGGTGTAATTGTTGAGCTCGACGACGAGTTGAAGTGGACGGCTGTTCGCGAACAGCACGAACAATGTATTTTCTGCAGAACGAGCATGGACTTGGGTTTTCACATTTCTTACAGACCCATTGGCTTAAATATTTGCACGATTTTTCCGATTGTACGCACATTTGGACGATTGGATTGACCAAACAAATCACTAAATGCACGATGTGCATTTTGATTTTAATGCCCATTTTCATAATAAGCCTTCATAACTTTAACGCCTTGCTCAATTATGTATCTATCCATGGTTCAAATTGAATTGGTCTGAAATTGAGAAATGTCAAATGAAAGGTAGAAAACAACTTGACGTTCAGGTGTGGTTCACATTGAACATACGCCCTTTAAATTTAACCACCCGATATATGTTGATTGTTTTGCAAAATCATTCTATTAAAAAATGTTGCGCAGCATGTTGATTAAACTCTAACTCTATGGGAAATTTGTCAAATAACAGTTTAATAAACATAAAATATTTTTTATGAATAAGGCCGTAAATGTATTTCAATACTCAAGTCAACTAATTATATATATTCGATAAACATTATACAAACACTTTTATTGAAAAAAAATGCTGCGTCACATGTTTAAGGAAACATTTTATGATAAAACAAATTGATACGTATTTTTATCAACTATATGAAAAAAAAATATGTGAAACTTTATTTAAAATTTTTCAAATATACGCCATTATTTTAATTAGCTTACGTAACACAAAATATAATTAAAATAAGTGACTTGCTAAGCAAACCAATTAAGAAAGAGCTATGTTGAAAAATTTAAAACCCCCTTTTTATCCACGACGTGTAAAAAATCAATTTATTGTTGTAATTGCTTTTTGTAAACATGTATATTTTATTTAATCAGAACTGAAAGAATAATAAAAAATGTTCACAACATTGATAAGTACGTCAATGGGCTGAAATATAAAGGTCATATGACATGCTCATAGAGACCAGGTATAAAAGAAAACCAAATATGTTGTGGAATATATTCGTAGACATACAGTGTACTCACTACAATGTAAACCTCTATTATACAGAAGAACCCAGTAATGTGTGCACACAGATTTTTGTTTTTTAGAAAGCTAAAGAATAAAAAAATTGGCAGCTGTAATTAGTGAGCTACACTTAAACATTCAATCGTCATTTTGCGAGTTCATATCTTGCTTAAATTAATATGCATATAAATGTTGTTAAAGCATTCCTTAAAACAAAAATAAACCAGAGATATAAGCTAATAGAAAATTTAATTTATAGTAACTCATAAGAAAAACACACCTAATGATTATTCGCAACATGTGGCTGAGCAATAAGTAATTTGTCAAAGCAATCAAAATTTCAGAGTAATATACATTTTAAGATCAAAATTGTTACAAAGATACAAAAAAATAATTGAAATCACAATGCAACACGTTGAAAAGTAAAAAATGTTCCTCTGCGGAAAATGTTGATCAACATTCATTTTTTCGGACGAAACATGTAACATATAGAATATCTCCCGTTTTGCTGTATTGTTTTGCAAATGTAAACTATTTTTTTTATTTCAGTTATTCTTTAAACATGGCGCGAGAAATACAGCCAATTCGCTTTATTTTACTGATTTTACAAAATGTTGTCTGATACATTTCATGTGTTTTTCCACGAGAAAACACAGTGCATCTCTTCACAGTGCACAGTTTTTTCCACGCATGTTTTTAACACGCTTGTATTAGTTTCACTTGTATGTTTTGTTTGTTTCTCTGTTTGCAACACTCGACACCCATACCATATGAGTGTTTATTACATATGTAGGTACACAAAACTGTGTATACAGTGTTGCTGCTTTAGTGCAAAAATTGGAGTTGCGTTTTGCATCCGAGGAAGTGGGGAATTTTGGGAATTCACAAAGCTGATTTTGGAATTCCCAGAAAACTCGCAATCACTACGCTAACCGGTTTGGAACCGCTAAACGGTCATTCGCTTTAGCGCAAAATTGAAGTTGCCGTATTGTTTCTGAGGAAGAGAGGGTTTTTTGACGTTTCCTGAAGCCAACTTTGGGAATAACCAAAAAACTCGGAACCGCATCGTTAACCGAATCGGATCCCGGTTTTCATACGCGGTGCGCGTTTTGTGATATCAGTGCTGTTTCATTTTTAAACTATTTCACGAAAAAGTTTGCGCAAACAGCACTAAATACCAAATTATACTCTTAACGCATCGAACTTACTTTCGCATCGTAATAGAGAGTAACCCCCTGAACAATTTACGATCATTCGATTTAGTGCGACAATTGAAGTTGAAATATTGTTGGGCGATTCCTGAAGCCGATCTGGGGAATTCCAAAAAAATCGGAACTAATTACACTTATGTTTACCTGGTGATATGTATAATTAGTTTGATATCGAAGCGTAATTTTTAAGTAGTTTAAACTATATTTACTATGAATGCAATTTAAAAGCACTCAATATATATATATATATATATATATATATATATATATATATATATATATATATATATATATATATATATATATATATATATATATATATATATATATATATATATATATATATATATATATATATATATATATATATATATATATATATATATATATATATATATATATATATATATATATATATATATATATATATATATATATATTAAATATGTTTGAAAATTGTTTTAATTTTTTAAATTTGTTTGAAAGCAACATGTTGCATGTACAAAGTATATCAAAATATGTTTCCAAGCGTAAACCCTAGTATTGAGATTGAATAAGCGAAAAATTTTCAGCAACATTACTTATTTCGTATGGAAAAATTAAGATGTACTCAGTGTGGTCTACTTTTTCTCTTATTCATGTTTCTTTTTTAATTTTAAGTATGCATGTTTTTACTTTGTGCGAAAAAAGCTTTGGTTATGTTATTTCGCAGCTGAAAAAACAAATATTCCCAGAAACAATTTTAATTTAAAACATGTTGCAGAGACATATTGTGTGTTTTTCGCTTTAAAAACTCAGTACTACATTTCTAAACTTATTTCGCAGAAACTTCATACTAAACATTTTTGTGTGCAATTTGAAAGAATTTCGTACGAAATAATGAACTCAATATTAGCCTTAAAATATAATTTTCTTACTAGTATATAATTTACTATGCCACCTTCGTATATACGTGTGTAGGCTTATTCGTATAAGATAATTGAGAAATTCTTTATCATATTCATCATTTAATTTTTTTTTTGTTCCTAAAAAAAATGTCTTATCATGTGCAGTAGCTAAACATAAAATTTTTTTTTAATTACTTAATTGAAACATCTTCACAATCTGTTGATTTGTAAGTGCATGGCGTGATCGATCATAATTTTAAATTTTGTATCAATTTCTATTGTTTATTTTATCTGCAAAATAAAAAATGTTTTCTTAATTGCTGGAGCAGTGGGATACGAGTACAAATATATTTATTTATATATATACATATGTGTGTAGCTAATGAAATTTAAAATTAAAGCAAAAAATTAAAATGATATAAAAACAAGAGGACTTTTTTGTAATTTTGCCATTTTATTTGCAATTTTATGTGAAATTTATTTTTATTGTGCATATTCATTTAAAAATAAATTATTTTTATGTTGGCTGTAAATTGTTGAGAAAAAATTCTTACACATGCTGCTGTTTTGCGGCTCTTGTTTCGCTGAGCTTTTAAATAATTGATATTTTTATGTTGCTGTTAATGTCTTCTTTTCTTTCTTACACTTATATATATAGTATATATTAATAGCGTTCTGTTAAGGCGTAACATTTTAACAAACAGATTGTAGGCGCCTGAACAAAATAAAATTTGTCATCATGATGTTTTATTAATTGTTAGAAAGAAAAAGAATTTTTATCTCATTTAAAAATAATTATAATGTTATGAGCAGTTTTGTCATTATATGTATAAAAATTAAATTAAGAGTGTGTTATTAAATCAATTATGAAAGCATGTATACATAAACGAGTACATATATATATATGTATATATATATATATATATATATATATATATATATATATATATATATATATATATATATATATATATATATATATATATATATATATATATATATATATATATATATATATATATATATATATATATATATATATATATATATATATATATATATATATATATATATATATACAACAGGAAGGAAATTGTTTTTAACGACTATTCATTTACAAATTGCATACAGTTAGTGATTCGTAAAAAATATTTGCGAAATAAGTTGATAAAAGTAGAACTGAGTTTCTTAAGCGAAAAACACGCAGAATGTAAATGCAACATGTTTTAATTAATTTTGTTTCTCGGATTATTTGTTTTTTCAGCTATTAAATAACATAAGCAAAGCTTATTGCGCACGAAATACATATTTAAAATTAAAAACAAAAATGAATAAGAGAACAAATGGGCAACATTGAATACTTTTCGTTCGAAATAACTAATGTTGCTGAAAAGTTTTCGCACATTCAATCTCAATACAAAGCAAAAAGTTTTATTAAAATATTTTATCGTTCTTTACCAATATGTTGTAACAGAACTTTAGTCCAAAATGTTGCTCTTGGATTAGGGAACAAAATAGTGCATAAAAAATCTTTAAGGCTGATACTGAGTTCTGTGCCAAATTCTGTCGAATTGTTTAAGACTTAAAGGCTGATATTGAGTTCATTATTTCGTGCGAAATTCTTTCAAATTGCATATGAAAGTGTTTCGTATGAAATATTTGCGAAATAAGTATAGAAATGTAACGAGTGATTTTTTTGCTATTATCTCTTTGGCAACACTAGTTTTGACAGCTCACGCACGTTTTGTATCTTGTGTCGCTGTCAAACATCTTCAGTTTGGTCAATAATTTAATCATGAATCGTCTTACAAACGAACAACGCTTGCAAATTATTGAATTTTATTACCAAAATGCGTGCTCTGTTAAGAAAGTTCATCGCGCGCTTCCTCCATTTTATGGTCAGTATAATCGACCTACTGAGGCTTCTATTCGGGCTATTGTAAAAAAATTTCGCACCAAATTTACATTGTTGGAGATTAAACCACCAACACGCTTACGTAGAGTGCGAACTGAAGAAAATATCGCAGCCGTATCGGCCAGTGTTGGTGATGACCGTGAATTATCGATTCGGCGCCGTTCGCAGCAATTGGGCCTCTGTTACTCCACTACGTGGAAAATTTTGCGGAAGGATTTGGGTGTGAAGCCTTATAACATACAGCTGGTGCAAGAATTGAAGCCAAACGGCCTACCACAACGCCAAATTTTTGGTGAATGGGCTCTTGAAAAGTTAGATGAAGATCCACTTTTTTATCGAAGAATTGTGTTCAGCGACGAAGCTCATTTCTGGTTGAATGGATACGTGAACAAGCAAAACTGCCGTATTTGGAGTGAAGAGCAGCCAGAAGCATTGCAAGAGCTACCAATGCATCCGCAAAAAACAACCGTTTGGTGCGGATTATGGGCTGGTGGCATCATTGGGCCGTATTTCTTCAAAGATGATGCGAATCACAACGTTACTGTGAATGGTGAGCGCTACCGTGCGATGATAACAAACTTTTTTTTGCCCAAAATGGAAGAGCTTGACTTGCATGACATGTGGTTTCAACAAGACGGTGCCACATGCCACACAGCAAGCGAAACAATAGACCAATTGAGAGGCGAGTTCGGTGAACAGTTTATTTCACGCTTGGCCACCCAGATCGTGCGATTTAACGCCTCTAGACTATTTTTTGTGGGGCTATGTTAAGGCTAATGTCTATAGCGACAAGCCCGCTTCGATTGACGCACTGGAAGCCAACATTGCCAACATTATTCGTGAGGTACCGGCCGAAATGTTGGAAAGAGTATGCCAAAATTGGACTAAGCGGATGGACCATTTGAGGTGCAGCCGCGGCCAACATTTGCATGAAATAATCTTCAAACATTAAATTATATTGACCCAACTATCGATCCAAATAAATATTGCATGCATTTTTCTGAATTTTATGTTTTTTTTTTTTTTTTAATTTCCGATAGTTCTTATAAAATCACCCATTAGTACTGAGTTTTTAAAGCGAAAAACACACAAAATGTATCTGCAACATGTTTAAATTTATAGTCTTTTTCTTCAGTTCTTGTCATCATGTTTCTAAAATTGCTAAAATAAAAAAAGTATATAATAACAATTGCTTAAGAAGAACAGCTGCTGTAGCAAGTGTAAAGTGATAACATCTGAAATTTTTTATAAATATATATAACGATATTTAATGTAAACAATATTATGAAACAACTTTTAAAATTTTTTAACAAAAAAGGTAAAAAAATGTGTCTCAATATCAATTGTGTTAATTATAAGCTTTTTTTATTGTTATTAAAACCAATCATTAAGTAAAGTTTTTTTTTTAAAGCTGTATCAACATTTCTAGTACGCCTTATAATTAAGAATTTCTTTCTGTTTACTTTTTTATTTTATTTTTCATAATTGACCTACATTTTTCATTCGTCATTTTTTTTTTCGTTGTTTAGCAACATGTAATTGAAACTGTTTATGGATGTTTTCATTTAAAAAAAATGCTTAATACCAGTAACAAATAAAAACAATTGTAATTAAATCGCAGATACTAAGAGTTCTCAATACAGTAATAAAAAAAAAATAATAATTGTAATCAAATTATAGGTTTTTAACCACATTAAACATTTGTAAAGTATCATACAATTTTTTTATTGCAGAACCACTAAATACTTTCAGGCAATAAGAAATATGAGTAGCAAAATATATACTGATATACAAAAAAAAATGTATTTGTCAGAAAACTAAATGAATGAAATGAAAATAAAAAAAAATAAAAATTTTCTCAACACATATTTAACAGAAAAGATGAAAAATATATTGAATTTTGATACAAATCAAAACTTTTACATAGCTTGTTTTTTATTTCCTAGCTGTCTATATTGCGAAATTATATTTTTTATCCCTTCTGTATGTAATTTTTTATTTTTTATTTTTTTTATTTAAATCAAAGTCTTATTTACAAGTTTTGATATTACAATTGAAATTGGCTCAGCGTCATATGACATTATTGAGGCGAGTTTCCCAGTAGTCAATGGAAGACAAGGCTTAATGGGTTTAAGAGCATCAGCACTTAACAAACTCATCCGTCTAACCATCACTTCTTTTTCGTTATGTAACAGTTATCTATTGCAAGAAAACAGCATCTCGAAGGGGTTATTTACCTCCCAAAAACCGGCATTGCACCATAGTTACCAGATAAAACTAATTCCCCAACCTGTTTAAGTTTAAGCCATAGCCAAGCTGTTGCAGCTAAGGTAGGCACTTGAACCAAGTTTAGAGCCCAGATGGCCTGCAAGCGGAACCTACGGGATTTGCTGATCCCCGTTTTTCTAACTAAGGACTTCGGAAATCCAACACAACATAAGTAATGCGGCTTCCTAAAGTTTTATTTTGTACAACAAATGAGGATTTCCTACCCTTCTATGCTCCAAGAAGCAGAGTGTCCTGGTTATGTGTACACCAAGCAAAACCTGCTCCACAGGAGGTAGCATACCGGAGAGGTTAGATTATCCTAGAAATTTAGCACGAGATTTGTTAAAATTGCAAGCCAAATGGGGTTGCTGGTAAACCATGGACTAGTTAACCTCGTGGAATTTGTCTACCAATTTTATTAGATTAGGCCAACACAGGTGCTTACGCAAATCAATCACAAACATGTGTTTGTGTTTTTGCCTTCCTGTCTGTTTCTTTGTTACATTTTTACCCTTGAACCGCTGAATCGACTTAGATGATGCAGATATTTTGAACTAGTTCAAAATAAAAAATAAATGAAATGTAAGAATTTATAACATAATATATTCCGGTGAGCTTCAAATTCGTAACAATATGTAGAAATTTATAAAATTTGCGTATTTTCATAAGAAACCAAGATAGAAAGCATAGTGAATAGTGAAAAAGAAATACAGTGTTGCCAATAGTGTGCAACATGTTGGCTAGAAAAGAAAGTCTTATAAAAATGTTCCCACGTGTACAACATATCGAAATTTTTGAAAAATAATATGATTTCACCTTAGAAGCTTTACAATACTTGGTGAATACTTTTGGAATATTTACTTCTCTTGATCTTCAAATTTAGGGTACCCAATAAACCATAGGCGAATTAATCAGACAGAGGTTTCCAATTTTTCTCAATCCAGTTTATTATTTCCACAGATTTCGATTAATTACAATAATTTAAGGTTTACAGTAGATAGAAACGATTTAGGATTAGATGGATAATATTGAGGTGCTTTGAATTGCAAGTCTAATGAAAAGTTTAAGCTTTATTTACAAAAATGCATGTTAAGAGAAAAAAGATGAATGCCGAGATGCACCAATTCACCGTTTTTTTAATCTACATTTTTTCAATAACAATTAGGGCTACTATGTTAGCGATATTGAAGATTTATTTGTTCAACAGCTGGTTAAAAATTTCTAGCAACATGTTGCGGGTACACAATTATGGACGACAACAATAGTAAAAAATATTTTTATTAAAGGGTTAGTTGATAAAATTTATACAGAAATTTGTCCAATAAGCCTATAATAAACATAAAATATTATTTGTGAATATGGCAAAATTGAGCGACATTTTTAACAAAAATTTTAAAAAGAAATCGTAAAGTTGCGTTTGTGGCAACATGTTGTCATACAAAAAACAATATTAGAATTGCATTTGCTAAATGCTTAGCATTTTTAAATTAAGATATATTTTGTAAAATTAATTAATCTTATGTCAAATATATCATCCGACAATTATAGAAATAAATTTTGGTAGCCATTGTGGATAATATCGAATATTGATGATTTATTTGTCTTTAAAGTACATTATTAAATATACATATTATGTAATTTTGTTGCTACAAATAAAATCCTTTCTAATTCAGTTCACTAATAAAAGTTTAACAAAGCGATTTTTTTCAATTTTGTTATTTAAACTGGATTGTTGCCATTTACTTTTGACAAATAAACTTGAAAATTATATGACCTTTGGCAAAAAAAAGTCAGTGATTTTTATATTAGATATCAAAAATTTTTATATGTTTTTTATTAAGACTGATATTCTTTTAAAATGAAATCGTTTACTTATAAGTATAATATAAGTAGTATAAGTGTCAGGTTTCTGTCTATCGGTCTTCAAATAAAAAATCATTTGATAATTAATTTTAATGAAGATTTTTGTCTTCTTTATGCTTTGCAACATTTGTATTTGAATGGCATATAAAAGCACGCAAGAAATTTCTATAAAAAAAAACGAAAAAAGTAATATAACAAAAACAAGATAAAATTTTCTAAGTCATAAATTTGTTTAGTGGCAGCAAAAATACTTTTTAAGAACTTTAACAAGCCCCTTCACATAAGTGAAATAGGCACAAAATTATATGTGCATAACTACGAGATGCATGTACATACGTATGTTTTATTTTAAACAAAAAAAAAAAGTTAAAAAAAAAGCCTACAAAACATTCCTCAAAAGCTTTTTTCTTACACTACAATGTTCGGAAAACAAACATTTTTTTTTCATTTTAGTTTTTTAAAGTTTTTTTTTATGACAAAAATTCTAGTAGAATTTAAATATAGAGAGATATAAAGACGCCACTTTATTTTAAACAGAAAAACGAATGTTTTTCTATATGTCCTTCTGTTGGTTGGCTTGTCTGTCATTTATTATGTTGATTTTTGCTTTTTAATTTTCCCTGTCTATTCGTCTGCCAGACTATCTTTATCTTTTGACTAGCAAGCAGCAAACACTAAATGGAATAGTTCTGTAATTTTCTTCTGTTTTGATTGTACAAACAACTACTACGCCAGAGGAAAAACCTTAAAAAAGAAAATGTTCTAAATAAACATTTGGAATTTGAAATTGATTTTTTTTTGCCATTTCCACTCTTTTTCCGTTCCTTTTTCCGTCGTCGAATTGTTACTTTTCTTTTATATTTGAAGTGTATTTTTATGCCCAAAATTTTTGCACTTATTTCGGTTTTCTTTTTTTGTTGTGACAAAAAGTAAATTGAATTTCTGAAAATGATGGGTGCCATTTTTAACTAAAAATTTTGTTACAGCAAAATATAAATACAAAAGAATTTCAAACATTTTGAAAATGCGGAAAAAATTAGGTTAATTACAGGTTAATATTGTGTGAAGATTTTGGATGATAAGCAACATTTCGTTGGCAACATGTTGCTTATGAAAATTTTCGTCTAATATAAAATTTGATTAATATGAGCAAGATCTCACTAGCGAATTATATTAAAGACATATCTTTAGATTCAAAAATAAGTGATAGCATATAAAGGGTGTTTAAATTTTAAGGGCCTAGGTTGATTTTGAATAAAACATAAATTATTTGAGAATTATTATCATTTCTTTTTATTACTGTAGTGGGATTCACTAACCTGTTTTAACGTTAATAAAATTCATTTGAAGAAATTAACACTAACATTTGCGTTTTGGTAACACTTTTTAACACTATTTGTCTTCGTTTTAAATCAGCTGTTTTTATAGCCTGACTGATTAGCGTTAACTTAACGCCAACAATTTTTGTAATGTTTGTTTTAACAGCAGTGAATGGCTTTAGAGTATTTGGCATATGGGTTGTCGGAAGATCAGCCTACTGTCGTCGATCGGCGTATTCTCCGTGAAGTATACAGCCCACGGGAACCAAATTCATCAGAATTCCAAAAACTCCAAACAGACTTATCAATAAATATTTTAAATAATAAATTTATAATTAGTTTTACTAAAGAAATTATTGGCAAATCTGCTTGTTTTTTCTGTTCCTTTTTGTAGTTTTCTTTATTTCTAACAGAGCTGCCACATTATTTAAAATTTTTTTAACATGCCACCATTACGGAAGCTTAAGTGATGAGCAAATGCTTCCTATACAATATCCATGGTGGCTCCTGCTGCGTGTTTGTTAGCACTGTCTTGTTGAAACCACATGTTCAGTTCCAGCATTAAGAAAATACGTATTATGGCCATGTAACGTTCGAGAGTAACAGTAACTCTATTGCGAATGAGGACCAAAAAAAAAAAAATATGATTCAATCAAAAAAAAAAAAAATATAATTCAATCAATACTACAGCGTAAACACCGCACCACACATTAGCCTTGAGTTAATGTCACGGCTTTTCAAGAATCACTCGTGAGTTTTGAAAGTCCCAGAAACGAAGATTAGGTTTATTGCCGTAATTGTTTAAATGAAAATGCGGCTCGTTGCTGATGGCGATGTTCAACTAAAAATCGTGGTAAAAAAAAAATCGAATGTGTGTGAAGCATAGTTGCCATGTTTGACGATTTATCGTCATTTTGACGATTTTGGGTAGTGAAAAAAGCACTTTGACGATTTGGCGATTTAAGGTCTGTTTTTGACGATTTTTGTAGATCCCATTTTTACTGTCATATCTTTCAAGCAACTACATGCATACTTCTTTTTTTTTAAGTTTTTTTTTAAGTTACAGCCTGTTCGACGATATCGAATGAAAATGTATGCGAAAGAAAACTAGTGACTCAATCAATTTGGGTTTATCTACATCACTATTATTCGTTAGCACGAACTTACCTATTTTAATAGAATTTTGACACATCTTCAAATAGAATAAACTTAGAAAAAACCCAAATCAATTTTCTTTCGCCTAGAATGCGAATGAAATTATCCTTTCGACATCGACGAACTGGCTGTTAATTTATGTAGGAAATAAAAGTATGTAATACTATATACAATAATAAATATATTGTATATGTTAGAGATGAATTTAAAATATCATATGCGAATATCACTTAAAAAATTATAAGCTAAATATTGTACAAATTTGTATATAAAAGCGTGTGCTCATATTTGAAGAAGAAGACTAAACTTGAAAACTTTAACTTTTATAAATCGTTACAATATTATAAAAAAAGTGTCTTTTTCTAACATAAAGATGTACAAATTTGTATATAAAAGCGTGTGCTCATATTTTAAGGAGACTAAATTTGAAAACTTTAACTTTTATAGATCCTTGCAATATTATAAAAGAAGTGTGTTTTTATAACATAATACAAGAGTTTTATTTATTTCATTGTAGAATTCAAAAGACTAGAAATTCAATACGAGTAAAAGTAACGAATGCTATTAAACTTGGAAATATTTTTTACGCTATAAATATGAAAATGCTAGATTTTTGGATTAAAGTACCATTCTAACAGAAATATTAGTGTTATCGCCTTGTGCAAATGTGTGAGTTTGCATCTAGGTACATGGAACTTAACAAAACAAAAGTGAGAAATTAATTGAAAAGGCCATTTCTGGAAAATATGGTGTATACTGAAGACTATCAAAAACTTTGAAACTGTGGTTATACAGATAAACAGAAGTGTTTAGTATAATAATAGCACCTTTTATTAAATGAAATCCTATTTTAAAAAGTATATGTCACAAAAATTAATGAATGGTCTACTTATGAAATTAACTTCATGTTTGTAGGAGTATATATCGCTCCTTTATTGCAACATAGTCATATCTCAAAAAAATTACCTTTTCGAGTTAGCAATGCAGAATTGTTAACAGTTCTATTATTTATATTGTGCCAAAAAAAACCCGTGACATGTTTTACATGTCACGGTTGCACCGTTGGAGTAAATATTTTATTAAAAAATAATTAATTTTGTTAGCTGACGATTTTTTGACGATTTGCAATTATCATATTGACGATTTTGACGATTTTTTCCATCGAGTTTGACGATTTTAAACCAAAATTATCTGGCAGCTATTGGTGTGAAGATAAATTTTAAAATGTTTAACCTCAGCCGCAAACCTACTATTTTAACACACCTCTGTTAATGTACTAACATGGCTCTGTTAAGTATGAAAATCGCAATTTAAGCAATAAAAATGTGTTTTAAACGAATAATTTTAACAAATTTATAAGAAACGATTTTTCTTAAATCAAAATCTGTAAAGAAGTCACAAAAATTTTAAAAGAATCCTCTAATAAAAAAAAATTGCAATTTTTTCACAATTACTCCACGCTCTAGAGCAATATAAAGCTCGATTGTTTTGTCTGTTTGTATTCTGCGGCTGTTTAGTTCACAAATATCACATGTGGTGGTTGGTATAAAATGCCATTTGCAAAAGCTATTATATCTTACGATAGGGTAATTAATTTTGTGCCACCCTGTATATTCATTTAAAGATTTCAATGACTTATTTTAAGTTCATTTTACATTATTCAGTCAAACGTTAAAAATAAATACTAAAAAAATTTTCGCTAAACATCATAATTCAGTGATGTTTTGCTTCAAAAGCAAAAAAAAAACAAAAATTCACTTACTTTTTGTAATACACTTAACAGTTTTACAAAACAACAAAAATATATATGTATACAGGAGTAGAGACGAAATAATAGACAAATGCATTGAAATTGCAGCTCGTTAAAATCATGATTACTTTTCGTTTCGACATTTTTTATACAATTTTAAAAGTGCTTTTTTTTTTGTAAATATGCCACAACAAAACATGCAATAATCACCATACAAAATCATAAAAAAAAAGATATTATTGACAGTTTTGATCATTTCAAAATTGTTGTACAAGTTAAATAATGTGCAGGTCTAATCGAACGTCTGTCCGGCATTTGCTCGTTCGGCTGTCTGCCTTTGCACTCATGTTTAAAAAGTTCAGTAAACTTTTAGTTTTTATTATAATCATTAAAACATAAATAATTTTACTTTGTGTTTTTTTTTTTTTTTTTTTTTGTAATTTATTTAGTTTTATAAGTGATTATGAGTTTTATCTTTATGTAGTTACAATGAAAGCAAGTGGTTTTTCGATTTTATTTTTCTGAATTTTATAACTGATTAATGATCTGAGGAAATGAAGATCACAATTTAAAATCAAAACAAAAAATGCTTGTGAGATTTAATCACTTTTTTAAAGGTGTTATGTTTCAAAGAAATAATACTATTAAATAACAAGTACCCTACAAATGGTAATTAGTTTCTTTTTTGTCAAGAAAATCTAGAAAATACTGAATACTAGCTCCCTCTTAGGGCATAAATATGTTTTTAACAACTGAATTGATTTGATCAGCGCGACCATTTTTTCATTTTTGCAGCTAAATTCAGCTTTTTTTTATTCTCTTTTAGTGGCAAATTTTCCACTTAAACCCAGTTTAGACTATTATACTGTGTATAAATACTTGTCAAAATCAAATAATACTTGCAAGTTTGATAGTCTGCATGTAATCCGTCATACATACGAAAAATAATACGATAAAAATTTGACATCCCATACGACTTAGTTGTTTTTTGAAACTTTTCAAAACGATAGTACTTTTCATTTAGTTCAAGTTTATCCTTTCTCAACAAGGATTTTTTTTAAATTTAATTAAATTTAAAAATTATGAAGTTTAACAAAAATTCAATAAATTAATATTTACATCTCTGGGTGCGGAGAATTATTAAAATACAAAAGTATGTATGTTAATAACTAAAAAGAAATACTGCTAGTTCTGAGACAGCAAACGTTGTACGTTGTGATTCAATATGAAATGAATATAGATAGAGAATAATTAAATGCTCGGTGGCTGAGTGGTTAAGGCAGCAGATCATGATACGTCGTGACCCGAGTTCAAATCCCAGTGGGTGCTGATGGGTAGTGTAGCGACTACGAAACAGCCAGTTGTCCCCCAGCTAAAGATTTGATCATTATTTTTCTTGTCTTCTTCAATCAAAAATTATTGATCACAGCAAATTTGTATTGTAAAAAATCCTTGTTACGAAAAAACTTAGAAGGGAAAAACTTGAACTAAAACCCGATGTATATATGTATGTGCAAACCAAAAATTTTATTTAAACATTTTTTTGTTTTTATTTATATGGCCTCGTTATTGCCGATATGCGGTCCCAAATATTGGAAAAAGTCATCGAAAATTTAACCTCTAGACTAGAATACTTTCCAGAGGATTATATTTCGAATAAAGTAAATTTCATGTTTTAATTAATATTAAAAATTTATCATTAGCAATTATTCATATACAATACAGCAGATATGATGCAATTTCAAAAAAAAAAAAAAAAACACATTTTGTGTTTGGGCGCTAGATAGCATCAATCCCCCATATTCCAAGAGGCGCCATTGTCGTCAATCCAAGACAACAGCATTTACACATTCGCCTTTGACAGCAATTATGTATTCTTTGATAGGCCTTCGGCATTTCCTAGACCTAAGCGATGGATAGAAGCTGTCGACAACATTTAATTGTTTTTGGCAACGAGCAAAATAAATGAAAAAATGTTTGTGTCGACTTCATGTGACGACGATGACGCCTTATGAAATTTGCGGGAATATCAATAAGGCCTCGTAAAAAGCGATAAAGGCGTTAAATATCTAACCAAGCGCCACTTTAGCGATTTTTTAAAAAAGGCGCCAAGATGTGAAAACGCGCATTTTGCGTCATTCAAATGGGTGATTTTCTAAGAACTATCGGAAATTTAAAAAAAAAACACATTAAATTCAGAAAAATGCATGAAATATTTATTTGGATCGATAGTTGGGTCGATATAATTTAATGTTTGAAGATTATTTCATGCAAATGTTGGCCGCGGCTGCGCCTCAAATGGTCCATCCGCTTAGTCCAATTTTGGCATACTCTTTCCAACATTTCGGCCGGTATCTCACGAATAATGTTGGCAATGTTGGCTTCCAGTGCATCAATCGAAGCGGGCTTATCGCTATAGACATGAGCCTTAACATAGCCCCACAAAAAATAGTCTAGAGGCGTTAAATCGCACGATCTGGGCGGCCAATTGACTGGTCCCAAGCGTGAAATAAACTGTTCACCGAACTCGCCTCTCAATTGGTCCATTGTTTCGCGTGCTGTGTGGCATGTGGCACCGTCTTGTTGAAACCACATGTCATGCAAGTCGAGCTCTTCCATTTTGGGCAAAAAAAAGTTTGTTATCATCGCACGGTAGCGCTCACCATTCACAGTAACGTTGTGATTCGCATCATCTTTGAAGAAATATGACCCAATGATGCCGCCAGCCCATAATCCGCACCAAACGGTTGTTTTTTGTGGATGCATTGGTAGTTCTTGCAATGCTTCTCCAAATACGGCAGTTTTGCTTGTTCACGTATCCATTCAACCAGAAATGAGCCTCGTCGCTGAACACAGTTCTTCGATAAAAAAGTGGATCTTCATCTAACTTTTCAAGAGCCCATTCACCAAAAATTTGGCGTTGTGGTAGGTCGTTTGGCTTCAATTCTTACACCAGCTGTATCTAATAAGGCTTCACACCCAAATCCTTCCGCAAAATTTTCCACGTAGTGGAGTAACAGAGGCCCAATTGCTGCGAACGGCGCCGAATCGATAATTCATGGTCATCACCAACACTGGCCGATACGGCTGCGATATTTTCTTCAATTCGCACTCTACGTAAGCGTGTTGGTGGTTTAATGTCCAACAATGTAAATTTGGTGCGAAACTTTTTTACAATAGCCCGAATAGAAGCCTCAGTAGGTCGATTAAACTGACCATAAAATGGAAGAAGCGCGCGATGAACTTTCTTAACAGAGCACGCATTTTGGTAATAAAATTCAATAATTTGCAAGCGTTGTTCGTTTGTAAGACGATTCATGATTAAATTATAGACTAAACTGAAGATGTTTGACAGTGACACAAGATACAAAACATGCGTGAGCTGTCAAAACTAGTGTTGCCAAAAAGATAATAGCAAAAAAATCACTCGTTATATATACATGTGTAATATATTACATATTATGAGTTCTGTTAAAAGCTTGCACATTTCATATAACTCTCAAATTATATGAACAGTAAAGTTTTTTAACTTCTTATTTAATCGATTACTTCCTTGAGTAAGCAAAAAATATAAAAAGAAAAGAGAAATATTTGGGTTGAATCTGTTCAATTATATTTTCATACTTATTATAGGTCATTGCAAATTCCTTTGGGTGACTCAGGTTTCAATTAAGTTTAAGATTACTCTGGTATTAAATTTACGAATAGACAGACAGACAGACAGACAAACAAACTTATTTCCGTATATTCACTGTCAATTAAAGTTTGTGGTAAATATGCATTTTTTTCATACATACATACATACATATATTTATGATTTCATATGCTATAAAATTATTATCATTGTTGTTTTTTTGTTTTTTTTTTTTTTTTTTTTGCATATTAAATTATAAAGATTTTTGCTATTGTTGTTACACGGTTTCGTATGAATGTTGTTGATTTTTATTGAGTTTGTCATTTAATACTTGTTGTAGTCGTCTTCCTTTTGGTAGAGGCAAACTGAAATACAGTTTCAAGCCATGGATGGCATGTCAGTCCAAAAAAAATGTATATATATATACACGACTTGAGATACATTTTCATATTTATGCATACATATGTGCATATATATAAACATACATACTTATATATACATATATTATGCATGTATATATGTACATACATATTAACTTTATCTTTCATTTGATTTATTTTTCACTTGTGTATGTATTTTATAAAGTATAGAAAAATGTTGCCGGTTGGTTGGTTTGCATACATTTACAAGTTTAGATGAAAAATTTGAAAGTGTCATCATTAGTGTTTTTTTTTTTAACTTTTGCTGTAATTTCTTTTTTTGTAGTGATCATGATAATGATAATGATATGGAAAAAGTTTGTTGCCTTTTTGTTCATACTTTTAAACATATGCAAGAGCATGATTTTATGACCGTCTGTCAGTGTGTCTGTCTGTCCCTTATGAGCTGTGTATTCGGTCAATTGAACTCAAGTCATGTATTGTGATCTGATTACATTTTGTTGCTGATGGGCTGTTCATTGGTCACTCACTCATTCATTTGCTTTAGTTGTTACGCTTTAAAGATCAAATGAAACTTTTGTGATTCTAAATATTTTATAAAAATAGGTTTCTTTGACCTGAAAGTTACAGCAATAATTATGCAAAATTTTAAAACGGTATATAAATTCATTTAGGAAGGGTGAAGGAACAAGGCGTGCTATTTTTAACAATTTTAAAATTTAATTATAATGCGTAATCGAATACAAGGGCGGATTGATATTGAAGCTACCTAGCGCTATTATGGTTGAACAAAACCATAAAATTATAATTTAATTATTATTTGTAAGAATGCATTTAAAAAGGTGGCATTTATACCATGGTATAAAGGCATGCCTTTTTTTTATATTATATAAAATTATCCATTACATTTTATGCATTCATACAAAACATCTTAAGCCATGTGGATGCCTTTTATCGACATCAACTCGTAAATCAAGGACTTATAAACAATTAGCTTTTTTCATGAATTTTTTTGTAATGACATTTTGAAATAGTTATTCGTAAGCGAGAATGCTAAGTAATTACCTCCAATGGTATCGCCATGTTAAATGATTGACTTAACTTGCGAAAGTAGAATTAGTGAAGAGTATATTTATTAATATTTTAGCACATTACTTTGCAATAGAAGTTTTCGCTGGTTAGGACCGTTCTACAAAAATGCTGGGTTCTCAAAAATATTGCAAGTCTCTATTTATACCACCTACATCCGACCGAAAATGGAATACAACTCTCATGTTTGGGCCAGTGCCTCAAAGTCTATTTTGGGGTTACTCGACCGTGTGCAGGAGAGGGCGAAGAAGCTCATCAGTGACAGTAGGGTATCCAACTCTATTGATTCACTAGAGCATCGATGCAGTGTTGTGGTGCGTTACTCTGTTCTATCGTTACTACAATGGATTTTGCTCTGACGAGATTAGGGATCTTGTTCCCGAAACGCGCACATTTTTACGTAGCACGCGTTCATCGTCCAGAGCTCATCCATTTGTGGTTGATTGCCCGGGGTATCGTACTATGCATTACAGAGAGAATTCGTTTTTCAGCCGTGCGCTTCGTCTGTGGAATAAGTTGCCTGCAGACGTGTTTCTTTTCTGTTGTAACGTCGGAAAGTTCAAGTCAAATGTTCACAAACACTACTCCCTCTTTCCCCCTCCTCACAACCTATTTTCCTAGTTTTGGTACAATGCACTTCATATGTAGGGGTCATCTCCTGAGGACTGGTCCTATAAAAAAAGAGCCCTCTGGCGCTAGTTAGGGCGGTTGACCCTAAAATTTTAAAAATTAATATATTGTGTGGGAGCCTCCTTAAGGGGGGCAGTATTTTCAAAAGAAATATATAGTGAGAATAATTAAACCGTGATCGGTCTCATATTTTACCCCCTAAGAGACAGTTATGAAGCTTTTTTGTGAATTTTCTGCGTCTTTGTACTACCTATAACCCCGATGTGAAGCCATATACCCCCATCCTTCTGTCGTTATTTATTGGATCATGCCTAGCGTATTCAAATCTCATTCGTAAGATTCTCCATATAAAACTAATCCACCCCTAATGCCCACACATGCATACGCAGTATGTGTGCATTTATGCATGTATTTTATACAGCACGACAACGCATGCCAAATCCTGCTGCGTGGAGCGTAAATAAAATCAACACTCGTATGTGCGAGCATACTTAAGTATGTATGTGGAGTTGTGAAAATTCCTTTGGAGCAAGAAAACAAAAACAACCAATATTAGCAACATGACAAAATAAAGTTTTTTGTTTATTTTTTTAATGATAGCGCAAAAAAAAAGAAATCAAAAATGGGTTCAAAACGTAAACATCTGTTTCAGTAAAACACAGATACATTTCATTCACGTATGTATGCATGTGTAGAAGTGTGTAGCATATGTTGTTGCCATGTTATTGTTTTTTTTTTCTTTCTTTTTTCAAAATGATACTTCATATGTTATAGATGGTAAAAGCAAAAAAAAAAACATTAAACGGATGAGGTGAAGGACGCTGTTGTTTTTATTAATTTTTTGTTTTTTTGTCTTCTGCCACGTTTGAATAAACATTTGTACATTTTTTAAGAGAGTTTGTAAGGAGACACATCATCTTCTTGGTGTGTTGTTCAGTTGTGTTTGTTTGAAAAATATGCGCAAAAACAAATGTAGCAGCACGTAGCAACAACAACAACGAAAATAACTTATGAAATTCGAAGCGGATTAAATTACAAACAAAACTAACGGATGGAGTAACGCACCGTAACCGCTACACCTAATTTTCATTTGCAAGCTGCTGTGTTGAGATATCAGTGTAGAAGTACAACCCAGCGAACATTTTTTAGTATTTCAGATTTTTTTCTTTTATAAAAGAATTTAAATTGTTAAAAAACAATGAGTTATCGCTTTAAGTACAGTTTATTCCACTATAAATATGTTGTTTTTTGTATTTTTGTAATTCTGTTGTTATCATCTATGAAAATCAATATATGGCTATATTTTTTTATTTATTTATTTATTTATTTATTTATTTATTTATAATAATGTAATTTTTGAAAATTTGTTAAAACAATGTCAAAATATTTGTGTTTATCATATGTGATACGTTAATTCACATGCAATGGAAACTGACACAACACTCGTATTTTCTTTCAGTTTGATTTGATCTTTAGAAACAAGAAGATGTTTTGCGTAGAAAATTTATATTTTTTCATTTACATATATTAAAAACAACAAAGCATCTTAATATTGGGGTATAAATACATAGTAATTGTTCGCGGAGGTCAATAATACTATTATGACGCCAACCATATATCCGGTGAGCCATATTATGGTTGAACAAAACCATACTATTGCCATATCAACCAAAAATTATTATAGTCTAGATGTTTTGTGTGTTTTCAACACAAAAAATTTTTATTTTTTCATTTACATCTTAAAATTGGGTATAAATATATACAAATTGTTAGCGGAGATGTATATGGTGTATTCAACAATACTATTATGACGCCAACCACATATCCGGTCAGCCATATTATGGTTGTACAAAACCTATTATCATATCAATCAAAAATTATTATAGTCAAACATACTATTATTGTTATCAACCATATTATTATGTATCCAACCATGCTAATATGGTTACATATGACTTAAAATTGCAACCGTTAAGGAAATGCTGAATAAATATTTTTGTTTTATTGCGACTAATGGATACTTCAACATCAAAGAGGACATTTGTGGAAACTAACCCTTTTTTATTTTGGACTGGCACTAGGAAAATATATTGTGGAGAGGGTCTCAACTATTTTTTTTTTTTATATTAATGTTATTTATTTTATACCTATATTGTAAAAACGCATATTTTACATGCTACCTTTTTGTTGCAATTTATTATCATATATTTGTATTTGTATTAATTATGCCAAAAAAGGCTATTTATGACATTAGCATTTTATGAAAATAATATGGTTACATGTGAGTATACTACTATAGTTGAGTATGACAAAAACATGGTAACTTTAACTAAGGCTATGGTTACTCACAATTATTATATTATAACAATGTTGCACCAGAATATACTATAGTATAGTTATTTATAGAATTTTTATAAAACTATAGTGAGTCATATCAGTGATGTTTCAACAGTATAATATTGTCAGCAACAACTATATAATTCAACAATAGTATGTTACTCTTAAAATATTGTCGTGTCAACCATATTTTTTTTTCTACGTGTACGTATAAATTATAATATATTAATAAAAAAAATCCCTTAATGTGAATAAATCCAAATAAAAAATTAATTAATTCGGTATACAGCAAATTGTTTGCCTCAAATACATAACCGAGTTATGTAATCACTACAACGAAATTATTAGTGACACAGATACACATAAACTAACTATTACATGCGTTTCTTTGGTTTTTTGCGAAAAACTCTTACAATTTGTCTTATTAATTTCCCAATAGTCTTTCTTAATTTATTTCACAATGTTAGTTTTTATTTTGTAATTGTATTTATTACAAATTCTCCCACATATGAGTCAAAGTATTGTAAATTTTTTTTACCTTTTAAAACTTTAAAAAAAATGGGCGTGACGCAATTGTTGAAAAGGAAAAAAAAGACTCTAATTAAATTGTTTTTTTGTTGCGAGCATTCATTACGTTTTTGGGCAATGACCAACCAGACCACTTTTTTCATAATTTCTAGTCTACGCTGGTGAATGAGTTGTAGTTGCTGATACAGCGTCTGATAAAAAGCACCGTTTGAGATTAACATGTGTTAAGAAGTCTGGTTTTAAGCAATGTGACCAAAAATGGAAACTTTGTTTTTAGTTTATTTTCGGTAAAATTAAGTTATTTTCCATTAGAAAACAAGTAAGTACACGCAGAAATGTAAAAAGAAATTATTAGTATGTAAGAAAAACGTTTATGCTATAACTCGTAGAACGAAAAAAAGTAACAAGATCAGGCCAATAGATCGAAACGTGGGATAACAAAAATAAATTTATTAATATGAAAATTGATAAAATATTTAAAAATTTTGTTTTTTAACCAAAAATATATATTTTTTTTGGTTTGGTTGTTCAAGCTTCACTTGTAAGTATGTTTGTTTCTTTGTATGTTAACAACTCGCGCATACAGTATGTACTGTTGAGAAATTTGATATTCCGCTTTAGAAGAGAGTGTTGCCGCTTTAGTGCGAAAATTAAAGTTGCCGTATTGCCAAGGAAGTGAACGGATTTTGACTATTCCTGAAACCGTTTATTATTCGGTTAGCCTTTCGCTAGCCAGTTTGGAACTGGCTTTTCACATTCGGTACGTTTTTTTACCGTAGAAAGTGTATATGAACTTTTAACGGTCATTTCGAACGTGGTTGTACGGGTAATTATTATATTTGGAGCATTTTGTAATTATTTAAGATCTTTTTCAGAATTTGTTTCTTGCCGGTATAGCTAGTACTTACACAACAGGAGCGGTTATTAACACGCTTATATTAGTTTCATTTGCATGTTTGTAAGTTTGTATGTTTATACAGGTGTCTTAGAGCTCAACGTCAAGCCGAGAAAAAATCACAGAAAACTAAAAAAAATACAAGGGCTTGTGTGAATAAAAAACATTTGAGCTCGGTAAAATGTTTTATTTTTTAGATTTTTTACTAATGTTTCTCATGATGATATTTTCAAGCCGAGAAAAAATCACAAAAAACTAAAAAAAATGCAAGGGCTTGTGTGAATAGAAAACATTTGAGCTCAGTAAAATGTTTTATTTTTTAGATTTTTTACTAATGTTTCTACAATCAATGTAATGATGGCTACAATCAATCTTGTCACCCTGTATCGGCTTGCCGTTGAGTTTTGGCAAACCCTGTAAACATGTAACTCTGGAAACCACTATCGTCTAAGTGACAGATAAGAACATTGTTAATCATACGCAGTGGTGCCAGAAATTTTTGTCGAAAAATCTTCATTTGTCAAATATTAAAACTTAATTTCAGGAAAAAAAATCTTAAAATGTTTTTTTATGTCTAAGCGCAGAAATAATCTTCGTTAATCATTACATAAGGACGGTTATTCTAGCAAAAGATAAACACAAAATGTTAAGCAAAAATTCAATTTAAAGAAATTTTCTTCCTTAAAATTTGTAGTATATGTAAAAAAGATGAATTAAACTACACAAACTGCTAGGTAATTCACAGTTTGTGCAAACACTTTGCGTTGTTGATTGGAGTGTTTGCTCGTTTGCACAAATATTTGTAGCATTTTTGCATGAAAAGCAAAAAGGTTCTGGCAACCCTGTGACTGAATAAGGATGTATGTATTTCTCAAAAGCGTTTTTTACCTAAAATATGAAGTTGAAAGAGATGACACTTGCGTCGTCCTTGTGGAAGAAAATTTTTTTCCTAGACAAATTATCTAGCACATTCCTTAATTCAAAATCTTCCTAGTAAATAGATGTCTGTTATTGGTCCTCTGCACCCCCCATATAGAGAATATTTTGGATCCCATGACATAAACTTTTCAGGAGAAGGGAAACCCTATTATAATTTAAAATATATTTATCAACATCTAGCCTTTTCGCTCACTTGCTTGTAAGAACGTTCCTTATGAAATATTTGTGGCAAGGTGCATTTGTGTATATAATCACTAAAATACTCAAATTGGGGGAAAATGCGAGTTAGGTCCTTTCTACAAGAGACCAACAATGTGTAATTGAAATCTGGTGATATAATGGCACACTCACTAGAACAAATTCAGTTCTGTTCTATTCCATTTCAATTTCTCTTATTTATTTGTTTCCCCTCAACTCTCCCCCCCTTTTCTTTTTTTTTTTTTTTTTTTTTTTGTTACAGTCCATGAATAAATTTCCATTCAGTTATAAAACAAAATTAAATGTGAAAGAGAGGGAGTGTTGAGCGGAGAAAAAAAGCACTTATTGTCAGTTGTCTTGCGAATGCAATTTTCGTTATGTTGCAATAAATATGGAGAGCACATTTATCACAAAAAGTTTTCATTTAAACGAATAAATTTAAACGCAGTTGGCAGCAGGGACCGTAGCTGTGCTGACCTTTAGTTTAGAGTTTATTGTACGGAACATAAGCCAAGTAAAAAGTTTATTTTTTAATTTGTTTTCTACTTTAATTATTCAAAATATATCTATTAATTTGTGGCCAAGAGCTTTGATATTCAGTGCAATTCTGGCCTTTAACTTTTCAGCGTAACTGAAAAGCGACGTACTGATGGCCCCGTATAATAATAACACAACAGAACAGTAAAATTTCGTTGTAACAAGACTTCACTGAAAATATTAATGGAAGATTTGAATTTGTCGCTATTTGTGTAGTAAATGTTGACAGCCTTAAAAACAACAATTTGACAATAGAACTTCGTCTCTTAAATGGATTATTGAACTGCAACAAATTGATGCCGATTTTTGCCCAAAATCATCGTAAGCGATAAAGCACATTATTTCCTTGATGACTTTGTTAATCGCTACAATTGCTGCTTTGGGGGTTCTGAGTACCCCCATGTTATGGTCGAAAAACAACTGCATCCACAAAGGATTACCGCATAAGTGGATCATACTTTTTCGAAAATGAGTGAGTAATACTGGTGTTGGTTATCGCGACGTGATAACACAGTTATTTCTGAAAAAAAAACGGGTGACATTCATGTGGCCAACATGTGGTTTCAACAAGACAGTGCCACATGCCATATATCCCGTGAAATAATTCACTTACTGCACGAGACATTTCCAGGTCATGTACCCTCTCGTTTCGGTGATCAGAATTGGTTCCTTAAGTCGAGTCATTTGACATCATTATATTTCTTTCAACGAAATTAAACCACATATGTGCAAACTGGTTACATAAAATTTCGACAACCATGTAGTTATGTGCATGCAAAGCCGTAGAGGCCGTTTGCGCGATGTGTTATTCTACAAATAGCCCTATTATATATATTTTATGATTAAGTAAAAAAAACAAATTAAATTACTATTAAATTTATACCCTGCATTAATTTTGGGATACCCTTTATGTATATGCAACCAATCAACGGCTATAACAATATTTTGCGATTCCCCTCAGAATTTTTATATCCTGTATTATTTATACTTTTATTTATAAATTTTTGTTTAATTTTTATTTTTTTTTTTTTAAGAAAAATAAGTCAAAAGTAATTTTTATGTCTTTAAAAAAAATAAAAGTCAAAATTCCAACTCATTCTTCGCGGATAACAGACGCATTTGCCAGTCGTACTGATTTAGTTATAGGCCCCGCCTATATGAGACGGGTGCCAAGAAGCAAAATATAAATACCTCACTGGCATTCTAGTGAAATTTTATTAATCTTCCAATGGCGTCGTAAAAACAGGGTCGCCTTCAACATTGTTTACAACACATAAACACACGTCTGTTAATCTATACTCATGGATGGTATAATTAAGGAATCGGATGCTCTTGGAATACAAATTCTGAAATATGTTTACTGGACTTAGACATTTTTCATGTCTCTAATGAAGCATTCAATTGTTTTCAATATATTGATGATTAAAAAAGGGCGCAATAGCTGTGATAGGAAAAATTATAAATAATCGTTATTAAAAAAAGTTTTTTTTATTCCTACTTTAAAAAATCATTACTTTTTCCAATTCCAATGAACCTAATTATTTGTTTAAGTCTGTTATCAAACATTTTGTTTTTTTTCATGAGTTATTTTAATGAAATTTTCGATCCCTGACTGGTAACTGTAGAGATAAAAATATTTTTGCAAAAACTTTAAACTAGTTTGATACCATTTTTTTTTTCTTTCGGTTCAAAGAAAAAGAAAAGTGAAAATGAAAATTTGAATTGAATTTAAAACTACAAAATTAATAAAACATGTTCATACTTACATTTAAAAATGACATAAATTTAAGAAAATAAAATCACATCAAAACGTACCTGAAATGAATAATGAAAGATATTTGTAAATTATTATGGTTGTTCAATTGGTCACAGTTATTGCTGAAACAAGAACAGTCAAATGTTCAGCTTCCCCTTTTCCCTCCCTCTCCATACATTCAACTCATTTGTTTTTATTGATTGATTTGTTAACAGCAAAAAAAGTATTTCAAAACAATTTTTTCAACAATTAAAATGTTCTGCTATCACAGTATATAAAACAATTGGTTTAAACCAGCAAGACCAAACCCTATGCGCTTGTTGTTCAATTGTTTTTATAAAAGCGCTTGCCTATAGGGCTGTGCTCTTTAATACACACTTAGCACTAGCAATGAAAAATACACAAGAAAAACTTTTTCTTATATATTTTTGTCGTTCTTCCCTGTACTCACACAAAAGCAAAGCAGCAACACTTTCGCATGCTTTGCTGGTAAACATTGATGACAGCGATTATCAGCGTAAATTTTGTTTTTGTAAATATGTGTTGCTTTTTACAACCAAAAATATGAAATAAAAGTTTTTTCTTAAATGTATTGCTCTTCCATAAAGAGCTTTTGGGCACCCCTGGTTTAAGCAATAACATTTAAGGGGAGGGTTCGCTGAAAAGAATGGTTTGCATTTAAAAGTTTTTTCTGTAACCAGGCATTCTGTAAAATACAGATTTTAACAACAATTTAATTATACAATAACATGCAACATAGTTTTGAAGTAGGTATTTCATGAAATTAATAGTTCGCAAAGTGATATAATAAAAAAATATAAAGTGAAGAGGAACAAAATTATTTAACAACAGCATTTAATTTCAATATTCCTTTTAAATGAAAATAAAACAAAAATAATAAATACTCTCCCCCTTTTGTCAAAACACAATAGTTGAGCTTTTGTCGGAGTCTTTGGCCCACATGTTTGAAAAAAATGACGGTCAGAATGCTACTGGCAACACTGAAAGAAAAACGCTTCTTTAAGGGAATGCACTACTTTATTATTTTTTACAACTTCATTGATGTTGCGAAAATTATTTCATTCGTGTTACGAAAAACTTTTCCATGAAAATGTAAGAATTTCGTTATAGCTACTAAACTGTAGTAAATAAATGAAAATATTTCATATATTAATGCAACAATGTCGTAATAGTTAGGATATCATGTGATTAAAATAATCGGAATTTTTCATTATATATTATAATATAAGTATATATAAGACATTCATTATATAGTAGAAGGCTGATTTGGTAGAATGCTCGATTAACAGTCTTGAAGTCGAAAGTTCACTTCCTGCCACAGACTCGTTTTTCATAAACGAACAAATTGCATACTATTTACGATTGTCATTTCTTTAATGTAACAATATTTATAACCCGAATAAAGCTTTACGTTGGCCGAATAACAACAACAAAAGCATAACATTAATGTAAAAAATCGCTATATCTACGAAAGTTTCTCTATCTGTGAGTGGTGAAGGTATAGTGATTTGATTAGAAATGTTTTCCCAGCTTAATTAGCTGGCACCTATTGACGACCTCCGTATGGATTGCAGGGCTCACACAGATTTTTTTGTCATATGTTTGTAGACATATGAACAGTTCTCTTGTTGCAGAGGCCGGTTCTTCTAATCCCTCCCGTATGTTATTGCTCAAGCAATCAATGGAAGACAAGGCTTAACGAATTGGTGGCTGTAACGCATATAGGGCATCTGCACTTAACCAACTCAGCCGCCTATTCACCACTTCTTGGCACTGGTGTTTATTTTGAAACAATATTACCTCGCGGACTATAATCAGTTCTATAATCAGTACCGCACTTCAAACATAATTATAAGGGAATACTTGTAAAGCCCTATCTGTGATTTTAAAGTTAAGCCACAGGCAGAACTTTTCGGCCAAGCTGTAAGCACATCAACCCCAATCAGGACCAGTATGGTCTGTAAAACCTTATGGAGGGCTTGCTGATTCTGTCAGTTAACCCTTAGCGAAGGAGGGTTTCTAAAGTCTAAAACAGTTTAACTCATGCAGCTTACTAGAGTTTTATTTGTCAGGTCAAGGAGTACTCCATACAAATTCTTGGTCTCCGGGAGGAGTTTTTTTTCAGACATGTAGAACTTCATTAGGGTTAGCAACCCCTTTAAAAAAATTTTCATTTTCTAACTTATTGGTTAAAAAAAGCAAAACCTACCTTCAGCTTCAAACATTTCTGTTCAAGCTGTTGAAAAAACTATTATCTAATTCCTTTATAAGATCATCACGAGGCCACCTGACTCAACAAATTATACTACAAGTTTTTAAATTCCAAGATATTAATTAAAAAAAGAAGAAACAGTAATTTAACTGTAACCCACTTTATTATTCCCAACAGCATCTTTTCTTGATTGTGAAAAATACACTCAGTTTACTCATGAGTCTCTATTAATTAACAATTAAATATTTATTATCCCAACATGTTTATAAACATGTGTATACATACATATCTATGTCAACATGTGTAAACATGTGTGTTCTTATAACTCTATAAATGGGAAAACTGGGAATACAACACTTTCAAACAGACAAATGGTAAATAAATATTTGTACATATATGTGTGTTACACATACCAGAATATCTAGAAGCTGATGTGTATGCCTGGATACGTGTAGATTACAATATGAGTTTTAATCCGACAAAAGAAAACTTATCAAAAGGAGTAAATAAATGCAGCCAGACTGGCAAACAACATTATAAGTTTGTCATTACAAATCCCTATTGAAATGAGGTTTTTTTCAAGCATTTAAAGCGACTCAAAGAAATTCAAGACACCTTACAATAAACAACACAAAAAGAAAAAACTAACGTATTAAAAAAATGTCCGCAACTATTCAAAATTTAACCCCAACTGAGCTGAGAGGAAACACGAGTGTAGAAAGATCCATCTTAGGTGAACCAAGCCAACTTTAGACAAACTTTAACCCAACGCAGAAAGTTCACGAAAAATAGTATTTAACATTTCCCGACAGTGTTATCAGATATGGGATTTCTTGCCAAATGTGGCCAATTTTTATCGTCTATGGTGAATAAATTTTTAGTGACTAGCGATTTTTTTTGGCGATTTTTGCAGCTAATTTTTATTTTTTGGATTTTAAGTCTAGCATTCCTATTTTACCCTATGTAACCACATATCGCCCACATCCATATCTTCCAATTTGAACCATAAAAAATTCATTATCATCTCACGATAACGAACACCATTCCCAGTGTACGCATTTTGAAAAAAAAAATACCGATGATGCTGCCAGCCCATAAACCGCACCAAACAGTCACTCTTTGTGGGTGCATTGGTATTTCGACAATCACTCTTGGATTATCTTTCGCTCAAATGCTGCAATTCTGCTTATTGACGAATCCACTGTGGTGAAAATGTGTCTCATCACTGCAGATGCTTTTCTTCCAAAGTTGATTACCCACTGTTGCCATTTCTTGCCACCATTCTGACCCTTGACGGCGCTTAAAATGGTCAAGAGACTTTAGTTCTTGAGTCAAATGCACCTTGTAAGAGTCTAAATGCAAGTCTTTATGCATAATGTTCATCAACGACGAGCGAGAGAGGTGCAATTGTCGGGCACGACGACGAGTTGAGGTGGACGGCTCTTCAGCCACACTATCGCGAACAGCAGCAATATTTTCTGCCGAACGAGCTGTACGAGCACTGCTGTTTTCACATCGCCTACAGACCCGGTCTGCTCAAATTCTAGCACGATTTTACTGATTGTACACATATTTGCACCGAAAATATGACAATGTGCACGATATGCATTTTGATTTGAGCGCCCATTTTCATAATAAGCCTGAATAACTTTAATTGCTCGATTGTGCATCTTTCCATGGTTCAAATTGAATTAGTCTGAGATTGAGAAATGCCAAATGAAATGCAAAAAACAAAAAACTTGTCGTTTAGGTGTGGTTCACATTCAACATCGGCCCTTAAAATTTAACAACTTAACTTTTTGTCTAGTATTGGCGACTAGAAATTTTTCTTACTTTTTTGCTTTTATTTGTTAGTATTAAGAATTGAACACTTATTTTAAATTATCAAGTAATGCTTCCACAACACAAACTAGCGACACGACATAAGATTTTATATGCAAAGCACTAAGTTTTTAAAGTGATTTCTATACAAATATTGCAGACAAGTCGCTTGTTTGTGTTGTGAAAACATCATATAAATGCTTTAAACAGAAATTCTAGTCAATCGAGCTTGCCATTTCTCATTTGATATTTTTTACCAATTCATTTTGGTTTTAATTTTTGTACTTATTTCGTTTTTATATAACACGTTTTTGTTTAAATTTATGTACTCGTATTAAGAAAAAATGTACATACCTACCTAATGAAAAACAACTTACTTTCAATTAAGCAACTCTTTGACTCAAAGTAGTCGTAAAAGAGTCGCTTGTCTGATATTTATTATAGTCATCCAAGTGCTAACGGGTTATGTAACTATATACATACATATCTATACACACATGTATATAAGTACATAGTATAAAAGTAAATATATTTTATGTACATATGCATGTATGTGTGTACTTAAGTGTTTATGCGCTTAAATATGCACAAACAAAAACTATAATCCACCTACACATACATACATACGTATGTACATACACACCATAAAATAAAATTACTTTATAAATCATTTTGCTTGTATGAAGGAGTATGTATGTATGTATGTATGTGTGTATTGGTGTGCCCCATATCTGGATAGAAATAAAAAAAGAACAATTTGTAAAACGCATAACGTGTGTATAATGTGTGCCCAAACACATACATATACAATCATTATATATAGAATGTATGTATGTATATAAATCTTATGTAGGTCAAACATTATATGGTTAACACACTAGCAACAACAACAAACAACATCAACAGCTTCCAACAGCCAGAAAGAACATCGTTAAAAACATAAACAACAACTACATACATACACTACTGCTTACAACATAACAAAAACATGTGACAACAAAATGCTTGCGCTGTTGCTGTTGTTCTTGTTGAGTTTTCAGAATATTTTATATAGAAATGATTTGTATACAAAAGTGTGAGTTAAGTATTCTTTTTGTGTTTGAGTTGAAATTTTTATGTATTGTACACATGTATATGTATATATGTATATGTATGTATATATATGCAATACGATTTTTCTGAAATTTATGTTGATTTAATCTGGATTCAAAGATTGTTTTATTTTTTGTTCTGAACCAATTTTAGGTTTTTGAGAGTTTGTTGTTGAAACTAATCACCCACTTCGAACATTTGTTCTGGAAAAACAAAGCTACCATATGAAATAACTATGCAAACGAGACGTCTTACTGTTACGAGATGGCAGCTTTTTCATTTCCAAAATAAGCCGCAGTGCAATCGATGCGTTGAAATCTTTGACAAAATTGTTTAAAGTTGTTTACTTTTATTGTTCATAATAAACAATATATTATACATATGTACATATAATATGGGATGGCACTCAGTTCAACTTTGCTTCAAAAATTAAAGTAGCTGGCAGCACAGTTCAATTGGTTCAAACCAAAAAATTAAATTAAACCAATTAAAGCTCGATCTCGTGAAATACACTTCGAATTGGTTGATCATCCACATTATAGTCCAGATTTAGCTCCTTGTGATTTTTCCCTGTTACTAAATTTGAAAAATGGTTTGCAAAGATTCATATCAAACGAAGTGATTACCGAAACTAAAGCGTATTTTGAGGGGTTCCTAAAATCGTATTATTCAGGTGGTATAAAAAGTTGGAGTATCGTCTTACTAAAGGGCGTTTCAGACTATCATACAAATCTTAAGATTTTGATTGGATTTTGTGAGACAGAAATGTAATGATATGTGCTTCGACTGTTAAAAAATCTAACGTACTATTACATTTTGTTTTCACACCATCATACCTGAAATGAAAAATACGTGTAGAAAATAAACAGCCAATTTGGTCAACGTTAAACTGGGTTTAATATTTTAATTATTTGTTTTTGTAAAATATGCGACCCTGATCCAATGAAAAATCTTATTGTTTAAACAAATTTCTAACAATGGTGAAGTGTTATGGGATGTCAAATCTCTCACCGTATTATTTCTCATTTTCATAACATTTACATTCACACTATCACACTTGCACGTATTATTTGAATTTTTGACAATTCTTAATACAAAATGGGATAGTCTGAAGTGCCCTTAAATAAGTATTGATCTAAAAGAAGACTATATTGAGAAATAAATCGTTTTTGAAAAAAAAAAAATTTCCAACTTAGGTAGCTTCAATGTCAATCCGCCCTCGTATTTGCATAAAAATGAAGATAAAGCCTTGTCATGACTTATTATATGATTTTTGCGACCGAGCACTTAATATATGATCAATAATTTCTTAGTTGTAACCAACCATAAAAACGTTTTGCTGAAAACTCTTTAATGAATTTGTCGCCGTGACATTTCAACACATCATTTTCTTAAAGTGTATAAATACATATATAAGTATGAAGTGTATGCTTGTGTTAAAATATTTTGGGATTTAAAACTCCTTCACAGCAGCTGTTGCCATTAGGTTACTCTTCGTATATACTTTAGTGTTGAGTACAAATAATAGCACATACACACACCCACACATATTTATGTATCTAACAACGGGCACCTAAATTATGTGCACTCAATTTGAGAGTACATAGTTTCGTTCAGTAACAGGAAGACGAAAACTCTCACAGTAAAAGTAAAGAAGAAACAGTGTTGCCATGCAAGAAATTTTTCTAAAGTAATGTTTTCTCGTTATTAAAGTAAAAATAATATTACGGTATCCAAAGTATGACCATCATGTTTTAAAACATTAGCATTGAAAAAATATATGATTGCTGTGAACACGCTGTCGTGATCTAGTGTGTTATATTACATTTGAGATGTTTACGATTTACTAGTAGTTATAACAAATCAAAACATACTGTTTAAAAAGTAGTAGCATTTATGACTTTTTTGCTCGAATCACAGCAAGAATATTTTTATGCTATCATAAATATTAGGACATTGTGCGTGTTATGACAGCGTTTGAGTCCCACAAATACCTACATGTAGAAATTAAGAACGAACGAAAACTAAAAGTCCTTTAAAATCGGAAAATGTCTGATATTATAAAAATCGTTAGAATTGAAAAATGAAAATTAACAATAGGCCAAATTTTAAAACATATATTGAACTGCAAAAAAATTAAAGACAACAAAAGAACAATTTTTTTTATATTTCAGTTTTATAATTATATCTCTTTGTTATCTTGTTGTTTATTACAATTTGTAAATAGGCTTTTAATCGAATATTTCCCAATGGGCTCGATTAAAATAAATAAATGAAAAATGAAATAAAATAAGGAATACGAAAACACAAATCTTAATCAGTATACTAAAACAGTCAACATAAAAATGTCGAAGTTGAAGAAGAAATAAGCTCGAAATTGAAAAATATATTACTTAAATTAATGTTTAATATTGAAGACCTCAACCAAAAAACTAATATAAAAAAAAGCCATAAAAAAGAAATAAAAAAAATCTCTTAGGAAATTAACCAAATCGAAAAAATCATAAAATTTTATAGTATTACAAAATCGAAAGTCGTTATTATAAAAATATTTTTAATTAAAAAGAAAAATTAGGTAATAGGTCTGAAGAGGCGAGATAAAAATAGTATTTTAAAATTTAAAAATAGGCTTTAATATCATACCATTTCATTGAGCTAATTTACACGATAATTTAAAACCATGTCTTTTTTCTTTATTCTTTTGTAATGTTCTTTAAAATTTGCTACCAAAGGCATGTTACATTTTTACTATGATATTTAAATAGGTTTTTTTTAATTGTTATGTTTAATAAAATTCGTTTTTCTCTTTTTATCCTTTTGCTTGTATCGATGTAATCACCTTACCAGTCGCATGAAAATAAAACAATTATAAGAAACAACAAATGAATCAAAAGTAAATTAGATATAAAACATAAAAACAAAACCGGAACATATACCTTTTTTCTTTGTTGCAATTTTTCAGAGAAAAAAGAAAGACATGTCTTTTAGACATGATTTTAAATCATAGCGAAAATGATACAATATTTACTCGTATAAGTAATTTATTCTGGCATTTGTATGAAGTTAGCTGCGTATAAACTCTGTTTTTGCATCACTATTCTTTTTAACAGTCAGCTATACAACAGCCCACTGTAATATTTGATAACAGATTTTATACATAACAAAGGTTTCAATGGGAAATGTTGCTAAAATACTCGTATCTATATTAAAACTAGCTTCGTCAGCTCCGGATTGACTGTCAAAATTTGCCCATATATTAAAGTTCACTTTTTTTCAAAATAAAATTTCTCAAGACCTATACTGGTTCTGGATATCAGCTATACAAATATGAAATCTGCGTTGTCAAATATGAAATGTGCGTTGTCATGGCTTTCCTCCCCCATATAGATCGATCCATATGAGAGCACCTTCCAAAATTTTGTCATTTTATGTCATTTTAAAAATTTTAATATACGTAGGTTAGTAATCGTTGTTTTTTGCTAACCTTTAACTCAAATTTATTAAGCGAAGACCTTTGAATATTGACGCAACTTGTTCCTAACAACATAACATACAATTTGTTGCTGGAGAACTTTTTCCGTTTTCAATAAATTATTTTATTAAAATTACAATTTTGCTATACAAACATTTGCCCAAACAAATAGTTTTTAAAAGTTTTAAACTGAAAAATGTGACTAGGAACATATTTACAACGAACAAATAATTAAATAAAACAACAAACAAAATAAATTCGGATATCATTTTAAGCAAAAAGAAAAACGCTCAACGTAATACCTTCAAACAAAAAGTGTTTATTATTTGAAAAAATTTTGCTTTTTTTCGTTCACTAACAAAAATGTCTCTGAACTTTGTTATTGTTAGGAAAAAGCAAAAAAAAAAGTAAAATAAATTGTAAATCTCATTATCAACATTTTAACAACTTTCCATTGATGGATCTCTATGTCGTCTGGCAATGACTTGGTTTGTACAAATGTTGCTACGAGTACGTTTGCCATTGAATAAGAAAATGTTTGCTTTAATGGTATTAATGTTGCAGGCAGCGCAGTTGTTGGGTACTTTAAATATATAGTTTTTTTTTATATTTTTAAATATTTAAACTCAAGTTTATTTTATGGTCTATGGAAAAACACAAAATGAAAAACAAAACTGGAAAAGCAAAAACTAAAAAACAAAACATATCAAATATCTTAAACATTTAAGATGCAAACTGTAACAGAAAAAAATACATACTTAAAAATGGAAAGTAATGTTTATTTATATTTATTTCGAAAGCAACATTTTGTTGGTTTCTTGTGGAATAGTAAAAGAAAAAAAAAAAAGAAATAATGAGCAAAAACCCAACTGAAATAATTTTATAAAATACAAACAAAATTAGAATAAAATCTGAATTATTTAAGGTAAGTAAATTCATGCATAAATGACCTTTAAGCTGAAGTGAAATTATGCAAAAATGTAAATTAATTAATAAAAGAAAAAAGTGAAACGAAACGGGCAAAAAGTTCAAGCCCTAATTTTTAGTCTAAGATTTTTAGTGAATATTTAAATGAAAAGCTGCTTATTTCATAATAAAGTAAAAATGAAAGCATAAAATAGAAAACTGAAAGAAAAAACTTTATGTGCTGCTAATTTAAAAACTCCCCAACGTGGGAAATTTTATTTTGAACAAGTTATTTGATCGCAAAACTAAAAGAAAAGTACTTATATATGTATGTACATATATTAAAACAGCTTTAAAAAAATCCCATATTGGGAAATTTTTATTCCTGGAGAAATTTTTATTAGTAACAATATTTCAACAAACTTCTTTTAAAGCAACCCGGCCCGATCAATTGAAGATAATACAAAAATTAAGTTAAAAATATTGCTATATTGCAAATTTCCCTTATTGGGATAAGGAGGCATTTTTTTTTTGGGCCGTAGACACAGCCGAGAATGAATAATAATAGAATGGAGGGCCACTTCGTATTATGGTACCATATAATTGGTTTTTGTACACCACAAAATGATCCCAACGACTTGGGAAAACACTGCAGGAAGAATTTCCAACATTTAATGATTTATTTGGATTAATACTTTGGATGTACAAACACGATAATGCTCCCAATTCATATCGCCAGAGCAGTAAAACAATGGATTTATCAACACTCATAGGTACCAGACCTGAATCCAATGGAAAATGTCTGGGGTTGGCTTGCAAGAAAAGTTTATGAAAGAAGAATCCTTAAAGGATGCAATAACGGAAGCAAGGAGTTCAATTTCGCTAAATTACATAGATTTATTATGCAAGACGATGCCAAATCGCTTTTTTGAGGTTATTTTTAAAAATGGTGGCAATACTAATTACTAATTGCATGCTAGAAGATAATAACTTTCACTTTTAAAACCTAAAATTTAAAAATAAATTACAGTTTGCTTAGTTTTAAAATGTTCCCTATTCAAGGGACACACGAAAAAGTACCACAAAAATAAATGTATTTAAATAAATGCATTATTTTAGTATAACCAAATATGTATATTTTGATTTCTTCAAGAAACAAAAACGCCAACACCTTAAAATTTTTTTGTGCCAAAAATTATTATTATTTTTTTTTTAATTTAGTTTAGGAGATATACTTAACTATAGTTGAAAACATGTGATTCCTTATTCAAGCGGCAGGCAGTGTACAGTTAAACATATATATTTTTGTTTAGAAATAAACAAAATAGTTGGTATATAGTTAAAAATGTTCTGCTTTTGGTAAAAGCTTTCAAATACATAATCATAGCACATAATATAATAAATATGAAGAGCGAAACGTGAGTCTTTGCGAATTATACATGGTGTGAAAAGCCTAGCGAGTGTTATACAATTCTTCAAAGCTACGTCGGATAAGCATTCCGAGGCTTCCTGTATGAATCATGTAAGGATTACACTGTTGACCACATTTCAGCAGTTGAAAGCAAACTCACAAACGATACTCTCTATCATTAGTATACACGTGTTTCTCTTTTTTGTCTTTTTCTTTTTTCACCGTTCTCCGTGTTTTCTATATATCGTTGGTCTCATGTAGAAAGAACCTAACAAACATAAGTGCAATTTTGCAGGAGAAGGAAAAACGTAATGGAAACTGTATAAATAGGTACATCTAAAAGATTTGTTTTTTTTTTTTTTTTTTTGCTCAATTGCTTGTAACAGCAATATGTATGAAACTATATAATTAAACCTTTGTGGCACTGTGTACTTGTTTGAAACGTAGTAGAATCCCTAAAAAGATCAATTCAGGGCAAATGAGAGTTAGGGCCCTTCTACGTGAGAGTAACGATATGTTCAATATTAATTTCTTCTGAATGTACTTCATTACCTTGTACATTTAAAATGCTGCAATAGAGTTTTTTTAGTCTTTCGTGTTGTTATTGTTTAAGTAAAACTTCCACGAACACTACTCCCTCTTTCCTACCTCATCGCAACCTATTTTCCTAGTTCCAGTACAATGCACTGCATATGTAGGAGTCATCTCCTGAGTACTGGTCCAAGATAAAATAAAAAAAAAATAAGCGTCTTTTAGTATCTTATGAAAAAGCCTCACAGAGGAAACAGCACGCGTAACGGTTTCTCCCGTGAGAGGGATCTCCTGCGATTAGAAACGCAGTTTCCGGCGATCAAACACTCTCAACATGAGATTCCCAGTAGACTGATTCCACGATTAATGCACGCTTTTTGTGGACTATAAGACGAATTGGATTATAATTAGATTTTTATATAAGCCACTTTTTGGCTTATAAATGAATTAGCATATAATAATTTATTTTGATTATATAAAATCTGAAAGCAGATATTTCAATGCTCTCATTGACAAAAAAAACCCCATTTAACATTGCAAACATGTGTCAAAAATGAAATATGTACATATAAAAAAGTGTTGCATTTTTGTGGTCCGTTTTTTGTCTAGGAAAATTTTTTTTTAATTTGCATTTTGGATTATATCTTTAATAAGCTGCATGAAATTAAGTTTTTTCACAGCGCATATAAGCGAAAATGGACTATAGCGCTAATGGACTATGTAACAAATATCTTGCAGGTATTTTATTTATTGATATATAAGCGGTGTGGCTTATAAACTAATTTTCCTGTAGCTGGGAGGGAGTCTATCATATTAATACATATTATGTACGTATGTATGTATGTACGAATCGCGTACGTTAATAGTTTTTATTTGAATAGGAATAGTATGATATTTTGTAATGGTTATTATAGCACGCAACACAAGTCAAACATAAAAGATTTCTAAAGGGGAAAAATCTTAGCTAAGCAAATGCATATGTATTTCATATTATATGTATGTATGTATGTACATATAAAAAATTTCTTGCAATATGCTATTAACAAAATTGTGCATACGAATGTGCAGTTATTTTACTTTTACTACAATTTTTATATTTTTCATTCACAATATCTACATACACTTTCATGTAATATTTATGTATACAAGTATGCACGTACAACACAAGTACATGTATGCATTACATACATACCTATATATGTATGTATGTACATACATACCATATGAGTACACGTTGTTGTTTTTGTCGTTTGTTAAATCTCATTGTTACTCGTATAATTTTCATACCTACAATTGTTTTTTTTTTCCTTAATCATAAATATGCATGTACAAATGTACTTGCACAACTAAACCTGTATGCTTTTTTTTAAATTTTCAACTTATTCACTGAGATCATCCAAATGCAATTCTTATTTTTGTATTTCTTTACTTTCTTTGTTGTTTTTATTGTAAACATTTAATTCCTGTTATACAATGTTAGTTTTTAAACTGTTTAGTAATAAAGTGTTTTTGTTATTGTTTTGATACGGTTACTGTTACTTTAACAGCATTATGGTGAGACTGCTGGCTTGGTAAACATTTTACAACACACATCCAGACATGCCCGTGTACTGTTCGTAACAGCAAAATAGAAATAACAGTAGTGGTATTATATCGCTCTGAATGATGATTGCCGTATAAATGAAAATAATAATAGATGAGAGCAATTACTGTAGCGTACGAGTATGAATGACTGTTAGCAAGATGTTAAAATAGAGACAAAATAATTTGGTAGGTATGTTTTAGAGGGAAAACCTAAAAAAAACATAAATTGTTGGTATTAAAAATAGAACAATGTTTTTATATTGGATTTTATTATTTTAAAATGAAAGTAACTAATTTAAATACATACTTTATACCTATATTTACATTTTGAATAGGTACATATTTTGAATACTTTTTAGAAACTTTCAAGGCCATAATCATAAAAATTTATTAACAAAATGCTGTACAAAGTTTGTCAAGTAATCCTTTAATTAATATAAAATATATTTTTTTTATAAATTTTGATTTGGTCATCATTATATACTTATGGATGGATATACAGGTTGGCGCAAAAATAACCTTCCGATGTTTTTTGGCTGTAATAAAAAAAAATGAAAAACTTTGATTCTTCTTGTGGAATATTTTTATTTGGTCTTTTAATTTTTTTACATCAAGTCGAGAATATGATGTCATATAAATGGCCGCCACAGTTGATTGTCATTTGAGCCCTTTTTATAGCATTTTCCATCACTTCCGGCGATCGGTCCTCACATTCTTGACGGATATTGTCTTTAAGAGCTGCAAGAGTCTGAGGCTTGTTGACATAAACCCGCGATTTCAAAAAGCCCCACAAAAAGAAGTCTGCAGCGGTCAAATCAGGCGATCTTGCTGGCCAGTGCAAATCGCCAAAACGGGAGATCAGGCGCCCGGGAAATGCATCCTATATATAGTGCTATACTTCAAACAAATGAGCCAACAACATCCAAGAAAACATTTAAACCGCCACCAATTTTTTGAGAGAGCCTACTTCTGGTGAAACAACTTATTACGGCAATCGGTAAAAACACTTTTAATGTAACATCGGTTAAGCGCGGCAGCATCAATGAAACCAAAATCCAGATCAACCACGAGAATGAATACCGAAAATTGTCTGACGTTCTGGAGAAGGAGAAACGATCGTTTTACACATATCAGCTTAAAAGTGCCAAAGGTATTCAGGTCGTTATAAAAGGGATTGACCCTTTTGTGGAGCAGCGATGGGCGCTGGTTTGTTCAAATTACGAACTTGTTCGGTTATTCTCAATTATTGAGCGGGAAATTTTTTAACTAGAGTTGCTACCAAGCAAACGGTGTTAGTTATTTGCAAATAGCTTTTATTTATGAATAGGATGCACATAATACAGGTATATATCGTATGATACATCCATCGTGAATGGGATAAATTTAATTGCAAATGAAAGTTGACATAAGATTATTCAAGGGTTTTGTTTTTAGTTGGGTGGATCTGTCTATACACACTTGAAGCTGGTGATTTTGGAACGCTGTCTATCAAGAAAAGATTATTCAAAATTTTATAAAATTATGCTTACTTATCTTTCTTATGCTGCTGGAAAGTTGAGGTATCTTACTGTTTTGGGCTCTGCAATACAAATGGCGCTCTTTCTTGTAGATTATCGTAAAAAAAACGGTGTATTTACTGCTTCACTGATTCAGACATAATATTTGAGCCCAAATGTAAATACTATATTGTAAACAATACCATTAAATTTTGGTACATGATATTCCCTCAGATTCCAATAGGATGTCACATCAAGGTGACATCAAAAAACACTCGGTTACAAAATCGCCTTCCACAGCACTTATATATTATTTGATAGGTCTTCGGTATTTTCTAAATCTAAGCGACAGATAAAATTGTTTGGGGCAACAAGTAAATAAATGCAAAAATGTTTGTGTCGACTTCATGTGACGACGATGACGCCTTATGGTATATGTGGGATTGTTTATTTGGTTAAATCCGACTTTAACCAAAAAAGATTTTTTTATTTGAATTATAACAATACTCGCTTCCAAGTGGATGCTAATGAGCGACTACTACGCAGCAGCTAGTTTTCCCCCAGCTTAGTGGAGTCAATTATTTTTTCCGGTTTTCTACGTTGAAGAGTTAATGATCACGGCAATTATTGTTATAATTAAAATAAAAATGTTAAATTTCACCAGAAAGAAATATCAAGTAAAATTAGAAATTTTTAATAAAAAAAAAATTCGACTATTTATCATTAATACTTATACATACAAATTTATTTGGTTTATTCATAAGTTTTACTGCGTAAAAATTACTTAACGAGAATAGTTTTTACTTTGGTAGCTTCTAAGATAAGTATCTTCATTGTAATCACTTACTTAATGTAATGTTAATTGATTTTCAACTTTTACTGAATGAAAGTTTAGCATCATTTTTTAAGATTAAGATTTTAGCTTAAAATTTGATTTAGGTGAAAATTGTTTATTTTCAAAACATTTTAGCTAAATTATCTCTAATGTTCTAATACCAAGTACAATTGATTGTTTCCAAACTTTTACTGATTAAAAATATTTAGCATCAAATTTTTACGATAACAAAGTACCAATAAAGCAAAATTGACTTTGAAAGCTATTAATTTAAAGACAATCGCTTATAACATGATTTGAAATAATAATTAAAAATAAATCAGTTTTTGTAAATAATAATTTATTGATTTTTTGTTGAACTTTATAATTTATAAAATATATTTTTGCTTTTTAGGTGTAATTGTACATATTAATTTATTGATGTTTGCTGAACTATAATTAAGAAAATCTCTCTGGGTACCAAACTTTCATTCAAAATTATTGAATAAACCAAATCAATTTGTAGGCGTCGCTTCAGAGATGTGATCCTTAACCAATCCACCTTTCCTTCACATCTGGTTCTGTACAAGACAAAATTCAAATTAGTTTCCAAAATTATTAGGAAATATTAATAAGCCCTCCCTGCGAATTTAGATACAAGCCAGGGCTAGAACATTTCGCCAAAAATGATGGCATCTCAACTAAAGATCAGCACCAGGCAGAACATGTTAGAGGCATTGCTAAGCCGCGTTGTGCCAGTTAGCTCTTGATGAGTTCTCGGAAGTCTCAACACAATCTAAGTCATGCTGAGACTTACTAAAGTTTTATTTGCTACAACTAATGAGAGACTCTTTCCTACCTCTCTATGTCTCAGAAAACAAAGTGCCCGAGCTAGGCAAAAACCTGCTCCTCGGGTGGCTGTCCTAAATAGGTAGGAACTAATACGAATTTGTTACGATGTTAGCATAATCAAATATGCAAATACGGTTTAAAAAGGCAAAAAAAAACAGTTTTCTTTAATAATTTATAAACGGGAACGAAGAAAGCCTGTGTATGGTTATTATTAATATTTGTATGATATCTTGACAGCAAAAGTTATTTTTCATTTTTTTTTTTTTTTTTTATATATAGTATTATTTCTTTTTTTAGCTTATCATTATTAAAAAAGAAAATTTATTGTAAAGTTTGTTTCATGCGACCATTAAAAAATCAAATCATTAAAAGTTTTTTAGAATTTCGTTAACGAATCTCAAAAATATATAAGAAAAAATATTTTAATGCTAAAAGAAAAAAATTTTTTTAAATGTTTTAAATCAGTAACAGCTTTTAATTATTTTTTCTCTCTCTCTTTTTGCATTCAGTGAAAAATTAATTAGAAATTTAAGTTAAAGCTTAAACTTATTTTTCTGTTTAATGGTTAAATTTCTGTGTTACTGTTCATTTTATTTTATTTTATTTTATTTTATTTTTTAAATTCATCTTGTTTATTTATTGACCTTAAGAGCTTGTAAAATATGGTAGTGAGTATGTCTGTATCTTGAAAGAAATAATAAAAAGTCATTGTAATTTTCACACTGAAAATTGTTTTTTTTCCGAACTTTCTAAAATGAATATTTAGACGACACAGAGAAAATAAAAGTTACAACTGTTTTCAAAACTAAAGAAAAGGAACCAAAAACAATTAAGTACGGTTAAAAGAAAAAACCTTTTTTATTAAATAATCTTAAGCAAATTGTAAAATTAAAATTAATTTTTCGAGTAAAGAAAGTAATTGATTGCTTAAAATGAAAAGCAAATTTCCATTAATAAGCTTCGAGTTAGACATGCATTTTCCAGTAATTTATAGACATATTTAATTTAAAATTTTTAACTGGTATATAGAATAGTGAAAAAACTAATTAGTGGTTGTAGAAGAAAATAATCTACTTGATCGATCACACTGCAAAAAAGAGAAATGGAAAAAAGAGAAATGCGAAAAAGAGAAATATATAAACTCTCAAATTACTCTTGAATAAAAGCATATTTAAAATACTTTGAATAGAAATTGCTCAAATATGCTTTGAAACCCATAAAATATAGGGTGTCTCAAAATTAATGCAAAAATAAATTGGTATAAAGTAAAATATCATAAGGGTGTACCTTTTTTTTATCAACAAAGCTCAATCTGATACGACTCGAAATAAATTTTATTCACAAATCCGCTTTAAGCCCTGATCGTTAAATTATGCTGTACATATTGTATAGTTGTTTACATATTGTATACTTGTATACATAATTGTTGAATTCACAAATTCAGCCATATCGTGTATCGATGTGTTTGGAGAGACAATTCAAAACTAAAAATAGGCATGCAAAAAACTTACTTTGGTCGCAATGTGTTGTACATACATAGGTGCCACATAAATCTGGTTTAAAATCGTCAAATTCGGGGTAAAAATCATCAATATGATTGTCAAAAATCGTCAGCAAGTAAAATTAATCATTTTTGATTAAAATGTATGTATCTTAAAGTACTAAAGTATAAAAACCTACAGCATTTAAAGCTGTAAATACCATATACATATACTCGTATAAATATGGAGTTACATTCACAAGTATACATTTTTAGTATTTTTGTACATAACTCTTTTTTTAAATTAAGACTTCAATTCATAAAAGGTATTTTGAGATTTTATATATTTTATATATTATATTAAAAATTGCATTATTGTATTAAACACTTTTATTAATATATGAGCAACATATGTTATGTCAAAACAACCATAGTTGCAAATATTTCTTCTAAAAATGCTTTCTTCAACCAATTTCACGTTTTGATTTGGATACAAACTCTCTTGAAATTTGCGGAAAAGTACAGTAATACTCATATTTTACTCTAAACTTAGCCAAGGAAGAACGATTAGTGAATAATCATTTTTGATACTTTATTTCAAACATTTTGCATCTTCATATCTGAACCATAAAACAAATTTTCCAAGTTCAATAGGCTTCGTGTCTTTAATCCCGACAAAATTTCTCGTCTTTTGAATTTTACGATGAAATAAGAAAGCTCTTTGATTGATCAGAAGAATAAAATACTTTCTTATTTTAATATTCAAAGGATTTACAAGTTTTGAATTTATCTTCAAATTTAAATCTCCTTAAAATATCGCAAACTTTTATACAAAAATGTGTGCAAGTTTTAACTTATAATTTAAATTTTATTCACATAAGATATTTTAAATACATCGCTAGTATATACATACATATATGTATGTATACTCCCAAACAAAAATCACATAACATTTCATTGTTATATGCAAATTTACGTTACTTTACTACCGTATCTGTGGTGTTTTATAATAACAACTTAAGTCAAATTTTAAAAATTGAAAATATGGTATCTAATTTAACTAATTAACTAATTATATATAAAATTTTTATTTGTTATAATATATTTTTCGTATTATTGATGATACTTTGTTGTAATTTTGGTTTATTTTCATTTGTTCTTAAACATAGTTATTCATTGAAATTTCTTCTAAAAACTGTTTTTAATATTATCTTGACTTAAGATATTATGATATAATGCCACAGATATGTATGTAGTTGTTTGTAGAACCAAAGTTTCTTGAAGGATTTGAAAGTAAAAATGTGATTTACAAAAATCGTCGACCTGAAATCGTCAACGTGCTATTTTCAACACTCAAAAGCGCCAAAATGACGACAATCGTCAAATATGGCAACCGTGGTGTCGTAGTCTTTTCTTCAGTTTTGTAACGCAACGCTTCTTAAGTGGATTCCAAATTAATTGCTTTTTCTATCTGTCTTTAAGAACGTTTGCAATCTTCGGCTTTAAATCTTGTTTTTTCTATTGTTTTCTTGTTTTTAGTTGTCTTTTTCTAATTTACTTGCAAACTGAGACTTTTTATTTAAAATTATTAACTACTCGAGCTCAACTTGACATTGTTGAGAATTTTCTCAAAGGCAACAAGAGCGGTAGCAACAATAATAATAGCAACAACAACAGCAACATGAAGTACCGTAACCAATTGTCAATTTTTCGTTTGAACCTTAAAGTCAGTCTCTCATTCAGTCAGTGAATGAAGAAACGCAAAGAAACCGAACAATAAATTTCAAATAAATTGTAAAGAAAAACTCTCATAATTGTAAGACAATAAAATGAGTTTTCATTTAACACTGTCTTAAAGAATTGTGAACACTTATTGTTAAATGTTCTTAACAAAAGTACTCGTAAGTGCATGTGGGAAAAGTAGTTAATTTAAAAACAAAAAAACAGAAAACCAACTAACTACCTGAAACCGAAAACGGAAATATTCCAAGCAGCTGTTGGGTTGTTGGAAACCAAAATAAAATTTTCATTTTCTCTTTTTAAAAGTAATAAATTTTTTTTTTCAAGAACAAGCTATAAAAGCCCATGACTTACTATTTTTGAGTTTAAAAATTGTACAATTAGAAATAAAGGAAGCAGTGTAGACATTCAATAAGCCATTAAGAATACTACTGAAATGCTGTTGAAGTCTAAAGAAATTAAATCCTTAAAATATATCTATAGAACAGAACGGCACCTGCAAAAATTTATTATTCGTGTTCTACTGATCGATCTCGAAAAAGTCTTTACATAAAATTTAAAGACCAAAAGGTGCCAATCAAGGCGAATTCATAACAGGTATATGCAAGAGCAATAAATACAACACTACAAAAAATAAATCTTTTTCAAACGTCAAGGGAAAAATACAAACACAAAAAGGAACAAACAAACAAATATAATAAAAAATATTTACAAGAAAAGATAAACTTTTAATTATTTCGTGAAACTTTTAACTATTTCGTGCAAATTAAAGTCTTGCATCGGAAAGTTGAAAAAGGCCAGCCGGATTGCGGAGGATTCTGAATGATAGTTGCAATACAAAACTAAAAAATTGTTTCAAACAATTTTTTTTCAAACTTGTTAGAAAAAAAATTTACAACAAAAGAAAAACTTAATTATTTCCTGAAAGTTTTAATTATTTTGTGAAACTTAGAGTCTCAGATGATAGAGCTTGAAAAGGTGAAAATGGCCAGCCAGATTGGGTAGAATTCTGGATGATACCTGGCGCTCAAGATACAATAATAGTTTAAATTTTTTTTTTCAATTTTGTTTTAATTATTCCATTGACATCTGAAAAAGATTAAAATTAAAAAAAGTTATCAGCTGCGCTGTCAATTTCACCTGTTATGAATTCGCCTTGGTGCCAATGTTTTCATTTTCTTTTTTTTTTTAAGCAGGTGTAAAAAACTGTCAAAGAAGAAATTGATGTATGCTACGATATCAAACTAAAAATTAAGAAATAATTTTAAGAAGCTTAAACAATAGTGAAGGAAAAATATTAGTATTATTGCGGATTAAGCGTCCGGTGCTCGATATACGAAAAATATGATTCAAAGCACCCCACGCTTAATTCACAATAACACTAGTAATTTACATAAACTATTGTTTAAGCTTCTTCTCAAAATTATTTCTTAGTTTTTAGTTTGATATCGAAGCGTCTTTTTTAGTTTTTAAACTATATTTATTTTTCACTTTTTTAGTAAACGTCTGCACGACACTCGAAAGGCATTTGAGTATATTTATTTGCTTATTGAGAAACGAAAGCTTCGTACAACATACGATTTGAATACGAAGTGTTTTACATTTTGTTTTAATAAAAATAATTTTATTAACAAGCTTAAAACAATACTGAACGAAAAAACTGGTGTTATTATGAAAAACCAACAAAAAAAATATCCGAATTTTTTTGAAATTCTCAAAATCGGCTTCAGGAATCGTCAAAATCCCCCACTTTCTCACTAAAGCGAATGACCGTTTATAGTTCAGATGCATGTTACACGGCAAAAACGCTCCGTGAATATGAAAAACCGGTTCCAAAAAGGTTAGCGACGTGGTTCCAAATTGTTTTGGGAATTCCCAAAATCGGCTTTGTGAATCCCCAAAATTCTTCCAATTCATATACATTAAAAGACAAATCTTACGATCTGACAGCACTGATGATATTCAAGAAGTCCATATATGCATATATGTATATATGTATGTATGTATAATCTATAAGCAAAAAGTATAGGGTGTCCAAAATTGAGATGTTAGTTTTAATAAAAAAAAATATTTTTTTTTAGATGTTAGAAATATTTTTTACTTTATTACAATTACGAGCAGGTTCCGGTTAAAAATGAAAAATTATGCCGGTCAAGTGACACCCTCCGAACTCTCCTATTACCCAGATAGACTCCAAATCTTTTACCAAAATTATCAATCACTTTTTTCAACAAACTATTGTCAATGGTTGATATCTGGTCGGTAATGTTGGTTTTAAGCTCTTGGACTATTACTGTATACTTTCGATTGCTAAAACCCCACAAAAAAAGCTAAAGGTATCAAATCGCATGATCTTGGCGGCTAAGTTACTCTCCTCTACGAGAAATGAAGCGATTTTCGAACTTTTCTTTCAAAAGCTGTGAAAAATGATACCACTCTGTTGAAACCAAATATTCTACAAGTATAAATCATAAATTTTCTGTTACAAGAGTCTGTGCATCATCTCCCTGTACCCATTTCCATTGAACGATAAAAATTCAATTTTGGACGCCCCATATATTACACTAATCAACATTATGAAAATTTTTGCAAAAATCCAGAAAACTGTTACAAAAGATTATATTAAAAATAAAACTTTTGTTGAATTAGCAAAAATATTTATCGAAAAAACTTTTTTATACAAAAGTTTTATTGGCTTTTATATTACTATAAATCTTGCTGTGTCTTTCTGCGCTCAATATACGTATGGATGTATATATTGTGTTTATACAAAAAGAAAATAAAATTAATAATAATAAATATGTACATACCATCTCATTTAGAAAGGCCCTAACTAACATAATTACAACTTTACAGAAGAAACAAAAAACATAATAGAAACCATTATTTTAAAAGCATTTAACTTTTGGTGCAATTGCTTGTAAAACCATTACTTATGAAAACCGTGACGAGGTGTATTTGTATGAAATGCCTTAGAATCACTAAATATTCAAATTCGGGACAAATACGAGTTAAGGCCTTTCTAACTGAGACCAACGATATGTGCCAGAGATCTGCAACCGGTGCCATTTTTAATAATCTATGTACACCCGTCTTGGCCAACGCATATTGTTTGCACAAGTATGTTTTCTACTCGTTAGAGATTGCGTCTGTTAACTAGAGTATATAACATACCCAATCAAGGTTGTATGCGGTGGCTGCTTGATTTGGTTTCTCAATTATTTTTTCCACATTCGGCAATCGAACTCGTACTTCTTTTTAACAACGAAAATAATATTTGTATGTAGGAATTTGCAGTCACACATTTACCTTGCCCATGAGAGTGTGTGTATTCAATTTTATGTATTTACTCACACTCTGTAAACGTATTTGTACTAAGCGCGGCGTTGCCAGAAGATTTATAAAACATCAGGTTTTGGCGGTCGTGTTTTGAAGAAAATATATATTTTAATTAAATATATATTTAATACAAAACCGGTAAAAATAATAAATTTTACTTTAAAAAATGGATTATTTGTGAAGCACATTTTCATTAAATTTATTTTATTTGACGTTCATTTATAATAATTTTTATTTTCACAATAAATGCACAGTTACACATACATATAACAATTTGTGGAAACAATTTTGTTTGAATTGAATTTTCATTGCAAATTTTTCTGCAAAAACAATCTTAAAATCATCATTCAGTATGTTACTTTCAAAATCGTCAACATGGTTGTAAATTTTTAAATATGGCAGCCGCGATTTCAGTTAAAAAAAGGTGATGCAACTTATACACAGCAAAAGAATTTGTCTAGTGTGTTGTTCTTACACGTTGTTTTTGTGACGAAGTCATGTATGTATTATTAAGAAAAGGACAAGGCGACTTTATACAGGTGAGTGCAAGCGGAAAGGCGAATTCAGTACTATGTATTTTGTTATTGTAAAACATATCGTGAATGTCATAATCTAAATTCGCCTAAGATTGCTCAGCAGAGGAAAAATTTTATATAAACGTTAAATATAAGCTTTTATAATTGTTTGTAATTAAAATCACAGATTATATTAGTTTTTCACTTCTAAATTCACACAAATTTCTTGAAATTACACTAAATCATGCAAAAAAACCTTCAGATTAAAATGGCGCGAAAAAGTTTGTAAACAAAAGAAAAAAAATTTGACAGTCTCATTGGAAAAAACGCGAGAAGCAAAAAATAATCACCTGTGCTGTTAAGTTCACCTGGTAATGAATTCGCCTTGGAAAAGGATTAGAAACGAAAATAGAAAATACTCAAAATGTTACTCTTACTAAGTGCTAGTAACAACAGCACTCTTTTTGTTGGCGTTTCTTTTGCTCTTAAAAAATACACAAGATAGGAAAGTGATTGGATACATTTTTGATGTATCAAGATTTCGCAAACGAATGACGGGTATAAATACTACCGCATCAAATTTTAAGTGTTTAAAGTACTCGGATGTGAAAATGGTTGATGTACTTATGGTTACGGTGCACCGGTGCAGTTCTCTGATATGTACATACAGATGGCCAATTCAAAATTCAAACCATACAATGAAACACAAAAAATTATTTTCCGTAAATAAAAAAAAAACTCTCCCACAAAAACAAACTTATGGAAATAAAAATCGTCTTCTTTTTCTTTAAAGACTTTTAGCGTCATTCACACATGTTCGGTACCGGAAAATGATTGTTATTATTTGTGTGACGTTTGAAGACATGTGCATATTTGTTTTCCTTTTAATTGCACACATACTTGTACATATGCACACGCTTACGTATGTATCTACATATGTATAAGACAGACAAACAACCATAAATTTTTTCTTTAATATTTTAAGGAAAGAAATCATTAAAAAAATAACAGAAAATCTGCTTTATGAAACAAACAAATTATATTTCATCGTTAGAAAAATTAATGCATTATTAGATGACTAAAAAAAATGTATTTACATAATTGGTATGTTAGTTTTTAAACAAATGCCGCCATCTACTTTTTAAAATGTTAATTATATGCAGATGAATGTAAATTTTTTTTTGGTATTTGATTTCAAGGTAACGTGGCTCATAAATAAATTAAAGAGTTTGAAACAAAAAAATCTTAACCGAATGCATAAATTTTAATTTGCTCAACAATTCGTTGTAAAATTAAAATTGTACATGATTCATTTAGAAACAGAGCACAACATACATAAATTTTTAAAAATATATATAAATGATTAATTTGCATTTATTTTGTTTTTTTTTTTTTTTAAATAAATCAATTGTTTTTGAAATTAGCATACAATGAGTGACGAAAAATGTTTTAAAAAGCAAAAAACTCTGAAATTCTTTTACATGGCAGTGTACAGCAACAGGCAATAAATACACACAGAGCGACAATCACCCTAAAGCAGTGATCACCACGCATTGCCCTCAAGGGCAATCGTAATTTTAAATTGACATACTGAGTATTTTCTTTACAGGAACTCGAGATCATTTGTAATACTTTTTGGCATTATATATCTAAATATATATAACTAACTAACACTGGACGGTTCGTGGCATGCAGGTAGATGTTATGACATAGGCATCCACTACGAGAAGATTTGATTAATTTCACCCCCAAGGGGATGAAATAGAGAATGAAAGTTTATATGAAAATTTGTTGGCAAGCGAAGCCGCGGCCAAGAGCTAGTGTACCTTTTATATCGGGTGGTTAAATTTTAAGGACCGTTGGAGGAATATGAACCACACCTAAATGTCAAGTTGTTTTCTGCATTTCATTTGACATTTCTCAATTTCAGACTAATTCAATTTGACCAATGGAAAGACACACACTTGGGCAACGCATTAAAGCTATTCAGGCTTATTTTGAAAATAGGCGTTCAATTCAAAAAGCATATCGGGCACTTCGAGATATCTGCGGTCAATTTAATCATCCAAATGTGCGGAAAATCAAAAAATCATGCAATGCAAAAATTTGAGCAAACCGGGTCTGTAAGATATGTGAAAACACCAGTGCATATTCGTACAGCTCGTTTTGCAGATGATATTGTTGCTGTTCGCTATAGTGTGGCTGTAAAGACTTCGTCACATTTTTTTTTTTTTTTGATCCATGAATATCATAAATAAAAAATAATATATAACTTATTTTCCAAGTTCCAGTACAATACACTGCATATGTAGGGGCTATCCTCTGACTACTGGTCTCAGATAAAAGAATAATAATATATTACGCTTTGCGCAGGTCCGTTAAGTTGTTTACTTCAAATGTGACGTAGGCAGTGAGCAAAAGAGAGTAAAGAATAGTGCTATGTGGTTCATAAACGAAGGGGTGAAACTGATCGGATCATCTCATGAAACGAAGTGAGCCAGTCATTAAACTGATCACTTTTTGTTCAATAGTAGGCCGTTCAATTTGTTATTTCGTTCTTTTTATGTCATGTTCTTATGTTTTTGTTTTGCTTAACTAAAGTGGGGTTGTTTTCTTTTTTTTTTTATTTTATTATTTTATATTATCTGAAATAAAACAAAAAGAAAATATAAAACTAATCAAAATTGATCTCAACTAAATGGTTTTTATTCAAAATAATTTTTTTTTGTTCTTTTTAAAACAATCGATTTTTATCACTTTATCATTTCTTATTTCGCCATTTTGTTTTGTTTATTTACCAGAGCTGTGTTGAAAAATGGCCGGCAAATTGTAATGAAAAGTTACTCAAAATAAAAATTACATCTCTTGAAAAGAATCCAGTTATAAAAGAAATTTGTAAGAAATCAAATTTATAAAATTTTTCAGAAATAAAATAATATGGGCGAAAAAAAATTATTGGAGATCACTCCTTAGCCTGTTCGTAACAATTTTCAACTATCAAAAGTCGTAACATTGTGTTTTTCTAGATATAACAGGCATTTTTCAAAAAATGGGCTTTTGAAATTTGAAAATGGACTGTGGTTCCTTTTATGAAAATGACAGATGGGCGAAAGAAATTATTGAAGATCACTACTTAGCCTGCCCGTAACAATTGCCAAGAGTCAAAGGTTTTTCTACAAATAACAGCAGGTTTTCACTTGAAATAATCCCACCTTCCAGCTTTGTTTTAGAAAGATCATTTTCCATAACATTGACTCGGGCTTGCATATACATATATTTTTACCTTCACATAGCCCCAAAGAAAATAGTTTGGTGCTCACAAATCTGGAGCATGTACTGACCAAATAATTATTGAGATTCTAGCAATTACTCGGTGTCGGCTGAAAATGGAGATCATTTAAGTGACGTTATTTTGAATATTTAGTGTAAAAAAATCAGTGTTGTATACTTAAAGAATACACAAAATTTGAACGGAATTTATCTATTTTAGACAAACAACAAATTAATACCGCTAACCAGCGTTGTCAACTTTGAAATTTCAAAACGCACCAAAATCAGGAAAAAAAGCGGGTTATTGCAACAAAAACGCACCAAATTTTGAATTTTTAAAAAGCGTTTTAGATTATAAAAGGTATATTTTTTATATTAAAAACTCGGTAATGAAACAGCCTTTCAAGCGGCTTTTAAACACTCAAACTGGTTCTGATAGGACCGCCTGATGGCATGCCATCAAATTCGATCAATAGGTAGAACTCTACGAGTAGTTCGATTCTGTTACTTTTATTAAGATAATTATAACGATATTTTATCATATTTATTATTCAGCGACATTATATAAATTATATTCGCTGTCGACCGAAATCAGCTGTTACTTTTACTGCATATAATCAGATACACAGAACGACGGCTGCTTACGATCGTTAAAATTACACAATCGTTACAGCAAGAGGAGAAATATGTCGTACAAATTTACGATTATTAGATGATTAAAAGATACAGAATCGCATTACAAGCCATCAAACTCTATTAATAGTATTCTATCAAGTACTGTGTAAACTTCATTTGTGTTTTCGTAAGCGAACAGCGAAAATCAGTTGGCTAGAGAGGATGTCTTTAAAAGAATTTATTGAAATATACAAAAAATTGCCAGAATTGTAACAAATAAAAGATGAAGTTTACGATAATCAATATTTAATGCAAACGTTTTGGAAAAATTTAATAATTTAGTATTTATTGAAACAGTAACGAATTCACGTGCGACCATATATACGAACTTCACTCTCTGTGCCTGCATTTATTGTAATTTTGACAAACTTGGCTTGATCGTTTAATAGTAAAATACGCTCTAAAAGCAGCAAATTTTATAAAACGAAATGTTTTTTCTCTTTCGGGAATATTTATAATATACAATAGCAAGATTGTTTTACTCTGTGCTTATAATAAACAGCGTTTTCCACATTATAACTCCATGTTCTGATTGTGTCTGCAAAATGAAACGCAAAAATTTTGGGCACTTGAATAAACTTTTTTCTTACATTAAAACAAAAAGCTGAGTTGAATTTGATTTAGTGCCACCAAAAATTAAAAAGCGCACTGAAAATCTAAAAAAACACACCACGCACCCACTAAAAAATTTTTCACACAAAAAATTTTAAAAAACACCAAAAACGGTGCGATACGCATCGAGTTGACAACGCTGCCGCTAATTTCTCTTGAAAAAACCTCAAATTGCGAAACAATATGTTAATATGGCAAGGCCCTTTTAATCAACTGCAATCAATAGTGCAAAAGGTATGTTAACACCATTTAATTTTTGGCGTGTTTATTAAAGTGGCACAGTAGCAAAAACAAAACAAAAAACACGTATCTACACACACACACAGACACCTGATGTCTGCTGTAAATACAATAACAAATTACAAGAGAACTGGATTGCAAAAATAGAGTATAAAAGGAGAATTAAATGCAAAATGCATAAAAATAAGAGAATCATTTTTAAATTAAAACAAAACGAATATAAAGCAACAAAACTGTTATTAAATGAAAGATAGCTATGACGTTGAAAGAAATTTTTAATTTTAATAAATAAATAAATATTAATGTATATACATATGTGCATAGCATAAAAAACAGGAAATATTAAAAGAAATGGAAAATTTTAAATAATTTTAATACCAAATGGGAAACTTGTATACTAACTACCTATACATAAATAAGTATGTGAATATGTAAGTAGGTATGTAACTCACCTTTTTCAATGATTTTTAGACGTATTAATATACATATGTTTTGCGTTTATTCGTTAAACTGAAATAGAATGTACATACATACATACATATGTATGTACATGGGTAGCAGATAATCAAATGTTTATTGTTTTCATGACAAATCAAACCGTATGGGGTAAAAACTGTTTGTTTATAAGGCTTGTTAAAACAAATTGAGAAAAATGTATTGTTTGTCGGTTGAAATCCCTCTGAAAATCGTAAAAATTATTTTTTTTTTATAATTTTATAAAATAAAAATTCAAAATGCATTTATTAAATTGGTTAGAGTTTTGAATATGATGACTGCTATTATTTTAAAACGTAACCAAAAATATTAAACACTTGTAGGTATGTATAATATACATTGTACTTTTTAGAACAAATCAAAGTTATTTCTGAATAGAGTTGCCAGGTACAGAAAAATCTTTTACTTAATATTTGATAGCATGATTTGCTATATGGGTAAATCACAAAAAACAAAAATACTTTCAAGTTCAACTGAATCTTAATCTGTAACTAATAGCGAACACTCCAATTTATATAAAAGTTAATAGCAAATGGAATCTCGAATAAACCAAAAACATGTAAAAATAAGTAGTGGGTCGAACGTGACAAAAGTGGAAGCAGTTTTTGCGCCCGCACTTAAAAAGAAGTATTTCAGCGAAACCTTACGCAAATTCGTCTTCCAATTAATTTCAGAATTTTATCTAACAATGTTACTTTAAAATGTTATGGTTTGACTAAAAACGCTTGCTTACCTATATTTTCGTTCGATACGCGACATGTCGAACGTGATATCTTTTCCAGAATAATTCGAACACTAAAATATTGCCAAATTTTTTCTTAAAAAAAAATGGATATTCATATATGTAGGTACTTAAATTATAATATTTTCTTTTGTGAATATGTAGTAAAGTAATTGTCTTTATATAATAACCATGATATATTATTTTAAATCATCAATTTTTGTTTTATCAAGTATTTTTACACACTCCATGTTTTTGCTTCAATGCTATACTTAAAAAACTGATAAGTTTTGAAATTGGAGTCATTGGTTAAATATGATAAAAGGCCGTTTTACATAATAGATAATTTCCATGAATCAAAATCGATTAAATGTTCTGTTTATGAAGTCAATGTCTAAAAACTAAAGGTACTGGATTGAATAAATATTTACTGCGCAAGTGCCAAGCATTTCCCATATTGTTTAATTTGTTATGGAAAACTGTATTAATAAAAAAAGAACTTTTTAATTTGAAATTTTCTAACAAGCTTCAATACAAGTACAAAACCTTATTCTACTATATAACTATAATATTAACGTTCGCATATCCCATTGACGCTAGAAAATCTATTTGTAGCTAAATTATTAGTTTTAATGTAGCAAATCAGAAAAAGACCAGAAGAATTAGGTATTATGCTGTCAAAATAAATGCTGATAATGGACCACAAATAAGTTTTTAGTCGGTAAGAATACACGAGAACGTTAAAATTCGAGATCGTGAAATAGGTCTTTCAAATTTCATATTTATAATTTTTTTTCTCAGATTATATTGTTCTTAATAAAAATAAAACGCTTAACAAATACCGAAAAGCATTTGGGCCTTCTGTTATAAAATTTTTGAAGTTATCGTACCGTATTGAACACTTTTTATTTAATTCTAATTCATACAAAGTTCACTTATAATCAAAAAGAATTCTATTGAGGAAAACCGGCTTCAGTTATACAGAAATCTATTATAGGTGATCGTTTATGTTTAAGGACCGCAAATAAAATCCGTAAATAAAATTTATCCTGATAATATTTAACGACAAAAAGTTTGCCTTTTTATTGTAATTTTTTTTTTATATCGCTCCTTTATTGCAACATAGTCATATCTCAAAAAATGAACTTTTCGAGTTAACAATGCAAAATTTTTAAGTTTCAACTATTATATTGTGCCAAAAATGTATTCAAATTACTTTTAAACTGTTTCCCTTAGGAGATATTTTCGAAAAAAAATTTCTAAGAGTTGTATGGAAGGTAAAAATTTGAAATGTTTTTCTAGAAACAAGCTTTTTTGAGATATGACTATGTTGCAATAAAGGAGCGATATGTAGGTACCTAATTGAAATGTATGAAAAAAATATGTGGACCCCGTATATAATATAAATGCAATTTTTGATCGCCGAATTTAATTAAATTACGGGTGAAAAGCCAACGTTGTGTCAAGTTATTCAGATAAAAATCTAATTTTTGCTTATTACAGAATTTTAATAACTATGTTTACGCTGGCAACTCTGGAAGGGGCCAAAACATTCCAAAAACAAATGGTTGTTGTTTTTATTGAAATTTTTCACTCAACTTATTATTCTTCAAGTTGTTTTAGTTGTTCATTGTCCGTCTATTTTGTTTTTCTTACCAAAGTTAGACAGCAAATGCAACAACATTGACTATGAACGTTGTCGTTTAAAATAGACAACAAGGCATACAAAATAGAAAAAACCAATAACCAACCAACAAACAAACTAAGCAGACAAAATAAAGAAGTATGAACTCATGGAAAAACAACAGAAATAAAAAAAAAACCAATATAAAAACAAGAAAAAATGTTTTAAGAATGGCCAACTAAATAGACTAAAAAAAACAGCAAAATATGCGGCTAAAAAAGGCAACTAAACTCTTTACTCGCCACAGAAACAACGGCAACGGTAATAAGTAATAATACTAGCTACAACAACAACAGCAGCAACCATTTACAAAAATCTAACACCATTTTTTCTTTTATTTCTTCAATTAGCTAAGATTTTAATTTTTTATATTGCATTATTAACTTGTATATTAAAACACTTTTCTTTAATTTTTACCAATTTTCTTTAAAGGTTTTGCTTAGATTCCACTTTATAATAAGTAATTTTTTTTTATTTTTTATATAGGTATTTAACATATGTATGTATTTCATATAAAAAATTTTTTGTATGCTGTACAAACATTTCAAAAAAAATCACTAGCAACACTATTACAAAAAACAAATTCGCACGCGTTTGTTGTTGTCTGTTACCAATTTACTTCCAAAAACGTCTAAACACGACCAAAGCTCCCGTTAAACTAAAGATACATCAAAAATTAACCTGTAATTTGCTCTCGCATCTCACTAAAATTTAATGCACAAAGAGTAAGTTAATACGAAGAGTTGTAAAAAGTCGTATGTAATAAAGAAAAACAAAAACAACAGAAAAATTTATGAGTACAACAAAGGAAGGAAACTAAAAATATACAATCAAATATAAACGGTTTCTATTAAAAAATAATAATTTTCACTTAAAATAAAATAAAAACAGAATAGTCCGTTTATAACAAAACCTTACCGACGTTTATAAGTACATACATATATTCTAATATATAATTAATTTAAAAGAAGTTTGTGTGCAGAAACCGTTACTACTTAACAACTGTGCTGCATCAAAACGGATTTTATTAAGTGTGGCCAGGCTACAAAAATTCTTATTAGAAAATACTTTAATTATGTTATCAGATATAATATCAACTGCTTTTTATTTGAATTAATCTTTTTTTTTAGCAATTTTTCGCAACACTGCACAAAAAATCGATTACAAATTTTCTTTCATTTTATTGTTGAAAAAAAAATCAATCAAAATATACTAAATAGGAACTAACTGACGTTCAACGTACTTTAAAGTTTGCTCAATTTTAATACTTTGTGTCGACGGATAAGTACGGAATGTACCAAAGCTAAAAGTTTACACGTACGAGGGCGGATGGGTATTGAAGGTACCTAAGTATTTTTCAAAAACCCATTTATTTCGCAACATAGTCTTCTATTGGCTCACTGCACTTAGTAAAACGATGTTCGAACTATTTTATACCATCTGAATAATACGATTTCAGGAACCCCTCAAAATACGTGTTAGTTTCGGTAATCACATATTCCTTTGAGATGAATCTTTATCCTGCGAGCCATTTTTTCAAGTTTGGAAGCAGAAAAATATCACTAGGAGCTAAATCTGCACTATAAGGTGGATGAATAAGCTATTCGAAGTGTATTTCCCGTAATTTTAGCATCGTTTCCGATGCTGTGTGAACCGGTGCGTTGTCTTGAAGAAAGAGCACTTTTTCTTTCTTAAATATGGTCGTTTTTTCTTGATTGTGATTGTGGATCCATTTTCAAGATAAAAAAAAATACAGTGGACATAACCTTGCCAGCCGATTTCACTGTCTTTGCCTTCTTCCACCAGCTTCCAACTCATTGTTTCGATTAACTTTTGGTTTCAGGTGTGTAGTGGTGGACCCACGTTTCATTAACGTTTTTAATCGACGCTAAAAATCAACAGGATTACGGTTTATCATGCACAAACAGCGGTGTGAAGTAATCTGTCGAACCCGGTACCCCCCATCTTGTCGATAGCTTTTTTATAGGCAAATGTTTATGCAAAATGTTGAACACATGTTCATATGCTATGTTTACCATTTCAACAATCTCACGTAACTTGACGCGACGATCATTCATAACGATATCGAGAATTTTCTTCATATTTTCTTCAATTATCACCTCTTTTGGCCTTCCTGCTGATGGTATGTTTCCATGTAATCTGACAGAACAAACTCTCCGTAATTTTTATCGAGCTTTTCTTTTGTCTCTTTCGCCGGTTTTCATTTCAAACAATAGTGTTTAATCACTGCACGAAATTTACTTTTTTAATTTTTCAAGAAACACAAGAGTTGCTTATTTCAAAAGACTGCAACAAATAAACTAATCGCTGAATTTAGGTGAAATTTCAACAGCTGACGTTTGACAGATTTCAATTTCAAAATAAAAAAACATATGTTTGTGCTGCCATCTAGCGTTAGGTAGCTTCAATATCAATCTAGCCTCGTATTTTAATTTAGGTGCCAGTTGAAAAAGACGACGTTTAATGTTCGACACATTCGATGTGCCCCGCTCTTTACTCTGACTCCTTTGAAGTTTGTATTAATTTCGCAAACAGCTTGGTTAGCTTGAGTGAGCATCCAATAATTCCGTTTGTTTAATATTCTGGTTTTAAATGAACATGAAAGTGTTGAGTTTATTATTTGCTCTAAAGTTATTATAATAGCCATTGATGCTAGTGATTTTAGCTTTAAGATTTATTTCAATTTTAATAATAATAAATATGTAAATAAATAATCCTGTAACACGTAGCAAGTTCACTAAGATTTCATCATTTGCTTGCGAGTTGAAGGAGTAAAATTTTTTGTGATTGCGACTTTCAGCACACCAATTTTGCGACTTCAACACATGGCTGATAGACTTATTACAAAACTGATGATTGCAAGATGAGTTCTTGTTACATGATTTTTTTAATTTTAGAAATCTTATGTAAACGGTTAGTTTGCTTTTAATATTTGCATAGTAATTCTGCGGTTAAACTGAAACTGACCTGCATTGCAAAATATGAAGGCATATCGTTCACTTATTACCACAACGTCATTTCTAAAAAAAAACCATTTAAAATTTATAGCTTTTTAGAATTTGAATTAATTTTTGGCACAGTATAAAGCTGTTAACAATTCTGCGATATTAGCTAAAAATATTATTTTTTGAGTCATGGCGGTTTTGTAATAAAGGAGCGATATACATGTGCGGACATTTTGCTTTCAGTCAATATTAAAGAAGTGCTTGATATCATGGTATGAATGAAGATTTTCACGAAATGGATGATCTACATATTCTTCACTTTTCAAAATTCAACTATTTCGCAAAACTATAAATTTTAAACGAAAGACTTAAATGGAAAATTTTAAGTATTGTTTACTAAGAGCCTGTTTCACGGCTTCGAACCTTAACGTTCATACGCATTTTGAGTGGCGAAAGGTCCTGTTTCCGATTTACTTTTGAGCTGAAAGGTAACACAGTGTAAGAAACGTAGCAACGAATATATCAACTCAAAAAAAATTGTTTTGAGATGTGTTTTTTTTTTTGTCGAAATTGTGAAACAGATTCTAATTTATTAAACACAAAATCTAATTGCTTAAAATTAAAAAACTTATTGAGATCCCAACTTTCACTACTTCAAAAAAATTCACGAGAAATTATTAAATTTGTGCCTATTTATTAAATAGCATTTATATTTAATGTTTATATAAAAATGTTATCTTAAAACTACATTATGAATGTACTTAAAAATTGCTGGTATGATTACATAAACACAAGAAGCAACAAGGGGGGGTTTACAAAAAAATTCCATAAAACTACTAATATATTAAAACATAGTAGGTAAGTGCACATACGTATGTAGGTTGTGGAACACGACAATGCTAAAAACTCAACAAAAATCTAATAGTATGTATGGAGGGATATATGAATGTTCATAGCCACGCTTAGAAAAGATATATCACGAATAACTACAAGTTTGTTTTCATTAAAGCTGATGATTTTTTTCATTCTAAGCTTTTGTGTAAGCGGTATATGTATATTTCGAAAGTTACATCCAATCATCATCTGCATCTGAAAGCAGATCAGCTGGTATATGATCTCTACTTTTATCAGGGTTCTGTTGATTTAAAGTTTCTACTACTAGACCAGCTAGTTGTGAACATTTGAAACGATCAAAATCTTCAGTTTGCTCTAAAATAGTATTTAAAATAGTTTGTGCTTTGAAGGTGGATTTACTTTTTTTAAACGGTGTTAAGTTATGACTTGAGGCATGCCTTTTATTTTGGCTTGATTTTGTTGGTAGGTTTTCGAAGTCGTCTAAAAAGTTGTCACTGGTTGTTGAAAAGTTTATTTTATTAGAATGGATTGCATCATGAGATAGTCGATCTACAGAAGAGTCAGTGGTGGATTTTAAAATGGGATTTTCTTGGGCTAATTTTAACTGCGATCGTGGTTTGCTGGCTTTATTTCGTTCTGTTATTTTAAGCGGTTTTGATTCAAATTCTTCTTCATCGTTATGTTGTATATTAAGAAACGAAGCCCTTTCTTTAGATGATGCTGTTTTTGATCTAGTCACTCTTTTCTGTGAGATGGGAAGCTCCAATTCGGGTAGTCCAATTTCGTTATTTTTGGCTAAATTAATTGATTTTATTATAGATTTCTCCTGAGAAGTTGATTCAGACGAGTCAACATGTTGATATGCTTTAATCTTACACGAATTGTTTGTTAACTTTTGTGATCTAGTAATTCTTTGCATATTGTAAGTTTTTGAGTTATTTATTTCTTTAACAGAAGAATTATGCACCTTATTGGTCTGTTGTAGCTGCGATTTATTTTTCATATCAGCTTCAATGCATTTTGTTTTCGGCAGTTCTTCAAAATTTATTTCATCATCTTCAGCCCTGATATTCTTTGGTGTTAATTGTTTCTTGTTTCGTTTATTTATGGTTTTTCTTATAGTTTCATCATTGCCTTTAGTTTTCAAATAATTTTTGTTGCTTTGCAAATTTTTTGTCTTGATAGTAAAATCTGTTTTTTCAAAATCTTCCGATGAGTTGGTAATAGACTTGACCAATGTAATTATTTTACTTTTAGCCGGATTTTTATCAGCTTGTACATTTGTAGGGGAGTTGCCTCTGCATACCTCTTCAATATTTTCATTTCCTTCATCAGCTACAGAGGAATTTATAGAAAATGTTGTTTCAGCTACCTGCGGATTATTATTTTCATTGTTCTTGTTTGGTGAACAAAGCTTTAAGGGTGATACAAAATGTTCCACACCACCCTTATTTGTATTCGGCAGGCGTATGCTGGGCTTCCTGTGCGGCGTTTTACCCAGAAAACAATCTATAGTAGTTTGATAATTGCTGCTAAATTTAAGTTTATCATATTTATACCATTTTTGTGGTACATTTGAAGTTACCATAAGATTTCTGCCTGTAGGAACAGTGCTAATGACTTGATCAGGTTTAAGAAACTTAACAAAACGCTGCATTTCAGCATAACTTGAATGTTCAGAGTACTCAACTCCTACCAAATTGATTTTACCGCCATAACGTGGTTTGGTATCCTTCTCCCAGCCACTGGGTCTTAAAGCAAATAATACATCATACTGATGTTCATATAGTTTGAAGTATTCTAACAATTCCTTTAAGTATGATAGAAATTAATTTTTGTTCTTTGATTAAAACTAAATATAAAGTTCGCGCTCAATTTGGTAATTGCTTACTTTTTAAAATGATGAAATTTTTTATTTTTTAATTTTTCAATATAAGCGAATTTAAATTATTGATAAATTTCTTGCCAATTCAAAGAGTAAACAATAATTAGTTTTGGACGGAACTACACTAACGTATTTAAACTTACCAAATATGATAGTTTTCCCATAGGTAAAATATGCATATTAGCCTCATTGGCGTCTTCTACTAATAAGCGATTGAAACGCTCGTCATTTATGGCTTTAAGAGCTTTTTTACGATTTCCTTCAGCCCACACTTTCATATCAAACTCTTCGGCCAATGACGACCAAAATTTTTCCTTTCCTATAATATATGCGCCGCATATGTAGAGTACACGCTGCCAACAATGTTTGGTAAGGAATTTCTCTATCAAATCACGTGCTTTTTCTATTGATTCGTATTGTGTGCAGAAGGCATATTTATCGGATAGGTAAGTGGTATCCAAATAAATCGTATGTATATGATTATTCCAAAATATTGGTTCGGATTCCATATCGTGGCAGGCTCTAAAATCACCAGTATGTAAAACACATTTGCCTGTATCAAGAAATTTAAAAACAAACATAATGGAACCAGGACAATGGTTAGCATCCACGGCTGTTATCTCTATATTATTTATTACAATAGATTGATTTAACTCAAGTTCGTGAATATATTGTTCTTGCACCGGTATAAATGCACGTAATAAGGAGGCTGCAAAAATAGAATGTGAAATATAAGAATATTGACCGATATTAAACTGAAATCTAAGCAAACGATATCAACGTCAGAAATTTTTAAATATTAATGTCAGAAAAACTCATTCGGATTTAATATTAAAATTAAATTATAAGCTTTGTTGTATAAAATCTTGTATCATTTGCTTTGTCTACATCCAATATGTCTGTTAGTTACATAATAGGTTACTGCTAGTCAGTTACTTTTTACTTAAAGTATTAGCAAACATTAATGTTATATATCGTGAGCCACGAGTAAGTACTAAAAAACTTTTTGAGTTAGGGATCTCTTCATGGTTTTTGCATAAAATTTTTATTAGCGTATAATCTTGTATGTATCAGAGATTAGCAAAGAGTAGTGAAAAAGGGGTTAGCGCTGAATCATGAATAAAGATAGATAGTGGGTGCTGATGAGCAGTGTAGCGACTGGTAACAGCTAGTTGTCCCCCAGCATTAGTGTATTCAATTATTTTTCCCCATCTTCTTTGATCAAGAGTTACTGATCGTTGCAATTATTGTTATAATTAAAAAATAGAAATAATTCTTGGCTTTAGCCAAGATTGAACTTGATCCAGACAAATGATACCATCATATATTAGAAATAAAGATGAAATCAAAATTGCTAGATATTGTATGAAATTTTGATCCACAGAAAATCAGATTCAGAAGCTAAACCAAGAATTTTTTTTTAAATAAATGCAAACGCTAGCAATTGCCATCTCTGATTCATATTACATTAATGTTTTGTTTTTGCAAAAATTTAATGAGAAAAGTGCTTACATATACATAAAGTTTTAATCAAACACATACCCTGCACACATTAGTAATTAATAGTTTAATTTTTAATGAAGTTAAATAATAAATGGTAATGGGAACACATACCCGTTATTGGACTCACAAAAAGAGGCATGGCAAAAGATTTTGTCAAGCCAATATAGTGATCTGCATGGAAATGAGTTAGAAAATAATGGGTAACATTATCAATGTAACCGAATTGAAATGCATCTACTGCAAACGTAGTATTTTCAATAACTTTATATGGTGGGCAAGGTTTAGCTCTCCGTCTACCGCTACCTGAAACGCAAGACTTTTCAACAGATACTGCAGTAATATCGCAACTAGTTTTTGTTAATTGTTGGCCAAAACTTAAAGACGAAGTAGTAATGGGTGATGAATTTACCGAGGAAACTTTGTAAACATCAGGAGATAAAACTTGATTTCCATTTGAGTTAGAGGCAGGTTTTTCCTCAATTGTTTTGGAATTTGATTTGAAAATTTCTTTTTCTACATTATGTTCTTCTTCACTGTCCGAATTTATTATTATACATTCGACATTATTCTCCTTTTTATTAACTTTCATGAAACTGTTATCTGACATATTCTCCGTAGGCGGCTCCGTCGAATCTGTAAATAAACGTTTTCGACGAGCCTTTGGCCGCCCGGGAGATCGTTTGTTCTTTTTGTTTGTGCTTGCGTTCCGGTTGCCTTTAGTTTTTGTTTTGTCCGTTTTTGATTTTACAATTGGTGTTTCTTCTTTATGTACTTTGATATTGTATGTCTTTGGGCAGGTCGTGAAATATGAATCGATACGTTTTTGATTAAATGGCGTTTCTTTGAGCGCGGATTTTGTTAATCTCTTTGTTGCAGTTTTTGTTACTGTATTTGCAATATTGCTATTATTAATGTTAACGGCTCCATTATTACAATCTCCTTCCTTCGATTTCTTAATAGTGGTTGCGGACTTAAGATTTTTGCGTTTTCTCAAGGGAGTATATGCATTCTTAGGTGTAGCAACATCACTATCCTGAAGTTCTTTAATATCACGTATTTTAATTTTGCCTACTTGGAACATTGAATATTGAATTTATATGAAACCTGCACGAACAAAAAAATTTGTTTACATCTGCTTGTTTTCAGGTTGTTGAAATAAACATTCGCTGCAGGCAGATCGTAAATTTGCTTCACAACTGCACAGTTGCAGTAAACTGTATGCATTTTCTAATACTATAATATCTTGTTTACATAGCGTCTCCACATAAAAATTTTTTTGCTAACAATGAAGCGAAAACGTCGGTGGAACAAACGTACAGCGATTGTGGGACATTTGACCAGAGCTGCTTTCACGATTTAACCTGATTTTACTGTATTATGAAATCAGCTAGAAATAATATAGAATAAATATAGGAAATAAATGCCAAATTATTGTATATCAGTGTTTTATAGTTGTTGCTTAAGTATATACTCGGTTTAAAAGTCCAACTTTGTGTCTTAATATAACTTTAAAAAATCTGTTTCTTGCTTCTTGACGGAAACTTTTGACATGTATCATATATTTAATAATAATTTTTATAATATAGAATTTAAGTTTAAAAAAACCTTGAGGTTTTGTATTGCATATTTTTGTAAATAAATGAAATGAAAACATTACTTTGTTCTATAATTGGAGTAAAGGAAGATTCATGCAACAAAAATCATAAATTGTCATAACAAAAATCATCCAACTCCGATTTTACGATTGCTGGTTATATATTCAGGCAAAAACAATGCAATGTTATTTATTTATTTTTAATTTATTTTCAATTTATTTGTCATATCTCCCCATATTGATCAATATTAATTTTATGTATAACAATTTGTTCATTTAATTTTTCTTAAAATGGTAACACTTTTTAATACTCAGTTATTCTACCCTGCTTTTTCTTTAGCACAGTTTTATACAATTTTTTCATTAAATAGCACTAAAAATCATACATCCTGAGAAAAAAATTATAATAAATAGGATAAACTCGATTAATTTAAATAAAAATGATTAAAACTTATCGAAAATGTAATTTATAAAGTTAAATACAAAAAACTTTTCAACAATATTAGCAAAATATGCTGATAAAGCCAATTTATTAAAGCAGACCACAATATACCATATAATGGGAAAAAATCTATAATACAATTTTACGGTGTTTATAAGAAAGGTAGACCAATGAAGAGTTTAATATTAAAAGTGAATTTGTTAAAGTTTAAAAAAAATTAATCAAAGCAATGTTTTAAATTGGCTTGAAAGAAAATTTTATTAAATTTTTAAAATAATTTTAAGGGTGAAAAAAATAATTGTGTATTTCGTGTTTTTTTCTTATGTTTTTTTTATTATACTCTCGTCTTCTCAGTATATTACTTCATTCATTGATTCTCTGTTATTTTGTTGTTGTTGGCTTTTGTAGTTTTTTATTTGAGGAGATGCAGAATGAAAATAATACGGTGTGTTTCAAGTGTTGCCATGACTTCTTTAATGAGGAATGTGAACAGGAAAAAATATTTCGTTTAAAATCATAAAAAAGGGGAAAAGTCTAAAATTAAAAAAACAAAAAAAGAGAGTGTATAATATGTAATGCGGCTTATGTCTAGTTTACGCACAAAGCTCCGAATTGAAAAAATTATATAGGGGGGTAGGAAAATGAAAAATAAGAGGAAAATATTAAGTGAAAAGGTTGGCGGAATCGATTAGTTTCCGAGTTATAGACCAATTTGGTATATATGTATATTGAACTGCATTTTTTCAATGTATTTCTCAAGGTATTTAGGCAAATTTTATATCATTTGAAAGCTCTTTAATAGGCCTATTTACCTATGCAATTTTTTTTTTTACTTTTTGGCCCATTTTGAAGCGGGACAAATATAGTGGCAAAATTTTGTGGCTGCAGTCCAGTTTGCGTACATAGCTCCGAATTAAAAAAAATTATATAGGGGAGTAAAAAATTGAAAAATAAGAAGAAAATGTTAAGTGCAAAAGTTGGCGGAAACTCATAGTTTCGAGTTATGGACCTCTGAAGTTTTGATATACACAGATAATTTTTTTTAGTGAAACCTGTGTTTGTTATACCATAGAGGAGAAAATCCTTACGCCCGGCCTAAGGCCGGCTATACAGGGAAACTTTGGTTAGCGAAGCCGGTGTTTGTTATGCCATAGAGGGAAAATCCCTCCGCCCAGCTAAAAAATTTAACTAAATCGTGTTATGTTTTCAGAATGCAAACTCATTATCGACAGACTGTATGTATTTATATGAATATGTACATATTTACATTACTGTATACACTTACATACCACTTTTTTTGTACAATTTTTATTGTTTAAATTTTTCCTCCTTTAGTTAATTGTTCAATTAATTAACTACACACATACATGCATAAATATGTAGAATAGTTTCTCATTTTCGCTAAAGCATGAATGATATCATACAAATATTTTTAGGAAAAAATTTTATAATGCAAACAATAACAAAGAATTGTGTATGAACAATTTTTAACATAAACATTTTAGTTTTTTTAGTGAATAAAAAAATGATGCTGGAGGAAAAATTTTCATTCTTAATAATTTTTTTTTTGCATCAGAATACACACACACACCTGCATTAATTTGTTTGTATTTATTTTATGTATTTATATTCTTTTCTCCAAAAGTGTCTTTAAATAAATCAATTGCAATATGCGCTGTATGACATGTGGCTGGCACCAGCCTTTTGGAACCACAAGTCAGCAAGATTAACGCAAGCTAATTGATGCCCCTATACCGTTCACCATTGCCAGTAAGATTTTGACATCATAGCTTAAAGCATACCAAACATTAACTTTCTATGGGTCTAATAGTGTTTCGACAAAAGGCTGTAATAATTCTAAATAGGAAGAACCCAATCGGCCAAAATAAGATTATTCGGGGAACAAATTTTTGGAAGGAAATTCAATATCATTATCATTTGGCTCTTCAGTCTATTCGCCGGCTTAGCGACGCATACGAAGGCTCACGTAATGAAATGTTAAACCAAACTAAACAAAAAGAACTAGCTGTTAAATGGCTTGTCATATAAGGCAGTGTTGCCAACTCAAAGTAGTTAATCCTAAAAACACTCAATATAATACAGACTTGCATGTCTTTTGGGTTGGAAACCCCGATATGTTTTTAATGATATTTTATGATTAACGTTAAACAATTTCTAGTTTCGAAACCGCACATTTTGATTTTAAAATATAATTTCGTTAAACGTGTTTATAGCTTATATGGTGTTTATGGGAAACGAATGAGTGATAAGTCTAGAAAACTTGTATAAAATTAACTGAATATTTCGATTATCCCTCATTCGTGTCCCATAAACACGACATTACTTTAATAATTTTGAATTATATACAATATTTATATAAACAATATATTTTTTTTTCATTTCTTTTTTTATTGCAGGTCAAAAAGTATAAAATTGATTTTTTCCTTAAAAGGCCTTAAAATGGTTTTTGTTATTTGAACTGAAGTCAATGCAAACTATTCGATTTGAATCTAGCAAATAATAGAAATTAGAGAAAAAAAAAACATATTTAAGTCAGAAAGTGTTAAAAAATGCCATTATCTACAAGCACTTCGGCTCAACAATTGCGTCCATTAACACTGGCTGGACCAGAACGTGAACCAGTACAATTCACTGTTAATCTGGTAGGAGCACCAGCCGAAGTTGAGCAATTAGTGCAACAAATAAAAACTGTGGCCGAACAGTTCCTATATCATTGGAAAACATTTCCCATTGGTAACATATTCTAAATTTCTAATAAAAACTATTAAATTCTTTAACACTTTAGCTTCGTTCTGGTTTCAGTTCTTCCTCAACCTTTATCAGCTGCCGCTTTGACGCTTAATAGTTCTGGCAATAATGGTTCCAATACTGTAGGCAACCGTAAACCAAGGCCTATTAACTTAAGAGACTTATTTATAGCGCCACCCTTTGATGAGCTAGACGCAGTGGCTTCTGATGGCACCGGCGATCCTCGTCGTCTGACAAACTCTCAATTAAAAACGTTGCGCGAAAATGGGTGAGTTAATTTTATTTACTATTTTTTTTTAAATTTGATTATATTATTCTGTTTAGTTATTATTTTGCCTTTTACTTTTATAATATAAATTTATTCTGCTCAAAAAAAGCTAAAAACGTTTTCTCATAAAAGTTTATTTAAAATAGTTTTTTTCATATTTGGCCATTTACTTTTATCCTTTTGTAATAATCACCCACGAAAAACATTTATTAATACAATTATTTTTTTAACAAACATTTTGCTCAATAAGTTTCAATTTATTTTAAACATAACATTATTCTGAATTTTTTTTTTATTTTATATTTACACTTGCGCTGCATGTTGATTAAACTTTTCATGTCGCGGTTTTTTTTTCAAGTTTTTGTTTATTTCTTAATTTATTCGCATAAAATAATTTCATTTTAACACTTTTGTTTTATATATAAATTGTATATCATAAAACTTGTTCCTTGGCTATTTAATTCACCCCAAACCCTACAATTTTTTGTATTGTTATATTTTTTATCGCATTTAACAAAACAAATTAATCACCTTAAAAAAATCATAAAACTCAAATTACGAAAAAAAAAAAAAAAAATGAAATGAAAATCAAAAGCTTACAAAAGGATAAATATGGAAAACCCAAGAAATTAACTTTGGAACAATTGGAAACCATACGTAAAAATGGGTAAATACAATCAACCAATAAATAAATTATTTTCAATTTTAATTTAATTAATACATTTTATTTTTAAAATCTATTATTGAAAGATGTCCTCAAACAATTTCTAAATTGATTTGTTTTTATGTAAGAAAAGAAACTGTGCATAAATGTTGTAAAATTTAATTGTTTATTGTTATTTAAGAAACTGTAAAATTAAAGTGTTAAATATTATTTAGACTTATTTTTATTTCTTAAAGATGATTAGTTAAGATCAGACTTAATATAATGCCCAAGAAGAAATTCTTGGAAAGGAAATTAATATTATAAGCAGTGATGCCGACTTTTTGAGAGCAAAAATATGTGCTTAAACTAAAAAAGAAATCGAAAAGAGAGCACTGGTAAATTAATCAGCTGTTTCCAATACTATGTGCCTTTCAATATACAAAAAAAAAACGCTGGCGAACAATTTTGTACTTAAATTTAAGTAACACAATTTTTAAGTGGTTTAAATTGAATTTAAATTGAAATTCTTATTTTATTTCAAAACTTAAAATTTACGCAAGCTAGAACAAAATTTTTAAGTAAATATGATATACGAAATCTGATCAAAAAACAACCGTTCTAAATTTTTTATTTATTCGTCAATAACTATCTAGACCCCTTTAAAGTAATCCCCTTCAGATATAATTTCCGAAACACTTCTAAAACGCGTTTTTTTTGGTATCGCCAACAGTTCCTGTTTCGATTTGTCTTTATCTCCTCAATCGTAGCAAAGTGCTTTCCATTCATCGGTGTCTTCAGTGAATATTCCGGTGAATGCGGTGGTTGAGACGTGATAAAGGGTTTGTTTTTGGCTAAAAAATCACGCACGAGCATCGATGTGTGCGCTGGTGCGTTGTCATGGTACAAAATCCTTGATTGTTTATTCCATCATTCTATGTGTTTCTGACAAATTGCTTCGCTCAAAAGGCGCATTACTCCAAGGTAGTATTCCTTATTGACCGTAAAATCTGGTGGCAAGAATTATAATGCACCACCCCATTGCAATCGAAGAAAACCTTCACATTTGATCGAACTTGACGTGCTTTTTTCCGTCTTGGCTCTTTTCTTCAACGCTTCCATTGGGATGGTTGGCCTTTGATTTTAATCTCATAACCATACACCTGTGATTCATCATCAGTTATGACCTTTTTGAGAAAATGTGGATTGTCGTTGACGATGTTCAACAGCTCCTGAGCAATGTCCCTGCGACGTTGTTTTCGGTCAAAATTTAGCAATTTTGGAACAATTTTAGTTGCCGCACGTTTCGTGCCTAAAATATCCTTAAAAATTGATTGGCATGAGCCGAACTATATGCCAACATCATCAGCAACCTCTCTGATAGTGATTCAACGATTATCCAAAATAATTTTCTTCACTGCTTCAACGTTTTCATCGGTTTTTGAGGTGCTTGGGCGACCAGGACGAGTATTGTCATTGACATCTTCTCGGCCTTCCTTAAACCGGCTATACCCCAATTGAACTTGTGTTCTGCTCATAGTAGACTCGCCAAACGCCACAGTCAACATTTCAAATGTCCTTGCGCATTGAATTTCAATATTTACACAAAACTTAATACAGATTCTTTGATCCGTTTTTTATCACTTAGTGGGTGCTGATGAGCAGTGTAGCGACTGTCTTCTTTGATCAAGAGTTATTGATCGCGGCAATTATTGTTATAATTATAATTAAAAATAAACCTATTTCTTGGCTTGAGCCAGATGATGAATGCTATCATCATATAATATTAGAAATTTTAAAAAGTGTAAAAAAATCTAAAAAAAAATTTCGTAAAACTAAAAGCAAATTTTCGTTATATCATTAAAACATTGCATATTGTTTTTCGGATAGAAATTTAGTTATCTGCGTTGCAGTATTTATGATAAATTTTACCCGCTTTTTGGAAAAAACTTGCTTTTATTTATACACGATTTACCTCACAAAGCAAAGAAACACGTCTATTATTATTTGAGGTTACAAAAATTTATTATTCATGAATAGAATCACTAAGCGAGGCGGTGTCCAGCTACAACAAAGAGATATAGATGGGATCGTTGGAATCCCGCTTGCGAACTGTAAGAAATAAGTACAGCGTCAACTTTTTCATACCGCTCAGGACAGATGGGCCCAGATATGATAACAAGAGGACTATCATCCTTAGGGGCTTGTCCCGACGCGGGTTCCACTTAGGGACGCAGGCGTGGAGGTTAAATCTTCCAAGTAATGACTTCTGTAGAAGAGACGAAGTAGAGAGCGTTGAGCACTTTCTATGTCAGTGTCCAGCTTTTTTTATACAAGGGCATTGTATCTAGGCAGACCGATGCTGCATGATTTGGCGGAGGTATCGGAAAGCAATGTACGTGGATTGGACTCCTTTATCCGATCCTCGGTTTGGTTTTAAACCAGTGATATGTATATCTATTGAGATACATACATATCACATCCAGGCAACATAACGGGACCAATAGCTAGCAGCCTGTTAAACCGTTAAGCGAGGGGGTTTCTTTTCTATACATAAAAAATTAAAAATAAATATTTACTTTTTTTTGTTTTGAAGTTTCTATATTTACTTTAAATAATAACATTATTTTTTATTTTATGTAAGATGAAAAAAATCTGTATAGATAAAAATTGTTTTTTGCATGCTAAAAAAATTTACATTATATATAAAAACAAATAAATATATACACCGTCGCGAACTTGAATACAAATCCCTGTAATGCGATTCTGTAACTTATATAACGATAATCTAGTCGTTAAAATAATTATAACGATATTTTATCGAATTTGCTATTCTGTAACATATTTTTAACGATATTCGCTGTCGATAAAAATCAGCTGTTAATTTTACTGCCGATTCTCGATATTCTAAAGACAAAAATTTTCTTGCTGTTTATTCAATCGTTAAAGTGTATTTTTCTAAATTTGTGCATCCAGGAAAAAAGTGCTAATAATCTGATTTTTAAGACACAAAAATATTTATTAAATACATAAACAAAAGCATAAAATATTTATTAAATACATTTTCAAAAACAAAAATTTCAGTATAATTTTTTAACCGGTAAAGTGTGTTTTGTGTTGAAGTAGCTATTGAACGTTTGGCATTCGGACTTGCAAGGGATGAAACAAGTTTGAACGCTTCAAGAGATTCTCAGTGTGTTTATTGGGAGTTAGACAATTCCTTTGAGTTGACAGTTTATGAATTTAAAAAGTTGAATTGATTATCACCCCCCTTAGTTGTGGTCGTTCTGAACATACAGAAATTAGTACATACATATGTATATAAACGAATAAATCAAACGTATGAACTCATATTTTATTTTACTTACCTTATTACAAATTAAATATTGTTAAGGAAAAATTTATTGTTTTTTCTTTTCTTCTTTATGGTTGTCGCTTCTTTCTGGCAGAGATGCCATATGATGTTTATATGAATGAACAGAAAAATACAGTTGTTTACCATCGTTAGAATTAAGTTACCGAATCACTCAATCGTTAGTGCAAGCGATGAAATTTAATGACAAAAGTTGTGAACATCAGATCTTTAAACGTTAGAGAATCGCACTACTGATTACATAAAGGAAATTATATTAAAATAGCCATAAAAATGCAAAACCTTTTCCCCAGGGGAAAGCTGGCAACACTGTAAATGTATTGAATTCGAAAATGCAACATTACAATTCGGTGCGTGTGGCACCGAGGAAGAGGTTTCAGATCGCGTGTTTGACAGAACAGGGCAGAAAAAAAATCCTGGCTTCAAATCACAAAAAATCATAACGTTTCACATGCCGAACTGCTTTCTTTCGATTTCAAATTCTAAACATGTCTGTAGTGAAAATTCTACTAAATAATTTTACATTCCAATATCAAGCAACTGAAATGAAAAGATAAGCAAAAACATCCATGAAAAAAGTATTCAATTTAGCGTCAATATTTATTTACATATATATATCTACAATATGCATTTAATATTTAGATTTAAACTTTCAAATTATATATTGTATATAAAATTTATTCCCTTTCACTCAATGTTTACCCTTTTTACGTTTAGTGTGTCTCAATTATGCATAAAAATTCCTGTTTATAAATTGTATGTGAATTGTGTTGAAACTCCTCTGTACTTCCCAAGGCAGCTTTACCAGGGTAGTGGCATAAGCACAGCTGTTTTTCATTCCTTTGCGTAAATTTGTCAAAATTTTGTTTACAAGATACATGGTTCTGAAAAAACACATAGACTTCCTGGCTTTTTCAAATAAAAAAAAACAAAATTTTGACAACTTTTCGAAATTTCTGCCAACAAAATACTCGTAAATATGTGTGTTGTTGGTGTTGTATTTATTGTAATTCTGTCATTACCGTTTAAAGCTGCCTTGGTACTCCCTGTTTATATTCATCAATGTCATGACAAAATTTTTTATTTATTATTTATAATTTTTATTTTCGTTGGCTTGCCACCCCATAACTAGAACTCACTGCGTCTTAACTATATATGTAATTGGTTTTCATAATTCTGGCTTCTTATGTAAAAGAGAAAAACACCATTATTATAGATTAATGTAGTTACTTATTTGTTTAACACTTCGAAAACTGGCTGTTCTAGCATGTTCGTAAATGTAGTTTTTAGAAAAATAGAACAAATTGTTTTTTTTTTGTACTAAACAAAAGTTTCAGTCTAAAAATTTCTATTTTTCTTTGCAGTGAATTTAATGTGCCCAGCTTACATTTTCCAGGCCAAGTACACAAATGGCGTTTATCGCAACTTTTGCAAAAGGGCACTCTGAGAGCACATGATTCCTTTTTAAGTGACTTAGCTTTGGCCGCACGTTTTTTGGTAGTAACCGCTAGAGGGCGTATATTTGCTCACTTCTTTTCAGTCTATCATGCTATACATGCCCTCCTGCATGGTCTTGCGAGAGTGGTCGACATGTTTATTGGAGTACCGGCTTTGCTGGCTCATAATTTGGACTACAAAATAAAAGAGGAAAGATGTCGTTTTCTCATTGCCGAACTAGTATGCAGAGTGAGTAAAAGTGGTTGGGAAGGGTATCAAAATTTGTAACAGATACCTCAAAAACAACATAAAATTAACACTGTTGATTAAATCATTTAAATTAAAGAAAATAGTTCTTAAAGTGAGTAACAATTAATAAAATAAAATTATTAAAAATTGGCTTTAAGAAGAAATTTTAACCAAAGTAGCTGCTACCCGGTATCTTTTTCATAAAGCAACTTTGGAAAAAATTACTACAATAGAATGGAAACTTTCGAAAATTTATTTGAGCTCCCAGCGAATGAAAATCTTAAAAACTTGGCTCTATACATGGTCTGATTACAAAATAAACGACATTTTAAAATTTCGTGAGTTACGTGTGTTCGATTTTTTAATATTTTTCTGTTATGTTGGTACACATGTCTGTTATATATGTTGGCAATATCAGCCATTTTGGATTGTCAGTTTGTTTTTGACAGATAAAAAGGGTTGGTGCGTTCTTCGATTTTTTTTTACTAAATTTTGAGTAAAAACAACGTCGCAAAAACATCCCTCAGAAGCTGTTGAACATCGTCAACGACAATCCAGATTTCCTCAAAAAGGTCATTTGAAATGTCATGTCTACTATGAGCAGAACACTAGTTCAATTGGGGTATAACCGGTTTAAGGAAGGCCGAGAAGATGTCAATGACGATGCTCGTCCTGGTCGCCCAAGCACCTCAAAAACCGATGAAAACATAAATCAGAGAGGTTGCTGATGATGTTAATATATAGTTCGGCTCATGCCAATCAATTTTTACGGATATTTTAGGCATGAAACGTGCGGCAACTATTATTGTTCCAACATTGCTAAATTTTGATCAAAAACAACGTCGCATGAACATCGCTCAGAAGCTGTTGAATATCGTCAACGACAATCCATATTTCCTCAAAAAAGTCATAACTGATGACGAATCATGGATGTATGGCTTTGACATTGAAACCAAAGCCCAATCATCCCAATGGAAGCGTCCAGAAGATCCAAGACCGAAAAAAGCACATCAAGTTCGATCAAATGTGAAGTTTTTCTTCGACTGCAATGGCGTGGTTCCTCATGAATTCTTGCCACAAGGTCTTACAGTCAATAAGGAATACTACCTCGAAGCTATGCTCCGTTTGCACGAAGCAATTCGTCAGAAACGCACAGGATTGTGGAAAAACAATCATGGATGAGCAATGTAGCGACTGCGTAACAGCTAGTTGTCCCCCAGCTTTAGTGTATTCAATTATTTTTTCCTGTCCTCTTTGATCAAGAGTTATTGATCGCGGCAATTATTGTTATAATTAAAAATAAAAATATTTCTTGGCTAAAGCCAAGATTGAACTTGAACCAGACGAATGATACCATCATATAATATTAAAAATATTAACATAAGTTCGACTATTTATCATTAATACATACATTTACACTAATTCTTACAAAGCTTTTTCGATTTTTGACTAATTAGGTTTTTCAAAAAAGTTTCCATTTTATTGTCACACACACTGTATATGATGTTTACAGCAATGGGTGTCCGCCGGGAAGGTATACTGCTTTGTTTTGCCGCCATTTTGGTAAAAATTAGTCTTCACAGTTTATATTTGGCAGTTGTGAAGTAAACACGTGGCAAATTTATTATGGAAAAATATTCAATTACCCAACTCGTTTTAATCGTTAAAAAATTTTATCGAAATCAATCATCGATTTTCATGAAAAATTCATTATGAGTAACGAGGCGCATTTGAATGGATACGTGAATAAACAGAAAGTCAGTTCTGGGCAATAGAAACCCCTCAAAAAAATTCATCAGTCACCTTCGCGTCCCTTAAAAGTGACAGTCTGGGGTACAATTTGGTCAGGAGGAATCTTTGGACGTACTGCTCAGAAAATAAAAACGCCGAATGGGGGGCGAAATCGTGATATGATTGAAAACTTTCTTACGCCACAGCTGCATTCTTTGGGCTTGATTAGCATGTGGTATCAACAAGACTGTGCTACATCGCATACAGCCAGGATAACAATGGAATTACTGCGAGTAGTATAACTTCCCGGCGGACACCAGTTATAAAAAGCACTAAGAAAATTGTGCGCTTTTCATGCAAATTTTGCAGACGAACCGCTCGTCTGTGTTTCGTAAACAGCACATTAATCTACAGAACAGTTTTTACACATTTCTTAATTTTTTTTTTTTAACAAAAAGCAAATCGTAGCAACCAACGGTTGTTCATTTGTTTGAAAGGTGTAAAGAAATGTTAGAGACGTTTATAAATAGAAAAGCTTGTTTTTTGTGTTTTGACGGATATTATTAGAGCATTTTTCTTTTAAATTCTCAACAATTTATTTGGATTGTTGGGATATAAAGTTGAATGTTTGAGAATATCTTTCAAAAATTTCCAAAGTCTACTGATGATTAGGGTAGCTCCTATGAAATGTCGACATATAGATAGCTGGGAAACATAGAAAACAAGCTATTTATAATTTTTTTTTTACTGGTTTTTTTTTTTTTTTTTTTTTTTTTTTTTTTTTTTTTTTAAACTTATTTATCGCTTCGTATTTTCTCTTTTCAGTCCGAATTCGAAGACTGTTTGGATGGCTTATGCTCTTATGTCCGCAAAATGTTGCGACGTGCCACTATGGAAAAATTCGATTTCAATAGCTGTGAGGTCTCACAACCGGTGCCATATCTTTTCTTAACACCCAAAGGCCAGGAAATCGATTTGCGTTTATTTTGTCGGGATATAATGCGCAAAGCTTTGCCTATTCTCATTGGCATTCTGGAAAGAGAAACCCGTGGCTGGTTTTTACATTTCCGCGAACGTTTGATTGCTGAACTCAGAGCCAAAAAATTGACCGATAGAGAAATTGAAGAAGAAGTAAATGAGGCTGTTATGAAAGAATATTTACAACGAGTCTACACTTCCATTTTATCGAATCCTAAGTTATGCGAGCTGGGCGCAGGTATACCGGAATTGTTAGTGCAACAGGCACAATCGGTTGTCATAATGTATAAAGCGGTAGATAAAGTACAAAAGGATATTAAACGCTCACGAGAAGATCATCAGAAATGTTTGTCAAACGATCATTCTGTATTGTCAAGAGTGGCTCCTTGGTTGCGCTCTAAGCTAAGGCATGCCGAGGAGAGTAAATTGTCCAAGTCCGCCTGGTCAGCACACGAAGAAGCACTGAAAATGTGCAGCAAACATAATCTGCATCAAACTGCCTATTTTTTGGGACGCGATTTGGCATTTATGAAAGAACGTGAACCAGTTTTGTTGAAAGAACTTAAAAACGCCAAAACTCCTACGCGTAGTTTTCAATGGGCCTGTCGTATCTGGTCACCCAAATCTTGGATCATACGTCGAAATTTTCAAGGGCAATCCGACGTTATACCCACAGTGATAAGCCAACAGGCCACCTCAATAGTTACACCCCGATCAGATCCTAGTCAACCAGTGTTTTTGGTAGAAAAGGAAATTGTACGCACTACCAGCACACGTTGGCCTTTTTGGCGTTTGTTGAATTTAATGCAGCGCAATTGGTGTTGGACCTGGAACATGATGTTTCTGTTAGGCATTTTAGTGCCCTGGTGTAGTCCTCTCAGTTTAAGAGCGTTGTTCTGTGTTAAGCCTTTCATGCCTGATCTGGAACTGTCACAAATCAATGGCACTCTTTTTCCGCGCAAGACAAGCATAACACAGACAATGGCTTCCCGGTTAATAGAGCTCTGGCGACACATATCAAAATCTAGAACGCATTTTGAAACTGAACCGGATACAGGTAAGTTTAATTTTTAACGATTCCATATTCCAAGCACGACTACGGCGTATTGCTACAGTGTGTCTGATAATATTTCGCACATGATATTCTCAAGAACGACGGAGGCTATTTTTTTAATTTTGCTAGCTTTTGTTTATTAGTGCTCTTTAATTACTTTTTAAATATTTTTAAAGGCACTGTTTAAAAGTCACTTTTTCGTTTGAAAATTTTTTTTTTACATATTTTTCTCTCCCCGGGAAACAGTTTTTGCCTTTTTGAACACCAAACCAAGACACTCTGCTTTCTGGGACATATAGGCGTAGGAGTTCCTCGTTTGTTGTAGCAAATAAAACTCTAGGAAGCCGCATGTCTTATATTGTGCTTGACTTCTGCAACCCTTGCAAAAGGGTTAACTGGCTGAACGAGAGATCAGCAAAGACCCCGTGAGGTTCTGCTGGCAGACCATCTCGGCGCTGATCATGGTTGAGTGCCTACCTTGACTGAAACGTTCTGGATGTGGTTTTAACCTATAATCGCAGGATGGGGAATTAGTTTGATTGATAACTTTGATGCATGCCAGTTTTCGGTAGCTAACAACTCCCCAGGTGCTGTTGTTTGGCAACAGATACCTATACTATGAGGAACTAGGAGTAATGGTTAGACGGGTGAGTTGGTTAAGGGCTGATGCTTTAATGGGCTTCGGCTCACTAAGCCTTGCCTTCCATTGACTTCTGGGAAATTGCATACAGGAGAGATTAGAAGGCCCGAACTCTTAAGCAAAGATTTTAGCCACAAACTTATGGCAATAGTCTGTGAGGGAATTCCAAGCCGTACGGGGGCGCTGGTGAATCATGAATAATTCACCCCGTGGAGTTGGTAAGGCCGTCAAGTCGGGTGCAGATGTAAACAAATTTCCAATATCTGTACATTTTGCTAAAAAGTTTTTATTTTCAAACATTCAAAGTTACATTTTCAAAATGCAGTTTTTAAAAAGTACTCGTAACATTATAATAGATTAGTGTGAGTTTTTATTTTAATCTGATTGACCGCGATAAAAATTTTGTATGTAAAATGACTATTAACTTTTAATTTTATTTACAGGTTTTATCGGCAAAGGCTTGACACGAAATCTGAATCGTGTGTGGAATTATTTTGTTAAAGGTTTTCTGGGAACTGTTGTCATATTGTTTGCCTTTCCTTTACTTTGCGTGGCCTGTAGTTTGCTTAGCATTTTATTGGCTTTGACCGCACCTCTTTGGATACCAGTTTTCACAATTCTATTACATATTTACATGATACTGATATACGATCTAGACTCTCCAGACAATTCCCGCAATCGCTATTGCATTTTACTAGAGGCTATTATATGGAATATCTTAATACAAGGCTGTGTGCAACCCTTTGCAGCAATATTGGTGGCCAGTATATTATGCCCTTTGGTTTCCGGTATAATATTGATAGGTTTGTTACTTCACTACTCAATTTTTTTTGTTTAATTTTTGTTGAATTTATGAATTTTACCTTCCTTCTTCCTGTAAAAGTGGGCGTGATACGTTATTCTTTACGTTTGCTTTGGGACTCTCTTACATTTCATTTGTTTATCAAAAAATGTGGTCGCATTCCTGCTTCCGACAGTTTGGCCGTCAGGCGTATAGCTGGTCCTGGCCTGGCACTCGATTATTACTTTATCATTAGACCAGAACAGGCTTTGGCAGCTTTTGAGGCGAAAATGGAATTGGATGAATTGCAGGCGTATCAACATGCCATGGAACGTATTATTCTACAACCACAAAAAGATTTTTCTCAATTTGTAGAGGCTTGCTTTGGCCCCTTTTCGGCCCAGCTTTCTAAAACCGGGCCGTATTTGGCCTTGGATCGTGAGGCTCAAGATTTAATGACTACGTTGCACGAAAAACTAGAGAAACGAAGACGTGAATTGCAAACCGCTTTGACTACACAAGTGAAAACCAGAATAAAACTGAATACCAAGGAATTAAAGGTATTAATTATAATGCTAGTGCTTTCCAAACAAGCTTGCAGTAAAATTTAAATATTTTCTTTTTCTAGATTGCCATACAACTTGCCGCCCATATTTTGGAGAAATACTATCCGTCACATATTATAGCCAGATTATCTATAAGTGAGGAAGAATTTTGGGATAATAAGGTTGAGTGTTGTTTTCTTTTAACCGAATTAATGGAAATTAAAATTTTTTTTCAATATCTTATTTTAGGGCCTAACGGTTAATGATTGGCCGGGCTTAGCTGGTCTTATTTATACCGAAATTTTTAGCTTAGACTTTCTCACACCTCTTATGGAAAATGATACGCATTTTAAATTGGAACCTCATCCTACTCTGGATTTAACACGTTACACTGAAATGGTACAAAACGCCACAGATGTTATTGGCTCGAAGGGCTTAGATTTGTTGGGTAATGTGTACGCTCCGCGTGGTAATGTACAAGTGCATCTACCATTTTTGGAAGTAACAGCCTTTAATCCTAGATCTAGAATAACATTAACTTTCAGAAAACCGGAAAAACGGTAAGTAAAAAAAGGAAACAGAGCAAAGACAGTGGCCAAATCACCGCATACGATATCGAACAATATTATCGAAATTTTTCATTTTCGAATGAATTGTTTTGCAATAATATAAAAAAGTTAAACAATTTCTTTATTGTATTCGTACTTTTAGGAAACATATGGTCTTGAATCTATTAATTTAATAAATTACGATCTGATATGCATCGTTGGCCATAATTTATATGTATCGTAATGTTATTCGATGCGATAATTCATTCGATATCGTATGCGGTGATTGGACCCCAGTACTCCGAAAAAGTTTTTCTTAAAAATACCTTTTAAAAAGGTACATTTATTAAAATTTCTATTAAACAAATATATGTGTTTTTAAAAATTAATTTTTATAACAAAACTGATTTAAAAAAATATTTTGAATATATTACTTCTTAAAAATGTTTGAAAAAGTTTGCCTTTGGAAAAAGTACATTTTTTTAAAAGCACTAATTTAACATGATAGCTTTCAATTATATATAGCTATGAAAAGCAAAATAACTTATTAAAAAAGCACCTTTTAAAAAAGTATCTATCCAAACGGATAATAATAATTTTATAAAAAAAGAATACAAATCAAAAATTATAAACATCATGTTTTCCCAGCTGTCTATGTCGACATTTCATAGGAGCTATTATCGAAGCATTTTTCTTTTTAAATTCTCAATAATTTATTTAGATTGTTGGGATATTAAGTTGAATGTTTGAGAATATCTTTCAAAAATTTGCAAAGTCTACTCATGATTAGGGTAGCTTCTCGTCGACATATAGACCGTTAGGAAACATAGAAAACGACTTGTTTATAATTTTTGATTGGTATCAATGTTAGAAGCTAATATAGTGAATAGAACCTCCTCTCAAAGAAATGTCTTTCGAAAATCTTTTTGTAAACGTACTTTTAAAAATTAAAACTTTGCAAATATTTTTACCTATAACTAAAGATAGCTTCTAAACAAGTTATTAAAGTAAATATCAAAGAAATACTCTAAAAAATATAGCGTTTGAAAAAGTTTATTTTCGAAAAGAACCATGTAAAAATAGCTATTGAGTAAGTGAGTAAAAAAACACTATGAAAATATGCACACCTAAGTATGTCATAGAGTTCAATTACGTTTGAAAAAGGAACTCAGTGCATTTTCTAGTTTTTTCCAAAACAAAAAACTAAAACGTTTTTCGTATAGAAATCATTTCTACTTTTTAAAATAAGGTGTTTTAAGTGGCCTTCAAAAAGATGCTAAGAATTTGTTAAATACAACTCTTCACTAAATTTAAGGCATTTAATTATAAAACAGCCGAAAGCAATACATCTTGCATCATCGGAATTATTTCTTAAAGGCGGTCAGCCTTATTGTAATTGTTGCATAACTTTTGAGAATTTTGCGTCTCGCTTTCATTTATTAATTGATTTGCCTCAACTATGTAACAGTATTGTCTAACAATTTTTTATGCTATATCGCTATAAACTATGTGAAATCATAGGTCGTTTTAGTTAGTTACAGGGACGTAACAATTATAATATTAATACCTATTTAGGCACATGGTTATTTCTTCCGATCTCTGCATACATACATACTTTGAAAAATGTACTTTGCATAGTGTGTTCAAATAAGTTAAATAATTATAAACATATATATATTTTGCATTTTTTAAGGGATATTTCCGTTGGTTTAACTACACCTCGCGTTCGTGCCCATCGTGCTGCCCAGCAAACAAAATCGCCCGATACTCATAAGCCTTGGCGTCCCTGGAAAAAGAAGTCAGATGATAAAAGTTTGTCGGAAAAATTATTGATACCTCTGCCGGTACCACATCCTGTACATATAGCGATTAATATCTACAATCGCGATGCTGAACATCCAATACCTTTAGACTCTGAACTTGTTTGGGAAATATTAAAATCCATAGAAGATTGCCAGAGGGGCGATGCAATGGTTTGTTTCCATTTAATTTTCAAAAAAAAAGGTATTTCTTTGGTAAAACTATATTACCGATTCTTTTCAGGCTGTGGCACAACCAGTTTCTCGTTACCACGGAGCTGTAACGGAATCTAGTAATGATTCGCTGGCATCCAGCAGTAGTTTGGGCAGTACAAGAGAATCCGGTTCTGGTACAGGTTCCGGTTCTGGCATTGCCAATGGCAATAACACTGAGACATTGCCTTGTGTAAATCGTGAGGTAAAAAAATGATTTCATTAATATTAATTACTTTCTTCTCATTCGGTTTTAATTGGTTACGAAAGGTATGCACCCAAGTTAAAGTGGCCGAAGAACTACCGCCCAGTTCTAGTTTCCATTGGACTCTAAGCAACTGGGGCGCAGCACAAACTGCCCGTAGGCGTACCAACTCCAATGTACGCGTAGATTTAGCTAGTCCTGAAGATATTTCATTAGACACAGACAGCTCTAGAGCTGTTTTTAATCCATATGGAACAACTGTCTAAGACACATGCTCTCTATATCGCAAAAAACAAACACACACCACACACTCTTTAAGAAAACAATGTTATACAATGGTAAATTGCTTTTTTATTAACTTTTTATTAGATAAAACAAAATGGACAAAATATTTTATAAGAAATTTAACACTTTTTATGTGTTACAAAACATCAATATTTTGTTATAATGAAGGAAAATTATAACGAAAAAAAATGAATTAATTTAAGTCATTAATATGAATTATTCTAAAAAGTAAACAAAGAACAAAATCACCAAATCAAACTACTTTAATCTATACTCTCATATGAATAAGTATGCGTATATAAATTCATATATACTACAAACATATACACATTAACACACTCAAAACATGCATGTACACATTCAGAATGGTCTAAATACAAGTATCTTTTAAAATCATGTATGATATTTTATCGCCGATATACTTATGTCTATCTACATATAAAACAGGATGTGTGTAGGTATGTAATGTATGGACTCCAAAATGGCTGGGCCGATTTTGATGAAATTTGCAGGGAATCTTCAGAATATTCAGGCGGGTGACAGTGTGGAGTCTGATTTTTGATTTTCGATCAAATTTGCGGGCGGAGGGGCGTGGCCAAACATAATTGCGGCAATACAACACTAATGTTTAGGACCAGTAACGCAGACCGGGTCAGCTAGTCTTCAATACGAAACATTGACTATTAATCAGTAGTATTATACCACTAGGAATCAAAATAAGTCGCCTTTCTATTGAACAGTGTTGCAAGCTATTGCAAACCCATTTCCAAATGTAGAATCATATCGAATTTGGTCTAAAAATCGATAAGCTATTGCAACTGCATAACATTGTGTGGATTTGGAGAATCCCGTCCGGCAAATTTCGTCAAAAAATCGATTAACTTTTATAACCATGAGGACATCATTGGCCTATTGGTTTTTTAATACACAGCATAATAATTCGCTTCAGAACCGTGATTACGACCTTTTATGACCCGAAATATAAAACAAGAAATCAGTTGATAATTGCGTGTGATCAAACATTGTATTGTTACACAACAAAATTCGTATCAAACAATTTATTCTCTGTAAGCTAATTTCATTTATTTGGTATGTAGCCTTAAACCAAATATCTTCCATCGTGAGATATAACTCTTGTCTTGAAATGATCGGAAAAGCTAGAGCAATGCCAGCTATAACAGTCACCTGAATGATGTCTTATCTTATCCATAGTGGTGGCATTTTTTACTAATTTCATTTATTTGGTATGTAGCCTTAAACCAAATATCTTCCATCGTGAGATATAACTCTTGTCTTGAAATGATCGGAGAAACTAGAGCAATGCCAGCTATAACCGTCACCTGAATGATGTCTTATCCTATCCATAGTGTTGGCATTTTTTAATTCTAATGAAGTCCTAATATATCAAAAGAATTGTTCAGGTTGCGTTACATATTTTTTAAAAGTTACTTGTGTTTTGACTACTTCTTACATACTTACGTCTATATAAGTACATATTACCATTTAACAAATTTATACATAGATACGAACGTAAATATATACATAGATATTTTATAAAACAAATTTTATATCCATATAAACACATCGACTTTTTTGGCCGAAATTTAATTCTCTAAATTAAAAAGTTTCATTTGTTTTCGTCTAGCAGGCATTATTGCCCACTATTAAGTTTTTCGTGCAGTATAATAGTAATAGTTTTATAATCTTCTTTCTAATCCTTTTAACGATACTTGTTAGGATTTTTTTAAAAATACTTTTTTACTTTTTCATATAAAAATCTTTTTGAAAGAAGTTTCTTTTTAAGTTAGCTTTTGTAAAAGTTGTTCGTCTTGAAAGTTTCTTTTAAAAGCCTTTTTTTCTTAATGTGTATCTTTAAGGGCCATTATTACAACCTAATGATAAAGTTCTTGATAGCTAGCCTTAACATTAGTTAACATAACCGATAAAGTCGCCGTTAAATTTTCCCAATTTTTACAACTTAAGTTACAATTTTTTCAGCATCTTCAAATACTAAAAGTTAACTTTGAAATTTACCATGAGGATAAAAGTTATCAGTAACTTTTCAGGTAATAACAAAAAAAAATTATCTGTAAGATAAAATCCTAATGTTAGCTATTCGTCAGTTTTAATAATGACTCTAAAGGTATTTTTTCAAATGACGAATATAAAAAATGTCAACAGTTTTGTAATAGATTAGTTAGCAAGTAAAATTCATCAACTAAAAACATGCAGAATGTGGCATCTTTTAGAAAACGGCAAAAGGACACTACTAATCCTTTACATTCGTGATCTGTGATAAAGGTAAATACCATAAATAGGATAAGTTTTGGCAACTACGTATCAATATTTGCTTTTTCAGCTTTTATGTTGTTTTCTGCCTTTCTAAGGATGCTGTCGCGTATTTTGTCGAAACTTTCCAGAATTCTCTCCCCCAGTTGTATACAAATTTCTTTTGTTTTGAGACATTTCCTTTCTCTCTGCTATTCTCCGGGCGAACGAGCTTATAGAACTTTCCTGAAATATTGTTCTGCAGTTGCTTTACCTTTTCCAAATGCCCCAACTTCTCGAATACCATGAGGGTTAATTTCCATTGCTTCTACAAGGATGGCAAACTGTTGCTTAGTACTTTTTACTTTGTTTCACCCAGCTAGCATACGTTGTTGTTGTTGTTCGATGATTGTGTTTAATATACAATCACCAAAATAATCTTTCTTATTGTGTTTTGCGTAGTCGTAAAATGACAGCCCTCGTAGTGGCTATCACATTTACACTCTTATGTTACCTTCTAAAATTTTCGACAAGCAGAATTTTGTAAATGAATCATAATGTGAAAGATTTTGCTAAAATAAATGATTATGAAGCATGCTGTTAAAAGAGTGCCAAACAAATGTTTATAAATGACAAAGAGAATAACTGAGACTGCAAGTGAAAATATTTGCGCTTTCTAACAAGAAATATGTCACAAAGGGCCAGTTTCACGATAGCGAAGCTGTTCGTTCCTTCGCGCAATTGCATTTGAAACAAAAACAACATTCAAAATTTTGTTATTGTTTTAAATGTAATGTGCGAACGAACGAACAGCTTCGCTATCGTGAAACTGGCCCATAATAATGTATTATACTCGTAAATGTTTATTCACATGTGTTCATATAAATGAATTTTTTAAAATCAGTGCACGCCTTCGTACAACCCTCCATGGAAAGGGATGGTGGTACGAATATAATTAAAATTTTTGCAAACGGTGTCTCCCTCTGCTTTACTATTTGTTTTTCTTTTAAATAAATACTCACTTCAAATGAGAAAATGTAACAGGAATCATATTTAAAGAATGGAGAAAGTAGAATTCATATTTTTATTTTTGATGTTATTTTATTTTATCCCATTTTAATTATTTGAGGAAATACGTTGACAACAAATTTGCTCCCTTTTGAAAGACAAATACGCCAAGCACGGTAGCATTTTAATGGCGTTTTTGTAATAGACTTAAAACTTGTCGTATTCTCTGGCGTTTTCTGCCAATCACGGTACCATTTTTCAAAAACGCCCTACTCTTGCCGGTAGAACATCTGTCTTTTTAAATTCTCAATAATTTATTTAAAATATTGGGATATATAGTTAAGTGTTTAAAAATATCTTTCACAGGTTTGCAATTCTTCTGATTATTTGGGTAGATTTAATGTCGTTATATAGACAGCAAGAAAACATAAAAAACAAGCTTTCTCATTTTTTGAAACTTAAAAAACCGATCAAGTCTTACAAAATTAGGATTTCTGAAAACAAGTAAACATATTGCAATTGATTGAAGCTTTTGAATTCAGACGAATAAAACTGACGCTAAAAGGTCGATGTACAGTATTCATACAAATGTATTAAACTTACTCTAGTTATTAAGTTAATTGTTCTTTTTTCACCCACTCGATAAATTTAATTTATATTGATGTTTAACATATTTTCTGTTTGAAAACTTTTTCCTTCTACACTTTGGTGATGGGAACCAAGTGGTGGTTAGTTCATCGGGCTTAGGTTCTTATTAATCCGAATCCAAAGATTTTACGATTAAATAAAAACTATCTGAACTTTAGCCTGATAAATTAACAAATAAAATTCTTTTAAGAAACTTCGAAACATACACATGAACACAGAAAAATAAACTAACGCGACTATCAGCCATGCCACAAAGTTTAATTCGGTTCGGAAACGGAATTGACTTATTTGTTTACTTCTTCAAAAAACGAAGAACTGAAAAATTTGCGGAATGAAATCAATTCTAATTGCAAGAATAAGACTAGTATTGTCTTATAGCATAGATTTCATTCCGAAATAAGTTTTAGATTTTCGTTTTTTGAGAATTAAAAAACCGATTCAATTCCATTTCCGAACGGAAGTGAATTCTGTGACATGGCCGTATATTTCAATTACTTTTGGAAATTAAAGTTCACTCTGCAACTAATATGAAAATACAAAAATATTAGATATTGTTGACTCTATAGATGTGTATCAGTGTCCGCTGGAATATTTGATATTAATATCTTCGTTTGAAACATTTTTTTCTGTGTATGTGTATTTCATTCTAGTCGTTCTTACACATCATACACAAAAGTACATACATACATATTTCCCTGTACGTTTAAAATATATATCAGTTTTAGCTTAAAAACGTTGAATCTGGAAAACACAATGGCGGTTATGAATTTTCAAAATAAAGTGTTTATTTTTTTTCTAAATTAAAAAAAAAAAAACAATTATGCGTGTAAAAATCTTAAATATTATAAATTAAATATTCCGCAACCGGGACCATAAAATTCCAAATTATATAAAAATCATGTATTTATTTTAAAAGTATTTTCGAAACAAAAATTTCGGATTGAAATGTGTCTTAAAGACTATTTTTTTTTTTTCATTTTTCGTTGAAAAATTTTTAACTGCCATTTTTATAAAACTAAACAAACTTTTTTTATTTAAGAAAATCGTTTGAATTTTATTAATTTAATTTAAGTATTATTTTGTATATGTATTTATATTATGTTAAATAGTTTTATATTATCTTTGAATTACTAAAACAAATGCACTGAGATTATTTTTTATACAACATTTTCGTTTACACTATTTACCCCAATATTTTTTTATATTAAATTTCAATTAATATACACATTTTTATTTTATAAAATAATAAATATTCTTTTTTGATTTTGTTATGAAATGTATAAATTATGAGTTGTTTTAGTAAAAATCTCAGTATTTTTTGCAGTTTGGAAATAATATTTTTCTTCCTTAAAAAAAAAGAGTACTTTCCCATTACTATTATTTGTTATATTCTTATGTTCGAATTAAAGAACATGCCAAAAAAATGATTGAAAATCATAAATGAGGTTGTTTGTTTGGGCATCGACAATTTTGCAGATAGGTATATCAATTCCAATGCCAATTGTGCCTTAATAGATACTTTAAAAAAATTTCGCATGTTTTGACCAAACAGGCTGTTCTGAAATCATGGTGGTTTTAAATCATAAACAGTTTTAAAAGCACGAACGTGATTTCATGGTATTCTGGAAATCACGAGATTTTTTCGGAGATCTTTTGTTTTGCCGATATCACGAGAAACTCCGCGTATGTGGTAACCACAGATGTATTTTAGTACAAAACTAAACAGCTGACTGCTAACGAGCAAAACGTAAATCACGAAAATTGACAAACAAAAACATTTTTTCTGAAGGAAAAAAGCAATTCCTTTAATAATTGAGTCACTCAGTGCACATATCGATTAACTCCATAAAATGTTTGAGAATATCTTTCTAAAAATTCCAAAGTCTGCTGATGATTAGAGTAGCTCCTATGAAATGTCGACATATAGACAGCCGGGAAGTATAGAAAACCAACTGTTTATAATTTTTTGTTTAGCCTTCACATTTTCAAAAGTCTTATCACAGACAATGCTAGTTATTATAAATTTTTATTGCACCTTTTCCATAAAAATTAATATTGGCAGTTCTGTTATAATATAGTTTTTGTGATTAATTTATAGTAGCTTTATGTTAGCAGCATTATTCTTTCGGATAATTCAGCAATATTATGAATAATGCCTTCTTCATGTGTAACAGAAGATAATAATTTTAGCAGGTACTTTAGCATTTCTATCTATTTTTCCCTTTTCACAGTTCTTTAGGATATAATAAAGGCTGATCTATATTTTTCAAGCTTTACGGTCTACACTACAGATTTTCGTATTAATATTTAAATTATATGTATTCAATATAGTCACATTTGAATTGTATGAGATAGGTGTCCAAAATCGTTTGGACACTCATCAATACCAAAAGTCCAATTATTTAATTTTTTTGATGCTCTCTCTGATAAGAATTAACTGTTTTAGTGCATGAGTTAATGTTATTAATAATATGGAATTTGGCATTTGAATTTGTGCATCGAATTTACTTAATGTTTACACACGCAAGTGCAAAAAATCCAATACATTACCATTTTTTTACTAATCCATTCACACACCTGCAAGTAGTAGCCTCACTTGCAACTGATTTTGGTTGGCAGTGATTTTTTCACTTGCATGCAAGCAGAAAAAAGCAGTGTTGCCCCGAGATATTTCTTTTTAACTTTAATGGGTATTTTTTAAGGAAAATTTTTTAAATACTAATATTTTTAGATATATGCATAATATAATAACATAATATAAAAACACAAAAATAAATAAACATCTATAACTTATTTTTTATTTGGAATACAAATTTATTATTTATATTGTGAAAAATGTATGTACATAATATAATTCCCCTGTAATATTGCTATGCTAAAACTTTGGCAGCACAGACATTAAAATCGCATGCAGTACAAAGGCCTACAACGTTTGTCTTCGACGACATTTTGAAAATTAACTTGCACCTGCGTGTGTAAACAATCGTGCAAAGTGCAAGTGTTTTTATTATTATTTTTTTCGATGTGTTGGTTGTTAATAAAGGGTGGTTAAATTTCAAGGGCCGATGTTGATTTTGAATAAAACACAAACTATTTAGGAAATTATTGTAATTTTATTTTATAATGATATATTGGTATTACTCAATTATGTATGGAACAAAATATCGGCCAAATGGGCGCCGCGACCACGGCGGCACACCTCCATCCGATGGTCCAAATTTTCGATGACCCTGAGGCATAATGGAGGTTCTATGCCGTTAATGTGCCGAATTATCTCATCCTTTAGCTGTTGAATTGTTGTCGACGTACACCTTTTCTTTCAAATAACCCCAAAGAAAGAAGTCCAACGGTGTCAAATTACATGATCTTCGCGGCCAATTGACATCGCCATTACGTGAGATAACACGGCCATTGAATTTGTTGCGCAAAAGAGCAATTGTTTCGTTAGTTGTGTGGCAAGTGGCACCGTCCTGCTGAAACCACATATCGTCTACATCCATATCTTCCAATTCGGGCCATAAAAAGTTCGTTATCATCTCACGATAGCGAACACCATTCACAGTAACTGCCTGACCGGCCTCATTTTGGAAAAAATACGGCCCGATGATGCCGCCAGCACATAAACCGCACCAAACAGTCACTCTTTGTGGGTGCATTGGTTTTTCGACAGTCACTCTTGGATTCTCATACGCCCAAATGCGGCAATTCTGTTTATTGACGAATCCACTGAGGTGAAAATGTGCCTCATCACTGAAGACGATTTTCTTCGAAAATTGATCATCATTTTCATAATAAGTCTGGATAACTTTAACACGTTGTTGGATTGTGTATCTCTCCATGGTTCAAATTGAGTAAGTCTGAAATAGAGAAATGTCAAATAATATTCGGAAAAAAACTTGGCGTTTAGGTGTGGTTCGCATTCAACATCGGCCCTTGAAATTTAACCACCCGATATATACACGCAACTTTTAACAAGTTACTTGTACGTGTAAACTCAGCGTTATCAACACAAAAAACAAGTTGTTCCCCAACTTTTTCAAATAAAATTGTTATACCGTTTAAACCTGTAATCTCTCTCTCTAAAAGGAAGATTAATAAAAAGGGTGAGCATACATGTTTCATAATAAACCAAAGAATTATTCTTTTGTTTATTATTTTGATATTGTTTTGATGATATTTATTTATTCAGTAACTATACAGTTGCAAAGTATAGGATATACAGCATGGGCGGGATGACAAAGACCATAATGCCCAAGATGGTATTAACACTACTTTTGTAGCGTCGCTGTGACTAACTATAATTATGCCTTCACATAGGAACTTTCCACGTGGTTAACAATGAATAACCTCTAAAAAAACTGTTAACCAATACATTTAGTTGAGACAAACCGTTAGCCAGTGCGAGTGAGACGCAAAACTCTCGAAGACCGAACAACAAACACAAACCTGACCGCAGTTATGAAGTAATTACGATGACGCGAGAGCTGTTCTTCAGCCCAGAGCTGCTTTAAGACTGAGTTTTGATGACCTATATTTAGAAAACCATATCATAATATGAACTGTCAAAAACGTAAACAAAACGACAAAATATTCAATTTTTGAAGAATTCCGTTGAATAAAAAAGTCATAGAATCATTAAAATATTTATGAAAAATCGTATTTTTTTGTTTTTTGGAATGTATAAATTTGTTTAAGAAAACAAAAACATTCAACGTACTTCATTTTTGCATGTTTTGCTGGTAAACATTGACGACAGCAATTATCAGTGAGAATTTTGTTTTTGCTTACAATAAAAATTATTAAATAAAAATAGTTTTTCCTTAAATGTATTGGTGTTTACTCTTCCATATAGAACTTTTGGGCACCACTGCTATAAAGTATACATATTCTGAATCAGTATTGATAGAAAATTCGTTTAAAGGCCTTGCTACACTATCATACACGATCGTGCGATCTACTAAATAAAGCATGTGAAAGCATGTGTGTGCTGATAAAGTATTAAAAATTTAACCGTGCGATAAACTTTTCAAAATATTATGGTTTCTCTGCGATCAGTGTTGTATGTATTGTGAAAAATATGAAAATATTGTTGGTGCCTCGAGGAAAAAATTTAAGTGATGTAAAATTATTATGTTAATAAAAGTTTTTAATTGTTTTATTGTGTATATAAATTATTTCAATCATATATGTATAATAGTGTGGCCTACAACGCCATTTTGAAACGATTTTTTCAAGTCGGCCAGATTTTTTAAACAGTTCCCTGTGAATGAATCGTACGATCGTGTAGGATAGTGAATCAGGGCCTTAAGCGATGTTCGCCCGTCCGTCCGTCTGTCCGCCGTTGAAATACCGCTTACTATAGAAATTCAGTAAAATCGGCTTTTTAGATTCGTCCCAGCCGAATATAGCACACTCTTACTTGTTTTTTTTTTTTTAACTATATAAATTTGCTTCTAATAGCCTATTTACACCAAAGCGAAATCTGCTCATTCGAGATTTCAAGCCAAATCTAGTAGATTTTGAGAAGATTTCCCATACAAAATGAAATCTACTTTATAAGTAGATTTCGACGAAATCTCCTGAAATCTACTCAGTACTAAGCGATCCAACTGTGATTTCTTGCAAAAAGTACTTAAAAATACTACGCTGCAACAAAAATTGCACTATAATGTGGTGTATGCAGTCTCTGAGCACAAAAAATATACACTTTAATGCTGGTAAATTCAGTATCTGATGATATTGTATTGTCAAACCCGCATGCATAAATTATTTTTGAGCAAATGAAATCTTGCTAGATGTCAAAAAACGGTGGTGTAAACGATATAGATTTCGTTGTAGATTTCAATTCAAATCTACTAGATTTTGAGTTGGTGTAAATGCGCTATAAAGGCCATGACTCACTATCACAATTGTGATACCATGTGTGCTGAAAAAGTACTAAAAATGCAACTGTGTGATGGATTTTTTACATATCGTGCGTTTTGAGAAATTTTATGAAGATTTAAATATGAGAATATTGTTGCCGCCTCGAGAAATAAATTGAAATAATATAAAATTATTATGCTAACAATAGTTTTTAATTATTTTACTAGTTTGTAATTATTTACTGTAAGCTATTACAATCATTCTTGTATAAAAGTGTGGCACTATAAATCGATTTTGCAGCTATATTGTTAAGACAACCAGACATCTAGAACATTTTCCTGTGAATGAATTGTACGATCGTGTACTATATTGAATCAGAGCCTTTAGATACACCTTGTGTCTCATCTATAAAAATTTAATGTTGCCATGCTTTTCGTATTGCAAAAATCGTAGTTTTTAGGACAAAAATCGCCAAATCGTCATATTGCTAAATTAGGTCATTAAAATCGTCAAAATGACGATTTGATTGCGTTTTTCAGCACATCAATTTTGTGACTTTAAAACGTAATCACATTTTTCCTGCGCTATGTGAGTTTTAGTACATGACTATTTCTTTCTCAAGACATTTCTGAAAGAAATTTGTACAGGTATTTTTCAAAAATGTAATTACTGACAAAATTTAAAAACTCTGTTTTAAAAATTTTTCTTGTGGGGATATTAAACATAAGCCCTATTCACGGCCTTGCATCATTACATTTGCCAAATACTAGAGTAAATTTTTACTTTACACTAACAAAATACACCCAAAAATGTCACTTTTGCAATTGCAGAAATATGCAACCTCAAATGCACAAGATTGTGAATCGGGCTAAGCTGTTTTAAAATGTCCTGTTGTGGCAGGAAAATGATTTCTCAAATGCTATATTTAAAAATTTTTTTTTCTTCCAATTTGTAGTGTAAATATTAACTATTTTGTTTAATAAACATTTTTTAAATGTAGGAACTGCAAACTAGATTTTTATGTATTAAAATTTTAAAAACTTTTAAGTTTATAAATGAAGTCAATTAAAATTCTGAAATATTAAAATGTGTTCTCTTTTTACATCTTTTCTTAATTTTCCAATATTATTTTTAATTGCTATAGCAAATTAACACAAACATCATAATTGAAAAAATTATATTATATTCTAAATTAACAATTAAATAATATTAAAAAATAACAAAATCATTAAGAAAAAATATAATAAATAATTTATTTATTGTTAAGTAGTTAAACGCGAATCAAATTAATTGTTTAATATAAAACTAATTTAAAAAAAAGTACTAATAATTAAAAAAAAAAATCCTTAAAGAAGTAAAATTAATACTAAATTATGTAATAAAAATTAATATTATAAACAATCATTTCAGACAACACAAAATTAGTTTAACAAATATTTAATCCATTAAAAACAAAACAAAAATCCATATTAATTAATTATTATCAATCATATAACATGTTACTGAACATAAAAACGCCAACAACCCCGCCCACAAAACACCTTAAGATACAAATTTCTTTAAAAATAAACAAAATCCCAATTACATTATGTAATTTTATTTATAAACTAATTTGTTTAATGGCGTTTTCTTTTCTAGAAAAAGTGTAACATTTTCAATATTGTTTTGCCAAAAAAATATAGAAGTATACAATTCTCTCTACTTTTTTTCAGATATTTGTAGTTATTGCGACATCTTCTTTTCATCTCAATAAAACTTAAATTTTAAAACTTGAATTTTAAGAAAAAAGTGCAGCATAAATGCAGAACTTTTCCAGAAAAGAAAACGGCATAAGTTAATCATAACTGTCCAAATTTAATTTTTAATTAATTAAAAAATATCGAAATAGTAACAACAATTTGAATAACACAAAAATTTATTATTTTTGTATTCAATTGAGTTTGTTGAACAAATTTTTGAATTATAATTTTCATTGCGCCTAGTAAAATGATTAGGTCACTGACCCTAACAATTTGAATTCAATTTAGAATTTAATTAATTTGGATTGATTAATTCGTATTACGAATTACAGCTAACTTCAGTTAAATTTGTATTAATGTTGCCAGAATAAAAAAACAGTGATAAACAGCTGTAGTGAGATTCCCTATTGTTTTATAACAAAAGTTGTTATTGTTAAAAAATTTAACAAGCGATTTTGCTATTCTCCACTGCTTATGACAATACTTGCTATTGTTTGAGTCAGCTGTTCTTGTTAAATAAACAACAGTTGTCTTTAAGTTGTTTAGTTTTATAAACAATATACATTTTTGTTCTATTGAATTAAAAAGTTCTATAAAAAAAGATATTAAATATATTATTCTACATTTCTCATTAATTATATTACATTTGTTGAATTCACAAGCTCAGTCGTATCGTGTAGTGATGTATTTGGAGAGACAATTTCAAACACAAACATTAAACTTACAAAAAATATATTTGAAAATTGTTTTTGCTTTGAAGTTTTGTGTTTGAAATTTTCTCTCCAAATACATCGATACACGATGAGACTGAGTTTGTGAATTCAACAATTAATTTCTACTTAGTTTACAAAAATTAAACAATATTAAATTTAAAGACAATTTTGTTCTTTTTTTCGGCGGCAATGTATTTGTTTCGTTTTCTTTTACTATTTCCGGTTTTTTCATATATGTTTTCACAGCGATGCCACTTGACTTACACTTTATTTATTTTTATTTAAATTAATTTTTTGTTGTTGTTGTTGTTAGTCACGAATATCATGCGATTTGACGTCGCTAGATTTTTTTGCTGAGCTACGTCAAAGATCTTGTCTACGCTGAGCATTTCTTAACGTTTGAAAACCAAAACTCTTCAAGCTATCTCCGAACTGAACGAAGAAATGATCGAACCCTAAAGTATCATCAAACTTATAGCTTTATGTATCTTTTATTTAGATTTAATCTTGAATCCGAAAAATGGGTAACTCTTTATGATAACAAACAGAGAACAATGGGTATTAAACATATAAATTCTTATATTAGTCATTCACGGTAATTAAGAGACATGGGCCAAAAAATTTCTTTTCAGAACCATCTGGCCTCCACGAAAAGCGAATCCACTGAGTGTTCGGAGACAAAATTCTGCCCGCCAGTCTTCGCGAAGAGCGAATCCTCGGAGGGTTTGGAGTTCAGTCTCTGCTCAGAATATTATCTGCCCATACCCCTAACGACTTCTTCGCCTTCGGATAAACGAATTATATTAAAGTCCAGTAACTCTCTGCAAAACTTGTTATAAGGCAACACTGTTAATTCGATTGTTATTAGACTTTCAGTCAAAAAATCACTGCCATCCGAAATCGTTTGTCAGTTCAGTAGTGCAATTCACTAACCTGTTTTAACGCTAATAAAATTCGTTTAGAGAAATTAACACTAGCGTTGGTGTTTTTGCGATTCTATAACAGTTTTTAACACTATTTGTCTTCGTTTTAAATCAGCTGTTTTTATAGCCTGACTTTTTGTGGTGTTTATCTTAACAAAAAATTTCTACTAGAATAACTTCACAGTATTTGGCATACGACTTGTCGGAAGACTCTAACAGTCGGTCGGCGTGTTCTCCGTGAGAAGAACTTATCTTATTTATCAAAAAATATTTTAAATAATAAACATATAAATAGTTTTACTTATTCTAAACATGGCATTATTTGCAAATTTGTTTGTTTTTTTCTGTTCCTCTTTGTGGTTATCTTTATTTTTAACAAAGCTGCCACATTGTTTCAAATTTTTTTAACATACAACCAGAGGTGTTAAAAATAAGTTAGTGAATCACATAAGCGTTAGTGCAAACCACAATATCTCTCGTTAAGTTATGCTCTTTTAAAATCGTTAAAAGTTAGTGAACTGCACTACAGTTGAAAGTTGACTGCAAGTGCAGAAACTGTGTGTTAGTGAAAAAGGTTGAGTGTTTTGAGTTTTCGAACTTGTACCTGCAAGTGTAAGCACTGCGTAATTCTGGAAAATGGCAAACAACAAATTATTCGCCCCTGTGCTGAGAAACTAAAAAATTTTTAAGTATTTATAAAGTCAAACTCGAAAATCTCACTTTTTTAAATGCTAAAGATCATGGGTTTTGTTTAAGCATGAATATTTCTAAAGTCCGGTAACTCTGTATTTTTAATTTTTTATTAAAAATTATGAAATTAATGTATTTAAATATAATAAGTAAAAACACATTAACATGGGACCTATTTTTTTCGTAATATGTGCAAACTCATAAATTGTTTATCTCATTTTTTGCTTGTGATTTGAAATAGTAAATTTTACATTTTCCATCACATCAATTACGTAATTTCGAATCGTAAACACATTTTTTTTTTGCGAAAGAAAAGCTTCAGCATATAGCTGACTCTCCTGTGAAAGCAGTGTAAAAGTGAGAATTTCCTCAATAATGGAATAAAAGGGATTATTTCCACCAAAACGCACATAAGTAAGTGATCATATCATTTTTCAGCGCATTTTATGGCTCAATTATGGATGGCAACCACAAATTTCTGGTAGCCAGAAATGTAGTACAACAAGAACTGCAATTGCCTGCGGTATTATCATTTTATTGCCTGTATTATTTTATCTGACTGCATTATCATTTTAAGTATCTGGCAACGCACTGCAGTTTCAGTTGCCCTTCACAATCGAGCCACTAGTATTTTATCATTTTAATTTTTTTATAATTTATTGATTTCTTTTTTAACTAACAAAAGCCAATTGAGTTTTATTTATTGTGTAAAAAGAATCGAAAATAAAATTAGTTATATTATTGTACCAAATTTAAGAAATTTTTATTGAAAGAAATTAAAAAAAAAAAACAAATATAGTAATAATATCCTTTAAAAATTAAAACAAAAAGAAGTACGATATGTTAATTAATACATGAAAAAAACGTAAATAATAAAAATTTATAAATATTATTAAAAAAACTGTTTTAATCGTTTTAGGTAAGTGATTATGTGAGGGGTTCTATGGCTTTCGAAAGGAAGTAAATAAAACTCTCTGAGCCAAAACAAAATTTAGCAAATTTTGTTTCTCAGAATAATTTAACGAAAATGAAAAAGAAGAAATAAAACAAAGGAATTAAATATTTTTCAAATTTATTAAATTTTTGGAGGATGGATTCCTACCAATTCGAAGACAAGTGTTTCAGTAACTTTTTTATATCTTCGATTTACTTAACGAAACCAATACTGCAAAAACCATAGAATACAGCCGATAATGCAGTGCCGATAATGCAGTGTTATGTTAAAGATAAATCGCACTGTTGTCTTGACTTAACCCTTTCCGGCCCCACCTACACAAATGTGTAGGTAAATTTACCGTATATTGAAAAGACGGTAATTTAACATTGACTGGCTTTTTCGTACAATATTAAGTCTCATAATTTTATTTGATGCCTCTTTTTTGCTCTGAAATATGATTTTGCGTATTTTTTTTTATCATTTGTGTGTATGAGCTCGAGCAAGGCGATCAAGTTTCGGAGTTCGGGAGGCAAAAAATGTAAGTATCATTATTTTTGCTAAGTAAACGTGAATACATGAAGGTTGCATAATTTATTAGTAAAGAAGGCTTCACTTATTTTAATTACATGAAAATATTTAAAAATGCACATACAATTATGCTATTTTTCCTTAGCACAATATGTGCCTGCACATATGTGTAGTACGGGATTCTACTAAGCCAGTTTATCGCCATTACAGCAAAAAAGTATAATTTGGACAGTAATTCTGATGCTGTACAATTTCTTCAATGGCTTTGTGATTTGTCAAATCTTGAAGAGGAGAGTTCATACGGTGAGTTTGAGGATAAAACACATGTTCAGTCCCCACACTCGGATAGCTCGAATACAGAATTAAGCGAAACACATAATGCTGATATTAATAGTGGCATTGAGCAAATGAAGGCAAATAATGCTGAGCCCAATAGTGCAGTTGAGCAAACGAGGCCATTATTATGGAAAAGGGGAATGCTTAACCCTATAAATAATATACTACATAATATATTCCACCAGCCAACAGACCCTCTTCTGCCAATTAAATACTTGAACGATATTTTACTGATGATCATTTTCAGCAAGCGGCACAGTACACAAATATGTACCACCTTAAAACGTTTGGGACTGAACTAAAGACTGATGCATCCGAAATTAAACAATTATACGGTGCTCATTATATTTTTGTTGCGTTAAACTTTCTCGCTTGCGAATGTACTGGGAGCAAAAATTTGCAAAAATATAGTGTGTGAAAAGATGGCGAGAAATCTATTGTATATTTTGCGCAATGTCTACATTTTGTTGATACGGCTGAAACTTCAGAAGAAGCGCGATCAAATTATTTATGTAAGGTTCAGCACATAGTTGATGTTGTCAAAGCTCGATGCCTTGTCATTCACAGGAATTTCGGTACCTTTTCCGTTAATGAGCAGATGATACAATTTTTTGGAAGATTGCCTTTTGAACTTCTCCAATATGTTCGCAATAAGCCTCGGCAAGTTGAACTTAAAAATTTTGTAATGACTTCGTCATCTGGTGCTATCTCGATTTTTCAAGCATTGTTGTCTTTTTTTTACTATTGAAAGAAAATTTTTATTTTTTGACTAAGCACAATCCCAAGATAGACATTTGTGTATGTCCTGTTTCTAAGGGCACACAAATCGTACGGACACAAAAAATACATTTCTATCATTCTTAATCTCTGATTATTACACGCTGAAAGTTTGATTAAAATCCATAAACTTTGAAATTGCTTGGGCTGCAAAGGGATAAACAGTAAGAAACACTCGAATTAGGATTTGAGTACAGTACTTTCATTCGAAACCCAATACTAACCTAGTGCCTACAACTGCGATTAACTTTGACATAATATCTGAAAAAACGTCGGCAGAATGAGAGAGCGATTTCTCTATGTCCGTCTTCATGTTCAGTAAGGAGAATACGTATTGTTAATCTTATAAGAATTCATAAATCATTGAAAGCCGAGAAGAAAACACATCTTTGCGATCAATAGAATATTGTATAAATTTTATATATGTCCACATTTTTATAAAATCAATTGCTTATAGTATATGTAATAATATATATTTAATACGTAAAAACAAATTATTTCCCATTTAAAAGGGTCGTTTTTTAAAGATATTTTGCAAAACTAACAATCGGTAAAATTGCTTTTTTGACAGCTCTTATTATAAGATCGTTGCCATGAGATTTCTCATAAGAACGCTCTCATAAAAATTATTATAAGATTGCGATTTTAAGTCTACACGTAACAGAATTCTCTCTGCGATTGAATTTGATGTTCTCATCTCAGATATTATCGCAGGTGTGGCCACTAAGTTACGGGACACATTCAATAAAACGCACCATTTGCATTTCCATATTGACATATGGAGTGAGTCGGTGCCGTTTAAATAAAAATAACAAATCTTTGAGGGACAAGTTTTTGTAATATTTGTTTTGAAATCAAGCGTTTAGATTCTATTTTTCAAAACGTCTTAAATTCGTAACTTTATTTCATGCTTTTCACCAAATTACGTTAATTCGCGTATATGTCAAACATTAACGATATCGTATTGTTGCCAACATGAAAAAATAACATTTGCTTATAAATTCTGTTCAACATTTTTAGAACCACTCATTTAGTAAAAACCCCGTAGTATTGTAGCAAATCGTCCGAAAACTCTTTTCAAAATTGATTTCAAAGTGCTTAGCAGCCACAGTTTGGAAAATAAGTATGTATATATGCATGATCTGATCATGCTAATCATATTATACTCGTATATATTTAAAGGAGAATTCAATAATTTTTTAACAATTGCATTTATTTAAAACAATTTAAGAAAGATTAATGAGCCGTTCACAGCACACAGACGGGTGACTCGTCTACAACACAATTTTTTTTAGTGATTTCTAGACAAATTTTCCAAACGTATTAATCGTCTGTGTTTCGTAAACAGGTCGTAATACATACAAAACTAAAAAATAAAAACATACATATACATGTATGCTCATATAGTATAATCATATTTATAACCAAGCAGTTGGTGCTGCCGATTTAGCACCAGCGCCTGAGGCGGCTGCAGACCAGGGGCCCAGTGAGTCTAAATTGGGAACATGATTAGTACCAGCAGTTATGGGACTGAATGCAGCATCTTTAGTTAGAGTTAAATGATGTGCCGCTCCAGCATTATTGTTACGAGCCATTTGTCCCAATTTGGAAGCTTCATATTCAGTTTTTTGTATTTCAGCAGCAGCAGCATGAGCGGAACGTTGCAAAGCATTGGCCGCTTCGGCTTCTTTGGCCGAAGCAATGCGTTGCTGATGGGCTACGGCAGATTTGGCAGCGGCCAAGCGTTGTTGGGCCAATAGAACCGCCTGAGCGGCAGCAGCCGCTTCGGAACGTTGTATGGCAGCAGCTGCTTCCGATTTTTGCGTTAAAATTGTAGCGCTAGCCTCTTTTTCCATGGCCATACGTTGTTGATTTAAGACATTCTCTTTGGCGGCTTGCATTTGTTGCTGGGCGATTAAAACGTTGGCGGAAGCTTGCTTAGCGGCAGCTATAGCATTCGCTACTTCACTGGGCGAGGGCCCGGACACCAAACGAGTTGTGCTGATGAATTAAAAAAAAGCAAAAATTATATTTTAAAATAAACGGCCATGTTCTACTTTCCGTGTAAAATTTTCACTTTAAAAATTTCATTGTTGTTGTATTGTTGCCAAAACAAGAATTAAAGATAATTCCGTAGTGAAAAGTTTACGTGAAATGTAGAACAGAGCCGATTATGACAAAGAAAAAACCTACTGGGCACTCCAGGGATTCCAGCCGTTAGAAAATCCATTCAGTTTCAAAGCAGTGTGTTGCCAACCAGATCCTCCAAAACCCGCGTCGCCAATAAACGCATCCAAACTGCGCTTGGGCACAGTTTTACCACTGTTTGCAACACTGTTATCCTTCAAGGTCTTAACAGCTGAAGTAACGTGGACGCTTTGAATAACCAATAACAAAGCAAACAGGGTAGTGGTAGCCAAAATGTTCTGAAATGTTGATGCGTGATCAGTTGGCTCAATAAATTTAAGTGCTGTTTACACAACACAAACTAGTGACTCGTTTTGAAAGTTTGTGTGGAAAGTACTTATATGCTGTTCATAGAACGCAGACGACCACTCGTTTATATGGAAGTCACTCAAAAAATTAAGCTACTTTAATACAAATATTTTTTTTACACGAGGTGCTCGTCGTGTGCTATGAACAGCACGTTAAAAAATTGAGCACGAATCATACAAATTTTCTAGTGGAGGCATTCGTCCGTGTTTTATAAATAGCACACAATTGAAAATCACTAAAGTTTTTTATTATATGAAACACATTTTCTAGATGAGCAGCTCGTCTGTCGATAGAATGGCTAACCCAATGACAATGCGCGAAGTTAATTGTGAGTAAGATATTAACGTCAAGTTTTTAGCCTTTTGAAATTATTGCAGTCTTTTACGAACATGGTAGTTAAAATTAAAATGAATTTTATACACTTCGTGAGACACAATTTCCTCTCAGTGGATTCGTTAACAAGCAAAATTGCCACATTTGGGCAAATGAGAATCCGTGAGTGATTGTTGAAAAGCCGATGCATCCACAAAATATGAACCATTAGATAGAGGTATGTCACCGAAGCCGGGTCAAAACTTGGTCGATATTTTGTTTAATACCTAATTATCATAGATCCATCTATCATAATAAAATATAATTATGTGCTGTTCATAGAACACGGACGAGCGACTTGTCTAAAAAATTTTTATGAAAATCGCTAAAAAAAAAAATTTAGCAACTTTCTTACAAATTTTTTAACGAGTTGCTCGTCTGTATTTTCTATGAGCAGCCCATTAATGTTCTGTTTACAAACACATACAAGCGACTCGTGTAGAAAATGTGTACTCAATATATTGAGTAGTTTTAATACAAATTTTCTAGATGAGTCGCTCGTCTGTTTTCTGTAAAGAGAACGTTACCTTATGTTCTCGTACTATTCATAGAACACAGACGAACAACTTGTCTAGAAAATTTGTATGAAAGGTACTAAATTTTTTTAAGTGATTTTCATACAAAATTTTTTAGACGAGTGCTCATCTGTGTTCTATTAACAGCAAGTAATTCTTTCTAAACTTTTTGTTTTTTAACAATTAACTTCATGCGTTTTGGTTGGACTACCCTTATAAACCGCACATGGTTAAAGATTAGTTATATGCTGTTTACAGAATATTGACCGAAGACTTGTCTAGAAATTTTCATGAAAATTACTAAATTTTTAGAGTAATTTCTATAAAAATTTTCTAGACAAATCACTCGTTGGCGTTCCATAAGCCGCACGTTGGAATCGAAATTTACTTATTATTATTATTATTTTTTGTTTATAAAGAACGAAATGATTTTAATGAAAAGTTTCAAGTCACCAAGAGAGAAGTTGCGAACAAAATCTCTATCCGTCGCTTGTCTGTTTTCTGTAAACAGCACATAAGATAATTCTCTCAAAACATTTTGTTTTTTAACAATTAACTTTGTACGTTTTGGTTGTACTACCCTTTATAAACAGCACGTGGTTTAAGGTTAGTTACGCGCTGCTTACAGAAAACTGACTGAGAAATTTGTATGAAAATTACTCAATGTTAAGAGTGATTTTCAGCACATCAGATAATTCTCTAAACGTTTTTGCTTTTTTTACAATTAACTTCGGGCGTTTCGGTTGGACTTCTCTTTATAAACAAAACAAGGTTTAAGATTAGTTATGTGCTGTTTGCAGAATACTGACCATAGATTCGTCTAGAAATTTGTACGAAAAGCACTCAGTTTTTAGAGTGATTTCTATAAAAAATATCTAGACGAGTCACTTGGCGGCATTCACTTTTTCTTTTTAAATATTCCCAAAAGTAAACGATCGTGGCAGCCAATTAACATCGTCAAGACGTGAGACAAAATGGTCAATGAATTTCTCGCGCTAAAGAGTGTTGATTGAATATTAGCACTATTTAAGCAGAATACTGACCAAAGACTTGGCTAGAAATTTGCATGAAAATCACTCAATTTTTAGAGTGATTTTTATAAAAAAAATTTCTAGACAAATCACTCGTCGGGGTCCTGTAAGCAGTACGTTAGAATCGAAATCTATTTTTTTTTTTAGTTTATAAAGAACGAAATGATTTTAATAAAAACTTTTTGATCACCAGGAGAGAAGTCACGAAAAAAAATCTCTAACGAAAAATCCTTTTGTCAGATAACAAAAATTTACGCAAAACTACAATTTTACCACAAATTCTGCCATTGCTGAGTTTGAATTGTTTTGCAACTGAATATCTTCGTAGGAGTCCTTTCTAATTCAACTTCTGTTGAAAACCACTGAAACTGTACTAATGATTTTACCTCTCCAGCCAAAAGTATTTATAGTAAAATTTTAATATCTTTCTTTCGATACTTTTACTTCAATACAAAACAGAAAAAAACTAAAAGAAAAAATCCCTTCCTAATAAAATTAATCCATTTACCTTCTTTCCTTGAATTGATCACGTAAATTCAATTTAAGTTTTAAGATGGTGTTAGTGATTGATCGTTAACAAAACGTAAATATTAAATTTACTTTGAATTTATTACTGATCGGTTATTGGTGGCGCTACTTAAAAAAAAAAAAAATCTCCTACAAATAGTTAATTAATTGTAACGAGGAGTTGTACTTAGTACTTTGTTTGGCATTTACGTGAAGCAATTAGTTAACGATCGTGGACAACTAACTCACTGTGTTGTTGATATTAAATAATTTTTTTATAAGGGGGAACAAATACAAGGTGGCTGATCAATTTTGCTGCATTAACAAACTCAAATAACTTTTTGTAAAGTTTATTGTGCTGTTCATAGAACACAGACGAATGGCTTGTCTAAAAAATTTGTATGGAAATCACTCAAAAAATTTAGTAACTTTCATACAAATTTCCTAGACGAGTTGTTCGTCTGTGCTCTATGAATAGCACATATGTAATTTATTTTTTAGATATTCATTTGAGTAATAATACGTTTTTATTAAAGTAATTCATGAAGTTTTGAAAATAATTGAATTAAAACGGTCTCCTCCCTCGGGGACACAGGTACAAAAAGTTATTCGTTACTGCCTGGAGTCGTTTCAGCGGGAACTGTCTTAACTACGGTTCGAATGGAATGCTTTAAATCATCCAAATTTGTTGGGTTTCTTTTGTAAACTTCTTGTTTGCAATAAATCCAAAAAAAAATCAGGTATGTGGAGTTTTTTGAATTCAGTTTATTGGGAAATTTTTACCTCAATTCTGTCATAACAGGCGTGGCTAGTCACTAGGCGTGGCTAGTCACTATGTCACTAGTTGCCCCATCTTGCTGAAACCAAACAGTGATGAAAGGGATTTTTTTCGGCTTAGTTCTGGAAAGAAAAACCTTTTCAACATCTTTAAGTAACGGTCTCCATTGGCCGTAACAGTAAGACCGTTTTCTTCGAAAAAGTAAAGCCCGACAATGAACCTTAAAGAAAACTGCGCCCCACACTGTTCGACTTGGATTCCATGACAAGCCCGATTACGTTTTTTTTTAGTAGCAGCTTTCATCAGTCACCCTGTAATTAAGAAAGAAAAAAAATTTGTGGGCAAGTTTGATCATTTGGAAATAAAAGATAATTTTTTTATGCCTTTAATATTGTTGAACGATTTTTCAATTAACTGGAGAAGTTCTCTGAAATGGGCATACTGCCTCCCAGGTTGTTTAAAGTAGGAACATCTTATTTTCGAATGAAATGAATTCCCAGAAAACTAATTTTCCTGGGAATATTTAAAATTTGGCTGCATGATGGGCACACTATTGACACTTAATTAAACGTTTCCCTTTTACAAATAAATCAATAAAATAAAGGGTGGTTAAATTTCAAGGGCCGATGTTGATTTTGAATAAAACACAAACTATTTAGGAAATTATTGTAATTTTATTTTATTATGATAAATTGGTATTACTCAATTATATATGGAACAAAATATCGGCCAAATGGGCGCCGCGACCACGGCGGCACACCTCCATCCGATGGTCCAAATTTTCGATGACCCTGAGGCATAATGGAGGTTCTATGCCGTTAATGTGCCGAATTATCTCATCATTTAGCTGTTGAATTGTTGCTGGCTTATCGACATACAACTTTTCTTTCAAATAACCCCAAAGAAAAAAGTCCAACGATGTCAAATCACATGATCTTGGCGGCCAATTGACATCGCCATTACGTGAGATAACACGGCCATTGAATTTGTTGCGCGAAAGAGCAATTGTTTCGTTAGCTGTGTGGCAAGTGGCACCGTCCTGCTGAAACCACATATCGTCTACATCCATATCTTCCAATTCGGGCCATAAAAGTTCGTTATCATCTCACGATAGCGAACACCATTCACAGTAACTGCCTGACCGGCCTCATTTTGGAAAAAATACGGCCTGATGATGCCGCCAGCACATAAACCGCACCAAACAGTCACTCTTTGTGAGTGCATTGGTTTTTCGACAGTCACTCTTGGATTCTCATTCGCCCAAATGCGGCAATTCTGTTTATTGACGAATCCACTGAGGTGAAAATGTGCCCCATCACTGAAGATGATTTTCTTCGAAAATCTTCATTTTCATAATAAGTCTGGATAACTTTAACACGTTGTTGGATTGTGTATCTCTCCATGGTTCAAATTGAGTAAGTCTGAAATAGAGAAATGTCAAATAAAATTCGGAAAAAAACTTGGCGTTTAGGTGTGGTGCACATTCAACATCGGCACTTGAAATTTAACCACCCGATATATATATTTTTTAATGTATATAGTGCTTTATTTTTGAAATCAAGTGTATTTTATTTAAGTTTTTGACTACTAATTATTATTATTATTAATTAATTAAATTCTCTTTTACTATATACCACAGAAAACAGAAAAAACCTGAATTGCTTTTAGTTAAATTGTTATCCAGTAACGAAGACTTTATTAAACTACTTAAATTTTGATTTAAAATTTGTAAAAGAATACAATCAAGGCGAATTCATACCAGGCAAATACAAGAGCAATAAATACAACACTACAAGAAATAAATCTTTTTCAAATGTCAAGGGAAAAATATAAACACAAAAAGGAATTAAAAAAAAAATTTAATAAAAAAATTTGCAATAAAAGACAAATATTTATTAATTTAGTGAAACTTTTAGTTATTTTGTGAAAATTAAAATCACAGATCATAGAGCTTGGAAAGGTGAAAAAGGCCAGCAAGATTGGGGAGGATTCTGAATGATAACTGGCGCTCAAGATGCAATACCTAAATTAAAAAATTGTTCTGATTTTTTTTTTCAAATTTACATAAAAAAAATTTACAATCAGGCCTGTTCTAAAAATCACGTGATTTCAAAGCACATGCCGTTTCAAAAGCACAAATGTGATTTGTGCCTGTTCTGCAAATCACAATTTTTTGCGATTTTCAATGTGATTTACACTCTTCTAAAGCACAAAAAACAACTGTTTTTTTGGATCAATTTACTAATATTTTTATTTTCAGTTTGAATTTTTTATTCGCGGTATTATTTGCAAAATAAGGTTGATTCCTTCTAATAAATATAAAAGGTAAAATAAAATAAACCAATAAAGCAAATCACAAAATAGTACAACAAAATGAGCTAGTTATTTCTTAATTTAATGAATTATTTCGTATAAAATAAATGTTTTACGTAAATAATCAATAGAAAACACATTAAGTTCTTTATTAATGTAATAAATTATGAAATTTACAATAAAGTACTTGCAAAAATTAGGATGTGATTTCAAATTGATTGCAAGTTAGCTTACCGGTTTAAAATCACAAAAATCAAAAATATATTATGTGCAGAACATCTTTTTTGTGATTTCAAATCACTTTCACAAAAAGTGATTTGCAGAACAGCCCTGAATAAAAGAAAATGCTAATTATATTGTGAAACCTTTAATTTTCTCGTGAAACGTAAAGTCTCAGATCATAGAGCTTGAAAGGATGAAAATGGCCAGCCAGATTGCGGAGGATTCTGGGTGATATCTGGCGCTCAAGATAGAATACATAATTTAAAAAATTGTTTTAAATTTTTTTTTTTTTAAATTTGTTTTAATTATTTCATTGACATCTGAAAAAGATTAAAATTTAAAAAAGTTATCAGCTGCGCTGTCAATTTCACCTGTTATGAATTCGCCTTGAATACAATTTTGTGTTTTGAAAATTTCAGGTTTTTAAGTTTTTTGTGTCTATGCATTTTTCCCAAAGAATTCTTTCTTAAAATATTGAATAAACTACTTTTCAATAAAATTATTTTAATTAATTTTTTTCGGTGATTGTCACCAAGAGAATGACTTTGTTAGTCTTGATTTTTAATTTAACTTTTTTCAATTTATATATTGTATTAAAGATAAATGCTTATATGTATAATTAGTTTAGTATAAATTTATAACAGTTGTATAACAGTTCCAGTTTACAGATCTATAACAGTAACAAAAACAAAGTTCAGTTTCTAAACAAACAATCTAAAAACAAATTTAAAGTACAACGTTGCAAAATATTGTGGAAAGTAAACAAATAGAATTAAAATTAAAGAATATCAAATGACTTTAATATGATTTTTTTTTTTTTTTTTGTTAGTAAAGTTTAGTTTTTCTTTTAAGATTAAATGTAAATATAGATCACAATTTGTTAATATGAACAAAAAAAATTAATGACAAAGTTCACGAGAACTTGAGTAAGAAAAATACTAGAAGAAAAAAAATATTATGTTAATGTCCTTAGAATTTTCGAGTGCTCTGTTTTAATGAAATTGAAGAAATTTAAAATGAATTTTAATTGATAAAGTTTCTTATATTATATGTATGTATATTTAAAAATTCCATTTATTGAAATTGATAGCCGGCCAAAAAGCTATTGGCTGTTGTATTTAATAAGCCCAAACGTTGTTTTTGCTTGCGCTGTTCAGTCATGTGATCTTTCAGTTCATGCAACTGCTGTGACAAATTCGTTATCAGCATTTGAGTCTCCAACAATTGGGCTTGCATGCTGCGCAGCTCAATCTGCTCACCATCAGCATCCATAGCCGCCAAGGACATGGCCCGCAGCCGTGGAAACCAATCTAAGATACCCGCTTTCACCATGGCATAAACATACGATTCAGGTCCCGTGAATTCGGTGGGATCCTTTACCTTTACTAAAACTATAAAGTAGAGATAGTGCCACATATTGTGTTCGGATTTTATGTGCTCCTCAAAGCTAACAGTTTTATTATCGAATGCCGAGCGATTCAGACCACAAATGAAACAAGTGTTCTTTAATATCAGCTCCTTTTGCTGCTTTTCGCTTCTCAGATCCGCAAAAGTATCAATGATGACACCGAAAATCAGATTAAGAACGATAATGATGACAATGAAGAAGAAAAGTAAATCGTAGATGACACGGGCCGCAAAAAGACCCTCCTGAAATTGAAATGCAACAAATAAGTAATTAACTATTAGAAAAGGAGTACTTTTTCTACATACGAGGTCTGATAAAAAAAACGATATTTTCAATTTTCGTGAGTTACGTATGTTCGATTTTCGCATTTTTTTCTGTTAAGTTTCTACACATGTCTGTTATATATGTTGGCATTATCAGCCATTTCGGTTTGTCAGTTTGTTTTTGACAGATAAAAACGTTAGTCGTGTTTTGGTGTACTGTTCGATTTTCTACTACAGTGGAATCTCTCAAATTAGGACCACTGAAAAGTTAGATTTTCTGGACGTTTTTGGTTTTTAACAGAAAATGATTCTAAAACATAAAACTAGTTATGTAGAGTTTATTTTAGCACAAAACGCTTACGGCCGTATGCAAAAAAAACTTAACAACGCTTGGTAAGCAATTGTTAAGAAAAATTACCTAATGTTTTATGCAAAAACAATTGTTAGCTTACCTTGCCCTTAAAGTTGAGTTGGGTACACTTTAACATTACGTTAAAATGACAGTTGACTTGCCGATTGTTATTTTGCTTAAAAATTGAAATTTTGCGAAAATTAAAGAATAACGGCCGTATGCAAAAAAACTTAACAAAGTTTGGTAAGCAATTGTTAAGAAAAATTTTCTAACTTTGTATCCAAAAACAACTATTAGCTTACCATACGTTTAAAGTTGAAATTAGCCACTTTAACTGTACGTTAAAATGACATTTGATTTCTTGATATTGATTTGCCTTGAAATTCACAATTTTATGAAAAATATTAAGAACAACCATATATTATAATTGTTAGAAAAATAAATTAGCGCTTTACATTTTATATGAATTAAAAATATTCATTTTGAAAGGAAAACATAAATAAAAAATATGTTAGTGATGCACTTTCAATCAAACGAATACTATAAAAAACGTTATTCGAATAATAAAAATATTTCTAGTATAAGTAATCCTATTAATTTTTCTCAATTTCATTAATACACTACATATTATATATTCATTATTAATTAAAAAAAAGGTAAATCCAGGAAATAGTTGTCAAAAAAGTGTTATTTTATGTAATAATAAAATTTTTTTATTTTTTAAATTTATTTTTCGATTTTCGAATATTAGTTTTCATACATCACTATTCAAAAAATTACAACTGAACATAACGGCTTTGCCAGAACAAAACAATTAAATTCCTTGCTACATATAATAGTTAACGTACAGTTTTTGCATAAACTTTTTTAACAAATGTATGGTAGTGTTAATATGTTTGGTAACTAACGTATGCGTTAAAACTCAAGTAAGAATATTTTTTGGATACGGCCCTAATACTATATATTACTTTCATTACATAAAAAAATAAAAACATTACATTCACAAATTATTAATTTTGAAAGAATAATATAAATTACAATTATGCTAGTGATGCACTTTTAATCAAACGAGTACAATGAAAAACTTTATTCGAATAATAAAAATATTTCTAGTAAGTAATCCTATTAATTTTTCTCAATTTCAGTAATATACTATATATTATATATTCAGTATTTATTAAAAAGGTAAATCCAGGAAATGTTTGCTAAAAATGTGTTATTTTATGTAATAATAAAAATTTTTTATTTTTTAAATTTATTTTTCGATTTTCGAATATTAGTTTTCATACATCACTATTCAAAAAATTACAACTGAACATAACGGCTTTGCCAGAATAAAACAATTAAATTCCTTGCTACATATAATAGTTAACGTACAGTTTTTGCATAAACTTTTTTAACAAATGTATGGTAGTGTTAATGTGTTTGGTTAACTAACGTATGCGTTAAAACTCAAGTAAGAATTTTTTTTTTGTATACGGCCCTTATTATTTATTAAGATTTAAATAATTGAACACATTAAATTTATAGAAAAAGATTTTTTAATTACATATTACATAGATATTTAATTGGGTTTCAACATAAAATCAATAATACTTGTTTGTTTTTTGATTTATTTAAACCGGATACAACGATATCGTTACAGACGTCTAAAAGGTTCGACATGTGTTTACTGAGAAATATATCACTGACTTTGCACCATTTTATAACATTATTGATGCCTTCAAGGCCTTTTAAATGAGGAATAGGAGGCGTTATGTCAATAGCATCGATATCGCTGCTATCTGAAGCCTCCTCATCACTACTCTCTGCATCAGATGCGTCAGTAAAGACGTCTTCATTCCATTCCTCGATTTCATCTATATTTACGGAATTGTTTGGCATGATTGCGTACAAAAGATAAAAATTTATTTGAAGAACCTCATCGCAATTCTGCTTCTGTTTTTAACTTATGTTTTACTTTAATGAGCGAAACAAAATGATTTGCAAACAAAATTAAAAATGAAAAACTGCCAGAAATTATAACCCCCTGTTCTAATTATAGAGCGTTTAATTTGGTTTTCCCCTATTTGGTTCTAAATCATAAAAAAACTAAATTTTTTTCTGGAGTAAGTAAAAACCTAAAAAAACGCTCCGAAATTAGAACCTGTGGTCCAATACATCGAAATGACCGGTTTTAATTTCTGGACAGCTCGAATTTGAGAGATCTAATTTGTGAGATTCCACTGTATTCGAAAAAATGGATCAAAGAAACTGTCGAGATGATGTCAACGACGATGCTCGTCCTGGTCGCCCGAGCGTGTCAATAACTGATGAAAACATTGAAGCAGTGAAAAAAATGATTTTGGATAATTGTTGAATCATTATCAGAGAGGTTGCTGATGATTTTGGTATAGCGTTCGGTTCATGCCAAGCAGTTTTTATGGATGTTTTAGGATAGAAATGTCGCATGGACATCGGGACAGGAGCTGTCGAACATCGTCAACGACGATCCAGATTTCCTCCAAAAGGTCATAACTGGTGACGAATCATGTGTGTATGGTGTATGGGTGGCTATGACGTTGAAGCCACAGCCCAATCATTCCAATGGAGGTGTACAGAAGAGCCACGACCGAAAAAAGCATGTTAAGTTCGTTCAAATGTAAAGGTTTTGCTTACTGTTTTTTTCCACTGCAATGGTTCGGTACATTATGAATTCTTGCCACAAGATCGTACGTATCAATAAGTAATACTACCTTCAAGTTATGCGCCGTTTGCGCAAAGCAATTCGTCAGAAACGCACAGAGTTGCGGAAAAAACAATCATGGATTTTACACCATGATAACGCACCAGCTCACAAATCGATGCTTGTGCGTGAGTTTTTGGCTAAAAACAAAACCGTTATCATGCCTCAACCACCGTATTCAGCGGACTTGGCCCCCGTTGCCTTTTTCTTCTTCCCAAAACTCAAGAGATGAAAAAAAGCGTTTTGCTACGATTGAGGAGATAAAAGAAAAATTGAAACATGGGCTGTTGGCAACATCAAAGAGCGCGTTTCAGAAATGTTTCGAGGATTGGAAAAAACGCTGGCATAAGTGTATTATATCTTGAAGGGGACAATATAGTTATTGATGAATATATAGCTACTTAAAAAAATCGAAAATAACGGTTTTTTTATCAGTAAGTACAACGACAAAAAACACACAAACATCGTTTCATACAAATATTACCTTACTAGATGGCGCTCGCAGAATATCTCCAATGCCGCCGCCATTTCTTAAGCCCTGATTAAGTGTCGTTACAATACACATTACCAAAGAATCACAGGAGCGTTCTTTAATATCACCTCCTCCAGCAGCAATCAACTTCGACGTTTGCAATTCATCTGGGGTCGAACAAGTATTTTCGGATGTCACCGATAGAGTAGCTTCGCCAGCTTAAAACGGATTGTGATATATAAATATGTTGGACATTTTATTTATGGCAAAACTTACCATTTTCTGCTTCATCAGTATCCACGGGTACCAAGAAATCGTCTCTGAAGAACATATAACCAATGATGGAAAACAAATAAACCAAAATTAAAGCTAAAACTGCAGTCAAAACAATCGAACGCCCATTGCGGGTTACCGAACGTATAACATTTACCAGAGTCTCCTCGCGATAGACGACATCGAAAAGCTGGGGCAGTGAAGGATTTTGTGAAAAAAAAATTATTATTGCAGTAGCGGATATTCTCCACAATACAATACTGATATCAGAAGCTCAGAGAAAACCCGTCATACCCGTGATGTACTTGAACATCAATACAATAACCTCATGACACTACTCGTTCGGAAACGTAACAGTTATAAGTGATATCAAATAAGTTTAATCACATGTTTGGGCCGGTGCCTCAAAGTCTATTTTAGGGTTACTCGACCGTGTGCAGGAGAGGGCGAAGAAGCTCATCGGCGACAGTAGGGTATCCAACTCTATTGACTCACTGGAGCATCGACGCAGTGTGGGGTGCGTTACTCTGTTCCATCGTTACTACAATGGATTTTGCTCTGACGAGATTAGGGATCTTGTTCCCGAAACGCGCACATTTTTACGTAGCACGCGTTCATCGTCCAGAGCTCATCCATTTGTGGTTGATTGCCCAAGGAATCGAGAGAATTCGTTTTTTAGTCGTACGCTTCGCCTGTGGAACAAGTTCCCTGCAGACGTGTTTCCTTCTGTTATAACGTTGGAAGGTTCAAGTCAAATGTTCACAAACACTACTCCCTCTTTCCCCCTCCTCACAACCTATTTTCCTAGTTCTGGTACCATATGTAGGGGTCATCCCCTGAGTACTGGTCCAAGTTAAAAAAAAAACAGTTATTTTATGGCTTAAATGAAAAAAAAAACATCTTTAGCAGGAGTTATTTTTGAATGTAAATAAAAGGTCGCGTGAAACTCTTGAAAAGAAATTTCAAAACTTTGATGCAAAGAGGGCCGAATGTGCTCTAAAATAGGATAGAAAGAGCCTCAGAACACTAACAGATGCACTTAGAGGTCATTATATCAGTCCAAAGCACCTGTGGATGGGCATTTCCAACACAGACATTTGCAAATTCTGCGGTGAGGGAGAGGAGACAATGAAGCACTTGATCACCCACTGTGGAGCTTTAGAACACAGGAGATATATGCTGCTACAAGCGCATACGTTGAGTGAAGAGGACTTACTATCGCTCCCAATGAAGGAGCTAGTTCGGTTTCTTGACATACTTAACCCGTAATGGGGCAAGGGAACGCACCATAGCCCTATAATGGTCGCAGTGCAAGTGGCCCGATGAGGGCCACATCTCATCCAATAATAATAATAAGACCAGCAGAAGGAGATATTTGAAAGCTCAGAACAACATGATGATATGAATGTTTTAATAAAAATAGGACATGGTCGTAAAAAATAACACGTGATGAAAAACCAGATGTTTGCGGTGCATCACAATCGAACACATCGCTTTTGGGACAGTATATGAACATCTTAAATTTATGTGGATAGGGAACGAAAAGCTTTTTACGAAATATGTATGTAGATATTGTTCCAAAAGGCTCTTTTTAGTTTTGTGAAAAAAAATACATTATCTGTATTTACATATATAAATAATCAAAAATTGTCCTGTTTGTTTCTGCAACCCAGGTTAGCGCGGAAAGAGTGTTCAAAGCTTTCCATAGAAAAATTTGAAAAAAATTATGTTTGACAAACTAAACATACAACTAATTTCTAGACATGTTACAACCCAACAAACACGAAATCGAACATATGATATGAAATGACTTTCTCATTTGATATCAAAGATAATTGTCAAACCTTTTTCAATCGTTTGATTTTAGCATTTGAATTTATATTAAAAATTATTTGAATATAAACATTTGATACTCAATGTTTTATCAATATGATTTTGAATGTAACTACCAATCATGAAACAAATGTGTCAGCATTTACTGAAAAAATTTTTATTTTTTAAATTCGTTAACAAAAAATTTTAAGAATTTGGAAAAAGATTAATAAATGCGATTTGTTTGTGGGCAATATGCAATTAAATGTGAGCAAAAATTTGTGTTAATATATAAAAAAGCATAAAGAAAAACATAAAAAGGTGAAATATTAAGAAATAATGACACCGTCTGATTTGAGCGTGATTTAGAGCCAAGAAGAACCAACTACTTCGTCCTTTCGATAATTTCAGGACTAAGAAAAATAATAATAGAAAATTCAAATTAAAAATCGCAAATAAATCAAAAGAAATATGAATTTGTAAAGTAAAAGTTAATTTTTACTTGTATTCCACATCACAATCCACACTTGAAAAACGTTTGAGATTTACATTTGAAACCAATTTGAGAATAAATTAATTTTTCAATTTGAAAATAATTTCCCCTTTTTGTTGACACTACTATGTTTTTCAATTTGAATTAAAATCAGTATCAAAGGTTTGTCGTTTGAGAAAACGTTTAATTTCAAGTCATTCTCAATTTGAAATCAAACCTTAGTGCTTGTTGGGAAGAAAATAAAAAAAATATTATCATAAAAAAACTTTTGTGAAGGGTATAATATGAGTTTTTCTTTATGACGGAAAAAATAAAACTCCTCAAATGAGTTCTATTTGGGACGGCTAAATAGATCTCGTTTTTTTCATTCCAACTTTTATTTTTCCATTGAAAAAAAAGTATTTCGTTTTCTCAGAATCCCCAAAGATTCTTATTGAGCCCGTCAATACGAATCTGCCACTATATAGAACACATACGAGTACGTGTTGCTTTATTCTAACTTGCACAGCATACCAGTTTTTGGGGTCACGTTTTCAAAAATAACTGTTATTTACGGTCCCTGCTATTCATCGCTGTGATGTCCATCATTATATCGGTTGCTTTAATTGTCATTGGCGCCAATTATGACAACACTTCATCAATGGAATGCCATATTGAGATCATAGGGATGCTTTTTTCGGAATGCATTTGACGCGAGCATTGATCACATGCAATATGACTAAATGAAGTAAATTTTATGTCGTAATATCTTCATAGGGCTAACTATAATTTGAATTCAATTTGATGAAAAAAATATCATTAATATAGTGGCTCAATAACAGCAGAAAATTACTAAGTGGTGTCAATTTAACGACAATATTACATCAATACCACTTTACACTATCAGCAACTCATTTTGGTTTGTTCATTATATTTTCTTCGAGAACATTCAATTTTGTAAGTTATTAAATGCTAAGTTATAACAAGCGCTTCAATTGAACAAGCAAGTTTCCACATTTAGTGACCTCGACAAAGATGCACAATGGGTTTTAAAAACCAGAGGAAAAAGTAAATGCAAAGGAAAGCCCTAATACAAAACAAAGTACGTGGCGACGAGCTCACTAGTATTACTGTTACGATTCCTAAAGCTTCTGATGTCGTTCTTGTATTATGGGGAATATTCGCTTAAAAGCGAAAAGAGATTGATGAAAAAAATAAAAATAATTACCAGTAGGGAATAGAAAAATGGATGAAACAGTAGGCCACAGAAACAGAAAAATATATAAATGCAGTGGTACAGCAGTTGAACGTCGGTTATTATTTTAAAGAAATGCTTTTCCAATGTACCCTTGTTGCCCATTATACTAATGATATGGACACTTTTGAGCGTGACCTGCAAATAGAGGAAACACATGCATAAAAAAGCACTATTTGAAAAATATATGTAAAAGGATTTTCAATTTGGCGAGTTAGGAGTCAGGCGATTGCACGCACGTCCAAATGATAAAACTTTATTAAAAATGTTCAGAGAATTTTAGTGACGAGAAAATTTTTACCAACTATATAAGTTGCTGTCAATGGAACGACGATAACACACACACACACACGAGATTTACCATGTTGTAATGTATCCATAAAAGGTTACTGTTTGGTTCGAACTGTGCGTCGGCGGCGCATATCATATTCATAAGGGCATCAACGTCATCGGCGAGCATTACACTTCATTGTTTTTGCTCACATTGAATGATATGAACATCTCCACGTGGAGCGGGTATTGCCTTGGTGTACACCGTACTCTGCTTTCTGCGGCATGGAGGAAGCCACATAACTTGTATTGCATTGGATTTCCGAAAACCGGCAGCTTTGGTAAATCGTGAATAATTCATCCCTGGAGTTTTTCCAGCATTAGATAAGACCGCCAAGGCAGGTGCTGATGTAAATCAATGACACATTTTGAACGATATAGACGTAGACACCATGTGGGTCCAGCAACCTCATGTTGCACATTCTGAATGAGTGATATGAGGTTATGATTATTTTTCGCAAAAGTGACTTGAAATGGTCACCAAAACCACGTGATATTTGACCTCACTAGACTTTTTATACTGGTCCTTCCTGACGTCACAGATCTATGATGCCAATAAAGGCCCTGATTCACTATCCTACACGACCGTACGATTTATACACAGGAAACTGTTTCAAAAGTCTGGCCGACTTGAAAAATCGCTTCAAAATGACGTTGAAAGCCACACTATCAAACAAGTATAATTGCAATAATTTATTACACAATAAAATAATTAAAAACTTTTATTAACATATTAATTTTACATTGCTTAAATTTTTTTCTTGAGGCATCAACAATATTTTCATATTTTTCACAATATATACCACACCGATCGCACAGAAACCATAATGTTTTGAAAAGTTTCATAAAATTTTTCAAATCGCACGATTTGTCAAAAACTCTGTCGTACGGTTGAATTTTTAGTACTTTTTAAGCATACATGCTTTATTTAGTAGATCGTACGATCGTGTATGATAGTGTAGCAAGGCCTTAAGCCGCAACATAGCATTATTATTAACGTCAATACGATTTAAGCATGTATCGAAAAGCCATTGAAAATTGTGGCACTCGCGGCCGTGCTACCGCAAGACGCCACGGCTGACATTTCTATAAAGTTACATAATGGATAAAGACTTGGGTGTTTCACCCATAGTTTGTGTTATTCTATTTCGATATCTACCCGCCTTTATTGAAAACCCCTTTATATTGTTAAACCTACCGTTACTACCCCCAACAAACACAGTGTCGACTCGGGTCCCAACAGAAATATTGAACGCAATATTATTGAGCCGATTAATGTACGTATGCCAGATTCACGAGGTAATGTTATAACTATAACTAGAGAAAATATCAGGATGGCCCAAAACAATAAAGAAATATGCGGACTTAGTTCTGAAAAGTAAAAATTGGAAAAAAATATTAAAAAATTATTGTTTACAATAACTAGAAATAAAATACAAACACTAACCAGGCACAGTGTTGTCGAAGGGATAGAAAAAGGCTACAATTAAATTAATAACAACTACACAATTGAAAAGTATATTGCTCCATAAAGACATATAACTACTGACCCAAAACAAAAAGGGTTGCCCTGAAAATCAAAAAATTCCAGACTTTAATTGAAAGCACTTGTAAATTACAAATAGGTATGCACCTCTCAGTTTCTTTTGCCATTTCATTTCGTTAAACATTTCCTCAGCCTTATCAAAGAAATCCACCACTTTAGAGCCCTGATCGTCACGTTCGGCTGTATGGAATATTTTCATTTTTGTATCGGTCGTCAGGTATTCGCATATTTCCGGTATAGGAAAGACAATTTGCTCTAAAGTACGATCGTGACGAACAATCTGTAAAAGAGACAAAAAAAAAATATATATATAAAAAAATTTAAAACTGTGGATCTATGTGATCGATTATGTTGTCCAAAAGTGATTCGTCTAAGTAGCCGTCGCAATTTTTGTCGCTTGCGTCTACAGTGTGCGAATTTCGCAGAATTTTTTTTGTTGATGTTGAAGAATATACAAAAGTATGTATAGAAAATAAAGTAAATCCAAAAAAAAAACTGCAGCTAACTTCATTTACGTATGTATCCTTTTTAATTTCTCTTTTCTTTCTCTTCAAAAGAGTAAGAATCACAGCAACGAAAATTGTACAATGTAAACTGGGACTAACAGTGTTATTACACAATATAAATGGCGACTTTCTCAGACGTGTTTTTGTTATTTTCTTTTAAAGTTGATTCCAATGTCTTGTTGCATTTTCCATTCGATTTTTTTTTTTTTTTTTAATATGTGCCAATGCCCCGTCGGAACCTCAAACAACCTTCGTTATGCACCATGGTCCCCTCAGGATAATAGTCTTCCTATTAGCATATCTGTGCCATGCCAGTCTATATATTCGACAAATAACCTAACTAGACCTTCTTTCCTATGCAGCTCTTAAAAGTTAACGCTGTACCTGATGTTTACAGCTTTTAAGCGGCGTTTCTACCATCGGCTGCAACAATATTACCGAGCACTTCACAGTACCCCTGTACTCAGAAAAGCTCTCTTTAAAAAGAGATATCCAGCATCCACTTGGACGACGTATAGACACTGGCTAGTGCATTCGACACAGCCTTATTATCAGTGAAATTTCACTTATTCTTCCCGTATACACTTTAGTATCTCAATCCTTATTTTACTACACATATTACACGGCCTAAAGCTAATTCTCCTGTAATGCAGAGGGATGAAAATATCACCACTAACTGCCAACTTGTATATATCACTGAAGAACTCAAGCACGAACTCTAGACGATCTATATCGATCACTACGAATTCGTGCCTGACAAAATGGCCAGCAGAAAATCTAAAGATTTATTTAATGGTTCTTCTATGCAAATGCACTATACAGTGGCAACCGTCTTACGTGCCCTTGATTGGACATTCCGTTGCCAAGACAATTTAGAATCTAGTAAAATACCTAGATATTTCACACTGCCTGACAGCTTGCTAAGCCCTTTAACTAGGGACTTTTTCCGAAATTTGTTTAATTTCTATTCCATTTAAGATTACAACTATAATTTTCCAACAAAATTCTATAATAAATTTTAAGAAATACATTTCTAACTCGCTTTTACTTATGTACCTCAATTTGTGCTGTGTGCGTGGCATAATACATTAAAGCTTGGCTCATTTTTGCATCAAAGTTGCCCGACTGAGGATCTTCTGAGGCCTTCAACAAGGCCGCCAGCTCTTTATTATGTTGAGCCAATTGATGACACAATATATAGATATTGTGACCCACTTCTCGCGGGCTTACAGAAACATCTTCATCGTCATGATCTGCATCAACGGTTTCATCTTCACTATCATGATCATCGATCATTTCTTCTTGATGATACGCTTTACAGGCCACCTCTACTAATTGTTTGGGATTCATATTGTATAGAATGCGTTCAGCATTTTCGCTATCACCACGAGATTCCATTATGGCTAGCAATAGCTTGGAGGCATTATTCTTCAACTCCAAAACCAAATCCATACGATTTTCACCCAAAGGATTTATATTGTTGAGTATGAGAGCGGTTATTATATCCAGGCCATTCGATTCATGTGTGGCTATACAATTTTGGTTCTCATGACAGGGACCCTGGCAATATTCCGTTAATGTTTCCAGTGTTTGATTGATGAGAGCTACATTGTTTTCATTAATATACAGACCTAAAAGCCCTAATCCCCCTGTTGTGGAGCCACATATGCAATCCAAAAACATTAAAGTTTCCGAAACGAGATTATAATTGGTTTTATTATTTTGATTTCTTAGCAGATTTTGTAAATCGGGATTGTGATTTTCACACAACAGCTGCAGAAACCGCAAAATTGGCTGCATAACCAAAACCTTATTGGAGAGCTTATTCCGATCTTCCTTATTGTCTTTATGTTTCTCCAGTTTCTCAGCCAAAATGTCTTCCAGAGGACTATTGATATTAAGAGAATTAGAGTCTTCGCCGGCATGCAAGTTGCGGGCATTGCTAAAAGCTCGGGCTGTTGCGAGCCCAGCATTGTGCAGTTCTTTTCTCAACTCCTCCGTTATGACAACGCCATTTGTTTTGACACCATGTTTACGTGATATCTTATCCAATTCTAAATTAACATCTTGCTTGCTTTCATGAGCCTTGGCCGCAATATCGGAAGTATTAACGGTTACCGTGGATTTGATTTCCTGTTGAGAGTCTTTCATTTTGTCAAAGAATACCTTGAAAAAGGGTTGATTTAAGTCCCCGCTTAGGAATTTATTGAACATGCCTTTTTGTATTATGGGATTGCCGCCCTCCAACAAAGCTATGCCCAGTTCTATGGCCTCTACAAATATGGAAGGTGAATGTACAGATTTGATTACCAATTCGATAACCAAATCGGAGGCTCCTTCACGATCTAAATGATTTTGCACTTCATGTAAGGTTTTCTCAGCTCTTTGCAAATACTTGGCCCCAGGCCCATGTGTCACCATATTCAAATGCTTTTGTGTGTCTTGTATGGGCGCAATCAAAGCTGACAAATCATTTTTCGAATCTACTGGAGTACGCGACGCATTGGAAGGTTTAATGTCGAAATAACGCTTAAGGAGAGTGTTTCTCAGGTTGTCACCTTTCTCGCCATAGTTCATATCGATTGCCATCATTTCACGCAGAGTTTTCAAAACTTTGACACACAGTTTTTCCTCCTTTTCCTCCAACAATTTCTCAGTGTGTTTGATTAGTTTGCGTATAAAACCACCCGACTCACATCTACGACGAGCATCTGTACCCTCGGGAAACAACAGTTCTGAGCGATACAAAATATCCACCAGCAAAGACAATTCTGCTTCCACTACTGGCTTCAACTGTTCCTCCAATAGTGATACAATATCCTGCAAACCTTCTATTATGGATCTATCTAATCGCATTAAATTGGCCGAATTCTGTATCTCATATTTTGGCTGTTTCGAGGCTAAAAGCCATTTAGTGGTCTGGCGTGTTAGCAAAGCTGTCTTTGTAGACATTGTTACCACCTGCTGCTCCAAGTCCAGGGGTATGGCAATGCTCCTGGTTTTGGCCGACTCAGCTAAAGTACGTATGCAATTTTCGACATTAAAGCGATCAGCTAGACTTAACCATTTGCTTTGTGATAAACGATAACAGGCTTGCAGTAATTGTACAAATATCATTTGTCTTGACTGGACTATGGTGGATTGATCCGAGAAGGGACTGCTAAAGAAGGTAGCCAAAATGGTGCAAACACCATTCAGTACGTAATTCATTAAAGTCTTATCGGCATTTAGGCCACCCGCTATCAATTGATTTATATCCACCAGAAAACTTTTTTCAAATAAGTTCCACATGTGACCGGAAGAGTAAATTTCTTTCATCTCTACTTCCGTATCGATATAACAATGATTAAGGAAATCTACGTAAGCCTCCTTGACTTCTGGTATACAGGCTGGATTGCAAATAATAGCCACAATATCATCCAAAGACAACAAATTATTGCATTTAATTTCAGTGTATAAGTTTTTCCCCATTGTGCAACAGGCCAATAGCTTTACCAACTCTACATGATACTTCAAGGGACTGTCATCACTCAAAAGAGATTTTTGCTTTTGCATCATCGTTACAAATTGGTTGAAGGAGCTTTTGTCGTTATAAAACACCAATACTTCTTCGCCGGCATTGATCAGTTCCTGCATTACCATATCTTGGCATTTCCGTATAAACTGATTTTCAGCCTTGACAATGGTCTGTAGGAATTGCAAATAGACTACATGGCGGCCATGAATTTCGATGCAGTGAACAAAATGTTGAACAACCTTGTCGGTGACTTCATTGCACAGGGCCAAGTTGTCTTTGAAAATGGAACAAACAGTTTTCGCTTCAAGGATCTGTGAATAGAACAAGATAAAGACACAAATTTTCAGCTCATAAGTTATAGTTTAACACACTGTGTCGACAAAATGAAACAAATGTCTCTTACCCCTGGATTCAAGAAAAGGTCCAAATGATTGTGCAGCAATACTTGATTCTGTTGATTGCCTAGGCAGAAATTTTGCAAAAACTCATGAGCCAAAAACATCAATTCCTTCATTAATACATCATCTTTTTCATCATAAGGATTTTGCAAAAGATCCAGGACAACTGTGTGAACGCCAACATTGCGTAGCAGGCGCTGTTCATGTTTACGGGGCTTGATATAAGGACCTTAAAAAATCCATACAAAAAAAAATTACTTATATAATAAGTTAAAAATATTTTGCTCTAAAAAGTTTTTTTTACAACATTTTTCAATCAAATTCAATTAAAAAAAAACCAAAATGCCTTTTTGGACGAAAAGGTTAATAAAAATATATATATGAGTGCCTCGATGGCTGATTTGGTAGAGTACTCGACCAACAGTCTCGAGGTCGTAGGTTCGATTCCTGCCACAGACCCTGGGTGTTACTGCAGACAAGCAAAAAGCTTCGCAGTTTTCGTGTTTGTTAAAAAAAAAAAAATTACAACGAATTTTTCGATGTGAATATTCGTCGCCACAATAAAACGGGTTGCATATATGAAAAAGCACACAATCAGGCCGTTAATTCGCTATACGTCGCGAACTCTGTAGCAAATTTATTTCTATTTCTTACGATCCGAAAAACCAAAAAAAAAAACAAATTTAGAAAAATTCGTGCCAGTACTGTTACAAAAATTGTGAGGCAGAAAAAAACTTCCTAGATTTTTTTTTTCATTTTTCAATAAAGAAATTTTGCCTGAAAATTTTAGTTTTCTTGTTACGAGGTAAATTATATTCACCATCGTATAAGATGGGGGTTAAGCCACATGGCGTAGTGGTGAATAATATTCACCATATGAGAGTCTAATGAATTTTCAAGACGAACTTAGTGTCCACACCTGCGATAATATCTGAGATGAGAACGTCAAACTCAATCGCAGAGAGAATTCTGTTACGTGTAGACTTAAAATCAGTGTTATCGCAGTCTTATAATGATTTTTATGAGAGCGTTCTTATGAGAAATCTCATGGCAACGATCTTATAATAAGAGCTGTCAAAAAAGCGATTGTGTGTGTATTTGTTTACAAAAAGGCAATTTTACGGATTAATAGTTTTGCAAAATATATTTTAAAAAACCATTTTAAATGGAAAATAGGTTGTTTTTATGCATTAAATAAACACTATAAATGATTACTTTCGTACAAAATGTGTGCATAAACAAAATTCATATAAGATTTTACTCATCGCATAGATGTGTTTTCTTCTCGGCTTTCATTGATTTATGAATTCTTATAAGATTAACAAAAATACGTGTACTCCTTGTTAGACATTAAAATGTACATAAAGAAATTCGTTCCCTTATTCTGCCGACGTTTTGTCAGATATTATCTCAGAGTTAATCGCAGTTGTAGACACTAGGTTAAAGTTTCAGGAGAGAGCGGCCGAGAGTAATAAATGTGAGAAACAGCAGCCGTAAGCTACACTCTTTGTAGTTGCAACGTAGTTGTCGCCAGGCAGTGGTGACGGGACCACAAGAAAAGGTCCTGTTTAATCTGAAGAATGATTTCGTGTCGGACAGCAGACCAAGGTGCTTATTCATACAAAGGTGTAACAGGTAGGTTTCTTTGTATTAGACACGAGGCCGGATTACATCTTGCGGCAGGAGAACAGGTCGAAAACGGAATTACATGTGGTTTGGCTAGTAGGATTACATCTTCTAGACGAAGGTGGCAGAAGTGTTCACGGATAGGGAATGCGGTTGCATGATATCCACCGTTGATCCGTACGGAAAACATCCTACGGAAGGAGGTCAGGAATTGCTCTTATACGATTTACCCGAATAAGTAAATATAGTAATAAGAGAAATATATACAAATATTTAAATAAGTGAATAAAGTAATAGAATTAAATACTAGCAAGATGCAGCCTTGGTGGTTTCTTTTGTGTATACAACAAGGAAAGAGGCTGTGATAGACTGAGTATATCCTAGCATCAACCCGGACAACTGGACGATTCTTACAGTATAAACAAGTTTCCGCGATGGTATGTCAAAAAAAATTATATTTGTTGTGAAAGAACGGTAGTTTAAACTTAAACGAGCCCATTGCCTAGCAACTATTTCCCATCTTTCAGGCAGCGTCTGGATTACACATCTATAGAACTTTCTAGCTATTGATGCTATCGAATATATAATGAGAGTTTTACATTTAGATAATGAAATATGTCCATTATTTTAGCCATATTGCTTCGTAGCTGTTACGAAAGTTTTACATTAATACAATGAAATATTTTCATTATATTTACTACACTGTACTTTGTTATTTTTTACAATTTCACTACTGTTACGAAAATTGTTCCATTTGTGTTACGAAAAACATGAAAATTTCAGAATTTTATTATCGTACCTATAACGAAGTTATAAATATATTGAAAATATTTCATTGCATTTATTAATATAAGACGTTCGTAACAACTACGAAACAATGTGACCTAAATAATGGGCATATTTCATTATATAGATGTAAAATTTTCATTATACATTCGATATCTGATTTGGTAAAGTGCTCGAAACACAGTCTTGTTTTATTAATATTTTTGAAACTAAAAAAAAATGAATTAAGTAATTTTTGTCACACTTCGCCTGTGGAATAAGTTGCTTGCAAACGTGTTTCCTGTCTGTTATAATGTTGGAAAGTTCAAGTCAAATGTTCACAAACACTACTCCCTCGTTCCCCCTCCTTATAACATATTTTGCGGTAGAATGCACTGCACAAGGAGGGGTCATCCCTTGAGTACTGGTCCAAGATAAAAAGAAAAAAATTTATATATAAACATTCTAAAAAAAGAGTCCATCGAAGAAATTTTGTTTTTCGTTTTCAAAAATAAAAGATCGAATCGAACTCTGTGGCGGGGCTAATAATAAAATTCGTACTGAAAGTTCTTCTCAGAAGGGAATTTTTTCAAAGCAAGTTCATAGTCATAATGCTTTTAAAGTTAAGCCTAGTATTGAGATTGAATGTGCGAAAAATTTCAGCAACATTACTTATTTCGTACGAAAAAATTCAGATGTGCTCAGTGTTGTCAATTTTTTCACCATTCTATTTTAATTTTAAGTATACATGTATGTATTTCGTGCGAAAAAAGCTTTGCTTATGTTATTTCGCAGCTGAAAAAACAAATAGTCCCAGAAACAGTTTTAAATTAAAACATGTTGCAGATACATATTGCGTGTTTTTCGCTTTAAAGACTCAGTACTACATTTCTAAACTTATTTCGCAAATATTTCATACAAACACTTTTGTATGCAATTTGAAAGAATTTCGCACGAAATAATAAACTCAATATTAGCCTTTAATCAGAAATTCTCTTTAAAATACAATATTGAAAGAAAATTCTTACCCGGTGTAACGCAGAATTGATTCATTCGTATCAATATCTCTTTGACTTTTTTATATTCATTTAATTGCTCGCTGGATAATGAAGCCTTGTACTCGTTGCTTAAGTTGGCATTGTCAATGGTTGAGTCTCCCACAGCTTAAACAAAATAATTAATTACTTTTTAATTGCATATTAAAAATAAGCGAGAAGAAAATTATACTCACTATTGCTTAGTTCTTCGGAAGTTTTCGATTTATAGACCCATAATTCCGATTTCTCAACACTTTGTCTCAAAATATCTAAATCGTGTTTTATTTGTTTGTAGGTTTCAACATCACTATCGGAAACTAAAAGTTGTACCTTTCGAGGGCAGCAGCATAAAAATTTTAAATTTATATTAATTTTTACTTTTGAAAAAATTGCTTTAAATTGTATTTAACAAGTATTTAAAATTAAGAAAAATTCAAATAAAAATAGTACTAACTATACTCATCCACTTGTTGAATTTGTTTTTAAAAGAAATTTTTAATATAAAAAAATATATATTTTTTTAAATTAGAAAAGAATTTAAAAAAAGTATTCGTTTTAACAAGAAAGCATGGCAACAGAATTTTTGTTAAATTCATTTTAAATAAAAGATATAAAAGTATTATGTAGAAAATAAATTAATCAAGAAGTATAAAAATAAGGAAAATAGCACAACTTAGGGTCATTTTTACAACTGACGAATAGTTAACATTAGGATTTTATCTTGCAGATAAGTTTCTTTTCGTTCTTATAAGTTATTATTAAGCTGAAAAGTTACTGATAACTTAACAGCAGGTTCATCCTCATGGTAAAATTCAAAGTTAACTTTAAGCATTTGAAGCTGCCATATTTTCTGCTGAAAATATTGTCACTTCAGTAGTGGAAATTGGAAAAATTTAATGGAGACTTTTTCGTTTACGTTAACTAATGTTAAGGTTAACTATCATGAACTTTATCGTTAGGTTGTAATAATGGTTTTTAAGGACTAAAAGATAACATTTGAAAGAGCAAGAGAACTACATTAAAAGCTCTGAATAAAAGTACTTTGTCCTATACAAAATATTCAAACCAATCACAGTACCCCCACTTGCTGTTGTCTTGCATCAGATACCTGCAGTGCAAGGAAGCAGAAGTGGAACGTTCTTCAGGTCACCAACTCGCAAAGCTTAATCATTATCTGACTGTCTGGGAAATTGTACCTGAAAAAATGCCTGATTCCTTCAGCAAGGCGTTTATTCATATTTATCTAAACATATGACAAAAAGTTGCCACCTGTGTGAGGTTTACAAGCGACATGGGGGCACTAGGGTGTTACTCTCTTTTGCGATGCGATAGAAAAATTGTTCGTAATCGAAGAACTAGTACCCTGTATTGCCTTGTCGTATTTTCTTTTCTCATTTAATTTTTCCTTTCCCACATTTTATTTTATCATTCTTCGCTATTGGTTATTTTGTGGTACCATTTGCTTCATTTTCAAACTATTTCGCCAAAAAGTTTGCGCCAACAGCACTGAGTACCAAATTATACTTTTATCGCATCTACCTTTCGCATCGAACTTACTTTCGCATTGCAATACACAGTAACCCGTGAACTAATTCCCCGTGAATTGGTATGAGGGCATCATGTCTGGTGCTGGCGCAAATCACCAACCCATCTGTTCGAATAAAAAACAGTGTGTGTGTCATTATTCCATTTGCACTTAAAACCCTATTTAAAGCCTTTCAAAGGATGAAACGTACCCGTATTTTTCATGCCTGTTTCTCACCTGATTTGCAAATGCTTCTATCGTCCTAAGCAAGTCTTCAAGTTGTGCTATTTTATTTTGTGCTGAACAAAACTCCAGTTTGTTTCTTTCCACTTACCTGTCTAAAAGCATGCAAGACCTCTTGTCTCTGACTGAAGTGTCGAAAGAGCAAATGTAAAGCTCCCGACACTAGCGGTGGATAATCATGCATTATTAAATGTAGCAATACTCGCAAAAATGTACGACCACCTTGACCATCTAAATCAAGATTGCCCGAATCGCCACTATCACAATCAAAAATTCCCTCCGCTTGTATACCAATTGACTCTAAATCGATATTCTTTTGACGCTGTTGAAAGGCTGTTGCCGCTGCCTGCGGATCCAGGGTATTGTTTGGACTATTTACAGCAGATTCTGTTTGCGTCTGCTGTTGGGCATCACTTTCGTCAAATTCACGCTTGAATATCGATAAGAGGCAACTAATTCTATAATCCAAACGTACATCGAGTATGAATTGTAGAATTTCAATAATTTTCAACTTGGTGTCCATCACCAAAGGAAATTCTTTCATCAGCTGGGATACAGATTTGCGTTGTTCCAAGGAAATGCTCGGTGTCGCCATTACTTGGCCCACAGAGCCTAATGCCAAACTGGTCATCACAGTGTTCATGTCACCTATTGAGCGCAAGACGCCACCCTCGGCTGGAAATATTTAAGCAGGGAGGTTTTTTTGTTTGGCAGTATTTCAGTGAAAATTGCGTAAGTGGATTATTCAAAGTCAAAGGGATCAATGGGCTGGCACGACAAAAATAAAATGCTTCTCTGTTTGTTTCGAAATAAAAATGTTGTGCTTATAACTCTAACGTTATTGATTTCTTTTCAAATTATTTTAATTTGCAAAGCTTTAGATTCCCGAGATGTGGAAATTTCATGGGTATGACTTCATAAAGTTTGGACTTAGATTATATTAAATCATCTAATTATTTGTTTTTTGTTTGTCAAAAGATAAAATTTATGTGAAATAGAATTTGAAACTTATTAAACTACGAATTGAATGATAAAAATTTATATGCTATTCATAGAACACAGACAAGTGAATTGTCTAAAAAATTTGTATGGAAATCACTCAAAAAATTGAGTAACTTTCATACAAATTTTCTAGACAAGTTGCTTGTCTGTCTGAAGAGCACATTAATCATAAAGTTTTAAGCCAATCAAAAAATACCAACAGCTCGTTTTGTATGTTTCCTAGCTGCCTCATGTCCACATTTTATAAGAGCGACCCTAATCATCAGTCGGCTTGGAAACGTTTGAACGATATTCTTAAACATTTAACTTACGTGCTGTTCGTAGAACACTACTAGAAAATTTATGTGAAACTTACTCAATTTTTTTTAGTGATTTCCATATAAAATTTTGTAGACGAATGCTCGTCTGTGTTCTATGAACAGCACATTAATATCTAAATATGCTAAAAAATTATTGAAAATTTAAAGTGAAAAATGTTCTAATTATACCTGTCAAAACACAAAAATTAAGCTTTTTCTTTCGCACTGATCATTAGGGGAGGTCCTATGAAATGTTGACATAGAGGCAGCTAGGAAACATGGAAAACAAGCTGTTGGTATATTAGTTGGTATCGATATTAGAAGCTAATAAAGTTAATAAACTCAATTATTTTAAATCAATATTATAAAATTAGTTGCTATCACAGTTTACATTGTACAACTTTTGTCGTTTCTTTTTAAAACTCCATTTGTGTTTGCGAACTTTTTATTGCAGCAATTTTTTATTGATGTATACACTTGTGTTCTTAGAATGAAGATACAGTGTGATGTTCGCTGGACTGAACATATTTTTCATGTCTCTAAAGAAGCATTCAAGTCTCTCGGTTTTTTGAAACGGTGTAAGATGTACTTCACTCCATCCGACCTCCTTACTATTTATACCACCTACATTCGACCGAAAATGGAATACAACTCTCATGTTTGGGCCGGTGCCTCAAACTCTAATTTTGGGGTTACTCGACCGTGTGCAGGAGAGGGCGAAGAAGCTTATCGGTGCCAGTAGGGTATCCAATTCTATTGATTCACTGGAGCATCGACGCAGTGTGGGGTGCGTTACTCTGTTCTATCGTTACTTCCATGGATTTTGCTCTGACGAGATTAGGAATCTTGTTCCCTAAACGCGCACATTTTTACGTAGCACGCTTTCATCGTCCAGAGCCCATCCATTTGTGGTTGATTGCATGGGGAATCGTACTACGCATTACAGAGAGAATTCGTTTTTCAGCCGCACGCTTCGTCTTTGGAATAAGTTGCCTGTAGACGTGTTTCCTATCTGTTATAACGTTAGAAGGTTCAAGTCAAATGTTCACAAACACTACTCCCTCTTTCCCCCTGCTCACAACCTATTTTCCTAGTTCCGGTACAATGCACTGCATATGTAGGGGTCATCCCCTGAGTACTGGTCCAATAATAAAAAAAAAAGTGATTGGATACATTTTTGATGTAAAAATATTTCGCGAACGAACAACAAGTATAGATACCACTGCATAAATTTTTAAGGGTATTGAAAATACTTCGATGTGAAAATGATTGGGTAAACAACCGGTGTACTTATGGGTGCAGTGCACCGATGCAGATATCTCATATGTACCCTTTTCAATTCCTCTCTCCCGTCTCATTACCAAAGCCGGAATTGCAGCGACAATAGCTGTACAATGTAAACTGGGACTATCTTAACAATAATATCGTACATATGTATATGATATATGTCGTGCCGTCTTTCATATCAAATATTTATCTCTTAACTTGGAATAATCCTGTCATATTTAATGAGTCCTGTGCTAATGGCTTCAAGTTTTGCATGACTTTTTTCTGCATATAATTTTGCTTACCTTTATTTTCATCTCTTGCTGCTTTTCGTTTATTTGAAAATTATTGTATTTTTGGTGATTAAATTTTTAAATAAGCAAGCCAATAATATGAAAATGGTCAATTCAATTCAAAACTCAAAATGTTTAAATTTTGCAAAAATTTCTTTAACTATAAAATATGATAATTGAAAATACATACACATGTACTTGTGTACTTACAATCTGTATCGGCTGCCATGAATCGTCCGGTATTCGAGGCTGTCGAACTTTCAATACTATTATCTGAAACACAATCCAAAATACAAAGCAAAGTTTTGGTCAATCTAAGCAAATCACTAAAGCTATAGAAACCAAAATAGATAAGATCACGTGCCAATTTAACCACCTGTAATAAAAAAATATTTAAATACTTTTGGGAAATTATATAAATTATACATATAAATAGTACAATTGGGGGGTTACATTAGTTTTGAAGCAAATATACATATATTTACAAGTTAAAAGACTACAACAATCACCAAGGTTTTATTTACTGCGCAATGTAAACCTTAATATTATTTTCTAACCTCAAACGTTAATTTATTTTGCTCTTGATCGGTAAATAACCACACTTTGGTGGCAACATTACACAAATAATTCTCAACGAATGTGATGGTGGTGTTAAATTTTGCACGCACAGCTTCCTTATTATAATCTGCTGGCTGGTTTTTGCCATCATAGCTGCAACAAAAAGAGCAATATCAAGTATTGTAAAAAATTATTAAATATGTTAAAACAATTTTAAAAACACTTACTCTAAAATAGACATTTTTGAAGGTATTTCACTCCAAAGTCGAGCATATTTCACTGGTGTTACAGGCTCTTGCGGATCACGATCGACATGCAAATGCAACATAAGACGGCAAAATGAAGCTCGCAGCTCATACGGCATAGACTCGTCTGACATGCATCTGTAAGTAAATACAAATTTTTGAAACTGGATTAGCACCATCCATAAATATCGAAACATAAATGTTTTTTGGGGCATTTGTTGGAATCTCCTATTTTTGAATCTAAGGGAGCTTTTAAGCTCGCTTAAATAGTACTTATTTTTTCACTCTATTAGCTTCTAATATTGATACCAATTAAAAAATCATAAACAGCTTGTTTTCTACGTTTCCTTAATATCTGTATGTCGACATTTCATAGGAGCAATCCTAATCATCAGTAGATTGGGAAACCTTTGAATTAGTTAACCGGTCTTGCCTATCAAACGCGCACCACAAAATTAAAATGAACGCTTACAAGTAATGGGCCGACAACCATAATATTGCAGCGCATCAATTACACTGCTTTACAAATTTTAAATTTGGAAAAATACCAAAGACCCCACATTCTTAGATAAGTTAATTGGGACCTCCTGAACACGAAAAACGCTATTATTTTTTTTCTCAGAACCGTTTTTTAGATAACGGTAGTTTTGTGTTTTTCGGTGTATGGTCCCACTCAAGCCCTTCTGGATCCCAACCATCTCAATCGGAGTTTTTGGTTAGACACCACAAGGGTTTGAGTGGGACCATACTCCCAAGAACACAAAAGTACCGTTATTTAAAAAACGGCACTTACAAAGTTCAGGAGGTCCGAATTAACTTATCTAGGCATGTGGCGTTCTTGGTATTTTTTGGCTGTAAACCAGTGTTTATACATACATAAAGTTTACAGCAATTATTTTCACCGTGTCCACCGAGCTTAGTTAGGCTGCCAGCCGTTAAAAATCCAGGCCACTTGGGTTCAATTTGTAATCTTCAATGGAAGAGTACAATCTAACTACATCACATTTCGATATTTAATGCAAATCGTGCAGCAATGGTCTGCCCAGATACACAGCCTTTATATAAGAAAGCTCTGGACACCGAAAGATAAAGTGCTCAACACTCTCACATCCTTCTTGTCCCTAAACTTCTGTAGAAAGCATTAAGTGAAATATTTAATCTTCTCGCATGCGTCCCTATATAATAATATTTCGTCACACTAGAACGCAGCCTCTGTCGGAGAAGGCCCCTAAGAATAATGGTACTCCTATTATCATAACTTGGCCATGTCAGCCTTGATGTTTTACGGGTAACCTCACTAGACCATCTGTCCTGTGCAGTTTCTAAAAGTTGACGCCGTGGTTGGTTCTTACAGCTCTTGAGCGGTATCCCAACCCTCTCATCTAATTCCTCCGCTAAAATATTTCCGGGCACTTTACTGTGCCGCCATGTCCAGAAAGCTCCAGGTTATCGTTATCTCGTTAAGACATATCTGGCATTCACGTATTAATCTAGATTTTTTTTTATCTTGGACCAGTACTTAGGGGATAGCCCCTACATATGCAGTGCATTGTACTGGAACTAGAAAAATAGAGTATGAGAAGGAGGAAAGGGGGAGTAATGTTTGTTAACTTAACATACGGAACGAACAAAACAAACATTATCACAGCATTTAAAATGTTGAAATTAAATTAGTTAAAACTGATCAGTGCCCAGTGTACATACCTTCGACACTGCTCAGATCAACAAAAATTAATTCAACACTGCATGTTGTGTAGACCACCACTAGCGCATTTAACGCCGTTCTAGTATCAGTACAAATTCGTATATCCTTCTCGTACAACCTTTAGTACCTCGACCAGTTAGCTGCCTTCATTATAGCCATGATTTTCGCCTACCTTACGCTACACTTACTTTGCCGCCTAAACTAATCCTCATGTCACACGGAGGAATTAAGAAACCCCCACTAATTCCCGATTCCAACGTGAATCCTATATGCTCTTTGAACGTTTTCCTTATCAAGCCAACTTACTTTAATATCAAATCAATATCCAAATGGGGCGATAAATTATTTAAAGCCAAATACTGACGATTTAAACACATATTGGAAAATAAATTCAATTGATGACGATAATAGTTTAATATTGCAGCCTCCAATTCTTTGCCTTGGGCCACACAGTTGGCTAAATCCGCCATTGAACGAGACTCCTTAAAAAAAATTGAAGGTTAATTTTAGGCAAAAAGTATAGATCTTGTTCAATTTAACCTTTAAACCCTTCCATTTCAAATGAATTTCATATTTTATTTCCTCTTCCTCGTCTAGACTTTCTGTATCCCAGGTCGAAATGGTTTTTGTTGATAACAATTCCACTTTTTCATCATCATCTTCCGCCAAAGGCGTTAAGAGCGTCGATTCTCTTTTCAATACACTATTTGTTTTCTTCTGTTTTATTGCTTTGACTTCAGTCTCTATTAGAATATCGGAATTTTTTGAGCTTAAAACACTTTTACAAATTAGCTCTTGTGTTACGGCGATGGCTTTGCGATTTGAGACACACAAATCCGACAGATAGTCCAGAAATCGGGAATCCCAGTTATGCATATTTTTACGCACTAAGCCCACAAATGTTTCAATTTCGGCAGCGGTTATATGCTTTTCCAAAAGTTTGCGATTATTGTGCAGCAAAGCTGTTATGGTGTCTTCGGCTAAAATGTCATAACCAATTTGTTTTTGCATAAGGCCAAAATGTTTGGCAATATATTCCTAATCGGAGAAAAGTTAATAACTGGTAGTTGTGCTGTTTTGTAAAAAAAACTTACCTGATTTTTTCTATAATCCTGCTGTGACAGTCTTAAAATTCGATAGCATAGGCGGAAGATATTTTTGTAAGGACTATTTTTGGGATCACTCAGCTCATCCAATCTTAAAAATGGTCCATCGCCACCAGGATGCTCTTGAAAGGGTCCCTGTAGTATTTTAAATAACTGCTTTAAAATATATTGTTCTCTTAATAATTTTTGACGATCCCGTATGGGATTCTTGATGGTCAATTCCAAAGCCTTAGTTTTGTTTTGTTCGTTTTCCATGCCTGCTATGAAATACACTATGTCCTGCAGCAGGGAAATTAACGAACGCCTTTCATTTATCGATATGGTGCCATTATCCAATTTAGCCGTAACAGTGGCCAAAACTTTGCAAGCATCATTGGCAAAATCTAAATCACGTACTTCAACCGGAGACACAGGAATTAAAGCAAAAGCTTCTTTATCTTCTTTTATGGGAGAACAACAAACTTTCGACATGACCGGCTTGTCGTCATCGATATCGATGGGTATGGAGGTGGCATGAACCCAAGTATTGGAGCACAGATGCCTTAAGCGCACATAACTGGACTGGGGAACTAAACTGTCAGCTCTGGCCATAGTGGTGGGATCCAATTCGAATACGGTGGCAATATCGGTGGAAAATGGTACTGAAACCAACCGATAGTGTTCGAGTTTTGTTTTCTCTGCAAGAAAAAATAAATAAATTTAAAACAAAAGATTCTAAAAATTTCTAATAAGAACTTTTAAAAATTTTAAACGAATTTAAAGTTCAAAGATATTAAAATATACAAAAATTTGGAGATTTACAATTCACACAATGGAAGTCTTTAAGCTGAGCTGATTACCGGAATGAAGAAGTGTGGAAAGAAATAAAATGTAATAAGAATCTCAATAATACGAGTACCTTGGTTGTGTGAATTGTAAAAAAAGTAATTTAAGATCCATACCTATCATGGTTGAATTACAAACAATGCCCGAATCCTTAGCGTTTTCGTTACTCATATTTAACAATTGCTGCTGCAAGGGTTGTTGAGGCTGCTGCAAGGACTGCAGGCTTTGCTGTTGCTGTTGACCACTTGTGTTTGCAGTTTCAGAGTCCAGCTCTGCTGCCAAATAATAGCCAGTGGCCAAATGTTTAAAACGATATAAAGAGTTCCAATGACCTGCTCCACCACGGCAAGAGTCATGCTGTACCACTTCAATTTCCCATAATGCTTTGCTGGACGTGGCGGCTGTAGCACTTGTTCTACCCGTTGTTCTCAAAAAAACATGCTGCTGTTTCTTATACTCATCCATGGTTAGAAATTTCTCTTGTTCGGCGTGAAACAAACGCACCACATCACCTCCTTTCAGAATATGCTCTTGGTTTTCTTTGTGCTCCATAAACAATGTTATTTTCCACGATGTCGACGAATTCAAGACATTCACTTCTTTACAGCCAGGATTATCAGGCAATTCGTAATTGGCTGCCACATGGAGATTTTGTTGATCGGCATTTACCGGATTAAGTATGACTTTATCGCCCACAACAACATTGTCGCCGATTGAGCGCAACTTATAGAATGGCATGATATAGAACCAAGAACCTTCGTTACCGTTCGCATCCAAATAGACGCGCATGGCATTCTTTTCCAGCAGCGAGGGGAGACGTTTATTTACAGTTAGAAATTTATTCGATTTAAGATGAAGTAATTGTACCACACTACCATATTGGATTTGTTGGCCCAGGATTTTTTTGTTCTCCGTTTCATTTTGTTTTTTCTCTATTTCGGCGGCGTGCTGAAAGAGAAATAACGTTAAAAATATACACTGTTTGTTCAATCAACAGGCAGCAGCAAAGTCAATGAAAGCGAACATTTTCTATAAGAAATTTATTGATATTAAATCCTTACTAATATTATACATAAATGTGAAAGTAACTCTGTCTGTCTGTAGGTCACCCTTTCGCGCCTAAACCTTTTTCCCGCTGAACCGATTTTGATGAAATTCAGTATGCAGATACCAAAAGTCCAAAAGAGCGATTATAGGATAATTTTTATTTTGAAATTTGAGCCACAAAGGGGTGAAAAAAGGCAAAATAACCGCCCAAAAAACTTTTTTTTTTATATTTCCGCAATTTATGAACCGATCTCTTCTTTTGAGAGGTTCTAAAGAATCTACTAAGAAAAAAATTTTTGGACATCGGACAGAAAACCTGTCCTACCGAAATATAATTTTTTTTTTTTGAAACTCTACCATTTATGAACCGAATTTCAATACTCTTTCTTCTTTCAAAAGAATGTGTCAACGGCCTAAAAATAAAAAATATTTGTGGACTTCGGACTGACGAAATGTCCGAATGTTCGAAAATATAGATTGCTGAATATTAATTGTTGAGAACGGAATAAAATGAACATATTTTTAGCTTCTCACGCCGAAATCGTTAAGCTAATTTAAATGAAATTCGGTTAGCAGATATCGAAAATCAATATAGGATAGTTTTTATGCTGAAATTTCAGCCACAAAAGAGAGAAATGGAGTGAAAAATTACCGTTTAAAAAATAAATGTTAAAAAACCCGCCATTTACGAACTGATGTTTTCTCTTGAAAGAGTTTGAGAATGGGATTGAAAATTTGTAAAAAGTTGGACACCGGAAAAGTGAAATGGCAGTGAAAAACCAATACAGTAAGTATGCTGCAGTAATGTAAGATATTAATTGATATTTTTCGAAACTATTTTTTCTTTTTTAAGAGATGTTTATCAAAATTTGAATATGATTTAAGAAAATCTATAAATCTAACAATGATCGACAATGAAAAATATTTATCGAAAAAGTCCAACATCTAAAAACTTTATCTTTCTTCAAAACACGTGTCGACGTCGGGTTTTTTCAAAATTCAAATATTTAATAAATAATTTATCAAAATTTTTAAATGTTTAAAGAAAACCTAAAGATCTTTTATTAATACTGACAAATTTCTATGCAAAATTAACAAATCTTTTTATAGATGTATTTTAGTCTATAGAAAAAAGTCAACATCGAAAAGTTTCTTCAGAGAAGTTATCGTTATCAATTATTCATTTTCTCGTTGAAGTTTTTATAGCCAATTTACCAAAATTTGCAAATATTGAAAGAAAATCTAAAAGTCTAATAATGATAGCAAAAGCTTTTTATAAAAAATTATCGATACTAAAATATATTTATAGAAAAAAGTCGACATAGAAAAATTTCTTCACAGAAGTTATAGGTATCAATTATTCATTTTCGAAAGTAAGTTTATCATCGAACATGTAAAATATTTAAAGTTAATCTATAAATCTATTAATGATAAAGAAAAATTTTTATAAACAATTACCGACACTGTTAAGTATCTATAGAAAAAAGCTAATATCGAAAAAAATCTTTAGAAAAGTTATCGATGTTAATTATTATTTTCCGAAACTATTTTTTTTTTAGATGGCTATCGAATTTTGAATATATTATAAGAATCTAAAAATAATCGACGGCGAAAAATATATGTCTAAAAAAGCCAACATTAAAAAAATTAATTTTTTCTTCAAAAAACGTGCTGTCATCGATTTTTCTTTTTCGAAATTCAATTTGTTTTAGGTAATTTATCAAAATTTTTAAATATCTAAAGAAAGACCTATTACTAATACTCAAAAATTCTAAAATATATTTATACAAAAAACTCAACAACGAAAAATTTTTTCAGAGAAGTTATCGTTATAAATTGCATATTTTTAAAAGTAAGTTTTTTATGGAGAGTTTGAAAATCCTATACAAAATTTTGTTAAAATTAATCTCAAATAAATTTTATTTTTTATTATAAATATGCCCAAAGTCTATAAATCTATTAACAATAATGAAAAATTTCCATTAAAATTATCGATACTGAAAAATAACTATAGAAAAATAAGCAATTATCGAAAAGTTTCTTCAGAAAAGTAATCGATAACAATTATTGTTTAGGAAAGAATTTTTTTTATACACAATTTATCGCAATTTGTAAACATATAAATGAAATATATTAACCTATTGTTGAAAAACCAACATTGTAAAATTTCTTCATTATCGTTGTCGATAGTTTTTCAAAGTTAAATTTTTTGTAGGCAATTTATAGAAATTTTAATTTTTTAGAAATTTTTTTTTAATACCAAAAAATGTCTCTAATAAATTATGGAGTATGAAATATATCTATAGAAAAAAGTCAACATCGAAAAATTTTGTCGGAAAAGCTATCAATATCAATTATTCGTTTTTGAAATAAATTTTTTTTAAACAATTGCCCAATATTTAGTGGCGTTTTCTTTTCTAAAAAACGTGTAATATTTTCAATATCGTTTTGCCAAAAAAAAAATACAGAAGTATACAGTTTTTTCAACTTTTTTTTCAGATATTTATAGTTATTGCGACATCTTCTTTTCATCTCAATAAAACTTAAATTTTAAAACATGAATTTAAAAAAAAAAAAAGTGCAGCATAAGGCAAACCCTTTTCAGAAAACAAAACGGCATAAGACTGTTACACAAATTTAGAAAATTTTATATTTTTCTACAAGTTTAAATTAAGTTTAAACTTAATTTTTCTTAGCAGCATCTTTTGCATTGCCCAACTTAAAAGAATTTGGTCACCTTGAAAGTAATATATGTTTGCTCTCATTTGCTTCGTGCAAAACCTTTTTATCGGAGCTTTTAAATTAAAGTCTTGAAAGAGGAAACATTTTACTTACATGTAATCTTTTTAATAAATTTGTGTCTGTATTTGAGCTGGCTGATTGTTTGGCGGCTTTCCAGAATTGTTTCTGGGCCGAATAACGATTCATGGGACATACTTTTATCAAGCAATCTGAAAACAACAAAAAATAAAGTTATTTTCTACAAATACAAAAAAGTGCACTAACATCTTAAACAAAACAAACCTCTAAATTTTTTTGGTGGATAATTTAAGTCACCTGCCTCCGGACAAACCACAGTACGGTCATCGACCAAACTGCACAATAAAAAAAAAGAAAAGAAACAATAATATTTATCAATTTAAATGAAAAGAAAAATAAAAATATGTATTTATATTACCCCAGAGTACTTAAGAAACCGCACACACTACCTTCGGCATACAGGGACACAATGTCACCCAAATGCAAAAGACTTGCCGAACCAATTATATTGTCACCCATTTTGTCTGCAAAATAGTGAAAGCAACCGACAAAGCATAAGAACATAAACAGAATTTCAAATGTGCATTAAGTATAAAAGCCATTCATTCCAAAAAATCTTAACATGAACAGGCAGGCACTTGGTTTTGTTTGTGTTGTGGGGAAATCTTACTTACCTTTAAGTGTCCATACAAAAACTTTTACCAGCCAAAGTTGTTTCTAGTGGCACATTTATGAATGTGTGGGTGAAAGCGGTAAATCTGCAAGTAGGGGAAAAGGAGCAATTGTGGTTACTTTAGGATGGGTCTCTTGGGTAAAATTTTCGTGCTTGTATCCAATGATAACAACAAGCTGTTGATTGTGCTGGTCTTTTGTTTTAGTGTATTGGGTCTGGTTCACGATTTTAGCTTCTTTTTTCTCATATACCTCTTATATGTGTGTAACTATAATTTTGTCTCTTGTCTCTTTTCGCTGTGCAGCCTGTTTTCTACTTAATAATTATAATAATATACCAGTTAAATCAAGTATGAGATATTCAAATTGTTGTTGTTTTATTGCAGTTGCTGGTGGTGGCTTGAGGTCTTTTGATAAGCTGAAATGAGAAAAAAAAAATTATTTTAACAATGAAAGATTTCTGTATTTCAGTCTATTGTTTTGCTATAAAAACTAAAGAATTGAGTTAATTTTGCGAAAAAAAAGCTCAATTTGTTAACACGCCAGGGCTTTGTCTTTTGGCAAGCATAAATCAATTGCATATATCTAGAGATAAGTTTACAATAGGTTATACCAGCGTGGCGCGAGTGGGATACCTTTGCAACATTCCGGGGGCGATTACATTCTAACGGATTAACACGTTTTTTTAATCTTTAATTTTCAACACGCTTATATTAATTTCACTTAAATGTTTGTGTGTTTGCAACACTCGAACCCCAAGCCGTATGAGTGATTATTCAGGGCTGGGCAGTATTTGAAATACATGTATTTGAAATACGTATTTGAAATACATATACGTATTTTGTATCTGTATTTCAAATACCCAACCTGAAAGTATTTAGTATTTTGTATTTCAAATACATAACTTAAAAGTATTTTGTATCTTGTATTTCAAATACATATGGCTTAAAAATACATTTTTACAAAATACATTTATTTATTATAAGTTCAAAATAAGTTTTTTCACACAAAAGCTAAAATTGCTAGAAACTGCGACCGCTAAAATGTTTATTATTTTGCAATACCGCAATGCATCTTTCAATCGTCTTGTCTAGAGCAAATACATTTTACACTAATCAGGTGATATCAATAGGAATTTTCACTTATTCGCCACCAGGTTTTTTGCCAACGCTTTGTATTATATACAGGGAAATAAACATACATATACAGGGGAATAAAACTTTTGCCTCTCTTAATGTCTGTGAGAGCCAGATTATATCGATTGCAACTAAAGGGTGTTTTTTTAAGCTAGATAGAACTTTAAATTGTAAAAAGTAACACAAAAAATTAAATTTTGATGAAACTTTTTTTTTTTTATTTGTTTCAGTATACTCTGACAAATCATCATGAATAGACTCACGCTTGAACAACGCTACGAAATTATCCAAATTTACTTTGAAAATCAGTCGTCGTCAGATTCGCGCCGTTGTTTTATCGCAAAATTGTGTTCAGCGATGAGGCGCATTTTTGGCTTAACGGGTTTGTTAATAAGCAAAATTGCCGCATATGGAGTGAGACCAATCCACAAGAGACCCTACAGACTCCATTACATCCAGAAAAATGCACTGTTTGGTGCGGTTTTCATGCTGGTGGCATCATCGGACCTTATTTCTTCAAAAATGAGGCCGGAGCTCGCGTTACGGTCAATGGAGATCGTTACCGCACCATGATCAATGATTTTTTGTTTGAAAATATGGATGACATTGATCCGGAGGAGATGTGGTTTCAACAGGATGGCGCTACGTGCCATACGGCGAACGCAACCATCGACTTACTGAAATCAAAATTTGGCGATAAGTTGATTTCGAGAAATGGACCTGTCAATTGGCCTCCAAGGTCGTGCGATTTGACACCTCTCGATTATTTCCTGTGGGGCTACGTGAAGTCACTGGTTTATGCTGATAAACCAGCAACAATTGACGCCTTGGAGGCCAGCATTGTTCGTGTTGTTCGTGACATACGGCCAGCAGTGCTCGAAAAAGTGGCCCAAAATTGGACGTCCAGAATGCGCTTCGTCAAGAACAGCCGCGGTGCCCATATGCCCGAAATCATTTTCAAATATTAATGTCACGTATTGATCTTTCGAATAAAAAAAAATTTTGATTACAATTTAATTTTTTGTGTTATTTTTTACAATTTCAAGTTCTATCGGGCTTAAAAAAACACCCTATACATATAATAATTTGAGGTATTTCAGTTGTATTTTAACAAAACTAAAGGAAAGCTTAGAAAGGACATATAACGACACCTGAATCAAATAGAGCCATATTGGCGTCCACCCTAGTTTCAAAATACATTGGTCACCAGAAATCATCTCATTAAAAGAGAGGCGACGAACTCAAAATCTTGCAATAGATACCTTAGAGAAAGATTACAAAAAACGTGAAACCGAACATGGATGCAATAGAAGAAGTAGTAGTTGCGGTGCAGAGATGATGAGAATTTTATTGGTTTTTTGCATTTATAGAATTTGGCAGCAGGTTCCGCAGAACCTGTAGAAATATGTTTTTCCTCGGCAGATTTTATTCACTCCCCAACAAGAGGTTGTTTGTCGGATGACTTTATTAAATTATCTTGTTTTATTAAAGGAAATACTTGTGTTGCCGAATGAATCTTTTATTTGCTATCTATTAAATCCTAAATACTATTAATTTCCCAGCTGGCGAGTTTAGAACAATCATATGAATATACACACGTATGTCACACGTGTATGTATGTAAAATGCATAGAATGTTAAATATATATAATAAAAAAAAATATAACACATTTTATATAATATTACACAGCTTTATGTCTAGATTTATATACATAATAAGTATCTATGCAGTTGTAAGTATGAACATATATGTATATTGTCGCCTAAAAAGAAAAAGAGCATAACTGACAAAAAAAATTCTAGTCTAGTCTAGTTATTATCAATAATACAACTATCCACAATTTTTAATAGGCTTTCAATACTTTGCCAGTTACATATCACAATATACAACTTAGTTTAAGTGCATATATAAAATGAAATATTTATCTACAACCAGAGTGGTATATTCTTATGAGATCGAAAGACAGAAAATTATTTGTAGTTTTTAGTTGTATTTTGTATTTAAAATACACAGCTGGAAAGTATTTTGTATTTAAAATACACAACTTGAAAGTATTTTGTATCTTGTATTTGAAATACTTAAAGTGAGTATTTTGCCCAGCCCTGTAATTATTACATATCGCTCCTCTATTGCAATATAGTAATAACTAAAAAAAAAGCACGCTCCGAGAACAACACATTTCAAATTTTTGGTTTCCATACAAGTCTTAGAATTTTTTTTTTTAGAAAATACCACTTAAAGGAAGCAGTTTAAAATTAATTTTAATAAATTTTTGTCACAATGTAAAAGGTAGTACTGTTAACAATTCTGCATTGTTAATTCGAAAAGCTAATTTTTTGAGATATGACTGTGTTGCAATAAAGGAGCGATATGTAGGTATATAAAACTGTACATACAGTGTTGATGCTTTAGTGCCAACATTGTAGTTGCCGTATTGCATCCGGGGAAGTGGAGAATTTTTGGGATTCACGATGCTGATTTTGGGAATTCCCAAAAAATTCGGAATTACTACACTAACCGTTTTGGAACCGCTAAGCGGTCATTCGCTTTAGTACACAAATTATAGTTGCCGTGTTATTTCTGAGGAAGTGAAGGGATTTTGATGTTTCCAGAAGTCAACTTTAGGTATTTTCAAAACACTCGGAACCGTTTCGCTAACCGAATTGGAACCGGTTTTTCATATTCAGCGCGCGTTTTGGACATAGAACGTGTATCTAAACTATTAACAGTCACTCGATCTAATACAAAAATTGAATAGTTCATATCCGATTGAGAGGTGTAGCGACTATGAAACAGCTAGTTGTCCCCCAGGATAGAGATTTTATTATTAATTTTCTTGTAAATTGTTATTTATTGTTGAGTAGTGGTCTTCTTGTTTTGTTAAAAAGTATGGTTTTTATTTTTCAATATTTCGACACTCCGTTGTGTGTCTTCTTCAGAAAAAAAAAATTTGTCCTGAAGAAGACACACAACGGAGTGTCGAAATATTGAAAAATAAAAATAAAAACCATACTTTTTACCAAAACAAGAAGATCACTAGCTCAACAACAAATAACAATTTAAATTAAAAAAGGGTCGAAAAATTAGAAGCAAGCAAATTAATTTTCTTGTTTATTCAATCAAAAATTATTGATCACAGCAAATTTGTATTGTACTAAATCCTTCTTAAGCAAAACTTAAGAAAGGAAAAACTTGAACTAAAAACCCGATGTACAAATATACAAAAATCTAATTTAAAAATTACAAAAAGTTGAACAAAAATTCAATAAAGAAGTTGACATATTGTTTTAGCGTAAGTAGGTGATTTTGGCGATTCCCGAAGCCGATTTTGGGAATACGGATATTGTCCAACTTCGTTGGACACTAAATATTTACTATGAATTTTTGTTACAATGTAAAGCTGGTAACACTGGTGGAAAGTGGAGAGTTTCCAATTGTCAAATTTTTACTTATGAAATTTACTGTTTTATTTTATATTCTTGAATTTTTAAAAAGCGGTAGTATGCTCTAGAACACTTGCCACGGTGCTACCAGCTAAAACCACATAAGGTAAATCTTCTTGAATTCCATCGAATAAACTGTTACTATTCTCTATAACGGTTTTCTAATTTCTTTAACCCCCAAATTATAATTACCCCTACGGAGTAATTATAATTATAATCTCCAGTTTAGATAGTTTTAACCGCATTGAATGGCTAGTTGGAGATTAAATAAACATCAATTTGTTCAGATATTATACGGATAATGATCTGGTTACATGGACAATTAGTTTGATATCAAAGCGTGTTTTTTAGTTTTTTAAACTATATTTTTACTAAGCGGCAAATATTTGTCCCGGTGATCGGTTGCTTTTTAAAAGTCTGAGCTCATAGAAGGATTAGGAGAGACGAATAGTATGGTGTACTCTGTTTTATGTACTTGGAAATTTTGTTGCGTCGCTTTCGATGGCATGTCATAGTGTCCAGGGATGTTATCTCGTATTGAAGAGTGAGATAATGTCCTGGGCATTTTATACACTTAAAAAAAAAACAAAAAAAACAATATGTAAAATAATGTTAAAGCAAATAAATAAAAAACTTCGTTGAAAAATTTCAGCGAATTGGTAGAGTGTTTGCTCAAAAATCTCGAGGTGGCAGGTTCGATTCCTGCCAGACAAGAAAAAAGCTTTGCAGTTTTTACGTTTGTGATTGGAATATGTTTCGGCACAACAGCACTCCTAAATATAGGACATTATACCTCTATAGCCACGCGTATGAACGTTTTTTTACCATCTTCCATTTTAAAGCACCTCAACTTAAAACCAGTGCTAGAACGGCCTACTATACAGAACAAGCAGAAGGCGCGTTGATCCCCATTCTATAAAATAACTTTTGATGAAGAGTATCAAAAGCTTCTAAACAACCTAAATCAGACATTCCTTTCCTAGAGTTTTGATTGCCAAGCTGAATCGCGTTACCATTTTACCAGATTACGATAAAATGGTAAAAAATTTGAAGTGGTACAGACATATTCATGTCCCCAGTCTGCCTGCAAAAATTCAGCTTGATTGGATCACGGAAAAAGGGTTAATACCTTGTCCAAAGTCTTTCACACAGGCAGACAGACGGACACTACGAGCTTTATATTTTCTACAAAAAAAAAAATGTGATTTTATTATGAACCAGAACGCCTAATTTACATATCAGCTGTTTATTATATTGCTGTCTTATTTAAAGTAATTACTTAGCTGACTATAATGTAACAATTTTTATTAGATGCCCTTGTAGTTGTGCAGTTGGTAGCCAGCTGTCGTGAATGTGTTTAATATACTTTATGTTTATACACAAATAATGTTAAAAACAAAGTTCGCATTTATTTAAAAGCCTTGAAGTTTAAACCGTTTACGTCAAGTTCATTTTGAAGCCAACTGTCGAAAGAAACTGGCATATGTCAAAAATGTTTAATCTCAACTGCTGATTTTATATTTATATGTGTATATACATACATATATGCATATTCATACATATTTGAAACTCAAGACTTTAAAGCACTGGAAAAAGTTTAAACTATAGTTTTACAACAGTTTGGAAAATCAACAACGGAAATGAAAAAACTGAAATTACAAGAAAAAAAAAAAAAGGAAAACTATGTCACTACATAAAAATGTTCAAAAACTTTAGCAGCAACTTTAAAGTGACCAGATAACAGAAAAATACCTAACTGAGTAGATGAAAACTTGTGTTGTGATAAATAGTCTTAATATGCTGTAAAATTTTTGTAAAAATATTAAACAAAGATTCTCATTTCTCAAATGTTTTATTTGACTTCCTGATTTTTAACGCAATTGTTTGCTATAAATGTGGCCACCTTAATTATCCTTAATTGTTGTTTAACTTCATTGTAGCCTGAATTACGTGTCGAGTAAATAAACTATCACAGATACAGAAACAAGCTCATTCATGTTCATCCCCAGTCATATTTTCATTTTTATTTGCATTTCCATTTTTTATTTTCTCGTTTAACAAGAAAAAAAATCAGAAAACAAAACATTAGAGAGGAATTAGTAAAGCGGTCATAATTATATGCATACAAAAACATAAGGATTTAAATGTTATTTTTATGAAACCGTCAGGGAAAGTATGTCAAGAAAAAAAATTTGTTTTCCTCGCTTCCATTTCTTTGTTCACATTATTTTCAAAGTACATACTCGTATCTCTTCTTATAATAATTCTGTTTTAATTGAATTCAATGAAAAATAATTCAGGCATGTTCTGAGAAACACAAATCGCTTAAATTTAGCGTTTTCGATTTGAAAACGCCAAATAGGTGTTCTGAGAAACGTATAACGCAAGAAATATGGTTTTGCGATTTGAAATCGCCAAATAGGTGTTCTGGAAAACGCATATAGCTAAAAATTGGCGACTTCAACTCGCATGTCTATATTGAAGTGAACTGATTGAATTTGCCAAAACTGAACTTGCAAAAGGCAATAAAATTATTCGCAATTAAAATTTAATATGTTTTCTTTTTATTTCAATAAAAAGAATTTTACACATTTTCATTAGGAAAACTAAATTGAAAAATTTTTCTATTTGTTGTCAAATTTTTTTTCGTTTTATATTACTACCACATACATATAGTTATAAGTACGTATGTAAAATACATATTGTATTTTTTCGGAAAAACTCCTAAACGCCAGAACACCTAAAAATCAATTGAGCGTTTTTCAAAACGTATTGCGGTTTCAGAACGCGCGTTCTCGGAACATGGCTGATTATTTTTCTTTTCTCCCTTTAAAACTAATCTTTTAATATATACATTCATATAAGGGTTTAATAACCTGCTAAACTATTCATAAGCATAAGGATGGATATTGTGTATATTAAGTTAATATGTAACCTACCAGGCTCTAAAGCTTTTGGTTGATGGTACGTAACGGTGGGAGGGACATTTTTACACTGAACAAACGAAATTCTAAATTTTTGTTTGAAAATATTGTTTATTAGTGAAATAACAAAATATATTTTTGTAATTTATTTTGAGAGGGCGGGGAAGTACTTTTGACATAGAAATATGTTTTTTCTCCATCCCCCAATTCCACACCCGTTTAAATAAAAAAACACACCCGTTATCATCCCCATGAATGTATGTAATAAACGTGTACATAATTATGCTCAAAAGGCATTTGAATATACATATTCATTTGCTTTTTGAGCAAATAAAGTTTCGTGCCAGACACGATTTTAATACGAAGTGATTCATATTCTGTGTGGCTTACTAGGCTCACACAGGAAGCAATTTTTACCATATGTTTGCAACCATATGAGCAACTATTTATTGAGGAGTTCGGGCCTTCTAATCCCTCCCATATGCAATTTCCCAGGTTGTTAGTCTCTGAAAAAAGCCACACAATGAAGGATAACGCTTGAGTTGCTAGGCCGAAGCCTACTAAGAGCATCAGCCCTTAAACCAACTCACCCCTCAACCATCCTTACAATACAGGTATCTGTTGTATAGGCAACTGATCCTCGGGAGGTTGTTAGCCCCCGAAAAAAGCCACACACCAAACAATTATCAAGGATACTAACACTCCCTTCCTGCGTTTTAGGTTTCAACCACAGCCAGAACGTTTCAGCCAAGGTAGACACCTCAACCATGATCAGCCCGGGTTGAACCGCAAGCAGAACTATCCGGGGGCCATGCTGATCCCCGTTTTGCCAATTTATACCCTTGATAAGGGTTTCGGAAGCCAACACAATATAAGTCATGCGGCTTCCTAGAGTTTTATTTGCCATAACAAACGAGGAACCCCTTCTCCTCTTTACCAGAAAAACAGAATGTCCTGGTTAGGAATACGTCAAGGCAAAACCTGTTCCCCGGGGGGATTTTTATATTACACGACGTTAGCTTTAGCAGTCTTAGCCAAGACTTGTTTTTTTTATTTACGAGTATTTATCAAGTTGCTCTCGCCGCTTAAGTTGTGCAATTTGTAGCTGCATTTCAGCTAAAAGTATGCAAATCAAATTATTTGCTATTTGTGTAGGCACATTTTCCTCATACTTAGAATAATTTTATTAATATAATTTATTTAAACAACTCAATGAATATTGTGGTTCTTTTAAAATACGAGTACAACACATAAAAAAAAAGCAGCAAGTCCATAATTAATGTTTCAGTTTATTGGAACATAAAAGCAATTAACAGCAGAAAGAACATTAGTTTTATTACGAGTATACCCTCCTGAATGTGAAGTTGAATGTTTTCAAGTGTTTATGTGTTCAATATTGCAGGTTAGTTATTCAAAATAAACTTTTATACCATTAATCATACACATTGGCCTGTAATTATGGAATTATTTTAAATAACCATTGACTGCTTAAGGTACACGCAAAGAAAAAGCAATTTTGAATATTATTGTGGCAACATTAGCAGGTAAGCTGCAATAATTTGTATTGCTGACGCAAACAGATTATTTTCAATTTTAAAATACATTTATAAATAGAAAAGCTTGTTTTTTGTGTTTTGACGGATATTATTAGAGCATTTTTCTTTTAAATTCTCAACAATTTATTTATGTTGTTGGAATATAAAGTTGAATGTTTGAGAATATCTTTCAAAAATTTCCAAAGTCTACTGATGATTAGGGTAGCTCCTATGAAATGTCGACATATAGATAGCTGAGAAACATTGAAAACAAGCTATTTATAATTGTTTTTCCTTTTCTTTTTTTTATATCAAACAAACACAAAAATAATGTAGTTTAATTATTACAAAAGGATGATTGCTCTAACATAACAAGAAGATGGAATAATTAATAATATGAGTAGACTATAGACGTACATATTTAGATATATAATGTGCAAAAGTTTTAAAACCAAGAATTAAAAAGTTATTTCAAGTCCCATTTTATGAAATAAGCTAAAATTCTTGTGTTATTTCAAAATGCTTTTTTATCAAAATGGCAACACTGTTTCTCTCAATAAGCAACGTTTAGTTGATTTCTGCGCAAACTTTAAAAATTGGCACAGAAATTCAATGTGACCGTGCAAACACGGAAGATGCCGAACGTTCTGGCCGCCCAGTAGAGGTCTTTACATACGCAACAATTGAAAGAGTTCCCGATATGATGTTAGTCGAGACTGTAAATGTGAAAGAAATTGTGGGAGCTATAGGCATTTCACATCGAATAGTTTCAATTTTTTGAACTTGGATGTGAGAAAGCTCTTTCACACTGAGTGCCGCATTTACTCACAATCTACAAAATGCTACAAATTGGGCTCCAAAATATACGTAACTCACGAAATTTGAAAATAACGGTTATTTTTTGATCAGACCTCGTATTTTGGCATGGCCAGCCAAATTGCCCGATTTATCCATCCTAGACGACTTTCTGTGTGTCCACTTAAAGTCACGTACGTAAGTTATTCTTTTGTAGTAAAGTAATGGGGTGTTTATGGGACACGAATAAGTGATACCGCTGGAAAATTTGTATATTATATACTCAATATTTTGAGTGCATTTCATACATATTTTCCAGATATATCACTCAATAAACACCACATAAAACTATGAAATAAATTTAGGTTATCATATTCAAAAATAAATTTTATTTTTAGTTTTTTATTTTTAAAATAGGTAATAGTTTAGGTAATAGCCCTTAGAAAATTTCAGTTAGCTTTATCGAGATGCTACTGTACACTTAAATTTTTTTTTATTTATTGCCATCCACCTGGTAATGTTTTGGATGCTGGAAGCTATTTGAAACGTCTTAAATTTCTCATTACTCGTATGTCATGCATTTTCACATGACCGAAATCGATCGTATTGAAATCACATTTTTAGTAGTGGCAAAATAGTCACGCTCCGGCCGTTTCAATATCGACTTTATTTATACACTTTGCAATTCTTGTTAACTAATTGCTGTACATTTTGAATTAAATTTTATTTGAGGTATGCAATTTTCCACATTCAAACACTTTTGGAAATGTGAGTGGGGAAAAAGATGGATCTTATGAAACAGGAATTTCAAAGAAAAAGCAAGCGGGGGGAAAACAGCAGCAGCTAAATTTTGAAAAAATAAATTTTTATTCAACTTTAATTGGAATACAACTATTTGTTGTTCTTAAAAATGAAACAGAGAAGAAAAAAACACAAAACAAAGTCTTAAGTACACATACGAGTATTTTCATTTTATTTACAGATGAATGAGCAAATTCACAAACATTCAGGCATTAAATGGGGTAACAACAGAATTGTCGGAGCAATAACTACAACAGTGACAACAAAAAAGCAAAATTACTTTATAAGCAATAGATACATTTTGAATTTCTGGGATTTCCATCTTCAGCAAACAGCCTCCTCCCCCAACAAACATCCAGCGGGGGGAAAAAACTTAGTATAGAAATGAAGGTGCAAAAATTGTTGTCTATTACCTTTTTCCCCCCTCCATCAAAATCAAGTAATAAAATTATGGAAGCAAATTTTCTTGTTTCTTTTAGTTTTCCTTAAGACAATATTGAGCAAAATGGAAGAAGCGCTTTCCAGGTGTTCTGTGCACGAACAGAATTGAGTTATTTTATTGCTTTGTATTTATTGTTCTTCAAATTTTTATTTAATTATTTTTTTATACTTTTTTTTCCTGCCACAAGATGTTATACTTTTATGATGCCACTTAGTTTTTAATGTATACAACATTAATTGCTTCCACTAATTTTCTTTTCACACATTTTTGTTGTATTTTTTATAGCATTTTCTTAGTATTTTCTATTAATTTATTTAGAATTTAAAACAATAATTTGGATGTGCTGATTTTTTCCCCTTTTTTTTTTATCAATTATTATTGAATATTTAATTGAATAACTCACAGACGCACACTCTTGCACACACATTTAGATTAAACACACACATCACACAATTTCATTTACAAATTGAGTATATACAAGAAACCGTATTTTTCTCTATTAAATTTTGGCCTTAACCGTTCAATTATCAGTAACAAAATGATTTTTGTGTGAAGCAAAAGTCTTTCTTTTTTGCTTTTCTTAACTTTGGATGAAAAGTTCATTCCATGAAAAGTGAAAACGAAAAGTAAAAAGTTTATTCCTTGTTTTTGTATATGAAACTTTCCAATTTGAAAAAGCTTTATTTCGATATCATTTTCAAAATTTTGTTTACAATTGTGCTCTGCTTGGATGAGTGTGTGTTAAACTTACTCCCTGTTACAAGTCAAAGTAATTCTCATTCACTTTCACTCTCAATGTCATTTGCATGGAAGAGTAATAAAATATTCATTCATAAATTCAAAACAAAAAGACAGTTGTTAGCTCACCTTTAACTGCAGTCTTTTGCAAATAGTCTTTGTCAAGCAGAGACGGAATGGCTAGGCAAAGGCTCTAGTTACTTTACTAAATAAAATAAAGTACGCAAGTTACGATAATCGTAATTATAAACAAACGAAGTGCATTTCTTCGAATTTACAGTATTTAAAGGGTGGTCATAAAGTCTTATAAATAGTAGCATGAAAAATAGTTGAAAAAACTAAAAACACTCTTCAAAATCAAGCTAAAAATTAAGATTCGTTTAGCGAAGCGGTTCCGAGATTTTTAGAATTTCCCAAAGCCGTCTTTAGGAAATGTCGAAATTCCCCAATTTCCTGAAAGAAGCAATACGGCAACTTCAATTTTTGCACTAAAGCAACTTCAATTTTCGCATTATAGCACAGATGCATGTTCCACGGCAAAAACGAAGTGGTTCTGAATTTTTTCGGGAATTCCCAAAATCGGCATCGTGAATCCCCAAAACTCTAATTGCACACTAAAGCAGTAACATATGTAATAATCACTCATATGAGCATGGGTTCGCGTGTTGCAAACGTGCAAACATACAAGTGAAACTAATAACGAGTGATTTTTTTGCTATTATCTTTTTGGCAACACTAGTTTTGACAGCTCACGTACGTTTTGTATCTTGTGTCACAGTCAAACATCTTCAGTTTGGTCTATAATTTAATCATGAATCGTCTTACAAACGAACAACGCTTGCAAATTATTGAATTTTATTACCAAAATGCGTGCTCTGTTAAGAAAGTTCTTAAGAAAGTTCGCTTCTTCCATTTTATGGTCAGTTTAATCGACCTACTGAGGCTTCTATTCGGGAAAATATCGCAGCCATATCGGCCAGTGTTGGTGATGACCGTGAATTATCGATTCGGCGCCGTTCGCAGCAATTGGGCCTCTGTTACTCCACTACGTGGAAAATTTTGCGGAAGGATTTAGGTGTGAAGCCTTATAAGATACAGCTGGTGCATGAATTGAAGCCAAACGACCTACCACAACGCCAAATTTTTGGTGAATGGGCTCTTGAAAAGTTAGATGAAGATCCACTTTTTTATCGAAGAATTGTGTTCAGCGACGAGGCTCATTTCTGGTTGAATGGATACGTGAACAAGCAAAACTGCCGTATTTGGAGTGAAGAGCAGCCAGAAGCATTGCAAGAGCTACCAATGCATCCACAAAAAGCAACCGTTTGGTGCGGATTATGGCCTGGCGGCATCATTGGGCCGTATTTCTTCAAAGATGATGCGAATCACAACGTTACTGTGAATGGTGAGCGCTACCGTGCGATGATAACAAACTTTTTTTTGCCCAAAATGGAAGAGCTTGACTTGCATGACATATGGTTTCAACAAGACGGTGCCACATGCCACACAGCACGCGAAACAATGGACCAATTGAGAGGCGAGTTCGGCGAACAGTTTATTTCACGCTTGGGACCAGTCAATTGGCCGCCCAGATCGTGCGATTTAACGCCTCTAGACTATTTTTTGTGGGGCTATGTTAAGGCTAATGTCTCTAGCGACAAGCCCGCTTCGATTGACGCACTGGAAGCCAACATTGCCAACATTATTCGTGAGATACCGGCCGAAATGTTGGAAAGAGTATGCCAAAATTGGACTAAGCGGATGGACCATTTGAGGCGTAGCCGCGGCCAACATTTGCATGAAATAATCTTCAAACATTAAATTATATCGACCCAACTATCGATCCAAATAAATATTTCATGCATTTTTCTGAATTTTATGTGTTTTTTTTTTAAATTTCCGATAGTTCTTATAAAATCACCCATTATAAGCGTGTTAAAAATATGGCAGCCCTGAATATGCTGTCATAATTTAGTGTGTTATTTTTAAAAAATTTAAGTTAGCTGAGATGTTTACGGGTTAGTTACGGCAAAGCAAAACATGCAGTTTAAAAAGTTCTATTAATTAATAAGTTTTTTGTTCGAAGCACAATAACAATATTGTTATGCTGACCTAAATAAGGACATTACGCATGTGTATGAAGATAAATTTTAAAATTTTAAATCTTAGCCACAAACCTGATATTTTAACATACCTCTGTTAATGTACTAACATGACTCTGCTAAGCATGAATATCGCAATTTAAGCAATAAAAATGTGTTTTAAACCAATAATTTGAACAAATTTATAAGAAACAATTTGAGATAATTTTCTGGAATCAAAATCGGCAATTTTCTGTTATTTTTGAAGATTCAATAATTAAAAAAAAAAACGCTTAACAAAAAAAAAAAATCAGCTGAGATGTTTACGGCTTAGTTATGTACAGTTTAAAAAGTTCTGTTAATTAATAACTTTTTTGTTCACAGTACAATAACAATATTGTTATGCTGACCTAAATAAGGACATTATGCGTGCTATGACACCGCTTGAATCTCCCCAATTACGTATTTCTTTTATATTCTTAAACATATTTACGGTATGCAAAGGGTTGTCATAAAGTCATAAGTCTTAAAATATTTAGTATGAAAAAATTTGAATACTGTGAGCATTCTGAAATAAATTATTTTAAATTTGAGTCAGCTGAGTTGTTAACGGTGTAGTTACTGCGAACTCTGTTTAAAAAGTCTTATTACGAGTACTTTCTGACTTTTTTGTTCGAAGTATAGTATAAAATATTATGACATTATGCCTGATATGATACCGCTTGAATCCCTCAATTATTTATTATTTATTTATTTTGAAGTACTCATACATCGCTCAGGCATGCACTTTCTACTAAGGCAATATTTGGCTTATTGACATACAAAATTTAGCTTACTGAAATAGTATTTGGCAGCTGGAAGATTGTGAGGTCGGAATCACAAACTTTACATTTCACATCACAAATGTTATGGGGAAATTCTTCGTAATGCTAGGAACACAACTGCGCCAAATTACGAATTTCGCCCATCGCTACGAATTCGCTGGGAAATATTAGTTGTACAAATTTGTCGTGTGAAGCACAATATCAACGAACTTTTGTGTAGAAACTCGCACATTTTTACGTAGCACGCGCTCATCGTCTAGAGCTCATCCATTTGTGGCCGATTGCCCGGGGAACCGCACTACGCATTACAGAGAGAATTCGTTTTTCAGCCGTACGCTTCGTCTGTGGAATAAGTTGCCTGCAGACGTGTTTCCTGTCTGTTATAACGTTGGAAAGTTCAAGTCAAATGTTCACAAACACTACTCCTTCTTTCCCCCTCCTCACAACCTATTTTCCTAGTTCTGGTACAATGCACATGTAGGGGTCATCGCTTGAGTACTGGTCCAATATAAAAAAAAAAAAAAAAAAAAAAAAAGATAACATTGTTTACATTCCGCGCAAAGAAACATTTTTACACAAAAGTTCGTTGATATTGTGCTTCACACGACAAATTTGTACAACTAATATTTCCCAGCGAATTCGTAGCGATGGGCGAAATTCGTAATTTGGCGCAGTTGTGTTCCTAGCATTACGAAGAATTTCCCCATAACATTTGTGATGTGAAATGTAAAGTTTGTGATTCCGACCTCACAATCTTCCAGCTGCCAAATACTATTTCAGTAAGCTAAATTTTGTATGTCAATAAGCCAAATATTGCCTTAGTAGAAAGTGCATGCCTGAGCGATGTATGAGTACTTCAAAATAAATAAATAATAAATAATTGAGGGATTCAAGCGGTATCATATCAGGCATAATGTCATAATATTTTATACTATACTTCGAACAAAAAAGTCAGAAAGTACTCGTAATAAGACTTTTTAAACAGAGTTCGCAGTAACTACACCGTTAACAACTCAGCTGACTCAAATTTAAAATAATTTATTTCAGAATGCTCACAGTATTCAAATTTTTTCATACTAAATATTTTAAGACTTATGACTTTATGACAACCCTTTGCATACCGTAAATATGTTTAAGAATATAAAAGAAATACGTAATTGGGGAGATTCAAGCGGTGTCATAGCACGCATAATGTCCTTATTTAGGTCAGCATAACAATATTGTTATTGTACTGTGAACAAAAAAGTTATTAATTAACAGAACTTTTTAAACTGTACATAACTAAGCCGTAAACATCTCAGCTGATTTTTTTTTTTGTTAAGCGTTTTTTTTTTAATTATTGAATCTTCAAAAATAACAGAAAATTGCCGATTTTGATTCCAGAAAATTATCTCAAATTGTTTTTTTTGATAAATTTGTAAATACACCGCATATGGCAAAATGTTTTTACTATTTTCTAGCTGGTTTATTTTGGCAAGATCCGATGCACAGCCGCTTTGGGGTAATTTTGGTGCTAGATCTTCCAATATCATTTCGTTAAACTGATAAAAGCAGGTAAAGCTAAAAATTGATTGGACTAGAGCTTTTGCATTTCTGTTACTTACAAGACTTCGCTTGTAACTATAAATGTCGTTTTCTCCTAAAAATCTCGTATACTATGTTTTTTAGCACTCTAACATTTTAAATGCTGTTTTCTTAAAGCAGTTGCTGTCCCGGCATATTTTTTCCTACTTAGGTAGCTTCAATTTCAATTCGTCCTCGTACCAGCACATTATTTTATTTTATCTTTTTTTTTTTTTGCTTCCAAACTCTCTATAGTTCAAAGTTCCTTTTTAACATAATATTTTTTAAACCATTTCTTTTGTTTTCAATTTAATCAATTTCATATTATTAAAAGTTCGAAGCTTAAGTAAGGCTTGAAAAATTTTTTTATACACGACGTACTTGATTGTAAGCAAGCACTTTTTATGGATTCACATATACATATGAATTAGTATTTAAACGCATATTCAACCGGCTTTAGCCGCTCATGAATCAATTTAAGTTGGGGAATTTGCCCAGAAAACAAAATTATTAATTTATTTAGATTGCTGGGATATGAAGTTGAATCTTTGAGAATATCTTTCAAACATTTTCAAAGTCTACTGATGATTAGGGTAGGTCCTATGAAATGTCGACATATAGACTGCTGGGAAAAAAAGAAAACAAGCTGTTTATGATTTTTTGATTTATATTAATTTTTTTTAAACAAATGTTTGTTGATATTATGCTTCACACGACGAATTTAGATAAGGAACATTTGCCGGCGAATTTATCGCGATAGTGTTCCTAGCATAAGAAATAAATTACGAAAAATTTTTTAATTTTGATTTTTTTTATTTTTTTTATCTTGGACCAGTACTTAGGGGATAACCCCTACATATGCAGTACATTGTACTGGAACTAGGAACTTAGGTTATAATGAGAAGGAAAGAGGGAGTAGTGTTCGTTAAAAATAACAACTAAAAATAAACTCTATTGTATTACAGCGTTTAAAATGTTGGAATTAATTAGTTAAAACTGATCAGTGCCCAGTGTATATACCTTCGACACTGCTCAGATGATCAAAACTTCGTCCAACATTTTCCACACCTCAAGGTAATGAAGTACATTCAAAATGTATTATGAATGAACACATAAAGAAAACACGGAACACGATGAAAAATGAGAAAAAACAAGAAATTGCTTGTATTCCGGTGCAATACATAGAAAATACGGACAGCAGAAACAAAAGACGTCTGTACAGGATGGAAAACAAAACACTATTATTTATTTAGTCTTATTATTTATAAGGTATTGAAAAAATTTCATGGCGACATACGAACCAAGTTTCATAAAATTTGTTATAATTTATTTTTAATTATATAATTTTTTTTTGCTGTTTTTCGCTTCATATTTAATTTTAAAATTATTTACATTTCTTTGTTTGCTGGGATGCTGTTTATCAAATTAAAATTAAACAAAAGCAAAAGAATAAACAACACAAACAAAACATAATACAAACAAAAACAAAAGTAATCGTACATAAATATAACAATAAGTCGGCAGCTCAACAGCTGCTCTTCATAAACAAAGATAAACAGCTGTTGAGTCTACGTGTAAAAACTGTAAACAAAAAAATAATAAAAAAAAAACGAAATGTAAACAGAGAGATAATAAACAAAATGAAACCTCTCTATTTTAACCAAGAGAATAACTTAGTCAAGCGTGTAAAAAGCTTTTACTGAGAAAGAAATAACTAAAATGTAGATTGTTGTTAGCGCATGTTTAAAGGAAAGCTTTCAAGTTGGTGAAAAATGAAAGTTCTTACAAACAAGCTTAAAGTTTAATAAACTACATAATACGATACATGTTAAGGATGCAAAAAGGATTAGAGTTTCAGTTAACAAACGGCATCAATACGACTTACAAGCGTAAACGCAAAATTAGTGAATGAATTAAAGATATATAAAAAAAATGTATTTGAAAAGTGCCAAGTTATAAAAAAAGAAATAGGATAGAGAATATTTTTCTTTTTGAAAAATTATATGATAAGGTGCTTAAATGAAAGTACAAATTATATAAAAATGTTATAACTACAAAAGCGAATTATGTAAAGAGGTAATAAAAATATGTTACATGGAAAAATTCTTACAAAAATTAAATACATTTAAAGAGGGAACAGAATTTTTGCGAAAATTTTTAGAATTTTGTATAGAAAATTCTTATATTTTTTCAAAAAATAATAATAAAAAAACAACAAAGTCTTTGTCATGTAACACACCCATAGAAATTTGTTGTATTTTCTATACAACATATTGCCTATAACTAGATTAAACATATTAAGCAGAAACCAACTACAAAAAGAAATAAGAAAATACCATCTGAAAAAGCATCATGAGAACCACGCAGTTTTAAGCTTCAAACTTTAAGGAGCACAAACAAATTTATATTTGTATGCATAAATAAAGGATAAAAAAACATAAAACTAAAAACAATTCATTTCCTCGTTCTCCCACACAAAAATTCAAATTATAAAAATTCGTTTAAAGCGCTGGAGGAGCCAGAGGACGATTCGTAACACAAACATTTATCTGTAACATTCACTCTATATGTACATATACATATACATATGTACTCGTATGTATGTTAGTATATGACAGGCATGTACATATTTGCCAATACGTGTCTGTAAGCCGTATAGTTCAGTTTGGTACAACGCCAGTTACATATAGACACTTGCAGTTTAGTTTTATCAGATTTACAACCATTTTAACTTCTGACAACATCACTGTCGTAGGATTTTAAAGAATTCTTAAATATTTATTTACCAAAGACTAAATTTAAAAAAAAAAAAAATTTTTTGTTTTTAAAGTAACTTTCGAAATTTCTACTTTGAAAATTTTTTCCAAAGAAAACTTTTTTAAAGTATGTTGCAAATACTTCTGAAAAGTGCTGCTACTGTTCTTTAGTAGTTGGTGCAAAATTTGATGTAAAATAAGTAATGTCCTTAAAAAATATCTATAAAAAAGTTATTTAACATAAAGCACTTATTAAAAAAATATTTTTCCAGAAATAAAAAACATTTCTTTTCAAAACCTCTATCTTGAACAAATGTCTTTTAAAAATATTGCTTACTGGGGCCAAACTATCGCATACGTGATCAATTGTGCTTTCGTATCGAACACAATTTCGTGACGTAACGAATACACTGCTTCCTTCATTCGAAAGCTCACGTATCGAAATAGATAAAATAATGTAAACGTGGTTTGTTTATTTTGTAATAGTTACTCTATACGTACGTTTTAGTAAGAGCCTGATCAAAAACTAACCGTTATTTTACATTTTTTCAAAAAGTATTTATTTATGTCTCCTCCAAAATAATCTCCCTCAGATATAATACACTTATACGAGTACCAGCGTTTTTTTTTTTTCAATTCTCGAAATACTTCTGAAACGCGCTTTTTGGTATCGCCAACAGCTCCTGTTTCGATTTTTCTTTTATCTCCTCAATCATAGCAAAACGCTTTCCATTCATCGGTGTCTTCAGTTTTGGGAAGAGGAAAAAGTGAGCGGGGACCAAGTCCGCTGAATAGAGTGGCTGAGACATTATAACGGTTTTTTTTGCCAAAAACTCACGCACAAGCATCGATGTGTAAGCAGGTGCATTATCATGGTGCAAAATCCTTGACTGTTTATTCCACCATTCTATGCACGCAAACGGTGCATAACTTCAAGGTAGTATTCCTTATTGACCATAAGACCCTGTGGCAAAAATTCCTGCTGCACCACGCCATTGCAGTCGAAAAAAACACTGACCAAAACCTTAACATTTGACCGAACTTGACATGCTTTTTTGGTCTTGGCTCTTCTGAACGCTTCCCATTGGGATGATTGTGATGATTGTGAGAGGTGCAATTGTTTTGCACAACGACGAGTGGAGATGGATAGCTCTTCAGCCACACTATCGCGAACAGCAGCAATATTTTCTGCAGAACGACCTGTACGAGCATGCACTACTGCTTTCACATTTCCTACAGACCCGGGTTAGCCAAATTCTTGCACGATTTTTCCGGTTGTACGCACATTTAGACGATTAAATTGAGCGAAAAAATCACGAAGTGCACGATATACATTTTGATTTGAACGCCCATTTTCATAATAAGGCTGAATAACTTTAACTCGTTGCTCGTTTGTGTGTGTTTCCATTGGTCAAATTGATTTAGTATCAAATTGAGAAATGTCTAATAAAGTGTAAAAATAAAAACTAGACCTTTAGGTGTCTTTAGAGGTTTAGGTGCCTTTAAAATTTAACCACCCGATATAAGGGTCATCCCCAGAGTACTAGTAAAAGGTAAAAAAGGGTGCTTAAATCATTAAAATTTCTACTTACGAATACAGCATTTTTGACACGGCTTGGACTTGATTTAAGCACTGATGGATTGAATTTTCCTTCAATGAACCTTTGAAAAAACTTCTGTATTGCAAAAATATCCATTTTAAAACCAGAATCTTTTAAAACCTTTCCACAAGGGTAACTTTTAAATAAATTCCTCGTATGTATGTATATAATATATGTACTCGTATGTGATACCAAATTAACCTTTGTTTAAACCCACAAATTCCTTTACAGGTCCGCATTTGAACAATTTTTTAATTGATTCAGCGAATTTCGTTATTAAACACGAAAATTTTTTTTAAATAAATTAACATTTTAAACAAATTCTTTTCAAAAGAAAAGCTTTTTAAAATGCTAAGAAAGCGATACCCTTAAAACAAAATTCTAAAAAATGTATTTCTCAGACACAGACGGATGAGTATACTCAATATTGCATGAAATATACTCAATATTGTGAGTGTATTTCATATAAATTTTTTTAGATGTAACAATCAACTAAATTCATTTTGGAAAAAGCCATTTCAAACAAAAAGCAATAAAAAAATTTAAAAAAGAATTACCGCTTGTTCAAAGACAGCAAACGCTGTACAAACAATCTGATTCAATATGAGATGAATATAGATAGAGAATAATTAAATGGGTCGGTGGCTATGTGCTTAATCATGATACGTCATGACCCGAGTTCAAATCCGAATGTCCCCCAGCTAAAGATTTGATTATTATTTTTCTTGTCTTTTTCAATCAATAATTATTAATCACAGCAAACTTGTATTGTAAAAAATCCTTCTTAAGAAAAACTTAAGAACGGAAACATGAACTAAAAACCCGATGTACAAATGTACAAAAATCTAATTTAAAAAAATAATAACAAAATTTAAAAAAATTTTTTTTTTTGTTAAATTTTTGAATAGGGTACCCAAGGAATGAATTCGCCTTGAGGGTACCAATAAATACTGATATCAACTCAATTGTTTGAATTGGGTACCAAAAATTCTAGTAATAAACACATTTTTTTTTTGTTAACATTTTGAATAGGGTGGTAAAAAAATATTTTAGAAATCTAAATATTAAATAGCAAATTTGAGTAAAAATATCTTTTAAAGCAAAAATTTGAAACAAGATAAATATTTGCGAAAATTTAAAAATTTATTTGTTCTTTTGGCAACGAGAGGTCATTTTATATACCTGTCAGCCAGCCAGTCATCGAGTAACAGCATCAAGTTGAGTGAGTTGAAGAGGACGCCAATAGTCTATCTGGCTGGCTGCCTGACTATTTGCCTGTTTGCTTGGCAAAAAACGAACAACAACAACAATTTTCTCTTATTGTTTCTCTACTGACAACAAGGACGCATTCGTTTTGCATTTTAAGGATATTAAAATATTAAAATATATTTACATATGTATATAGTTGTACAAAGACAAACATTAGTTCGAAATTGCTACACAAAAATAATGAAATCCTTTCAAGCACTCGCATTTATATGCATACATATGTCGGTATGTATGTAAGTGTGTATGAGCGTGTATGAAGTGAATGAAAATTGAGATTTAAATATTTGCATAAAAATTTTCTGGTTTTGTGTTAAGCATAATAAAATAAAAAAAGTTTAGTTTTTATGAAAACACGAGAAATTGAACGACAAGTCACAAACTGTGTTGCAGTATATTTTTTTATATTTTTTTTTTTTTGCTTATAATTGCTTAAAAATGTCATAAAAAGTCATATAAAATATTTTCATATAATATAATTTACATAAACAAAATATTTTATATTTTATGCAGTTTCTTCTGAAAATAAAATAAAATAAAGCGGATATGGTAGAAAACTACTTTAATGAAAGTTTAAATGTTCTTATTCAAATGTATTTTAAATGAATTACATTTTTTAAAGCTGTTTCCAAAGGTAATTTTATGTTTACAAACAAATTTCGGCATAATTAACGACATAATGTCAGTTGTAATTCGTTATATTATTTTATTTCTTTTCTTAGAGTAATAAAAAATCTCTCAGTTAATACTAGAGACAGTAGATAATTATTATTTTTCAAATTTAAGCTTTAAAGAAGCAAAATAAATAAGTATAGTTTAAAAAATAAAAAACACACTTCGATATCAAACTAATTATAACCAGATAATTATGAGTAAAACGTGTCTAGATTTTTTTTTTTTTTTTTTGAATTCCCAAAATCGGCCACTTCTCCGGAATATGGCAACTTATATTTCCACACTAAAGCGATTGACTGTTTATAGTTCAGATTCATATTCCACAGCATAAACGAGCACCTAATATAATAAACCGGTTCCAAACCGGTTGGCGAAGTGGTTCCGATTTTTTGGGGATACCCAAAATCGGCTTCTCTCATTCCAATTCAACATCATATACCCGCCCTTATTGGAAACCACCTACATAAGACGAACGAATTTGTTCAATCCGTAAAATCCATGCGCATTCAACAATTATTTTTCAATTTTTTCATAAATATATCAAAAAACCTCGAGTATAATAAGTGGGTCATTATGACCCAACCCCCATGTCGGTGCAACCAAACCTAACTACCTAGCTAGACCTAGCCTATAATGACTTCTGCAGAAGTTGCGAAGACGAGGAAGAGGAGGAGACAATCCTTCATCTCCTCGGAACATGCCCGACATTGGAGCACCATCGCCTAAGAATGGGAAAGAAAAATTGTGGAAAAATTAATCGTATGCCGTTTTCTTTTCCGAAAAACTTTTGCATTTATGCTGCATTTTTTTTTTTTTTTTTTCTTAAAATTCAAGTTTTACAATTTAAGTTTTATTGAGATGAAAAGAAGATGTCGCATTAACTACAAATATTTGAAAAAAAGTTGAGAAAACTGTATACTTCTGTATTTTTTTGGCAACACACTATTGAAAATGTTACACTTTTTCTAGAAAAAAAAACGCCATTAGTGAAGATAATATTGACGTAATTTTTACACATCGAAATATTTGCTGAAACAGACAACATAACGAAAAATGTAAAAAACAAATAATAATGGAATGTTGCCGGCAACATGTTCGACTGTGTGAATACGAGAGAAGAATCCAAAGAGAATTCCAAATGTTTTTCTTCCAAATGTTCGCTCGTCTAAATTCAGACATTTAAATTTTGTTGTTTTTTGTGTTATATTAGAAAATCAAATATTTCCAAAAGTTAAATTGTATATATTTTTTTACACACTGGTCACACTGTTTTTATTTTGTAGTCAAGAACAATAGAAATTAGTTTAATACGAATGCGGCAAGAAATCAGTGGCTGTGTTCTGTAACTCTCGCCACGAGAAACTTTTCGACTGGAACGTGTGAAATGAAACAAAGTTGAAACAAACAACTGCTTTTCTCACTAAACTGTATCTATAGGGTGTTTTTTTAAGCTAGATAGAACTTTAAATTGTAAAAAGTAACACAAAAAATTAAATTTTGATGAAACATTTTTTTTATTTGTTTCAGTATACTCTGACAAATCATCATGAAAAGACTCACGCTTGAACAACGCTACGAAATTATCCAAATTTAAATTGGCAACTGACCCGTTGTTTTATCGCAAAATTGTGTTCAGCGATGAGGCGCATTTTTGGCTTAACGGGTTTGTTAATAAGCAAAATTGCCGCATATGGAGTGAGACCAATCCACAAGAGACCCTACAGACTCCATTACATCCAGAAAAATGCACTGTTTGGTGCGGTTTTCATGCTGGTGGCATCATCGGACCTTATTTCTTCAAAAATGAGGCCGGAGCTCGCGTTACGGTCAATGGAGATCGTTACCGCACCATGATCAATGATTTTTTGTTTGAAAATATGGATGACATTGATCCGGAGGAGATGTGGTTTCAACAGGATGGCGCTACGTGCCATACGGCGAACGCAACCATCGACTTACTGAAATCAAAATTTGGCGATAAGTTGATTTCGAGAAATGGACCTGTCAATTGGCCTCCAAGGTCGTGCGATTTGACACCTCTCGATTATTTCCTGTGGGGCTACGTGAAGTCACTGGTTTATGCTGATAAACCAGCAACAATTGACGCCTTGGAGGCCAGCATTGTTCGTGTTGTTCGTGACATACGGCCAGCAGTGCTCGAAAAAGTGGCCCAAAATTGGACGTCCAGAATGCGCTTCGTCAAGAACAGCCGCGGTGCCCATATGCCCGAAATCATTTTCAAATGTTAATGTCACGTATTGATCTTTCGAATAAAAAAAAATTTGATTACAATTTAATTTTTTGTGTTATTTTTTACAATTTCAAGTTCTATCGGGCTTAAAAAAACACCCTATATAACTTTTCTTTTTTGCGAAATAATTTCCCGCTTTCAACTGTCATTATTTCACGCAAATAAAAAGGCTCTGAGATAGTATTTGAAATAACAATAAACACCATTAAGTGAATAATAATGCTGAAAAATAAGTATTTTGCAGTTAAATTAATGACGTTTTCTTTTCTAACAAAAATGTTACAATTATTGTGCCCTTTGCCCGTTTTTATGTTCTTTTCTGAAAAGAAGGCAACAGTATAAATAAAGAACGTGTTCTCTTCTAAATATGCTGCACGAAGAAGGGCAATATATGAAGCATATTTTGCCCTTTGCTTCAAGCACAGGGTGAGATATTGCCCATTTTTACTAACCTTCATGCTGATTTATACTGACCTATATTTAAGTTTTATGTAAAAATAATTATTCTAGTTTTCATAATTTATTGACAATTATTTAAAAAACAAACATAAAAGAGAAAAACAGGCCGTAAAATTATTAATATGTATGTGTTTTAAATTAGTGATGCCAACGTTTTTTTTTTTCTACACAGCAAGTTTTGGTATAAAAGCACTTCAAAACAGAAACGCTAATTGCTCTTTATTGTTTTATAAAATATTTTGTGTTCTTTTGCAAACGTAAAATATGTAACACTTCTTAGAAATCAGGTTGGCATTTAAAACTGTTGCCTAATCACATGTAACATTTTATTTTTGAGAAAAGAAAACGCCATAAGTTTCACATATATATTTACACAGTTTAGAATGATCGTTTTTTTTATTTTAACTTTTTATTTAATTTTTATACCTTTCACACAACCAGTTTTAAGGGAATACTTATATAAGTTTGTAATTTCTACAATTTTAATTTCCGACCCAACAAAGTATATTGTAATACTTTTATAATGTTTTTTTTAGAATTCACAAATTGCAATTGTTTTTTAATGTTAAAAAATTTTGTGCATAAGTATGTATTTGCAAATAAAATGCAAACGTTAGAGCCATACCATACATTTTCTAGAACAGTCGGCGGTTATAATATGACGCTGTCGAACAAAATTTCTTAGCTTTAGTAATTTTTGGTCGGCGGCGGTACTAATTGTGGCTGGCGCTTTCATTTTTAAAATTGCATGTCGGCATCGTTTTATATTTTCAGACATTTCTAACGTAACGACGTAATCGCTTTGAGTAGTTTTCGACATGAGTTACAGACGCAGTTTTTTCTCACTTTTCGAGAAACGATGGAATAATTTGTTTCACAAGTTTTCGACGCGAGAACTTCTCGCCAAAGTTACAGAACACAGCCACAGCATCGACAACAACCTGCAGTCATGTCGTCTTGCTGTTGTCAAAATAAATGTTCGCATTTAAATATGTGTTTTATATTTGACATATTGAAGTCGGTTGTTTGCTGGCTTTAATGTATTTAATACTTTACATGTAAGTGTAAGAACATATACATACATATCACTTTTTATTTAGAAATAAAAATTAAATGACCAGATATATGTTTGTTAATAAGATCGTTCCCCAAAAAACTTCCATGTTTGAAAAAAGCTGGCAAAAACTATTACGAATTTGTCAGAAATGCTACAAAAGGGTATTTTAATAGAGTGTCATGGACATCATAAAAGTACCAAACTGCCACTTTAGTACCACAAGGGTAACACTGCTCGTATATGCAGAATAAATATATCGTTAGCCTCACGTAGAAAGGCCCTAACTCGCATTTTGTCTGAATTAAGCTATTTTAGGGATTCTACTACGTTTCACACAAGTACACAGTGTCACAAAGATTTAATTATATAACTTCATACATATCGCTCTTACAAACAATTGAGCAAAAAAAGTTACTTTCAGATGTACCAGTTCTACTAGTATTTTTCCTTCTCTTGTAAAATTGCAATCGTGTTTGTTAGGGCCTTTCTACATGAGACCAACGATATGTACTTTCACCTCCTCTTCTTACCCTCTGCGTTGACGAAAAGCAAACTTTCTAATTGCCTCAGGAATTTAATGACCTTAATGCATTTCTACTCTGCTTGAATGAACTTTAAAGTGAATTTAGTAAAATTTGGTGCTGAAACGTAAAATTTTTTCCCACAAAAGAAAAAGAAAAACAGAAAGAAATGGGGAAATAAGTTGCAAACTTAATTTCATATTTACATGGTTGAAGAAAAATAAAAACTGGTATTTTTTTATAACCATAAACTTGACACACATTTTATTTAATAAAGCAGATCTGGTGGTGTACTCTTTTTGTACGAGCACACTTGAGCAAATGCAAGTTTGTTGTTGTTGTTGTTGTTGTTTTTTGTTTGTTATGTTTTTGCACAAACACAGAAAAGCAGCAACATCGAGCGGGTTCTGCATACGAATACACAGGCAGGGCGGCAGACACACAGACGCAAAGCTGCACAAAGTTCAATTACTTTTAATTGTATAAAAAAAAATATATAAAAGCAAAAATAAACAACTTAATGATTGTTTAAACAAATAAAGAAATCGTACATTAAACAAGTATGAATTACAAATTAATTGATACAAATATTTCTCTCTGTAGATTGGAATTATTAAAGAATTGAATAAAAAAAATTGTTTTAAATGAATTTTGTAATTGTTGCTAAGCGCCGTTAAAGAAACTTCAAGTTTCTTTTGATATCAAATTGCAAAATTTTTAAGCAAACATTCCTTCACATAAATTAAATGATTACAATTGACAATTAAGCAGCCGGAGACCTTTGATTCCAATCAAATTGACCAGTTAATTTATCCCAATAATACAAATTAATTAAGAGCTAAACATAATAAAAGCAAATCAGTATTCAATATAAATAATTTTAACAAACTGCGAAACAGATTACAACATTTTCGGGGTTAATGGTATTGTCTTATCTAGGGATGCCATAATTTAAAAGTGAAAAAATTTAATTTTTTAATTGTTGATAACATATCTTTTACCATCACTCCCAATTGAGAACTTTAATCCCGCAAGCCGAACACTTAGCCATCGATTTATCCTTGATTTGTATCAACCAATTGAAATCCTTTGTCCCACGATCTTTAGTCGGAATCGATCAATAGTCACAAATCACCGTAAAAACAAATTGTTTTTACGGCGATTTCCGACTATTGTTCTCACTTTTTTAGGCGATTGGCAATTAATTTCTCCGACGTCGGTAGAACTATTTGAGTTTATAAACTCACTAGAATCGCTTTCTATTTTTTAAATATAAAATATACAATAAAAAAAAAAGAGAAAAATCTTTTTTTAAGAATAGAGATTTCACCGCTTAAGGGATATGACCATGACCATGAATATGACCGCTTCTTTATTGCAACATTGTCATAACGCAAAAAAGCTTGTTTCGAGAAAAACACCTTTCAAATTTTTAGTTTCCATATAAGTCTTACACTGATAGAATTATGCGTCTTATATTTAATGAAACTGTTTCATTAAATATTTTTCATTAATCCAATGAAAACTTTTCACAATATGCATGAAACTTCATATATATTATGAAATAGTTCCATCAGAATGGTTTCATTAAGTTTCATAGTTTCATTAAAAAAAAAATCATTGGATTTATGACTACAACAAAATTAATTTTTTTTTTTAAATTCTTTGAATTTTGGTAAAATATATTAATAGGTATTTATTAACCTTAAGCTACAGTTTAAAAAATGTCAAGTTATTTTTATTAAAATGTTAGTTTTAAGAGTTTCATAATTCCAATGAAATAGAATTCATTAGATCAATGACAAATAAATTTCTGGCTACCGAAATTGGGTATGTATGTATGTACATATGTGCATGTACTCAAATCAGCATAATAATAGTTTAAAAAATTTAAATACTAGTGTATTGAAGTCGTTTGAATTAATAAAATCTGTTTTATTTGGTGAATACTTGTTCAACATTTTCTTTTATCATAATTGGGCACAATTTCACAAAAGCAAGGAATAGTATTATTTGTGTAATGAAATAAAGTATCAATGAATAAATGAAATAATTCCATTGATCTTATTACGTACATTTGAGAACATATTTCATTAATGTGTGTTTTGATATTATTTCATTAAACAAATGTAACTATTTCATTGATTTAATGTAAATTTTTCAGGTGCTCAATGAATAATAAAATTAAATAAATGAAATAACTTCATTGACCTTATGAAGGAGTTTCATATTTTTAATGAATATATTACATTAGTTGAAAGAAGTTATTTCATTAAATAAATTTTACTTTTCCATTAATTTAATGTACAGTTTTCATGGTCTTTATGAAATTGATTCTTTGATCTAGAGAAATCACTAATCATATGATTTGTCTTTCATACTTTTAATGAAAATAAGTCATGTTTCTTATTAAAATGTTTCATTACTTTTATGAAGGTTTTCATTAAAATAATTTAATGAAATTTGTTTCATTATTTCTATGAAAAGTTACAATGGTTGAAAAATAATGAAAAAATTCATAAAAGTAATGTCAAAATTCAGAGAATTTCTGAATAAAATTTTTTTAGTGTAGAAATAAATATGTCCTAAAGGAAACAGTTTAAAGATAATTTAAATAAAATTTTAGCACAATATAAAAGGTAATACTGTTAATAATTCTGCATTGTTAACTCGAAAAGCCTATTTTTTGAGGTATGACTATGTTGCAATTAAGGAGCGATGTGTTTATTTTGTATATGAATATTAATTACACATAAAAAGAAAAAACATTCTTATTTATTCATTAGCCATGAACATGGTATGAGCATCATGGCAAACATCGCAAATGGCTAATGTGGACCGCTCATGTTCATGTTTCGTTCATGCTCTGACATCGATGCTCTAGCATATGGCTGAGCATCGATGTTCGCCATGAAGTTGGCCACCACGTGCAAAAATACACAAAATTGCGCCGAACTGAACACTTTGGTCATGCTCTGACATCGATGCTCGAGCATATGGCTGAGCAACGATGTTCGCCATGAAGTTGGCCATTACGTGCAAAAATACACAAAATCGCGCCGAACTGAACACTTTGATAAGGTAAATCCGAACATACGTATACGCCACATCAAGAAAACGAACTAATTTTTACATTCGCTCTGACGACGTTATGTTCATGTCATGTTCAAGTCGATGGCACGTGCAGACGAGGCGTTAAAAACAACATTATTTGCTTGAAAAGCAAACAGCAAATTTATAAAATAAAGTGGTATAAAAACAGGGCGATTCTAAAGATATTTATACAAAAATATCATACACATGTATGAAAAATAAATTATTTGTACATGCAAAAATGTTTGCTTATAAAAAAAATTTATTATATACATAAAACAGTACAAAAACAGTACAAATCTAAAAAAAGAGTACTTTTGCGTACTGTTTTATTTGTTGTGAATAGCGCAGTACATTTCACAAAAAAACAGTTACATGTACTAAAACAGTACGAATGGCAACGCTAGTCTTATCTGTTATCTGAAGCCAGACATCGAATAAACGTTACGATACGTGTCAGTTAAATAAGTAAACTATGGCAAGCGATGCGAATCGCATCGTAATTTTAACAAAATTTATTAGATTTTAGACCTTGCTTGCTAATGTAAGATCAGACAGCGTGATTTTAATTATTCAACTTTTTCATAAATTTTATTTTGAACTTGCTTATAACTATAACTTGCATATAAAAAAACTTTTCCAACAATTCTTGTATTTTCTCTAGCCTTTATTTCTTACAATTTACATTATTTATGTACTTATGGCCCTGCTACACTATCCTACACGTCTTAAGGAATGTACGCATTTGTTGATTAATTATAAAATCAGAAACATTTTTGTGATAGGAAATAAAATAACATGAAGAGCTTTAACACATACATACATATATAATTACATTTAACATAAAAATAATGTTATTTTATTGTCTGTCAAAATATTTTTGATTTTATAATCAATCAACAAATACTTTCCTTCAGAAGTTTTCTAAATACATATTGAATAAAAAACCTTTAATTACTGTTTTATATAAAAATATTACTTTCAAGATTTATTAATTATTATAAAAGTTAGTAAACACTTTTATTGCTTTTTTATTAGACAAATAGTTTATTACATAATTTAAGTCAAATGAATATGTAAACAATATAAATCAACACTTTTTTTAAACCCACAAAAAATTGGAGTGTTAATTAACACCTATTTATGTGGTTAAATTTAGCAGCTGCCTCAAACAGCTGACTTTAAACGCCATCATATCGTGTTTACAGCACTTGTGAATAGGAAAAATATTAATTTTGTGGTTAATAATTTTAACCGAAATAATTGGGGCTTAAAACGCATAAAGATCACATAATACGAATATAGATATGCCGGCGTGTGTATTGCCTTTAAAAAATTACTTTCAAATGAAATAGTATGAGTTGTAGTAGCGTGTATCTGAAAACCGTACTACAACTCATAATTCCTTAAGTACGAAAATTAGTATCGTCTCTCACCCACACAATGAATTTACTGCAAGACCTTGTCTTAACTGTGCGAACTTGTTCATAAAATGCTTTTGTTAAATCTGTTCGTAATCAGAATTTGATGTGTACAGCAGAATGAATATGATTTTCAATCATCATTGAATTTTTCGTTATTCATTAAAAGAACAAAAATTTTAGTGCTGAATAAAATCAAGACAAACAATGATTTTGAAGTTCTCTGGTACACACTCATAAGCAACCTCGAATTCTGCACATATGCAAAACATGTTTTACTTTTTCGTAATCAATTCGGAAAAATATCAGGTCACCAGTAAAATGAGCGATCATCAGAACATCCACATAATTAATTTGGGGTTTTGCAGTTTATCAGAACTCGCCTGTTAGCCAGTGTTACACTTTTTTTGCTGGCAAAAAGTATTAATATTTTTTATTAACAATTGTTGAACACAAATTTGAATATCGTGTAATTAATTGGTGAATATGGGCAAACACGCAGATTCTTTACAGTTTATGAAGTTATAAATAAATAAAAAATAATCTCTAGGTGCGGAACAATACAAAAAAAAAATTATTCAATTCATATCGTTCGTATGCATTATGTATTTATTTCTTATCAGAAATCTTAATAGTGGGGGTTAATTAAATAAAAATAAATATTTATTGTCATTGTATGCGCAAACAAACAGACTTATTTATATACATACTTATGAACAAATACCTGTATACGCTTCAATACCCAACAAACACTTAGGTTTGAATTCAAATTGAGAATGATTTGAAATCAAACGTTTTCTGAAACGACAAACATTAGATTTTGATTTGAATTCAAATAGAAAAACATAGTGAGTTTCATAAAAAAAGGGAAATTATTTTCAAATTGAGAAATTCATTTATTCTGAACCTGGTATTAAATGTAATTCTCAAATGTTTTTCAAATGTGGATTGTGATATGGAATACAATTAAAAACTAATTTTTGCCTTACAAATTCATACTTCTTTTGTTTTATTTGCGATTTTTAATTTGAATTTTCTCTTATTATTAATATTCGAAAAAATTTAAAATATTGAAAAAATTCAAAGGCGACAAAACCAAATTCTTGGAACGATTACTGCAGCTCCATGGTACGTAAAAATTTTTCCGCTGGTAAAACAGTAATTTTCTAAGTACAAGACAGGGTATGTCAGTAAACTGGAACTTCATTCAAACCCTCTTGCGTGCAATATACTTAATTTTGGCGGCCACACTCGGCTTAGAAGAAGGGATATCGTTGCCACCATCAGATTGCTCAATAGGTGACTTTACCAACGAAATAGCTCTCGCATAATAAGGGCTAGTTTCACGATAGCGAAGCTGTTCGTTCGTTCGCACAATTACATTTAAAATAATAACACAATTTTGAATGTTGTTTTTGTTTCAAATGTAATTGTGCGAACGAACGAACAGCTTCGCTATCGTGAAACTGGCCCTAAAACTTTTTGTCTAGCATTGGTCGGACTTAAGTAAAAAACACATTTTTTAATTTTAAATTTAGTATTAAGATTTGAATACTTATTGTTAGTTCATTTTAAAGATTCAATAAATAAGAAAATGCTGAAAAAAATAATTATTTTTCTTCGTCTTGAAATTTTCGAAAGTACGAAGTAGTTGGTTCCTCTTGGCTCAAGTTAGACGATCTCATTATTTCTTATTATTTCAATTTTTTATGCTTTTCTTCATGGGTTTCTACTAATTAAAATTAGTTTTTGCTCACATTTAATTGCATATTGCTTACAAATCACATTTACATTTGTAAAGCCGTAATGACACTTTTTTCAGCTTTTCCTAATCTGAGATTGAAAGGGTGAAAGAGCGAATAATAGAAAAAGACGATTATATAAGTTACAACAAAACAACTTATGTACACATAAATAAGACATTTGTAAACATAACATGCGATTTTGTCCAAAAACAAATGTTTTCGTGTATTTTGTTGAACTAAATTAGTGAAGTGTAAGACAAGACCAAAAGTCTCTTCTTTATTATTGAAGTGAAACATTGGTGTCGTCTGTAATATTTAATTTTGCCAACACATTTAAATTGTAAAATATTTTTTGTGGTTTTTGTTTTTGCCTTTGTTTTGCTTATTTTTTTAATATTAAGTTTTATATGGATGAAAAAATTGTTTAGTTCAGAAAAAATCTCTACATTCAGGCATTAAACTAAAAAGTTAACAGCACAGTAGCATTTCAAGCTGCAAACGTCACTTTTGGATTTTTTTTTGACACTTCCCACTTTTTATCGATAACTTGTTGAACGTTTTTGACATTTTTAGATTTTGTTCAATACAGCCGAACTGTTTGCTCTTAGTTATAATTTTTATCTATCTATACTCTTCTCCAAAATCTTAAAAAGTTGAAAAAAGTGTCATTACGTCTTAAATGAATTTAAAATGTTGATACTTTTTCAGTAATTGCCGACACATTTGTCAATTTGTTTGACAGTTACACTCAAAATCAAATTGATAAAACATTGCGCATTAAATGTTTGTATCCAAATTATTCTTAATTTAAATTTAAATGTTAAAATCAAAACAAATGAAAAATTCATTTTATATCAAATGTTTGATTTCGTGTTTGTTGGGTATGTGGATATGTAGTTTGGACCAAAATAATAGCAGCATAAAAAAGAAAAGAATTGTATTTACGTTAAAAAAAAATGGTTTTATTTGCAATGTTATACTTAACACATATTATTTTCTTTCAATATTCTTAAAAAGACTTTCTCGTTCGAAACGTTAAGAGATCAGCTTATTTTTATGGAAACTAATTCTTAAGAAACAAAACTTTGATTTTATTCATACACCAAATTTTAAACTTCAAAATTAATTGTAGCGGATTTGTTCTCCTTTCTTAAATGGGGTTCTCCATTATAAGCTATAAACTTGGTATAAGCATCATATCGAACGCCACATATGGCTAATAAGCGATTTGAAAAATTTTATGAAAATTATCATAAACGATGAAACACAACTAGGACTTGACGATGTTTTCAATATAATTACGCTTTACGATGCCCAAATACCGCTGTGAAATGATCTGTCGAACTCGATTTTGTTCGACACTGAGAAAACGCGGCACACGTTCATATGATATTTTTACCAATTCAACATTATTTCAATTTATTTCTCAAGACCCCACTTTGATCGCATAGAAACCATCATTTTATGAAAATTTTTATAAAATTTTTCAAATCACTCGATTTATAGTACTTTTTCAGCACAAAGTTATATGTATATGATAGATCGCACAATTGTCTGGGATAGTGAATCAAGGCCTTCAGAAATAAATTTATACAGTTTTTGCACAAAAGAAAAAAATATGAATTGAAATGCGAGCGTTTCCAATATATTTTTAAAATTGTTCAAAAATATAATGACTTTGTCCGATTGTTTGCAACGGGGACATAATATTCAAACAAGTTGATGAAAATAAGAAAAAATTTAAAAATCTTTAGGAAATGAAACAGTTGACGGCATTCTTTATTATAAAGACTAATTAAAATTAAATTCCTCAAACTTCTTTGCTATTGCAATTAAATGTAATTTATTAGAATTATTCACTTCAAATATATCTTTCTAAAGTTTTCAGAAAATTCAATATACCTATCAAAGCGTATGTATGTAACTGTAATTAATTAAAAACTAAATTCTTTAATAAATTTATATATTTTTTGCAAACGTAGGTACAAATTTGAGACCATAAGCTTGCATTAAAAATCTTTCATATTTTTAAATAAAAATTTAATACACAAAAAATTTGGTAGTTTTATAAGAACGATTTTTTGACGATATTTCAAAACTAAAATGACGATATTTTCATTAATTACCGGGATATTGACAATTTCTTCCATATTATTTCTGGCAGCCCTGTGGCTGTATTCTGTAACTTTGGCGAGAAGTTCCCGCTTCGAAAACTTGTGAAACAAATTATTCCATTGTTTCTCGAAAAGTGAGAAAAAACTGCGTCTGTAACTCATGTTGAAAACTATCCAAAGTGATTACGTCGTTACGTTAGAAATGTCTGAAAATAAAAAACGAAGCCGACATGCAATTTTAAAAATGAAAGCGCCAGCCACAATTAGTACCGCCGCCGACCAAAAATTTTTAAAGTTAAGAAATTTTGTTCGACGACGTCATATTATAACCGCCGGCTATTCTAGAAAATGTATGGTATGGCTCTAATGTTTACATTTTATTTACAAATACATACATACATACTTATGCACAAAATTTTGTAAAATTAAAAAACAATTGCAATTTGTGAATTCTGAAAAAAACATTATAAACTTATTACAATATACTTTGTTCGGTCGGATATTAAAATTGTTGAAATTACAAACTTATATGAGTATTCCCTTAAAACTTATTGCGTGAAGGGTATAAAAAGTAATTAAAAAGTTAAAATAAAAAAAAAATCATTCTAAACTGTGTAAATATGTATATGTATATATCAAATTTAATATAACAACAAAATACTTATTTTTTCTGCATAATTATTCATTTAATGATGATTATTGTTATTTGAAAAACTATCTTACAGCCTTTTTATTTGCGAGAAATAATGACAGTTGAATGCGGGAAGTTTTTTCGCAAAAGTTTTACAGACACAGTTTTTCTATAAAATGGCGAGTAATTTCCTTACGTGACAGCTATTACTCACCAAAAAAAGTTATAGCTACAGTTTAGTGAGAAAAGCAGCTGTTCTTCAACTTTGTTTCATTTCACACGTTTCAGTCGAAAAGTTTCTCGTGGCGAGAGTTACAGAACACAGCCACTGGTTCCAGCAGTTTTGGATAAAAATTAGTCCAAACTAGACCCAGATCTCGTGGAATCCACCTAATGTAGGTACAACATAGATATACATATCTTTAACACAATTCTCTACCATCTGATATAGGCCTTTGACAAGTCACTTTTAACATTTCAGTTCATTCTGATGTTATGGACTTTTGACTAGGATATACTCGTATGCTTAATTCTTTACTTTTATTATTATTTTAACCGTCACTGTAAATAGATACTTACCAAGTAAATAAATCAAATTGCCAAAAAAAAAAAACTGAAATTACTAATCACAAGTTTCGGCACAAAAGTTTTAGATAAATAATTTATTAGATAAAAAAGAAATCAATCTCTTGTAAAATGTAGTTGGGCACCTATGTACATACGTACATACATACATAGGTACACACAATACTACATACAATATGTTATTTAAATTTAAAACTTATTTTTATTAACATTTTTCAGCCTTGAATTATTTTAATCATTTAATTTTGTTATTCACTTTTATTTTACTATTTCTTATAGGTATTCTTTTTTAACATGCTTTTATAAGCTGTGCTTAACAATTTCATTCTTTTTTTTCCACTGCCGCTATTTATTATGTTTGTTTGCATATTTCTCTACGTACCTACATACACTTTTTGCAATAACTGCTTTAAATACACAATGGGATGATAAAAGTAAACACAGCTTGGTTTATAAATACAACAGCAAAACAACACATTTACATAAACCACAATAACAACATCAGCAACAACAAAAACAATGAGCAAAATCTAACTGCAAGTATTGCTTGCTTTTGTTGTTTATACAAAAGCCGTAAACAAGACTTGAAACTTATACCCCGCGCTAGCAGCCAATAACAACGAACAAAACGAACGAAAACAACAACGCACTGTGCCAGCAGCAACAACAACAAACAGCGGTTTTAAAAACTTATGAGACAGCTTTAACCAAAACACTCACTCACACACACTCACCCGCCCGACCATTCGATACCACGACTGTTAACGTTTGTATTGGAAAAGAAAAATTTGCTACGTATTAAGAAAACACGAACATTCATTTTAAATTTTATCTTTTGGATTTTTTATAACATTTTCACAATTTTCTTCATAAGATTTTATTAAATTACATTGCACTTTAGCTTAATTTGATTATTTTTTTTTTATTAATTTAAAAGATATTTTTACCTTAATTTCTAAAAGTAAAATAGATATATGTATGTATTCAATCAGTAGGTATTGAAATTGTACAAATCACCGAACGTAAATCGACAACTGTGTTTAACAAGACGGTTTAAAAGAGAATAACTGATTCGAATACAAAATTCAATTTGAAAATCAAATGAGTGGCAGAGAGTGAGAGTGAGTCCAAAGAAAGAGTTGAATCGAATGAAAAAAGAAAGAATTGTCAAAAACAGATGATCGTTAAAAATATAAACAAAAGCATGCAAGTAACCAGACTAGTATGAATAAGCGAAATACAAGAAAAGATGGGGAAGTTGAAAAATGATACATACGAGTATTAAGCATTGCATTTGTTTAATGTTTTATTGTGGTTTTGGCTAAATATATTTGTAGCTTATACAAATTAGTTTTAGCTTATACAAAATAGTTTTTTACTTAAAGCCGTTCATTTAAAATGTAGCAAAATTGCATAGTGTAAATGGTGGTAGCACTTTAAAATTGCTATTAAACAAATTTACAGTTGTTGGTACAAGTGACTCAATTTGAAAATTCATAAGCGTTATTTCATTTGAAATCAATTCTTTAGTCTCTTTGGCAAAAACAAATTTAATCGGACGGCAGTACCTGTTAGATGAGGGAGCAGTATTTTTCCAAATTATTATTTTCTCCTTAGTTGTGTTTGACTTGATGTACATTTCAATAGGCACTATTGGAAAGCTAAACAAACTTTTGCTTAACCTAGAGGCTTCAGAATATTTTTGTTTATATTGATTTTGGTCTGCACCATCGCAACCCCATTTTACAATGCAGTAAATAGTATCAAAATTGATTGAAATTGAGGAGAAAATGTCTTTCAGTGTCTTATTACAGTATGGTTTAACAGTGCCTGTAATCTTATATCAGAGTATTAATATTATTGGATGGGAAGCGATCCTCATCGACCACTTGCACTGCGACCAGTGTTGATCTATTGCGCGTCAGTGGATAGTACAAACTCATTGACTTTTTAACTAAATCATAGCATGGTTAGTGAAGGTTTAAAATCAATCATTAGTGCTAAAGCTTCGTCAGGAGAAAGGCTTGTTTCACTATCTGGACTGCCTCTGGTTCTCTTAATGCCAGTGTGCCTTTTTGGAGAAGAAGTAATAATTTCGTGAACAATATTAGCCGATGCTCATTTTCCAGAGAAATGAATTTTAATTTCATTGATAGTTTTGATTTGTCCGTAGAATCTAAAAGTTCTTTTGCTTTTGCTTTTCTATTTTTTTCCCCCCTTTTACAGTAATTTTCTAAGCTTTTTTCTGATCTTCCAGCTGCGTGTTCGACTTTGGCATCACAAATAAGTTTAGTTATGTCAATTTTAGAGTTAAGAAGATCAGCATTCCATTTCAGATATCTCAACTTAGTTGCATTTGCTTTTTTCCACTTCAGGTTTATTTCATGGCGACACTTTCTTACAAAGTTATTTATTTGGAAATATCTATAGTCTTATCATTTCCAATACTAATATTTCCACATATAAAATCAAAAACACGGTCATGCTTTTCGCTTTGCTTGGACCATTCATTTCATGCTTCTCGTTTTGCTTTGATCATTCATTTTATGCTTCTCGTTTTGCGCTGTCAGCAGGTATTAAGTGATGTTGTGCACATGTGGCCGTATTTCACTAAACTTAGGGTCCAGCTGCTGACGCGCTATAGCGTTGCACGTCGTCTGGTTGATGTTTCTTTTTTCTCAGAAACATTAGCAGCCACGTGCGCGATATAACCCACATAAAAACCAGTCTAGAGGCGGCAGCGCCCAGAAAGATATATTGTTACTCCAGTCTGTTTAAGTCGAGCAGCTAAGCGGTTTAATGTAAGTTGGCGCGACATGATTATTGAACCAATTATTGTTAAAACTATAGAATATATCGCTCCATTGTTTGGCTGTTTGTATTCTGCAGCTGTCTAGTTCCCAAATGTCAAATATGATTGACTTAAAATGTCATTTGGCTAAACGATTACATCTGAAGATGGGGTGATTAAGTTTGCGCTACCTTATAGATAAAATTGTTATGAAATTGATTATCTTGTATGTATAATCCATTAAACTAACTTTTAAATTTTTTGTTTTAGGAAAAAAAATCTTATCTACTTCAAAACTTACAAATTGCATTCGGAAAACAACAACATGAAGAGGAATATCATTGTGACATATTTTTGCCTGTTGTTAAAGTTGTTTGTTAACTGCAGCGATTCAGATGATGCCGAAAAGTATAATGTCGGTGGTGTTTTGAGCGATTCCGAAAGTGAAAAACATTTTCGTTTGACAATATCGGTAAGTTTTCTCAAAATTTTGATTATCTCTTGTCTTTTCTCTTTTTACATGATATGAAATATATAACTTGCTTATTTTAGCACTTAAATTTTGATCAAAACTATAAAACAAGCCGTAATATGACATATTATGGTAAAACCATACGAATGGATAAAAATCCTATAAAAACGGTGTTTAATGTTTGCAACAAATTGATTGATAAAAGGGTGAGTTTAATTAAAAAATAAAACGAATTAATTTAACCTTACTCTTTAAAAACATTTTAAATATACTATAAAATAATATAAAGCCACATATAAGACCTATCGCTTTATTACTTAAGACTTATCGCTTTATTACCATTTCATACATATATAATGTATCGAATTATCAATACCAGACGATGTTACATATGCAATAAGAATTTTTCAACTAATTTTATTTCTCTACTGTTTTTTTTTTAATTTTTGTTTATTCATCTTTATAAATTATTTAAACTTAAACGGAATAATGCCGGATATTACGTTATTGAGTGCTGATACGAACAAGTGTGCACTTGTTAAATAAAAACAATTTATTGCAAACGCCTTAAAGTATGCCTTTCGATATCGTTGTGATGACGACGATGATGATGATGTTTATAAAATATTACCAGCCTACACTTATTCAGTTATTGTTGAGCGCACATTTGTGTTAGTGCATGTGTAAACAGGCATTTATAGAAGTGTTAATGCAAATACAAGTGTTTAAGAGAGCCCATATACATAAATATTTGAAAATAAAAGAAAAAACAAAACCGTATTCAAGAGAAGTAATACCTACTATATACAGAACTGCCAGAAAAAATATGAAATTTTTGAAAATATCGTCATTTAAGTTTTGAAAATCCTTAAAAAAATCGAATTTTTTTTCGTATATTTAAAGTTTTTATTTTAATATATAACAGATTTTTCATGCAAAGTTATGGTTTCAAATTTTTACATTCGCAAAAATATATAAGTTAATTAAAGAATTTAGTTTTATACACACTAATATTGAAAAAGTTATGCGTATTTATTCGGGCACGGGTTTCTTATAATCCGGCTTTTTAAAAACTCGATAATAACTCTCCTTTTCCTGATTTTTTAAAGTTTGGTAATAAAATACTTTTGTCTTTAAGCCAAAAAAAATGTTATTGATTTTTTTACTTTTTTTATAAAATTTTTTTATTTTGTTTAAGTATATTTTTAATACATACAAGTGTGCAGAAGCTGGTCTCAAATTATTGTTTGCCCGATGCTTTTTTAAATAAACTTTAACATAAAACTCTAGGTGAAATTAATACTATAAATATTATGTTTTAATTTATTTTTTTATTTTTTTAAAGCATTTTCACTTTATAAATATATTTCAACTAAAATTAAAATACAACACCAACTTTAATTATAAATCGTTCACGTTTCCCGGTTTTTTTTAATACGAACGATCCGTTGTTAGACCAATTTAAATATTCTAACTAGCAAAAACGCAACAAAAGCCCATATTCATGTCTATTTGCTATGATGATACGATCAATAGTATATTTTGTTAAGATCAAAGCAAAAAACCCGTAATGAAATATTCTAAGTTAGCTTATGATATTTTTGACATGGTTAGTTCAAGTTTTTAATAAAACTTGCAAATTATAAAATAATAAATGTGCAAATAACAAAATATATGGATTAGTATTTAAAATATATCCTACGAAGTCCTGAACGCAAAATATTATTTCTAGAAAATTAAAAAAAAAAACAAGAAAAATAGTAGTTATTAAAATCCCACTACCAAATGGTTCTAAAAGATGTGGAAAAACACAAAGTTAAATATAAAGAAGTTTTAGGAAAATCGAAGAGTTGCACTCACAGCGAGAAAAATTTATATAAAATATTAAATCTCGAAAATCGCATGCAAAGACGACAGAAAAAGAAAAACAATGCAAAAAAAATTATTCTGTTTGGACTAATATTGAAAAAGTTATGAGTATTTATTCGGGCCCGGTTTTCTCATAATTCGGCTTTTTAAAACGCGATATCTCCGAAATCATAAGCCAAATAAATCAGAAAATTTGTTGAAATGTGGTGTGCAATAGGGACATCAATACAATAAAAAATAAAGCAAAATAAAAAAATTTTTCTGCGAACTGTCTGATTTGACTTGCATTGTCTATATACATACATATATACTCATATAATATGGTATTAAAAAACAAATAAATTTTGATAGATTGAATTTTCCAAAAATTTTAGAAACAAATTGCAACTGCATAGTTACATAAATAGAATAAATATATAATAAACTCTTAAACCAATACTTTCACATCATTAGGCTCTTTTAAATGAACTTCCGTTTCCTTAAATATCAACACAAAATAACTCTCATGCATCCATCGCACTCTTGCTATTGTTCATAAAATTTTTATCTCAACTATACTTTTCAGCTCAATTCAAGCATTAAAGTATGTTTTACATATGGACTTTTCTGTATAAATATCTTCGCATTTACATAAGTACATGTACATATTTAGGCACAAACTAACCTGTGCGTACGTGTCGGTGTGTGTATGTAGTTTTGCTCTTTGCTTTTGCAAATATATTTGCATTTGTGCATGCTGTTGAGTGTTAATTTCACCACTTGAAATGCAATTACAGCTAATATCCTTTTAAAATTACCATAAATTTCCTCTTCTTATTACATTTTCATGCAAAAGAAATCTAAACGAATTGCATCGAGCTTGTAATGTGTTTATGTGTTTTTTTTTTTCATTTACTAAATACATTTGTAAAGAAGGAAAAGAAGAAGAAAACTGTATTATATTAATTGAAAGATCTGATAAAGATATCATAAATATGAAGCAAAATTAATAAATATTATACTATTAGGCATCTTCTGCTCAGGTTTATCATTTGGGACATTTTTTGTGTGAAAGAAAAAGCCAACGTAATCAAATCACACTTTATAAACAGCCACACTCACTCACACACATACACACAATTGTTGTTTATACAACAAAGCAGACAAAGAGTATTTTCACTGGAGACCAATTTTTGTAATTTTGTCAGTATAATAATTTTGTTTTACCTTCTTCTTTTCTTTCCTCTTTTTTTGCTGAAGATTTAGCTATAAGTTTTTTTGGTTCTATTGTTAAGATGGAATGGTTAAAAAGATAATTGACAAAAATATTCTCAAGCAAAGTGACAAAGATACAACAAAAAAAAAAAAAAAAACAAAAATTATTGTAATATGTTGTTGTAACTATAATTTAAGGCTTTGAGAAATTGTCTTTTGCAACAATTCACCCAAGAGAGCTTTACTAGGTTGTGTTAGAATTACATTAAATACAAAACCAAAAACCATCATATGCATTTTCTTGAGAGAAATTGCAAAATGTTGCCAACATATTGCAATGCCGTTATGCTTAAGTTGTAGTTTTTTGAATAGTGATGCAAAAAATTCAACATTATAATAACCCGAAAACCAAATTAAAAAAAAAAAAAATTAAATATTCGTATTATTTGATCTTGTTTATATTGTTTTCTTCTAAATTTTCCAGCTAAAGATCTTGATTGATTTTTGTTTTTATAAAAAAGGTTTAACGGTATTTTATTTTCAATATTTCGATAACAATTTGTTATCATCATCAGGAAAATTAATTAATAGAAAAAAATTATTATTGTTACATAAAATAACACATTTTTGACAAACATTTTCTGGATTTATCTTTTTAATAAATGATCAATGTATAATATTGTGAATAATTTTTATCACATCTAACCCAATGTGCAGCTGTTGATCTGCTCATTATAAATGTACAACACATTCATACAAACAAGATACAACTAAAAACACAATACACAAACAAACAAACATACATGAATTCAAGTGCGTGAAATTCCAAGTAAATCAACTACAAATGATGTTGTTGTTTTATTGTATTTTAGGTATTCGTTTTATTATTGTTTGTTGTTGTGACTTGCTTATTGTTCGCAAGCATGTGTATGAGTGTGAGAGCATATGCGAAAGAAATACATTTGCACATTATGAACGGCTAGAAAATTCATGTCGATTGTAAAAAGTGATAAAGACGTATAAAGCGGGTCGGCAGCAACCAGTCAGTTTTTTTTTAACTTTGTGCAAGACAAGTCATAAGTCAGAAAGTAAGCAAATCTTGTATTTTAGTACACATACACAAACTTAATTTTCCAAAAAAAAATATTTTGAAATAAAATATTAGCAGCCTGTTCGACGATATCAAATGAAAATGTAGGCGAAAGAAAGCTAGTCACTCACATTTGAATCAATTTGGGTTTGGCTTTGTCACTATTGTTCATTCGCATGAACTTATGTATTTTAGTTGAATTTCGACACATCGTTCGCATAGAATAAAGTTAGAAAAAACCCAAATCAATTTTCTTTCGCCTAGAGTGCGAATAAACTTATATCAGCCATTGAATTCCCCCCCTCTGGTAACAAGTTTTTCTTGGCGAATTCCTAACCAGAGCGTTCTGTTTTTTGGGTAAAGAGGGGACTCCTCGTTTGTTGTAGCAAATAAAACTATAGGAATCCACATGACTTATGTTGTGTTGGCTTCCGAAATCCTTACCAAAGGTCTAAGAGAACGGGTATCAGCATGGCCCCCGTGTGGTTCTGCTTGCAGTTCAACCCGAGCTAATCATGGTTGAGGTGCCTATCTTGGCTGAAACGTTCTGGCTGTGGTGGAAACCTTAAACGCAGGAAGAGAGTGTTAGTATACTTGATATTTATGTGGTGTGTGGCTTTTTTCGGGGACTAACAGACCCGAGGGTCTGTTGCCTTTACAACAGATACCTGTGCTATAGGGAACCAGTGGTGATGGTTGACGGGTAAGTTGGTTTAAGGGCTGATGCTGCTAGTGGGCTTCGGCCTACCAACTCATTAAGCCTTGTCTTCCATTGATTGCCGGGAAATTGCATACAGAAGGGATTAGAATGCCCGAACTCCTCAACAAAAAGTTGTTCATATGGCTACAAACAAATGGCAAAAATTGTTACCTGTGTGAGCCTAAAAAGCCACATGGGGGCGCTGTTAAATCGTGACTAACTCACCCTGTGGAATTAGTCTATCATCAAGTAAATCTTTTCCACTACTGAACAAAGAACAAAACCAATAAAATTTTGTAGTTTCGAGAAATTCGGTTCCCATTTTGTAGAATTTTTTAATCTGAAAAAAATATATGTAGAAACAAAAAAGTTATTAACTTTTTGAATCCTCTGGCTACTTTTAGCTGATTAAAAAAATTTTAAATTCAGTTTTTAAATTAAAGATAAAACGGAGACTTTTTTGCAGCACGACAAAAGCGTGTATCTCATAAAATAGTCAACATACATATTTTCTTTCACTTTTGTGTTTAGTATACTATTATAGCGATATGAAAACTTGAAAAAAAATGTTTTTTATTTTCATAACTTTTATATTATTGTGGTAGTTGTGGCTTCAAAAATAGAAAAAAAAAACATATTTCTAAATGCTTCTTTCATTTTGTTTTCTACTTTTTCTTTTATTATACTTCCTTCTTTCTTTCAAACATTGTTTTTTTTTAAGGTTTATGCGGTGGTTGTATCGCATGAACAAACCTCCGGTGATTTGTCGCCCGCAGCTGTCAGCTACACAAGTGGTTTCTTTCAAATACCAGTCATTGGCATTTCGTCACGTGATGCGGCGTTTTCCGATAAAAATATTCACGTTTCGTTTTTGCGCACCGTGCCCCCCTATTATCATCAAGCTGATGTTTGGTTGGAAATGTTGAATCATTTTGGTTATACAAAGGTAAAAAATTATTTAGGCACATTTTAACTTCCACCCTCATCTCCACCCCACACTCATCCATCTGTCACATCCTCAGGTAATCATTATACACAGTTCGGATACAGATGGTCGTGCCGTATTGGGCAGATTTCAAACAACATCTCAAAACTATTATGATGACATTGATGTCAGAGCCACTGTGGAAATGATAGTGGAATTTGAGCCGAAATTGGAAAGTTTTGCAGAGCATTTAATTGATATGAAGACAGCTCAAAGTCGAGTGTATTTGGTTTATGCCAGGCAAGTTTATTATGCTTATACGAGGGCGGATTGATAATGAAGCTACATAAGTAGGAAAACATTATATTTTTCAAAAGCCATTTATTTCTCAACATTGTTTCCTTTTAGCTCAATACACTTAGTAAAACGATATTCCAACTTTTCTATACCATCTGAATAATACAATTCTGGGAACCTCTCAAAATACGCGTTAGTTTCGGTAATAATTTCTTCGTTTGGGAATGAATCTTTTTCCTGCGAGCCATTTTTTCAAGTTTGAAAACAGGAAAAAGTCGCTGCTAGAGCTAAATCTGGACTATAAGATGGATGATCAACCAACTGGAAGTATAAGTCATGTAGTTTTGGCATTCGTATCTAATGCTGTGTAAACCGGTGCGTTGTCTTGAAAAAATAACACTTTTTTCTTATTTTTCCTGATTGTATCAATCAATTGATCCTATAATGCCCGATAATACTTTCCTGTGGATCCTTCTTCAAGATAATCATAGTGCAATGTTCGGTGCACATCTCAAAATACAGTGGTCATAACCTTGCCAGCCGATTTAATTGTATTTGCCATCTTCGGAGCACTTCCACCAGTTTCTATCCATTGTTTCGATTGATTTTTGGTTTCAAGGGTATAGTGGTGGACCCACGTCAACAGTTATTAATCCATGCCGAAAATCAACAGGATTATGCTTTAGCATGTCCAAACATCGCTGTGAAATGGGCTGTCAAACCCGTTTTTATTCGACACTGAGCACGGCGCTCATCTTGCCGATAACTTTTTCGTATGCAAATGTTCAGGCAAAATATTGAACCCACGTTCATATGATATGTTTACCATTTCAACAATCTCACGTAACTTGTCTCGGCGATCCAAAACGCTTCAAGGAGTTGGAGCGGAAATACTAGAACCTAGAGCACGCTGGAACTATATGCAATAAGGGAAGTGGTTGAAATACTCTCCGATAGGGGACACAAGGGAATGCTGATAAAAATACTCTCTGATAGCCAATCAGTGCTGAAGACCCTGAGCAGTTGTGTCTTTACGTTCAGGTTAGTACTGGAATATCACAACAGGCTAAATGAACTGGCAAGCTAGAATCAGGTTACTCTGACCTGGGTGCCAGGACATGAAGGGCACCACGGCAATGAAATGGCTGACATTTGACATCAAAAAAAAAGGAGCAGAGGGGACTTTTATTGGACCCACTCCAACTTTTGGATTCAATAAGGGTCTCCTTAATGAGATGAGGAAGTGGACGGAGTCCATCGTTGAGCAACATTGGACCGAGACTGTTGGTCTTGAAGATATAGGCTACTAAAAGATTATATGTTAAATGAATGTAACTTAATATTACTTCCAAAGAAGGAGCTTGTCCGTTTTCTTGGCTTACTTAATCCATAGTGGGGCAAGGGGACGCACAATAGATCAACACAGGTCACAGTGCAAGTGGCTGATGAGGGCCATATCCCGTCCAATAATAATAATAATAATAATAAACACAACGGGCCCAATTGGCTTTTCAATAGCTGGCGGCCTGTTAAACCTAACCTTTGTCTCTTGCGCCGTTATTCCTATCAAATAATAGTGTTTAATCACTGCAGGAAATTCCCTTTTTTCCATTTTTCAACCAACATAAAAGCTGTTTACTTTAAACTACTACAGCAAATAAACTAAGCGATGAATTTAGGCAATTTCAAAAAAAATTTATGTTTGAGCTGGCATCTAGCTCTAGGTAGCTTCAATGTCAATCCGCCCTCGTAGTTGTTGTAATTGTATGTATGTTGGTATGTCAATAACACTTTGCTATTTCTTCAACAGCACTGAGGATGCCCAAGTCATATTTCGTGATGCCGCTTTACTGAACATGACTGAGGCCGGTCATGTCTGGATTGTAACTGAACAAGCGTTAAGTGCAAACAATACACCAGATGGTGTTTTAGGTTTAGAACTAGAGCATTTTAATAGTGACAACAGCCACATTAGAGTAAGTTGTTGTTGAATTATTTATGTTTTGTCTCTTTTATCTAAGCAGCTTTTCGTTTAATTTCCCAAAAGGACTCTGTGTATGTGTTGGCTTCAGCTATTAAGGAAATGATGAAAAATGAAACAATTACGGAGCCACCAAAGAATTGTGACGATTCGGGAGTGAATTGGGAATCAGGTATATACTCGTAAACTGAAATAATATTTTCTGTAATTATAATCAGTAAGATTTTAGAAACAATAACTCTTTACGCATAATTAAAAGTTGTTAGAAAAGTTAAGAGATTCTTTTTAAAAACTACTATAAATAAAAGTGTGCATCATCGAAAAATAATTTTATTTCAAGGCAATTTTTTTATAAATCGATGAAAAATAACATAAAACGTTGTACTTATCACTTTAGTTAATGTTGGACTGAATGTTGAAAAAATATGTATTAGGGTTTTGGCATAAGCACCAAAATATAGAAAAAAGAATGCACTTAGACAATAATCTCATGAACGACCCTCGTAAAAGAACTTAGGGTAGTTTTTTTTAGGATTTTATAAAAATGTCCTTTAAAATCGATCTGCAGTAATAAAATATTCTTAATATAAGGGTGTTTTTTTAAGCCCGATAGAACTTGAAATTGTAAAAAATAACACAAAAAATTAAATTGTAATCAAAATTTTTTTTTATTCGAAAGATCAATACGTGACATTAACATTTGAAAATGATTTCGGGCATATGGGCACCGCGGCTGTTCTTGACGAAGCGCATTCTGGACGTCCAATTTTGGGCCACTTTTTCGAGCACTGCTGGCCGTATGTCACGAACAACACGAACAATGCTGGCCTCCAAGGCGTCAATTGTTGCTGGTTTATCAGCATAAACCAGTGACTTCACGTAGCCCCACAGGAAATAATCGAGAGGTGTCAAATCGCACGACCTTGGAGGCCAATTGACAGGTCCATTTCTCGAAATCAACTTATCGCCAAATTTTGATTTCAGTAAGTCGATGGTTGCGTTCGCCGTATGGCACGTAGCGCCATCCTGTTGAAACCACATCTCCTCCGGATCAATGTCATCCATATTTTCAAACAAAAAATCATTGATCATGGTGCGGTAACGATCTCCATTGACCGTAACGCGAGCTCCGGCCTCATTTTTGAAGAAATAAGGTCCGATGATGCCACCAGCATGAAAACCGCACCAAACAGTGCATTTTTCTGGATGTAATGGAGTCTGTAGGGTCTCTTGTGGATTGGTCTCACTCCATATGCGGCAATTTTGCTTATTAACAAACCCGTTAAGCCAAAAATGCGCCTCATCGCTGAACACAATTTTGCGATAAAACAACGGCGACGACTGATTTTCAAAGTAAATTTGGATAATTTCGTAGCGTTGTTCAAGCGTGAGTCTATTCATGATGATTTGTCAGAGTATACTGAAACAAATAAAAAAATGTTTCATCAAAATTTAATTTTTTGTGTTACTTTTTACAATTTAAAGTTCTATCTAGCTTAAAAAAACACCCTGTACAATAATTTTAATTTTTTGTCAGTGATACTTTTTAATAATTTTTTTTTTAATTTTATGTTAAAATACCATTTTCCCACCGAGAAAGAGTTTGAATTTTAGTTCATAACGTTTAATTTTGCAATAATATTTTTTAATAATATATTTGTTACGAGTTTTGTATGAAAATAAAAATTTCCCAGCGAGGGAAATTTTGAACTTGGGCCCTAAACGTTTACTTTTCTACAATATTGTTTAATAATATAATTATTTCAGAGCTTTGTATTAAAACTCAAAGTTTCCCAGGGTTGGAAATTACGCACTAGAATCCAAAACGTTTATTATTCAATAATAATATTAATATTACATATCTATTTTTCAATTGCAAAGTAAATTTGCAAAGTATAGAATACAAAAACCGTTAACCAGTGCGAGGGAGACGCAAAACTCTCGAGAACCGAATGACAAAAACAACAAGCCTTACCGCACTTAAGAAATAATTACGATGACGCGAGTGCTGTTCTTCAGTCCAGAGCATTCTTTACAACTGTTAGTATTACATATTGTTTGGAGATTTATGTAAAAATAAAAACTTCCCTACAAGGAAAATTTGTATCTTGAGTTCAAAGAGTTTATTTCACTATAATTTTATTATTATTATATAATTTAATAATATGTATTGGTTTTGGAATTTTATGTAAAAATAAAAATTTCCCTGCAAGGGAATTTTTTACTTTAAGATCAAAAGTTTATTTTCCAACAATACTGTTTAATAATATATGTATATATCTGCTTCAGAGTTATATGTAAATAATAAAAATTTCCCAATGAAGGTAATTTTGATATTGAGTCCAAAACATTTGTTTTTCAATCATACTTTTTAATATTAGTCGTATATTTGGTTTGGAGCTTCAGAGTTATATGTAAAAATAAAAATTTCCCAGCGTGGGCAATTTTGAAATTAAGTCCAAAGCATTTGTTTTTCAATCATACTTTTTAATATTACTCGTATATTTGGCTTGGAGTTTTATGCAAAAATACAATATTCCCTACGAGGGAAATTTTCATCTTGAGTTCAAAGTTTTCAATCAATTTTTTAATAACATATTTGTTTTGGAATTTTATGTAAAAATAAAAATTTTCCTGATAGGGAAATTTTCAACTCGAGGCCAAAATGTTAATTTTTCAATAATAATTTTTCATAATAAATTTGTTTTAGAATTTTAAGTAAAAATAAAAATTTTCATGGGAGGCGAATTTTCATCTTGAGTCCCGAAAGTTACATATGGAAACAAAATCCTAGTTTGTATAAAAAAAAATTCCTAGTTTGTAATATTTTAAATTTGAATCAAAAACATTTATTTCTTAATAATATTTTATAAAAATGGCTTATATTTTAGGTTTCCCAGCTGTCTATATGTCGACATTTCATAGGAGCTACCCTAATCATTAGTAGAGTTTGGAATGAATGTTTGAGAATATCTTTCAAAAGATTCCAAAGTTTTATAAAAATATTTTGTGTTTTTAATAATAAAAATTTCTAAGCAAGGGAAATTTTGAAATTGAGTCTAAAACGTTTATTTTTCAGTGATAATTTTTAATATTATATTTGGTTCAAATCTCAGTGGGTGCTGATGAGTAGTGTAGCGGCTACGAAACAACTAGTTCTTCCCCAGCTAAAGATTTGATTGTTATTCTTTTTTTTGTCTTCTTCAATCAAAAATTATTGATCACAGCAAATTGTATTGTAAAAAATAATTTTTAAGAAAAAAAAACTTAAGAAAGGAAAAAACTTGAACTAAAAACCCAATGTACAAAGAAAAAATAATCAAAATATTTTTTTCTGTGAAGGAAATTTTTTTGAGTAGTTTTAAATCTTTTTCAGTAAAAGAAGGTTTATATAACTAAATTTCCCAACAGGGAAATTTTTAATAGAGAGTCATTACAGAAAACTAAAGTATATTTACAAATATTTTTATTATCATTAAATTTTTTGCTTGTTTGTGCTTTCAGGAAAACGTTTATTTCTCTACCTGAAAACACGCAATATCACCGGCGAAACAGGACAGGTGGCATTCGATGATAATGGTGATCGTATGTATGCCGGTTACGATGTCATCAATATGAGACCAAAGCAAAAGAAACAAGCTGTTGGCAAATTTTATTACGACCCAGTAAGTTTAATTTAAAAACATCTAACGAAACCAGTTTGCTGAAGAGAATTTTGTTACAGGAAAGGGGACAAATGCGTTTGAAAATAAATGACAGCCAAATTATATGGCCGGGTAAACAGAAAAAGAAACCGGAAGGGATAATGATACCCACCCATTTAAAAGTTTTAACCATCGAAGAGAAACCATTTGTATATGTAAGACGCTTAACCGATGATGATGTCGACTGTGGCCATGACGAAGTACCGTGTCCCCTGTTTAATGCCAGCAATGGTATAGGTAAATTATAGAAACAGAAAGAAAAATACCAGAATTGTTTCTTATGTTTATTGAAAATATTTACAGAAAATGACTTTTGCTGTCGCGGCTATTGCATAGATTTGCTGAAAGCCCTTTCACATCGCATCAATTTCACTTACGAACTCGGCCTTTCTCCCGATGGACAGTTCGGCAATTACAATTTGAAAAATTCTAGCACTGGCACTTTGTCGTCTTCGTCAACGAAAAAAGAATGGACCGGCTTAATAGGGGAGCTGGTGAACGAACGCGCCGACATGATTGTTGCACCACTAACCATTAATCCAGAGCGTGCTGAATACATTGAATTTTCAAAGCCCTACAAATATCAAGGCATTACAATACTCGAAAAGAAGCCATCACGTTCGAGTACTTTAGTGTCCTTCTTGCAGCCATTTAGTAACACGCTTTGGATATTGGTAATGGTGTCAGTTCATGTGGTGGCTCTTGTCTTATACCTGCTGGACCGGTAAGTGGAGATTTGCCATAAATTCCTTTTTCTTTTCCATTTCAACTTTGTACAAAAGCATGTTTTACCTTAATAAAATTTTTGCTCATTCTTCATTCAGTAACTCTATTACTAACAATATTTATGTAACTCTCTTGACTCTGAGCAAAAGACAAAGAGCATGTTTTGAAAGCACTCTGACTTCCTTTTTAATATAATTCTCTTTCTCTTTTTGATAACTAAAACATGATTCAAGCACTTGGGTTTGATACCGAAATCTATTTCAATTAAAATCATTTTTGAGCAGCAAAATGTAAATGATTTTAATTTTTAAATCCTTGTCTGTCATAGATTTTCTCCATTTGGTCGTTTCAAACTTTCACATGTTGATAGTCATGAAGAGAAGGCTTTGAATTTAAGTTCAGCCATTTGGTTTGCCTGGGGTGTTTTGCTCAACAGCGGCATAGGTGAAGGTACACCACGAAGTTTTTCGGCTCGTGTTTTGGGCATGGTATGGGCTGGTTTCGCCATGATCATTGTAGCCTCTTATACCGCCAATTTGGCCGCTTTTCTCGTGCTGGAGCGCCCTAAAACCAAGCTGAGCGGAATAAATGATGCTCGCTTACGCAACACAATGGAGAATTTAACGTGTGCCACGGTGAAGGGGTCTTCGGTGGATATGTACTTTAAGCGCCAGGTGGAACTATCAAACATGTATCGTACTATGGAGGCAAATAATTACGATACTGCTGAAAAGGCCATAGAGGATGTCAAGAAAGGGTAAGTAGATTATTGATAATTGTAGATCTTGTAGATAAAAATGATACTTGGAAAAAAATTGAGTTATGCTCTTTTCATATTAAGCAATCGATATATATGTATATGTAAATACAATATATAATCATATAACAGCCATAGCTAAGCAAAAGCGGCCAGCGGTGAATTTCACACCGCCTGCCGCTTATAGTAAAACGACATATATGTATAAATAAGAGCGGCAACGCTGTGTCATCAATCACATGATTTTAAATAACTTGTTTTATTGCAGAAAACTAATGGCTTTTATATGGGACTCATCTCGTCTAGAATATGAAGCATCCAAGGACTGTGAACTGGTCACCGCAGGCGAGCTATTTGGCCGTAGTGGCTATGGTATTGGTTTGCAAAAGGGATCGCCTTGGAGCGATGCGGTTACTTTGGCCATTTTGGAATTTCATGAAAGTAAACAAGCATATTTTAATTTTATTACCACTTTTACTAGTTTTTGGTCGTTTAGGTGGCTTTATGGAGGCTTTGGATAAAGCCTGGATATTTCATGGCAACGCTCAACAATGTGAACAATTTGAAAAAACTCCCAACACTTTGGGTTTGAAAAATATGGCCGGTGTGTTTATTTTGGTGGCGGCTGGAGTTGCCATCGGCGTGGGTCTCATAATAATTGAGGTGATTTATAAAAGACATCAAGTTAAAAAACAAAAGCGTTTGGATTTAGCCAGACATGCAGCGGCCAAATGGAGAGGCACTATAGAGGTAAAATATTAAGCAGAATACATACTTATATGTTTTAAATTAATTTTTACATTTTCCAGAAACGTAAAACTATACGTTCTTCGCTGGCAATGCAACGACAGTATAATGTGGGTTTAAATGCCAATCCCGGCACCATAAGTTATTCCATTGATAAAAGACGTTATCATCGCATGGGCCCCAGAGGCCCCGAGAAGGCCTGGATTGGCGACAATAATGATGTGCTAAGAAATCGGCGTTATTTAGATCCTTCTAAGCCCAAACATTCTCCTAAAGTTCATGGGCCTATGTTGGGCAGAATGAAACATCATCAGGGGAATTTAATGGCGCCAAAATATTCGCCGGGCTATACAAGTGATGTTTCGCATTTGGTAGTTTAATCCAAACATTTTGAAACTTATTTTGTTAGCCAACCGAAGCCAAAGATTCATATTCATTAAAAGAAGAAAACAAAAACTAAAACAAACTATTAGGAAAGAAGAAACTATGAGATTATTTGTAAAATGATTTTTATATTATCGAAATTAATTTTATAGATTTAAAAATTTAATGTTATATACCACAAACAATTATTCTTTCGTAATTTTAAGTATAACCTTAACTAACCACCTGAAAAAAAAATATAAAGGAACAGGGTACGGAATTGATGCATACAGCTAGAAAACGATATTGAATTTTAGGTGAAATGATAGCAGGTGAAATGAATAAAGCAGCTGATGACTTTTTTGGTGTTTTAGTAACAATTGAGTAACAATTTACAAATTTTGTTTTTTTTTTCATAAAAAAGAACAAAACACATACTTGGGATACTGCAGAGTTGTATTGTGCTAAGCCTCTGTAAGTGGCATGTTTTTCACACTGTTTATGCCCATGTATATGTTAAAGACCGTGATTCACAATGTCTGCTTTTACATTTAGACAGACGATGGGCAGACATTTCTTGGTGTATGAATTTTGTATATAGGAATTTTTTGACAATAATTTTTCAATTTGAAAATCGTTTAATAACATATTAATTTTCCTGATGATGATAACAAATTGTTATCGAAATATTGAAAACAAATACTGTTGAAATTTTTATATAAAATCAAAACGATCTTTAGCTGAAAAAATAAGAAATAATTACTTGAACAATATCAAATAATTAAATATCAAACAAAATCGTTTTATTTAAAAAATTGCCAAATTGTCATGCATGGGTAGCATTTTCGATTACATGCTGAATGCACATGCTTTCCCCCATGGTGTAGGGTGCAGCTTTCCTAAAACTCCTTCCAATCTCAGGGTCATGGCAGCCGGTTGCAGTGCAACTCCACACCGATCCCGTAAACTCTCGCCGCATTTGGGTATTAAACCAAAACCACCACGTTACCCCTGAAGGACTTCACTATAGCCGGCCGAGAACAATATTCCCAGGGCTCTCGTCTCTTGTGGTACCAGAAAATAATAGCCTCTGGTCACACTATCGCAGACTTAAAAAGGGCACTTTTTAGGATTGAAATTCTTTATTTAAATTACTTTTAATCTTAAGAATATACATATATAAGAAGGAAATAAAAAATATGATATTAGATTTTAATCGTCCAAAAGCTCCCTCAATTCACATGATTTAATATCATTTATTTCCAACTATGTTAATATCAAATTTAACTGCAAAGAAAACCATTACTGCTCAATCAAACGATTCATTAGATTTTCTGGTGCTAGCAATCAGTTTAATGTAATTTTCAGTAGTTTGTATGGCCCTACAATGGAATAATCCTAAAGATATATTCTAGTCTAGTAGCATGGAGCTTTATTGACTGCGTTATACAAATATGTACTATGACAAACTTTGTTGAACTGGGACTTTCCTATATTTTTCAATACAAAATTCAAAACACCTTAGTATTTAATTTAATAAAACTGTTCGGTCAATCAAATCTATTTGACGAGGTTTTAAAAGCTGTTGTAAATATCTACATTGAAATAATAGATGTGTTTCACGAGATCTCGGACTAGTTCGGACTAATGAGAGTAAAAAGCAAATTACTCTCTAAATTTGCAAGTTTTTTCCAAAACTGCTGGAACGCAAAAAACCACACTTGTACATCTTGCAATACTAGTGCTGCTTACTTTTTAGATTAAAGTATGTTTTAGTGATTTTAGACGCTTAAATCGTATAACATTATATAAACAAAAGATTTGCATTATTGGCAACAGCTGTAAAATTAAAAGCGATGTAAAATTTTCAATAGATTTTTATAATACATATTTATAAAATTAAAAGCCAAATAACAATTGCATATTCTATTTACAGTTTAACAGCATTATTTTTAATTTGGCCAACCTTCCATTTGGGTTTTAACTAATTTTTAAATAAAAACTTTTTTCTAATTTGCAAATTTTCTGATCTTTTTTTCAGTTTTATATGTATGTAAACAAAAAACAGATGATTATTCAATTCTAGTCCGAACTTACACAAATAAAAAGTTCGGGCTAATTTGTACAAGAAATGAAAAAAATTACTCTCTCATTTTCTCTCAAAATTGCACAAAAATTGTTACGTGGAACGCTTTTGGACTAGTTCGGACTGTTTCGTTATTCACGTGGAACACACCTAATGTTTCTATGAATGAACATAACAGCTGTTTACTATCGTTAGAATAAAGTTACAGAATCGCTTAATCGTTAGTGCAAGCGATGAAATTTGATGAGAAAAGTTGCGATTATCGGATCTTTAAAAGTTAGAGAATCACACTACTGGGCACTTTACTAGAGAGTTCCACTATTATGAATGCGGCTTGATTGAAACACTTAAAAAGTGAGAAATTATTATTGTTATATTGTTTTTTTTTTAATAAAAATTATTTAAAAAATTAATACTTTTAGACACAAATAATATTTTTTGTAAGTAAAGAATGTTCAAATTTAAAATAAAATCTGATTTTTTCAACGTTGTATTTTTGTTAAAAAAAAAGAAGAAATTTGAGCATTATTAGTAAACAAACATCCCACGTGGCCAAATTACAAATGCTCAAGCAAATATTTATATAAATTTTACTGAAATTAAATCTAACATGATTTTTAATTATGAGATAAAAAAAGATATGACAAATAGTTAAATGAAAGTTAACAATTTAAATGTGAGTAATTGAATAATAAATAAATAAATATAGATTAACAATTCTCTTAAATAAATGTTTATTAGTCTTAATACCTACAACTACTCGTAATTTAAATAAATGTAGTTCAAGTAATAAATGCTCAATTGTTGATTTGTTTTTTTTTTTTTGAGAATTGATGTTAAATAAATTAATGTTATTATATGATTATTAAAAAAAAACTATAACAACTTTTGTTTTTTATTTCATTTACACTTTTGACTTTGTATGTGATGCCTCTTAACAACTCGTGCAGTTTGTTTATCCGTTTGTCTGTTTGTTTGTGTAGTTTCCTAGAAGGAAGAAGCAAAAAATTTTGTAAAAAAGAGCACTCACTCATCTGACTTTGTAACTGACCGATTTTTGAGTTCCTTGTAATATTTTTAATAAATATAAAACTTGATGTTTTTAAACGTGTAAAATAATTTCAATTGATATCAACAATTAACATTTTTTTGTTAAATTTTTGTTTTATTCAAATATATGAAGTAACGTTTATTGCACAATGTGTTGGAATTATTAATCGTTCTTGAAATTTTACGTTTTTGCTATTAAGTTTTTTTTAGTGTATTTATAAAATTGTTTTATATTTTTATGGCCTTATTCATAAAAAAAACTTTAAATTTATTAAAAACTGATTAAATGAGTTTTGTATGGAAATAAATATAATCAGGATTCTTATGAAACGAGTGAAAGTCTCTCAAGTTATCGAAATTTCCACTCTCCTGAATTATGTACGAAAGTACGAAGGTGGGCCATGACCGATTGAACTCCTCGCCTCTTAATTGACACGGTAACACTGCTCCATTCAACAAGCAACTACCAGTTGCCTCCTGTTTAAATTTGAATAAGCTTCGTCGTTTAGTTTGTATTATTGACAGCCGTTTACGATTATATTACCGCGCGTTTTAAAAAGAAAATGGGAAAAAGTGAATTTTGTGTGCTCTATAAGCATGACTTTTTGCGGATAAAAATCATCGCTCATGCAGTTTTCAAAGGTTTCAAAGTCTACTGATGATTAGGTTAGCTCCTATGAAATATCAACGCTTAGACAGCAGAAAACATAAAAAACAGTGTTTGTATGCAGACATGTGCAGAGAAACGCAAAATTTTTAAATCACTTATTAGATCAAAATCGTATTTTTCTATATGCTGAAGATCGCACGTTGGGTAAAATATGGTAGCGCTTGCATTTTCCATGGGAAAAAACTAAATGTGCCATATGAAGTCGTCGTGCTTAAAGTAAACAAATATAAGTCCCAATTTTCACGAGGCAATTTTAGTTGCGCAATTCTTATCAAATTTTCTTTTAAACTTGCTGTTATGTTCAGACACAGCAATTTTACTTGAGCAACTTTCGATTTCTATTGCTTACACTTTCTTAATCTTGCATGTACTGCATTCTCAAATTTTTCCATTTAATTTTCGCTTCCTCTAAATTAATACTGCTGTCTATTTTTTGAGGTTGTCCACAATATTTAAAAAAAAATTTCGAATGAACTAAAATATCACATTTTCGCATACATACATAAAAGAAACACAAATGAAAGAAAATGTAAAATTTCTGACATTACGAATGATAGCACAAAACGACTTTCCGAGTACAAACAAGTCTGTACTCATTTTTACACTCCTCACTCTTTCCTCACTTATTTGTCCACAAACTCAAGAATTGCGCAACTAAAATTGCCTCATGCAAATTGGGACTAACACAGTAATCATACAAAAAAAGCAGTATTTTTAAATTGTAAATTTTTTTATTAAAATAAATGAAAGTTATACATTTTTTTAATGAAAATACATAAAAACAAGTCGTATTTATTTTATTTACTCGTAGACTCCTCCAGTTTCACGGTTTAATTATTAGCAAGTTCACTTAGAGTTCAGTTCTTCATTTGCTTGCGAGTTGAAATAGCAAAATTTTTTATGATTGCGACTTTCAGCACATCAATTTTGTACGCACATTTTTTTATGAAATGTGAGTTGCTGCACATGGCTGGTAGATACTTAAATAAAATTTTTTTAAAATTAATTTAAAAAAAAATTTTGTTTTTCGAAGAAGGGTTCTTTTCTTAAAAATGTACTTTTTCTAAAAAGTGGTATTTGGTATTTGGGAATCTGGGGGATTATGGGGATTCGCGAAGCCGATTTTGGGAATTCCTAAAAAAAATTGGAACCATCTCGCTAACCGGTTTTTCATATTGGCTGAGCGTTTTACCCATGAAGGATGCATCTGAACTATAAACAGTCATTCACTTCATTATGAAATTGATATTGCCGTATTGCTTCTGAGGAAGTGAAGTGAGAGGATTTTGATGTTTCTAGCAGCCGACTTTGAAAATTCCCAAAAAAAAAAAAAAAAAACAAAATCGGGGCCACTTCACTAACCGAATAGGAATCGGTTTGTCATATTCGGTGCATGTTTTGGTCGTGGAACGTATATCTGAAAGAGTAAAGGAACGTTTAAATGGTAAAACAAGATATTTATGTGGTAGCAAAATACTACGAAATTCTCTTTGTACTTAAAAAACAAAATTCAAACAGAAATATGTTGTAAGTATTTTGCATGTTTACATTTGTAGGATAAGTAAAATCAAAGTATTATTATGGAAGTCTAATAAAATTCTAAATGTTGTACCACCTTCAATAAATACTCGAAGTGCTGCCAATGCAAATTCAAAAGTACACCTCTGTTGTGATGAGAACACAGAGTTTTCTAAAATGGTTTAGAAAATGAAGATTTACCGACCGCTTGTCAATTTTTCCATCTAAATATCTCTCCTACTGAATATATTTTGCTTTTACATGGTAAGATTTTCTTTGCCCTAGATACATTTTTGGCAGATCTAAATACTTGCATTACCATGTAAAGGTGCCTTAATGGCCATTTGATTTAGTGCTAAAATTGAAGTTGCCATATTGTTTCCGGAAAAGTGAGTTATTTTGCGAATTCCTGAAGCCGATTTTGGGAATTGAAAAAAATCAGAACGCGTTATATAAATATATAATTAGTTTGATATCGAATGGTCTAATCTATATTTGTTTAAAATTCTTTCTAAAAGTAATTTTTTCACAAAGTTAATTTTTTAAGAAATATATTTTTTATATTAATTTTCTTCGAAAAGTTAATTTAAAAAACGTTCAAAAATGTATATTTTTAACATATGCTTTTTTCGAATGTTGTGCTTTTTCGAAAGATACTTTTTTACAGGTACGTAATTGTTATAAAAAATTAGTACTGGAAAAATATTTCCTTAATGCAGTTTTTAAAAAAATAACTCTTTTAGAAGTTTTCTGCGAAAGATACGATATTTCTAATCAATTCTTTTTCAAAAAATTTGCTAACTTTTCGACAACACATACTCACTCGTATGTTTTAAAAAGATACTACTCGTAATAGGTACGAACGAGTGTGTTTGTTTATTGAGCAGATTATGTATTAAATTTCAAAGCAGACACGTGCTGGTAATGAAAAGGTTATAATTAATTATTAATTACAAAAAGCATCACATAGATGAAAATTATATATAAATATTTAATAATTTAATTGAAATATTTCCCCGATTATTATTTTACCAAAAATATTATTTAGGTGTAAATTTGTTTCATCAACAATAAATAATTGTATTAATTTGTTTTAGTATTTGCCGGTTTAAATTGGTTTTCACTTGTTTATCGTTTATTAACTACGAATAAACGAACCTACCCGTACAAGGCTTTTTTGCTTTTTCTATCGATAGAGCATTAAGAGAAAAACTTGTATTTGTCTACATCATGGTCGTCAGTCAGCCAGTCAACAAAGTGAAAAGTTATTAATTACGAATTCCGATTTCATGCAAAACAAAAACAATTTTTACTCGTATACTCGCAAGTTTGCAGAATTAAAGTGTTGAATAGTGAATTCAACTTCAATTAATTTGTTTGATGCGTTTCAGACCAAAATTACGAACAATTATATTGAACTTTGGATATTTTGTTTTTTCTTCATTCAAAAAGAAAAAGAGTACCAAGTTGACGGTATGCATGTTATGAGTAATTTGAAGGGAGGAAGAAAATAGTGTAGCATCAACAGAAATACAGTGGGGCAGTGAAAATTTATTTTAATTCCTTATTCGAGTAGAAAAAAGTTCTCACACCTGATGTTTACTACTTTTTTTTTTTATTTTACAAATCAAGTTTACAAGTACAGGGTGGTGCAAAATAAAGTACCCTATCGTAAGATGTAATAGCTTTTGTAAATGGCGTTTTACGTCAATCATTATTGACATTTAGGCACCAGACAGCTGCAGAGTATAAACAAACAAACAATAGAGCATTATAATCCGCAAACGCGTTGAATAATTGTGTCGATTTTTTAACCACGATATTGAGTCAAAAATTATCATGAGCGACTAGACGCTTTAAACGTCAATAAAAAATTTTCATTTCTGTGGTAAGAGACACTCAGAGACCTCGTGTGATGATGTGCACGCAGCAGGAATGATTGTTCCATATTGTTGTGAGGGCGCCATCGGCAATACAGTTACTATTACCAGCGAACACTACAGGGCCTTGATAAGCGACTTCTTACTAACTTTTTACATGCAGCGTTGCCCTTTTGATACTAAAGTGTCTATTTGAAAAATTTTTTGTAGCACACGACACTTTTTATTACACTTTTTTTAAATATCCTTTTGTATCATTTTTACAAATTCGTGATACTTTTTGCCATTTTCTGCATATATGGAAATTTTTGTTGAGAACGATCTTAACAACGCTGGCGTAAATGGTTCTTGTCGCAAACAGCTTTTGTGTGTATGCATAAATACCCAGTTCTCATTCATATTAAAGTAAGGTTTAATATTATACTGCTTTTGCGTAGACATATCTTTGATAATGAAATCTGTATTTTTCAAAAGGGATAGGCATGTAAGTTCATATATTCGTATATCTAAACTAATATTAAAAAGAAGAAATGTTTGTAAAAAGTAATTTCCAAAGTCAATAGCCCGGTTTTAAAAATTTTTTCAAGAAAATGTAGAATGGAATATCATGACGGACATAGGCTACATTAGAATTCATTAAAGTGCCTAGGGTGTTGTCAAGAGACGGTAAACTCAGGAAATATTTCTTATTGCTTTCTAAGAAATCTATTAAAACTATAGTTTTAGCAATCAACAAAAGAAAGATAAAACCCTAGTAACTTGAGTATCGAATTCTCCGTCCAACCTGTGTCTCTGTCGGCTTGACCGACCGCTGATCAAATACCAAATGCGTTTCTTACGCTTTATGGGCTAAACTGGGGAACCGATATAGAAGAAATTTGTAACATATGTGTAGAATTGCGTACTTGTATTCCTTTGAAACAGTTTTATATTGTTCCCAAATTGTGTCCAAAAACTAATGTAACTATTTTTATGAAATTTTTTGTTATTAATTCCTTACTTTTCTTATCAAAATTAAAACACACATTTATTTATATTTTTGTTTCTAAAAATCTTGATCCTTTTCTTCTTATCTTCTTCGTGTCATTGAAAGGGTATTTTTCAATGACACCTTTTTTTCAAAATATCCTTTTTGTGACACTTTCTGAAAATTTTCACGGAGCTTATATATGCTTTTAATAAGACGGTGCAACTGCATACACAGCAGCATCCAAAATAGATACTGTGAAGACGCAATCTCCCGTTTTGACGAATTGGCATGGCTAGCAAGATCGCCCGATTTAACCATCGCAAATTTCATTCTATCTTAAAAAGAATATTCGAACAGTTAACCCCAGATATTTTGTGAAAAGTTATGAAAATTGCAATAAAACAGAAATAAATGAGTATTAACACTTATGTTTATCACATATTCCAATCAACAGAGAAAGTCGTACATGTCCAATAACCAAAAAAATAATTTTTTTTTTGATTTTGTCATAAAGCTATTCAAAAACAAAATTAGATGATTGATTTTGTGCCACCTTCACTGAAAGAAAAACGTATTCTTCCTTTAATAACACGAAAATTTTCACTTCGGCTATGAAAGCTTCATTAATAGAATAAAATGTTTATTTTCAATTTATTATTTTTTACAACGAAAAACTTATTATTATTTTTTTCATGAAAATTTTCATTTCGGCTATGAAACCTTCATTAATAGAATGAACATTTAGCGTAGCTGCAAAAATCATTTTTTACAACGAAAAACTTATTATTATTTTTTGCAATGAAAATATAAGAATTTCATTATACTCGTAGCTACTAAAGCCCAGTTCAGACTATTATACTTTGTATTAATACTTGTCAAAAATTCAAATAATACGTGCAAGTCTGATAGTCTGAATGTAATCCGTCATACATACGAAAAATAATACGTTAAAAATTTGACATCCCATACGACTTAGTTGTTTTTTGAAACTTTTCAAAACGATAATACTTTACATTGGATCAGGGTTGTGTTTTTTAGCAAACCAGCTAATTAAAAATTGAGTAGTCGGCTATTTCGTAGCCGATGGGGTGCCGTCTCTGATTGTATTTTTTGTCGTTATAAAAAAGCTCGAAATTTGGAATTTAGCTGTCATTTATAAATGTATTTTGCTCATGCTATATTTAGAACATAAAATATGTGCTATTGAATTTGGATGTGTTATACATAATTATTATTTTAACTGTTGAAGAATTTCACGCGCCGGCACGTCTATCGCCTACGACGAATAGCGCACCTGCCGCCGTGAAAGGTTTTATGATGGCACATCTATGTTGGTTTATATCAAGTATGATGGTGTGAATGCAAAATCTAATTTACGTTAGACTTTTTGACAGTCGCAAGAAATGTGTTTAGACCTTTATCTCACAAAATCTAATGAAAGTATTTATACTTGTATAATAGTCTGATCGGGTCTTAAACAGTGTAGTATACATACATATATAATGACGAAAAAATAACTTAAATAGCTCGGTTGCTGAGTTGCTGAGTTGATTAAACATCATGTTTATATGATACCGAGTTTAAATTGTAATCATCGTAGCTTTTAGTATTCAATTCAATAAAAAAAAAAACTATTGACTGAAAATGGCAACGAGCTCATAATCTGACAAATAATATTATGCAACTTTTTTTCATAAACGAACAAATTCTACTTACAACTGTTATTTCTTAAAAAAAAAAGCAATATTCATAACCCGAATGGAGCATTACGTTGGCCCAAAAACAACGGAATAATCATAACATTGATGTAAAAATAATTATATCTACGAAAGTTTTTCTATTAGTGTTGTATATTAAACAAAATTACAAAAATGTATTAAAAAAATGCACATACATACATAAATGCTTTTAAATTTAATTGCATAAGCAATTTTAGCGACAATCTTTAATAATTTGCACAGATCCCCGTTTTTATTGCAAGCAAGATGTGAGTTTTTATTGTATATACCTATACATATACAAAAAAAAAACTTTCCGTATTTTAACTCTCTTGCCCCTACACGTAGAAAAAAAATATACCATTATTGAATTATATGATTGCACCTGAAAATACAATATACTTATATGTACATATTTAAATCACCACTGATTTGACTCACAATAGTATTGTAAAAATATGCTATAAGTCATTGCACGACATTTTTTCTGAGAAACATAAATTGTTTAAACGTAGCCTTTACATGGTTGGCCACAAATATGATTGACTAAGTCATAGTATTGTTGGTTAGCACACACATACATATATTTAAATCTTAATAAAGTAATATATATATATATATATATATATATATATATATATATATATATATATATATATATATATATATATATATATATATATATATATATATATATATATATATATATATATATATATATATGTATATATATATATATATATATATATATATATATATATATATATATATATATATCTTTTTCCTTTTTTGTTACATCTACAACATAGATTCTACATACCTGCAAATACATTTATAGAAATATCTGTTATTGACGACAATAGTATGGTAATTCTGGAAACTTAGTTTTATTTTATGAAAATTAGCGTATCATACGTATGATAAAAACTAAAAATATTTTGGTACTGGGTGTAATTTGTAAACCATTTCCATAAATACTATTATTGTGGGCAATCATATTTCGTGTTGTATAGACGGTAACAATAAAATTATAGAAATGCCAACAAAAACATAATTGATAATACACTTTTTTTTTAACAATAATACACAATGTTATAAAATATGTACTAATGTGCTGTTGTAACCATATTTCAAACTTTTTTTTCTTTGTGTGTACCAAAAAAAATTGCTTAATTTTCAAATACTAAATGTATTTCATGGCCCATAATTTGGAATTAAAATCAAATATTTAAAGACATCAAATTGTAAAATAATTAACTGATAACGTATCTACATATATACATTATCTTATATTATATATAGCAGTGACATTTACAGAGAAATTTCGAAATAACAAACCATGTTAAAAACACTTTGGTGCGAAGTTTTTATACTAAAATTAAATGCATTTCATTACCTTGTAGTGTGGAAGGTGCTGGACTAAATTTTGCTAATCTGAGCAGTGTCGAAGGTATATACACTGGGCACTGATCAGTATTAACTAATTTAATTCTAACATAATAAATGCTACAATAGAGTTTGTTTTAGTCTTTCGTGTTGTTATTGTTGAAGTTAAACGTCCGCAGACACTGCTCCCTCTTTGCTCCTCCTCATAACCTATTTTCCTAGTTCCAGTACAATGCGCTGCATATGTAGGGGTCATCCCCTGAGTACAATTTCTATTACAATGGAATCAAAATAAAGAAGAGCTAAGCGAAAATGGAGCAGTCCTATTTTGAAAACATGTGATTTCAAGTGTATGAAAATGTCACGGCTTCATATAGCGAACCACTCTACAACGAAATCGGGCCAATATTGTAAACAATATGGCAGAACCCCAATCAAACAAACAAATTTTAAATGTTGGTAAAATTTTCGTAGATGACATACTCGTAGTCGTTGATGTTCTAAGCATGATTTATCATATTGATATTGAAGCTAACTAACGCACAGCCACAAAAAAAAAATAAATAAATTGCGATCTGTCAGACGTCAGCTCTATTAAAATTTGAATCAAAATTGTCGATTAGTTTATTTATTGTGGTCGTTTGAGGTACGCAACTTTTGTGTTTCTTGAATATATAAATATAAAATATAATAAAATAGAAAAAACTAAATTTCGTGCAGTGATTAAACACTATTATTTGAAAGGGAAAAAGGCGAAAGACACAAAAGCTCAATAAACATTACGGTTTGTCTGCTACGTCAGATTACATAATAAAATATTGGATTCCTGAATTTAAATGCAGTTGAACAACTACTGCAACAATATCATCAACAGGAAGGCCAAAAGAGGTGGTTACTGAAGAAAATATCAAGAAGAGCCTCGATATTAGTATGAATGATCGTCGAATCAAGTTACGTGAGATGTTAAAGTGGTAAAAATATCATATGAACGTGTGCCGCGTTTTCTCAGTGTCGAACAAAATCGAGTTCGTCAGATCATTTCACAGCGGTATTTGGACATTATAAAGCGTAATGGTGTTGATTTTTGGCGTCGATTAATAACTGTTGATGGAACGCGGGTCCACCACTACACACCTGAAACCAAACAAAGCGAAGACAGTGAAATCGGCTGGCATGGTTATGACCACTGTATGTTGGGATGCTCATCGATTATCTTGAAAAGGGTTGCACAATCACAGGAATGTATTTTCATGCATTATTGGATTAATTGATTGATGCAATCAATAAAAAACGACCACATTTAAAGAAGAAAAAAGTGCTCTTTCTTCAAGACAACTCCTAGTGATGTTTTCTTATTTCCTATATAGGATATGTTGTCATGAAGATCGTGGAAGGAGACAGCGAATTAGCGATGTATACATGTTTTTCGCACTTTACAAAGCAAAGAAAGCTTTGTGCACTGTCTTTAAAATGTGAGAGATGATATTCAAATGGCAAGGAAATGGGAACTATTACCTGACTTAAATGTGGTCAGGCCACTGCTATTGTCGCTATTTGCTATTTACACAAAATGGGTAAATGTATCACAATATTTTGTCTATACGAGAGAGAAAAAGTCCTGGACGATGCTGAGCATAATTTCTTTAAATGTTTTCGTAGAGAATTGGAGATCGCGGTTGGCTAACATTTTGGCAGTATCACGATTCTCATAAAAAGTAGAACAAGATCATATCTGGACACCGTAGAACGAGATCATAGTCTGAAGCCTAGACGCAAAATAGTGTAAAAGGAAGGGCTGATTAAGCTATTGGGAATCCATCCGAAGCAATGCTAAGGTGCTATCGAGGTGATTCCAGGAAGAAGAGCGAATTGTTTAGTCGGTAAGCTCATTGCTGTGATTATCCTTGGAAAAGAACGAAAATACATGCCGCAATGCAGTCCGTGGTTATAACGAAGTAAAGGGTCGATGTTGATTTTGAATAAAACACAAACTATTTAGGACATTATTGTAATTTTATTTTAGTTATTATGATATATTGGTATTATTCAATTATGTATGGAACAAAATATCGGCCAAATGGGCGCCGCGACCACGGCGGCACACCTCTATCCGATGGTCCAAATTTTCGATGACCCTGCGGCATAATGGAGGTTCTATGCCGTTAATGTGCCGAATTATCTCATCCTTTAGCTGTTGAATTGTTGCTGGCTTATCGACGTACACCTTTCTTTCAAATAACCCCAAAGAAAAAAGTCCAACGCTGTCAAATCACATGATCTTGGCGGCCAATTGGCATCGCCATTACGTGAGATAACACGGCCATTGAATTTGTTGCGCAAAAGAGCAATTGTTTCGTTAGCTGTGTGGCAAGTGGCACCGTCCTGCTGAAACCACATATCGTCTACATCCATATCTTCCAATTCGGGCCATAAAAAGTTCGTTATCATCTCACGATAGCGAACACCATTCACAGTAACTGCCTGACCGGCCTCATTTTGGAAAAAATACGTCCCGATGATGCCGCCAGCACATAAACCGCACCAAACAGTCACTCTTGTGGGTGCATTGGTTTTTCGATAGTCACTCTTGGATTCTCATTCGCCCAAATGCGGCAATTCTGTTTATTGACGAATCCACTGAGGTGAAAATGTACCTCATCACTGAAGATGATTTTCTTCGAAAATTGATCATCATTTTCATAATAAGTCTGGATAACTTTAACACGTTGTTGGATTGTGTATCTCTCCATGGTTCAAATTGAGTAAGTCTGAAATAGAGAAATGTCAAATAAAATTCGGAAAAAAAACTTGGCGTTTAGGTGTGGTTCACATTCAACATCGGCCCTTGAAATTTAACCATTTTTGCATATTCTGCAGATTCGTTATATGGAAGTTTAACTGTAATGTTCTTTTTTATGTTTACGTTTAAGCTTCATTAGGGTTCTTAAGTCAACAACAATTTAATTCTTTTGCAACCACAACATTTCAGATACATAATTTACAAGTAATACACTTATAACTATTTTTTTTTATCTTGATTGTGACAGCCAGATTGTCTGATTATTTCTGGTTTAACAGAGTATTTTTATGTTTATGTTAGTTGTTTTGTTTTTGGTTTTTGTTTCTCTTAACTGCTTGTGGTATAATGTTACTCTCCTTTATCAGTTTTCCCTCTCTGTTTATGAAAAGAAATAAAGAAACAAATTACATATGTACATAGGTATCTATAAAAACAATAATGCAACTTCAAAGAAGAAAAAAAAACTATGTATCCATCATGGTTCTAACTGGATAAAACCGATATATAAAACAGGGCCAATATGCATTTCATTTAAAATACATCTGTATGTATGTACGTATGGTACGTTTCTTCTTAACGCTGTTTGCGTGCTCATATAAACGTTTTAATGGAAAGATATACATTTCGCTCCTTTATTGCAACATAGTCATATCCCAAAAAATTAAATTTTTTAGTTAACAACGCAGAATGGTTAACAGTACCAACTTTTATATTGTGCCAAAATTTTATTTAAATTACCTTTAAACTGTTTCCTTTAGGAGATATTTTCTAAAAAAAATTTCTAAAGGCAGAATTAGTTTGTACGTTTTTTTCCGTTCTGAATCAGCTGTTTTGTTTCTGTTCAATATAAACTATATGTGCCTGGTTTGTTTTCACTTTTACGTTCTGTTCTGTTACGGACTAATCTGTTGAAAATAGAATTCAACGTTAAGTGACGGCCAGATATGTGTATGTGTTACTTTTTTCAGGTATGGAAACATTAATTTTTTATTCAAATGTATATAATTTTTTTTGGCGAAAGCTAAAAAAATTTGTTTCAACTAAATATTTTGAAAAGTTAATACATTTTTAATAACTAAGCAACTATGGATGATCAAAAGAATATTATTTTAGCGAAGAAAAAATTATATTTTGTATAGGGTGTTTTTTTAAGCCCGATAGAACTTGAAATTGTAAAAAATAACACAAAAAATTAAATTGTAATCAAAATTTTTTTTTATTCGAAAGATCAATACGTGACATTAACATTTGAAAATGATTTCGGGCATATGGGCACCGCGGCTGTTCTTGACGAAGCGCATTCTGGACGTCCAATTTTGGGCCACTTTTTCGAGCACTGCTGGCCGTATGTCACGAACAACACGAACAATGCTGGCCTCCAAGGCGTCAATTGTTGCTGGTTTATCAGCATAAACCAGTGACTTCACGTAGCCCCACAGGAAATAATCGAGAGGTGTCAAATCGCACGACCTTGGAGGCCAATTGACAGGTCCATTTCTCGAAATCAACTTATCGCCAAATTTTGATTTCAGTAAGTCGATGGTTGCGTTCGCCGTATGGCACGTAGCGCCATCCTGTTGAAACCACATCTCCTCCGGATCAATGTCATCCATATTTTCAAACAAAAAATCATTGATCATGGTGCGGTAACGATCTCCATTGACCGTAACGCGAGCTCCGGCCTCATTTTTGAAGAAATAAGGTCCGATGATGCCACCAGCATGAAAACCGCACCAAACAGTGCATTTTTCTGGATGTAATGGAGTCTGTAGGGTCTCTTGTGGATTGGTCTCACTCCATATGCGATGGGCAATTTTGCTTATTAACAAACCCGTTAAGCCAAAAATGCGCCTCATCGCTGAACACAATTTTGCGATAAAACAACGTCTATAAGTTGCGCGAATCGACGACTGATTTTCAAAGTAAATTTGGATAATTTCGTAGCGTTGTTCAAGCGTGAGTCTATTCATGATGATTTGTCAGAGTATACTGAAACAAATAAAAAAAATGTTTCATCAAAATTTAATTTTTTGTGTTACTTTTTACAATTTAAAGTTCTATCTAGCTTAAAAAAGCACCCTGTATAAGAAGTGTCATAACTCTGCAGATTGTGCGAAAGAATTGGACTGTTTGATCCCCATTTCTAAATTATTGATTTGTTTCGTTTTTTGTTTTTTCACACAAGATAATATTTATGTACATGTTTTATTCTTCATTCCAATGTTTTCCTTTTATTTATGCTCTACTGTAAAAACAGCTGAATATTTGCACGGAAAAAGTAATTGTAAAATATTTGCTACGGAAATGAACGTCACTGAACGGCAACAGAAAGTAAAAACTAATGAGGCCTTAAGACTTGTATGGAAACTAAAAATTTGAAATGTGTTTTTCTCGAAACAAGCTTTTTTGCGTTATGACTATGTTGCAATAAAGGAGCGATTTGATGGTTGGTATATAGGAATGTATGCAGATACAGATGTATTTCTTTGAATACATATGTACATATGTATGAGCGAACAAATTGTAAACTTTTTGCCACTGACGTTTAAAATTGTTTTCTTTTCTTTTTCTCCAGTGCCCTCAAACAAAAATTTCTTTAAACAATAATTCTTAATGGATTTAATTGTATCAATTCGCAAAAACAAAACACCAACAAAAAGATGAACAAAAGTAAAAAACAAGTGTTTTAAATTTGTTTTTATTAGTTGATATTCAGGGTGCTCTGAATAATGTATATTTATTAGAGCAGCTATTCGGTTCTTGCTGGTTCTTACGAGGCAGCTCTAGTGTGGCGCCGTCCCAAAAACCAAAAAAAAAAAAAGTGTTTTACGGGTTTTGTTTTCGTTTTCGAAAAATCGGTGTTAAAATTCGTGTGGAAATTATGTGTTAAAGGTAATTTTTCCAGCAAGGAAAATAAAAGAGTTCCTTAAAAAATATCAATTATGTGTTCAAGTAAAAGCCAAAAAGAGAAATACAAAAAGTTCATAAATGTGATTATTTCAAAAATAATAAATAAATAAAACAAAATTAAACGATCTGAATAAAACCGCAGCCCTCATTGCATTTGGTATGAAAAATTTTGTTCAAAATTTATTGTCAGGCATCCAGCTTTTGTTTTTAGAAAAAAAAGATACAAAAATAAGTAATTGAAAAAAATTTCTTAGAAGCCAACACCATCATCTCAAAATGGGAAATACTTTTATTAATTTTAACAGAAATCTGTAGATACTTAATTACGCATTGTACAAAATAAACTACTCATAGTCTAAAACAAAATATGCAAGTCTTTAAGTTTAAAGAAGAATTACTTCAAAGTACTAGAGAATTTAAAAGATATTTTCTAGGCAACAACACTTCATTGTTTAGGGGTATATGACTTCCTTGTAGGAACTACAAATAATTTAAAAAAAATGTAGGTAGGTATGTTCTATTTGCATAAAGGTTCTGTGAAAATTTTATGGACAACCTATTTTTTTTTAAACCCCATTTCTTCTCTGCTGGCAATTTTCTATAAAGGACACGTCTTTCTCACACTAAATGTATTTTTTATTGCTGAAAAAAATGCTTTCATAATTTTTCTAAATAATACCACATTTACATCAAACCAAATATTCAAGGAAATCATTACAGTTTACACTGAAGTTTGATAACATCTTGCAAGACTTGTTTTTTGCACAAATTATATAATAGCTCTATTCACAGTCTCGTATAAATGGTATTGCATCATTGCATTTGCAAAAAGTTTTAGCATATTTTTACTCTACACCAACAATATACACAGCTAGTCTTATATGTATATGCAATACTTAAAACATATAGTTTTTATTTGCTCTGCTTATACACAAGTTAATTACAAATCGACAGCTGACAATCTGCGATCCAAGACTATTAGTTCGTAATCGCCGCTTAATTGCCGTCGCTCATCCCGCATTTAAATGTCTTTATCTAACTGTGGGTGATGACTTCTCTCGGTTTATATCGAGCTTTCTCAGAGACCGCACTATACGACTTGTTATAGATGCGGTCTCATCAAACGAGTTCAATATTAATTCAGGGGTACCGCAAGGCTCCGTTCTTTCTCCTACCCTATTTTTAATTTTCCTTAACGACTTTCTCTATCAAATTTCCAACCCTATCCACTCTTTTGCGGATGAAAGCAGCATTTGTCACTCGTACTCTTTTAGTTATAGGCCTAGCCTATCAGAGATCGCTGCCAAGAGGCGTAATATGAATGATTCACTGAATAGTGATCTTCTATTAATCTCCGAATGGGGTCGTAAAAACAGGGCCGCCTTTAACGCTCGTAAGACCCAGTGTTGCTTATTAACACACAAACAAACGACCGCAGATGCTGCTTCATCTGTACATATGGATGGTATAAATACCATCCATATGGAATCGGATGCTCTTGATGTTCTTGGAATGAAGATACAGTGTGATGTTCGCTGGAATGATCACATTTTTCATGTCTCTAAAGAAGCATTCAAGTGCCTCGGTTTTTTGAAACGGTGTAAGATATAATTCACTCCATCCGATCTCCCTACTATTTATACCACCTACATTCGACCGAATATGGAATACAACTCTCATGTTTGGGCCGGTGCCCAAAGTCTATTTTGGGGTTACTCGACCGTGTGCAGGAGAGAGCGAAGAAGCTTATCGGTGACAGTAGGGTATCCAACTCTATTGACTCACTGGAGCATCGACGCAATGTGGGGTGCGTTACTCCGTTCTATCGTTACTACAATGGATTTTGCTCTGACGAGATTAGGGATCTTGTTCCCGAAACTCGCAAATTTTTGCGTAGCACGCGTTCATCGTCCAGAGCTCATCCATTTGTGGTTGATTGCGCGAGGAATCGTACTACGCATTATAGAGAGAATTCGTTTTTCAGCCGTACGCTTTGTCTGTGAAACAAGTTGCTTGCAGACGTGTTTCCTGTCTGTTATAACGTTGGAAAGTTCAAGTCAAATGTTCACAAACACTACTCCCTCCTTCCCCCTCCTCACAACCTATTTTCTTAGTTCTGGTACAATGCACTGCATATGTAGGGGTCATGCCCTGAGTACTGGTCCAATATAAAAAAAAAAAACTTAAAATCGCTTTTTCGATTAAACAGTCCACTAACTGCTACTTAAAGCTTTTTTTCGGCATATTTATTTTTGACAAAAATTTTAGTAAAATTTTTTCTACTCTAATTATAAATCAGCTGTGAATTTCGTGCTTTGTAAAAAGTAGTGCAAACTTAACCAACAGAGGTGGTTCACAATTGATAGCATATATTTGCAATTGCATAAATTTGCAATCATAAATGCACAAGATTGTGAATAGAGCTAATATCACAATAACCCTATTCACAATCTGGTGCAGTTATCCTTGCATCTTTGCATTTGCAAAACAAAGAAGTGCATATTTACTTAACACTACACTCATAGAAAAAAGCATCTTCATCTTGATGATGGCAAGTCATCAGAATTGTGACACCAATATTATGTAAATAGTCATCAGTAATATGAAAACTGGCATCAAATTAAATGACAAAAGTCATCAGAGAATTTTGTCATACATTGAGTATCGTCTATGCTACAACTGTGCTGGCAATTAAATGATACACTTAATTAATAATAATAATAATTATAATACATCTAATTTGTCAAAATTGGTTTAAAAAAAGGATAAATAGTGTTTTAATATTTTCTATTTATTGTGGAAAGAAATTTTTGTTGTTAAAATTATTATTTTTAAATTTAAACTTACTGCCTGGCCCACGATGTCACTCGACATCGCTCGCTCGCATAAATACATTTGAAACGTATTTGGTGGTGGCATGCCATCAGGCGGTGCTATTAGACCCAGTTTCAGATCGTCTAATAGTCCCTAAAAAGCTGTTTCATTATCGTGTTTTTAATATAAATATATTATATGTTTTATAATATAGAATAGGGTATGGAAACTCAAAAGAAAAATTCTAAACTTTGTGCGTTTTTCCCCATTTTGGTGCGTTTTCAAAGTTCCCAGTTGACAACACTGTTTTGCAATTAGCTAACAAATAAATGATCTTTTTAGTTGTTTCTTTTTTTACTTATAAGCTTATTTGAATAATTTCGTTATCAAAAACAACATCATTTTAAATTACAGCAGTAAGAGTATGTTCTTTTTGTGGGACTCATAATACATATTAGCATATTTGAATAAATTTCTTTTTATTAATTTTCACAAAAAAAAAATATCAATGAACGTAAAAATGGGTATTGAACTCTAATATACAGGGTGGCTGATCATTTTTGCTACATCTATCATTAAGTTTTGAAAATAATTGAATCCAAATGATCTCCACCCTCGTTGACACATGTACGACATCTTATCAAAAAGTTATTCATTACTGATTGGAGTGTTGCAGCGGGAACTGTCTCAATTACCGTTCGAATAGATTTCTTTAAATCATCCAAATTTGTTGGATTTTTCTTTTTTTTTGTAAACTTTTTGTTTGTACAGTGAGGTCCCCCCCGGGGAACAGGTTTTGCCTTGGCATATTCCTAACTTGGGCGCTCTGTTTTTCGGGGAAAAGAGGGGAAGGGGTCCCTGGTTTGGTGCGGCAAACAAAACTCTAGGAAGCCACATGACTTTTGTTGTGTTGGCTTCCGAATCCCTTACCAAGGGTATAAATTGGCAGAACGGGGATCAGCATGGCCCCTGGGTAGTTCTGCTTGGAGTTCGACCCGGGCTGATTATGGTTGAGGTGCCTACCTTGGCTGTAACGTTCTGGCTGTGGTTTAAACCTAAATCGCAGGAAGGGAGTGTTAGTATCCTTGATAATTGTTTGGTGTGTGGCTTTTTTCGGGGGCTAACAATCTCCCGAGGATCAGTTGCCTATACAACAGATACCTGTATTGTAAGGAACCAGTGGTGATGGTTGACGGGTGAGTTGGTTTAAGGGCTGATGCTCTTAGTGGGCTTCGGCCTACCAACTCATTAAGCCTTGCCCTCCATTGATTGCTGGAAAATTACATACAGGAGGGATTAGAAAGCCCGAACTCCTCAACTAGAAGTTTCTCAACTAGAAGTTTCTCAACTAGAAGTTTCTCATATGGCAAGAATTGCTACCTGCGTGAGCCTGGTAAGCCACACGGGGGCGCTGGTGAATCGTGAATAATTCACTCCGTGGAATTGGTCCACCATCAGATTATTCCGCGAGGCAGGTGCTGATGTAAATCATTTTCACAACTGTACAGTGAGGTCAGGAGACCTGGGAGGCCAACGGAATATGGGTTTCTTGAAATCAGTTTATTGGGAACTTTTTGCCTCAATTCTGTCATAACAGGCGTGGCTATGTGACAAATTGTCCCATCTTGTTGAAACCAAACAGTATTGAAAGGGGTTTCTCTTTCGGCGCAATTCTGGAAAGAAAAACTCTTTCAACATCTTTAAGTAACGGTCTCCATTGACGGGAATAGTAAGACCATTTTCTTCCAAAAAGTAAGGCCTGACAATGAACCTTGAAGAAACTGCACACTACACTGTGATGCGAAGTGGATATAATTGCATATTATTGAGTATCTGTGGGTTAGAATTACTCCATATTCGATAATTTTTTTTTTTTTTGTTAACATTGGCATTTAAATCCAAATGTCATAAAAATGACATAAAAATGGACGTTTTCATCCTCTGACAGCATTTGAATAATCTTCTCAGAAAATTTCAAGTGAACCGGGAAGTTTCTAGGGTCCAGTTTGTTTGTTAATTGAATCTTATATGGAAATATGTTTAAATCTTGGTGCAAAATTGTCTGCAGTGACTGCCTGCTGACATCCATTTGAGCAGATAAGCTCCTTGTCGAAGCTACAGGATTGGATTGTATGGCAGCAGCTACAGCAGCGATAGTTTCCTGCATCCGAATTCAGGGATTTCGATGATAAGGCCTTCTTGCGATTGTGCCGGCTAAATTCTTTACGAGCCTTATTATACTCCATCTGCTAGGAGGAGTGCCGCCAAATGTGCGCCTATATTCTCTTTGGGCTGAATCAACGGGCTCTAAAGCGTGAAAGCGTTGCACTATACAAATTCTTGTTTCATTGTCCCAATTCTCCATTTTAGTTAAATTTAAAGATCAATCAATAAAACACAACAAACATGGAACAGGTTAGTTACACAGAAAATAAGTTACCACGTTTTTTTGTTTTTGTAGCACTCTTCATCAGCCACCCTGTATTTTAACTTATTTATTTATTTAATTCTAGTACAGGTTTTGGTTTTAAGTAAAAATATATTTTTTAAAAGAGAGAACAAAATCCTAGAGCGTATTTCAAAATCAGCCTAAAAATTAAAGTTCATTGGTTTACTTGCGAAACCAATAAAAATTAGTTTATATTGGTTTATGTAGATATTTCCATTAAATATATGTGTATTCTTTCAGACGCTATTGCTATAAGTTTTTTGTCAATAAACTTTAGCGTAAAATAGAATAGAATTTAAAAAGAAAAATGCTCTTATATTACCTGTCAAAGCACAAAAAACAAGTTTTTTCAGTTATAGCCATCCAAACAATTAAGTTTTTTATTCGCTATTTTTAGCTTCTACCATTTATACCAATAAAAATTATAAATAGCTTGTTTTCAATGTTTCCCAGCTATCTATATGTCGACATTTCATAGGAACTACCCTAATCATCAGTAGACTTTGGAATTTTTTGAAAGATATTCTCAAACATTCAACTTTATATCCCAACAATATAAATAAATTATTGAGAATTTAAAAAGAAAAATGTTTTAATAATACCTGTCAAAACCCAAAAAACATGCTTTTTAATTTTGAAAGTGTTCACTCTCTTAAAAAAAAATTCAATGGATTTTAAGATACAAGAGCAATTTTTCTGGCACAAGTTGGCAGCTTGTGGATAAAATCGACACATGGAATGGTTTTTTAAGAATAATTTTTTTACAAAACAAATTTGCTGTGATCAATAGTTTTTGATTGAAGAAGACCAGAAAAATAATCAAACAATTTTTAGCTGGGGGTCAACTAGCTATTTCGTAGCCGCTACACTACTCATCAGCGTCCATTTTCGAATTTGAACTCGGGTCATGACGCAGCATGAACTGCTGCCTTAACCACTCAGCCACCGAACCATTGAAATATTCTCTATCTATATTCATCTCATATTAAATCCTTTATGCATTTTTTGTTAATTGCCCGTATTGTTTGTACAGCGTTTACCGGCTCTGAACAAGCGATATTTATTTTAAGGATTTGTTATGGATAATGTTAGCTTTAATTTGCAACTGATCTCATTCCATTTCCATTCGGAAAATTCGATTTCGTATCACTGTTTGTCTTGGATACCCAAACAAAAGCAAAGCAACAGCTCACAGTAAATACAATAATATTTTTCATCAGTTTTCAGTCTAAATGAGTTGATCTATTTTTGATTAACCACCAGCAAAAAAATGTTTTATTGGTTTTAAGATTTCAGATCACGTCTGATATATTGTATAAAAAATATACTTTTGAAGTCAAGTTGAATCGTTAAGGTTGTTTTTATAATAATTTCCTATAATAAGTTGCATATTGGGTTGGATTGCAAAACTGAATGCAATAAATTAACGGCCGTTTATTAAACACTTTTTTTATGCATAATGCCATAAATGTTTAATATTTTTTTCTCTTTCTTGCTCTTTTTTTGATAAATCTTTTGTGATTAAGATTGCCTTTTTCCCTACGCATATTCTCTCATTCTAATAACGTGTTTCGTTTGAAACTTTTAATGTTTTCATTTATGCTTTGAAATACCTATGATACCCACTGATTTGGCCGTATTCATTCCGCGCTAAATGCTTTCTTTCTTAGTTTTTTCAGCTGTTCTTGATTTAATTTTTTATTTTGTTTAATTTTATAATATATTGTTAATTATTTTTTATTTTAGTTTTAAACATTTTTGTATACTCAGGCTATGCTGCTGTGATGTAATATACAGCCATGTTCCGAGAACGCGCGTTCTGAAACCGCAATGAGTTTTGAAAAACACTTAATTGATTTTTAGGTGTTCTGAAGAACGCGCGTTTTACTGGCGTTTAGGAGTTTTTTCCGAAAAAATACAACATGTGTTTTACATACGTATGTATATATGTATGTGGTAGTAATATAAAACGAAAAAATATTTCACAATAAATAGAAAAAATTTTCAATTTAGTTTTCTTAATGAAAATGTGTAAAATTCTTTAAACTTTTTATTGAAATAAAAAGAAAACATATTAAATTTTATTTGTGAATAATTGTATTGCCTTTTGCAAGTTCAGTTTTAGCAAATTCCACCAGTTCACTTCAATATATACATGCGAGTTGAAGTCGCCAATTTTCAGCGATATGCGTTTTCCAGAACACCTATTTGGCGATTTCAAATCGCAAAATCATATTTCTTGCGTTATACGTTTCTCAGAACACCTATTTGGCGTTTTCAAATCGAAAACGCTAAATTTAAGCGATTTGCGTTTCTCAGAACATGCCTGATAATACACTTATGCCAGCGTTTTTTCCAATCCTCGAAACTCGCTTTTTGGTCTTACCAACAGCTCCTCTTTCGATTTTTCTTTTATCTCCTCAATCGTAGCAAAACGCTGATCTTTCATCGCTGTCATCAGTTTTGGGAAGAGAAAAAAGTCAGAGGGGCCCAATTCCAGTGGTTAAGACACGACAATGGTTTTGTTTTTAGTCAAAAACTCACGCACAAGCAACGATGTATGAGCTAGTGCGTTATCATAGTGCAAAATCCATGAATACACTAAAAAGCTGGGGGACAACTAGGTGTTTCGCAGTCGCAGTCGCGAACTCAGTACCATGTAAACATGATGTATTTTCAATACGGCCGCTTCACCAACTCAGCCATCGAGCTTTTATTTATTTTTTTGTCTATATTTGTCTCATATTGATCACATATGCAATTTGTGATTTCTTTTAGTGTAATTTTCAAACAGACTCGTAAAATTGCTTCTAAGCGAAATTTCTTGTGTTGGAAGGTTTTTTTTTTGTCTTAAGTTTATATACTTAAAATTTTTAAATGATTAAAAACTTAATTGATTTAAACTCATTCATGTTTCAATCAAAACGATCGGTCAATCGAACCAACGTTCTCGGGTGAGAAGCAATTGAAATATAAACAAAAATTGGCACGCATTCTTGTTTGTGCAAGCATACGATTGATTTAAGTTAATAAAGTATTTCTTGAAAGAAAAAAAAACACAAAAACAGAAACATGTAAGAACAAAACAAAAACACGATTTTCTTTCTTCTTTCAAACCAGATAATACCGACTAAAATCTGATAAAAGCGATTTTAATACTGTTTCCTAACGAAATACAGATGAGCATGGAAGCTTCTGCTACCAGCAGCAACAACATACTTGTATATACATTACTATTCTCACTAAATTTGGTTCCAATACATGTTCAAATTTTGCAGAAAGCAAAAAGATATTAACTTTAAATGAGAGACTGTTGCACTGACGGGTTTCTCTTACAAGAGAACTGCACAGAGTTGTGTGCAGAGACAAACAAAATTAAGTTCTTTTTTAACTGTTTTGAGGCAGAGATCAATAAATTCGCTTAAAGGAAATAAACAATTTTTACACAAAAATATTAAACGAAACTTTTAACTAATTATTAACTATTTACGATCCCAATAAAACTAAAAATAAGCGCATTAATCATTATTATACAATTTAAACAACTGAAATTTATTAGTATAAAAAAATAAAAAATTAAAAACAAGTAAATTTTGGTTTGCGGTGCTGTCATTTCATTTGGGCATGAAGTTAAAGAATGCTTTGAAATACCGGCGACTATCAATTTCATCGGGTTTGCTCAAGATATTAAAATTTAGTAATTAAAATCAAATAATTTACTTATGTAAACTTGTAGAGAGCAGAGAAGCACTAAAGAAATTCAAATAATTAGTTTTTTTAACGTTTTAAGAACTTTATCAATCACGCACGTGGCGTAAAAATACACGCTAAAAGACCACATAAGCTTTAAGTCCTATTCAACAATATGATTTTTTTCTGTCACTCACTCATAAAATATGCTTAAGATGGTGGAACTATAATTAAAGCAATAACAAAATTTGAGTGTTTCTTTTGTTTTAAATGTAATTGAGCAAACGAACGAACAGTTTCGTCATTGGCGAACTAGCACAATTGTATAGTTATTTTTTGAAGCATTAAAAAAAATAAACGAACTTGTTCTTTGCACGGTTTTTACATAAAAATTATTTTTAACAATAAGGGTTTTCACGGTGGTCATTGTGCAAATTTGCAACTTGTAAATTTGCATTGCTGATTATGGTTGATCGTGAGCATACCCGTTCTTTTGGTGCAAACATGCCTTATTTCTAGAAAATTGTACTGGAAACATAAAAAACTTTTCGCTGCTTTCGCAAAAGTAGTCAAAAATCTGCATTTGTCTACAATTAAACATTAACAAGCATATTTAAATATATTTTTAATAAATAAAAATGATCAGAAACAGTGAAAAAAATGTAAACTTTTTCTTGCAAATAATGATCGTTATGACGCTAAGTTTGGTTTCTATCTGAGCCTTTTATTACTGTCTGTGCTTGTTGAAGGTTCTACACTTTTTGCATTTGATTTTAATGTTTTTTTCTTTCTAAATATTTATAAATAATTATAAAAATATCAAAGACCGCTAAAATGTTCAACTTATACGTATATTTTTTTTTATCTTGGACCAGTACTCAGGGGATAACCCCTACATATGCATTGCATTGTACTGGAACTAGGAACTTTGGTTATAATGAGAAGGAAAGAGGGAGTAGTGTTCGTTAACAATAACAACACGGAAGACTAAAACAAACTCTGATTGCAGCATTTAAAATATTGGAATTAAATTAGTTAAAACTGATCAGTGCCCAGTGTATATACCTTTCACACTGTTCAGATTAGCAAAATTTAGTCCAACACCTTCCACACCACAAGGTAATGAAGTACATTCAAAATATATTGTATTTGTAACTATATCAGTTGCAAATAAATTTGCAAAGTATAGGATGCACAGCATGGGCGGAGTAACGTAGACCTTATGCCCACGATGGTATTAACAGTATTTCTTTTGCGGCGAAGTGACTAACTGTACCGACCTATGCCTTCGCATAGGAAGTTGCCTCGTGGTTAACAACGAAATACCTCACAAAAACTGTAAACTAATACAGTTAGTTGAGGTAGACAGTTAACCAATGAAAGTGAGACGCAAAACTCTCGAAGGCCAAACAACAACAACAAGCCTGACCGCACTTAATAAATAATTACGATGACGCGAGCGCTGTTCCCCAGCCCAGAGCTGCTTTACGACTGTCAAAATATATTATGAATGAACACATAAAGAAAACACAAATAACAAAATAGCGGTATTTTTTTCAAATGTTATTGTTTACATTCATTTGCAACTGAGTATTTTTGCATACTTCCTTTTGCTCAAGGTTTTTCTAATGCAAATGAAGAAAACTGCAAATACATACATTTTGTTGTTGCGTGAAAAAAACCAAAGTATTTTTGCTCGCATTTGCATTGTTTGCTCAGTTTGCATGACACATCGTGAAAACCCTCAATATTTTTTTATAAAAACAATTGAGTTTTTTTATATTATTTTGTTACAGGATTTACATAAATTCATAATTTTTGATGTGCCTCTGCGCCGAAATTGGCTTTATAGAGGCAAAATTGGCAAATGTTACAATACTAACATACATACATATATATGTATGTTTTATATATTTGAATTAAAAAGAGAAATAAAAAAAATTAAATAAAATATTTGTATTATGTTCTATACATAAGAGGTTATTGAAAATAATTTAATTAAATGATCTGATGATGCAATTGCATAAATATGCAGTCACAAATGCACAAGATTGTGAATAGAGCTATTGTGCGATAAACACAAACGCAAAACAGCTGTTTGAATAATTAGTGCAAGTAAAAATTTTACTTGTAAAAACTTACAAGAATTTTTCGGGCTCTCATTTTTTACGCTCTTTTGACGTTACAAATTTTTCGAGCTTATGAACGCTTTCTAGTAACAATTGTTACAAATTTGTAAAAAATTTTAGTATATGAACACAACTAATATTTTGTATACTTTTTTAAACGATAAATACGCAACTTTTATTAAAACTTATGTTAAGCTATGTACACACGGTTGTCAGATGTTACAATATTGTAAGATCTAGCAACATGCTGACAATGTAGTGACAATGAAAAATTGTCCCGCAGAAGTAAATTGTGTGTTCAGGCGGTCGTAAGAAAATCTTACAATTTCATTGTCAGACTATGGTCTGATAAATAATTCATCTGGCAACAAAAATTGTCAGCTCTCACGGTCGTCAGATTGTCAGACATGTTGTAAGGTATTGCCACTTATGTATATCTACAACCATCTGTTTGGCAGTGTTACCCATCAAACTTTTTTCTGACAATGATGCCATTGTCAGGTGCATTAATTTTATACATCTGACAATTAAAACTGAGCTTACCATACCAGTCAATTATCTGGCAATGCCGACGAAGAGTGTTCTCGCGATTGTCAGATGCCTGACAATATTGTCGTCTTACAATTGATTGACAATGGTTTTTCTGACAACGTTGTAAGTTAAAAATTGGCAGTTCACACGATTGTAATACATTTCCAGACAATTTTACTGGCAATATTGTAAGATCTGACAACCGTGTGTACGTAGCTTTAGCATTTAAAAGTGTTGCCTAAGCACATGTAAAACTTACTTTTTTAATAAAGAAAACGCCATTAGTTAAGCAATTCATCAACTAACATATTACAAACACTCAAAAGAAAATTTTGGTAATAAATACTTTTTTGAGGACTCCCACCGTATTCCCCCGTAGTATTTTATTGAATTGAATTTTGCTAAATACAAGGCCAAGGGCCAAAAAAATTACTATAAAAATTCCAAAATTTAAAAATTATTGTTGTTACGTCATGAGTTAAATTCTTTTTATAAAACAGCAAATAACAAATTTAGTTTTTTTTTTACTCTCAAGCAGAGCAATGTAAACGATGATGTTTTTTCTGATTCAAATATCTTTTTGTTTTTGTTTTTAATTGCACCTTTCCATACTCTTCTTGCATACCAAACCTAATTTTTTTATTCTTCTTTCTACATTTTGTATATAATTTATTAATAAATATTTAATTTTGATGCGAATTTTATCTCAAATGTTTAGAACAGGAAGCACAACATGCGGCCATTGTTTCGCATAAATTCTGTATTATTGAAAATCGAAATTGTACGCAGAATTTAATAAAAAAATGTTTTATTTAACAAAAAACACTTGAACACACAAGTACTGAAGTATTTGCTGGAAAAAATTATTTTGAATGTGTATTTAATAATACTAAAACAAAAAAAAACAATTTTTTTTTTAAATATATAACTGAAAGAAAAATATTTAAAAACCGAAGGAATGTTGGTGATTTTTTAAGCATATTGCCCTAAAACATACTAAGAGACTGTTCTATTATAAAAATTATTATAAAAATTTAAGTGCGTTTGTACTGAAGTGTAAAGAAAACGTAAAATTTTATTTACTACAAGCGTTTGTTTTATCAGAGATATAATGGTCGATCAGAGCTACAAAAATTTCTTCCAATTGCACAGGTAAGTTCTAATTTACAACTCAATTATAATTATTAATTTTTAGCACATAAAATAATTTAATTAGTTTTAATATGAAAACAAAAGAAATCGTGAATAAGTTATTAAAAAATATTTTCCATTTAAAATTTATTAAAGTGAAAAAAGTGATCATTGCTTTACAAAATTGTAGAAATTTACAAACTGAACTAGAGTTGGGTTCATAAGCTCTTTTAAGTGAAGGCTCTTTTTTTACTGAAATATATATTTCTTTTAGTGCAACAGTTCAGTGCGCTGTATATAAAAAATATCAGTGAACGACTCCGTTTCAACTTACGTGACATAATAAAAATATGTGAAAGCAAAAAAACAAAAAAATATTATTACAAACAAATGAAAACACAAAGAAGAAGATAAAATGGTTGTAGATTTTTCTTTTTCATAGCTGTAAATAGAAGTTTTAGGACTTATATATTTTTTGAGGAGCTATATATTTCCTATATCAAATTTTGTACCTACTTTCTGATTATTTATGTACATATAGGGAAAAAGAGAGACATGAACGAAAAAGAAAACTTGAAAAAAATACAAAGAGATCGCAGTATTGATCGGCTCATTTAACTCTCTCAAGTGAGTAGTCCAATTATACTAGTTCGTTCACGAACTACCCAAATCTAAGCTGCCATTCGATGTTTGAATAAATCGTGATTTCGCCATAGATTAAAGTAATACCCGTAGCCAATGTAGCCAAAATGAAGATTTCACCTTGATTTTTTTAGATTTCACAAGCAAAATATGATTTGAACATCTCTCTCTCTCTCAAAATTAAGATTATTAAAACTAATAGAAATTGCGTGATCTATATTCATATACGAGAGTGAATAGATACTGAAGCTACTTAAGGTCTCATTAGTATTTACTTTCTGTTGCCGTTCAGTGGCGTTCATTTCCGTAGCAAATATTTTACAATTACTTTTTCCGCGAAAATATTCAGCAGTTTTTACAGTAGAGCATAAGTAAAAAGAAAACATTGGAATGAAGAATAAAACATGTACATAAATATTATATTGTCTGAAAAAACTAAAAAGGAAACAAATCAATAATCAAACAGTTCACTTCTTTCGCACAATCTGCAGAGTTTATGACACTTCTTATAAAAAATATATTTTTTTCCTCGCTAAAATAATATTCTTTTGGTCATCCATAGTTGCTTAATTATTAAAAATGTATTAACTTTTAAAAATCTTTAGTTGAAACAAATTTTTTTAGCTTTCGACAAAAAAATTATACATTTGAATAAAAAATTAATGTTTCCATACCTGAAAAAAGTAACACATACACATATCTGGCCGTCACTTGACGTTGAATTCTATTTTCAACAGATTAGTCCGTAACAGAACAGAACGTAAGAGTGAAAACAAACCATGTACATATAGTTTATATTGAACAGAAACAAAACAGCTGATTCAGAACTAATTCTGCCTTTAAATAGGAAAAAATTTTTTTTTTTTGCAAAACCCATTTAATTCCCAACATAGCCTCCTTTTAGCTCAATACACTTAGTAAGACGATATTCCAAGTTTTTTTTTACCATCTGAATAATACGATATTGGGAGCCCCTCAAAATACGCGTTAGTTTCGATAATCACTTCTTCGTTTGAGATGAATCCTTTTCCAGCGTGCAATTTTTTCAAGTTTAGAAACAGGAAAAAGTCACTAGGAGCTAAATCTGGACTATAAGGTGGATAATCAACCAATTCGCATTGTACTTCAAGTTATTTTAGCATCATATCTAATACTGTGTAAACCGATGCATTGTCTTAAAGAAATACCACTTTTTCTTCTTTAAATGTGATCGTTTTTTCTTGATCCAATAATGCACGATAATACTTTCTTAGGATTGTGGATCCTTTTTCAAATTAATCGATGAGCAATATTCCGTATGCATCCCAAAATACAGTGGCCATAACCCGGCCAGCCACTTTCACTATCTTCGCCTTCTTCCACCCATTCTTTAGATTGATTTTTGGTTTCAAGTGTATGGTGGTGGACCCACGTTTCATCAGCAGTTATTAATCTACGTCAGAAACTAAGAGGGTTACGCCTTGTCATATCCAAACACAGCTTTGAAATGGCTTGACGAACTCGATTTTGTTCGACACTGAGCAAACGCAGCACCCATCTTGTCGATAGCTTTTTCATATGCAAAATGTTGAACACACGTTCATATGGTATGTTTACCATTTCAACAGTCTCACGTACCTTGACTCAGCGATCATTCATAACGATATTTAAGATTTGCTTTATAATTTCTTCAGTAACCACCTCTTTTGGCCTTCCTGTTGTAATCTGACGGGCACCATAATGTTTATCGAGCTTTTCTTTTATCTCTTTAGCTCTTTTCCCTTTCAAATAATAGTGTTTAATCACTGCACGAAATTCACTTTTTCTATTTTTCTAGAAACACAAAAGTTGCTTACTTCAAACGACTACAACAAATAAACTAATCTTTGAATTTAGGTGAAATTTTCACAGAGCTGACGTTTGAGAGATCGCAATTAAAAAAAAAAAAACTACCTAGTGCTACCACCTAGCGCTAGGTAGCTTCAATAACAATCCTCTCTCGTATACAATGTAATTTGACTTTGGACATATATTAAACATTGAGAACAATTTTTACCTCCTTGTTTCAAACCTTAAACACGCTACATATGTATGTACGAGTATAACCACAATTACGTATGCTAAAGATTTTGTAAAGAAACTTGATTGAACTTTTTCTTTAAAGGCGTGTTTTTACCATTTTGTTATACTTTAAAATAATACAGTTGTGAAAAAGATTTACAACAGCACCTGCCTTTACGGCCTTATCTGATGATGGACCAGTTCCACGGGGTGAATTATTCACGATTCACCAGCGCTCTCATGCAACGTTTAAACTGAATGCTATTAAAATCGAATAACTAACTACTGAAAACGTCCCAAATGCTTTTAAGCAGTCAAAAAAAAAAAAGTTTGTTTACAATAATACATATATGTACATGTACATATCTCGAAACAAGTGAAAATTATAAATTGATTTAAAATGACAAAAATAGCGCTATAAACAATCGCCAAAAAGAAAAATAGCTCCATTATTTAACTTTAAATTACTAGAAATAAAAATGTCATATTTGGCATTGTACTTCAAAGTATAATTAATTATTTTCTGATTTTTTACTGTCTGGCAATAATCGTTATTTTTTACGATCGCTTACTTAAGTTTCCTATATGCAGTGACTGACAAAACTGTCCGATTGTTTTCAAAAAGCTCTTTAATGATAGAAACACAATTGAGGCGAATGACGAATTTCGCTTTACAAAATGAATTCGTCAATAATAATTCACTAAAGTAAATATGCACATCGCATGAAGCACACTAATGACGAAAAATAACAGCTGTTATTAATAAATACGTTTAATGATAGAATAAGAATGTTAAAAAACACGAGTATATATGATTTTCACAGTTAGCGATTTTGTACATTTGTTTTAAAGTAAAAAGTAACTTTATTTAATAAAATGCTCGAAAACTAAAACCAAACATGATAGCATGGAAACTGAATTATTTGTTGTTCGCAGGCGTAAGATATATAAATAAATGTATTGCAGAGTTTGCCGAGTTTTATCTATTGTAGTTGTATGTGTTTTCATATACACAAATGTGTTTTATATTTGACGACAAATTATCACGTCGTTCGCTGCAGTTGTGCTCCTATCATAAGGCTTTGGAGGTGAAGGAAGAAAGCTTGCAAATTTTAAACTCAGTCAAAAATATATTTCACGAGTGTAAAAATGAATTTGTTCGTTTTCCGAATATATAACATTATAGACCATTACATATTCTGAAGCATTAAAAATAAAAATTTGCGTTTCAAAATGTTTACTGCAAAGACAGATTTAGTCAAACTTTGACAGTTGATAGAACTCATGATATTCAAGTTTTGTATTAGTATGTGTTTTGACAAAACATTGTCTTATTTGTACTGATTTTATTGATTTTATACTTTTAAGCTTTGATTTTATTATGCAAGCGATCGTTTACAAAGGAGGTCGTGAAACAGGCTCTTTGAATGTTAAGGGATGTAAAGATTGATAGATTACCCCTGAAATTTCTTTCGTTTCTACTCAAGACCAATGGAGGCGGAATTTTTTTTTTAATCACTTCTTCACAAAAAATTCTTAGTTTAGAACAAAATATCTTGAAATGCTTTTCTTTTGATTTATTACAAACAACAAGATAAAAGCAAAAATTTATATCAACAAAATTTCTATAAAAAACTAGTGGTATATTGGGTACGAACTGATGATAGAATACAAGATTACGACACTCTCATAGAAAACTGAAATCTTCTGCGCATGTCGGTCAAATGACGTCACGAAACCATACACTAGATGCTTTTTAAATACACACTCTTGCACAGGTTAAACTACGTTATCTAACGGGAAATCATGCGCATGGCGTAATCTCTAGTTTTATTATTCTTGCTCCTAGGTATCGCATACTTTGCTGCTGAAAAAATAGCTACTTTTGTTCAACAACTATTTTTTACTAAAATGGTGTTTGAGTCGACGAATTTCTTTACACACTCATATTGAAAAGTCTTATTATATGATTCAGTGAATTCCATTACTGATCATTAAAAACATATTCTTTGCTTAATTATAAAATCTTTAAAATTAAGATAAAATTTTTATTTTGGCGTTGCTGCTCAAATCCCTCACTCAAGACATGTTCCTTTCGATTTATTTCCTTGCGGATACCCCACTGTTGTTTATTTAACATTTCCATACAAGTTTCTGGGTCTATATACTTTCTTATAGAAAAGTGTTAAGCAAGGCATGTATAGAATTTTATAAATAAGAACACAAACAAACAAAAACTTCAGCTTGAAGTAAAAATGATGCAAACTGCATTTTTCTTAATATCATTAATTCAACAACTTTGCCAGCTCTGAAAGCCAAGCACACTCTTATTTTTATATGACTAACTCATATTTATATTACCCAGTAAAGATATGTCCTGTTCTCAGTGTTACAGCATTTTGAGTTGACAGCTGCATCAAAAAAAAAAAAACACCAAAATAACAGAAACCAAACAACCAATCCAAAAACTCACTAACACAACCATGCTTTTATTTGCATTGGCAAACAAAAAGACACTACAAACACTTGATGAATATTTTGAGTTTGTGTGTAAAAAAATTACACATACGCACAGCGCCAATCAACTCAAAATTTATTAATAAAAAATGAACAATTAATACTGGCAGTTTAATTGATTTAAAACAGAAGAAGAAGATTATTATTTTTTCAATTTTCTATAACGACAACTCTGTAGAGTTGTTTAAAGCGTGCTTTTGTTTTCTTGCAAACTTTTTGTTTTTGTTGACTTTTTTTTGCATGCATGTATTTTGTTTACATTTGTGTTGCTGTTTTGAAGCGAACTTTGAAATACAACTCTTCTGCTCATGGAGCAAAAACAAAAAGAAACATTATTAAGAGAACAAATGTTACAAGCAAATTGCTGAAAATAAAAGAGCGAGAAATGTAAAAGAAAATTAATATGTATAGCGATTTTTCGAAAGCCTGTTTGAGGCAACACATGAATGAATTCCAATAAAAGAGTAGAAGAAATTATTAAAATAAAAATTCAATATAAGCCAGTAACATTTAATAATTTTCAGTTAATTGTTAACTTATATTTGTAACGTGCACATCGCATTTTAACTGGATGAAAAATTAACTTTAAAGTTAACGGAAACGGAAATGAATGTTAAAACGATATTGTTTGAAACGAAAATATAAAATAAGATTTCTAAGTAAATCAAAATACCACAAAATCTAGTGAAAGTAGAAAAAATCTTATTTATTTATTTATTTTTTAAGTGAAAAATCTAAAACAAAAAAATCAAAATGACCGAAAGGTTTCAAATTTCAAAACTTAATGAAAATAATACTAACTTTTCTACTATAAATGAAAATGTGGCGGCAAATGGTCGTGAGCCGAAGTCTAATGGCGCCGCTTATGAACAGCACACAAATAATTTAGCTTCCCAAAATAGCCAACAAGCTCCGCGTAAATCATCACGTTTATCATTTAAGGGCTTTGGAAATTTTCTTAAGACCAAGAATTCGGATGCCAGTGATCGCAAATTTAGTTTGGCTCAACTGACTCAGTAAGTTTAAAAATAATTTCAAAGCAAAAACCACAAAACAAAGGTGTTGTGAGAAACATATACATCAATTTTTCCAAAAAGAATACCTAATAAATCAGTTATATTATTATAAAATTTTAGAGATTCCCTCAGCACAATATTTTTTGGCAATTTTGTAAGAACTATGACGGTTCAAACACCCATTTCAAGTTGCTACATTTAAATGGCAACTGCCAGTATCTTTATTGTCACAAATGAGTGATTAATAGTAATAAATTAAGTCGACAACCCCCCGTGGAAAAATACATAAGTGTAGCATCATTGTTGATTAATTAAAGAATTTACGATTACAATTTTCTAGGAATTTAATTCAAAAAAAAAAAAAAAAAAATTATGTGTTCACATAATTATTAATTTATTGTTTAAAATGAATATAATATTTCTGTTTTGCTTTCATTTAAAAAAATATATAATGAATGAATATTGTATGAAGTGTTTGTAGTATCTTCTTAATAAATCAGAAACTACGTTAAGTAATACTACAATAATTAAAATTTTGCTAACTAGAAACTATGTAATTTGTAGTTGCGGTTAATTTTTAAGCTCATTTGTTTAAATATTTGTTTTTACGACACTATAAAAATCTACTACTTGAAATAGAGTTAAATTGCAACGGCTCATTTAAAGTAAAATTTATAACCAGGGCTCGACCAGGTTGACTGCACTTATGGATTTAATTTGTGTTGGATGAAATATTCGTATAGCCGGCACTTTTATGGCGCCTTGTAAAGTCAATTACTTTTAAAATATCAGCTGTTTTTTAGAATTCAACAAAATTTGACAAAAAGTTACACACTCATATCTGTAACGTTTCATCATAACAGCTTAAGTCGAGATAGAATCAAACTAAATTTTAAACGAAACTTCGCAAAAACAATATTATAATAAAATTTCAATAAAAAGAAAAAACATTTTGTCAAACATACTTATATAATATTTATACAATAAATAATGTTTCCATTTCTTTGAACTCGATTTAAGCTGTTGTATAAAACACACCTCAAATATGGATGTGAATTTTTCTTTTTTCATGGAAAAAATTTTTGTGCCAAGAAGTACAACTTAGTTTTCTTAAATATTGCTACAACATTTTCAATTTTGAATTGAGAACATTTAAAATGAAATTGAGAATTTTAGTTAGAAATTGGGAAAATTTCATATGAAATTTGAAATTTCAACTCAAAATTGAGAAAACTCTAAATGAAATCCAGAATTTCTATTTCGAATCGAGCAACATCCTAATGAAATTGAGAATTTCAATTTTATATTGAGAAAATTCAAAATGAAATTGAGAGTTTTAATTTCAAATTGGGAAATTGTAGTTTTCCCAATTGTAAATAAAAATTCCGTGGGAACTTTATCACTTTTCCCTTTCCTCCAATTATGAACAAAAATTAATTATGAAGTTTTTTTCTTCTTCTTCTATCCATTCGTTGAAAACACTAAAGGAAGAGCAACTCTTCAATTCTTACGGCCAAGTTAACAAAAATTGAGTTTTTCTCTTTAATATAACGTAAAATGAGTACTTTATGAGAGAAATAAATTCCGTGAGGAATAAATTCCGAGAGAAATAAATTCCGTGAGAATATTCATAATTGGCCTGAATGTTGTGTGATTATATTTAAATATCAAAGAAAGCAAAATATTGAAATACAAATTGCGAGTATTATTGTCCAACACATATACATATGTATATATCAGATCCCATGAAAATTGATTTGACACTGTAACGGGTGTCCGCCGGAAAGGTAATTCCATTGTAATCCTGTCTGTATGCGATGTGACCAGCGTTGTCGACTATTTGTAACCCAATAGCGCCGTACCACCATACTATACATATTGTTTTACTTTAAATACAATTCAGCAGAATTTTCTAGAACATAAAATTTTTCTTCTATCTAGATGGTTCACGAGCTGCTGCTGATATTTTTATATTTGCGAAAGGTTACAACGACAAGTTTAGAGATTTTAGTTTAACAAATTTTTATGCTGCTGTAAACAAGCATCCCTATAACCAAGTGATATGCAGCCAAAGTTTTAAGCTTTAATTATAACAGAATGTTTAAAACAAATATTCTCTATTTACGATTAGGAAAGCACCTATGAAATGCCGGCAGCTAGGAAACAGAAAAATAAAATGCGTTTACTTCTTTATTGATATATTAATTTTGATAGCAAATAATGTAAATAACAATAAACTCAATTTTTTTTACGTTCGAGTAAGGAAAAATTAATAAGTTAATGACAAAGGTCGACGATTTTATTTTTCATTGAATGAATTTTTAAAACTACATACTTGTATATACATATGTACCCGAAATGAGTTTTATATCTTTGTTCCCATAAATAGAAAAACGATTTTAAATTTCGTTTTCAAAATCAAACAACTTTTTAACAAATACTAATTTTAACATTTGCTGAATTCCCAACTCAGTCATATCGTGTATCGATGTAAGTATTTGGAGAGACAATTTCAAACACTAACATTAAGGCCGGGTCATATAGAATCCGTCGTACGTTATCCGTCTCCTTTTTCAACTGACACTAATGCAAACGACGTATGAAGTTGGCACAATAAGTACTTTGTTAACGGATATAACATCAGCTCTTTTTTATTTTAATTTGAATAAAATCTTTTGTTTAACTTTCCAGACACAGCACAAAAAATTTAACACATTTTTTTTTAATTTTTGAACGAAAAATTAAAACAAAATATACAAAAAATATTAAACGATAGTTGTCAAAGTTCTCAACGTACGTTAAAAGTTAAAAATTGCTCAACTTTAATACTTTGCGTTGATGGAGAAGAACGGAATGTGACAAAGCTCATAAGATTACATTTATTTCAACTTAGTTGTCAGTTGAAAAAGGCAAAGTATAACGTAGGACGGATTCTATGTGCCCCGGCCTTTAAACTCACAAAAAATATATTTGAAAATTGTTTTTCCTTTAAAGTTTTGTATTTGTAATTGTCTCTCCAAATACATCGACACACGATACGACTGAGTTTGTGAATTTAGCAATTGTTTCATAAAATATTGTACTACGAGTACTCTTAAGACGGTATTTCTCAATGCGGCTAAATTTGTTTTTATTAACTATTTTTCCGTACTTTCAAAATTGTTTTCATACCCAAATTTTGTATATAAGTATATCTCAGAAAATAACATTAATTTAATACGGAGACAATATTACTTTCTAAATCACCAGAATTTACTATAAACTTTTTAAAATTGCAAGAAAGTAAGTGCCTAAATTAAGCGTATTAAAAAAAAACGCTGAGCTGAAAAAATTCGAATTTCTAGGTGTAGAAAAGTGCTAAATCTAGCGTGAAAGACGCTAAATTGACAACCATGAATGTGACACTGTGTTGTTGATACCACATGTTAATCAACCCCAAAGCATACAGCTGTGGCGTTAAAAAGTTTTCAGGCATATCATGATATCGCTCCGCATTCATAGTTACCGTTGTGCCGTTTTCATTTTTAAAGAATTAAGATCCAATGATTCCTCCTGATCAAATTCCACACCAGATTGTCACTTTTAATAAATGCAAAGGTGACTGATGAATAATTTGAGGTTTTCTATTGCCGAAAACCTACTATTCTGTTTACTCACATATTCATACAAATGAAAATATGTCGCCTCGCTCATTATGATTTGTTGCATGAAAATCGATAATTGATTTTGATAAAATATTTTAACGGTTAAAACACTTTGGTTAATCAAACAGTTTTCCATAATAAATTTGCCACGTGTCTACTTCACGTCTGCCAAAAATGAACTGTCAAATTCAAAACGGCGGCAAAAGAAAGTAGTAACCTATTGCAATCTTATGCACCTATTTCAAACATATATAGCATTTTCTCAAACAGCAAGCGTCAGATGTCCTTTCGAATATTTTATTATTCTTCGCTGCTGTTTATTTTGTGATACCAGTGTTGCTTCATTTTAAAAGTATTTCGCAAAAAAGTTTGCGCATATGTCACAGAGTAGCAAATTATACTATTATCGCAGTTACCTTTCGCATCGAACTTACTTTCGCATCTTAATAGAGAGTAACCTCCCCAGGTCTTTCATATTTTAACCTGAGCACAGTTAGGTTAAGCGAAGTACTTTTCGAGCCAACACAAGAAAAAAAAAAATATTTAACAACAAATGAACATCATGTACTCTTTCTTTTTCTTTTTGTAAGCTAAGAAATCTATTTTTTAAATTGCCATTTGTTTACAACAAGTAATTATATTTTGCGATGATTTTGTTTATATCAAATGTATTTGAAATGTGTTTTTTCTGTTTTCTTGTTGAAGATTTAGACATTTTCAAAACATCAGGCATTTTATTTTTCCACTTCACATCAACAACATTTATATACATTTATTGACATTTCAATTTTATTTATTTGATTTTTACTGCATTAATTTCAGTGGTTCTATAATGAAAACAGTCTGCCAGATAATCTGCTGCAAGTTTGCAATAAAAATACAAATAATAATAAATGCGATTTATTATATCTTTTTATCAGGGGCTTCTGTAAATTTTTAATGCAAAAACTTTTATTTATTTACTTTTTGTTTCAATTATGCGATTTTTTGCTGCAAAAATACACTATATTAATCGGATAAAGAACTTTGCTAAGTTAAAGCTTACAAATTGAGTTCCTAACAAAACAAGGATATATTTAAAATCCTAGCTAATATGTTCGCACACAATTAAATTATACACATAAGAAAGATCATTTTGTGTTGAATAAGTATCAATGTTTCTTAGAGACTAGTTAATCGATATATGAAAACATTGAAACATAAAATTAATGAATGATCTTATTGCGGTTCGATTATAGATGAACTAAAAATCGGTTGTCGTCTGTAATCGAGCAGGTAATTTTTTCTAATTTCTAAAAAAAACGAAATTATACCGGAATAGGTAGAATTTTGTTTTGCATCATGTAAGCACGTGTTTTATTTATTATTTTGTGTTTTTACTGCCGTTTGTTTTTTCTCTATTTGTTATTATTAGTTTCTTTTTTATGTTCCTCTTATGTATTTATTACTTTACGGTGTGCGCGGTGTTGAACTAATTTTTGTTGCTCTGAGCAGTGTCGAAGGTATATACACTGGGCACTGATCAGTTGTAACTAATTTCATTTCAACACTTTAAACGCTGTGATAAAGTTTGTTTTGGTCGTTCCGTGTGTTAAGTTCACAAACATTGCTCCCCCTTTCATCCTTCTCATAATCTATTTTCCTAGTTCCAGTACAATGCACTGCATATACATATGTATATGGGCTAGTCCGAGATAAAAAAAAAAAAAAAAAAAAAAAAAAAAAAAAAAAAAAAACACTGTATTCACTGAACTGGGACCCCGCTGACTTTTTCCTATTCCCAAAACTGAAGACACCGACACAGGAAAGCGTTTTGCTATGATAAAAATCGAAGCTGGAGCTGTTGGCGATACCAAAAACCGCGTTTTAGAAGTGATTCGAGGATTGGCATACGAGTATTATGTTTGAGGGGGATTACTTTGAAGGGACAAAATTTTTGAAATTTTATTATTATTTTTTGATCAGACCTCGTACTTTGTTTTTTGCTGCTAATAATACAAGCCTGTAACTATGGCTATATTTGACAACAATGACAAAAAAAATTACTTTATAGCATTTTTAAAGCCTTGAAAATTTAACGTTTTGAACCTAGATTAAGGTTTTATTGAAAAAACAATTTGTTTTGCCAGATAATGTTAGTTATCTTTCTGGTTAGCGGGCGATAAATCTAGCAAAAATGAACAAATATAGATTTTACATTGAAATGTATTTTTCTAAGTGTCTCGTCACCCATATAATTTTCTCTTCCTTGACCGTTAACTATATACTCGTATTTTATTGGAATTGAAAGTCAATTATTAAAATGACATAATTTAAAATAAAAATTGCGGGTTAAATTTTATCCGTTTTGCTGACTCATACTCCTCTTCTTGCCATATACTTTTTCAATTAAGTTAATTAATTAATTTTGTAGTAGAAGTAACTCATCACCCAACAACGTCTTTTTAAGCAGAAATTGCAAACTGAAAGCTCTTCTTACTTATTCAAATAGACACATGCACGCCACATACATGCGAACAAACCACATGCTTAAATAAACTCATAACTACACATGTTCTTACATTATTTTGTACATGTGTTTGTATCTGTGTATTTGTATGTATGTATCCGTTAGTGCAAATGTTCCGGTGTCTCTCTCATAAAAATGTATCAGACACTTTATTTTCAATGTAACTGTATAAACGTAATTAATCCTGGCTGGCGTTTGAATATTAAAATTAAGAAAACAAAACAAACAAACTGTTAAACAAAACAAAGAGTACAATTATATGTACACACATACAAGTACACATATGCACAAACCGAAGCAGAAGCACACACAAGTACTTAATAAGCTCGTGTTTACAATAAGACCACGAATCCATACGGACTCGCATACTCAGGCATACTCGCACATACATATGTACTTTCTGGCTACAATTTGTTAACAGAGAGTAGAGAACACATGCGAATCGAATCGAGTGGAGTGATATAATTATTTCGATTTGAAAGAAAAAAAAGTTTGAGGTCAACAACATCAAACTGTGAAGAAATTGCTTTTAAAACTCGATAAAAACCAGCAGCATCAATAATTTCCAGTTCATTGTTTTTTAATTTATTTTACACATGCCGTTTAACGGCAACGATCGGTTTGAATAGTATATACTCGTATATTGTTTTTCCCCGAATATTGTGTTTCAAAAGATTTTAACAATAAATTATTAAAAAAAATTATGGGTGATAAAATTTCGGATTTAAATGATTCTGTTGCCCATGTGAACAGTACAAGTGAGAATGTGACAACAAATGATCACAATGATCCTGCGGCTCAAATGCAACAAAGCAGTTCAGTGTCACGTAAATCGTCGCAGAAAACTTCAAGAGGTTTTGGTAGTTTTTTTAAACAAAAAAAATCAGAAAATATAGCCATGAATGAGATAGGCCAGTAAGTTTCACCAAAACAGAAAGAAAAAAAAATTACAATTATCCTTGATTAGAAAAAGTTGCAGAAAAAATCAGCAAGATACAAAAACAGAATACATATATTTTTTTAATCAAAACTACTGCTAGTTTGCTTTGATTCAAATAAACTTTTCATTAAATTAAAATACACAAAATCAGCAAACAAAAACTATAAACATTTTCTTAATTAATCAAACCTACATTTGACAAAAACAGTGTGCACTCTGCGTCTAAGACTCTGCATCTTAGAACACAGACGAGCAAGTAGTCTAACAGCCAGTTTACCAATTTCGAAAGAAAATGAATGCGAAAGAAAGCTAGTCACTCATATTCGAATCAATTTGGGTTCGTCTATCTCACTATTATTCGTTCGCATATTATTATGTATTCTGATTGAGTTTTGACAGATCGCCCGCATAGAAAAAAGTTAGACGAACCCAAATAAATTTTCTTTCGCTTAGATTGCGAACGCAAGCATGCTGTCGAGATTGGTAAACTGGCCGTAATATTTTTTTATTAAAATTACCTAATTTTTTGAGGAATTTCCACACAAAATTATTATATGGCTTGCTTGTCTGTGTTCTATGTACAACACACAAGGCAGCTTTAATACGGTAGTGATATAAGCACAGCTGTCTTTCATTTCCTTTACGTCAAAAACACATAGACTTCCTGCTTTCTCCCACAAAATTCTGACAACTGTTCGTAAATTCTAAAAACATAGTACATGTAGATTTTCTTTGGTGTTGTATTTATTGTAATTCTGCCACTACCTATTTAAAGCTACCTTGACAGCACATATACATATTTTTCAAAAGAAAACGTCTGACTGGTAGCGTATAAATCAATAAAAAATGTATTTGACTACAAATTTTACTTAACAAGTTAATTATCGTGTGTAAATTTCTATAAAAATATTTCGAAATAATTTCGAATTGGTGTAACACATAAAAACTATTTATCGTTTAACTAATAAAAAATGTGACGCCTGAACGTATGGAAAATAAATAATAATAAAAAAACAAAGCAATAAACTTAAAAAAAAACACCAACGAAAAAATTTATAAGGCAGCACTTACAACATGATTTAAAGCACGATTTTTTTCCTTTTATAAATGCTAACAAAATCCTTTTGCATTCAGTGCTGTCGCTTTTTTAGTTTTTAAAACAATGCTTACTTTAAATTACTTTAATTAAAATTTCTTTTAATTTTGCTACCAAAAACTCATTATACAGTCACCAGGTGATGCCTTTTTAATTGTTGTTGTAAAAAATTGGTTTGTCTATTGACGCTGCCAAGCAAAAGGTGGTCCAACTAAATGGCACGATGTTAATTGCAAATAAAATAAAAAAGTTTTCAGAGAATTATTAATATTTTTTATTATGATAGAGGCCGCCAGTTTTTGATTGCGAATTTAAATACAAAATTAGTTTATTTTCATTTAAATTTAAGTGGTATTTATTAGTCTTAAATTAAAAAATTTGTTAATTTTCATTTAAATTTAAGTTGTATTTATCAGTCTTATAGCCTATTTACACCAAAGCGAAATCTGCTCATTCGAGATTTCAAGCCAAATCTAGTAGATTTTGAGAAGATTTCCCATACAAAATGAAATCTACTTTATGAGTAGATTTCGACGAAATCTCCTGAAATCTACTCAGTACTGAGCGATGCAACTGTAATTCCTTGCAAAAAGTACTTAAAAATACTACGCTGCAACAAAAATTGAACTGTAATGTGATGTGTGCAGTCTCTGAGCACAAAAAATATACACTTTAATGCTGGTGTATTCAGTCTCTGATAATATTGTATTGTCAAACCCGCATGCATAAATTATTTTTCAGCAAATGAAATCTTGCTAGATGTCAAAAAACGGTGGTGTAAACGATATAGATTTCGTTGTAGATTTCAATTCAAATCTACTAGATTTTGAGTTGGTGTAAATGCGCTATAAAATAATTGTTCTTATTTAAAAATAGCGATAAAAGTGTGGCAGCTTTACTTAAATTCCAAATATTATGGAAAGTACTCCATAGAACAGCTGTTTGTTAGTGGAATATAAGAAAATTCTTAAAGAAAAATATTAAATTTATTAACGGTATACAATAACTTAATAATTTTATCTCATGCGATGTTATTTTTAATTAATTATCATATTGTGCTGTTGTTTAGTGCAAAATTAGCAACTAATTTTCGAATATCTTCAACAGGCAATATCTCGTGTGTGTGTTTTGTTTACCTTTTTTCATACAAATGAAAATACACAAAAATCATATGGCATATGAGACAAACTTAAATAAAACTTAAATGAAGAAATTTAAGCATTTAAGTTTAGTCCAAATTTGTAGTGAAAAACTGACTTTCGTATATAAATGGAACTTAAAGCTAAATAACATTTAAATGCGAACTAAAAAACTTTGCCAGAGTCTAAGACAATTATGAGTAAAACAAAATACTTGCTGCGGCTTCGCTGGAATACTTCTAGCCGATGGTCCATATTTTTTATTACTTTAAGACACACGAGGTCTGATCAAAAGGTAACCGTAATATTAAATTTTTTCAAAAAGTATTTATTTATTCATCAATAACTATCTTGTCCCCTTCATTATTTCATACAGACCCGATTGGCTGAAATTTGCCCACAATTCTTCTAATTGCGAACATTTTTTGCTCGATTAAGCTAACAAAAAAAAACATCGCGAAGTGCATGAAATGAATTTAGATTTGATCGCCCATTTTCGAAATGCTACATTTGCACCCAAGTGAATTCTAGCACATACGAGGTTTCGAGTCAAATCTAGTTGATTTTGACGAAATTGTCCATACAAAATGAAATCTATTTTGCGACAAGATTTCGACGAAATCTCGTAGATTTTTGTAAGTACTTTATTGCACAACTGTGTTCACAACAGTACTTGAAAATACTACGCTGCAAAAAAACTATACTTTTTTAAGATTAATGCTTTGCGATATACAGCCCAATTATGAATATTCTCACGGAATTTATTTCTCTCGGAGTTTATTCCTCACGGAATTTATTTCGCACATAAAGTACTTTTTCAATTCAAATTAAAGAAAAGTGAGAATTGAAGAGTTGATCTCCCTTTAGTGTTTTCAACGAATGGAGAGAAAAAAAAATAAAAAACCTCATACTTAATTTTTGTTCATAATTGGAGGAAAGGGAAAAATGATCAAATACCTACGGAATTTGTATTTATAATTGGGTTAATAGTTTGTGCTGTCAAATGCTTCACAAAAATTAATTTTATGAAAATAAAATCGTGCACGACGTCAAAAGATGGAATGTAAACGCTGGGTTACTAGATTTTGCATTGGCGTACGTGCGCTAAAAGACTTCAGCAATATTAACGCGCTGATCAATTGTGTACCTCTCCATGCTTGAATTTTTCAAATACCGTAGACATACGACAGCGTTAATGCGTATTAAAATCTCACTAATGTGCATTAAAATTTTACCCTGACAGACGACAGTAATTGCATTTAAACAGCTTAAACAGCTGTTTGCTTGTAAAGAAGTTTTTTTTGATAGGTAAATGAATTAAATTGTTTGTTTCATAATTAGAAGTCGCCATGTAATGGATAGAAAAAAATAATAATATTTGCAGCTATGCTGTTGGGGAAAAATTAAAATATATATGACAGCAAGCTCAAGTTACTTTTAGTGAAATCGAATATTTTTTTAGTAAAATAAACGAACTGAAATAACTTAATTGTTTTAAGTTCGCGTCCATTTTTATTTTATAACAGAAATAAATTTGCCAACAGCTACTGTTAATTGACAGTATTGCCATATCAAAATACCTAAATGCAGTTTAAACTACATTTACACCAACTCAAAATCTAGTAGATTTGAATTAAAATCTACAACGAAATCCATATCGTTTACACCACCGTTTTTTCACATCTAGCAAGACTTCATTTTCACAAAAATGATTTATGCATGCGGGTTTGACAAAACAATTTTATCAGAGACACCAACATTAAAGTGTATATTTTTGTTGCCCAGAGACTGCATATACCACATTAAAGTGTAATTTTTGTTGCAGCGTAGTATTTTTAAGTACTTTTTGAACAAAATCACGGTTGCATCACTTGGTAGATTTCAGGAGATTTCGTCCAAATCTACTTATAAAGTAGATTTCATTTTGTATGGGAAATCTTCTCAAAATCTACTAGATTTGGCTTGAAATATCGAATGAGCAGATTTCACTTTGGTGTAAATAGACTATTAAACACAGTTCTATTTACTGCATTAACGACAAAGCTAATGCAGATTATCAAGGGGATAATACACAAGCTAATTTGTATTCAGACTAGTAATGCACATTCACGCAGTCGTCTGTTTACGGTAAAACACTGAAACAAAGAAATGGGCAAAAACCCTGACGTTAAGGTGTGGCTCACAATTGCGTTATGGTTGGTTGGGCCACCATTTGGAATATGCGTTTTTCTTGTACACTTAAAAAAAGATTTCGACACAAAGTCAAGTTTATTATAATGTATTTATTTATTTATATATACGCCAAAAATAACATATATAAATTAATTATTAACTTATTTAAATAGTTTTAATAACTTAATCAGTTAGCTTGATGGTTTCTATTATTTCTAAATATCAATTAGAATTTATAGATTGATTGATACTAAAAACAATAACAATTCCAAATATTTTTCAAGCTTCAAAATATGTCCATTTGTATTGTTAAATAGTAAATAAACAATGTAAAATTCGTTTAATTATCACCAATTTTTATGATATTCAGTAAAAAGAGAATTGATGATTATTGTTGTAGATCGGTATTATCAGTTAACATTGAATTAGGTTCATAACAACGATAAGAATTATTTTTTTATTTCCATGAAATTGAGAATTGTAATAAACTAATTTTTTCTTCGCAGTGACGACAACATTCCAAAGATATTTTTATGAAATGAGAAAACAACAGAAGCGGGTTTAAGGGAGGAGGAAAAAGGATATATCTTCTCTTCCCCCCCCCCCCCCCTAAATGATAAAAATATGTTGCTATATTAACAATGCAAAAAATTGTATTCTTTCCCCCTAGAAGTTTTGCTTCATCCCTCCCTCCCCCCCTCTTCAAAGCCAACAGGATCCGCCTCTGGGCCATAATACATTGTAACGAAAAGTTTACTGAAAAAATATAAGATATTAATACTTATGTGCACATAAGAATGTTGTATAAGAAAACAATTTTAAAAACAAAAATTCATTTAAATTTAGGGCGTGTTACATAAAATTCGTCACCTGTCGCCTTTTTTAACTAACAACTAAATTGATATACGAGTACATGCTATGAACTTTCGTCACATTCTGTACGTCATTCCATCAATGCAGACTACCCAAAGGGGGCCACTTTACAGCGGCGGAAGTTTTGATTACAGAAGCGATATTTGTGACAGTTATCTGATGATTTTTTAAACACATTCAAGACTGTAAGCTACTGACTACAACCTGTAAAAAACATTATACTAAAAATACACTTATTATGGAAATGTTTATAACGGCTACATGACTGCGCGACAGCATTTGTAGGCGGCAATAAACTAACCTGCTCTAATACGAGAAAACAGGCAAAACACAAACCGCTTAAATTAGCGTTTTCGATATGAAAACGCCAAATAGATGTTCTGGCAAACGTATGACGCAGAAAGTATGGTTTTGCCATTTTAAATCGCCAAATAGGTGTTCTGACAAACGTATGATGCAGAAAGTATGGTTTTGCGATTTGAAATCGCCAAATAGGTGTTGTGATAAACGCATATCGCTTGAAAGTGGCGACTTCAATTTGCAGGAGTATATTTCAATATTAGAGAAATTGTTAAAACTTTGAAAAATGTACTAACGTTACGGTCACACTGCGTAAAGAAACATGTTGGGCTATCCAAATTAATAATTCACCAATTTCTCAGCGCAATGAAGTCAAGTACCTTGATATTCACCTCGACCGTAGGCTAACGTGGAAACCTCACATTAATGCAAAAGTCACTCAGTTCAAACTAAAAGCAAACGCAACTGAATTGTCTTATGAGCAGAAATTCAACATTAAAGCTGGACTGCAAAATTTTGTTTTACAACGCAGTTCTAAAGCCTACGGAATTTAATTATGGGGCACCGCCCCACAAACAACACATTAAAAGGCGACTAGACCTAATTCCTCGAACTGTAGCGTAAAAAACTTACGAGTTCATTAGGATTTGAGTGTTTCGCTCATAAAAGACGAACTTTTAAAGTACGCGACCAGGTATATCAGTAAGCTGGAACATCACCAAAATCCTCTTGCACGCAACATGCTTAATTTTGGCGGCCACACTCGATTGAGAAGAATGGTTACCCTTGCCACCATCAGAATATTAAATAGGCGATTTTACTGATATTGTTTCCGCACAATAAAACTTTTTCTGTCTAGCACTGACTGGACTTAAATAATTTTTTATGTTCAGTATTAAGATTTGAATACTTATTGTTAATTCTCATTTTGAAGATTCAGTAAGTAAATGAATGAAGAGAAAAAAAAACTTTATTCTCTGCAACTTGGGTAAACGAATTGCATTCAGTAAAATGCAGTAAAACGCAATAAAAATTGCTACAAATTTTTGGGCAAACGAACAGACTTAATATTGTTTATGAATACGGCAGATAGTGTGTAAAAGTGGCTTAAGTAAAATTTCCGTGTAAAAATCCTTTAATACGCTTTTAATAAATTTTCTTGTATTTATAAATTCAGAAAGCAGACACAAATATTTTGTTATTTATTTGTTTTAGTTATTTATTTGTTTTACCTCAAATTCTTTGTTTGTTTTATCTACTAGTAAATTTCCCCTAAGTGGAAAAGAAACAAAGTTTTATAATTTACATTTCCAAGACAAGTGGTTTCACAATTCCAATAAAGAGAAGCCCATATCAACAAAAGGGTGTATTCGAATAGCTGAAATTCTTGAATATTTACTGCGACATTTCTTTCTCTATGTCCACCTTTTAATGACAAATTAAGCATAAACAAGTAAGAGTGTAGTATATTCGGCTGAGCCGAATCTAAAATACCCTTTACAATAGCCACGTAAGTTTCAACTAAATATGAACCAATATCGGATATTTTCAATTTCTGTATTTAACTAACCTCCTTTTATTACCGGCAACTGCTTTTAAGCAAAAAAAAATTGTTTAATGAAAAAATTGGTTTGAGCTACACTTCAGGTAATATAGACCGATATCGAAAATTTTAATTTTCTGTACTTTAGTAACCTCCTTATATTACCAGAACTGCTTTTAAACCAAAAAAAGTTGTTTAAGTTCGCTTACGCGATAGTTTCATGACTAAATCTCGGGTATGTACTTGTATGGACCTATATCGGAATTTTTCATTTTTTAACCAGAAATGTGTTTAACGAAAAACAATTTTTTCATGAAAAAATCGGTTTAGACCATATCTCGCCTGTACATAAGTATATGGACCGATACTGGAAATGTATTTATATAACTTTCTTTTATTACCAGAACTGCTTTAACCCAAAAAAAAATTGTGTTCATGAAATAATCCGTTCAGACTATATCTCGAGTTTATGTATATGGACCGATATCAAAAATTTTCATTTTCCGTATTTGGTAACCTCCTTACAGTGTCACAAAGATTTAATTATATAATTTCATACATATCACTCTTGCAAGCAATTGAGCAAAAAAGTTACTTTTAGCTGTACCTATTTATGCAGTTTCCATTACGATTTTTCCTTCTCTTGTAAAATTTCAATTATTTTTGTTACATGATACCAACGATATATTACAAATTTGAACTGAATGTACGGTTTTAATTTACAATAATGATAATTCATGAAATTCTTAGATATAAACTAATAATTCCATTAATATGGCAATACGAAACATTAATGTAATCAAACTATTTATTTCAAGAGTTATATATGTGTAGTCTTCACATTTTTGGGAAGGGTAGAAAAATGTACCAATTTTATTGGCAAATTTATTTTAGGCGATGTGAAGTTTTAAACAAACGCGGCATTTTCATTTATGCTATATATGGCCCGATATCGGAAAAATTATCTTTTTATGTTTTGATAACTTTCTTCTAATACCAGTAGCGCGCTTATGTAACTTTTATAACGATAACGAAATTATAACGATATTTTATCGAATTTGCTATTCTGTAACATTTGCTTTAACGATTTTCGTGGTAATGGTTTTCTCAGAAACAATATTTCAATGGCGGACAGACGGCTTTCGATTAATTGTTTATTCTATCAATACTGATTCAGAATATATATACTTTATAGGATCGGAAATGAAAGTCATTCCTGTACAAAAAAAATCAAACCAATATCAATTCTGCCTTATTTTTCAAAGGTATTTGAAAAATTATTGCATGAGAAAATTAGCAGTTACTTAGATGAGCAGCAACTCTGGGTAAAAAATCAATCAGAATTTAGAAAAATGCACAGCTGTACTACATCGCTTATAAATATGTCTGAGGACGTACGATCAAATCTGGATAATGCCTTGATAATGTTTTTAGTGCTGTTGGACCATAGAATTTTTTTATACAAATTAACAAATTGCTTTAATTTTTCAACAACTGTGGCTGCTCTCATCACGTTATATCTTACTGATCGTTCTCAATCTGTATCTGTAGGTAATACTACATCTAGTGCTCTCCTTGTAGCCAGAGGAGTTCCACAAGGGTTCATATATAAAATTGTTTGTGTTAATTACATTTTGAAATATAATTTGTCACTCGTACTCTTTTAGTTATAGGCCCAGCCTATCAGAGATCGCTGCCAACAGGCATATGATTCACTGATCTTCTATTAATCTCCGAATGGAGTCGTAAAAACAGGGTCGCCTTTAACGCTCGTAAGACCCAATGTTGCTTATTAAGACACAAACAAACGACCGAAAATGCTGTTCCATCATTACTCATGGATGGTATAAATATTAAGGAATCGGATGCTCTTGATGTTCTTGGAATGAAGATACAGTGTGATGTTCGCTGGACTGAACACATTTTTCATGTCTCCAAAGAAGCATTCAAGTGCCTTGGTTTTTTGAAACGGTGTAAAATGTACTTCACTTCATCCGACCTCCTTACTATTTATACCACCTACATTCGACCGAAAATGGAATACAACTCTCATGTTTGGGCCGGTGCCTCAAAGTCTATTTTGAGGTTACTCGATCATGTGCAAGAGAGGGCGAAGAAGCTCATCGGTGACAGTAGGGTATCCAACTCTGTTGACTCACTAGAGCTTCGACGGAGTATGGGGTGCGTTACTCTGTTCTATCGTTACTACAATGGATTTTGCTCTGACGAGATTAGGGATCTTGTTCCCGAAAGTCGCACATTTTTACGTAGCATGCGCTCATCGTCTAGAGCTCATCCATTTGTGGTCGATTGCCAATCGCACTACGCATTACAGAAAGAATTCGTTTTTCAGCCGTACGCTTCGTCTGTGGAATAAGTTGCCTGCAGACGTGTTTCCTGTCTGTTATAACGTTGGAAAGTGCAAGTCAAATGTTCACAAACTCTACTCCCTCTTTACCCCTCCTCACAACCTATTTTCCTAGTTCTGGTACAATGCACTGCATATGTAGGGGTCATCCTCTGAGTACTGGTCCAATACAAAAAAAAAAAAAATGAATATTGTGGAAATTACAACCGGAATCACAAACTTATATACATGTGTACCCTTTACATTTTTGTGAAGGGTATAAAAATAACGTTTTCTATCCACACATATGTTGCAAATCTCAAAATGATTTATTACACTATTATTTCTTTTGCAGGCAAATTCCTTTTCTATTACATAATTAAAAAATGTTTAATTTTATTTAAGAAAAAAGAACTTGTGGTTTGAATAAGTGGTAATACAAAAGAAATAAATATAATTGAAACTAGCAATTTAAATTTACTTCAATTAGTCAAAATAAATATAAATATCAAATAGTATATTCTTATTTTGTATATATTATATGTATGTGTATGAACAGACGAGTACTTACATACATATGTATGCTTAGTCAAGATGATGGCGTTTTTATAAATAGTTTGTAATTAGAAATTATTTCGATTATTCATTATTGCTCGAGCATTCCTTTGAAAATAAATATGAATAAGCTGTAAAAAAAAGTGCACAAAGATGTATGGAAGCTTATATGAAAGTACAGTAATGCCGGAAACTATTCTGATGTCTGATTTTACAGCGCAACCTAAAGAACGTAAAATTCCAAGTAAATCAACAACCAATGATATTAATGTTGTTCTTGCGTTCTTATTGTTTCGCAAGCATGTGTGTGCGTGCATGTGGGTAGCAATTATAAAGGGTGTTTTTTTAAGCTAGATAGAACTTTAAATTGTAAAAAGTAACACAAAAAATTAAATTTTGATGAAACATTTTTTTATTTGTTTCAGTATACTCTGACAAATCATCATGAATAGACTCACGCTTGAACAACGCTACGAAATTATCCAAATTTTTGGGCTCTAGAGCAGTTGGCAACTGACCCGTTGTTTTATCGCAAAATTGTGTTCAGCGATGAGGCGCATTTTTGGCTTAACGGGTTTGTTAATAAGCAAAATTGCCGCATATGGAGTGAGACCAATCCACAAGAGACCCTACAGACTCCATTACATCCAGAAAAATGCACTGTTTGGTGCGGTTTTCATGCTGGTGGCATCATCGGACCTTATTTCTTCAAAAATGAGGCCGGAGCTCGCGTTACGGTCAATGGAGATCGTTACCGCACCATGATCAATGATTTTTTGTTTGAAAATATGGATGACATTGATCCGGAGGAGATGTGGTTTCAACAAGATGGCGCTACGTGCCATACGGCGAACGCAACCATTGACTTACTGAACTCAAAATTTGGCGATAAGTTGATTTCGAGAAATGGACCTGTCAATTGGCCTCCAAGGTCGTGCGATTTGACACCTCTCGATTATTTCCTGTGGGGCTACGTGAAGTCACTGGTTTATGCTGATAAACCAGCAACAATTGACGCCTTGGAGGCCAGCATTGTTCGTGTTGTTCGTGACATACGGCCAGCAGTGCTCGAAAAAGTGGCCCAAAATTGGACGTCCAGAATGCGCTTCGTCAAGAACAGCCGCGGTGCCCATATGCCCGAAATCATTTTCAAATGTTAATGTCACGTATTGATCTTTCGAATAAAAAAAAATTTTGATTACAATTTAATTTTTTGTGTTATTTTTTACAATTTCAAGTTCTATCGGGCTTAAAAAAACACCCTATATGTGCACATTTGAGTCTGTAATACACATTAGCAAATAGCTAGATTTTTCATGAACAATTTAGAAGGTAATAAAGGAGTGTGAAGTGCTATGTAACAAACAAGTGTAAGTCATAGCATATAAAATGTCGTGATAAGTTATGATCAGCGTTGTCAACTTTGAAATTTCAAAACGCACCGAATTTTGAATTTTTTTCTTTCATTTTCAAAAACCTATTTTGTATTATAAAATTACATTTTTATATTAAAAACCCGGTAATGAAACTCCCTTTTAAACGACCACCTATTATTATGCAATCAAACTGAGTCTGATATGACCGCCTGATGGTATGACATCAAATTCGTTCAACAGCTAGAACTCTAGTACGACTGTTAGTTTTATTTAGATAATGTTACCTTTGCAATAATCATAACGATATTTTATTAAATTTATTATAAGGAAATGTCATTTAATTATATTTGCTTGCAACCGAAATTAGCTGATACGTTTATTGCCTATTATCAGGGACGCAAAAATACAGCTGATTACCGCCGTCAAAATTATAGTGCAGGAGCATACAATCATTACTCTCAAAAGAATTTACGATTATCGGATTATTAAAAGTTACAGAATCACATTACAAGCCTTCAAATTCAGTCAATGGCAATTCTACCAAACACAGTGTACATTTCACATGTGTTTTCATAAGCGGTGTCTTTTTTTTTTGAAATAAATGAAAATTTGCCAGAATTATAATATATAGAAGATGAAGTTTGTAAAAACTTTATAATTTATTTAATAATTTGGTCATTTCTCAATTACCAAAACTGTAACAAAATTAGAGACTACAATTTTTGACAAACTTGGCTTGATCGAGCACTCCCTAAAAGCAGCAAATTTTATAAATCGAAATGTTTATTTTTCTTTCCACAGTATGTATAATATACAACAGCAAGATTGTCTTACTTTGTGCATGTAACATAGTACGTTTCCACGCAAAATGAAACGTAAAAATTTTGGACTCTTGATTAAAATTTTTTCTTACATTAAAACAAAAAGTTGAGTTGAATTTGATTTTGTGCCACCGAAATTTAAAAAACGCACCGAAAATGTAAAAAAAGCGCACCCCGCACCGACTAAGGAATTTTTCGCACAAATAATCTTAAAAAGCACCAAAAACGGTGCGAAACGCACCGAGTTGACAACGCTGGTTATGATAGCATAAAAATGTTGTTGTTATGCTTCCAACAAAAAAAGTCTTAAAGTAATAAGATTTTTTTAAACTGTGCTTATTAATTTGCCATAACTAGACCATAAACATCTTAGGGGACTCAAATTTAATATAACAGACTAAGAAGGCCTTTTCTCATGATGGTTACAATCAATCTTGTTCCCTTGTGTCGGCTTGACGTTGAGTATGTTAAGTTTTACGAGAGAGTCACAGGTAATAAAATTGTACAATATAAGTTATAGTGACCTTATTGCATTCTTGTATTATATCGTCGCAACCATGAGTAAAGTAAAATAATTAATTAAAACAACGATTTTGAAATTATTTCCCCTTACATGGTTATACTTCTGCAACGATATGTTGTTGCAGTTCTAGTACATACACAAGCTAAAATGCCAGACATTCTTCACTGTCTTTTTTTATGGAAAATATTGTATGGAAATTATATTTATGCAATATATTTGGAGAAGATACAAACACCTGTGCAACATGTTCTATTGACAGATATATGATTGATAATTCATAATAACGCATTAAGGATTTCATGTTGCATTCCATTTGGGAGCAAGTTAGCACACTTAATATTTCTGAATAAAATTTACTCACAATAAAAAAAAATTATTGTCAAACAATGTAATTTTGTATTCGCTATATTAGCTTCTAACATTGATACCAATAAAAAATTATAAATAACTTGTTTGCTATGTTTCCCAGCTATCTACATGTCGACATTTCATAGGAGCTAGAGTTGGGTAGTTCGCGAACGAACTAGTGTCACTGAACTATTCACTTCAGGGAGCTAAGTGAGCCGATCATTTCTGCGAGCTATTTTAGTTCCGTAGTTCATGTTTCTTTCTTTTGTCTTCAAGTTTTCTTTTTCGTTTATGTTTCTTTCTTTCTGGTAGATTGTATACGGAAGTAGTCAAACAGTGCTGCCAGAATTTGACGTTGAAAGTACATATCTATGTTATATACAACTATTCAGAATATTTGACAACACAATTTTACTTTGGTTTTTTTTTTTATTATAAATATAATATAATTGAATATAAAAACATCGAGACATCACAAATACATCGTTTTTTTTTTTTTCTTTTTAATAAAATTATTTTTAATCACACCTGAATATTTCTAATCTCACCTTTTATTAATCCTTATAATAATTGTACTTTTCATTTCTTTATCATGAAACCTGAACATAGCCGTTCATTGAAAATATTATTTACGGAGCACTGAACTATTGAACTAAAAGAAAGACATATTTCAGTAAAAAGAGCTAAACTAAACAGAGCACTCTCTCAAAAGAGCTCATGAACTCAACTCTAATAGGAGCTACCCTAATCATCAGTAGACTTTGGAAATTTTTTGAAAGATATTCTCAAACGTTATATCCCAACAATCTAAATAAATTGTTGAGAATTTAAAAAGAAAATGCTCTAATTATTAGTTTTAATTAAATTTTAAATATTAAAAGTTTTTTTTTCTTAGTTAGGTAGCTTCAATATCAATCCGCCCTCGTACTACGTTTATACGTGCAGGTTATTTACGAATAAAAATATTGTAAATAGAAAAAATTGACACATAAACAGCAAATCAAGGCGAATTCATAACAGGTGAAATTGACAGCGCAGCTGATCTTTTTCAGATGTCAATGGAATAATTAAAACAAATTTGAAAAAAAAAAAATTTAAAACAATTTTTTTAATTATTATTGTATCTTGAGCGCCAGGTATCATCCAGAATTCTCCACATTCTGGCTGGCCATTTTCACCTTTTCAAGCTCTATCATCTGACTTCAAGTTTCACGAAATAATTAAAACTTTCACGAAATAATTAAGTTTTTCTTTTGTTGTAAACTTTTTTTTGAAAGAAATTTGAAAAAAAAAATTTTTTTTTGAAACAATTTTTTAGTTTTGTATTGTAACTATCATTTAGAATCCTCCGCAATCTGGCTGGCCTTTTTCACCTTTCCGAACTCTATGATCCGAGACTTTAATTTTCACGAAATAGTTAAAAGTTTCATGAAATAATTCAAAGTTTATCTTTTCTTGTAAATTTTTTTTTATATTTTTTTTTTTTTTTAATTCCTTTTTGTGTTAATATTTTTCCCTTGACGTTTGAAAAAGATTTTTTTTTTGTAGTGTTGTATTTATTGCTCTTGCATATACCTGTTATGAATTCGCCTTGCAGCAAATAATGTTTTTATTTGCCAACAGCTAATTCATGAAAACAATTACTTATTAAAAAACTATTTGCAAAAAAAGTATAAAATGTTGCCACTTTACCTGACGTTTTGACAGTTTTTGTCGATATGTTACACTTTCCTGTAGAACCAAATACTTAAAATTTTTCATTTTTATTTTTATTTGCTTTAATTAAATTACAAAAAACATTTAATTTTTCGATTTTTTTCATTACCAAGGCGAATTCATAACAGGTGAAATTGACAGCGCAGCTGATAACTTTTTTTTTAATTTTAATCTTTTTCAGATGTCAATGGAATAATTAAAACAAATTAAAAAAAAAAAAATTTTAAACAATTATTATTGTATCTTGAGCGCCAAGTATCATCCAGACTTCTCCCCAATCTGGTTGGCCATTTTCACCTTTTTTTAAGCTCTATCTTCTGAGACTTTAAGTTTCACGAAATAATTAAAACTTTCACGAAATAATTAAGTTTTTCTTTTATTGTAAATTTTTTTTTAAAGAAATTTGAAAAAAAAATTTTTTTGAAACAATTTTTTAGGTTTTGAATTGCAACTATCATTCAGAATCCTCCGCAATCTGGCTGGCCTTTTTCTCCTTTCCGAGCTCTATGATCCGAGACTTTAATTTTCACGAAATAGTTAAACGTTTCACGAAATAATTAAAAGTTTATCTTTTCTTGCAAATTTTTTTTATTATATATTTTTTTGAATTCCTTTTTGTGTTTATATTTTTTCCCTTGACATAGAGTCTATACGTGATATAATATCAAATATTTTTCTATCAGCAAACGTCAAATGTGATAGCAGAGAGAATTATATCACGTGTAGCCTTTAAAATTAGTATTATTGCAATATTATATCAGATATCACAATATTGTTTTGATAATATATATTTAGAAAACCATATCATGATATGAACTGTCAAAAAACGTAAACAAAACGACATAATATTCAATTTTTAAAGAATTCCCGAATAAAGTTTAATAAAAAAGTGATAAAATCATCAAAATATTTATAAAAAATCGTTTATTGTTCTTTTTGTTGCTGAAATATATAAATTTGTTTAAAAAAAATACAACATTCAACGATGTTTACTGCATGTTGCTTAAAAATTGTGAAATCCTATGATATTTGCAAAAATACTTGGCGCCATGCTAGATATAAGAGAACATATAATTTGTTTTTTCTCGGTAATCTGCTGACGTTCTCTCTCATATTATATCAGAGTTAATATCAGTTGTAGACATTATGTGACGTTTGAAAAAGATTTATTTTTTGTAGTGTTGTATTTATTGCTCTTGCATATACCTGTTATGAATTCGCCTTGCAGCAAATAATGTTTTTATTTGCCAACAGCTAATTCATGAAAACAATTACTTATTAAAAAACTATTTGCAAATAAAGTATAAAATGTTGCCACTTTACCTGACGTTTTGACAGTTTTTGTCGATGTGTTACACTTTCCTGTAGAATCAAATACTTGAAATTTTTAATTTTTATTATTATTTGCTTTAATTGAATTAAAAAAGCATTGAATTCTTCGATTTTTTTATTACTTTAGTAGTCAAAATGCTGTTTACATTAACAGTGTTACCAACTATTTTTATTTTGAGCATATGCCATATCACATACAATCAAAGTTTTTCATTGATAAATGAATAGGATGCGTATAAAACTGTTTTTGGAAATATAATGGTTAGTCTAAGCTTGTTAAAATATATGTATATTATGATTATAATGTTAAATACTTAGTTTGTACATCATGCCACCTTGTGTTTTTTTTAAACATCCGTGTTGTTACACAGGCCAACAAACAAATACATAAATAGATAAAGAAATAAATAAACGTAATTACAAATTTCCAAAAATCTTTTTCATAAAAAAAAAATATTTTCTGCACCTGACAACACTGCTCCAGATACAACTTTACATTATGCAACTGTGCACGTGAATTCCGCAAATTTTTTCATTAAAAAACAATAACAAAGAAAAATTAATTATCTTATTTTAATTTTGGAGTTAGTTCACTGGACGTCTGATATTTATTTTTCTTCACAGTAAGAAGACTTCAATTTCTCGCTGTTTATATTATTAGTGTAAATACGAGTAATATATCATCTTGCTCCCCTTTCGATTTGTTTTGATTTTGATTTTTTTTATAACCATTTATAATACTGGCAGCTGTAACAAATTAAGAATCGTATCTAACATTTTTACATGCCAATTGAATTGTGCGTAAAAATTTCAATTTAACACATACGAATTCAATCAATAGATTCTGTTCATCAGTTTTTTTTTTTTTTTTTTTTTTTTTTGAATTAGAAAAAATTTAAGATGAATACTACACGGAAACAGATATCAAGATACTAAAATATGTACATATGTAAATAAAAAAATTCAGACAGGAAATTTTCTAAATTTAAAAGCTTTTACAAAATTCGAAAAAAGAAACTTAAGCTAAGAACTGATTAAAACAAATGTATTTCAATAAATTTTTCTAAAGATTTTTGGTAGGAAATATTTTAAGCATTTTGAATAAAATTGCGTATAATATAATTTAAGATAAAAGTTTAATATATTTTTTTTAAATTAATTCAGTATAATATGATATTATTTATAAAGGGTGTTTTTTTAAGCTAGATAGAACTTTAAAGTAACACAAAAAATTAAATTTTGATGAAACATTTTTTTTTTATTTGTTTCAGTATACTCTGACAAATCATCATGAATAGACTCACGCTTGAACAACGCTACGAAATTATCCAAATTTACTTTGAAAATCAGTCGTCGATTCGCGCAACTTATAGACGTTGTTTTATCGCAAAATTGTGTTCAGCGATGAGGCGCATTTTTGGCTTAACGGGTTTGTTAATAAGCAAAATTGCCGCATATGGAGTGAGACCAATCCACAAGAGACCCTACAGACTCCATTACATCCAGAAAAATGCACTGTTTGGTGCGGTTTTCATGCTGGTGGCATCATCGGACCTTATTTCTTCAAAAATGAGGCCGGAGCTCGCGTTACGGTCAATGGAGATCGTTACCGCACCATGATCAATGATTTTTTGTTTGAAAATATGGATGACATTGATCCGGAGGAGATGTGGTTTCAACAGGATGGCGCTACGTGCCATACGGCGAACGCAACCATCGACTTACTGAAATCAAAATTTGGCGATAAGTTGATTTCGAGAAATGGACCTGTCAATTGGCCTCCAAGGTCGTGCGATTTGACACCTCTCGATTATTTCCTGTGGGGCTACGTGAAGTCACTGGTTTATGCTGATAAACCAGCAACAATTGACGCCTTGGAGGCCAGCATTGTTCGTGTTGTTCGTGACATACGGCCAGCAGTGCTCGAAAAAGTGGCCCAAAATTGGACGTCCAGAATGCGCTTCGTCAAGAACAGCCGCGGTGCCCATATGCCCGAAATCATTTTCAAATGTTAATGTCACGTATTGATCTTTCGAATAAAAAAAAAATTTTGATTACAATTTAATTTTTTGTGTTATTTTTTACAATTTCAAGTTCTATCGAGCTTAAAAAAACACCCTATATATTCGAATATACAAATTTCAAGTAAATGAGCAGAATTGCTAAGAATATTTTCTCAAGAATTTAATAACAGTGTAGAAAAACTTACAGCCAGTTCGCCGATGTCGAAAGGAAAAATTCATTCGCACTCTAGGCGAAATAAAATTCATTTGGGTTTTTTCTAACTTTATTCTATGCGAACGATGTGTCAAAATTCAATTAAATTGCATAAGTTCATGCGAACGAACAATAGTGACATTAGACGAACCCAAATTGATTCGAATGTGAATGACTAGCTTTCTTTCGCATACATTTTTATTCGATATCGCCGAACAGGCTGCTTATTTCGATGTCCTTCTCACTCTGAAAACTATCAATTTATTTACATATGTATATTTTTTTCCTTCTTTCTTTTTCAGGGAGTCTTTTGTGCGAGAAGACAATTACAGATTTTCGAAAAGAAACGCGAAAAGGCCTTCGATCAGTCAACTTCAATGTGAAGCAACTCATGGAGAGGTAAATTATTTATTATTCTAACTTTTACCGCCATTAAACCATTTCAAAAAGTGTAATAAAATAGTACTTAAGCTACGTATACACGGTTGTCAGATCTTACAATATTGCCAGTAAAATTGTCTGAAAATGTATTACAATCGTGTGAACTGGCAATTTTTAACTTACAACGTTGCCAGAAAAACCATTGTCAATCAATTGTAAGACGACAATGTTGTCAGACATCTGAGAATCGTCAGAACACTTTGTCGGCATTGCCAGATAATTGGCTGGTATTGTAAGCTCAATTTTAATTGTCAGATGTTTAAAATTAATGCACCTGACAATGGCATCATTGTCAGAAAAAAGATTGATGGGCAACACTGCCCATCATATCGTTGTTGATATACATAAGTGGCAATGCCTTACAACAGTCTGGCAATTTTTTTTATCTAACAATCTGAAAACCGTGTGAACTGACAATTTTTGTTGTCAGATGAATTATTTGTCAGACCATAGTCTGACAATGAAATTCTAAGATTTTCTTACGATCGTCTGAACACACAATTTACTTCTGCAGGACAATTTTTCATTGTCACTACATTGCCAGCATGATGCCAGATCTTACAATATTGTAACATCTGACAAACGTGTGTACATAGCTTATCGTGGGGTTTGTGTAGAGTAACTATCTTATAATTAGAGTTCAGTGCACCAATGGTCACTGTAGGGAATATGGATGAATGTGTTTTGATTGGTGGTTGAATGAGATGATGGTTAGAGATTTCTTGTAGGTCGATTTCAGGCAGAGATCTAAGAAAATATGAGAGCTTTCTCCTCAGCAAAGGAGAAATTACACCAGTCGATATGCTTACTCGTATGTGTTTCAGCGAGAGGAAAAGAAATAACGTAATTAGTTGAGTTCACAAATAGGTAAATACAAGTTAGTTTTATTTTGTTGCCAGATATTAACGGTAACAATCAAGGTGCATTAACGTATACACGGTGGCAGCACTACGGCATGTGACAATTTTTTGCTACTGGCAATACAGTAAGCTATTTACGGCCAATGTATTGTTTACATTTTTGAAAGTGAATTTAGTGTTTTATTCTGAATTAAACATATACAAATTATTTTGTGAACATATAAATAATTCAAATAAATCTAATTTATAATTATGAAAAAGTACATTCATAGTTTATAATTGAGAAAATAGTTACATATATTTTTGATAAACATAGCTTACCACATGCCTGTTTTTGTTGTATTGTTGTAATTTTGCTCTAGTGCTGCCACCGTGTATACGTTAATGCACCTTGGTAACAATGAAAATAATGAGAGTTTAGTTTGGTAAACTCTCATTATATTGAATATAATAAGTTAAGCGGCCCATACACGTTTCAATTCAATTGTGAATTGAGTCTTTCAACTGAATTGATTATTGCCCACATACTTCATAAACTGAATTGAAAGATTTTTATTCAACTATTAAATTCAATGAAACTAAAGACAATTTTAAAAATATATAATGTTCTCTTTCCAAAAACACTACAAATATAAAATTTGAGACCTGATCAAGAGACTCGAACACACACAACACAATCAAATTGAAAGAATTGCTAGTCAACTTGAAAAAATCAAAACATTTTAATTTTTGTTCAACCAACTCGACAACTGCCAAACTAATCAACTGACAAAGCCATACACGCTTTGATTTGGACAGCAACCGACTCAGTTGCCAACTGAGTTGAAACGTGTATGGGCCGCTTCACACGCTTTGATTTGGACAACAACCGACTCAGTTGCCAATTGAATTGAAACGTGTATGGGGTGCTTTAGAGATAGAGAGCTATTACAAAGATTTTCAAAATGGTTTCAATGACAAGTTATCTGTTCTAACAGAAATCTTTTTGGCGGTAAGCCGTTGACATTTATCAATGTTAACGCTTATACGCAAACATGGTGGAGTGGAAAGATATTTAATTCAAATGCAATTGCTCTCAGACTATATGACTCAAAGATTTGTTGTAATAAAGATAAATATAAAATACAAGTAGGAATATTCATATGTATTACTTCAAAATATACGCATAGTAAATTCAATTTATAATATCCGCTGACGGATCACCAGCAAGCGAGTTGTCTGTAATATTTGTTAAGAAATCACTGAAAAAATTTAGTGTTTTTCATATAATCAGCCATGTCACAGAGCTTAATTCCGTTCGGAAACGGAATTGAAATCTTTTTTTACTTCTTCAAAAAACGAAAAACTAAAAAACTTTTCGGAATGAAATCATTTCTAATTACAAGAATGAATAAATAAAAAACCGATTCAATTCCATTTCCGAACGGAAGTGAATTCTGTGACATAGAAATATATTTTTGGTGTCAATGAAACGGGCTTATTGTACAAAAAATGTTATAACATTTATATTTAAATGTAATGTCGATCTTAGAACAGGCTGAATTGCGTTTTGCGTTTTTCAAACTATCTGCGGTTTGAAAACACAGTATATTTTGGAACATGGCCAACAGACTGCATCAGTGTCTAATACCATCCTGTATACAATATGCACGTAGAAAAAAATATATGGTTGATACGACAATATTCTAAGAGCAACATACTATTGCTGGGTTATATGGTTGTACTTGATAATACAACATTGTTGCATTTACAACACCATTGACAGGACACACCATAGTATTGTAAAAAAAATATTATAAGTAACCATACTATATTTTGGCTTAACATTATTATAATAAGAAGTAACCACATTGGTGATTAAACTTATCAAATAATTGTCATACTCAACCATACTTTTATACTAACCACTCATACTTTTCTCATATGTAACCATGTTACTTTCATGAAATAACCATACTAATGCCACAAATAGCTTTATTGCAATGAAACCATATATTTATTATAATTAGCACAAATACATACATATGCTAATTAATTACAAGAAAAAGACAGCTTATAATATATTTTAATACTATGTTTAATATATATTTTAAAAAATAATCAGGTGCATCTTCTCTTTGATGTTGAATTATCCATCTGCTGCAATAAAACAAAAATAGTTATTAAGAACTTCGCCTGCGATTGCAATTTTAACAGTAATATTTAACCGCATTAATATGGTTGCACGTAGTCGTATTGTTGCATATGTTTATATCTTAATATTGCAGACTTACCTTTATATTTTCGCAAATGCTCAAATGTATTTTTCACCAATTTCGTGTTCTTTTTTCTCCTTTTTATATAAAGCTGAACAAATAAGTATATGTACATATATATTTTTCAAATTAAAAAGTACACAAAACACATTTTTATTTCCAAAAAAATTATGTGTCACCGACTGAAAGAAAATATTATTAATGACAACAATAGCAAATTTATTTTTTAAACTCTTTTGTCGGATATGAATTAGCATATCATACATATTATAAACACAAACATTTTTATATTGGATGTGATAAAAGCTATTGCTGTTTTTTAAAAATTTTTCACAATTGCCATTATTGCATGCAACCATATTTTGAAATTAATAGACGGTGACAATAGAATTACAGAAATGCAAACGTAACATATTTATAGAGGAATAAACTATAATTAAACCGATAATACGCTGTGTTTAACAGTAATACACATTATTATAGAATATATATTAATGTTGTCGCAACCATATATCAAAATGCCTTTTCTTTGCGTGTGTGCTCCCTTTTTGGGTAATGAATGGAAAAACTTCATCAAAACCCCTGTCACTTCTGTTTACTTTCTGGCAGTTTTCGTTAAATTGATTGATGGTTTATGTGCTCACTCTTGATAAAGTTCTTAATTCTTTATACTTGAAATCATGTAGAACTGTTAAAATAACTTAAAAACAAAAAAAAAAATAAACAAATAATACAAAAGTGTAACAAGCACTTGAAAAGGCTTGTGGCGACAATGAAAAAAATAACTCTTTACAGAAGAAAAAAATGAAAATAATTGTGAAAATTTAAGTATTTCCCTACCAGAGAGCCCTAACGCAAAAAAAATTGTTTTTTGATTAGATTAGACAAAAAAATATATAGTTTTTATGTTAAAAGTTTTAAAGTACAAAACACTTTTCGTTTCGAAAATAAACCAGATAAAACTACAAATAGTTAAATATATCTAAATACCTTAAATATTTTTGAAACAAACCAGATTGAACCAAATTCAAGAGGTGTATTTTTTTCAAATAAAACAAAAAGTTCATTAGCAGTAATTAAAAGAAACTAATTAAACAAACAAAAAAAATATTTCGAATTGTATATAATTCAATGACTTTCACAAAAAATATTTAATTAAAGCAAGCTTTTAGTTAAAGTCGCTTGCTGTCTGTGTTAGTTTTTATCCATTGTTAAATAAAGTACGAAAAAAAACAACGTGTGAAAAATTCTTGAAACCAGCCAATACGCTTTTTGTTTGCCCTTCACTTAAAGCACACTTTAAAATGAAAAACTGAAAAACACACTCAAAATTATCGATCGATCGATTGACTGCACTTCTTATATGTAATGAAATCGGAAGTTATCCCTTTTGACGCCCTTCATTTGAAGGGCGTCAAAAGGGATGATATTTATTAATATTTTTATTGCTGCGAAAAATAATTTGAGAACATATTATTTGTAGCATGAGTTTTAAGTAATGCGTCGTTGTAAATAGGGGAGGGGGCTTTAAAAGTGTTAAATTATTCTTTAAATAATTGTTAGCCGTTTTTTAAGGTAACGAACTTTTTTCGTGTTGAAAGAAAAAATTGATATTTAATTAGCACGTTTAAATATTTTGTGTAAAAATGTAAATAACAAAAGTATTAAATTATTTAATTGACGTTATTGTACTGATGTAAACACAATTTAAGCAAATAGGCTTGATTAACATCTGCAACTCTAGTTACAGCTCAAACATTTCAGAAGTTATACACATAAAGAAAAAGCTCGTACTCAATTTTAGTATTTTCTATTTGCTTTTAGTATAAGTCGTATTCAAAAATTTAAGTAGGGATAACACTGTCATGCGACATCTTAAAATAAGTATAAAATTCTTGAATCAAGTGCAGAATTGTTAAAGCTAAGGCACATACATAGAATATGTCGTGAGCTATGCATTAAGCTTTAAACCAGGGGTGCCCAAAAGTTCAAACACCAATACATTTAAGGAAAAACTATTTTTATTTATGCGCTGTTCATAGAACACAGACAAGCAACTCGTCTAGAAAATTTGTATGAAAGTTACTAAATTTTTTGAGTGATTTCCATATCGTCTTTTGAAGGTTAGTATTAAACGACTACAACAAAACTAGCCCCATCTATGTGTTAGGCTCGATACTTTTCAGCCCATCTACTGGTGGATTTTAGTTCACTTATGAGTGGTTTTAATTCTGGTAGGTCTAAATTTGTTTTCACATTTTGAAAAAATCTATATATTGTCGTTAAAAGAACGTTTGTTCATGAAAGTTAGATATAACACAGAATTCATTCTGAAAAGTAATTTTGCAAAGCTAAAAACTCTAAGCTGCAATTTAAAAGTGTTTGTATGTGAAAATGGTGTAAAAAGCGCAAAATGTGAGCTACAAAAATCGCCAAAAACAGGCTTTAAATCGTTAAAACATCAATGTGCCATTTTCAGCACTAAAATCGTCAAATCGACGATAAATAATGACATCCGTGAACAAGACAGTTGCATAAAATTTGTATTTGTGCTAATTTTTTTAATAAAGATTATCTGAGAAAATAAAGATTGTGTTGAGAACAAACTGCATTATGTACTTGTATGTATTTTTCAGGATATTTTAAATTTTTTCAAGTGTAACCACCTATTTCCTCCTTCTGCCCATCACTGATCTAGATTCTAAAAACCAAGTAGAAATTGTTAAAAAATATATTTCAAAAAACATTTAAAACTAATGCCAACAGCGTTTAACGGGAGTTTAGTGTAGCAACTATCTATTTTAACAAGTAATTCTTTACTTTTAAGTAGAGAACATAAATTTTTTTAATTATTAAAAATGTTATAAAACACTACACAAACAAACGATAAAAGGGAATCTTTTGTTAAATTTGTTATTCATTCAAAAGGGGTTCAAATAGTTAGAATAGCATATTTAAAAAGACTATTAGCACATATCGTTAAAATTTAAAGGCTTAAGAACGTAAACAACTAATATTATTGTTTTATGATATATGTATATACTATAAACACAATTTATTTGGCACACAAATGTAAATTTTATGGCTAGCAAAACATTTTTGTAAATATGGATTAAAATGAACTACGCACAATTTAATTTTTCAACTTAAATAAAAACAGATAATCTTATGGTATGTAAGTTTCTTACTTGTGAAAAAGTTTACGTTAACTTCGTTAACTTAAAGTGGCAGTAGCACTAAAACCGTTTTATTTAAACACAAGGGAACAGGTGTTTTCAGTAGCCTGTTTCGACACGAAATTAAAACTAAAAGAAAAAGATTTCATTATTAAAAATGATTACATATTAGGGTGATTAAACGGTTATTATTCGTTCGGTTTTTTATTATTTTTTTATTTTACTAAGACCAAAAAACTCTGAGTGCAAAAGATGGAGAGAGCGAAGATGCTTATTGGTAGGGTATCAAATTCTATTGACTCACTGCAGCATCGCCACAGTGTGGGGTTTGTTACTTTTTCATCGATACTACAATGGATTTTACTTTAAAGAGATTAGGGATCTTTTTCCTGAAACCCACAAATTTCTACGTAATACCCATTTGAAGCCAATTGCCCATTATATCGCACAATGCATTACAGAGAGAATTCGTTCATCAGTCGTTTCCTGTCGCATATAACGCTGGAAAGTTCAAATCAAACAGTCACAAACACTACTCATTCTTTCCTTATAACCTGTTTTTCTAGTTTCGGTATAATACATTGCTTATGGAGGGGTCATCCCCTGAGTACTGGTCCAAGACAAAAAACCGGGTCTGTTTTTGCATATAGCATAAACCGGTTTTTGTATACGATTAATCGGGAATTTTAACGGTCTAATTCATAAATACATTATAACACGGTGATATCCAACTTATAAGGAAAAATCGAAAAAAAATGTATTCATAAACGAGTGATAGGTTATTATACCGCCTGTAACTTTCCTTGACATTCAAGATTTTTATTGTGGCCTCTACCCAACTATAAGCGTTTAATAAAGTGACACTTGTTAAATTGACGAACATTTGTTTACACAAAAATTTATTGATTGTGTGCATATTTTCTTCTTTTCTATCACAAATTATATAAAAAAAGTAAAAACGCCAATTATATCTTTGCATACGATAAATTCATAAATACGCACATTGCAAAGCAAATGTGAAATGGTAGTCAATCAAATAATTAAACACTTTTAGGTTCAAGATGATTCAGCCGATCTTCATGGTTTGTCTCAAGCAACGGTCTGCCGAATTTGCGCCAGAGTGGCTCGTGCTTTTGCACGAAGTTACCTAAATAATCAGTTTTTGCTATATGCATTACCAAGGCCCATTTTTTAAGTTCGTATTAAAGCGTTATTTAGCTTTAAGTTCCATTTAAATACGAAAATCAGTTTTTCACTACAAGTTTGGACAAAATTTAAATGCCCAAACTTCTTCTTTTAAGTTTGTCTCATATGCTATATGGATTTTGTGTGCTTGCATTTGAATTACTGCAAAAGAAGTAAACAAAACACACATACGAGCTATTGCCTGTAGAAGATATTAGTTGCTAATTTTGCACTAAACAACAGCACAATACAATAATTAATTAAAAATAACATCGCATGAAATAAAATTATTAGGTTCTTCTATGCCGTTAATAAATTTAACATTTTTCTTTAAGAATTTTTCTATTCTTCCACTAACAAACAGTTGTTTTATAGAACACTTTCCATAATATTTGTCTAAAGTAAAGCTGACACACTTTCATCGCTTTTAAATAAGAACACTTATTTAAGACTGATAAACGGAACTTGCATTTAAATACAACTAAAATTTAAATGAAAATTAACTAATTTTGTATTTAAATACGCAGTCAAAAACTGGGCCTAAGTACCAAATGACAATGAAAATACCAAGGTACTGCCAACACTAAAGTACAAAAGTAATAAAAGTGTTGAGTAGTTATTTGCTTGGTATTATGTGTTTATGAATCAAACTTTTTATTAGATGCTTATAACACAGTGAGAGTATGATAACTATTACCAGCTTATAAGCTGAAATATGAAATTTTTATAAATTAGACTGTAAATATATAAATGTTATATTTTTACATCTATTTTAATTTCAAATATGCTCAGAACTGATGTATGTTTATAAGAACGTATAGTGAGAACTTAACTCACAGTTATAGATAATCGTTTGCGTTCTGATAAATATGACACTGTGGCAGGTTCTGAATATGAACTAAGCAAGTCTTTTAATTATATACAAAAAACAAAAACCTCTATTTAAATTAATCGAATAGAAATGATTTCGGAAAGTTAAGGTTTGAAAAATGTAATGAATAATACACGATTTTTATAGTAATTTGTTATTAAATACGTATACCTTGTATATGTACTCAAAAACAGTTGAACCCAACTCTGAGTACGTTCAACACATGTAAGTTGTTTGAATATTTTCATATGTGTAATACACATACGAGTTCTGGTCAAAAAATAATTTATTATTTTATTTTTTATTTGCAATATCAGCCATTTTGCATTGTCAGTTTGTTGTTTCTATTTTTACTATTCGAAAAACTGGATCAAAGAAACTGTATAATTTTGTGTAAAAAATTAAATTAAGTGCGCAAGGACGTTTGAAATGTTGTCTGTGGCATTTGGCGAGTCTACTATGAGCAAAACACAGCTTCAATTCTGATATAACTGGTTTAAGGAAGGCCGAGAAGATGTCAATGGCGATGCTCGTCCTGGTCGCCCGAGCACGTAAACAAGCGATGAAAACATTGAAGCAGTGAAGAAATTGATTTTGGATATACGTCGAATCACTATCAGAGAAGTTGCTGATGATGTTGCCATTTCGTTCGGCTCATGCCAAGCAATTTTTATGCATGTTTTAGGAATGAAACATGCGGCAGCGAAGATTGTTCAGAAATTGCTAAATTTTAAGTAAAAACAACGTTGCATGCACATCGCTCAGGAGCTGTTGATCATCGTCAACGACGCTCCAGATTTTCTCAAAAAGGTCATAACTGGTGACGAATCATGGGTGTATGGCTATGACATTGAAACCCAATCATCCCAATGGAAACGTCCAGAAGAGACAAGACCGAAAAAAGCACGTCAAGTTCGGTCAAATGTGAAGGTTTTGCTCATTGCTTTCTTCGACTGCAATGGTGTGGTGTATCATGAACTCTTGCCACAAGTTTGTACGGTCAATAAGGAATACTACCTTGAACTTATGCGCCGTTTGCGAGAAGCAATTCGTCAGAAACGCAAACAGCTGTGGAAAAAACAATCATGGATTTTGCATCATGATAATGCACCAGCTCACACATCGATGCTTGTGCGTGAGTTTTTGGCTAAAAGCAAAACCGTTATCATGCTTCACCCACTGTATTCACCAGATATTGAAAGATATTCTCAAACATTTTGAGAATATTTTTCAAAAATTTCCAAAGTCTACTGATGATTAGGGTAGTTCCTATGAAATGTCGACATATAAATAGATAGCTGGGAAATATAGAAAACAAGCTATTTATAATTTTTTATTGGTATAAATGGTAGAAGCTAAAAATAGCGAATAAAAACTCAATTTAATAAAAATTATTTTGATCTTCTTCAAACTCGCATCAAACCATACATCTGAATTTATTCTAAATAATACAATAAAAAAGCCTAGTTTGAAGATACAGTTTGATATGCGTCCACGCCACTTTACAGTTATAAAAGTCCCAACATAAACTTTTTGGGAAGCAATTTGATTTTTCTGTAAATCATTAATGAGTGAACTTTTTTAGTTATATACATATGTACGAGATTAACTAGTTGTGAGTTCGAGTCCAACTTCAGTCAAGAAGAAGGATTATTTTTAATTATAACAATAATAGTATAACAAAATATTTTTTCTGTTCTTCTTTGGTCTTATTGTTTCACAGCAATTATTGTTATAATTAAAAATAATCCTTCTTCTTGACTGAAGTTGGACTCGAACTCACAACTAGTTAATCTCGTACATTTGATTTTTCGTTAAAAATTTTTATAAAAAAATTCATATTTTTTCTTTCAAAACTGGCACCTCCGGAATTTGTGTATTAATGAATAATATTTTAAAAGTAGTCATAATTCAGTTTAAACATGTGATGGAACTTTTCTTAAAAAGCAGAAATTTTTATAAATTGCAGATAATTTTTTTTTCTTTGTGTTTTTCTGATTTTTTTTTTTTTTTTTTGTTCTTTCTCAAGTTTGCCGTATAAGAAATAAACAAAAAAGCATCAATTTTGTGGTTCAAAATGTTAAGTGAAATATTTCATAGTCTTCTTTCATCTTTATTTCTTTTAAAAGTTCAATTTTTGCATGAAAGACGTTTGCGTTGAAAGAAAAGTTGTTGTTTATTGTAATATTTGTTTGATAACAATTTGCAAACGAAATAAAACAAATTAAAATTGTACAAAAAGTTAAAAAAAAAAAAATTAAATATAGCTTGTGACTAAATAATACAAACGTATACTTAATATGTGGCAGATTTAAATAAATTAAGTATACATGAAATTAAATCATATTGAAATGAAAATCATACTCAAAAAATTTTTGCGAAAATTTTGCTAATAAAAATTTTAAATAGAGCAGTCTAAACATACTCGTAAGATTGATCTATGAGTCTTTTTTCCATAATGCGAAAATCTCACAGTTTAAAAATTAAAATATTATTAACAAAATGTGTCTAAATTCGTACTGCTATTAGAAATCTATCTAAAGCTCTTAAATAAAAATGGTTGCGGGAGAAATTTGCATTCTCAATTTCATATCCACGAAAATTTAAAAAATCGAAATTTTTCAACTAAAGGAAATTTCAAGAAAAAAATTATTGTCATGATTTATGAATATAACGCAGTTGTTTCGCTTGATTTTTGGTTCCAGAAGTGTAGTGGTGCACTCACGTTTCATCAACATCGACGCCAAAAATCAACAGGTTTGCGCTTTATCATGTCTAAATATCGCTGTGAAGTGATCTGTCGAACTCGATTTTGGTCGACACTGAGCAAATGTGGCACCCATCTTGCCGATAGCTTTTTCATATGCAAATGTTCATGCAAAATGTTGAACACACGTTCATATGATATGTTGACCAATTCAACAATCTCACGTAACTTGTCTCGGTGATCATTCATAATGATATCGAGGATTGTCTTGATATTTTCTTCAGTAACCACCTTTGGCCTTCCTATTGAAGGTATTTTTGCAGTGCTTGCTCGGCCGCACTTTAAACTCAGAAATCCAATAAAATCATAAAGAAAAATATATCTTTATAATTTATTGGACTTATTCATCAAAAATATTCACCCCTATTATGAACAAATTTTCCCTACAAAAGTTTTCATTTTTCACTCAATTGCAATCGTAAATAATTTTTTCCTGCGAAATGCTCGTATGTAATCATTCAATCGTGAGTATTAGCTCTGAAGTTTAAAACTCAATTCCCCTTATCGTGAATGATTTTATTCCCTGCTTTTAAGGCAGCTTTATACAGGTAGCGGCAGAATTACAATAAATACAACATCAACATGTGTTTTGTTGGTAGAGTTTACGAATAGTTGTCAAAATTTATTGCTCTTGCAGTAGAGTGAAATTTCTTAAACCCAAATTTGTGATCAGGGGCCAAACTCCCCAACGATGAATTTTAAAATATTCACCAATATCAGTGTTCACTTTTGACTTTTGTGTCCGCAATGGTGCGAATGAATAATTTTGACAATCAAAAAGTTGCCGAACTTTCCGCTTCACGTTGCGTTGAAAGTACTTTATGTGGCATATTTCATATAAGTATGTACATTTTATCTTAGATGGCAAAGCGAATTTGTAACACCAAGCAAAGCAAAAGTTTTATCTTACACGGCCTTAAGAGTTAATTTCAATCTCAAAAGATCTCGGGAACAGCCTGCTAAGATTTTTCGAAACATCAACAACGTTTATGTTATGAGTTGTGTTGCACAGGAAACAAATTTTCTATTTACATTTTCGCAAATTAATTTCAAAATCAAACAGTACGCAAATTAATTTTTACTCATTTATTTCCCACAAATCATTTTTATTGATTTGCTGACTGTCGATATTTCATTAATAACGAATTTAATTATGATATTTATAACAATAATTTGTTACTTGTTATTGGGAAATTGTTTTTACGAACTTAACGAAATGATGTTTATTTATTTTATTTTTTTTTTTTCTTCTTCTATTTATTATTTTACAATGAAAATTAACATCAATTAACAATTTGCGATAATTTATTTAACACTTAATTCTTCTAACAAAAATTATATCAGACATGATGAATACATTAATCTAAAACAAATGAATAATGTTGAAGAAAAATGAGGCATATTTTTTAAGCCGAAAATACAATAACAAAAAAAAAAACTAGTGCAATTAGTTCAATAGTGACGTCATTAAAAAAATATATATGATTTTTATTGGAAATATAGATTTGAAAAATAAAAATGAAATTAACATTATTGAAGTGTTATTTCAATACGCAACTTTGTTTCAAATGTTTGATGTCTGAAAATAGAATATAATAATCAAGGCATCTTTACCAGGAGGATTACACTCTGCTGCGAGCGAAAGTAAGTTCGCTGCGAAATGTAGATGCGATAAGAGTATAATTTGGTACTCATATATCTATGTCAAATAAAGGGTAGTACAACCAAAACGCAAATAAAACAACAAGTTTTTAGAGAATTATCTTAACATTTTTACTTTTAATAGAAGGATCTATGAGAAAATGCACGCCACGACTGCGGTAACACACCTCTAATCTATAGTCCATATTTTCAATGACCCTAAGGCATGATTGAAATTCAATGTCGTTAGTATGCCTAATTATCTTTTCGTTAGTTCTTGAAGAAGTCTAACAGTATTCCAATTAATATCACCACGACGTGAAATAACACGGCCATTGAATATCTCGTGCAAATAACTCATTGTTTCATGAGCTGTGTGACAATTGTCTCCATTTTGCCCCCGAGAAGCAGATGCCTTGGCATAAACACCATATTATTCGTCTGGCATAACATGTATACGTACGTCTACACGCTTATATTAGTTTCACTTGTATGTTTGCAACACTCGAAACGCGTGCTATACAAGTATGAGTATTATTACATATGCTTTGCTTAAGTGGAAGAGTTACCGTATTGCTTAAGAGGAAGTATGAGGATTTTGGGAATTCACGAAGCCGATTTTGGGAATTCCCAAATAAATTCGGAACCACATCGCTAACCGGTTTGGACCCGGGTTTTCATACCCGGTGCGCGTTTTTGTCGTGGAACATGCATCTGAACTATAAACAGTCATTCGCTTTAGTGCCAAAATTGATGTTACCGTATTGCTTCTGAGGAAGTGGGAGGATTTTGGGGATTCACGAAGCCGGCTTTGGGAATTCTCTAACCGAATCAGGACCGATTTTTCATATTCGTGTGCGTGGAACGTTTATCTGAACTATTAACGGTTTTTAGATTTAATGCGAAAATTTAACTACCCATATTGTTTCCGGCGATGTGAGAGATTTTGGCGATTCTTGACGCCGATTTTGGGAATCTAAAAAAATCGGAACGCGTTGTACGGATATTTATTAATTTTTAGTTAGATATAGGAGCGTGTTAGTGCTTTAAACTAAATTTATTTGCTGTTTTTTTGAGATGTTGAAAACATTTTTTTTTTTAATTATTTTTCTATGAAAAAGTTTTTTACAAATTTTTGAAGCTTAATTTTTTACATTTTTTAAACAAAATGGCACCAAAAACACACACACAAAAAGTAGTTTTTGTCGGAAATATTTTTTATTTTCCAAAAAATAAGATTTTTTGAAAAAAATATAAGTATATTAAGCAGTAATTTGAATGAGTGACATGTGTTTGTATTGCTTTTCTGCTGCTTGTGCAGGTTTAAAGTTAGTTCAAAAATCATGCTGACAAAATGTCATTCCTCTCACCGCCTTCGTCTACAAGCTGTCAAAACAATTGTTTTCGTGTGTGATGACTTCACAAGTACATAGCTTTCTTTATTCCCACACATAATAACAAGTGCTACCAGACTTTATACATATTTACACTTAAGCAAAACGCGCGATCTTCAGCACATAAGAACTTAAGTTTTTTTTTTAATATTAATAATTTTAATATTTGTGCCCAGTGTATATACAACAACTAATTTGCATCATACATGCTATATTTGAATATTTCGACTAATTAGTTAAAATTTGCGATTAAAATCACAAAATTTTGAACTGAAAAGTACATGCTCTCACTTTTTTGTTCTACTAATTGAAAGTAATTAAAATGACATCTAAATTGATGAATTACTAATCAATTATGATACGAGTAATATAACAGAATGAGCAATACTCTAAACTAATTATTTGTCAAAAAAAAAAAAAAAAAAACACAAAATTAATTATCGGCAAGTCATGATACCGAAACTGTTGAAAAGTACAAAAATAGGTACAGACATTTTGGCAATTATACATCTAATTATACATGACGTATGCATGCACGTGTAGATTTATGTATGTATGTAATTTTTAAGATTGTATAAAATGAAGTTTAAACACGTAAGCTGTCTTTATATTATTTTTTTGTTTCAGTTGTGCAGTTGACAACGAATTGAAAAAAAATTTCCCACGGCTTAATATTTATACACATATCGTTATAAGAATTGTTGTTTATTACTATCGCGAGGATAAGAATCCACGTTGTCTAAAAACCGCAAGACGTTCCGCTTTAGGAGTTTCCTTTTTGTTTTTTCTATCTACAATGTCACTTATCAAATCAGATGTCCCACATTTGTTTTGTCACCATGTAACTAGAAAATTGTTTATAAATTTGATTTTGAAATAAAACCCAACTTGTTTAGGAATTACTGTAATTACTTTTTATTGTGGTAATATTGGTATGGTTCAATTATGTATGGAACAAAATATCGGCCTTGGTGGCAAACCTCCATCCGATGGTCCAAAAATTTCGATGACGCAGAGGCATAACTAAGGTTCTATGCCGTTAATGTGCCGAATTATCTCATCCTTTAGCTCTAGAATTTTTGCTGGCTTATCGACGTACACCTTCTCTTTCAAATAACCCCAATGAGAGAAGTCCAACGGTGTCATGGCGGCCAATTGCCATCGCCACCACGTGTGATAACATGGCCTTTGAACATTCACTCATATTCTGCTTGTCGACGGCAATACAAGACGACGCCGATTTTTAAATTTTGAGGCGAATCGACATTCCTGTTGTCAATACTGGCATGTATCGATAACTGCCGACACATATTTGATATTTTACAAGAGAAAATGGTGGCAATATTGTCTTTAATTGCTGGTTATTCAGTTTTCAGCGTCGAGTTCAAACAAAAACATCAAAAAAATTAATAAAACAAATTTAAATTAAAAAGATTGGAATAAAATGGAAAAAATTAAAATTACGTATCCCGCCCAATTTCAAAAATTAGTAGAGGAGCTGGAAAAGAGCCCATCAATGGCCAGAATTAAAAATGCAGGACTACTGTCCAAACCGTCTTCTTTCCACTATTATGTTTGTTTTGCTTTCTTGGTCACTGGAATCTAAATATGGCTGGAAAAACATTTTTTATTTAAAAACTTCCTCATTTTTCTTTTTCTACAAACTTTCTTATTTTGCACAAAATTTTGTTCTAAATAAAAATGTAAACAAAACGAAGCAACTGACACATATATTAGAGATGTGTGTTGGGTTTTAATAAAATAATCGATAAACCGGCAACATCAACACAAAACTGTTATACCATGTTCAGACGGCAATATGAAACACTTGGTTGGCTCTCTGAACCACGATTGTGAGACTAGGTGTTCAGACGGTTGCTTGTTGGTCCACACTGATGTTTACATATTTTATTCAAACCTTCCCTATTTCTTTTTTCAATTTTTATTCAAATCTTTATGTAAGTATCCAATTTTTATATAATCAATATGTTTCTTTGGATTTTACAAGCACTAATTATCTGTTTTTTTTTTTTTTTGTTTTCATTTTTTTGAGAGCTAGTTCAGATAAACCAGCGATAATTTATTATCAAATTTGGAGATGGTAGTAGTTTTTGCATGGTTCGCAGCAAGATTCAAAATGAACCAAGATGGTTCGCTCATAAAATTTTGTATGGCGAATCATGTTGGTTCAATCAAGATTGGGCCGCGAACCACCAACGAGAGAGCGAACCTCGAATATAAGCCTTCGTATGAAGATGCTATTAGGGAATGTAAGATTAACTGCTACTTCCACTATTTCGAATAAAAATTTTCATTCGCATAAAAACATTTGAAACAAAAACAAAATTTGAAAATTTGTTTTTGTTTTAAATGTATTTATGCGAATGAAAATATTTATTCGAAATAGAGAAAGTGGCAGTTATATTGATGACGCCTTAAATTGATGTTGCCATAATATTGCCGTCGACAAGCAGAATATGGGTCAAGTCTTTTAAATGAATTTGATTTTTGTTACACACAAACTGTTCGAATATTTTAGCTGCCCATTTGATGTAGACAGTTGTCTTTGTTGGTCCTATTAAGTCCCACCTTTTAATTACTATAACTAATTTGCTTAATACGTTTATAATTTTATTCCAGGCCATACAAATTCCCGAACCACAATCACCCGAACCGAGTGGACACGCCATAAAATTGGGATGGATTGTTGGCGTCATGATACCATGTCTGCTCAACATTTGGGGCGTAATGTTATTTTTACGTCTCAGTTGGGTAGTATCGCAATCGGGTATTTTGCAATCACTCATTATAATCACCATTTCTGCCGTGGTATGCGTAATAACAACACTTTCTCTGTCGGCTATCAGTACTAACGGCGAAGTAAAGGGAGGAGGCGTCTATTTCATAATATCACGTTCCTTGGGACCAGAATTTGGCGCCTCGGTCGGTGTGGTATTTGCATTTGCTAATGCCGTAGCTGCAGCCATGAATACTATTGGTTTCTGTGATTCTCTCAATGATCTGTTACGTAAGTGTTTAGTGCTTTTCTCGCCGAAAAGAGAAATGTTTAATATTATTTTCTCATACTTTTTTCTTTAAAGGTGAAAATGGCTTAAAAATCATTGATGGTGGTATAAATGATGTCCGTATTGTGGGCACCATTACGATATTGATATTAATTCTGATATGCTGCGTTGGCATGGAATGGGAAACAAAAGCTCAAAATTTTCTGATTGTTACCATTGTTTTGGCCATCTTTAATTTCTTAATTGGTGCTGCAATTGGTCCTCAAGGCAATATCGAGAGCATTTCTAAAGGTTTTGTAGGCTTTTCTTGGGCTACTATAAAAGAGAATTTCGTATCGGATTATCGCTTCTCGGAAAATGTTAACCAAAATTTCTTTAGTGTTTTTGCCATATTCTTTCCAAGCGTTACAGGTATTCAAGCCGGTGCAAATATTTGTGGTGATTTGAAAAATCCCGGTGATGCCATACCTAAAGGCACTCTTTGGGCCTTGTTAATTTCTATGATATCGTATGCGTTTTTTGTGGTGTTTGCTGGTGGAGCTGCTGTACGCGATGCTTCAGGCAATATCACCGATTTAATAAATGGTACCATTGTCAGTTCCCAGCTAGCTTGTAAAGGAGACAATGTAAGTTTTTGTAAATGGCTTTTAGAAGAAAATTTTTGATGTTCTAACTTAGTTATCGTGTCATGCAAATATTTAGACCTGTCACTATGGTTTGGCAAACTCGTATTCGGTGATGCAGTTGATGTCATTGTGGGGCCCTCTAATTTATGCCGGTTGTTTTGCCGCCACTTTGAGCACAGCTTTGACTAATCTGTTATCTGTGCCGCGTTTGGTTCAAGCTTTGGGCATAGATCAAATTTATCCTGGATTAATTTTCTTCTCGAAGCCTTATGGAAAACATGGTGAACCTTATCGGGGTTACGTATTGACGTTTTTGATATCGGCTGGTTTTTTGATAATTGGTGAATTAAACGTGATTGCCCCGCTCATTTCAACATTTTATTTGGCTTCGTATGCACTCATCAATTTCTGTACATTTCATGCAGCCTTCGTGAAACCTTTGGGTTGGAGACCGACCTTTAAGGTACGTTTTTGAGAATTTTAAACTAACACGTTATGTTATTGAAAATCATTTTTCTTTGGAGAGGGTATTCCTCTTTCTAAAAGATCCTTCTCTTGAAATGTAAACTTAACTCTAATAGAATGCTTCTTTATTTTGCTTTCCAGTATTATAATGTCTGGCTGAGTTTGTTTGGCTGTTTGCTTTGTGTGGCCATTATGTTCCTTATCGACTACATATCATCTTTGGCGACTTTGCTCATTATATTTATCTTGTATTTGGTGGTGTTGTATCGCAAACCCGAGGCCAATTGGGGCTCTTCTACCCAAGCCCAACAGTATAAAGCAGCTGTGACAGCTGTTCACAGATTGCAAAATGTGTCAGATCATGTGAAGAATTATACGCCACAAGTGTTGGTATTAACGGGAGATCCGGCGACCAGGCCACCTCTGTTGGATTTTAGTTATTTATTGACTAAACAAAACTCTTTGCTTTTTGTGGCCAATATCTTGCCGGTGAGTTACTTCAAAGAAATCACTTTCTTGTCAAATGACAAAACCCATATTTTTTAGGTCAGTTTGGGCTACAAGAATCGGCAACAGATCATTAAGGAGGGGCAAAAATATTTAAATGCACGTAAAATTAAGGCTTTCTACAATGTCATCGACGGCTTTAACATGGAAGAGGGTGTCAAGGCCTTGTTAAAATCCACCGGGTTTGGTAAATTAACGCCCAATATTATGGTCATGGGCTATAAAAGCGATTGGTGTGAATGTGATGTCAGAGAAGTGGAAAGTTATTTCAACATTTTAAAGTTAGTAAAAGCTTCCTTTTCTTAAAGAATTTATTTTTTAAAACCAATTTAAAATATTTTTAGCATGGCTTTCTCTATGCGCATGGGTGTGGCAATTTTACGCTTACCCGATGGCTTAGACTTTTCCAATTTAAATCCTGAAATTTCCTATTCCGGTTCCAATGGTCTGGGTCACATAAACACAGCCAATGCTAAAGATTTTACAAATATTTTAGTGCCTCAAGGGAATGCCACTTCTGATCTTCTGCATGTCGATTCCAATCTCAATTTGGCTGCCTTAGATAGTACGAATTCCTCGTATACTCTTCCCCAACCGCCGCCTATGCCGAATATGAGCAGTTCTAAGAAATATAAAATAAATCAAAGCGATAATGTGAAATATTTGACTAAAGGTGGCTCCGAAGTTCCCAAACATATTCTGGATGCCATGACTGTGTTTTCCAGTAAACATTCCAAGAGTACAATTGATGTATTTTGGTTGTACGACGATGGCGGTAAGTTACTTTTCTTCATTGTTTTCTGCAACTGAATAAAAGCGGTGTAAACGATGCTAATTCTATTTTTAAGGTTTAACCATGTTGCTGCCGTACATTATATCAATGCGTTCCAATTGGCAAAATTGTAAATTACGTGTTTTGGCTTTATGTCATGGCAAAGATGAAGAGACAGAAGAGAAAAGGTAAGCAATGCTTTAATACTAACTAAATTTCTATAAATTAGATTTTTGGTTTTTGTACATTTGTACATCGGGTTAAACTAAATTTCTATAGCAAAAATATTGGCCGAATTAAATAGTATTATGTAACGTTGCGTCTGAAGAAGCAATATCAAACACAATCTCTAAGAACAAAGCGGTCCAACCGCTATCGTCATTTACGACATTTGTTTTTATAACTAGCTTTCTTGAAACAATACTGTATTATTCGGGGACCCACTTGCTTCACGCTTTGTGTATAAAATAATCTATATCTAAAAAATTTACTGAGTTTGTTAAATCCAAAGCAGAATTTGGATCTTAAGTCTGCAAGATTCTAATAACGCCTTAATCCAGGGGCTGCTGTTTGCTGGGATAAAAATATCCTTAACATTCTTCAATTTAAGATCGCGAGGATAAGAATTTATGTTGTCTAAAAACAACAAAACGTTCCGTTTTAGAAATTGTCTTTTTCTATTTTCTATCTAGAATATCACTCCTCAAATCAGATGACGTCCAACATTTGTTTTTATCACCATGTAACTAGTAAATTTTTTATACGAGGTGGTTAAATTTTAAGTGCAGATGTTGATTTTGAATAAAACCCAAATTGTTTAGGAATTATTGTCATTTCTTTTTGTCATAATAATATTGTTATGGTTTAATTATGTACGAAACAAAAGATTGGCCTAGGTGGCAAACCTCCATCCGAATATCCAAAATTTCGATGAAGCTGAGGCATAATTAAGATTCAATGCCGTTAATGTGCCGAATTGTCTCACCCTTTAGCTCTAGAATTATTGCTGGCTTATCGCAGTACACCTTCTCTTTCAAAGAACCCCAAGAAAGAAGTCCAACGGTGTCAAATCACATAATATTGGCGGCCAATTGGCATCGTCACCACATAAGATAGATAACACAGCCGGCCATTGAATATGTCACGGAGAAGATCCATTGTTTTGTTATCTGTGTGGCAAGTGGCACCGTCCTGTTGAAACCATATATCATCCACATCCAATTCGGGCCATAAAAAGTCCGTTATCATCTCCGATAGCGAACTCTATTCACAGTAACTACCTGACCGTCCTCATTTTGGAAAATATAAGGCCCGATGATGTCGCCAGCCCATAAACCACACCAAACAGTTACTCTTTGTAGATCCATTGTTTTTTCGATAATCACTCTTGGATTATCATTCGATCAAATGCGGCAACTCTGCTTATTGACGAATCCACTGCGGGGAAAATGTGCCCCATTACTGAAGATGATTTTCTTCGGAAACTGATCATCCACGGTTGCCATTTCTTGCCACCATTCTGACCATTGACGACTCTTAGAATGGTGCAAGTCTTTATGCATAATGTGCATCAATCATGTGCTTGAATCATGCAATTGTTGGGCACGACGACGAGTTGTGATGGATGGCTCTTCAGCCACACTATCGCGAACAGCAGTAATATTTTTTGCAGAACAACCTGTACGAGCATGCGATGGTATTTTCACATCTTCTGCAGACCCGGTGAGCTCAAATTATCGCACCATTTTTCCGATTGTACACACATTTGGGCGATTAAATCGACTGCAAAATAAATCACGAAGTGCACGATATGTATTTGGATTTGAAGGCGCATTTTCATATGCCTGAATAACTTTAACGCGATGCTCGATTATGTATATTTCGAGAGTTAAAATTGCGTTAGTTTGAAAAAATTTAACCACCCGATATTAATGATGTGAAACGCCCAATAACACAAAAAGGAGTTCCTTTTCTCCAGCTATATTGACACAGTACAAAATCGTGAGCCTACCTTTTAGCCATTTTTCAATTTTTAATGCAAATATTTTATTCGGCAATGGCCGAAAAAAACAAGCCAGTCTCATCCGCCCTATAAATACCCCGTGAATCAAAAATGGAACATTTTCGGTAAAACTTTTGACATTATCTTGGTTTAAACTAAGGGCTTCATGGAACGTTATCTTATGCCGTTCTTTTATCTTTCCATCATCTAGATAATGTAAGCAAATCTGCATAATTCAGATTCTCTGCAATATATTTAGATTTACTCCTTGTAAGTGTGCCGGGTTGGTTGAATAATAATGCTATCGAAAAAGCGGTACCTTCCCCGTATTTGCCAACAACTCCGCTTTAGGCATAACGATTCAAGTATAGAATAAGAATCTGCAAATGTACTATGTACAGCGGGTCTCGCAGTACCTAATTCCATTATAATCCTGGCTCACATTCTCAGTTACCGTTACGCCATTTTCATTTTCAAACAAGTAAGCTCCAATGATTCCTTCTGACCAAAATGCACACCAGACTATCACTTTTAATGGATGCAAAGATGACTGATGAATAGTTTGAGAGTTTTCCATTGACCAGAACCGACTTTTCTGTTTATTCACATATCCATTCAAGTAAAAATGTGCCTCGTCACTCAGTATAATTTTTCCATGAAAATCGTGGTTGTACTGGGCGAGCTGTAACATCCTATTGGTATATGTACGGCGGCGTAAGTGGTCTTGTGGAAGAAGCTATTGTGTCAACTGAATCTTAAACGGAAACAAATACAAATCCTTGTGCAAAATTGTGGCCAAAGTTGTTATTTGAAGACCAAGTTCCTCAGCACGGCGTCGAATTGAGCTTGATGGATTGTTTTGAACACTTTATTGAACAGCAGTAGCAGTTTTTAACCGATCTTGCAGTACGATGTGGTCCATGCTTCGCCTATCACCTACAGACCTTCTTTTTTCGAAATCATTCGCTACACGAAAATGCGTTTTGTTGACACTTTGTTTCTCCCAAAAATTTCACGTAACTTTTTCATCGTCACAGTTGATTGATTTTGATAAAATGGTTTAACGATTAAAACACGCTGGTTCATCGAATGGTTTTCCATAACAAATTTGACACGCGTCTATTTCACGACTGCGAAGTACGAACTGTCAAGCCTAATGTTTACCAAAATGACGGCAATATAAAGTAGTATACCTTCCCGACGGACACTCAGTATTTACTACATTCAAGTTAACAAGCTGTGCGTATTTAGTTGATTCGGTTTTGTACATATACGATTTATTAAATAACATCTATACGAATATGAAAGAGTAAACCGAAACAATGTTAGTCTCGTAAGCTGTGCGGTTACGTCGAAATAAAATACCTTTGGTTTGGTAAAAGGTGTCGGCGTCCAGTTATAGGAGGGTTGTCTGCTTAAGATGGAAAATTTTTTAAAATCCGCAAGGACTGTTTTGGTACTGAAAATGTGCTCGTGTATGGGAACTGTCCATTAGGAGAGAGTATCCTATAGATATTGTTTTCGGCAATGCAATCGAAATAAATTTAATTAAGAAGACTTGTAAGCCGTTCAAAGGACTTCCTTAAATAGACATCTCAATTGTTTTTTTATTTGTTAAAGTTTAGCCCGATTCATGACTTGCTAAACATAATAAAATACCAAACAAAATTTCTCTTGCCTCAAGTATTGCTTTTCGTTTGATGCAGTGTTTTTTTTTCTTTTTATTCCTTTTTATTTTCTGCTACAGCATGGCCAGATTATTGACAAAGTTCCGCATCAAGTTTTCACAACTAATAATGCTAAAGGGTGTCACAGATCGTCCAAAAGAAACTACGATTTTGCAGCATAAACAATTAATTGATAAATATAGCCACAATGCCAGTTCAGCAGATACGGCAATAACCAGCTCAGAAATCCAAGATATGGAGGAGAAAACAAATAGACAGTTGCGCATACATGAGTTGGTGGTCGAGCATTCATCACAAGCGGCTTTAATAGTGATGTCCTTACCCATGCCAAGAAAGGTAAGCATTCATTATTTTAAAGTCTGATGTTTTAGTTTTAATTTTTTTTTTTTTTCGTAGGAAGCAATTTCTGCTCCATTTTATATGTCTTGGCTAGAAATGCTATCGAGAGATGTGAAATGTCCAGTGATTTTTGCCAGAGGTAATCAAACTCCAGTATTAACACTTTATTCTTAGTTTTAAGAGAATATATGCCAAATAGTTATTCCTATTTATAGTCTAGTATTTTAAGAGTATTATTAATTAAATATGAATGTAGTTATCAAACGATTTAATAATAAGTGCGAAAACAATTTATTGTTATTTTAAATATACTTAAATTTTTTGTTTTAATATTGAACAATAAAATTGTTATTTTAAATTTTTTGCAAACAATTTTGGCTTTTTTTAAATGGAGAATGGAGAATCTTTCACTTTCGTTAAAAAGTACTTGGAGTAATTTTCGACTTAATGAAAAAAAAACCTACATTTTTTTAAATAACAGTCAAGGAATATTAATCATATAAATGGGACAGTTGAAAGCCTAATAGTAGGCTCTGCGGGGATTATTCTGAAATTAGAAAAAAGGAAAAAACTGAAATGGAAACTCTTAAATTTTTTTTAGAAAAATCAAATTACCAAAGGATTAGGCCTGAAACGGTAGGCCAACATCATACGTTTACGATAAGCATCATATTCATTGTCACAATCTTCTGGTGTAGCCGAATTTTGCACACCCAAACCTTGATTACCTTCACGCTGGGGACCCCTTAAAATAGCAATAAATTAAATTTAAACAAAAACACTTATTTAAGCCTTCAAGTTAATAAATACTTGTTAACCGGATCCACAATGCCAGCACCATCTTGACCCAAGCCCTGGCCCTCTTTCCAGCCCAACTTTTGCAACATTTGAAAGCCAATGTTATCTTCCTTTAGTTTGTACTCTTTGTAGTCGCTTAAGTCGGGCTGGCGATTGCTTTTCTTGGCCTCATATTGCTCCATGAATTTTTTTAGCTCCTCCGGTGGTAAAAAATCACCAATATGATGTTTACCTTCACTTTGTTTTGTCAAAGCTAGAGCCCATATACGAGTAGCCTCCATTTCTGCCTGACGCAGTTTGTGCTCCCAGGTGCCACCGTCGACGTCTTCATCTGAATCATATTCATACTTAAATTTTCCACTTTTTGCCAAGCGGTCAATTTCCTGGCGTTTGCGCATCATATCCTGGTACAATAGATTAACTTTAAAATGTTCTTCGCATTTCTTCCAATCTTCTTCACTAAGATTTGTGGAGCCATAGTTTAGTTTGGCATAATTTAGTAGAGCAGGATCAGTGCGTGTTATAGTTGTCAATAAGGGTTTGTTTTGGTTGCCAAATGTGGACGGAACACCTTGTTGTTGGCCAAATGAAACTCAATTAAAAACAAAACATTTTTTTTATGAATTTTTCCAAAAATTTATAAAAACTTACTTGACGATGAAGAACTTTCGGGCATTTCAATTTTACCACCCCAACGCGACTTGCGTAATTTTTTCTTTTCCAAGCGTCTCAACTCCTCCTGTTCTTCAGCCTCTCTCTCTTGACGTTCCTCCTCACTCAGTTCATTGCGACACTCAATGCGCCTCTTAATATTATCTGTATTACGATCCATCATACCTCTACGATATTCATCGTCCGAATCGTTATCAGCACTTATAACTGATTCCGGATCATATTTGTCTTCTTCTATCGAGCAATATAAACGACGTTGCTTATAAGCCGATGGATTAGTTTTCTTTTCCCTTTCTAATTCATCTTTTTCCTTTTGTTGCTGTTCCTTTAGTTTCTCCTGACGACGATCAATTATCTGTTGTCTATAGTGATGATATTGTTCGGAGGCTTTATCAGAAAGAAACCTAAATATCAAGTAGACAGAAGAAGAAGAGAAAATTTCATAGAAAAATAAACGAAACTCTCATAAATAAAATTCAAAATTGTGTAACCAAAATTTGTACGATTTGCAGAGAAAATTTAGTAGTACGAATTTTTATTTTAATTCATTTTTTGTCACAAGATGAATTAAATCTGCATCCTGATGGGCGGCGTTTGTAGAACCATTCACTCGCAAATATAAAATTGTTCGCTCTCATCATTAATAGTTGTGGGTTGACTGTAGCACGTTGTGTTTTATATATTATCTTCCTTTTTTCCATTTTTTTTTTTTTTTCTTTATAGCATTTGTGAAGCGTTGGTATTGAAAAGGAACAAGTTCTTGTGACGCGTTAGTATTTATATTATGATTGAAGGCACTAGCAAATATTTTTTACAAGATACTTTCACGGAAACTTAAAAATACATCAATTTAAAAAAGCAATTCTTTTTTAAGAACAGAAGTTTATTTAAAAACGGTGACAGAGAGTAAAAATTATTTAAATTTTTTTTTTTTTTTGAAAATTATTACTTAAGTTTAGCGTTTTCGATTTAAAATCGCCTAATAGGTGTTCTGGTAAACGCATATCGTTAAAATTTGTGAACTGATGGAATGGTGAAAAAAAGTATCTAAACCTAATGGTTTTTTATGAAACAGTATTTTAACGACGGACAGACAGACAAAGCTTAATGGAATTTTCTATCAAATGAAAACTGTAGTCGGAAATGAAAAAAGTGGAAATTACAAACGGAATTATATATACCCTTAACATATTTGTGAAGGGTATTAACACATTAACAAGAGTCCTGAAGTGGAACAAAGTTATTGCTCAAAACTGAATGATACAAAGATCGAAAAAACTAGGATCCAGATAAATTAACCAAGAAGCTATTAAATTATTAAACCGGACGCTTTCGCTAATTTTGGACCAACCTATGTAATACTACAAAGCCAATGAATACTTGTTTATAAGGCCATAAAGCTTTCTCATAAACAAAACGCTTATGTACATAGACATTTAATTACTTAATAAATTTTAAATGCTTCTTAAGAAAACAAAATTTTTTTTACATACAATACATTTCCGAAACGCGGGCAGACAGACAGTGTTTGCTTGTTATAGCTATCAATGTACTCATATACATTGTCATCAAAAATAACCGTTAGTTTCAAATTTCATGGATTGCGTATGTTCGATTTTCGCATTTTTTTCTGTTATGTTGGTACCATATCTGTTATATACATGTGTTGGCAATATCAGCCATTTCGGATTTTCAGTTTGTTTTTGACAGATAAAAAGATTAGACATGTTTTAGTGCGCACATCGAGTTTTTACTAAAGCAAAAACAAGGTCGCATGGACATCGTTCGGGAGCTGTTGAACATGGTCACCGACGATCCAGATTTCCTCAAAAATTTCATAATTAGTGACGAATCATATACTTAATTTTGGCTGCCACACTCGGTTGAGAAGAAGGGATACGGTTGCCACCATCAATAAGTGATTTTACCGATATTGCTCCTGCATAATAAAACTTTTTGTCTAGCATTGGCTGGACTTAAGTAAGAAGCACATTTTTATTTTTATACTTTTATATTTAGTATTAAGATTTGAATACTTATTGTGAGTTCATTTTGAAGATTCAATAAACAAAAAACGCTAAAAAAAAAGTTCGGTCAAATGTGAAGCTCACGCATCGATGCTTGTGCGGCAATTTTAGGCCAAAAACATAACCGATATCACGCCTCAACCACCGTATTCAACGGACTTGGCCTCGGCTGACTTTTTCCTCTTCCTAAAATTGAAGACACCGACGAAAGGAAAGCGTTCTGCTACAATTGAGGAGATAAAAGAAAAATCGAAATAGGAGCTGTTGGCAATACCAAAAAGCACGTTTCAGAATTGTTTCGAAGATTGGAAAAAACGCTGGGATAATTGTATTACATCTGAGAAGGACTGACTACTTTAAAGGGGCCAAGATAGTTATTGATGAATAAATAAATACTTTTTGAAAAAAAATTTAAAATAACGGTTATTTTTTTGAACAGCCCTTGTACATATATGTTTGTACACATATATGCATTAATCAAGTTGAAACTTTTACTTTTGCTTTAAAATAGTATCAGCAAAAATACATAAGCATTTGACCAATTAAATAAAGTCATCAGCACTACGATTCCTTTAAAAAAGTGTAATGTTAAAAAACACCTGTTCAAAATACTCTTTGTATACTCTGATCACTCTAAAAGAAATAACTTTAAATAGCATTTAAATATTTTCATTTTTCTTGTTCTCTTTTCAACACGCTTAAACGCTTCATAAATTGAAATAAATTGTTGTTGAATTTATATTATTTACCACAATGCTGGATGTAATTGGTTTTTTAAGCCGCGTAAAGTTTCTTCGTATGCATCACCATTTTCGGCAACCAAATCGATAAGGTTTTCTATTGATGTTGGTATTTGTATGCAATTAGTATTGTCGACAGGATTGTTGTCTGAAAAAACTACTGAAAATTCCTTTAAAATCGTGCTCGAATTTTTAAATGTTTTTTGTATAAAAAAAAAAAAAAATTAAGCCAATAAATTATTTGTTTTTGAAATAATAAAAACATGCGTTTTGAATACAAAAACAAATAACGAAAAAGTGTTTTTAAATGAATTTAAGGGAAACTAAAAACACATAATGCATTTAATGGCAAATTAAAAGTTATGACGCTCATTTATTGCAACAACGTCAGAACTCGATAAAGAAAATGTTTCAAGTTAATAATACAGAACTGTTAAGAGTGCTGACGTTTATATTTTTTCAAAAGTTCATTCAAATGGCTTGTAAACTGTACCATTTATGAGGTATTTTCTTAACCTTTTTTCCAAAGCTAAGTCTAGACGGTATGTTGAATCAGCATGTATATGTTTACACTTATATGTTACGATTTAACAACAAAAACCTCTATCAGCATATTAAAAATTACAATCTTCCACACGATATGCTGAAAATTTATTTATTTTTTTTTTAATTCAACATAATTACAATAAATACAACAAATTACAATAAATACAGCAGCAAAAAACATGACATACATTTTGTTGGTAGAAATTACGAAAATTTGTCAAAATTTTGTTTTTCTTTTGTTTGAAAAAGGAATTTTTATTATTTATTAAGGCTGACATGGCCCAGATATGATAACAGGAGGACTATCATCCTTATGGGCTTGCCCGGACGAAAGTTGGGTTCTGCTGTGGTGGTCCTGAAGGGACATTGTCACATAGGAACGCAGGCGAGGAGGTTAAATCTTCCATTTAATGACTTCTGTAGAAGTTGCAGAGACGAGGATGAAGTAGAGAGCGTTGAACACTTCCTCTGTCAGTGTCCAGCTCTTTCTTATATAAGGGAATTGTACCTAGGCAGACCGATGCTTCATGATTTGACGGAGGTATAGAAATGCGGTGTAAGTGATTGGACTCCTTTATCCGATCCCCGGGTGGGTTCTAAGCCAGTGATATGTAAATTTACTGGGATACGTATCACATCCAGGCAACACAACGGGACCAGACCTGACCCAAGTGGGCTGGTTTTACAATAGCTGGCAGCCTGTCATACCTAACCTTTGTCATAAGCTTATTGGAAGAGGAAAATGTATAATAGATGGCGATATTAATAACAAAGACTAGTTTAAAAACTGAAAGTTTATAACATGGACTTAGTTTTTTATAATGGGCAATACGTATGTACCTCCAAGCAATAACAGGCAATTTTTTCTAATAAATGACACCTATTCCAAATATCCCACAGTTTTAATTAATGATTTGAGTGTACTGAAATAAATTTTCAAATGTAACTATCAAGCAATGTCCCCAACAAGACATCTACCTGCCTTTGTCTCTTAACGTTCGAAAATATTATAAAAAGTGCAACTGCCGTAACTGTGCCTAGAAACTAAAACTTAAATAGAAGAATAAAGCTTCACCCAACAGAAAATTTTCCATGATGCAAGAAAGGAGTTATTTCCGCATAGAATGGATAAAAATATGACCTTAAACTAGATATGTATATAGTCTAGTATTTCAACAGCCAACTGCGTGGGAAAACATATAATTAAAATAAAAGAAAGAAACTTTCAATTCTTTTGCATTGCAATTATAACCGATGTATAAGAAATATGTAACCAAAAAAATGAATAAAATAAAAAAAAATATTCAGTAAACATACGAAATTCAGCATATCATGTGGACATGAAAATTATATGCTAGTTTATATTTTGAAAATAATTTGCTGGCATATGTTGAATTTAAAAAAAAAAAACTAAATTTTCAGCATATCGTGTGGACGATTATAATTTTTAATATGTTGGTAGAGGCAGTTGTTGTTAAATTGTAGCAAATGAGTGTAAACATAAACGTATATATGCTGAATCAACATAATGTCTAGACTTAGCTTTAGCTTAATAACACGTGTTTGAAAGCTAAAAATTTTAAATCCGTTTTTTCGAAACAAGTTTTTTTAATTATGGCGTTCTTGCAATAGAAGAGCGGCAATATGTATTCAAAAAATATCAATTAAAATGTTTTGTTTGTTTGATTTTCTTATTTCAAAACAAAGAAAATAAATGAATACAAACCTTCGATAGTCTGTTGTAATCGTTCCTGATTTTCATTGCTTTGATGCTGTTGTTTATCTCCTTCTTGAGGTAGTTGCTGGTGCTGGAGTTTATCTTGGTTTGTGTCGAATATTTGCTGAGTTGTAGTAGTCTGCTGATATTCATGTTGTTTTACATTTAGTTGAGCTTGACTCTGTTGTTCTTCTTGCTGCTGTTGCTGCTTATCTTGTAATTGTTGTTGTGAAGCATTTACTTGTTCTTGCTGTGGTTGCGGTAGTGATTGTATATTTTGCACTGGTATTTGTATCGCCTCTAAATTTATTTGCGGTTTTGGTATAGCATTCAAATCAAATTCTTTTGGCTGTGGTATAGCATTTAATTGCATGGGCTCGGGAGCCGGTATCATATACAAGGGTGTTAAGTTAGCTAAAGCCAACGGTATTTGAGGTGGTGGAGGCGGTGGCGGAGGCGCCACTGCCACTGCTTGCATTGGCATAAGAATTGCAGCAGCAGCCACAGTCGTTGGGGGTGGAGGTGGCGGAACAAATTGTGGGGCTGCCGCAAAGAATGCTGCAGCTGTGTGTGGCGGCATTGCAGTGGCTTGAGTTGAGGGTGCCTGCATTTGTTGCTGTAGCATCAAGTTTTGTGCAGCCATCAGTGCAGGATTAAATGCAAAAGGTAACGTTGGTGGTGTAGGTGGGGGTGGTGGCATAGCAGCTTGATGGTGATGCTGATGTTGTTGGTGAATTTGGTGCTGTTGTATCTGGAGCTGTTGCTGCTGGTGTTGTTGTTGCTGTATCTGTTGTTGCTGTATCTGTTGTTGCTGATTTTGTAGTTCTTGTTGTTGTGTAGTTATCATGACATCTACCATTGGCTGTGAAGAAGTAGCCGAGCTATCTATATTTCCTACATTTGCAGTAGTAGAGCCATTAGAAGAGCTATTAGTTGTTTCTTCTTCTGTGGTTGTTGCTGTTGGTTCAGTTCTGTTTTAAATAAATAGATGATTTTAGAAGAATATGAAAAATTAATTGTATTTATATTGTTTACTGTGCAATATGAACTTACACAGTCACCACCGGTTTTGGCTGCTGCAACTGTTGTTTTTCTAAAATTTTTTTAAAATTTTCCAAGAATGAGCCATCATTACAAAACGTGTTTTGTATTTTTGCTGGTGTCTGCTCTAATGAAGGTGCACTGACTGTTGGCCTCTTAATACCACTACCGAACATTTTACCCGTTTTGCCAGTTAAGCTGGTCAATGATTTTGTATTTGCATAGGTAGCCTCCACTGAATCCAACTTCTTTTCATCTTCTTCTTCAGTTTTAGATTCCTCTTCAATATTAGCCACATTTTCAGATTTAGATGCTTCCTCACCACCCACTCCTTTAAGTTTAGCTGCTAAAGTTTGGGCTGCTGCCACAGCTTTTGCTAGCTCTGCTGTGCGTTGTTTTTCTAATATTTCTTGACGTTTCTTCGCAATAATTTCTTCCTGCTTGCTCATTTGAGCAAAACGATCAATGCGTGAAGAATTACGCTGAGCCATGTTTTAATAGAAAAAGTTTTCGCAGTAAATTTTTTATGTATTTCAATGCAAGCTCTGCAGAAAAAATTATGACGCGATTAGAAAATGTAATGCACATTCAAATTACTTCAAAGCTATATATATATTACACATTCCTTCGAAATTACAATTAATAATTTATTTATATTTTAAAACACAATTTTAATCTATAATTCTTCGCAAAACATCAAAGAAAAGAATTCTGTGTTATAAGTTTTTCACTGCAGTTGCAGCAATTGGTTGCGTAAAAAAGTATGTACGATAATTGCAGGGCATTGCCAGACGGTATTTTTTGACTTTTACACATACACTGTACAAAACGAAACTAATGTTAAACTTGTAAGTAAAAAATCGTTAGAGAGATTTTGACTTGGAAGACACTATTTATAAAAGGTCGTCTCAGACTAGCAAAGCTACAAAATATATAATTGCTTTCAGGTTTATAAAACTATAAATAACAAATACACACAACGAAACGCAATGAAACGAATTTAATTTTGACACACATCCTCTGCAATTTGATTTAACTGATTGTCAGGAGAAAAATATCTGAAATAGTACGTTGTTAAAATTTGAGCTCTACCTTTCAAGACCCAGAAGTTTGGAAGTGAAGAATGGATTTGTTATCATAAATCTTGGCTTTACTATTATCCGCTCCATAGCTTGTTTCATTTTTAAAAACTAATGTGGTAAAAATTTGCATCTGTCAGAGTTTAATTAAACAATTTTGAGTCTTTTATTATGAAAAATTACCCAAATACTACATATATAAATAAATTAAAAAGATCAAAATTCCCCACAATTTGTCGTATGAATATTTTTTTCTACAATTGCTGAGTATATTTTGATGATTGTTTTACACATTTTCTATAGCAACATCAATATTATTCACTAGATAATTCCATCAATAAAAAAATCCAAGGAATGTGACATCGAGATTACTGTATATTATATTATTGTATATGCTATACAATAATCGTTAAAAATAATTCATACTCAAATTTATTTGCATTTTTCCTTTTATTAAATTTTTAATAATATCTTTTTAATTAATTTCTTTTTTAACAAGAACAATAAATATGTGTATATTTCTCGGTTATATAATAGTTAAAAAAAAAAAACTTGTAAGACATAAAATATTTCGAGTCTTTTTAAAGTGTCTTACAATTACAGGAAATGACTAGATATTAACTGGAATTTTATTATCATTTTCAGAACAATATTTTTAAATACATAGCAATGGTTTTCATAAATTAGACAATTAATAGGAAAATATTTGTTATATTTAGGAATTTTAATAAAAATTAGTCTTATCACATAAACAAAAAAACTATGATTATATAAATTTCCAATATCTGTGATTATATTTTATCTATTTTGTTTAATATTTGCATAAATATCACTTAAATGCATAAATATGTTAGAATTAGTTTTCTTAAAGTAAATGTTGTTACAAAACATTAAAAAAACTTTTTAAAGTTTTGGTATTATTAAACCCTTTAACATATCAAAACTATTACCATCAGGTTGTACTACTTCAATAATGCCATTTGTAAGTTTGACCTTTAAATAACCATACTCGTTTATACCAATAACAGTTGCCTCCTTTTTAGATCCATGTGCATCACAAATAGAAACTGATTGATTGCTAAAATTTTCAAATCAATAAAATACTAATTATAAAATAATTTCTCTTTAGTCATACCTATGCAGCCAAATGTCGTAATAAAGCTTATAAAAACTTTCGAAATCTCCACTTTGTACCATTTCTATTAAACGCTCAATTTCATTAAACATCAGTGCTAATATCATTTCATATTTAATAGTCGGAATTTTTTGTTGATTCGAATTATTGTAATCACCAATAATATCATTTATACAAGTTGTTGGTTTACGATTATCCAAATTAATACCACATCCAATATTTACAATAGCTTTTGTATCAATAAGAGTTGTCCTGGTAACAATACCTCCAATTTTATATATGCCGTTAGCATAAGTATCGTTTGGCCACTTCAAACCTATATTAAGCACCTTGGAAGTAAAGTAAAATAAAAAAATTTTTATGTATGATTTGTTTTATTCTAAATTTTAGTAAAATAAATAAAACAAGTATTTTTCATTTAAACATAAATTTTCTTAATAATATTGATAATAATTAAATCAGCTTTATTTTTTTATTATTGTAATAGTTATAGTCATTGCATTTTATTTGTTTTAGTGGTTGCAATATCGGCATTACCAAAAAAAAAGTTTTCAAATTGGCAATACAGAATTGTTGAATACTATTATGCTAAGAATACAATCAGGATGCAATTTTTAAACTTTGTTTTCTAAGACGTGTATAGAAAATCAAGTTGAAAACGTATTTCTCTTAAAATTTTTTTTTTTTAGTTTAGATACATATACATAAACTATGTAAAAAACTGTTTACTTTCGTCATAGAATTTCGGATAACGAATTCTATGATGACATTCTATATAATTTCCTATATTATACTACATCGATGGCATCGAATACTAATGTAAAATAACGAATATAACTGAACTGTTTAAGGTATCCAAAAGTGCCGAAATGTTCTAAACACATAAACGAATACTGTCTTATAAGCATTTAGAACAAACAGAACCAATCACAAGTAGAACCAAATGAAATAGAACAAAATTGAAGTAGAACTTCAAGTATCGAAACAATGTTCTACTTCAGTTTTGTTTATAAAATTTGTTATGGTTTTTGTCTCTGTATTAGCGCAAGTGATACACACTTCTACCTTTGCAGATGACACAGCATTTTTGAGTGTTCATGAAAACCACCAATTAGCATCACGAGATTTACAGGAATATACTTCAATATTAGAGAAATGGCTAAAACTTTGGAAAATCAAAGTTAATGAACAGAAATGTACTCATGTTACATTCACACTGTGTAAGCAAACATGTCCGCCTATCCAAATTAACAACTCACCTATTCCGCAGCACAATAAAGTCAAGTACCTTGGACCGTAGGCTAACGTGGAAGTCGCACATTGAAGCAAAGGTCACTCAGTTAAAACTAAAAGCAGCGCAGCTAAATTGGCTTATGACCAGAAATTCTACATTGAAATTAGAGGGCAAACTTTTGTTATACAATGCGATACTAAAGCCTATATGGTGCTACGGAATTCAGTTATGGGGCACCGCCTCAGCGTCAAACATTGAAAAAAATCAAAGCCGACAAAACAAAATTCTTCGAACGATTCTGCAGCTCCATGGTATGTAAAAAATTCACGACTTATTAAAGATCTGAGTGTTCCGCTTGAATTTTCTAACTACGCGACAAGGTATGTCATTTAACTGGAACTTCATCCAAACCCTCTTGCGCGTAATATACTTAATTTTGACGGCCACACTCGGCTTAGAAGAAGGGATACCGTTGCCACCATCAGATTGCTCAATAGGTGATTTTACCGAAATAGCTCCCGCATAATAAAACTTTTTGTCTAGCATTGGCCGGACTTAAGTAACAAACAAAGTTTTTAATTTTAAATCAAATTTTTTTTAACTTTAAATTTAGCATTGAGATTTGAATATTTATTGTTAGTTCATTTGAAAGATTCAATAAATAAAAAATGCTTAAAAAAATTATTTGGAGCTGCGTTGGAAAACTAGATTTAAACCAAAATTTGTCCTGTTAATTATAATTAATGTTATATAATTGATCTAATTATATGATTAATGTAATTATATAATTGTTACTGTACATTTTTTCCAAAACTTTTTTCAGTGTAAACACTTTTATTTATCTGCCGTCATCAATGTATTATATACGAAATACAACACTGACAGTGTTGTTATTTTCTTAACTCGTTATATTTTCGAACAGCCCTGTATACTATTCGCTGCTCTAGCACCACACAAATCGCTATTTTGTGCAATTGAGAAGAAAATTTTTCTTTTGCCGTAAAGTTATTAAATTAGAAGTTAAATAGAAACATGTAAATAAAAATGTTTAATCAACAAATGAATATATATTCAACGAAACAAATCAATACATACATTAAAGAAAAAGTTAATTAAATACGACATTGCATGCGAGAGTAGACGCAAAGCAAAGAACAAAAAAGATTTCACAAAGCTCCTCCAAAAAAAAACCAATTTTTTAGAAAAAAAAAATTGCAATACATGTATTGTTATTTTTTGAGACGAAAACAAAGATACGAAATTTTAAGCAATAAGCGAAAAGGAACAAGTTTCTTAATTAAGGATAATAAAATTAAGGTTTATTGTATATTAAATGTAAAAGAAACAACTAAAACAAGGAAAGAAAAAATAATGTAATTTTTCAATTGATGAAGAGAGGCTATAGAATGTCCTCCTCCTCCGCCAACAAATCAAAATACCTTTTAACGATTGCCCTGTTTTTGTCATTGCTGTTGTCGGTGCCCTAGTATGTTCAAAGTGTCATAAAAAATAATACTGAAAACGGCTGAACCAACGTATCTGAATGAAAAGGAAAAAAACAAAGAAACTGCATATTTCCTTAAAATCCAAAAAGTAATTTTAAATGGATTTTATGATTTAACTGAAGGTAATTAATTATGATTTGTTTTTTATTTGATTTTCATTTTAAATAAATGTTGTGCTTTGCGGTTCGTATAAAAATCGATGCCAGACGCTTACATACATATTTGTATTGAATTGTTGCAAAGATTTGTGGGTACCTACTTATGTACATGCATGTGTACTTATGTATATAATTTTGTAAATATTTTGCCAAATGAAAAAATATGTAGTTTTAAATAAGATAATAATATACATTTAAGTATACAATTCGTCATCACGATAAATTACTAATTTTGCGGGAGAAACGAAACATTACCTTCTTATCTTGAAAACATTTAGCATGAAAGTATTTAATACGAATATAAGTATGTACTTTAATACATACATACAACTCTTCTATCGCAATCATAAAAAAAATTATTCTTGTGTTAAAACAATATGTTAAGCAAAATTTCAAACCGTGATGATTATCCATTAGATTACTCGACCTCTAATTTATAAAAACTTCTATTACTTGAATGTATCCGCACCAAGAGATATGCTTAGATACATAGGGATTTATGCACGTACATACATATGTATATAGTTTTGTGATAAGAAATCGGATATAAGCACCTATGTACTTGTTAAAAGTGACAAACTTAAACCGCTAAATTATGAAAGTGTTTAACTCTGCTAACCAATAATCGAAAATATTTTTTTTATCACGCATAAACAATTAAAATAAGCGAAACAGCTTAAATCTTGATAAGTCATTGGAATGTTTTCGTTTAAATTTGTATTCTTAAAATGATAAAGTGCAGTAGCTCTTCTAGTAGTTTCAAGAGCACAGCTTCAAAAATATAACAGTCTAAAATTATACTGTAGAAAATTTTAAGGAAGACATATCTTCGATGATAATTCTTTTTCTTTTAGGTGCAAATAGTTTAAGGCCAAATTGGACTAATAAGCATTTAGATACTTTTATATAAGTTTATACTTTTTTTTTAATAAGATTTCATAAAATCAGAGCAATGTTTTGATAACAGCGTTCTTTTTCTGACATTTTATAAGGCACCTAATACATATTTTAATTTCTAGGAGGCTATTTACGTGTGGAGTTTTACGAAAATCAGACAAACATACATGTCCATTCGATTTGGTGAAGAATAAAATTGCAAGCCCCAAGTAATTTTTTTTTAGTTAAAGCACATAGTGTAACGTTTCGTAACAAAATAACATTACTTTAACCTAACCAGCAAATGGTTATTTTTAATCATAAATTGTGTATGTGTGCATAATATACAATATTATTGTGAACTGAATCAAGGCAGCAGCAGTCATTAATTGAATGGTGTTAAAAATTAATGATTAGATTTCAAAGGTGCTTGTTGTCAAGTCAATGGTTAACTTTTCAAGCTGTTTTTTAAAACTTAAAAATATTAGTGGAATTTATTCTTGCAAAAAAAAACTATGGGTTTTGCATTTTTTAAAAAAACATATACAGTGCAGTCGCAGTAATATGAACGTCCTAAAATATGAACTTAGTGCAAATTCTTTAAAATATGACCATTAATGTATTTTTAACGGATTTTATCTATGCACTATGTAAGTGCTGAAATCTACATCAACAGAGTAGTGACTAAATTCTAATTCATCTGCATAATAATTTGGGGATTTCCTTAGATTTGTGGTCTTAAATTGTTTTCGGCTGTCAGTCAAAATTTCCTATGCTAGGCATAAACGATCTTAATTTAAAAATTTTGTTTTTCCAAAATAAACTGTATTTTTTTTAAATCAAATGAGCAATAAAAAAAAATGAACGTAAGAAACAAATAAAAGCTTGTTTTCTATGTTTCCCAGCTATGTGTATGTCGACATTTCATAGGAGCTACCCTAATCATCAGTAGACTTTGGAAATTTTTGAAAGGTATTCTCAAAAATTCTACTAAAAAACAAGCTTTTTCATTTATACACGTCTCTAACATTTCTTTACACCTTTCAAATATCAATACTTTTGCAAAAGTGCTCTGGCATACTTTTATTTAGTTGATATTATCGCTTCTGCACTGTAATACTTATCGAATTAAACATTTTTCGAATGAAAGCGAATTTTCACCAAATTTAGTAGCAAAAAAAATTTCCTATTATACATATATAAATAATACCTGCTTTAAAATATATCAATATGATTCACTTTTGCTAACAAAAGGCATGATAATTGTTAAAATCGAATAAACTCATAAAAAGAGATATAAAAACCACGAACCATTTTGCTTGTACAAATAGCATCTTTAAAAGGCATGCATAAAGAAATCACTTACAGAATATTTAATTAATTATAAAACTGTTTTTTTATTTTTTATTTACAGCTCATGAATAATTCTTTTTTATATGATGAGTAGTGATACGTCAACCCCAACTAAAACAATGATGACACCCATACAGCAGCATCATTCTACAATGCCACAACATTCAGTCTCAACCCATTCAACACCGGTACGTAACCCACATCCAAACCCTCACTCTGCGTCAGCATCATCATTGCCAGCCAACGATTTGGATGTTATACAAGATATGATAGACTGTTCGGCAAATCGTTTAGAGGGTTTGCGTACACAATGTGTTACAAGTACAACACTAACACAACGCGAAATACGAACGTTGGAAACTAAATTATTGCGCATGTTTTCCGAGCTTCTTCTAACAAAAGATAAACTAAATGAGCGGTTACCAGCAAGTGGCTTGCCTCATACCTCAGGCAATGAGTTAAGGCAATGGTTAAGAGTAGTAGGTTTAAGTCAAGATTCTTTAAATGTGTGTTTAACCCGCCTATCGACATTAGAGCAAATTTTGGAATTGAGTGATAAAGAACTGAAAGAACTAATACAAAATAATCCCAATTATCGGGAAGAAGAAGTAAGACGGTTGACAAAAGCCATGCAAAATTTACGTAAATGCAAAGATATATTAACAAAGCCTAATGATTTGTCGGCTGAGGGAGACAAAAATTCCGGCAATGCAAAAGCTACTGCAGAAGTTAATCTAACTGGTAAAATTGAAACAAAAGAACAGTTAATTGAGCAACTATTTTGGGACTCCTGGGATAGACATCATCGCGGTAGTGTAGGCAATATAGGGGTGACAGCTTCGCCCAGATCTCATCGTAATATAATAAAGCAAGCAAAACAACAACAGCAGCAACACGCCAGCAGACAATCTCCCTCAAATGATAACCAAATATATAAATCTTCTAACAATGTTAGCAATTCTGGCGAAGATAATTCTATTTTGACAATGAACCTAACACCCTCACCGCCCCATTCACCTTTTACACCCACCTCAGCATCAACGAGTTTTAGTAACATGGGAGGTAACAGTCTAAATGGTACTCCGCAAAAGGGTAGAATAGCCGGTACTCCACCACCAATGAAAAAACATTTTACTGCTCTTAACAACACACAACCTTTAACACCTACCCACAGCGCAGCAGTTACTGGTTATCAATCAAATCAACCAGATCAAATGCCTATACCCTTATCGAAATCCAAATCAAATGAGTCCCATTCACAGGATTCACCTTCATTCATGGCAAATACAGCTTACAAAACCACCCTTGGAGGAGGTGTTGGTGGCACTGTCAGATCCCGTCTTAATACTGATCCTAGTCCCGACAGTCATTCTTCAGCTAGTTCGGATATTTTAATGGAAACCTCAAATAACAGCAGTAGCAATAATAATAGCTTACAGGTGCCCCTCTCTCCTTTAACGCCCATAGTTAATTTAAGCATGAGCCATAATATAGCTCATCGCTTTACCACGCTTGTGAAAATGGCTACTTGTGATCTCTGTCAAAAGCCCATGTTTATTGGTCGTAAGTGCAAGGAATGTAAATATCGCTGTCACAAGGTTTGTGAGCCTGATGTACCCAACTCGTGCTGCTTGCCACCAGAGTTTATTGATGAGTTCAAGCAGGCCATTAAAGATGCAAGCTACCATTCTCAAATCTCACATACACCACCTACTCTTAATAACCAATCACCCAATCATGGTCACGGTACGCTAGGTAAAGGTCGTAAAGCTCTAACTTCCGGTAGACATCAAAAACATGGTTCATCTGCCAGTTCTGGTATTGGAGTTCATGCTGATAGCAGTTCACCAGGCTCAAGTTGTAACAGTTCTAGTCCGTCAAGTCCTGCTCTTTTTAATTTGCAACACCACCACTCTTCGGGTGAAATGCAAGGTACAACCATTATGAGCTCTTCAGCCGGTGGTTCAAGTACAAGTTCTAACATGTTGTCCACTCCTTCATCCCATAAAAATGCAAGTCAATTTAATTTTCCTGACGTTACCATTACTTCAAACTGTAACAATCCTTCTGGTGCTACTACAGAAACCATATTGTCGGCTCAAAATGCCAACAACACATCACCAAATCATGAGTTTACCGAGACTCATAAATCGCGAAACAATAGCAATGAAGCCTTAATTAATGCTTCAAACAATGCCAATACTCATCAAAATATCAACACTACCAATAATAGTATTAATATTTCTATCAACTCTAACATTTTTACTACATCCACGTCTTCTACAATCACAAATAATTCAGCAAAAAGCATTGTAAATGCTGGTCCAGGAACATTCTTTCAGAGAAAACTCAGTTCGGCTGGCGTTGATAAAAGAGATAATTTTACCGAGCTTTCCGATACGCACAAATCGAATGACAGTGACAAAACAGTCTCCCTTTCGGGAAGCACATCCGCATCGACTGACTCCGATCGTACGCCCGTGCGTTTAGACTCCACAGAAGACGGTGATTCCGGCAACTGGCCTAGGCAGAATTCATTGTCACTTAAAGAATGGGATATTCCTTATGGTGATTTGCAAATGTTGGAAAAAATAGGTCAAGGACGCTTTGGCACGGTACATCGTGCCCTATGGCACGGTTCTGTAGCGGTCAAACTGCTAAAGGAAGATTATCTGGATGACGAGCACATGCTGGAAGCCTTTAAAGTTGAGGTAGCCAACTTTAAAAAGACACGTCATGAAAATTTGGTTCTCTTTATGGGTGCTTGCATGAACCCTCCCTATTTGGCTATAGTCACTTCTTTGTGCAAAGGTAACACCTTGTTTACGCATATCCACACAAGACGTGAGAAATTCGTCATCAACAAGACTACATTAATAGCTCAGCAAATAACCCAGGGCATGGGTTATTTGCATGCTCGCGGCATTATACACAAAGATTTGAGAACTAAGAATATATTTCTGGAAAATGGGAAAGTTATTATAACCGATTTTGGTTTATTTAGTTCTACGAAATTGCTGTACTGTGATAAAGGTTTGGGTGTACCTACTGGTTGGCTTTGTTATTTAGCTCCTGAGTTAATGCGCTGCTTAAAGGCACGTAAACCCGCCGATGAAATTTTACCATTTACGGCTGCATCCGATGTATACTCATTCGGGACAGTTTGGTATGAACTTTTGTGTGGTGAATTTCCTTTTCGAGCTCAACCACCTGAATCAATTATTTGGCAAGTTGGTCGTGGCATGAAACAAACTTTAGCCAATTTACAAACCTCACGAGATGTCAAAGATATATTAATGTTGTGTTGGCATTACAATTGTGAGGATAGACCCGATTTTCCTAAGCTGTTAACATTATTTGAAAGATTGCCGAAAAAACGTTTAGCTCGTTCACCCTCACATCCAGTTCAGTTATCTAGGTCTGCCGAAGCTATATTTTAAGCAAAATAAAGCCACAACAAAAAACCCCAAGAACGTAAGTTTTTCAAAACGCTTGTACATAATTAATATAAAAAAGAAGCATTAAATAATATCTGTAAGTATCACTCTAAAGAAAAACAAACAGAAGGACTCTTTTCTTGTCAAAAAGCATTCCTTTTTCTCAAATTTGAAAAATTATATAAATTATAAAAGTTTTTTTTTTAAGAATCAAAAAATAAAAGAAGGACAAGTACACTGAGTGTAAATATTGTGTTGGCAAGCAAACAGAAAAGATTAAAAATGTATACATATATCACAAATTTGCTTTAAGTAATTAAAAATATTAAATATAAGTAAAAAGACAAAAAGGAAAGCAAAACTCTTAAAGAAATTATAATCACATTTCAATAATGTAGGAATAAAAATCTTAAAAACTTAAAAAAGTGTATCAAAATAAAAATAAATAAAATCTGACATTATGAAATCATATTCTTTTAATTAATTATGTTAGCCTAAAAACCAAACAATATGTGAAATTCATAATTACGTTTTTATATTACATCGAAACCAATAATCAATTTTTGTTCTCAATAAATAATTGAAACATTCCTGTAGCATATTTATCCGTGAAAGGATGAAGATTTTACAATTAAAATAATATTTGCTGATGTTTCTCTCAAAATTAAAATTTTTGGTAGTTAGTATTCTTATAAATATGTGAATTAATTTTAAACAATCAATGAATTTTGACTTCTGACATAAAATAAATATTTTTTTATCAAGTGAAGTTTTTTTTTTTGCCATTTCGACTCGTAAATTGATTAAGATGTAATAAATTGTAATAAACAATCGCTCCATATAAAAAGAAATTATCGCTTATGCGACATTTTCATGAAAAACCCCCAGTTTAGGCTATATCTCGGGTATATATGAACCGATATCGGAAATTTTCTTTTTCCATATTTATATAACCTCATTTTAGTACCAAAACTTCTTTAAGCAAAAAAAGTTGTTTAAGTTCGCTTACGCGACAAATTCATGAACAACCCGGTCGAGGCTATATCTCGGGTATATACGAACCGATGTCGGAAATTTTCTTTTTCCATATTTATATAACCTCATTTTATTAGCAGAACTGCTTTAAGGCAAAAAAAGTTGTTTACGTTCGCTTACGAGACATTTTCATGGAAAACCCGGTTTAGGCTATATCTCGGGTATATATGAACCGATATTCGAAATTTGTATTTTCCATATTTATATAACCTTCCTTTATTTCCAGAACTGTTTTTAAGCAAAAAAAAAAATTTAAGTTCACTTACGCGACATTTTCATGAAGAACCCGGTTTATACTATATCTCGGACCGATATATAGAAAAAAATTTTGCCTTCTATCACCATTACCATGCTTAATAATTGTGTAAAGTTTGAAGCAAAACAAATAACTTTTTTTCACACATTTTCATACAAAATTGCAAAAAATAGTGTTTTTTCGGAATTTTGAATATATCTCAGCTATACGTGAACTGATATTACTGAATTTCAATAGCAAACACATGGCACGATGGGGTAATAGAATGGTGAAAGAAAAAAGTTTCTATGTGTAATGGTTTTCTCAGAAACGGTATTTCAACGACCGACAGACGGACATCACTTAATCGACTTTTTCATTAATTCTCATTCATAATATATATACACTATATAGGGTCGCAAATTAAAATTGTAGAAATTACAAACGGAATCACAAACTTATATGTATATACCCTTAACGTTTTTGTGAAGGTTATAAAAAAAAAAATAATAAAATGCCTTTATTCAAGTGAACCAAAAAAAAAAAGACACATTTTTGGACTTATTTTTATAAATTGTTCAAAAAAAGTTCTTTAGTTAAGAAACCACTTTTGTCATGATTTTACAGCTCAAGATCCATTTCCACTTCTATTTTAAAATTCTGTAATCGGTTAAAAATTGCGAAAGATACAGGCTTTTGAATATGGAATTTTTAGTGCCTTTAAATAAGTGAACCGGAGTGTTTGCTAGTACCCTTTTAAAAGTATTAATAATTGTTTTTTGTATTATTTGATATTTATATTACTTTCTTCTAAATTCTTTCAGCTTTTTTGTTGTTTTTTTAACGGTTTAACAATTTCTTTTTTAATAGAAATTGTTACCTTTATTATAAAAAACAAAAAACAAAAAATTAAAGATCTTTAGCTGGAAGAATTTAGAAGAAATTATTTTCGAACATATCGCTCCTTTATTGGAACATAGTCATATCTCAAAAAATTAGCTTTTCGAGTTAACAATCAGGAATTGTTAACAGTACTACATCTTATATTGTGCAAAAAATTTATTCAAATTACTTTTAAACTGTTTCCTTTAGGAGATATTTTCTAAAAAAAATGTTGTTGTAATGCTTGTATGGAAACTAAAAATTTGAAATGTTTTTCTCGAAACAAGTTTTTTTAAGAAAACCAAAAATTTTTTTTAGGTCCCGAAAAGACTCTTAACCAACTTTTACCAACTGCAAAATGAATAAATATCAAAAATTAATTGCCCAATTGTAATGGGGTTTGAAAAGAGATTTAAATACAATTATTTCAGAATTTGTAAATATTGTTATAATTAATTATAGATTTTTGCTTTTTATCCTGTTAAAGGGCTTGTTTTTTTTCCTTAAAGCTAAGTTTCTGAGCTAAGTTTCTTAATCGCAAGTTGTCTTTTTATGAAAATAAATTTGTTTTTGTAATTAAAGAACATATTTTTCATAATTTCAAATTATAACAACAGATAATGTTTAATTCTTAAACTTACCTTATATAACGAATGACCTTTTAAAGCATTGACCATTGCAGCGCCAACAATATGTTGTATTAAAGATATACGTTGACCTAAAGCAGAGTCCACAGATATATGAAGTTGTACGGAAAACATAGCACAGCCTAAGGGACTAAGCCACTAAAATACGAAAGAAATAAGAATAATTTATGATATAATAATAATACATGTGCATATGTATGTATGTATTTAAAAAAAAAAGTTAAAAAGTCATATAGCGTATATAAATTTTTTATTTATAGAAATAATTACATTGCTTTCCACTAAATTTCAAGGTGTTGGCTTTAGTTTCCTGAAGAAATAATTATATTGCTTGCTTTCCTGTCGTGTGTTATCTATCTAAAATTTTTTTGTTTGATCTAATAAATCAAAATGTCAAATGCCATTTGATCGAACAAAAACAAAACTCGATTAATTGGATACTCAAATAGCCAGACTAATTTATTATCTTAATCGATAGGATAACATTATGTGGTTTAGCTGAAGGCAAAATTGTTGAATAACAGCAATTTAAGTTTTGCAAATACCTATTTATAAATGAGTTGCATACACGCAAAACTAAACTATAAGCACTTTTTATTTGTTATCCGCTTTGCAAACGGTTGTAGTAGTTCATATTGCTGAATTTACCTTGTTTTGATAATTGTTTGTTTTAAAAGTTTTAGGTAACTCAAACTTAATTAATGGATGTGGGGAAGTTAGGCGCATTATAATCTGGACTTCCTTTTATAAACTGTTATTGAAACAGAACTTTATAGCAGACCAGTGAAGGTAAGAGGATAGGAACTTCGAAAAATTAATAAAAAAAAATTGTTTTTATAGAATTCGGTTTCAAATCGAATATCGTGTCAGACACTTAATATATAATTCATAAAGCTAGACGTATTTAAAATATAAAAAATAATTTACCTGATTATCACTGCGTCCTACACCTTCAGTTTGTTGGCGTGCAATAACCACGATGCCATTCGTTAATTCTAGAGAGGAAATAACGTTCTGAGAACTATTGATAATAGGTGCATATACAACCAAACGGCCAATATAACTGGTTTTTAGATTCTTTAAAGAAAAGGAAGAAATCCAAAGAAGTATTAAAAGTAATAAAACAAAATCAAATTTCTTACCTCAAAATAGTCTACAGTTGAAAAATCTTCGGGACAGGAATGTATTAAAATGGGTAGTATGTTTGAATTAACTTTCGGCAGTTTGTCATCAGGGCCACAAAATTTCATTGTTAATTTAGGTGTTATTAAAACATTGTCGGCATCAACACTGGACTTGAGCTTTTCAAGCAATTCAAATTTAGCCTTGAAGGAAAAAAAGAAATAATTTGTAAAAGCTTTTATTTGTTTAAGTCATAAAAAAGATATTATTTACCTCATGTCTTCCCAAGAAGTAGGCATTTTTAAAAATCTCTTTAGGACCAGAGCCATTTGTTGGCATCGGCTTTTGCGATTGAACACTCAAGACTAAATGATTTTTCAATAAATCGGCAAATATTTCATAACGTATATTGTCATTTTGTTTGAGTATAGAATATTTAGTTTCATCTGATTCAAATTCGCAGGGATTTATTTCCAGATGAACCTTTAAGAATTAAAAAAGAAAATAAATACACGGCTTCATTTGTAAGTGCAATGTTCAAGAATGTACATAATATTTTATTTTTTAATATGTAAACATATTTATTTATATATCGCATTTGATCAACAAAAGAGTATTAAGTTGAAACTTCTGCAATTATCACTTTTTGCAAAAAAAAAAAGAAGAAAAATTCATTTTATTCCATCTGCTCTTTCATTTAAAAATCACGTTGTGAACAGTTTCGTAATGCATATTTTAGTAACAACTCTTATACATATGAAGTTATGAAAGTTTTTAAAAAAGCCTATTAGTCTGTGGTCAGACAGAACGATTTTAATTGCCGAACTTTTTAGCAATTTTCTTTTGGAATTGCTTTCTTGTCCACACACAAAAACTTTTTTCGGCAATTCTTGAGCAATTCTCTACCTTTTGCTTTATGCAATTTACATTGTATATGCACATACGCATACACACATGAGAGAAAAGTAAGGAATTGCTGAGAATTGCCGAGTAACGGCAATTCTTTCTCCCTTCTTATTCCCCTCACCGAAAGCTTCTATAAAGTCAAGAATTGCCCAACTAAAGTTGCTGTGTGTGACCATACACTTACTTATAAATTTTTAAAATACAAGTTATTCTTTTGAGTTTAAACTTTATTCAATTAAAAATCTATTGTCAGTCGTAAAGCAGCTCTGGGCTGAAGAACAGCTGTCGTGTCATCGTATTTATTTCTTAAGTGCGGTCAGGCTTGTGTTTGTTGTTCGGTCTTCGAGAGTTTTGCGTCTCGCTCGCACTGGTTAACGGTTTGCCTCAACTAAATGTATTGGTTTACAGTTTTTTTAGAGGTTATTCATTGTTAACTACGTGAAAACTTCCTATGTGAAGGCATAGGTCGTTATAGTCAGTCACAGTGACGCTACAAAAGTACTGTTAACACCATCTTGGGCATTATGGTCTTTGTCACCCATCCCATGCTGTGCATCCTACACTTTGCAAATTTACTTTGCAACTGTATAGTTACTAAATAAATAAAAATCTATTATTTCATTTAAAATGTATTTATAAAACAGGGGGGTTACTCTCTATTGCGATGCGAAAGTAAATTCGATGTGAAAGGTAAATGCGATAAGAGTATAATTTGGTGTCCTGTGCTGTTTGCGTAAGTTTTTTCACGAAATAGTTTAAAAATGAAGTAACACTGGTATCACAAAATAAACAATAGTTGAGAATGATAAAATAAAATGTGCCAAAGGGAAAATTAAATGCGAAAAGAAAATACGAAAACGCAATACAGGGTACCAATTCCTCGATTTTTCTTTCGCATCGCAATAGAGAGTAACCCCCCTAGAATGTTTGTTGGATTGTTTGTTTTTACCTTTTGGTAGACTAGACCACTATACCACACTACTTGAAATTTACACATCTAACTGGGACTTTTGAATGAATTATAGGTTACTTTTTCAACCACGTCCAGTTTTTTCAATTATGTTACTTAAAGTTTTTAACAGATCTTATAATATATAACTTTTCTATTTGTAAACCAAGTTTCTATTATGTGTTTCTATCGCAAATGAAGAAATCAAGCTTTTCTATTTATAAACGTTTCTAACATTTCTTTACACCTTTCAAACAAATGAACAACCGCTTAGAAATAGAAAAGCTTGTTTTTTGTGTTTAGACGGATATTATTAGAGCATTTTTCTTTTTAAATTCTCAGCAATTTATTTGGATTGTTGGGATATAAAGTTGAATGTTTGAGAATATCTTTCAAAAATTTCTAAAGTCTACTGATGATTAGGGTAGTTCCTATGAAATGTCGACATATAGATAGCTGGGAAACATAGAAAACAAGCTATTTATAATTTTTTATTGGTATAAAAATATTTAAATGAAATATAAAGAAACCTAAAGTTAACGTTCTGTCATTTTAGAATTTTGGTAAAGTTTTGGAATTTTTGCACGATTTATTAATTTTTGTTAGTCTCAGTTTACACACATCATGTTTTCTTGATGAATTCTGCTTCAATTTGCTTTTGAACTTACATTTATGTTCACACACAAAAGCTTTATGTCGTCAAGTTTAAGTTCTTTTACCTTCAAGTTTTCATATTATTTTTACTTTTTGGCATTTCATTTTAAACTTGACGATGCCGTCAAGTCTGCACCCTTTTCCATTCTCTTTTCCCCGTTCTCCCATAAACTCAAGACTTGACGAGTCAAAATTGATGTGTGTAAACTTGCACTTAACAATGATTTTTCATAAAGTTATCTGCCAATCAATTTATAGAAAATCTTTTTTATTTTATTTGATTCTCAATTGGGCTTTTAGTACTTAGCAAAAAAGTAAAATTTGATTTTGTTTCGGTTTTTAGCATGGAGTAGGAAAAGCACATCCTGTTAGTGATTCTAAGGTTGAGAAACATTATAATCTATATAGCCTTTGTATTCGTACATACGTATATGCTTTATATTGTTAACACAGAAAGCTAGAATGGGGGATTGGAAACTATTTTTTAATTACACTTACTTGTGAAAAGACAGCTGTTCCACCACTCTTTTTATTACTGGCTACCAGCAGACTTGGGGTGTTCCATGTTTCTTCAGTACCCAAAACCTTAACATCCAGTTGATGCATGTCACCTTTCAAATCCTTGAGTTCAACGGACCTTGGTGGACATACTAGAGCTCTAAGCGTCGTGTATGTTTTCATGTTTGTTTTGTTTTTTTTTTTACATAAAATGTTTGGAATGGAACCACATATACGAAAAGTATTTCGCACATACATACACGTACGCGTTTTTTTAATTTGTTTTTTAGTTTTACACATTTAGACAAAAAAATAACAGCCAGCGAGCAAGTAACACATGTTAGTAGTTAAAAAAAAAATAAAAGAATATACGTATGAAGGAAGGAAAAATTTTATGTAGAATGGCAAATACTCGTATGTTTTAAAATAAATTACTAAAAAAGTAGTTGTTTTAGATGTAACAAAATAATGATAAAATTACTTTTTTTTTAGAAATATTCAAGCTTAATAATTAATGGTAAATCAAATATGTATAACAAACAAGCTTAAAAGTGTTTGGCATTAAGAAATTAGTTTTAATAAAGAACATTTCAAAATTACATAAGTATCAAAATTGCAAACCGTTCATGCTGAAGTGCATGTAGTGGAGTTATAATTTCGTATATGTTTTTGCCACTTAGTAAAGAATGTTTGGGTTAGTGTAAGTTATTTGTAAATATATTTCTTTCTTAAAAGGGTTAGAAAACTAATTAAACATTTAAAATTTTGATTACAATTTTATTATTTACATACAAACCAAATTGGTTGCACAAATTTTGTGTTTTATTTTGGATTAAACTACTTTTTCAATTATCAATCTAATGGTTGGTAAAAGTAAAACTGGAATAATTTAACTTACGGTTTACGGCTGTTGGCATAAGCAGAATCATCACTGTCAGTTGAAAAGTTTTTCTTAACCGGTGAAGGTTGATAACAAAAAATATGATGCATCATTTTTACCTTTTGCCATTTGTCATAAGAAAATTGTACCAATTCGTGTTCACGAACCTGAAAAAAAAATTCAAAATTGTAGACGAAAAATATTCAAGTGTCAAAATAGACATGGTGAGTTAAATATATTTCGACGTAACGACAAATTCGTTTGTAACGGTGATGAGCAAAATAAATAAGAAAAATCAATACAACGACGATATAACCGATTTATTGATATTTTTGTGTTCGACATTTCTAAGATCATTATGCATTTTAGCCGTTTTACATCTTTTTACAACACTGGCATCACTGTATCCATCATAAGTTTTTGAAACTGTTGAGTGAGAGATTTATTCTTGTTATAGTTTAAAATAGGTTACGAAAATAAACAATATTAACTGTTTCATATCATTCTGTTTCGCTCTTTGCCTCTGAGAAAAATAAAAGCAAATTTAACACCGATTACAATATTTTTAACACGCTTACATTAGTTGCGCCTGTATGTTTGCACTACTCGAAACCCATGCGATATGGCTGATTATTAAATATGTAGGTATATAAAACCGTATATACAGTGTTCCTGCTTCAGTGCAAAAATTGTATTTGCCGTATTGCTTCCGGGGAAGTGGGGATATCACGGGGGATTCACGAAGCCTATTTTGGGTATTCCCAAAAAATTCGGAGCCACATTGCTAACGGGTTTTTCATATTAGGTACGCATTTTTGCCGTAGAACATGCACCTGAACTATAAACGGTCATTCGCGTTAGTGCGAAAACTGATGTTGCCGTATTTCTTCTGAGGAAATGAGGGTATTTTGACGTTTCTTGAAGCCTACTTTGGGAATTCCCAAAAAACTCGGAACCGCTTTGCTAACCGAATCAAAACTGGTTTTTCATATTGAAGTTGCCGTATTGTTTCCGGGGAAGTTGGGGATTTTGGCGATTCATGAAGCTGATTTTGGGAATTAAAAAAACACGGGTCGGATAATTATCTGGTTGTACGGATAATTAGTTTGATACCGAAGCGTGCCTTTTTCTCTTTTAAACTATATTTATTTTGTACAACAGGTTTTTAGTTCAAGTTTTTCCTTTCTTAATTTTTTTCTTAAGAAGGATTTTTTACAATACAAATTTGCTGTGATCAATAATTATTGATTAAAGAAGACAAGAAAAATAATAATCAAATCTTTAAGCTGGGGGACAACTAGCTGTTTCGTAGTCGCTACACTACTCATCAGCACCCACTGGGATTCGAACTCGGGACATGACGTATCATGATCTACTGCTTTAACTACTAAGCCACCGAGCATTTAATTATTTTCTATCTATATTCATCTCATATTGAATCACATATGCATTTTGTTAATTGCCCACATTGTTTGTACAGCGTTTGCTGTCTCTAAACTAGCGGTATTTATTTTTATTTATTAACATACATATTTTTGTATTTAATATTCTCCGGACCCAGAGATGTAAATATTAATTTGTTAAATTTTTGTTGAACTTTTATAATTTTTTAAATTAAAAATTGTTTGGTTTGTACATATGTACAACAGGTTTTTAGTTCAAGTTTTTCCTTTCTTAATTTTTTTCTTAAGAAGGATTTTTTACAATACAAATTTGCTGTGATCAATAATTATTGATTAAAGAAGACAAGAAAAATAATAATCAAATCTTTAAGCTGGGGGACAACTAGCTGTTTCGTAGTCGCTACACTACTCATCAGCACCCACTGGGATTCGAACTCGGGACATGACGTATCATGATCTACTGCTTTAACTACTAAGCCACCGAGCATTTAATTATTTTCTATCTATATTCATCTCATATTGAATCACATATGCATTTTGTTAATTGCCCACATTGTTTGTACAGCGTTTGCTGTCTCTAAACTAGCGGTATTTATTTTTATTTATTAACATACATATTTTTGTATTTAATATTCTCCGGACCCAGAGATGTAAATATTAATTTGTTAAATTTTTGTTGAACTTTTATAATTTTTTAAATTAAAAATTGTTTGGTTTGTACATATGTACAACAGGTTTTTAGTTCAAGTTTTTCCTTTCTTAATTTTTTTCTTAAGAAGGATTTTTTACAATACAAATTTGCTGTGATCAATAATTATTGATTAAAGAAGACAAGAAAAATAATAATCAAATCTTTAAGCTGGGGGACAACTAGCTGTTTCGTAGTCGCTACACTACTCATCAGCACCCACTGGGATTCGAACTCGGGACATGACGTATCATGATCTACTGCTTTAACTACTAAGCCACCGAGCATTTAATTATTTTCTATCTATATTCATCTCATATTGAATCACATATGCATTTTGTTAATTGCCCACATTGTTTGTACAGCGTTTGCTGTCTCTAAACTAGCGGTATTTATTTTTATTTATTAACATACATATTTTTGTATTTAATATTCTCCGGACCCAGAGATGTAAATATTAATTTGTTAAATTTTTGTTGAACTTTTATAATTTTTTAAATTAAAAATTGTTTGGTTTGTACATATGTACAACAGGTTTTTAGTTCAAGTTTTTCCTTTCTTAAACAAACAATTTTTAATTTAAAAAATTATAAAAGTTCAACAAAAATTTAACAAATTAATATTTACATCTCTGGGTCCGGAGAATATTAAATACAAAAATATGTATGTTAATAAATAAAAATAAATACCGCTAGTTTAGAGACAGCAAACGCTGTACAAACAATGTGGGCAATTAACAAAATGCATATGTGATTCAATATGAGATGAATATAGATAGAAAATAATTAAATGCTCGGTGGCTTAGTAGTTAAAGCAGTAGATCATGATACGTCATGTCCCGAGTTCGAATCCCAGTGGGTGCTGATGAGTAGTGTAGCGACTACGAAACAGCTAGTTGTCCCCCAGCTTAAAGATTTGATTATTATTTTTCTTGTCTTCTTTAATCAATAATTATTGATCACAGCAAATTTGTATTGTAAAAAATCCTTCTTAAGAAAAAAATTAAGAAAGGAAAAACTTGAACTAAAAACCTGTTGTACATATGTACAAACCAAACAATTTTTAATTTAAAAAATTATAAAAGTTCAACAAAAATTTAACAAATTAATATTTACATCTCTGGGTCCGGAGAATATTAAATACAAAAATATGTATGTTAATAAATAAAAATAAATACCGCTAGTTTAGAGACAGCAAACGCTGTACAAACAATGTGGGCAATTAACAAAATGCATATGTGATTCAATATGAGATGAATATAGATAGAAAATAATTAAATGCTCGGTGGCTTAGTAGTTAAAGCAGTAGATCATGATACGTCATGTCCCGAGTTCGAATCCCAGTGGGTGCTGATGAGTAGTGTAGCGACTACGAAACAGCTAGTTGTCCCCCAGCTTAAAGATTTGATTATTATTTTTCTTGTCTTCTTTAATCAATAATTATTGATCACAGCAAATTTGTATTGTAAAAAATCCTTCTTAAGAAAAAAATTAAGAAAGGAAAAACTTGAACTAAAAACCTGTTGTACATATGTACAAACCAAACAATTTTTAATTTAAAAAATTATAAAAGTTCAACAAAAATTTAACAAATTAATATTTACATCTCTGGGTCCGGAGAATATTAAATACAAAAATATGTATGTTAATAAATAAAAATAAATACCGCTAGTTTAGAGACAGCAAACGCTGTACAAACAATGTGGGCAATTAACAAAATGCATATGTGATTCAATATGAGATGAATATAGATAGAAAATAATTAAATGCTCGGTGGCTTAGTAGTTAAAGCAGTAGATCATGATACGTCATGTCCCGAGTTCGAATCCCAGTGGGTGCTGATGAGTAGTGTAGCGACTACGAAACAGCTAGTTGTCCCCCAGCTTAAAGATTTGATTATTATTTTTCTTGTCTTCTTTAATCAATAATTATTGATCACAGCAAATTTGTATTGTAAAAAATCCTTCTTAAGAAAAAAATTAAGAAAGGAAAAACTTGAACTAAAAACCTGTTGTACATATGTACAAACCAAACAATTTTTAATTTAAAAAATTATAAAAGTTCAACAAAAATTTAACAAATTAATATATTTATTTTGTTTTGGTTTGAAAGCAAACACAATGTCAACGCGCACAGATTGAAAAGAAAACAAAGAGAACAAAAAAAGTTTTCTGAACGTTCGTTTCAAAAATTCTAAAGCTTACAGCTGACTAGCTTGCGAAATCAACATACTATACTATTTGGATATTTTGCTTATTATTTTTAGTAAAATAATATCATAATATCTATATGGGCATGTAGTGCCTCTAGTCCATTTTCGTCACTTTGTTCACAATTCCTCAGAAAGAAAATTAATGAAGAACATTTAATTTTCATAAATTTTAAAGAATTAGTTATTATTATTAGTAGAATTTGCGATAAAATTTACCCTGGATACAGTGACATCGCGGCTTCCTGCACTTTTGTTATAAAGATAAACACCATTTCAAAAATATTTTATAAAAGAATTTTAAGTGAATATAGAACAAGTGAAAAAATCATTCTGTGCATACAGAAATGAGAATGTTTTGTCGTATTGGGTAAACTAAAACTAACAAATTGGTAATCTTCGAAAATATCACCAAAAGCGCTGTCAAAAATGGTGTAAATTGTACCAACTTTATCAACTCTGGTATATAGTATGGATAATGCATAAGATTTGAATTTAAGCCTACAAATATGCTAATTTTTAAATCATATTTAAAATGCGTTTAAAAAGTGATAAAAAAAATCAACTTACCTCCGCAGTTCGATATGTAGGCAAAATAAAATGCAAAACATCAGAGCACAACGATAATACTTTGCCACCCCTTAGAAAATAGTCGACAAATAGCTCACCAATTGCATTGGGAACTGTGCCGCACACGACCAATAAAGCGGTTGTATTGAGCCAATGCTTTTGTTCAACTTGTTGTGCATTTAAAGGATATATGGTATAACTAAAAATAGTCAAATAAATTTGTTTTTTTTATTTATTTGCTTAAGAATAATGTCAAAACGTAAAAATAATCGAATTAAACAATTATGAAGAATGTGGAGAAACCAAATTAGCCCTAAAACCATTGAGAACAAGACGATAAGAAAATAAGTTTGTACATACATACGGAATACATAAAAGCAAACACAAAGAAATATAAACAATGACTTGGTTGAACATTTTGCAAAATAATAAATTTTATTACTTTCTTAAAGGTCAACGTGATTTAGGTCAATAAAAAAATGCGAAATGAGTCAAGTTTTAATATGACTTCATATGAATTCAACAATTATGACATAAATTGAAGAAACTTACGTGTTATCTGCCAAAATTTCTTTTAAAGTATTAACAGCACTTTCCTTGGCTGTAGCAGTTTCAGCATAAACTAAAACATTTAATGGTTTGCTCTCGTTTAAGCTATCTTTGTGTCGTTTCAAACTAGGACGCTTAGCGCTATTTTTAATTTCTGGGGATGCACTTGATTGCGTATTTGGAGTAGCACTTATATTGGAAATGGATTCCTTAGTTGTTTTAATGACAAAATTTTCGAGCGTTTCCGGTGCTGAAGTGTTTCTAGAATTATTAGCATCTTCATCTGTTTTTATAACAGATTTTTCTAGTTCCTTCGTCGATGACGAAGATGTTAGTTCCTTTTCATTTGGTTTGGAACTGTTAGATTTTATTTCAACTTTTTTCTCATCAATTTTGGAAGCTGGAGATTTCGATTTGGATCTTTCGGCTACTTTGGCAGCTGCAATTTTTTCCAACTCACTTGTTTTTTGATTTGCATCAACCGCAGCTGAAGGTGAGCTTGTTCGAAAACGTCCTGTATCTACAGCAGTTGCTTTTTTTATTTCAGTTGGTTTGGCTGTAGTCTTACTCGGGCTTTGATGGGATTTTGGTGAAGAACTTTTTGCATAGTCTGCTGCAGAAGTTGAGGCTGTAGCGGCAGTGTCTGTTACTAGATTTGCTGCCGTATTTAGTTGTTCACTTTTAATAAATTTATCAGTTTCTTTGGAAGTTTTTGTTTTTTCTGGACTTGCTTTTAAAGTCAGTTCTTTGGTTAACTGTTCTACATGTTCAGCTGTTTTAATATCAGTTAGCGACTTCTGCGCTAATCCTCGATTTTTGATAGGTTCCTTTGATTTCTTGCTTTCAGCTTTACTTTTCTCTTGTGGTATTAAATCTGGTTTTAAAATAGCATTTTTATTTTTAGTATTAGCATATTCGGTAGCTTGATTAGCTAAAACACTTAAAGCTCTTAGATCTTCCAAATGTTTGGACCATTCTTCGGATGTAAGATTCTTATTATTGCGTATTGGTTTACGCAAATGGCTGGATAATTGATCGTAAGGTTGAGGAGCACCGTCGTTTTTAACAGCTGTATTAAAGGAATAAAAAGCAAATATATGTAACTAAGTTTGTTGCCTACTTAAATCGAACAAAAGTTATTAAAGTAACTAAAAATGGAGGAGAATAAAGCGATTGTGTTGTTGCTTACACTCAATCCTTAGTAATGGTAGCTGATCATTGATAAGGAAATGGTTTTGCAAAAAGGTGTCTATTAATAATTTTGTAAAGTGTTCAATATTGGTTTCAATTAGCACCGCTAGGTGGGAGTCTATTTTCCAGGCGAGCAGCTTACCATAATTTTCAAGCTGAAAGGAAACAAAGTATGTACAAATGTATAAATCAAAGTTATGAGCTACTCAACGTTTGTATGATGAAAGGAAAATTTTAAAAATTTTAAATAGCAATTTATTTTATTATTTTCAGTTTTAAGAACACATAATAAAATGCAGATTATTTTGGTAAATCGGAATAGAAAATCAATTTTGCGTTAGTTTGAAGATATTTAGCGGAAGGAAACGTTTTCACAGAACATTTTTACTGATCGAGTTATGGATTAAAAACAATGCATCTGAACAAATCGTCAGCGTAAATAAAACTTTTCTCAGCAAGTTTAACTTCTATAACCTATACCATTTTGCTTTATCGTGAGCTATTATGAACAAAATTATAGAGATAATCGTTTTTAATGTATTTTATGAGTTGTTTGTATAAAAAAAAAATATTCTAACTGCCTTAAAAAAAACGGATTTATCTTGGAATGGCTGCGAACGCTTTGCATTTATTTTATCAAAAGTTTAGCCAATTCCTTTTATTATTTCAGCTACAAAAACCTATTAGATGAACCCAACTTCTTCATACATACATAGATATGTATGTATGTTCATGTACTGCCTTGAAAAAATGGAAAACTTCTTTCTATTTACTGGCCTATGTATGTATATTTGGCCTTAGACTAATTTACGAACAATTTTACCATGAATCATTTCATAAAACAAAATTGAGCGTTTGATCAATAAGCTAACTTACCCTTACAATATCCTGCTGCTCAACATTATCATATGAAGGCTGGATTTCAGTTTCTATTAACAAACGAATAAGACCATGTTTGTCCATACTAAGGCTGCGTAATAAAGTCTCTGTAGGCTCATTAAATGCAAATGGTTGTAGTCCTGGCGCAACTGGAAATGTTATCCACGGTGTTGTTTGCAGCGTCTGTAAAGGCATTACACAAGAACCGCGGTAGTTACCATGTAGCCATAAAATTTCTGAAACCTTAGCTACTTGGCGGTTTACACATAATTCTGAAGTTGCCGTAGAAGCATCTAAGCAAAAAAAATTATGAATTTTAATTATTGTTTTCAGTGATAATAAATAAGTTGGCCTTACCAAATCCATCATCAGAATCTATTGGTAAAGCATAAAACGCTACACTGGCTTGGGAAGCTAATTGTTCTGTAATCTTTTGACATATTTTGCTAATTCGCCAAGATTGTAAAAATGTAGCGCTCACGTAATACAATGTTAACATGATGATTACGATTCCGTCACTTTAAGCAGTCTTATTTGATTAAGTTGGTTATGGAGAAGAAAAAGGGGGTCGTTCTAAGGAGGCTATTTGTAAAGAATTTCTTCACTCCGGGAGTAAAATGGCACAACTTTGGAACGAATCACAAAAAACACAGGAAGACATTTTTAAAACTATTAAATTTGGTTTAAATAACTTACTCTTTTCTCCTTGAAATAATACAAAGTATTACGTTTCTATCACCACACGCAACTGCAGTTTTTAGGGCTTTACAAAATTTTCGCTGTTTTCCCTATATGTACGCAAGTTGTTTTTCTTTACTCATGTTATCATAATTTCTTTTTTAAACCTATTCATAACAAATAGAATTTTTGCTATCTTCTTTAACAGGGAAAGTTACAATAAGTTGAGTATATTTTAGCTTCACAAAGTTCAAAGTGGCATCTCTATGGGTAAGCAAATTGTTTCTAAAACTTTGCTTGATTATAATTCGTTAAGGGCCAAATAGACTACGCAAACCGTGAAACACACGCTTTGCGCTTGCACTTAAACCACACAAATACATACACATGCAAACGCAATTTAATCACACAAATTATTCACACTCTAGGTGTGTTCCACGTGAATAACAAAACCGTCCGAACTAGTCCACAAGCGCAACAATTTTTGTGCAATTTTGAGAGAGTAATTTTTTTCATTTCCTGTACAAATTAGCCCGAACTTTTTCTTTGGGTAAGCTCAGACTAGAAATTAAATAATCAGCTGTTTTATGTATACATATGTACATATGAAACTGAAAATTTGCAAATTGGACAAAAGTTTTTGTTTAAAAATTAGTTAAAAGCAAAATGGAAGGTTGCCCAAACTAAAAATAACGATGGGAAAATTTAAACACAACATGCAATTGTTATTTAGCTTTTCATTTTATAAATGTATAATACAAAAATCTATTGAAAATTTTACATTGCTTTTAATTTTACAGCTGTTGCCAATAATGCAAATCGTTTGTTTATATGATGTTATGTTTTTTAAGCGTCTAAAATTACTAAAATATACTATAATCTAAAAAGTAAGCAGCATTACTATTGCAAGATGTACAATTGTGGTTTTTTGCGTTCCAGCAGTTTTGGGCAAACTTTCCAAATTTAGAGAGTAATTTGCTTTTTACTCTCATTAGTCCGAACTAGTCCAAGATCTCTTGGAACACACCTTTTTGTTTTCAATGAACAATAACAGACGAGAAAAATTTTTAGTCCGAACAATTTTTTGTTCTTTTAAGAACAGACGAGACTAATTAATCCGGCATAACATGTATACACAGCATTGTATATGTATTCGTGGTTTTGTATACATTTGATTGCTTAGCTTGTATTTGTATTGATTTGTTCTGCTTGTGCCGCTGGTTGAAAAAATTATTCCGACAAAATATCACTTTCATCCCCCCTTTCGCCAACAAGCTACAGAACAATTGTTCTCGTCTGTTATTGCCCAATGAGAGTAGGTCCCCGTCCATACTAAGAAACATTTGCTGCAAAACAATTCTAAATTCTCTTTTGAAACTGCATTCGTGTCCACCTTGAAGTTTTTCTTTGCAGTTTGTATTGTTTAAAGTACCTCCCTTCCTTCTTCTTCTATTTAGTTTTTCGTAGTTTTGGGCAAATGGAAAATATTTTTTTGTTTGAAATTAAAAGCATTCATTACATTTTTTCACATTAATTTGTTTATTATTTTGTGTAACGATTTGATTTTTAATATTAACAAAATTATAAAAGTGTTTGTATATGGAATTTGTATATGTAATTGACGGAAATAAAGAAATTAAATAAAAAGAAATATCAAATATAGTTGTAGCTAAATTTATATCGGAAAGTGTGAATGAGAAACTCAACAAGAACTGCATGTACGTGAAACAAAGTACATGTTTCCCTTCCCTCTTCCTGTAACGTCACCAAACTCGAAAGTTTTGCAGCAAATGTTTCATAGTATGGACGGCGACTAGGAGGTAACTGCGTTGCAGCAATTTGATCGCCATATAAAGTTCGCAAGATATAAGTTGTTTTATAAATTGTTATACCCTCTATTTCATGATATTCTGTTTCTAATCTTTATTTTTTTAATTTCTACAATGAAGGTAAACTTTTATACAATTCTAAACATTATTACAAGAAAACATATTCTTAATTCACTTTGTGTGCTTTTTTTTCACTCTGCAAAAATTTCATTGAAATGACACATTCACAATGTTTGCACGAAAATTAAAAATTTTTTGACTTTCGCGCAAACATGTTTAAAATATTTGTACAAACTAGCAAATACCCCCTTAAACGAACAAAAATGTTTGACAAGCAGTTTGACTAAATAGTTTATTTTGGCCTTTTATACCATCTTCAGATAATAATATGAAACACTTGTTTCGGTCTCTGAATTACGATTGCGTAACATAGGAGATGTTTATTGGTCACGAATGAGTGATACGTCTAGTAAATTTATATGATATATATTCAATATTTTGAGTGTATTGCATACATTTTCTCTAGATGTATACGTATCACTCTTGTTTCACTTATTCAGACGGCTATTCTTGTTTCCCTTTGATGTTTGAATATTTCGCGCAAACGTTTAATGCATTCGCAAGTCTGGCAATGCTTTCGACTGGATGTTTCATATGTATTAAAATTAAACTAGTTTTAAGAACACCTACAAAACGTAATGTCAAAATTTATTCTTATAAGATTTTTTTTCACTTTTTCAAGAGAGAGTTGTGTGTTAATGAGCAGGAGGAAAATGCCCAACTATAATTTGGAAGGAAACGGAAGAAAGTCCTTTTACAGCCATTTATCGTAAAAAACACTTATTAGAAATTCTTGTTACAACGAAAATCAAATAAAAAAAATTATTAATTTAAGAAAGTTAAGTGATTGCATATTCCAGTGTAGACACAACAATTTGAGTGGTCAAAGTGGGTCAGTATATTACAAAATACATTTTCAAATGAAAACCTGAGCCAGACAATACTTTTTTCTATATCATTTCAGACTTTTTTTTATATCCTTTAAAAAATTTTTACGGTGGTAGATCAAGTCAAAAAAAAGTTTTGCGTGAATGAAGATTTTTACCATTTTGTGGTATTTTTTAAAAATGTTTTATCAACTTTTGTGTTGTTCCTTCAGTTTCTTAACATTTTTGTTTAATGTATTTTGGTTCATGTGTAACCTGGCTTCAGCCGGCATTCCATGGTTCACTGTACTCCTTGTTATCATATGTGTAGCCTCAAAATTCGTCAAGTTAAAGAGTCCCGACGAAAAACAGCTGCTTAGATTATTGGCGGCCGGCGGCCAAGGGCTTTATCCAGAGGATTTATCTTTTTGGCCAATAGCTCATCGCGGTGCGGGTTATGATGCTCCGGAAAACTCTAAAGCAGCGCTCAAAAAAGTAAGTGACAGCAAATGTAGAGTAGGTTATAAAGCTAATACTTGAAACGTATGTAACTGGAATTACTTCAAACCATGATGTTATTTTTACCTAGAATCCAAGGGTAGACATATGAAGTTGTGTTTGTGCAATTATGAGTGTGTGCATGAAAAAAAGCATTCAAAGACTGCAAAAGTCCTTTGGGTGGTAGTAATTGTTGACAGCGAAAGCGCTGTGTATTATAAAAATTTGCAGACAAAAAATAATGGTGGTTGAACAGATGTTTACTTTGGTCTTGTTTGATAAATTTAGGAGAAGTTTACTAAAACTTCAATTTGTTTTATGAGCTTACATACAAATCTACATAGATGTCAGATAAATTAGGGTTAAAATTGAGTTATTGCAAACGTTAACAAGTAAAATTACATGTTTTTACACAAAACAGTTATTTTAATAAGGTAAAATTTAGTGAAACAAAACAGGTCATCATAGTTGGCTTTAATAACAAAAAAACGAAAAAATTCAAAGTTATAACAACAATTAAACACTTGTATTTAAATCAAAATAGTGTTGAGCAAAATATTCTTTCATTCTCTTTCAGAAAGCTTAAGTGAATTAATTCATTATTTTGTTTCACCTTTCTGCTTGCCAAACATTTCACAATGAATGAAAATGTTTCAGTTATGTGTCAGATGGCAGCACTACGAATTATTATACGAGTAAAGCAACTACGGCATTATTCGTTTGTATCACAATTTGTTTAAACGTAATATATAAAAAAATTACATACTTAACGTTCATTTTAAAATTGATTTAAATTTAAAAGTACAGAATAAAACTAATAACTGATTTTGAATGGACTGAAGGTTCACGAAATATGAAAAGAAAGAGCATGATGAAAGAAATAGAGAAATAATACAGAAATATTTCATTCTTTCAGTTGAGAGAATCATTCAGTTGAATTAATTCATTCATGAACGATACAAGACTAAATCAAAGTAATTTTTATAAACTTTTAAGTAATTCAAACAATTGAGTTTTTTATTCGCTTTTTTAGTTACTAACATTGATACCAATAAAAAATTATAAACAGCTTGTTTTCTATGTTTCCCAGCTTACACATTTCATAGGAGTACCCTAATCATCAGTAGGCTTGGAAATTTTTGAAAGATATTCTCAAACATTCAACTTAATATCCCAACAATCTAAATGAATTGCTGAGAATTAAAAAAAAAATGCTATAATAATACCCATCAAAACACAAAAAGCAACCTTTTTCATTTATACACGTTTCTAACATTTCTTTACGCCTTTCAAACAAATGAACAACCGTTGGTTGCTACGATTTGTTTTTTGAAAGTATCGAAAAGCAGAGAACAAAAATTCAAACAATTGAGTTTTTTATTCGCTATTTTAAAAGTATCGAAAAGCAGATGTGCATCATATACTTTGCAAATTCATTTGCAACTGTATAGTTAATAAATCAAAATACAAAATATTCAATTAATCAAATTATTATATATATATTTTTATTTTTAGTTTTCCGCATTAGCTGTTATGATAAAGCTGCCTAGAATCCTTTGTTTTATTATTACTTAAAACTAGAAATTAATGTACACAGTTAGAAATAATTTAAAAGAGCTTTTCAATCTCACAAAAAAAAACTATATTATATTAGTACCGGTTCACGGATAACGAAGCTGTTACTTCGTTCGCACAGTTACATTTAAAACATTCCGAATTTTATTATTGTTTTAAATGTAATTGTGGGAATGAACGAACAGCTTAGTTATCCATGAACTGGTACTTAATTTACATCAAAATTGCATCAAACCATACGTGTGTTTTTCGCACTAATGCAATAAAAAAATCAGTTTGATATGTGGCCATTTCGCTTAAGAGGAATTATTACGAAAAATTGTTACACATTAGATATTAAAAAAAAATGTCTTTAAAGAGCCCAGTGATTATAATTATTGTTTTTTTCCAGTGCGTTACTCGTGGCTACCGCAATGTCTTAGTTGATGCAGGTCTTACATCATGTGGAAAAATAGTCATTGTTAATCGTTTAACTTTGGAAAAAGCCGGTCTTTCCGGCAGCATTGCTTTGCATACTTTGGAATCTTTAAAGAAAATAAATATAGCTGAATTACATCCAATGGGGTATATAATATAAAAGAAAATTTTTGAATCCGAGACAATAATGAAATATTTTTAAATTTTAGAAAACATTTCGATGCTGATTACATACTCACTTTGAAAGAACTTTTGGATTTTCTAGAAGACCAACGACTTACCGTTTTCCTGTACATATCGGATAATAGCTCTCAAATGTTAGAATGTTTGAAGTCGACTATTAAAGAAAACCCTTTATTTATACAACGTATTATTTTAATAAGTAGATCTCCGATTACTGTCTATCAGGTAAGAGTTCGCCTGAAAGATTGACCAAAACTGTGACCAGTTCACCAATTTGTTTTATTTTTTCAAGCTTCGCAAACTTTATCCCGAACTGATATGTGGTCTATGGACTGAAAAATCATTGGCTTTACCTTTACTTAAAGCTTCAACATTGATTACCTCAATATATGGTGCATTCTTTCGTAATATTATCTCGCCCGTTATAGGCATTAGCGTCGTTTTTGTCTCTAAAGAAGAATTTAATTTGTTAGTACAAGATGTTCTATAATAATATTTATAAATTATGATTTATTATGTATTTTTCAGACACATTGCTGAACTATGGCGTAATGTTGGCGTAAGACCGATTGTTTACAATGTCAATTCACCGAATGAGAAACGTTACTTCCAAAAAACTATGAAGACGCAATATCTAACAGATTCTTTAAGATCTGAACCTCATTTATTAATGAAAGCTTAAACGTATTGCAAAAAAAATATTTTAAAAGAATGATTATGAATGACTTAATACAATATTTGCAGACATACATAATTTTTAAAATTAAAAGTCCATTTCTCCTACTAGGAAGATATAAAAAGTTAATTTTATATACATTAAAAAAACAATTTACACTACTATCCCTCGAATTGATATTATTTTTTATGGTTATTTTTAATTTTTGTTTTCGTCTTTAAAGTATTATAAACCAGACAAAGAGCTTAACTTAAGCATATAGTTTTTGTTTTTTATTATGATTATTTATTATTTTTAAATGGATGCTATTTCATGTTTATTGCCATTTATAGCTTTTTATTTATTTTATTTTTTTGTAAACCATTTGTTGTGATTTTTAATTTATTTAATTTTGTAACGTTAATGTTTTAAACATCACGCTCAACAAAAAAATGTATTTATTTTCATCTATCTTGCACAAATTTTTATTTATTTTTAGTTTAAAATTTTTATGTATTTTGTAGACTTTTTTGTACAATTTTTGTAACTCTATTTTGTATAAGCATAGTTTGTAAGTGCATCTTTTTTTTTTGTTACTTCACACTATTCGAAAATGCTTCACTACGCTGTTACAGTGATTTTATGAAATTATAGGTAAGCAACACCATAAGTTATGTATTTAAAGAACTAGAGACTTAAAATTGATTGTTCGATACTATCTTATCGTTGGCGCATTAAAAATGCGCCGTATACGACAGTTCTGTAATAGATTAATGAATTACAAAATTTCTTCTCGTTAATCTATTACAAATATGCCAACGGGTTTTCTTTTATCAGTGAGCATTCAAAAATTTTATGCTTCAGTTTCTGCAACCGTACATGCATATATAAAAATTTATATGTGCAAGGAGTGCAGTGCATTGACACGTTTACGAGCAGACTTATTTTTCAATGTTCACAAACGAGTATCATAACTTAATGGTGACTATAGATATTTTACGTTTTTTCTACAACTAATTGTAAGAAACTTTTAAAAAATATACTTTATCATTAAAATACCAAAAAATAAATATGGATAAAATATTATAATAAGAAGTGGTTTCAATTATTTATATTATTTTTTTGTATATAAAATTCAGACAAAAGTTTCGAATAATTACCTGTGTGGAAGGTGGGACCCAATTTATCATTAGGCATAAATTGTCCGTCTTAATATCTTTGTCTTTCTTTGAAAACTTTGGAATAAGTTCTTCGGATTTACATAATTGAATTCTTATTAAAGAAATCCCTCAATTTCAATATATCTCTATATATCAGCCTCCCTACAGGGCGTATAGCTAAAACTCTGTTAAACTATCGGACGAGTTCCGAAAAACGCAGCGTTTTCAAATCGCACACAATTTGACAAACGCAAAAACTGTTTAAGCATGTTTTGAAATCGTCATAATTCGCTATTCTTCGAAGTTACTTACATTCGCACAATAAAAATACGGTTTGCCATAAAAAACCATTTGAACGAGTGAGTTTATTTACTTTATTAGCTACTAATCAAAAATATAAATAGCTTGTTTAAGGCAGTTTTAATAGGTAGTGGCAGAATAACAATAAATACAACATCAAAAAACATCATGTATTTTGTTGGTAGAATTTACGAACAGTTGTGAAAAGATTTACATCAGCACCTGCCTTGCGGCCTAATCTGATGATGAACCAATTCCACGGAGAGAATTATTCACGATTCACCAGCGCCCCCGTGTGGCTTACCAGGCTCACACAGGTAGCAATTCTTGCCATATGATTGCGGTCATATGAGCAACTTCTTGTTGAGGAGTTCGGGCCTTCTAATCCCTCCTGTATGCAATTTCCCAGCAATCAATGGAGGACACCGCTTAATGAGTTGGTAGGCCGAAGCCCACTAAGAGCATCAGCCCTTAAACCAACTTACCCGTCAACTATCACCACTGGTTCCTTACAATACAGGGGCCAAATCACCGCATACGATATCGAACAAAATTATCGGAATTTTTCATTTTGGTATCACGGCATACGATATGGAATAAACTGTATTGCAATAATATAAAAAAGTTAAAGGATTTATTTTTTGTATTCCTACTTTTAGGGAACGTATGGTCTTCAATCTATTGCATTTTGTTTAAATTACGATCCAATATGCATTGGTTGCCATAATTTAGATGTATCGTAATGTTATTCGATACGATAGTTAATTCGATATCGTATGCGGTGATTAGACCCCAGGTATCTGTTGTATAGGCAACTGATCCTCGGGAGATTGTTAGCCCCCGAAAAAAGCCACACACCAAACAATTATCAAGGATACTAACACTCCCTTCCTGCGTTTTAGGTTTCAACCACAGCCAGAACGTGTCAGCCAAGGTAGGCACCTCAACCACGATCAGCCCGGGTCGAACCGCAAGCAGAACTACGCGAGGGCCATGCTGATCCCCGTTCTGCCAATTTATACCATTGGTAAGAGTTTCGGAAGCCAACACAACATAAGTCATGTGGCTTCCTAGAGTTTTGTTTGCCGCACCAAACGAGGGACCCCTTCCGATCTTTTTTACGAAAAGTTGTCAAAATTTTTTCAACTTTTTTCATGTCGCTTGGCGACTTTGAAAACTTGCGAGTGTGAGAACATGCCTGACAATTTCAAAGCGTTGAGCGACATATGCACGTCCGCTGTTCAAGTTTGAATGGTGGATATTTCCGAACCCTGGCTACTGTACTGACATTTAAGGGGCGCTGCTGAAGTTCGTGCTTTAAGAAGTCTGGTTGAATTTTGTGCTAAAAGGAGTTCTCCGCTATCATTCAGAAAACTCTTTCTTATAGTATCTTGCTTTGTGTATGTATATCAATATTCTGAAATAAACTGTGCAAGGAATGTGTGAATTGTGCACTTTCTTTATCGTTTTTTGAAAATTACAGTGTTTTATTTTTCTTTCTCTTTTTGATTATCGTATTTGGAGCTTTGCGTTCCATTTTGGCTGCCTGGCTGTTTCGAAGCTTAAGGGCATACATCCGCTTTATTGAAAATCGAAATTGTTGTTCATATTTGAATTTTGCTGAGAATTTTTGTTTTCATTTGGCTGTATACATATAAGAAACCGATTGATGTTCGGCTCCCTGAAGCTGGTTTGGCCAGCATTGATTTACAGCAAATAACTCGAAACGAATATTGTATTCGAATTTTTAAAATTTTTTACATTTATTTTTAATTTTAATATATTATATTTAGAATGTTTATTTTCTGTTTATAATCTGTTACATAAAAGTTATAAGCTAAATTATTTTATATAATATTACAAAGAATTTTTGTTTTTCTTAAAAAAAAAGTGATTAAACGTTTCGATAAATTTTTTTTTCCATACGTATAAAAAGGAGATTACTTTTTTTAAACAATTTAACAATAAAGTAACGCAAAAAGATAACTTTCTACATGTTTAAATAGTAGTATGAAAACCTCATAAAGATGTATACACAAAAACTTGAAAACATAAAAACAATTTCAAAATTTTTATTAAAAAATATTAAAAAAAAAAGATAAATTTATGTGTGATTTTATATGGTAAGTGATTAAAATAGATTATAATTCTAAAAACTAAAAATGTCTTTAAAAACACTCGCATAAAAACAAAATGAGAAAAATTGTTCAACATTATTTGCGTCTTGTTCTGGTCCCTCTTTTAACTGGTTCAGGGGTATCCACAGGCGCAGCTTCAACATCGGTTTCAATTTGTTGGCTAGAACTGGCATCAACTTCATGCCCGTCAAAATGAACATTTTTACGGCCTCGTCCTCTACCTTTGGTGGTTTTTGACTCGACAGGCGCCTTAGGATCTGCTACTGTTTCAGCAGTCTTGGGTTTACGACCTCTTTTAGCTGGCACTGCTGGTGAATCAGTTGTGGTAATCGCTGCCGGCTTACGTCCTCTTTTATTGGGAGTTTTTTCTCTTGTTTCAGTTGCTTCGTCATCAATTTGTAAATCTTCGGCACCTTCAACTGTGCTGCAGGAAGCCAACCTATGCTCCCTTTTCTTGGACAAGTAATTTCTGTTTTTGACTTCCTTTTCAGTTTTAATGTCAACTTCGTCTTCTACCTCAGTAGTACTATGGTTTTCAGTATCAGTAGTACTTATTAGTTGAGTAGAAACTTTTTGTGTTACTTTCTTTGCTCGGACTCTTTTAGGTGGTTCAATAGCAGCTGCTGCTAGAGCATCTTCTTCAATTCTGGCTTTAGCTGCTGCCGCCGCATTACGTCTACCTGCTATACGTGTTGGAGTTGGATGGTCAGATGATGGCGAAGACTCTTGTTTTGCACTTTCTAATTCAATAGGATTCTTTTTAGGGGGTGGCTCATCAGTAGAATGATTTTCTTCATCTGCAATTTTTGCTTTACGTCCACCTACGCGTGTTTTTGCTGAATTTTGTGTAGTGGCCGCAGCCTGCAACTCATCACTTTTTTCTTCTACTGGAATTGTAGTTGTTGTCGGCAAATCACTCGATTCTTCTTTATGGGCATGTAAAGCAACAACTTTTCCTCTACCACGGCCCTTGCCAGCTTGTGGAGTTCCTTCTGCTCTAATTTCAGTAGATGCCTTGCGACCACGTCTGACTGGTGTAGGCTGTGGCGTAGTCGCTTCCGAACTTGCCGCTGCTATTGCTAATATAGCTCTTTTTTTTGGCGTCCCTGCTTTTGCGCGTTCTTCCTCTAAGTATTGTTGAACTTTAGCTGTTGGCTTTCGTGTACGACCTCTGGCCGTTGTAATGGAAGGTGTAGCGGGAAGCGAAGGAGAGGCAGTAATAACGGATGCTGATGTCACAGTGGCAATGGGCGAGTTTTTAGTTGCTTCTGGCGATTTTTTTGGTGTATCGCCCTTTTTCTTTGTTTTAGATATTGTTTCACTGTCTGAAGTTTCGTCATAATTATGATATGCAGTAGCAGCCTTACGTTGTGGTACGTTACGTGCTCTTCTACCTGGTGTATCTTCGGCCTCTTGTGACTCTGCTGTAATGTGCTCAATAACTTTTAGACCGCTTTTAGCCGTTGAAGCGGCACGAACTGGCGTTTCCAGTGGTTGTGGTTCGACGTTCTCGGTTGGGTGTTCCTTTTCCTTTGAAATGTGTTCATTTGCATTAGTATTAATTTCTTTACGTTTTCGCCCTCTAGATTTAATTACAGGCGAGTGCGCTGTTGCAGGTTCTTTACTTTCTTCTTTGTTGTCGTTTTTCTTTTTTCTACTTCTTTCCCGTTTTGGTTCTTCTTGTGGTTGCTCATTTTCACTATTCACGTTATGATAATCATCTTGACTATGTTGTTTCTCAATATCTGTTGCTTCATCGTCTTCTTTTTTATTTTCTTCAGTAAGGTGGATATTCTTGTTATCGACTTTCTTTTTTCCAATGTTACGTCGACTGCCTTTGGCTCCGCCACTTTTTGTTTGTGTCGATTCTTCTTCTGCATCATATTCCTTTTTATGAGCTTCCTTTTCATCTTGCGTTTGTTCTATTTCATTTGTTTTTACAAGAGTAACAAGTTCTTCTGTTTCATGATCTTCGACAACTTGTTTTCTTCCACCTACACGTTTCTTGCTTGAGGACGAACTTGCATCGTGGTTGTGCTCAATATGTCGTGCAATCGCTCTTCTTCTAGTCGACAGCAATGGGGCTTCTAGTTCTTTTGAGTGGTTTTCATCTACAGTCGATATAGTTTGGCTTTCTTTAATCTTTACTATTTGATTTTCTTCTTGAGAAGATATCTCCTCTCCAGGTGAAAGTTCAACTTCAGTTGCTTTTACTTCAGTCATTAGTACGTCTTCGCTCTTCGGTTCTTTCACGTCCTCAGCTACTTTTTTTCTTCTCGATTTTGTTGTTGGTTCTTCATATAGTTTATCTTGCTGCTCGCGTTTAGCTGCAGCCTGACGTTTGGTAGACCTTTGAGGTTTCACTGCACCATCTTTTTTTATTTCGTCTTGATGTAAAACGTTTTTATTATCAGTCTTTTGTTTTAATGTAAAGTTGGCAAGACCTGCTTCAGAATCTCTTTCGTCAGAGTTTCCAACAACTAGTATTTCCGGTTTTGATTGTTTAACTGGTTTTTCATCAGCTAATTGCGTCAAATCGGGAGGTGAATGGGTTCGTTTAACAGGTTTTTTGACTGATTTAGTTTCATCTTTCTGATGATCTGCATCACAGGGAAGCGCTATTTCTCGATTAAAATATTCATCCTCTTTTATTTCCTTCTCTTTGGGTAATGTCATTTTACTTGGCGTTGTTGCTTGTTCGTCAAGCATTTCATTAGCCCTTGTCGAAATGGCGAAAATCTGTTCATCTTGCGAATCACCCGTAATGTGTTCTACGGGAGTTTTACGGTTCCGATTTGTACTCCGTCCTTTATGAACTACAGAAGTAGTGCCACTTTCTGCTGTTTCTTTGTTATGCCTGCCCGCACGTCTTGTCATATGCGGTGTTGAGACAGTTTGTTCAGTATTTTCTGGATTCGTTCCCTTTGTACCATCTACTTTACGCGGTCTTCCACGTTTGGATCTTTGTTTTGAGTCTTGTTCACTTTGTTCAGTGAAATTTTCAATGCTCTTATGACTCGCATCATCCTTTGAGAGTTTTTTCGCTTCTATTTTATGCGGTTTTCCGCGCTTTCCAGTTTTATTAGGAGAGCTGTCGACGTTTAAGGCCACCTCTTCACCATTAGACTCTTCAACGTTCCGATCTACGGTACTAATATTCGAGGTTACGCTTTTTTGTTCGGCCTCAGCATGAGGTGTTTTGATTTCAGATTCTGGTTTACAAATGACTAATTCAGTGGATGAAACCTCTGCCTTACGGCTTGTGATTTGGTCTTCTAAAACGGTCTCGTATAAAACAGCCTTACCTTTTCCATGTCTAGAAATTTTTTCTTCAGATTCTATGTGCTCTAAGGATTTAACAGCTGTTTCTTGCTCTTGCTGCAATTCTTCAGTTTCATCGGTTTTTGCCGTCTCCTCTTGGTTAATGATGAGTTCATGTTTGTTAGTTTGTAATTTGGAAATTTTTGCCTTCTTTGTAACGCCATCTTCATTTTTGTTTAATTCTGGTGAGCTGTCTTTGGCTTCTTCTACTATTTTATTCACTTCAACGACAGCTTTTTGTATTTTGCGGCCACCTCTTCGGGTACGTAAAGTTTCATTTTCAACACTCGATTCTGAAGCGGTGATTTTTCGGCGGGTTCGTTTGTGATTAGGTTCTACAACGTCTAATGAAACAGTTGGAACTTGATTAGTTTGTTTTTCACTTTGGGGTAAAGTAGGCGTTTTTGACAGTTTTCTATTTTCTAAAACCACATTCGACATCACAATTTGATCGACATCAGCAATTAAACTCTCACCTTCTTCCACTGAGGTTTGTTTTGCTTGTGTATTTTCTCCAATTTTTGCATCAATTTTATCAGTTTCGTTCCTTATTGTTGTCAATAATACTTCTTCCTTACTCTCTTCTGCTACAGCTTCTTCAACAGGAGCTTTTTGTATTTTGCGTCGATTCTTTTTGGAACGGGGTTTTCCGTCTTCTGGCTGAGAATCTTGGCTTGGACTAAGCTTGTGTGGCATTTTTTCGGATTTTAATGTTGCACTCACTGTTTGATCTATTTTCTCCTCAGAATCAAGCGGTGCAGATTCCTCTGAAATATGTTCTCCCTTGTTAATAATTTTTGCAGATGTAATTTCTTCATCCTCTTGACATTCTTCTTGGAACAATGTTACCCCAACGGACTTATTTTGAACTTTGGTTATATGTATTTCAATACTTGTGTTCTCATCTTGACGAGCTAAATCTTGGCTTGATTCTGACACTGTGTGTTTGCTCCGCATCTTTTTAGATGAAAGCTGTTCACTTTTCTCCGCAATGACTTCTTGAACGGTATCTATATTTAACGTTTGTTCTGAAGCTACAAAATGATTTGATAATTCTGACTTATGTGAGATTTTATCATCTACTGATGGTTCATCCGGTAGTGTTTGAGAATCTAGTTCTTTTACCTTACTAACATCGGGTGAAGTTGTTTGGCTTTCAACAACATTTTCCAAGTATTTTCTTTGTAATTTTTTAGTTGATAGTGCGTTGGAAACCCCACTCTCTTGTTCTTCCAATTTATTTGAATCCTGCTTTATTGAAACAGACAAGTTTGTAATGTCTTGTGATTCGACAGAAAGTTTTTCAGCAAGTGGCTCATCAGATGCCATTTCTGACTTAGCTAAAGGTAAAATATTTCCATCTCCTCCACGACTAACGCACCCGGGTATATCTTTTTCGATATTAGGTGATGGTTTTTCTGCCCTTGTTGTTTCTTCCTGTACAGCAGTAAAAACGTTATCTTCTTGTTTTTGGACTTTATGAACGACCTCAATATCAGCTGATTTTTCTGCTCCCGTAGAGTTTTCTTCAACTTCAGTACAGATTGTTTCTACACACTTCTGTTGTTCTTCAACGATTGGTTTGTTTAAATGTTTTTGAATTTTTCGTCGACCGCCTTTGCGAGTTCTAGTACATCCCGCATCATTGTCTTTAACAGAGCCATGACTTGATTCTGATGCGGTACGCTTTCTCTTTGTTTTTTCATCATCTTTCACCATGTCGTAAATTGTGTCTTCTACAATTTCTAAAGGTTTTCCTTCAACATGGGATTCATTTACTTTGCGACAATCTCTACGTGAGCTTTTTCTCACTTCCACTCCTGCTATTGATTCTTGGGTGCTTTCCGTAACAATAAGCTGTCTTCCTCTGGTTTTAACTCCGCTGACACCTTCTTGACCCATTTCCTCAAAAACTGTCACAATATCAGCGCTTTCAACAGGAGAATTTTCAACATTTTCGTTAATTTGCATTGCCTCTGTTTTGTGAGGTTGTTCGTCTGTAATCGGTGTTACTTCGTTTATAACCTCGATTACCCGTGAACATTCAATCTGACTTGATGTTGTTGCCAATTCATCTAGTTCGACCTGTCCCCCTTTTTCTACGCGATTTCTTTCACTTATTTTAACTTCGAAATTATATGTTACTTTTTGTGTAGATGTATTATTAATAGACTCTTCCAAACATATTCTTTCTTCAGAAGTAGATTTTGCTAATCTGTGTTGCATGGAGAGATTAATTGTCGTTTTAGCGTTTCCTTTCGACGTAATTCCCTCATTAGCATCAGTGTCTTTATATTCTTTTGATAGTTCTGTAATGTGATCCTTCTCAGTATTTTCAGAACTTTGAAGATTTTTCGCTGAACATTCTTTTTCTGAAATAACGTCATCGATCTTACTTTCAATATTGGCATGGATGTCTTCGATTTCTGGCGTTGCGTTCATTTCAACATGTTGGTGTTCTACAGCATCTAAGCATTTAGTATTAATGGTTTCCTTTGATCTTTTATGTTCTATTTTGGCATCACTGATGTTTTTATCATCTTTACATTTAAAAGATAGTTTTTCCGAATCTGTAGTAAGGCTTGACAAAAACTCGTTTATTGAGACTTCGGTTGATGGATCTTTCATGGAAGGGTTTGTTTTTTCCTCTGTTTCTTCCGTTGCACAAACAATTGCATTTTTATCCACATATGTTTCGCTGGGTTCGGAGAAGACATGCGGAGACACCTTTCTTTCATTTGCATCGGCCACTTCAGAGCAAGATTCCATTTTTTCTTTAATGGCTATTAAGTTTTCATCTGGCAGAGTTGTATGAAGCTTGACTGTTCTTTTTACAATATTTATAGACTCTAGTATAGATGTTGAAGCACTTGATTCAGGTTTAGAAGTTTGAGGATTTTTCCCCGAAGGTTCGTTTCCTGAAATAACATCTTCGATCTTATGTTCAATATTGGCATGGATTTCTTCAATTTCTGACTTTACGTTCAAATCAATATGTTGGTGTTCTACAGCCTCTAAACATTTTGTAGTAATTGTTGCTTTGGACTTATTATGTTCTATTTTGGCATCACTGATGTTTTTATCATCTTTAAATTCAACAGCTAGTTTTTGCGAATCTGCAGTAGGGCTTGACAAAAATTCGTTTATTGAGACTTCAGTTGATGGATTTTCCAAGGAACGCTTTGGTTTTTCCTCTGTTTCTTCCGTTGCACAAACAATTTCATTTTCATTCACATTTGTTTCTGAGATCACATGTGGAGACACCTTTCGTACATTTGCATCGGCGACTTCAGAGCAGGATTCCAATTTTTCTTTGATGGCTATTAGGTTTTCATCTGGCAGAGTTGTATGAAGCTTGACTGTTCTTTTTACAATATTTGTAGACTCTAGTATAGATGTTGAAGCACTTGATTCAGGTTTAGAAGTTTGAGGATTTTTCTCCGAAAATTCTTTTCCTGATATAACATCTTCGATCTTATTTTCAATATTGGCATGGATTTCCTCAATTTCTGACTTTACGTTCATTTCAATATGCTGGTGTTCTACAGCCTCTAAACATGTTGTAGTAGTTGTTTCCTTTGACTTATTATGTTCTATTTTGGCATCACTGATGTTTTTATCATCTTTAAATTCAACTGATAGTGTTTGCGAACCTGCATTAGGGCTAGACAAAAACTCGTTTATTGAGACTTGAGTTGATGGGTCTTCCACGGAAAAGTTTGTTTTTTTCCCTGTTTCTTCCATTGCACAAACAATTTCTTTTTCACCCACATATGTTTCGCTGTGTTCTGAGAACACATTCGAAGACACCTTTCGTACATTTGCATCGGCCACTTTAGAGCAAGATTCCAATTTTTCTTTAATGTCTATTAAGTTTTCATCTGGCAGAGTTGCACAAAGGTTGACTGTTTCTTTTACAATATTTGTAGTCTCTTGTATAAATTTTGAGGAGCTTGATTCAGGTTTGGAGCATTCCTGTTCTATATAACCACCTTGATTAGATTGAGATTCAATTTCTTTCAATACAGATCCCTTTTCAGTAACATCAACCTTCCTAGCTGTAGAGTCAACAGCTATTTCATCAACAAATTCTTTTTTTAACTCAGAAGTCGTTCTAGTTTGAGTTTCAAATTGTGTGTTTCCTGAATGTTCAACAACTGAAACGCACTGATCTATATCTGTTAAAGATGTATTGAATTCTGTTTGTTTGCTTCTTTGATTAGGCAAAACAGCCTCCTCAAAAGTTTCCGTAGTGGCAACAATCATTTCCTCTTCAGTTTCTGGGAGATGTAAAACGCCTTGTTCTTCAATTGATGTTTTCATAATTGTTACACTCATGGCAGCACAACTTTCTTCATGTATTGCTTCATGAGCAAAAGATTCATCAATATTTGAATTATCCATAAATATATCTCGGCACTCACGAGCTGTTGACGTCTTAGATATTACCTGCGAGCTTTCTCTCATTTCAATCTGTTCTTCATTTAATATGTTTGTTTCTTCACAGATTTCAGTGACTGAGGTGTCCACAAATATATCTTCGGACTTAGGAGATACAATTTTTGTTTGCTCAATAGCAACTACCTTAGATTCTGCATTTTCAACCGGTGATTTTTCTGTATTTTCATAATCTGTTTGATGGGAAACAGTCTCAGCCGCATCTATTTCGGCATCAATATTTCCAATAGTTATACCAATATCTACATTGGAAACGGGGTCCTTTTCACTTTCATCGATTTGAGATGTAGAGGAAATTTTGGAATCTGCCATTGCTTCAGAATTTTGCTGCGTAGAACTCTCCTGAGCTACATTATCTATAAAAGTTAGTTCTTGGCTATGATCTTCAGTTATAACTTGCGGTGGAATAATTTCAACAGAGGATTTGTGAACATTTTTTGAAATAACAGCAGTTTCAGTTTGAGTCAAAATTTGAATCACATCTTTCGTCCTATTAGATTCGTCGGCTCCAGCGTTAACAACAGATTTTTCTAAACAATCAAGTTCATTTTCAATTACATCATTTTTTACTATTGTACTTTGTTCTTCGACTACCGACACTGCCGTGTTTTGATCTTCAACTTCTAACGGATCTTCGGCTAATAAATCTATTTTGATTGAAAGTTTTTCTAACATGGATTTTTCTTGGGCATTGGTATCTGTTACCACTGGCACACTGTTAACAGTTTTGTTATTCATGTCGCGTTCTTGTGATACATTTAAATCTTCACTATCACTCACCAGCAATGGTTCGGACAAATCATTGCCTTCATCTTGAGAAGTTTCGTGATTATTGGTGAAGGTTAGACGACATTCACCTTCAGATTCATTGTCACTCACAACTAGAAGTTCATCAAATATTGAAGGTTCTTCAACAAATAAGGGTTCGTCTAACATAGAGGGTTCGTCCTGTATTGATTCTATGGTTTGATCTAGCAAATTAATGCCACTAATTTCTGCTTCAATAGATGTAACCGGAGCAAGAGCAACTTTTTCTTTGACTTCTGTATAATTATTAAGAAGAGGATCTTTTGTGTCAACATAAGTAAAAGAAGTAGAACAATTGTCTTGAAGAAATTTTTCTTTTATAAAAATTTTGGCACAAGTTTCGGGTATAATGGAATCATCCAAATTTATGTTTTGTTCTCTTTTAATGCTACAATTTTCTCCAGTTTCCAATGTATTTATGTCCACTTCTTCATTAACTTCCACCTTCGCATTATTCTCCTCAACATCCTCTCCACATTCAATAATTGTGGGTGGTTCTGCCTGGTCTAGACTTTCAATCCATTCTTCCACATCAGTTTTAGGTAAATCCGATAAAATTTCAGCAGCTGTAAAAGGCGACGAGCACGTTGGTGTTTGCAAAGAAAAAGATTTGCGTGTATAGCTTTTGCGAATGGGAGTGTGAATTTGGGATTCTTGTCCAATCAGTTTGTCAAAAGCTTCGTCTGCAGTTTTATAAAGTTCGCCTTGCATTGTTTCCTCTTCGTCAACTTTCTTCTCGCCATAATATGATCCTGCCATACGCTCTGCAAAGCAGGTGCCCACTGGATTTTCAAAGAACTCATCTAGATTGGCTGATTCAGATGCATTAGTGGCGTTTAGATCATATTCAGTTGATATTTCTATAGAATCACCACTTTTTTCTATTACAGCACTTGAAGGCATTGAAGGTATCATAATATTTTTTGCTGTTGGCGTTCTTAAAAACTTTTCAAGTCCTTGATCTTTTTGTTGAGCTGTGGAATCAGCAGTGAGTTCTTTAATACCACGTAACATGGGCGTTGATCTCATTTTGGGTGTTTTCGTTAGCTCACGTAGTCCTGTACGATGCGGTGTACTGCAACCTTTTGGTGTTTTAAGTAGTTCTTTAATTCCTTCCAAGCTGGCTTCATTTTGAGAAGTGGAGGAGGGTAAATCTTCTGGTAATGTCTTTGTATCTTCTATCGTGGAGTCTGTATCTTGCGCATCAGCACAAGTTTGTGGTAGTGGGGTTTTCAAAAGTTCCTTCACACCAGTAGTATCAGGTGTGTTCCTTAGTTTAGGGGTTTTCATTAATTCGCGTATTCCCTTAAGATGGGGTGTAGCTAAGTGCTTGGGTGTTTTAAGCAGCTCTTTGACACCTTTCATTGAACTTGAGGGCGCTTCTTCATTATTTTTGGAACATTCAGGTGTTTTTAGAAGTTTAGCCATCATTGCTAGTTTATCAGCTTCATCCTGCTCATTTTCTGAACTTGATTTGGGAGTTTTCATTAAATCTCGAATACCAGCAAATTTGGGAGTATTCGGTTCAGATTTAGGAGTCTTCAGTAACTCAGTAAGTCCCGTCAACAAAGGCGTTTTAGGAGATTCGGCAGCAATAGTAACATGTTTTTTAACTTTGTGTGTTGAAATTTCTGGTGTTTTGACTAAATTTGATAGTACACCCAGTTTTTCCCGTTCTTCTGCTTCATCTTCCTCAGTGTTTTTAGGTGTGCGAATTAAATTTCGAATGCCTGCAAGCCGAGGCGTTTGAATTTCAGGCTTTGGTGTTTTTAATAGTTCACGTACGCCCGTCATTAAAGGCGTTTTGGGGGAATCAGCCAAAATGTTAACTTTTTTCGTTTCTTTTGGTGAAACTTCAATACTAAGTGTTTCTGGTACATTTACTGGATTTGCAGTAGTAACCAGATTGGATACTATTGAATCCTTTAATGTAATTTCTATTCTTTCTGCTATTTCTATAATTGATATGGACATACAATCAAATACATTATACTTAAATGATAAATGATTATGTTAATGTGAAATTACCTTTGCTTGTTTGACCTTCGCTTAATTTGTCCTCAATAACAATGTTTGCATTTTTAGTTGTTTCAGGCTGTGCTGGAATAAGTTCTAGAAAAAAATGAGAATACAATTGCATATCAATCCTTACAAATTTTAAAATAAAAATATCTGAACTAAAAAGTAAAGTGCATCCTGACAATTAAATTTAGCATGAATTGGAATATTTGCAAGAATTAATAGAATTGAATTATTTTAATTAATTAATAGAATTGACAATTATTCACGTTTTTATAGACGTTTTTGGCAACCTTACCTTGTGGTAAAAAATATAATAAAAACCACTAAGGTCACAAAATGACTTCTCTAGTTCTGTGTGAGTTAAAAAGAATAACTGGACCATTTGAAAATATAAGCAAATGCCATTAAAGCACAAATTGGACTATTACAATTTGAAAGAGGTGTGGAAAACTAAAATAATACGTGCATGTGGGATACTGAGAATGTAAAGTAATATGAAAATGGCAATTAAAACGGAATTAGGTTTGAAATCCTATAAGACTTCATAATTTTTAAAAATTTGTTTAAGCAATAATATTCAAGCACAAGAAAAATGTCTTACAAGACATCATAATATTTTCAAGTACTATCCATCCTCTTCTTTCACATTTCAAAACAAACACTTCAGTGCCGATATGTTCGAAGCACATAAACGAATACCGTCTTATAATCGTTTAGAACCAAAAAAACCAAACACAAGTAGAACCAAATTGAAGTAGAACTTCAAGCACTGAAGTAATGTATAAATAATAATAAAATTTGTTGTTGTCTTTGTATTAGTGCACAAGTGCTGCATACACAGTATGCTCATGTGCCAATGTGTTAGTGCTAAATAATAATATTCAAACAGCACATGAACAAATTGATAAATCAAGCTGTTTATTTTTTGCTGCTGTTTTTCATTTTATTACATTATATTGTGAAAACAAAATGTAATAGTATCTACATTAGATTCTCTGGCAGTCGCCACAAATCTCATAAGATTTTTGTCTCGCCAAAATCAATGATCTTAAGACTTACATGATAGTCTGAAACGCCATTAATACGTATTTATTCAATTCAATACAATTTATTTGTTTTCTTTTAATATAAGTCTGTTAACAATATGATGTATTTATTATTTATTTATTTATCAAAATTAATTACAATAAAACAATTATGGTAATTAAAAGAAAACGAGAACTAGCTACAAAGGTTTTCGTCTCATCAAATTAAATATATTTCATTTACAAATTGTGAAGTAGATTATAATCTAATATAAATTTATGGAGAAGTTCAATGTTGGGTTACCAATATACATATGTATATTGCTTTTCTTATAATGTTTGCCATTTTCTTGCCAAATGATTGCATGGTTTTTAAATTATAGCAGACATTGAGGCGTTGCCTCAATGTCCTCAATGTCTTTCTCTTTCTTGGATGTTCTTTTCATGAATTCCTGCCTTCGAAACGTAACTTCCTTTTATAAAATCATTAAGAGCGGATTGCCTTCATTGCTTCGGTCGAAATTTTCGTTTACACGATCCATAAGAAACCCTCAAATTATTATTCCAAGAATAACTAGTACGATATAAGAAAAATCATTTGTTGTCAGAATAGCTCGAATATGGAACTATTTGCCTCTGGAACTAAGAATTTTCACTCACTCAAATAATGCTTTTCGTTTGAAACTTAAGAAGGATCTTACAAACTAAAATTCATTTATTGCCACTTGGTTTAATTTACTTAGCTTTCACTGTTGGGATCTTTATTTATAAAAACATTTTATCAGGTTGGGGAACCTATGAACTATTGAACTAAACTTTTAGTTTATTTTATTTATTTTTTTCCATATATTTTACCGTTGATTTTATTAAATTAATATGCATACAATAATAGAATGTATATACATATAACGCTCAGATCTGCACCTTGTAATATATTTTAAATTGGCCAAAGAGTGGCTTTTATATTACTTTGAATAAATAAATCTAAATCTAAAGTAAATAGGGTTCATTTTTTCAGGAAATATTTGTTCATAGTTATTAAAATAGATTATAGAGTGTTAGTGATGTAAATAGAGAATACATCTGAGTTAAGAATGGCCGCATCATCAGCAAAAATTCATGTTACGCAATTTTGAAACGAAGGAATATCAGCTGTATAAATATTATACAACACTGGTGATAAGGAAGAACCTTACATTTAGTACTTCTCACGACTTGGTATTTTAAATATGCACTTGAAAAACCTTTCACTTAGAATTAAGTATAATTTTTAGTATTACAAAGTTTTAAGTTTGTATAATACGTATTAAGTTTGCTTGTAGTATAGTACTACTTCGTCAAAAAAATATTAAGTGAACTATTTTGAAACTTTACGACGAGGCGTTAATAAAAATATTATGCCAAAAAAAAAAAAGTCAAATAACTTATCTGGATAAGTTTAAAGCATTGGCCACCACAAAATTCTCTCAAGGGTAATCGCGCTTATACATTTACATACAACGTTCTCTTTGTGCGGATCATTCAAAATGTTATAAATAAGAATATTATCTGACTTAGTTAAAATAAGCATATCTTTGATATTTTATTTATATAGTATGCATGTGTCTTTCACCCTCATAAAATTTTATAAATTTGAATAGAAAAAAAAAATGGCTGTTACCTTCACAACGCTCCTGATCCACTTTAGTATTATAGGGGGAACTCTCCTCTAGAATCTTCTGTACTTCATTCTTTTCCAGATTAGCTTCGAATTGCGCTATAACACAAATATACATATATGTATAATTATTTTATGAAGATATTGGATTCTGTCGTGGTTGGCGAATTTACAAAACGGCTACGACATTTTTTTAGTATATTTAGGCATCTATTAACAATCTGTCATAGGAATTTTTTAAATTTTCAATTGCAATAAAGCAGACTATTTTAAATGATGCAGCTCGCTCTGAATTCATTGATTACTGACACTTTGTGGTTGTAAAAAATATTTCAAGCTTTTGAAATTTCAAACTACAAAATGTGTAAAAAGTTTTCATCTCAACGAGTATGCAATTACGAATAGTGTGAACTCTAGTTATACAGTTAAGTCTTACCTTGAGTATCGTTGCATTCCAAATTTTCTTCCACTCCTTTTTCGGTATGGTTGGTAGATTTCGACAACTCTTTCTGGCAGGTTGCCTTTAATCCCAAAATTGTTTCAGCCTTGTCTTTTTCGTCATTTTCCTCATACTGCTCAGTTTCTTCGACTTTATCAAGTGGCCTATTTTTCTTTTTCTCAAAATGCATTTTCTCCTGTTCCAATACTTCTTCACCCTCTAATATGGCACTACAAATTTCATCAGTCTCTTCTGGTATAATCATACTTCTTTCAAGTTGCTTTCTTGGAGTTTTAGCTCTCTGTTGTAAATTTGTTTCACCTTCTACTGATATTGAGACTCTACGTTTTATAATTGGATTTGGTGTTAATGGTGTATCATTAACAGTTGATAACGAGGCACGTCTCGTAGTTCTTTTTGTTGGTGTAAACGCCGTTGTTGTTGTTGATTCGACAGAGATAGAAGATCGTCTGGTGCTACGCCTAGGAGTAAATGTTAATTCTGCGGTTACTTCATGTACATCAGATGATTGTGAAATTCGACGTGTACTACGTCTTGGGACAAAAGTTCCCATATTTTCTATGTTCTTATTTCTAACTTTAATCTCTGTAGAGTTACCATCCATTTCAGTTAGAATGTTTTGTTCCACTATAACATTCGATGATTTGTTGTTCTGAGTAGTAGCAATTAGTTGATTTTCCAAAGATTTGTTGTCTAGGATTTTAATGCCTGATGGTTCATCATTCTGTTCAGTATTTTCTGTAGCTGTATTACCATCCTTGCTTACATTCTGTTTTGTATTGCTTTTATCTACATGTTTATTTTTTTGCAATTCGCTTTGTGGTTCACTCACATCTAAATTAATATTAATTGCATTTACAATTGACGGTTGGCTAACTGATGTATTTAGATCATGTTCTTCTACGGCAGAACATATAGGGCTTTCTGCAGCAATATCGGCCTGTGTTTGTTTCTCATTTTCATTTATACTTTTACTATCGCAAAGTCCAGAACTGGAAATTTCAGCCACATGGTCAGTTTGTACGTGCGGCTTTTGTACAATATTTTCAGTTTGTTCCGGTTCGTCTATTTCGAGAATCTTTTCCTGTGAAAACTGTTCGCTTTCAAATTCTTCAGTTAATGGTTTGTCGCTACTTTGTTCAATTTCATTTAAATGCTTTTGTTTAATTTCATCTGATTTATTTAGAACATCTTCGATTTCTTCTAACAACTTGTTGGTGTCTTCAAAATTTTTACCTTCATAATTTATTGGTGAAGTAGATTTTGCTATGGGCTCAGACTTTTTGTCATCAATTTGAACTACTTCTGCCTGTTCTGGTTGAGAAATTTTAGAATTTTTCGTTTCATTTTCGTCATCTTCAATTTTTGCAGATTGCATTATTCGCTGTTGATATGGTGTTTTTGTTGTCTCAGTTTTAACCTCAACATTTTCAGCATATTCGTTTGTATACGACAGTTCCGTATCAATTGGGTTTGAAACAGATTTCTCTGTACTTACAGATTCAACTACAATTGATTCTTCTTTTTCTTGAATATTAGCAGAAACTTCGTTTGTTGTTAGAATTATATTTGCAACTTCTGTGTTTCTCTGCTTCATAGTTTCTGAGTGTGCAAATATTTCGTTGCCTTTACTACGTGCATTAACTTGTTGTTCTTTATCTTCAGGTTCTTCGATTGCTGTTTTCTTGTTTTCTTCTTTTAATTCTTCACTTTTGACCTTTTCTTCTATTAGGGAATCTTTTAAATTGATATCTTTATATAATTGTTTGTTTATATTATTGTCTTCACTATCTTTTATTCCTTTTTCGATCAAAGAACCTTCTAAAGTTATGTCCTCAACAATTGGTTTATATTCGTTAGAGCTTTGAACATCAACTTTTGTTTCGATATTATTAGCTTCATCTGCCTTTTCAGCTACGGATTTTGCTTCATTCTCAGCTTTTTTTACTAAAACCATACCAAATTCCTTTTTTGCCCCACCTTCGAACAGGTCTGGTCGGGAACTTTGAGTATATGTTTCTGTTTCTGTTATAATTGGATTTTCTTTATTAGGAATAATTTTGTTGGGAGATGTCTCAGCAGCTTCTATACTAGATTCTTCCCCAAAGCCAATTTCAGCAACGTTTTTTCTGTCACTATCATTTTTATTTGATGCGCCTTGACCAGGTTCTGGTCGTAAACACTTCACCTGGTTGTCTAAGATTGCTTTTGAACTGGTCGTATTATTTTGTTTTAATGACGCATTTATTTCTTCTGCAAAGCTTTCTTCGGTTACAACAGTTTTCATTATATTAGCAGCGCTTGCATTATCCTTTTCATCTTTGAATTTGTCTTCTTTGACGTCAAAGCTATGTTTTGTTTCATGACAAGGTTGAACTATGATATTGTTCTCCTCGTTATTTGTTTGATTTGTATTTTCTTTGTTCTCGTTACACAAGTCAATTACTTCCTCTGCGTCAATTGGTGTTTCAATTGCTGGAGGTTCTTCTTTTTTATCTGTAGCATTCATCTTTTCTGCTGAATCCTTTTCCGGTGAAAATGTAGCATCCCTTTTTACAGCAATATCTTCATCTTCACTACAATTAAGTACAAAGGTACGGCTGAGAGTATCTGCTTCGTCATCATCTTTAATATTTTTTTTTGCAAATAAAACGACTTTACATTCAGTGATTTTAGTGCCTAGCATAGTTTTCTCCTTATGAACGCTAGAGTGGCAAGTTGATTCGAGTGGTGTTTTTGCTGCATCTACCAAGTTACGAGATCTGCTAGAAATAGATTTGCGAGCTCTGTTTACAAGACGGTCACTCATTACTTGTTGAGGAGATTTATCTTTTAGTGAGGTTATTTTTGAAGTCGAAACTGACAGTATAGTTGATTTTCGAACTTTAGATATATGAGAAGATAAGGGTACACCACCTAATGATTTGCGCACTCTATGGAGAGGCGAAGTTTTGCAAGGGATTCGATTTTTTAACATAGATTTACCAGATATAGGCGTTGAAGTGGGTAAAACTTTAGCTGCCGATATAGGATTAAGAGATGAACGTCTAGAAAATGATTTGGTTGAGGTTGATGGTGACTCCGAAGCAATGTTACTGGTAGAATGGGTAACACCAAAACGCATACCTGTTTCGCTTTTACGTATTGGGGTACTCATGCTCTGCCTACCAGATAATTTCGAAATACTTGGACTACCACTTATGACTTGCGGAGTAACAGAACTTTTTGGCAAAGCTAAATTACTTCGTAATGGTATACGGTTTATTGCTTCTCTATGTGGTGTTGTAAGATTCCGTCTATTTATTAACGGAGTTGCGTTCTGTTTTTTTGCACTTGTTAAAATTGCTTTTTTCATAAGGGACTGAGGCGTCCTCTTAGGAGTACAAACGCCGATGCGACTTTGCGCCTTTAAGGGTGTATTAAGATCAGTTGCAACACTCGGTGTTAAGCCGGTGTTTGATCCATCACTTGTTACTTCAATAACGCTAGAATTTTCTACAGAGCTGTTAACACTTATAACAGATGAGATGGTTTCTAGAGGGTTATTGCTGACATCAGTTCTTACAGGTGTAGCAGAAAAAGCTGTTATACCTAATTTTGCTTCTGAAGGCAATTTTGTGCAAGATTTGTCAACATTTAATGAGATATTTTTTTTAGCAGAAGCTTTTAGATCTGGTTTTAAATACGGACTTGCCGGTCTTTGTTTCTTAGGGGTAGTAGTTAAATCGATTAAATGCATAGAGGAATTTTTAAGTACTTTTATAGAAGAGGCTGGAAAACCGACTGCATCTCCTAATACCTGCCTTGATGTTGAAGGGGTATAAAAATATATTAAATCGCTCTGGTTAATATCATCTTGATCTTTTCCATAAATATCACAATTTGGCGTGCTATAAACGCTTTTGGGTGTTGTAGGCGGTTTAGTAAGCAGCACCTTTGGTTTAATGACAGTTGCAAATGATCTGCAAATTTTTGTCCCAGTTTCACGTGGTGAAAATGATGTTATAACTACATCCGATTGATGGCACATTTTAAGCAGTTGCTTATTTTCCTGTTCTGTACTACAGTTTTCTTTGTCTTGTGTATAATTAATTAAGTTCATTTTAGGTGTTTCTATAAGCTCAGTTGTAGGCTTAATTATTTGTTTGTTTGGCTCTGGTGTTATACAACGATGACGTGTTTCTTTTTCTTTATCAGAATCCTTTTCTTGTGATGTATTATCTATAGAGTCTTTTTCCATAAGTTGCGATGTTGGAATCTCCGATTTTTTGTCAATTTGGCTTTTAGTTTTTTCGAGATTTTCGTTATCGTTCTCATTATTTGAATCTGATGACGTATTTCCTTCCTCATCCGATTGTATACAATATGCAAAACTTATTGAAAAATAAAAATTTTTTTGATATTTAATGAGGCTTATTGCGGTTCTAAAAATCGAGTGTTTATGAAATATTATTATTATTTTTTTTTGTACAAGCTGGTATTTAAAGCTAAGACGAGAAAAGGGACTTTTAGCTCTGCACTCTGCAAAATTTCTCAACAAAGTACAAAGTGTTTGTAAATATCAAGCTTAGATTGATGTGCAGACGTTTAGAAAATAAAAAAAAAGTTTATGGCCGAAAGATGTTAACTCGGAAATCTTACCAAATGACCGGCACTTAAAACCAACATATGTTTACCTTTACTTAGGTTTTAACAATTTAAAAATAGGTATAAAACGTATCAGATATGTTGACGTTTTTGTATAAAAAACGCAAAATGTGCCTTTTTATGCAAAATAGGAATAGAAGTTTGGAGAGGAACAAAATCAAATTTTTAGTATGAAAATCACGATATTCCTCTTTTAAAACTCTCTTTTTATTATGGTTAATTTAGCTTTTGAAGTTTTGTAAAGTTTGTACGTAGGTTTATATTTACAATTTATACAACTCAACTGAGTTTACCACATTTTTTGTTTGATTATCCCGGACATTTCAACACTTAATATAATTTTTTAAAGTGGAAGATTTGCGTTACATCTTTTCTTTTAAATCTTTTGTACGGACATTTTTTATTCGTTTATAGCGAAATCGAAACACTCAAAACCCAAGGCAACCCAAATTCTTTTTAATCAAAACTATAAAATCATATTTAAATACTATACCCGGAAAAAAATTTAAAAAAGATGTTTGATATAAATATCACTAATAAATACACTTACTTGTGAACTGTAAACCTCTTAGGTAAGTCTCGATGTAGCTGAAAAAAAAAACAAGTAAAAAATACACGTACGTAAACAACGCGTAAAACTTAATGGTAAAGCATATCGCATATTTTTCAAAGTACCTTAAAGTCAGGACAAGAATTTGGTGCTTGTTCTGGAATGCCTATTGGCTTATGTGGTGTCGATACGTCGTCAACAGGCAAATCCTCGAATTCATTACTAGAACTTTTGGAAAAAATCCACAAATATTCTTTATCTAGTATTGACAATTTGGAATTGTTTAACAAGATGCGTTTTATTTCCACAGAGGAGCCATTTACTAAAATGGGTTTATCGGGCGATAAATTGCGTATGGTAACCTTTAAGCAGGAAATACATACATATATATTTGAAATAAAAATAGCATAAAAATAAAATTCAATGAGATCAAGCAAGCAAAACTGTTACAACACACTTTGCTATAGCACCAAAATTTTGCTTACCCTTCCAAACGCATCACACTCTATTTCACAATGAACTCCTTTAGCTCGTTCGTCGACCAAAACATGATCACAATTCACATAATAGCCCATGGTAAATTTTCGGCCTTTAGCCAACACAACCTTACCATGATTACCGGCTTCATCAAGGCATATAAATTTTGCGCCTTCCAATGTCATTTTGAAATTGTTTTTAAAGCAGATTGGCGGAGGTTATACAGCAACATAAATATTCCTGACTTGGATTTTTTCAATAGGCCCTCCTTTTTTTTATTATTACTTTATTTTCACATCTCACAGTGTGTATGTGTATTATGCGGCATTCGCAAAAAAGGAAGCCGTCAAAAAATTTTTGTTCACTGGGTATAGAAAGTTTTATACAAAAAAGAAACTAGTAATTACCGAAAATGTTATCCAGTTGATTTCTCAGTTTTTAACATATAGTTTTATACGTATTCAATGAAATTTCAATAAAATATCTTTTCTAAATTACACTTTTCCTAATATTTTTCTGTATTGGAATTTTTTTCTGCGCTTCTTATATTTTTCTGGACACAAAATTAAAGCGAACGAATGGGACGCGCTCTCATCAATAATAAACTCTCGTTAAAGTATTTTGCAATGTTGCTTTGTGTTTTGTTCGTTTGAAACATTTAAAAATCCAGTGTTGTATTTTATATTAAAAAATATTAGAGAAAGTTCACGTACATTTTAACAAGTTCGAAGCCACAATATTAAATTAACTTTTTTATGAAACTAGTAACCAATTTAATTTAATTTTAATGAATTACTTAAAAACAAACAGCTTGAGTATTATACTTTTGTACCAAATACAGCTCTTGCGAAACTTCCATAGACGCCTGAGTTGCCAGAATTAATTTGCCATTGATAGTACTGTTGCCAAGGCTAAGAACATTAAATATATGTTTTAATTCGTTTTCTTGTTTATAGAAATTATTATTCAACCAATATTAACTTCCCAGAATAGGTGTACATTATTAATGTGAAATCAAAATTTATATATTACATGTGTTACATTCAAATCCTAATATACCATCCGTCTTTCAGAAACGATGTTTTTTTAAGGTATTCACGGTACACTGACGCCTTGTTCGTTATTTCCAGATTTTTGTACTACCAAGTTTTAGCAGCGAATTACTAAAGGTGCATTAACGTCTAACAGATGGCAGCACTAGAGAAAATTACAGCAACAGAACAAAAACAGACATGTGGTAAGCTGTACTTGTCAAAAATACTTGCAACTTTTGTCACACTTATAAACTATTAAAGTACCAATTCACAATTATAATTTGTTTTCATTTAAATTAGTTTTATGTTCGCAAAATAATTTTTAAATGATTAGTTCAGAATAAATCAATAAATTCATTTTCAAAATGTTAACATTACATTTGACGTAAATGGTTTACTATATTTGCCAGTACCAACAAATTGGCATACGCCGTAGCGCTGCCACCTTGTAGATATTAATGCACCTTGGAATTGCTTATGTTTTCGAATAATGCTCATATATACTGTTAAACAGCTGCAGACGAAAAAATCATACCGGAATTATTTCTAGTAAACAAAAAAGAAATATCTGTGAGGAAAATTTAAATTAGAAATGGATGCGGATACAGCACGTAAATCGTGGGAGTTAGAAAATAATGTGAAGACTTTGCCTTCATGCGACGAAATTTTTCGGTATGATGCTGAGCAGCAGAGACAAATTTTGGATGCTAAACCTTGGGAAAAGGATCCTCATTATTTTAAGGATATCAAGATATCTGCTCTATCTTTGTTAAAAATGGTCATGCACGCTAGGTCAGGAGGTACCCTAGAGATAATGGGCTTGCTTTTGGGCAAGGTTGAGGACAATACAATGGTAATAGAACTACATAGCATACATGTATTTTTAACTTATTTTTATTTCCTAGATTGTTATGGATGCATTCGCTTTGCCAGTAGAGGGAACCGAGACACGTGTTAATGCTCAATCCCAGGCCTACGAGTATATGTCTGCCTATATAGACTCGGCAAAAGAAGTAGGACGCTTGGAGAATGCTATCGGCTGGTATCATAGTCATCCCGGTTATGGCTGCTGGTTGTCGGGCATTGATGTTTCTACTCAAATGCTAAACCAGAACTACCAAGAACCTTTTGTAGCCATAGTGGTCGACCCTGTACGCACTGTATCAGCGGGTAAAGTTTGCTTGGGAGCTTTTAGAACCTATCCCAAAGGTTATAAGGCTCCAAATGAAGAGCCTTCTGAATATCAAACTATTCCGTTAAATAAAATCGAAGACTTTGGAGTTCATTGCAAACAATATTATCCTTTGGAGGTTAGTTATTTTAAATCGGCGTTGGATCGCAAACTTCTTGATTCGTTGTGGAACAAATATTGGGTCAACACTTTAGGAAGTTCAGGTCTTTTGACCAATACGGAATACACTACTGGACAAATATTTGATTTGTCGGAAAAACTTGAACAAAGTGAGTCCAGTTTAGGAAGGGGAACATTTTTAATAACTGGTAAGATAAATAAATTGAAAAGTTTAAATTTTCTCAACTGATACATACATACTTAATTCAATAGGTGGCGATGTGAATGAAAAACGCACAGAAGACAAATTAACGAAGGCAACGCGTGATTGTAGCCGTGCATCAATTGAATTGATTCATGGCTTAATGGCACAAATTGCTAAAGATAAATTGTTCAATAAAGTTGGTTTAGAAAAGAAATGAATGTGAATCATTATCATACTAAACACATTTTATATTTAATATAATAAATAATTAAAACACTACTTAGAGTTTTTAATTTATAAACTTCTTATTTGTAAATAGTAATGCATCGACTATAAAAGTTCGTACGCTGGCTGCGTTTACAGCAAGTTTAAAACTCGAGTAAATAAAGTTTTTATTTGCGAATAGCTAACGCACGAAAACAATTACTGATTAAAAATTTATTTGCAAATAAGACGAAAAAAAATGCCACTTTACTTCACGATTTCAAAGATTTCGTCGATGTGGCATACTGGATATAACGTAAAAATTACGTGCAGAAGCATTAACAGCCTGTTCGACGATATCGAATGAAAATGTATGCGAAAGAAAGCTAGTCACTCATATTCGAATAAATTTGGGTTTGTCTATGTCTCTATTGTTCATTCGAATGAACTTATGTATTTTAATTGAATTTTGACACATCGTTCGCATAGAATAAAGTTAGACGAACCCAAATCAATTTTCTTTCGCTTAGATTGCGAACGCAAGCACGTTGTCGAGATTGGTAAACTGGCTGTAACTTTATTCTACGCGAACGATGTGTCAAAATTCATTAAAAGCTGTTCGCCGATAGCGACTGAAAATGTATACGAAAGAAAGCTAGTCACTCATGAAGTCTACAAAGAGTGTTTTTTGTTTGATTTGTTACTTTTTGAGGGCAACGAGAAAGCTTATCAAATATTGTATTAATTGTGTGTTTGAATGCATTTCATGAAGTCTACAAAGAGTGTTTTTTGTTTGATTTGTTACTTTTTGAGGGCAACGAGAAAGCTTATCAAATATTGTATTAATAGTGGGCTGGTTTCATGAAACTGGCGGCCTGTACAACCTAAAGCTAGTCACTCACATTCGAGTCAATTTGGATTTGTCTACGTCACTATTATTCGATCGCATGTACTCATGTATGTATGTATTTATGTATGTACATATGTATATGTATATATATATATATATATATATATATATATATATATATATATATATATATATATATATATATATATATATATATATATATATATATATATATATATATATATATATATATATATATATATATATATATATATATATATATATATATATATATATATATATATATATATATATATATATATATATATATATATACATATGTATGTATGTATGTATGTACATATGTACTCGTATGTATAAACTTGTACTTTGGCTTCAGCGTGATTTTTTTGTTACTTAATACTTTTGTTTGAAAAAATTAATGATAATTGCAAAGTAAACAATGAGTCTCACCTTACCTTTAGCATTCTTATGCTTATCGTTCATTTACTTAATTATTTACTTTTTCATTAATGTGTCTAAGCATATTTTTTCCCAGAAAAATCTTGATGTTCTTTTATGCAGTTAACAGCAACATTTGTTCAACAGATCCTGTAATTGTTTTGTAATTATATCGCTCCTTTATTGCAACATAGTCATATCTCAAAAAATGAGTTTTTCCAGTTAACAATGCAGAACTGTTAACAGTACTACCTTTTATATTGAGCCAAAAATTAATTTACTCTTAAATTGTTTCCTTTATGAGATATTTTCTAAAAAAAAATGTCTTAGACTTGTATGGAAACTAAAAATTTGAAATGTGTTTTTCTCGAAACAAGCGTTTTTGAGATATGACTATGTTGCAATAAAGGAGCGATATGTAAGTGTAGGTATTATCTTTAATCCGAAAAAAAACATTTTAACTCAGCACGCCATATTAAAGCTAATAATACTGCATGGCTTAATTTTCATTATAATATGTTCGTATTTACTGCGTTGTATCTCTGAAGTAGAGTAGCATAATGATACATATGAACTCGTATAATACATACTAATGATGTAAACAAAAGCAATTTTGAATATTCATGAACACGATTTCGAAAATACATATATGGCGTAATAGGATATGAATATTAAATTTGACACCTTAGACACAACTTTAAACAAAGAATGACGAGTGATTAAAGAGGCATACCTAATGTTGTTACATCTCCATGATACGGAAATTTATTTCTGTTAGTGAGTTGGCGCCGTTCTAGACCTTATACAGTGCAAGTCAGAAGATGTCTTGTTTATGTATTTTATTCTTCGTTTAAATTCAGTCAAATTTGACCGAAATAGAAAATTTTATTCAGAACAATTAATTCCTTTTTTACATACTCATACATATATAACAGATAAGATCTGGAAAACATTGAAAATAAGCTGATTATAATTTTTGATTGGTAAAAATAATTTAATTGTTTTTGAATGAAATTTTCCATTTGTATCCAATTTACCCCAAAGAGCATTAACATCAATAAATTTAAGAATCTTGTAAAGATTAAGGTCCTTGATATAAAGTCATATACACTGCCAGCCACTTGAATAAGGAATCGTATTTTTTTAACTTTAATTAATTTTGTTATACTAAAATTATGCATTTATTTAAAGACATGTATTTCTATGGTACTTTTTCGTGTGTCTCTTGAAGAAGGAACTCTTTTAATATTGGTATTGCCCAGTGTGCAGCCGTTGATCTGCTTGTTATAAATGTACAGCGCATTCACACAAGCAACATAAAACTGAAAACAAAATAGCATAAGTGATTTAAAAGAACGCAAAGTTCAAAGTAAATCAACTACAAGTGATGGTATTGTTGTTTTTGGTATTTCGTTTCTTATTGTTTGATGTTTTCGCGTTCGTGTTGTTCGCAAGCACGTGTGTGAGTGTGTATATGTTTAAGAGTTATATTTGTTTAAAGCCGTTAAGATACCTAGTTCGCCGAAAACTGAAAAAACCACCACATAACGAAAAGCACAAACCACAATGTCTACAGTTTGCCAAAAATACAATGGTCTGAAAATTGGTGTAAAATTGTATTTTCCGATAAAACAAAGCTAACATGGCCTAAATAAGGATTGATTATTTTTGACCCGCAGATACAGCTGAGAGGGTGGAATAATGGTATGGGGTGTCATTTCGTAACATAGAATAGATTTTTGTATCCCACAAAATGACTGCAACGACCTAAAAAAAAAAACATTCGGTATGAAGCATTTCCAAAATTTTACATTTTATGATTTCTTTAGATCCATAACTTGGACGTACTAACCCGATACTACAACGGAAGCATGGAGTTCGATTTCACTAAATTACTTAGAGTCATTATACAAGTTGATGCCAAATCGCATTTTTGAGGTTATTTCATTACTAATTGAATGCTAGAAGATAATAACTTTCATTTTTATAACCTAAAATTTAAATTAATTTCTTCCAAATTTTTCAGCTAAAGATCTTTAATTGTTTTTGTTTTTTATAAAAAAACTAAATCGAAATCTGCAGAAACAAACACGTGTATGGAAATGAACATTAGAATGAACTGTTTTCCCTTTTCATAATACGACCTGTAAACAAAACGGTTATTAACATAGAAGTACTATTGCACACAACGGGGCAGCTATAGTCCAGAAGCATCATCGCACAGGAAATCATGCGCAAGACGTAATCTTGTATTCTATCACTCTTGAGTGACAGCATTTCTCTCACTTCAGCGTAAAAGCTAAGCGTGAAATTATGTAGCGCTTTACGTGCTAGTTTAGGTTGGTCTGTTGTACCATCTATCCCCCCTGCTTTCCGCACCATAGAGGGGTAGAAGTTCCTCGTTTGTTGTGGCAAACAAAACTCTAGGAAGCCACATGACTTATGTTGTGTTAGACTTCCGAAACCATTACTAAGGGTTAATTGACAGAACGCAGATCGGCAAAGCCCCCGGCAGGTTCTGCTTACACGCCATTCCGGGTCTGATTATATTTAAGGTGCCTACTTTGGCTGAAACGTTCTGGTTGTGTTTTAAACGTAAATCGCAGTAAGGGAAATTCGTTTCCCTAAACAATATGGTACGATTTACTGAGGCTAATAAACCCCCAAAGTGCTGTTGTCTAGCAACAGATACGGTAATGTAAGGAACGAGAAGTGATGGTTAGATGAGTGAGTTGGTTTATGGCTGATGTTCTTAGTGGGCTTTGGCCTACCAACTCATTAAGATTTGTCTTCTGTTGACTTCTGGGAAATTACATACAGCAGGGGTCACAAGACCCGAGCTTTTCAGCAAAGGTTTTGTCCATATGGCTACAAAATTATGGCAAAAGTTGCGACCTGTTGCAAGCCACATGGGGGAGCTGGCAAATCGTGAGTAATTCACCCCATGCAGTTGGTCCATCATCATATAAGGCCGCCCAGGCAGCTGCAGATGTAAATTAATTTCGACATCATCTATTACGTTTGCAAATTGGACTGAAGCACAAGTTGTAACGTATGCCACAATTGGTTTACGCAAAAAAGCTTTTGACGTAAGACTAACTTCACGTAATAGACCAATTAATTGGGCATGTTATGTTCTTTAGGGTTATGTAAAGACTCTTAACCAAAGGTAATTGAATACCTAAAAATCGATATTTGAACAGTTATTGGCCGCAAATGTTGCTGCAGGTTCCTGAAATTCGGTGTTCCAGTTTGAGCTTTCTACCCGCCATCATAAAAATATTCATAAAAATTTCCATCTAATAAAGTCCGTTCCATTGATATCATAAGTATATTTCTTTGTTTTTTTATGATACAAACTTATGTAACTGAAAAATAACACCCTGTATAATGGGTTTTCGTATGCTTTCTAGTACGAGTATGTATGTATGTCGTTATTTCATAGATGCTACTTTTGGCTTTTAAAGTAAAAAAAGTGAAAACTCATGCAAATTTTGTTTTAACAATTAAATAGCCTTAACGAATTGGTAAACAAAAATGCAAACTTTAAATGTAAGTGCATGTTTGTGTTGCCCTTTCCATTGACAAATTTATCCATAACGTGCTAACATTTAATTCATTTCATATTTTCAGCCCAATCAATTGTTTTTTAATGTTTTTCAATACATACATATATACATAAATAAGTTACATTTAACTTAAGTAAATATAATTAATAAGAACAACACGAAGTAAGAAAAAAGAAAGCAATAGAATACTCAAAGGACATCAGCAGGCAGCAACATCACGCACATAAATTTAATATGACTTTTAGCTGCTAAAGGCAGCAAAGTTTGTCTTTTTTTTCTTCTTTTAAACTTAATAGGGAACAGGGAGAGTGAATGAGTGTTTAATAGACTGCCTGGCTCACCAGCTATAAAAGAAAAAAGCAAAGAATTTAAAGTATTATTCGTTTTCGGGAAAGCATTCATCACAGAGCGACAGAGTACGTAACGGAAAAACATAAAAATATATTATCTAAACTTGCGCATACAATAATAACAAAAGTTCAAGCAAATGCCACAAGCAAACAAACATGTACATATCTACATAAATATATACAACAGTATCGGAAAAAACTAAGCAGAGCAATGTTAAAATTATACCGAAAAAATGATCAGAAAGGAAATATTTAATGTTATAAAAATATATCATTTTTAATTAAAATTAGACAAATATTGTCAATAAAATAAATAGGCGAAAAACTGAATATAAGTAATCAGATTACTCACGAGTAGTGATATACATACATATGTATACAGACATATATATTTTTTATAAAAAAAAGAGTGCAATGTGTATATGAAGTATCGTAAAAAATTTATTTTATTAAAATTAATATTTATATTTTTATAATACCAACAGAAAATCTTCCCCATATTTTAATTTTCGTATGGATGTTGTTTTAAATACTTACGGCAATATTCATAAAAAATAATGTAGGTTTATTAAATTGTTATTTAACAAATTTCTATGGAAAATTTGTCAACAGTTTAATAAACATACAACAGTTTAATAAACATATAATATTTTTTATGAATACGGCCGTTAACCTTTATAAATAAAAATATCAAATGTATAGCTAAGCGCAAAACTTGAGAACGGCTCAATTACACCATATATTTTTCGTTCATGGTTTTCATACGGTATAAGAAAAACTTTAATGGAGAGAAAAAAAGTAAAAATTGCAAAGAAAACAACACTTTTCTATTTTCACGTAAACAAAAAATAATAATTTAATAACACAATAGTTTTATTTTACTCTGCTCAAAACTGTAACGGCCGGGTAATACACCAGATTTTAGGAACTGCTCAGGACAAATGCTCTAGTGATAAAACTAACAGGTATGATAAGAGTAAAGGGCTCTGGAGACGATCAAAAAACACGTCAATCAGTGCATATGTGTGAGTGTCGTGTTTTTGTCGTTTAAAAGGAGACGTACAAATAAAATTGTCAATCATCATTTTTATTTTGACTTGATGAATTATTGCTATCTTTTGCAATTCTGTTAAGAAAAAAAAACTATGTTTGAAAAGCGGTAATACATGAACAAAATAAAATTCAATAATCATATAAAATATGGGCGTAGTTTTTTATTTCACTTATTGTTGTCCCTTTCGATAACAAAACAGAAATTTTTTATCGTCAATCACAACTGGAGACTATCAAATTAATTACACGTCAACATAAAATATCAAAAGTTTTTGATTTTCATCAATCAGAGCCGACAACTAATAGGTGTGCCCGAAAAAACACGACTGCACGCACACACTCATAACGTGGATGTGTTTTTTTGATCGTCTCCAAGGCACTTAAGACAATGATCCACAGTAGACGATTTCTTTAGTATAAACGGAATTTTCAATTATGCGTATAAGCAACATATTTATTATTTTTCCAAACACATTACGTATACGTTAACATTTTATAAACAGTTCTCATTTATTTAGAGATTTTATAACACACTGCCAGGGTTGCCAGAATTTAAAGAGGTAAAATCTTCAAAACTCAAGAATTTCTCATGAAAAAATCTGCAAAATCTGCACTTTATTTTCCAAATCTTCAAAAAATCTTCAAACTCTTATTAATATGCTTTTTTTTAAATAATTTTAAAATTATTGAAAGAAATTATGCATTTCAGAATATTAAAATGCCAATAGATTTAATGAGAAAACAAACATACATGAAAGTTGCTAAAATTGTTTAATGCCTAAACACGTATACCGATGTACGAGTATATTAGGACTACTGTGCTGTTAACACTTACTTAGCTAAAGATTATCTGTAAAATCATTATACATTTAATAAACTTTATTTATTAGATACAGCTCTGGGCTAGAGAACAGTTCTCACGTTATCGTAATTATTTCTTAAGTGCGGTCAGGCTTGTCGTTGTTGTTTGGCCTTTGAGAGTTTTACGTTTCGCTCTCACTGGTTAACTGTTAGCCTCAACTAATTGTATTGGTTTACAGTTTTTTTTTTTTTTTTTTTTTTTTTTTTTTTTTTTTTTTTTTTTGAGGTATTCCTTTGTTAACAACGCGGCAATTTCTTATGTGAAGGCATAATAGTTTGTCACAGCGCCGCTGCATATTACTATTATTACTATCGTGGGCATAAGGTCTTCGGTACTCCTCCCGTACTTTACAAATTTATTTGCAACTGTACGAGTATAGTTAAATACAATATTTTAGATGTCTAAACGGCATTGTTGTTGTACTGAAGAATTATCACAACGAAAAACATTTTTCATGTTCTTAAAATTGTTTTATTTTCATTTGACTGATATCGATTTAAGCAAAAGGATGTAATTGTCGAAAATTAAAGACATGACTTAAAAATCGTCGTAAAAATGTAACATGATCTTGTTAACAACTTTAAAAGAGTATTATAAAAAAAACTTTAAATTATCGTATAAATAAGCTCATATTACTTGCTAAAAACTTGCCAAAGTTGCTTTGACAAAGACACTTTTTAAACTTCGAGTGCAAAAACCTTTATAATTTTTTCACTTAAATTTTTTTTACAATTTTTTCGCTTAATTTTCTTACATAACGAAAAATGTTCAGAAACATGTGCAAGATGTTATTCCATTTTGCCTACTTTATAACATAAAGGATTCATATTTTCGTTCTCACTTCGTTCTAGTAGAAATATAAGGGAAAAAGTGCAAAAAGTTACTTTATTATTAAAAATTTTATGTATGTATTAATGTTAAATAGCCGAACTTTATTTTAATATTTCTAATATTTTATGATGATGAGTTGGTATCATTCGTCTAGCTTAGATTAGATTGAACTTGAGCTAGACGAATGATACCAACCCATCATCACATAATATTAGAAATATTAAAAATTTAAAAAATCTGCGTTTTTAGGCCAAAAATCTTCAAATCTTCATTTAGTGTTTTTAGAGAGGAAAAATCTGCAAAATGAAGATAAATCTGCATTTCTGGCAACCTTGCACACTGCTTAAATTAAATTGAAGTTGTAAAAAATGTCCAATTTCTGTTATGACAGGTTTAATTGAGTACTAAAATAAATTAAGTAACTTCTCTTGTTTTATTAAGTATTTGATAGAGTACAACCATGCCAATAAGCTTGTGAGTAACTAAAGTTTAATAATTTGGAACAATTATTTGGTTTACTGCAAACCTCCCAGCACAAACACTTGAGAATGATTGAAAGTTGTAGACAAGTAAAATTAGTTTAGAGTGTGACAGATCGTTTTTCTTCGTTGTTAACAATTTAAATTTTTCCTGAAGATGCTAACAATTGTTGACGAAATATTAAAGAATAAAAGTTAAAAAATTGTTAATTTTTGATTAAAAAAAAAAGCAAAAAACAAGATTTAAAGCTGCAAAAATTAGTTATAGTTAACGAAGATGAAAAACATTTCTACGAAGAATTCTGAGCAAATTTAAAGAAAAAACTATAGGTCTAAAATGGATTTCGAGCCTCCGAAAATTCAAAACTATATTGTAAGTAGTATTTTACAAAAATTCTTGTAAAAAATTTCGCCAACAAGTCAGTATTGTGAATCAGGATTAAAATTATATTTTTTTTTTTAGGTAACTGTCTGTATTCTAGGTAACTGTATTCTAAAAATTGTCATATGTTCAATGTAATTTCAATGTTCTAAGTAAAATGCAAGTACTTTGAATCCGTAGTTGTACTCGTAACAATAATACAAGTTTCGTAATATATCAGTTAATTTTTCAATGCATCCGTATTGTATTTGCATATACTCGTATGTATAATATATCAAAAATAAAAAAAATAGCTTAAATGTTGTGTTGTAGTTTATTAGCCAAACAAAGAATTATCATTATAAAAACAAACATATAAGTTTTTTATTCGCTATTTAAGCTTCTAACATTTATACCAGTAAAAAATTATAAATAGCTTGTCTTCTATGTTTCCCAGCTATCTATATGTCGACATTTCATAGGAACTACTCTAATCATCAGTAGACTTTGGAAATTTTTGAAAGATATTCTCAAACATTCAACTATGAAATGTCGACATATAGATAGCTGGGAAACATAGAAAACAAGCTATTTATAATTTTTTATTGGTATAAATGTTAGAAGCTTAAATATCGAATACAAAACTTAATTGTTTGAATTTTTGTTCTCTGCTTTTCGATACTTTCAAAAAGCAAATCGTAGCAACCAACGGTTGTTCATTTGTTTGAAAGGTGTAAAGAAATGTTAGAGACGTTTATATATAGAAAAGCTTGTTTTTTGTGTTTTGACGGTGATCTAACGGCCGTATTAATAGAAAATATTTGGCTGATTCACTATGTCACTCGACATCGATCGCTCGCATAAATACATGCATACCAAAAGCAACATTTTAAAATTTGCTTTTGTTTCAAATGTATTTATCCGATCGAGCGATGTCGAGTAACATAGTGGGCCAGGCAGTAATTGTTTATTAAACACTTATTTAACAACATTTCTATAGAAATTTGTCAAATAACTGTTTAATAAACATACAATATTTTTTATGAATAAGACCATAATAACATCACAAATAGGTTTATTGTAATACAACAATACTGTAATAATTAACACAATACTCATACATATAAAATAATTAAAACAAAGAGATAGATTATGACATATTATAAAATAATTAATAATAATTTTAAAAAAAGAATAATATGGATTGCATGCGTCTGATTGGAGTTAAGGCAACAATTTTCTCCTTGATTGAACCTAAGAATTTTTAATAGCTGTTACAATAGTAAGATTAGGTACAACCATAATAGGGTTGGATATATTGTATAGTTGGCTACATCATGATATTGTTGGCTACCACGCGCTCATATATGTATGAATACATCTTATTATATTACCTTTTTATATTCGCGATCGCTGAATACATATTTATTTATTTTTGGTTAAATTTTAAGCTTCTTTTTTTTAATCAATATACAAATATTTTTTTTTATTAAAAAACAAAGAACACATATTTTTACTTCCAAAAATATAAAAGATAGAATATTGAATGCCAACGACTAGAACAAAAATGTTATTAATGATGGCAATAGTAAATTTATTCTCTAAACATATTTACATATTTATTTTTTGTTAAATTTTAATGGCCTTATTCACAAGAAATATTGTATGTTTATTAAAATGTTATTTGACAAGTTTGTGTAAGAAATTTGTCAAATAAGCATTTAATAAACATTCCACATTTTTTATGAATATGGTCGTAAGATTTTTTTTAGTCAATATACAAATATTTTTTTTTTATTTAAGAACGTGTGTGAAACGGTAGAAAAGTACTCTCGTAAGTAAAATTTTGACATTTCAGAGGTGAATAAAATTTTACTAGCTCTAGGGGCTAATGTAAATTTTGACAATGGAATAAAAATGTTTGAAATGTAGGAATTTAATTGAAATAAATTATAATTGAAAATTTTATGATTAAAAGTATAAAAATCAAATAATACTAAAATGAAAAATGGCTCTATTATAACTATTTCTTAATTTGTTAATTTTTATTTATTTTTTTATTAGTTATGTTAAAATATTTTTCTGTTTTGTCAAAATTTTATGTTGTCAAATATAATATTTTTTTCACACAGCAAAAACATGAAATTTCTTTACCACAGAAAAATTATTTTTCACCATAGTACTTTGCTATCGTTTCGCAACCGTCCAAAAAAACAATGAACACATGCTTTTACTTCCAAAAACATAATCGATAGAATACTAAATGTCAACGACTAGAACAAAAATGTTGTTAATTATGGCAATAGTAAGTTTGTTGTGTAAACTTACATTTGTTGCAAGCGAATCACTTCATCATACATACGACAAAGATAAATTCTTTATGAATGAAAACTATTGTTGTTAACAAAAAAATCGTAAATGATATAATTGTATGCAACCATGTTTTGAAATTGATAGGTGGTAACAGCAGAATTACGGAAATGCGAATAAGAACATATTTAAGGGGGAATAAACTATAATTAAATCAATAATAAATTATTTCTACCAATACTACTTAACGTTATAAGGTATATACTATTGTTACTGTAACCATATATTTAACTGCTATTTCTTTGCGTGCTTGCTTTCAATTTTTCATTCAAGATCAGTGTTCAACAAACGTTAAAGAAAACAGCTGATTACTGTTGTTCAGTTGTATTCTGCTGATTTTTCATTTTATATATTCTACATCATATATATATATGTATATTTTTGTGGAGGTTTGTTTCTTTTTTTAGAAATAAAACACAATTGCCCTATTCACAATCTTGTGCAAATGGCCTTGCATCATTGCATTTGCAAAATAATGGAGTATATTCTTGCTTTACACTAACAAAATACACCCAAAAATTTCATTTTTGCAATTGTAGAAATATGCAATCTCAAATGCACAAGATTGTGACTAGGGCAAATGTTACCTAAATAAAATACAATGCCGTCAACATTAGGGGGTTCTGTGCAAGAGAGTTTTGGGTAAATTCAAGTTCCAATGATGTGCCTTAAAAAGTATGAAACTTTATTACAATTTGTCAATCGAATGGTAACTCGCTTTAATGTCATAAAGGAGATACGAGAAATCAAAATAAACACAATTATGTTTACCCTCAAACAAAAACAATAATCATAACAATGAAAAAGCAATGAAGTGCACAATGAATCAACAAACAAAATGTGTATGCATGTATGTTCGATACAGTTATCAGTAATTCTATTAAAAATGAAGATTACAGCTGAAAGGCAGATGGATATAAATATTTAAATACATACATGCTTCCATAGGTACGTACTTATTTATGTATGTTTTAGTATGTATGCTCATGTGTACATACAAACATTCATTATTGTATCCAAAGTAAAATAGGACAAAAAATGTATTTAAATTAAAATAGCATCGAGCGAAAGATACACAATTTATATATAAATCTGTAAATATGTACATAAACAAATAAAAATATGTTTAAGTTTTTTTTTTTTTTTGCAAAATAAATCCTCAAGTTTTATTATTCTAAGTGTAAAATCAATTTTTTTTTAAATAGCAAGGAAAAATAATAACGATTAAGTCTGAAAATGAAATAAAAAATCAAAGGACAAAATTTGTGCGGAAGTAAAAGGATATAATATTTTTAACACAGGAAATTAATACAATAAATATACACACATATATTTATATATATACTTATATGTAAATACTTGTACCTAGAACCCACAATGTATTCTAAACGACCCAATATTCAACTTGTAGCTCGTGTTGTTTCTTCCTTATGTCAGAAAATTCTTTGTATATTACATACCTACATACATACATACATATATGTATATGCGTATACAGCGTAGTATGTGTCTAGAGGAGTTGTGTTGAATGTGTCAACTACATTCAACATTCACAGCTTTCGTTATTCTTTTACTATTAAAATTTAATTTTATACCTACTACACTTTGAAGTAATCATATTAAGGCGTAAAGTTACTTACATATGTGCGCTAAGTATACGCACAGCATGCGTATGTATGTATTTATTATACATGTATGTATTTAGTATAAACTTATCTGTCATTGTGTGCAAAACCGTCATATGTTGTTTTATAATAAATGGATTTTTTTTAGTCAAGCTGATTTAAAATCCATTAAAGTGGATAACACACGATATGTTTTGAGCAATCTACATGAGACATGTATGTCATTTTTTCCGCTGCAAAATGCCTACATGTCGTCTGTTACCTCAAAAACATTGCTTCTGTCGATATCGGTGCTGAGATTTAGCCTAAACAGATTTTTCATGAAACATTTTCTTTCTTGCTTAAAAGCAGTTCTGTAATAAAAGGTGTTTATTAAAATACAGAAAATGAAAAACTCCAATATCGGTCCGTATATACCGGAGATACAACCTAAACCATTTTTCCGTGAAAATTTCCATGAAAGATTACCTTTTTGATATGGCGATTACAAGGCAAAGTAAAGTGACGGCTCTGGATATTTCCAAAGAGTTTGACAGAGTGTGGCAGTACTGGCAAAACTTACTGCTTTTTGGTGTCGTTGATGACTTTTCTCGGTTTATATCGAGCTTTCTCAGACACCGCACTATACGAGTTGTTATAAATGGGGTCTCATCAAACGAGTTCAAGATTAATTCAGGGTTACCACAAGGCTCCTACTCTATTTCTTATTTTCCTCAATGAAAATTATATAACTAATAATTTGAACTGATTTTAAGCGTTTCTAATTAGTTGCCAATAGCTGTATATTATGTCAGACGAAATAGTCTTGTCTGTGATGGAATAGAAGAAAATATTGCGTACTCCTTTCCGTCTGTGAAAGCCCAATCAAATATTTTTACAAATGAAACTACATATTTAATATTGCTAAGCATGACGATCATGAATATAGAGAGGAAGCTCGAATTGGAAACCGGGATTAAAAAATAACTCATATGTAGCTCCAATAAAGGGTTTCAAAAATATTGTACTAGGGTGGATTGATATCGAAGCTACCTAGCGCTAGATATCAGCACAAACGCAAACTCTTTTTTTTTTTTGAAATTGCGATCTGTCAAACGCCAGCTGTTAAAATTTCACCCAAATTCATCGATTAGTTTATTTGTTGTAGTCGTTTGAAGTAAGCAACTTTTGTGTTTTTTGAAAAATGAAAAAAAGTGAGCTTCGTGCAGTGATTAAACATTATTATTTGAACGGAAAAACGGCGAAAGAGACAAAAAAAAAGCTCTTTAAACATTACGGTGAGTCTACTACGTCAGATTACATAGTAAAATATTGGATTCCTGAATTTAAATGCAGATGAACAGCAACTGCAACAATACCATCAACAGGAAGGCCAAAAGAGGTGGTTACTGAAGAAAATATCAAGAAAATCCTCGATACCGTTATGAATGATCGCCGAATCACATTACGTGAGATTGTTGAAACGGTAATCATATCATATGAACGTGTGTGCAACATTTTGCATGAACATTTGCATATGAAAAAGCTATCGGCAAGATGGGTGCCGCGTTTGCTCAGTGTCGAATAAAAACGAGTTTGACCGACCACTTCACAGCGGTGTTTGGAGATGAAAAAGCGTAATCTTGTTGATTTTTGGCGTCGATTGATAATTGCTGACAAAACGTGGACCCACCTCTACATACCTGACTCGAAACACAGGGGGGAAGCTAGAGTAAGTGGTCCCAATAAGGTGAAGACAATGAAATCGGTTGGTAAGGTTATGGCATGCACACGGAATATTGCTCATCGATTATCTTGAAAAAGGATCCACAATCACAGGAAAATATTATCGTGCATTATTGGATCTATTGATTGATGCAATAAAGAAAAAACAACCACATTTAAAGAAGAAAAAAGTGCTATTTTTTGAAGGCAACGCATAGCATCAGATACGATGTTAAAATTACGTGAAATACGAGTACATTTCGAATTGGTTGATCATCCTCCTTGTAGTCCAGATTTAGCCCCTAGTGACTTTTTCCCGTTTCCAAACTTGAAAGACTGGCTCGCAGGAAAAATATTAATTTCAAACGAAGAAGTGATTACCGAAACTAACGCGTATTTTGAGGGGTTCCCACAATTGTATTATTCAGATTGTATGAAAAAGTTCGAATATCGTTTTACTAAGTATATTTTGCTAAAAGAAGACTATGTTGAGAAATAAATGGTTTTTGAAAAAAAGTGTTTTTCTAATTAGATAGCTTCAATATCAATCCGCCCTCATATGTGCCAAACTGTTGATTCAAAATATACATACAAATATTTCCCCTAAAAAGAAATCTTAGTTTATTTAAAGCAATTATTTTTATTTTGCATTTTGAATTCTGTAGCGATATTGAAAGAGAAATTAGAGAAAAGTAAAAAAAGCTGTTCTACAGTAAAATTTAGGTTTTGCAACATACTATAACTTTCTTTACAAGGGTAGACATAATAGTATGTATGTAAGTATCCTGGGGAAATGCCAAATACGCTTTTGTTTCTATAGACATTTGTTATGTTGTTCTTAGAAATTTAATAAAACTGTCACATTCCTTGAAAGCAATCAAGTTTTTATAAATTATCCTCACTCTAACCATTTCGGTTAATGCTGTAACTAATAAAACTTGCTCATATCTTTTCAAAACCTTGTAAAAGCATAACAAAGTTAACGTTATATTATACGTGCGTATTGATGTACTTTCATATGTACGTATGTATATATGAGCTAAATTAAATATTTTTTTCCTTAATATTTAACTGGCTATACAGTAAGACAACAGATTTTAAATATATTGTGTTAAAGTGTATTGAAGTATCTATGCAGCATATTGTTATAAGTTTCTTGAAACAATAAAAACGAGAAAATAGGTGATGATTCAACTTTCTTTGTCCTTTTTTTTTATTAGCCAGCAAATAATAAAAAATACAAAAAAAAAGATTGATAACCTGCTTTATTAAAGTTAGGGCAAAAATAAATACTACTGGGCATATTCATAAACATTTAAATGAGTTTGAAATGTGTTTTAGTTCAAAAATTCCATATAAAATTTTACTAAAATTATTTTCAAATTTTTTATGAATATGCCTATACACCTATGGCAATTTTTTTTATTTCGTGTAAAAATTTGCATGAATTTTTCTAACTAGAATTATATAGTCAGCTGATTTTTGTTTACATAAGTTGTGTTCATTTACTAAATTTTTTTTTTTTACAAATTTGTAAGCTTAAGCTTTTGCCGAAATTAAACGAAAAGTCTGTCAAATGCATATGTGAATAAAAAACGACTTTTAGTTGACTATAATGTACTTATATAAACTTAATGATTTCAAAGCTATTCTTGCACAACTGGGTAATACTTGTTTATTTTCTAAGTAGATTATATAAAAAAGTACTATTACACTAACCACAAAGTATTTATTTGTATGTATTATTTCCAAACAAAAAGTAAAAAGAATTTTGTGGTAATTTGATTGATTAAAAATTTAAAGATAGCTGAAACAAATTTCTATTAAATTAAATACAAATGTGTCTGCTTCTGTGCTTTCAATTTTTCTTTCTTAATTAAATAAATTTTATAAACATACACACAAACTGCTGAAAACAAATGATTCCGTACAGAAAGTGCGTTCAGTTTCGTACTTTGCTTAAGCAACTGACGTTAGACGAAACTTACTTGGGGGTTACACGACCAAGTTTTGCCTTTCAAGTTTTAATACATTCTCACTTTTTAACTAAAGGGTGGTTAAATTTCAAGTTGTGAATAAAACACAAACTATTTAGGAAATTATTGTAATTTTATTTTATTATGATATATTGGTATTACTCAATTATGTATGGAACAAAATATCGGCCAAATGGGCGCCGCGACCACGGCGGCACACCTCCATCCATTTCCATTTTCGATGACCCTGAGGCATAATGGAGGTTCTATGCCGTTATTGTGCCGAATTATCTCATCATTTAGCTGCTGAATTGTTGTTGGCTTATCGACGTACACCTTTTCTTTTAAATAACCCCAAAGAAAAAAGTCCAACGGTGTCAAATCACATGATCTTGGCGGCCAATTGACATCGCCATTACGTGAGATAACACGGCCATTGAATTTGTTGCGCAAAAGAGCAATTGTTTCGTTAGCTGTGTGGCAAGTGGCACCGTCCTGCTGAACCACATATCGTCTACATCCATATCTTCCAATTCGGGCCATAATAAGTTCGTTATCATCTCACGATAACGAACACCATTCACAGTAACTGCCTGACCGGCCTCATTTTGGAAAAAATACGGCCCGATGATGCCGCCAGCACATAAACCGCACCAAACAGTCACTCTTTGTGGGTGTATTGGTTTTTCGACAGTCGCTCTTGAATTCTCATTCGCCCAAATGCGGCAATTCTGTTTATTGACGAATCCAAAAAATTTTAGAGCAACATAAGCATAAATGATAAAACTATGAACTCTCAAGGAAAATATTTGCTTAAAATTAAGATATTTAAATTTTTGGCTTCAAAACTTTTTTGGATATGATCACACTAACCGAGATGTATAATTATTGTTTTTTTGGCTTTCCAGCAGTTTTGGGTCAAATTGTTGGATTTATGTTCTTCTTCTTTTTACGAAGTTGCTCGCGATCTCGTGGAACACACAATATATTAACCAATTGGAAAATTAGTATCGCCAAGTAGTGCAAAAGAATTCAAAATTTAATTTTGTTGTTAATTAAATAATACTATGTAAAAATAACGCTTTGCTTGAAACAACAATTAGTTCTTGCTTCTTCTTACTGCGATTCTGAAATTTTAATCAAGTTCAAGAATATTGTCCCATCTTCGTCTTAAAAGTTTGAACTTTTGTTAATTAGAACTCTTGATTATTTGAGCTTTTTTTCTGGTCTCCTCAATTTTAAATTATCAAGAGTCGACTCGGGAATATTTCATTTCGATTAAACTTTTTAGTCTCTTTCTGATTTGAATTTATATATTTCTTTGCAGAGTTATTTTGTTACACCCCGTGAGCAATATCTTCTATTAGTATAGCACCAGCTCCATTGTCACAATCATCATCGTCGTCATCATCATCATGTACGGTATGTTGTACGAAAGTGTTGCCTTTTTTGTGCAAAAGGAATATGGTCAGGATATATGGAAGCAAGTGTGCCAAATTGTGGACTGTAAGCATAGTACATTTAAAACGCATCAAATCTACCCTGATAAATTAATGCCTGATATTGCGGCGGCCTTGGCAGCATTAACTGGCGAGACATTTGATTATTTCATGAATTTTTTTGGAAAATGCTTTGTGAGGTTCTTTAGTAATTTCGGCTATGACAAAATGATTCGGGCAACTGGCAGATATTTTTGTGATTTTTTACAATCTATTGATAATATTCATATACAAATGCGTTTCACGTATCCAAAAATGAAATCCCCTTCTATGCAGCTGGCCCATATGGATGATGAAGGAGCTGTTATTATCTATCGGAGTAGCCGCACGGGTATGTCAAAATATTTGATTGGTCAAATGACTGAAGTGGCTCATGAGTTTTATAACCTAAAGATCAAGGCTTACGTTATTGAGTCGCAAAATGATATAGCCGGCGGTACATCGGGTCCAATAAGACTATCAGACATGCCTCTTACTGTTATGGTGAAATATCGTTTGGATTTTGATAACAGGGAGTATATGGCAAAGCGTGTTAATGTTATAGCCCATCCCACACAACTTAAACTGGCTCCCGTTAACATGACTGTGTTTTTAGATCTATTTCCATTTACATTAGTTTTGGATCGTGATATGTGTATAAAACATGCGGGTGAAAAAATTTATGAAACCTGGATCCTGCACAATCCGGGTAAAAATCCAAAGGAATTTCTGCATTCACATATTTTGGACTTGTTTGAGTGTCGAAGACCGAAGGACGTTAACATTGAATGGGACACAATCAATCAAATGCGGACCGTGCTTTTTGAATTCGAACTATTACGAACAGGCCGTAATAAAGCTGCCTACACCGCTGCTATGAATATGGAACATACTGAGGATATGTCTTACTCCAAAGCGCAAAATATAATTGAAAATAGTTACTCGAATGAAGAAGATGAGATAGATCCAGCTACTGGCATAAGAAAAAATTCTAAAGGCAACAGATCTATACTACTTAAAGGACAAATGTTTTATCTAAAAGACATCGACTCTTTAATATTTCTATGTAGTCCTTTAATAGAAAACCTTGATGAATTGCATGGTATTGGATTGTACTTAAATGATTTAAATCCTCACGGCCTAAGTCGGGAATTAGTGATGGCTGGTTGGCAGCATTGTACCAAATTGGAGATTATGTTCGAAAAGGAAGAACAGAGATCTGATGAATTAGAGAAATCTTTAGAGTTGGCTGATTCCTGGAAGAAGCAAGGCGATGAGCTGTTGTACTCAATGATACCACGACCTATAGCCGAACGTATGCGTAATGGCGAGGAAGCCCACTGCCAAACCTTTGAAGAAGTTTCTGTTATATTTGTGGAAGTCATGAATATTTATGATGATGGTGCTAGTAACATTAAGGATGCGATGGAAGCTGTTACTACACTCAACAAAGTGTTCTCAGCTTTCGATGAAGAAATCATCTCACCTTTTGTATATAAGGTGGAAACTGTCGGTATGGTTTACATGGCTGTTTCCGGCGCACCAGACATAAATCCTCTACATGCTGAGCATGCATGCGATTTAGCTTTGCGTCTTATTAAAAAAGTGAAAGCTTTGCAAATATCCGGCCTTTCAATACGAATTGGAATTAATTCGGGACCTGTCGTAGCCGGTGTTGTTGGTTTGAAAGTGCCACGATATTGTCTCTTCGGTGATACAGTCAATACCGCTTCACGCATGGAAAGTACAAGTGAACCATATAAAATTCAATTGTCCAACTACACGGCAAAGAAAGTACGCGAAGTGGGTTATACGATTGAGTTACGCGGCTTTGTGAAAGTCAAGGGCAAAGGTGAAATGGAAACATATTGGCTGTTATCAGGACCAAATTAATGAATGAGTTGCATTTGTGTAATTTTTAACATTAATCTCATATGCATGACATATACATACATATGTGTATGTACATATATATATTTTTTGTATTCTTTTGTGTATGTGCAACAAGCTTAAAAATGATTGATGGCTCGTAAAATTATCACACTATCTATGTATTTGTAAAACTTTCTATGTAACATACATATGTATGTATATATGATATGTAAGTTGATAAGTTTGAAATAAAATTTTATGACAGTAATAAATGTAAATGCTGCATATAACTTTACGTTGTATATGTACATAAAAAAATAAAACGTATTGTTTATTTCATTTCATATTTGATTTTATTGGTTTAATAATCAAAAAGATATAAAAATCTGCAAATACGTACGCCTACATACTTATATACGTATGTACATAAGCAAGTAAGTAAGATAATTAAGTATGCAGCCACGCATATGAGTGCGGCATTCCGTACTAATTTGCTCGATTTTTACATAATTTTCTGTAAGTACTAGGACAGCTGTATTTCGTTTCCTTTGCGTAAACTTGTCAAAAACACAGACTTCTTTGCTTTTTCAAACAAAATTTTGACAACTGTTCGTAAATTCTACCAACAAAATATTTGTTGATGTTTTTTGGTGTTGTACTTATTGTAATTCTGACACTACCTATTAAAGCTGCCTTGGTACTTACTAGACTGTATTTATTGGATTGAAGTCACAGGATTTACCAAAATAAAGTATTCGTTCTTAAAACAACTGACGTTAAATTTGTTCTCATTCATAGACAAATTGAAGTATGGTTTTGACCATCCAGTTGAATCTCGCTATTTATTACTTTATTAGCTACTAATATTTATACCAATAAAAATATACACAACTTTGTTTCTTGTGGTTGCTAGGTATAAACATTTCTATGTGTTTCTCAAAATTATGTAGCTTGTAAACAAAACTTTGACAAATTTGCGGAACGGAAACAAAAGACAGCTGTGCTTATACCACTACCTGGTTAAGCTGCCTTGCATTTACATATACATATATATTAAATACATGCAAAAGCTCAGGTGATAAATTGTTAAAGATTTTACAAAATACATAAAAATTTTACAAAACACATCAAAATAAAAGTACCATAAATAAATTTTTTACACAAACAAAGTTCCTGTTGTTTTTGTATTGTTTTCGAGTATATAAAGTACTCGTCCGTATGCATAATAATAAAAATAGTTTAAAAAGCTAAAAACACGCTTCGATCGAATTTTCCATATAACCTGATAATTAGTCGTATAACGACGCGTTCCGAGTTTTTTTTTTAAATTCCCAAAATCATCTTCAATAATCACCACATCCCCGGAAATAATATGACAACTTCAATTTTCGCACTAAATCTAATGGCCGTTAATAGTTCAGTTTTTTTGTGTTTCCCAGCTGCAAGGCGAAGTTATACAGGTGAATGATGATTAGGGTAGCTCCTATGAAATGTCGACATACGACTATAGACAGCTGGGCAAGGCGAAGTCATTGCTAGGTAAACTTGACAGCTCAGGTTATTATTATTTTTTTCTTTTGTTTACAAACTTTTTCGCGCCAAGTTAATCTGAAAATTTTTTTATATGATTTAGTGCAATTTCAAGAAATTTGTGTGAATTTAAAAGTAAAAAACTAATATAATCTGTGATTTTAATTACAAACAATTATAAAAGTTTATATTTAACGTTTATATAACATTTTTTCCCAGCTGAACAATCTTAGGCGAATTTAGATTTTGACATTCACGATATGTTTTACAATAACAAAATACATAGTACTGAATTCGCCTTTCCGCTTGCATTCACCTGTATAAATTCGCCTTGCTACCTACAAGGCGAAGAAATCAGCTGTCAACATAACAACTATTAGAGCGAATATATTTCAAACAAACATACAAATTCGCCCAAGGCGAATTCATTACCAGGTGAACTTAACAGCACAGGTGATTATTTTTTGCTTCTCGGGTTTTTTTTCCAATGAGACTGTCAAATTTTGTTTCTTTTGTTTACAAACTTTTTCGCGCCATTTTAATCTGAAGGTTTTTTTGCATGATTTAATGCAATTTCAAGAAATTTGTGTGAATTTAAAAGTGAAAAACTAATATAATCTGTGATTTTAATTACAAACAATTATAAAAGCTTATATTTAACGTTTATATAAAATTTTTCTCTGCTGAGCAATCTTAGGCGAATTTAGATTATGACATTCACGATATGTTTTACAATAACAAAATACATAGTACTGAATTCGCCTTTCCGCTTGCACTCACCTGTATAAAGTCGCCTTGAATTCGCCTTGCTGATTTTCATACATCGTTATGTACATAGTTGCCATATTAGACGATTTATCGTTATTTTGACGATTTTGGGTGCTAAAAATAGCACTTTGACGATTTGACGATCTAAGATCTGTTTTTGACGATTTTTGTAAATCACATTTTACAAAGCAACTACATGCATACTTCCTTTTTAAAGCTAATTTATGTAGGAAATTAAAGTTATATTTATAGTACGTATGTTTGTAATACTGAAATATTATGTGATAGTTATTTTAATATACATACATTGTATATGTTAGAGCTGAATTCAAAATATCATGTGTGAATAGCGCTTAAAATATTATAAGCTAAAAATTGTACAAATTTGTGTGTAAAAGCATGTGCTCATATTTTAAAGAGACTAAATTGAATATGAATTCAAAACTGTAACTGCAGAATTCGTAAGACAAGAACGAAGTTTTTTAAACTTAGAGAATTTCTTGTACGCTATAAATATGAAAATGCTAGATTTTTCTAATAAAGTAATCTTCTATGACTAAGTTTATAGCAAAAATATTACTCATGAAACATGAAACTTAAGAAAACCACTCAGATATTAGTTGAAGAGACTTTGATCCTATTTGCATTGGCCTTTATTTTTTTCGTTTTTTTCTTAATTTTTCAGGAAACTTCTTCAGAAAAATCTATTTGTTTTTTTTTCCTGAAGAAGTATTCCAAAGGAAGACAAAATTTTGAAAAATACATTAAAAATTAAAAAAAAGGACCTTGAACTGTAGTGTTTTGTCTTTTGTTCTGTACACACGTGTTTTTCATTGTTGTCCGTGTTTTCTATACCTACGTATACATATGTTTATTATTAATTTGTAAAAAACGAAATTTTACCGGAATAGGTAGAGTTTTGCATCATGTGTGTAGGTGTTCTTTTTTTTTATTGTCGTTTGTTTTTTTTCTATTTGTTATTATTTATTTCTTTTTTATGTTCCTCCTATGTATTTTATTATCTTACGGTGTGCGCGGTGTTGATCTAATTTTTGTTAGTCTGAGCAGTGTCGAAGGTATATACACTGGGCACTGATCAGTTTTAACTAATTTAATTTCAACATTCTACAAGCTGTGATATTGTTTGCTTTGGTCGTTCCGTGTGTTAAGTTCACAAACACTACTCCCCCTTTCCTCCTTCTCACAATCTATTTTCCTAGTTCCAGTACAATGCACTGCATATGTAGGGGTTATCCCCTGAGTACTGGTCCAAGATAAAAAAATAAAAAAAAACTGAAGAAATTTATTGCAAATATTAAGTTGAAGAGACCATTTATGGATAAGAATGTCGTATACCAAAAACTGCTCGTATCTAAAACTTTGCAACTGTTTTTGTTATAGCTTAGATATGCCCGATTTAACAAAATAATGTACCTTTTATTAAATGAAATCTTATTCCAAAAACATGTCACAAAAACTAATTATTATGGTATACTTTTGAAATTAACTTCATGTTTGTAGGAGTATATATTTGTTGTTATAACTATAAATGTTGTAGTGTTTTATTAGCGACAACCATAATATGTTACTCTATACTTTACGCCCTTGAAATAAATCATTTATTCAAAAATAATTAATTTTACTAGCAGACGATTTTTTGACTATTTGCAATAATCATATTGACGATTTTGACGATTTTTTCCGTCGAATTTGACGGTTTTAAACCATATTTATCTGGCATCCATGGTTGTGTACGCATATGTATGCGATTGTGTAAATAGAATTTTTTGACAAACAAACTAGTTTAAAGTTATGCAGATTGGTGATATTTGTTTGTCTGTTCCAAAAAGCTAAATCATATACTTGCCAATAATGTAAAGTAAAAATTAACAAAGGTCAATGAACTTCAATCCAAATCTTAAGAAATCGAGGGGTTCATTTTGTTAATTTGCTAATTCTGAACGGAAGCTTTCAAAGCCAACAATAACAACATTACTATAAACAGATAAGCAAAAAAAAAATTGTATCTAATACCTTTACAAAATATGTTACCAATAAGCATCTTTGCTGTTATAGATACTTCTATTTTTGCAGTAGATAGAATAAGAACCAAATAAGAAATTTTACTTAAAAAAACACTTGCTTCACAAAGCGCAGTAGGGTTTGAATTACTTTAAAAATTATAGAGCCGCTTATCACAGCTATGGCAATTATAAAGCACGATATAGTTATTTGGTACGTATTATTAGTTTTTTTTTTTTAATAACTACGTTTCAATTAATAAATATTTCTTGGTTCTTAATATTACAGTGGTTTCTTTGTTACCAGCTTACTAGTAATACATTTCTTTTCGGATATTCTGTGGTCAACTTTGGGCGGCTATGATTCCCATAAAACACTATCTCAATTGATAGAATCACAATCTAAAGATTATTCTTGGATATTAAAACTCTTAGTCAATTGTTTTGGCTATAGCTGTGTCTTTGTACCTGGTTTATTGATTTACAAATATGTTCAGCGCACAAATTATTTGGAGAGAAGCGGTAAGTTTATAGAAGTTTACTGCATCATGTATCATAAAAGTTTCATTATGCAATTGATATCCCGATATAAAGACGAACCTGTAACTCATTTTTATTCCCTCCTTTTCTCCTATTCCGGCTAAGCTCATAGAAGGAAATTTCTAAAATTTAGTATTCAGTATCTTATAAAATTTGCAAATTTCCTTGCTCCGTTTAAAAATTAGTTGTAAAAGAAGTAATTGGGCCTTTCTAATGCAAAATTGGTTCATAAATAATGCTGCAAAAATAATTCTCTGTATTTAAGATTTTTCATAAGTTTAAACCCTCCATGAATAAACAAACTAGCCTTGTTTCAAATAAATAAATCGAAAAACTTTATGAACTAAACAAAATCTTGCAAAAATTGGGGAAAAATCTGTAAAGGCCGGGGCACATAAAATCCGCCATACTTTGCCTATGAGGGTGCATTATTTAAGAGCGGTAAAAAAAAAGAGTGCGGGTGATTGCGTCGAACGAAGATTACCAATAATTTTTAGTTAAACGGTCAAGCAATCCTCGACTGAAACATCAAAAACCATTGAATTGCCCCAGGGTAACTGTTTGGTGTGCCTTTTCCACGCATGGGACAATTGGGCAATTTTTTTTATAATTCTCAAAATACAAGGCTCCGTTTTGAACAGTGTGTTCTACCCGACGGAAGACATTCTATCGTTCAATGCTCTTAATAAAACTTTGGGCCAATTTCACGATAACGAAGCTGTTCGTTCGTTCGCACAATTACATTTAAAACAAAAACAACATTTAAAATTTTGTTATTGTTTTAAATGTAATTGTGAGAACGAACGAACAGCTTCGTTATCGTGAAATTGGTACTTTGTGTCAATACATTTTTATTTAAGTTTGAAGACAAACCAGACTCCCTGTATATTATAGCGACGATTCAATCCAGAAACATGCTAAGTTAAAAAAAGCTACTTTTAAGATGGCTTCTCAAGAACGGTATGAGATTGTACCTTTGGAATTTTTGTGCTCATAATTCTTATAGAATGGTTTATTTAAAATATAAATTTGTTGTTGTATAGTTGCCATAAGTAAAACTATGGTAGGTTAGCTTTCAGCAGGCACTCAGCAAATTTTTGTAGGCTCTTTTTCTCTTACATTAGTCTATAACATGCTAAAGACTTTTAGTTTAAAAAAAATATGCCAAATCACGCTAACTACCTATTATATGTTTTAAACATTGAAAAAGAGAGGTTTTTAAACTTGTTCAACTATGCTAAATAAATTTTTGTACTTAGCATAAGTACATAAATATACTTAGTCCAATTACTAATCTTAGAAGTTAACGAAAGATGAATGCATAAAAGATATCCCCAGAAAAATATGTTGTTATATCGGCTTAACTTGTTTAGAAATGAGACCGTCTATATAATTATATTTTTAATAAATATTTTTTTTATGTAAATACAGATAAATCCTATATACATATGGCGATTAGCATGTGCATAAATGGAAGTAGCGGTAATGAAAGTGATCGAGATGAGCCATCTGAAAAGACATTGCTACCAAATAACAAATCAGTTTCAGTATTAGTTGCATCAGCTCCATCGCAAGCCACTGCAACAGCGACACTAAATCGAACATGTTCTCACGACGCCATCCTTCTACTGTGGTGCTTTGGTGGTCTTATGATATCTTATCTTACATGGGGTGTTCTGCAGGAAAAAATAATGACTCAAGAGTACTATAATTTCGATGGTGTGAAGTCACATTTTAAAGATTCTCAATTTTTGGTTTTTTCAAATCGTATTTTAGCTTTTATAGTGGCAATTATTGCGTTGCAATACAAAAGACCTCTAACACGTCATAAGGCACCCCTTTATAAATATTCATTTGCCTCGTTCTCAAATATAATGAGCGCCTGGTTTCAATATGAAGCTTTGAAATTTGTCAATTTTCCTACCCAAGTATTAGCGAAATCATGTAAAATTATACCGGTAATGCTAATGGGTAAAATTTTATCGAAAAACAAATACCAATGTTATGAATATTTTACGGCTGTTTTAATCTCAGTGGGTATGATTTTTTTCATGATGGGCTCGGCAGATAGTTCAAAAGCTAGTAGTGTTACAACGGTTACAGGCATATTTCTGTTAGCAATGTATATGGTGTTTGACAGCTTTACAGCCAACTGGCAAGGAGATTTATTCAAAAATTATAGCATGTCTGCTTTACAAATGATGTGTGGAGTAAATCTGTTTTCAACCATATTTACGGCAGCTTCTTTAAGTGTTCAGGGAGGATTTATAGAATCCTTGCAATTTGCTTCAGAGGTATGAAATACAACAAATATTTTATTTATATTTAATTAATCGATGATTTTGATTTCCTTAGCATCCAAAATTTGTATTTGATATTGTTATATTGTCCATAAGTTCAGCTGTTGGACAGCTATTTATATTTTATACCATTTCTGTATTTGGACCAGTTGTTTTTACTATCATCATGACTTTGCGTCAGGTGAGTAAATAAAAGTTCAAATTTAAACAAATAAATGTTTGTTTGAACACGTTCATTTTATTTCTGCTAATTTTCAGGCAGCAGCTATTTTACTTTCTTGTCTTATTTACCACCACAATATTTCTATGTTGGGCATATTTGGTGTTTCAGTTGTATTTTTTGCCATATTTATGCGCGTGTATTGCAACCATCGCATCAGAGTAATGCGTAAGCGTGCCGAATATCACAAACCGAACATGGCAGTGTAGTAATTACTGTCGCCTAGTTAGAAACAATTATTTGAATTTTAATTACTTAAATTCTCGATTATTATAAAGAACTTCTGGAAAGCCAAAAATAAACGTTAAACAAGGCTCAAATTAAATGTAAGTGATAAGTGTATTGCAACAAACATAAAATCATACTTTAGTGTAAATTATTTGTATATAATCAACATCTTATTTAAATTTGTTTTTTTATAGCATTTTATTATATTATTAAATATTGTTATTAGCTATTTTTTAAGTAAAATATAAACAAAAGAAAAATATACTTAAACCTTCCGGAAGGAGATTAGTTTTAGCAATAAATGGATTGGGTTTTATTTATTTTACAGGACTTATATTATATGTATTTATGTATAATCAGCGATAAAATATATAAAAACTTATAAAGCTCCAATGTTTCGTCAGTTTCGTTTTTTCAAGCTTAGTTTTTCCACAAAGCGCTTGTCAAAATGATTTTAAATTAATATCTTTGACGTAGGACGCACACAACTTGAAAGCAATGTTATTCTCAATATGCTATCGTCAAAAATTGTTGTCAACAAAATGTATAAATAAATATAAATTTATAAACAGCTATTGTAATAAAAAAATCTAAAACAAATCGTTACAGCAATATGTATCTACCGGTTTCTAGAACGTAAATTGAATGAAAAACAAAGCTAATTTGCTTTCTATTTTTAAAAATGTGAGTATTTAGCAACTTTGCTTTCTCTTGTAAATAGTGTGCGAGTATAAAAACTTAAAAGGTAGACATTTAACGCATAAGCCTTAAGTAAGCAAGACGATTCTCGATACAAATAAAAGCATTTCTCACAATTCCTTTGTAGAACTGTTGCAAAATTAATGGAATTTTAAAAAATTTTCCCAACAATTATTTACATACTTCACATACGTCTGGCATTACCATTTTAATATTCGCTTCGCTATTGTTCTTTTAACTTACGTTGTGGCAACACATTCACAATACAAAAAGTTTTGTTTAACTTTATGCTAATAAATTTTAACTCAGTTGATGTACATATAACAAAATAAAAATATGTCTAAATGAATATTGAAAACGTGAACAGATAATAAGTTAATATTTTAAACATATTCTTATACAAGAACTAAAAAAAACCATAACAGAACAATGGATGATACTGATTTGCAATTGAAGTGTGCTGAATTTTGTTTCGATAATTTTCAACATAGTGACACCGCAAAAGATGACCAATACAAAACTCCTCTGGGCAGCAAAGATACCTCACCCAATGGCAATGAATCGGAAAGTATAGAAGTAGTCGAAACACCTTCGAATACTTATCGAGGTCCATTGCAGGAAAGTACTATAAGTTCTGCCAGCACTAACAATAGGGATTATTATGTCTTAGAATTCACTTATACAAATGAAGACATACAATTCTTGCCTGAACACGACGACGACCTAGAACATGAAATCAATGACGAATTTGTTGAGAGCGAGGATGGGGATGATGTGTTTTTGCGTGCAATTAATGTTTTGGATAGGAATGAGGATTTTACGGTCTTACAGAAACCAGAAAAAACGCGTCGCCTTTGTAATTGCGAAGAGTCTACAGAGGTTCTGATGCTGATGAATTCTGAGTACCAAGAAAAGCGTAAACACGCCTATTCGGGTACAGATTCAGATGTAGAAGTTTTAACATCAGAAGAAATTATCGACTCTGATTGGTCATCAGGTAATGGACTAGAAGACCATGCCAAACAGAGCACATTGCTGAATGATACAATAAAAATGGTTCAATCGAATGTGAATTCTGAAGACAAATTTACTTCTCCATCTTGTCTACAGCAATCGTGGGACGGGAATTCTTTGAAAACGCAAGCTTCCACAGATTTTGATGTTTCTGGTCAGGATTTGGTTGATGTTGCTTTAGTTACTGATAAATACCAACAGCTAAATAGAGCTCAGCTTTTAGAAATTATACAAAAGCAAGAAATGTGCATACAAGCTTTAGAAGTCACAGTGGAACGTTATCAAAAAGCTCAAGACCGTTTATTTGAACATGTTGACGCTCTGCGTTTAGAACTAAGTGAAATACGCATAAATCCTCCACATAAAGAAAACTAAAAGGAAAGGAACTAAATTTATAATTAATCTATTAAACATTTTCTTTAATTTTCGTTTTGCATAGGTTTTCATCATACATTACGCACATTTGTTACAACGTCGTTACAGTTTTCAAAACTTGCAGTTATTTTTATTAATGTTGAATACTAACCATACATACATACATACATAACATATTCAAGTATCTTCTGAAATGCCCCACTGGTGAACGAAAAGTACAAAAATAGATTATTTTCTGTAATGATCTTGTAGCAAATAAGCGACTTTAACATGACGTATTACACAAACATATTTGATATATGTATATTTTCTTTTACAAAGTAATATTTTTTTAAATTTATAATTAGTGGATCCCATAATCTTTAAAGCAACATATATGTACGTATTTTACAATAAACAATGATCTAAATAAGTATATACATATGTTTATTTTTTGTGAAATATGCCGAAATTGACTTATTTTGATTCAAGCGTTAAGAGCAAGCTTAGCATAACTGTTGGTAATTCATTCGTATGTAATTGGGCCATAAGAACTACCTAAAAGTATTCTGTAAATACTGTCAGAAGATATAAATACAATATGTATTTATTAGCCAATAGATGTCGTGGTTTTATTATATATTTGGCTTTTAACCAGTGATACCTTTTTATACCCTTCATACGGGTTACAAAACCCGCGCGGTTTTGGAGACTTTCATTACTTATTTTCCATATAATTTTTTTTATCGTTCGTTTTCTCACTCGTTTCGTTTAATGGTAACACCACGAAATTTTTGTTCTGAAAAAAAAAAAAAATTATAAAAGAAAAAATTCTAGTTTTTTCTTTTATATATTGTTAAACTATTAAACAGCTAATAAAAAAAGGTAAAAATAATTTATAAAAAAAAATATTAATTGAAAGTGGTTAACGGCCTCACTTCTGCTAATGGTACCTTCTTTAACTATAAAGCCAACATTACCGGTAAGTACCGGTTCCACAATGTGATATTTACCATATCTTGAAATAATTTTTTATTCATTTCTTGTCTTATAAACATTAGGCGCTATCAGAAATTTATAAGTTTGTAATTCCGTTTGTGTTTTTCCACAATTTGAATTTCCGACACTATAACGCACAGAATACACTAGTGTAGTATAATTAAGTGTACCCTGGTTTTTGCAACCCTGGTTAGTTGTCGGCCATTTTTATTTGATAATTGTGAAAAAAATTTCAGTAGATACCAAGCAAGGTGCATTAACGTATACATGGTGGAAGCACTACGACATGTGACAATTTTTTGCTACTGGCAATATAGTAAGCTATTTACGTCAAATGTATTGTTTACATGTTTGAAAGTGAATTTAGTGTTTCATTCTGAATTAAACATATAAATATTATTTTGTGAACATAAACATAATTCAAATAGCAATAATTTATAATTATGAAAAGGTACACTCGTAGTTTATAATTGTGAAAATAGTTACAAATATTTTTGATAAACATAGCTTACCAGATGCCGGTTTTTGTTGTATTGTTGTAATTTTGTTCTAGTGCTGCCACCGTGTATACGTTAATGCACCTTGATACCAAGGTAGCTTTACTAGGGTAGTGGTATAAGCACAGCTGTCTTTCGTTTCTTTGCGTAAATTTGTTAAAATTTTGTATACGAGATACATAACAAAAACAAAATTTTGACAACTGTTCGTAAATTCCACCAACCAAATACATTGATGTTTTTTGGTGTTGTATATATTGTATTTCTGCTACTATCTGTTAGAGCTGCCTTGGTTTATAATTGTGTAAATAGTTACAAGTATTTTTGACAAGCATAGCTTACCACATGACTGTTTTTGTTGTAATTTTGCTACTGCGTGGCCACCGTGTAGACGTTAATGCACCTTTATAGAAACATGAAATTTTTTGGCTGAGAGTTATTGAAGAAATTTGTGGATTAAAAGTGTTATATAGGGGGGTGAAACAATAATACTTAAACCACGTGAAAGATTAATAAAACTACATTGAGATGTTTCAAAATATCTTGCTGGCAAATTTGTTAATGGTAATAAATTGAATAATTAAAGGGTAAGTTATTTTCATTTTAATTGCGTTTGAATTTTATTTCATGCAAAGGAATTGATTTTAGTAAATCGAAAGGAAGGTGAATATTAGTTTTTTGTAAAATATTTTGAACTTGAAAAATAAACAAAAGGATTATGTATGTGTATTAAAATTATCTATTCAACAACCTGTGTGACACAGTTAATTTGACAAATCAGCATATCATTCAGCGCAATAAAATTCATTGTTTTTTTACGGAATCGCTTTTTAATGAAAAAACACTGTGAGTGAATTTTATTTTGAGTGTTCACTGGTAAAAAAAATTTTGTTGCGGAATCTGGCTCAGTTTAAGTACACCCCTCCAAACTAAAAATTGTATAAGGTGATAGAAAATTTAAAAATAAGAAGAAAATGTAGGACCTCTGAAGTTTTGAAATACGTGTACACGAAATTACAATTTTCCAGCACAATTGTGAACTTGTTTGGGCAAAATTAGTATCATTTGCTTTTAGATAAATAAATTAGATCGTGCAAAAAATTTTTAATTCCATAGGTGCTAATAGTATCTACAAAATTGTAAGTAAGTATTACAATGTTTGATGTCAAAATATATATATTTTTAAAACAAAAATGTGGTTAAAATTTTATTAACCAACACTGGGGCAATTAATAAAACAAAAATTGCATAGCCGGCCTTCGAAGCGGCTGATTTTCTCCTCTATGGTATAAATGTAATGGAAAATTGCAATATTATGTATAGGAATATCCAAACTTCAGAGGTCCATAACTCGGAAATCATACGTTTCCGCCAACTTTCTCACTTATTTTTCAATTTTCTAACCCCCTATATAATATATATTTTTTTTAATTTAGAAAAGTGTTGAACTGAACTTTAGCCAGTACATTTTTTAAAGTCTTTCATACACATTATTCGGATATAACCCACATTTGAAAGAACCGAAAACCGCAATTTTTTTGCATAACGTATACTTTACAAAAAACTAGTACGTGTATACAAGGCGGCTGATGAAAGCTGCTATAAAAAAAAAATACTTATTTTCTGCGTAACTAACCTGTTCCGTTTTAATTGTATTTTATAGATTGATCTTTATGTTTAACTAAAACTGAAAATTAGGACAATGAAACAAGAATTTGGATAGTGCAACGCTTTCACGCTTTAGAGTCCGTTGTTTCCCTCCAAAGAGAATATAGGTGTATGTTTGGCGGCACACCTGACAGAAGGACTATAATGGGGCTCGTGAAGAATTTTGGCGGGCATGCCACAATCGCAAGAAGGCCGGCCATATCATCAATATCCCTCAGTTCAGACGCAGGAAACTATCGATGCTGTAGCTGCTGCCATACAATAAGATGTCGCACATGTGTCACCGCAGGTGGAGGCCATTTGAATTCAATTGTTTTCAAAACTTCATGAATTTCTTTAATAAAAATGTATTAGTTTTCAAATGAATTACCAAAAAATAAATTACAAATTTTACAAAAAGGTTTTTGTTTTTTTTAATTTAGCATATATATCTGTAGCATTTTATCATAACAGCTTAAGTCGAGATAAGATCAAAAAAAGTTTTGAAGGAAAATTTGAATGAACTAAATTTAAGAAGATAAACCATAAAATAAAAAAAACTAAATTTTGTGAATACGAAATATTATTTCTGCAAACAAGAACACCATATTTGTTTAAATAATCAAATTAGCAGTATGGCGCCCTCCAAACCCGGAGCATCACCCAAAGTACACCCTTAAATCGGTCAAACATAGTAGAGAAAATGTGATGGTGAGGACAACATTTTCCTGGTATGGTGTAGGGCCCATTTACAAAATTAATGCAAAAATGGACGAGCACGTTTACAAAAACATTCAAGCAGACACTATGATACCATTACACTAAGTTTACACGTGCAAGTAACTTGTTACAAGTAGCGTGTACATATTAACAACCAATACATCGAAAAAAATAATAAAAACACTTGCAATTTGCACGATTGTTTACACACGCAAGTGCAAGTTCATTTTCAAAATGTCGTCGAAGACAAACGTTGTACGCCTTTGTACTACATGCGCTTTTGATGTCTGTGCTGCCAAAGTTTTAGCCTAGCAATATTACAGGGGAATTATATTAAGTACATAAATTTTTCACAATATAAATAATAAATTTGTAATCCAAAGAAAAAATAAGTTATAGATGTTTATTTATTTTTGTGTTTTTATATTATGTTTTCGGCATATAACTAAAAATATTAAAATTTTAAAAATTTTTCCTTGAAAAATACCTATTAAAGTCAAAATGAAATATCTATGAGCAACACTGTTTGTTTCTGCTTGCATGCAAGTGAAAAAATCACTGCCAACCAAAATCAGTTGCAAGTGAGGCTACTACTTGCAGGTGTGTGTATGTATTAGTAAAAAAATGGTAATGTATTGGGTTTTTTGCACTTGCACTTGCGTGTGTAAACATTAAGTTAGCTGAAGATAACAATAAAACAGTTAATTCTTATTGCTGTAATAAGTTTTCGCATATAATTAGTAAATATTTTTGATGGTATCTTACAAAAAAATGTAAGTAATAATGCTTTTACACCAACTCAAAATCTAGTAGATTTTAATTGAAATCTACAACGAAATCTATATCGTGTACACCACCGTTTTTTGACATCTAGCAAGATTTCATTTGTTCAAAAATAATTTATGCATGCGGGTTTGATTAAAGCAAGGCGAATTCATTATTGGTGGACGCATCGGCGAATTCAGGCGAATTCGTTTAATATGGCGGCACTTTCCCTGTCAAGTTTTGTTTACCTTTTCGGCGCCATTTAAATTTTTGTACATGTTCTTTATCAACTACTTTTGACAGCTTAAGTGTGAATTCGCCTTTTTACACAAAAAAATACCTGTTTTTTTTTTATTGTTGTATTGTTGTAGCGAAGCGGCTACCTTGTTTTTTGTATCATGGATTAAAGTGTATATTTTTTGTACCCAGAGACTGCATACCAAGGCGACTTTTTACAGGTGAATGCAAGCGGAAAGGCGAATTCAGTACTATGTATTTTGTTATTGTAAAACATATCCTGAATGTCAAAATCTAAATTCGCCTAAGATTGCTCAGCAGAGAAAAAATTTTATATAAACGTTAAATATAAGCTTTTATAATTGTTTGTAATTAAAATCACAGATTATATTAGTTTTTCACTTTTAAATTCACACAAATTTCTTGAAATTGCACTAAATCACACAAAGAATTCTTTACATTAAAATGGCGCGAAAAAGTTTGTAAACAAGAGAAAAAAAATTTGACAGTTCCATTGGAAAAAACTCGAGAGGCAATATATAATCACCTGTGCTATTAAGTTCACCTTTTAATGTATTCGCCTTGACCACATTATAGTGGAATTTTTGTTGCAGCGTAGTATTTTTAAGCGCTTTTTACAAGAAATCACAGTTGCATCGCTTAGTACTAAGTAGATTTCAGGAGATTTCGTCGAAATCTACTCATAAAGTAGATTTCATTTTCTATGGGAGATCTCAAAATCTACTAGATTTGGCTTGAAATCTCGAATGAGCAGATTTCGCTTTGGTGTAAATAGGTTATAATAAATGTAAACGAATTTTGACAAGCAGTACGAACGTGTGACTGCAGTGTACTACCAAGGTGCATTAACGTATACACGGTGGCAGCACTAGAGCAAAATTACAACAATACAACAAAAACAGGCATCTGGTAAGCTATGTTTATCAAAAATATTTGTAAGTTTTTCACAATTATAAATTATGAATGTACCTTTTCATAATTATAAATTATATTTATTTGAATTATTTTTATGTTCACAAAATAATTTGTATATGTTTAATTCAGAATAAAGCACTAAATCCTTTTTCAAAAATGTAAATAATACATTTGACACAAATAGCTTACTATATTGCCAGTAGCAAAAAATTGTCACATGCCGTAGTGCTGCCACCGTGTATACGTTAATGCACCTTGTGTACTACTTTATATCATATTTTACGTAGCCAGCTTGGCAGCACTATACATAAGTTGTTGCAACGCTGGTTAGTTGTCGGCCATTTTTATTTCATAATCGTGAAAAAATTTTCAATACACACGAAATTTTTTCGCTGAGAGCTCTTGAAGAAATTTGTAGAATAAAAGTGTAAGGATATAAATACATCGCTGAAAAATTAATACATAAAGCCATAGACATAAAAGAGGAATAAAATACATTGAGATATTTCAAAAACGTCTTGCTGGCAAAGTTGTTCATCGTAATAATAAATTTAATAATTAAAAGGTAAGTTAAATTCATTCAGTTCTTGCAAATTCCTAATTTTAGTAAATCGGATGGAAATTCTTTTTGTTTCATAAAATTTTATATGTATTGTGTATGGATTTGAAATTAATATTCATACATACTTATGTATGTGTACATATAACTAAGTATCCGTGTACGTATGTAATTTTGATCTAAAAAAAAAAATACTATTAATAATTATGATTCACTGTTCAACTATTTAAATTACGCAAAAAGGGTACTTTTTATAAAAGCTTTCATTCACACTATTCCGATAACATAACCCGTATTCGAAGGAAAAGAAAACAAATGTTCTAACAATTTTATTTTTCCTGAAAATGCTAACAAATTGTTGGCGAAATATTAAAAAATAAAAGTAAAAAAATTTTTAAATTTTTTATAAAAAACCAGAAAAATATTAAGATAAAAAAATTAGTTCTGCCTGTATGTATATTCTTATTTATATACGATAGATTCCAAATGGTAGCATATTATACTCATTTATATACGATAGATTCCGAATGGTAGCATATTAAAAATTCCGTAAAATACATTTTAATAGCTGCCTAAATAATGCCAACAGATGTGGCGTATCCGAGCATTATTGCGATTGTGGCCTAAACTCGCAGATGTTCTGAAAATCGCCATCGCCGGACTCTTGGCGATTTCAATTTACTATTTGTTTTGGTGAAACATACATCAAATTTTAAAACAGCTCCCAACGTCCAGAATATAAATAAATATACAAATTAATCTACTTAAAAGGAACTTTACGTTATATAACTCCTATTTCAAGTAAAAGGCTTTTTCTTATTTAGCTTTAGTTATTTAAAAAATTATGAAAAATTTTTGTTGCGCACATTTATAGTGGACAACAGTCATCATCAGTAAACAAAAGGATATAAAATTAAGGAACTAAAGTTATATTAGTGTGACTTGTGTTTCCATTGTTTTTTTATAATATGTTCCACATGTGTCTGCTTCGAATACATCAATTTTTTTTTTTGTTACTTCTGGTGTAATTTTTCCCATTCCTCAATTCGTGTCTGCTTTAGGATGTAATTTAATACGAATCTGCGATATAAGTGATCCCACAAATGTTCTATTGTTTTGAAGTGTTAAAAGAGTGTGGGATGTATTATGCAGGACCCACAAGCGAACTATTTCTGCAGTGTGCTTGGTGTCATTGTCATCTTGATAATGGTAGTTAGATTAAGTGTCAAGTTTTTGAGCACTTTTATTTCTAATATCTTAAGACATTTAAAAATCAAGGCTTTTCATCAATAAAGACGAGCTTTTCGACACCACTGCCGAAATACTCAGTATCATGATCCCAACGCTATTATGTTAAAAACAATATTAATGTAAGATGTGCTCTTTAGTTAATGCATTTTGCTTTTATCTTTTTTACTTCTGCAAATTCATATGCTAGTAATAACCTACACTTTCGTTTTATTTTAGTGACGCTACAAAGTTTTTAATTACTTGTATTAAAAGATATACCTACAAAAGAGTTAGTCACGATGTCTTCAACATTAAGTAAAATTCATGTGACGAACTCCACTGGTCTTTCGCTGAATGAACGTTTTACGGCTATATCTACTCAGCCTAAAGTTGTTACCAATATTGGTACTGGTCATCGAAGCCGCAGTCGTAGCCGTAGTGTACAGCGGCAAATACCTACCGAAATGTCATCAGATCGCAATTCATCCAGGGCTAATCAACGTTTATTAGCTCAGCTTCAGAGAAAGCATAAAGTTCAAGCTGCTTTAAAATTGAAACGAGTATGTGTCTTCCAATATAAAATAAATATTGAAAATACAAAAGAGGGATAAGGGAAAATTCCAACTAAGCAAATGTGTCTTGAAATGAGATTTCCTTGAAATGGCATTCTCGAAACATTGCATTTCAATGATCTGCATAATATGTCAGCAATGATTGACTGAAAGTGGTCTTACAACAAGACCCGCCCATACAGTTGCTTTTGAGAAATTTTTTAAACTTTAGATCATTGCCTATCTTGCTTATCATCTTCCTTGAAACCCAATTCTATTGAAACTTCTATTTTTGGCCGCAAATTATTGAATATTCCAACAAATTGTGTTGTTTTCTTAAGCGAAATTTATTTTACTCAAATCAAAGAAACAATTTTTGATGAAGTTTATATTTTAAACAACGCATTCGATTCTATGTTGCAATGCCAAACATTTACTTCCTGCAATCTTACATAATAGAGAAAGAACTGTGTTGCACTGGAAAGCTATTTTAAAATGAAGCTCAACACTTAAATCTATAGCAGACAAAAATTGGATATGTTCTACATCAGTCTCTTCTCAAAATCTATGGTGGTTGGAATAGCCGTTACACAATTCTATAGCATCAGTCTTTTATTGCAAGCAAAAGCTTTTTGAAATTCAACTAGAATGATTTCAGTCGCATAAGAAGGTTGCCTGCTGCATTGTTTCAAAAAGTAATAGGTGTTGATATTTTCGAAGAGATTCAGAGAAGTGAGATGCAATTTCAAATAAACTGCTGCTGTTAGAATTTTAAAGACGTGAAACACTTGGGACCAAAAGGACCCAAGTGGGCTGGTTTCATGAAACTGGCTTGACAACATAACCTAACCTAACCTAAAACAAGAATAAACAGACTAAATACTTAGACTTATCAACTGAGCAATTGTGCCAGACGTTGCAGCATCGCTTGTGAGAACATCACCGAAAAATTCTGATTCAACAAGAAACTTCTAGTGCTGGGGAGACGTGCTAGATTTTTGAGTACATGCAGTTTTAATAACGGATCCTTTAATAATTACTAAGCAGTTGGATTTAAAACACTAAAAAATCAACAAAGATATTCCAAATAAACTGAAACAGTTTAAGCAATTATACCAGCGTCAAGTTTTTGTTGCTGAAGATTATTTACTGAATTAGCTGCCAGGAATTTTAGCACCATATTCAAAATAAGCATCTGCAGAAAGGAAACCTGGCGCAGAGCGGACCTGATGTACAATTTTTTTTACAAGTATTCCACAAAACCTGAGAAGGTCATTAATTAAAAAGCAATCTATACTATTATCAAACCTTTTTACATCATGAGGACGTTGGAACTTTTTTGCTTATTTGAGGATTCCAGAAAAATATGCTAAGAAATTTGATAAATATTAGACTTTAATTGAATGCAACAACAATAAACTGGATTCGGTGGAAGAACTCTTATAAAATTATTTAAATGGTATTCGCTAATAAACCGGCAGGAATCGTGAAAACACAAGAAATCAAGCATCCCTCTAGCAATAACTGTCTGTAAAGTTTGTAATTAGATTAGCTAATTAGCTTAATGAAATAATAGAATTGGGTTGGGTTAAAGCAAACAAAATGAATTTTGAAAAGAAATATGTTGACGAGGAAGAAATCTAAGATAAAATAAAGCAAACAAACACAATAGAAAACACCTTATAATAACAAAACAAAACTATTTCTACACACCTAATTTGCGTGTGAATCTTACAGAGAAGTATGCGTACCGTCGGAGGAGGAACTTATAATGGAAATGGTAACGGGTCTAATGTCAGAATACGTCGTGGCAGCGTTAAAGCCTTTCGCGTTGGAGCTAATGGAAAACCTATACGCACTAACAGTCTGGCCCGTGTTGCAACGTAAGAATATTTTTTATTTTCTAAAAAAACCTCTACTAAAAAATAATAGGAGGAAATACTTGAATATGAAATTAATTCATAAAATAAACGTTTTCTCCTCCTAAACTCCACTTGAATACGCATCATATTTAATATTAAAAATAAAACATTACATACTTCGATAGCATGAAAGCTGACAGAGAATCGTTGCGAAGGCCTTTGCGTCGTTCTAATTCTTCAGGAAATTTAGCCAATCGTTTGGGACCAAGGCGTCCTGTTGTTGGCGGCGCTGCGCAACGAGTGGCAAAACGCAATCTTGATCGTCAACGTCGTCGTAATAGTGGCGTTAGCTCAGTTAGCGGACGCAGCAAATCTATTGGTAGCAATAATCGCGCTCGCTCGCGCAGTCGTTCTCGTACACGTACACAATCAGGAAGTTTACGTAACCGCTCTCGCACCCGTAATACGAATGCTAACTCAAACAACAATCGCAGCCGTTCTACAAATCGTTATCGCATTGATACTTTTAATTCATCCAATACAGCCAATAATGTTCGTGGTCGTTCACGCAGTCGCAGTCGTGGACGTGTTGGCATAATTAACAAATCAAATGTACCCATAAAAGCTCGTTTGGGTGTTCGTCCCAACGCTACAGCAAATCGAGGTCTAAACAATAGAAGACGAAATACTAGTATAAGTAGACGTGGCGTGCAAACAGGACGTGTGCAGAAGAGACGGAATTCTACAAATGCAAATGCGGCCATGAGCGATAGCAACAATCGCATGCGTAATCGATCAAGGTAGGTGTTGACATCCACAAATTTTTTTCAATATTGTAGCTTAATTTTTTGCCGTGCGAAACTTTTAGTTTTTTGTTTGATATACAATTGAACTTTACCTTTTTAATATGTTTTATCAACCAAATTCTCATAATGAATCCTGATGCAGGCATGTTCTGAGAAACGTAAATCGCTTAAATTTAGCGTTTTCGATTTGAAAACGTCAAACAGGTCTTCTGACAAACTTATAACGTAAGAAGTATGGTTTTGAGATTTGAAATCGCCAAATAGTTGTTATGGTAAACGCATATCTTTTAAAATTGGCGACTTGAACTCGCTTGTGCATACTGAAGTGAACTGATTCAATTTGCTAAAACTAAACTTGCGAGAGGATATATAATTGTTCACAATTAATATACAATATGCTTTCTTTTTATTTCAATAAATAGTTGAAAGAATTTTACACATTTTGAATTGAAAATACCAAGGCAGCTTTACTAAAGCTGCGTTGCAAAATACCAAATTAAAAAATTTCTTTATTTGTTGTCAATTTTGTTCCTTTTATATAACTACCAGATACATATGTAAAAAAACACGTTGTATTTTTCGTAACAACTCCGAAATACTAGTAAAACGCGCGTTCCCTAGACCACCTAAAAATGAGTTAAGCGTTTTACAGAACAATTTGCGGTTTCAGATCGCGCGTTTATCAGAACATGGCTGATAGATATAATAAATTTAATTCAAATTAAATCCGTACAATATCACAAAAAAAACTTTTATTCAAGATCTGCCACACGCACCGCCAGAAATGAGAATGTACGTTCACGATCACGTTCTCGCACACGTAAAGGTCAGGTAGGTCAGCAACAGGGGCAACGTAACGGAAGAGCTCCACGCGGACGTAGCTTACAGCGACGTGGCAGTAATAACAATGGCCAAAGACGAACAAACAACAATGGTAAAGCACAAACACAACAAAGACGGGGGCGCAGCCGCACAGCACGTGGTAGTAATGGGGCTGGTTCTCGTAATCAAGGTAAAAACGAACCATAAGTTACACTCAGGGGGACATCAGAATGACGTTACTCTTTAAAAAAATGGATTTATGGTTCAGACAGACATATTTAAAATAATTCTTTTTATTTCAGCTTCATTTTAATGCAAACCAAAACTATTTCTATCTTTAGGAAATAAAACAAATGCAGCATCGAAACCAGCTGTCAATAAAGACGATTTGGATAAAGAATTGGATCAATATATGGCCACAACAAAGACTGAGAACGAAATGGATTATTTGCTAAAAAATTAAAAGTTATGCACAAGGGAGGATTTAATGGATGGGTCAAAATCAATCCACTCTAAAACTGAAAAATCACTGTTTTTGATATTTAAATCTAAGACCTTTTAATATAGTTTGTATGTATAAGATTACTTAGTTTTAATATCAAAAGTTTCATTTAGTCAATGTGAACTTTTCGTTTTTCAACAACTGATTAGTTTAAGTTTTTATCTCTCAATTTGTTTTCTTTCGAATCGCGAAAACACACACATGTGTAGTTTATCCTATTTGTTGTAAATACAAATAAAACCTGCTCATTTAAAGGCATTTTTTTCTTTCAACACGTACTTTAATTTTAAATGTATTGAAGGATTTAACATTTATCATAAAATTGTACTGTAAATATTTTTTTATTTAATGAAATAAAGAAGAAAATACTTTTAAGTGAAAAAAATGTGCTAGTGTTTTTAACTCTCATAGGCGTCTTCTAAATCAATACAGTGCAGTCGCGAATGAGAAATCAAACGTTCAGGCCTGTTCTAAAAATCACGTGATTTCAAAGCACATGCCGTTTCGAAAGCACAAATGTGATTTGTGCCTGTTCTGCAAATCACAATTTTTTGTGATTTTCGATGTGATTTACACTCTTCTAAAGCACAAAAAACTGCTGTTTTTTTGGTCCAATTTACTGATATTTTTATTTTCAGGTTGAATTTTTTTATTCGCGGAATTATTTGCAAAATAAGGTGAATTCCTTCTAATAAATATAAAAGGTAAAATAAAATAAACCTATAAAGCAAATCACAAAATAATACAACAAATTTTGCAACAAAATTAGCGTATCTAGTTTTTTCTTAATTTAATGAATTATTTCGTATAAAATAAATGATTTTACTTAAATAATCAATAGAAAACACAAGCTATTTATTAATGCAATAAATTATGAAATTCATTATAAAGTGCGTGCAAAAATTGGGATGTGATTTCAAATTGATTGCAAGTTAGCTAATCGATTTAAAATCACAAAAATAAAAAATATTTTGTGTGCAGAACACCTTTTTTGTGATTCCAAATCACTTCCACAAAAAGTGATTTGCAGAACAGCCCTGGTTAATATTATTATCAAGGCTGTTGTGGAAATCACTTTTTGTGAAAGTGATTTGAAATCACATAAAAGATGGCCTGCATACAAAATGTGTTCGATTTTTGTGATTTTAAACCGGTAAGCTAACTTGCAATCAATTTGAAATCACATTCTAAGTTCCGTTACTACCAGGGCTGTTCTGCAAATCACTTTTTGTGAAAGTGATTTGAAATCACAAAAAAGGTGTTCTGCACACAAAATATTTTTGATTTTTGTGATTTTAAATCGGTTAGCTAACTTGCAATCAATTTGAAATCACATCCCAATTTTTGCACGCACTTTATGATGAATTTTATAATTTATTACATTAATAAATAACTTAATGTGTTTTCTATTGATTATTTAAGTAAAATCATTTATTTTATACGAAATAATTCATTAAATTAAGAAAACACTAGATACGCTCATTTTGTTGCAAAATTTGTTGTATTATTTTGTGATTTGCTTTATTAGTTTATTTTATTTTACCTTTTATATTTATTAGAAGGAATTAACCTTATTTTGCAAATAATTCCGCGAATAAAAAAATTCAATCTGAAAATAAAAATATCAGTAAATTGGACCAAAAAACAGCATTTTTTTGTGCTTTAGAAGAGAGTAAATCACATCGAAAATCACAAAAAGTTGTGATTTGCAGAACAGCCACAAATCACATTTGTGCTTTTGAAACGGCATGTGCTTTGAAATCACGTGATTTTTAGAACAGGCCTGTACATTATGAATTTCACAATTTATTACACTATTAAATAACTTAAATGTGTTTTCTATTGATTACTTAAGTAAAACTATGTATTTTATACAAAATAATGCACTCAATAAGTGCTGAAATCTAAATCAACAGGGTAGTGGCTAAATTCTAATTCATTTGCATAATAATTTGGGGATTTCTCTAGATGTGTGCTCAGTCAAATTTTTACATACGTCTTGGTTTGTACCAACATTGAGCTGGAGTTCCATATTCACTCTTTTAAATATAAACTTAACACGTGTCGTGTAAACCTTGTGGTGTGGGAATACGTATTTTATGGATGGGCTCACACAGCAGTGGTAGAAAAAGTAGTGTAGGTATTATAGTAGTATATGATACCAATATTTATAGTAGTATATGATACCAATATTGACTATAAATTGAAAAATGTGATAGAAAATCGAATGCATATATGAAAACTTTTTCGGTCCATAACTCGGAAGCTAAGCTTTTCCGCCAATATTGTCATTTGGCATTTTCTTATTATTTTTCAATTTTCTATCACCTTATGTACTTTTTATTTTATTTGGAGCTGCGTTGGTAAACTAGGTTTAAGCCAAAGTCAAGATGGAGTTAGAGTTTTTTTTTTGGCGAAACAAAGTGGTGGTGTTTTCTTTGGTGATTTTATTTTTTTTTTAATTTATATATAATATCTTTTTCGACATTTCCGATGATATTACTGAATTTACTGTAATTTACTTGCATGTGTAAGTCGTAAAGCAGCTCTGGGCTGGAGAACAGCTCTCGTGTCATCGTAATTATATCTTAAGTGCGGTCAGGCTTGTAGGTGTTGTTTGGCCTTCGAGAAATATGAGTCTCGCTCTCGCTGGTTAACTGTTTGCCTCAACTAACTGTATTAGTTTACAGTTTTTTGCGGTATTTCTTTGTTAACCACGCCGCAACTGGCCTAGTTTTAATTAGTTCATATTATCGCCACTGTACTGTATTTGTTAGTACTGCTAATACTTTTATTGAATTTAATAGCTCTAGTTTCTTGCTTAATTTTCAAAGTTTTTCAAGTATGTCTTCAGACGTTGGTTGTTTGCTTCATAATAATTTACAATTATCATTAGTCGTTTTATATGAATGTCTATGCTTAATAATGGTTCATTAACTTTTACACTTGATTTCACTTACAACAAACATTTGATACAAATTAAAAGATTGTTACACGACTATTTCTTTCGCAAATTGAATTAGGTATGTATGTATGTCTACTTGAATTACGTCTTGCCAGTCAGTGCTTAATAAAAACTTTAGTTCTTGATAACTTTTTTTTAAAAGAAAAACAATAATATATTTTACTATTTATTTCTTCAGATTAATCTCTTCAATGAATTTCTCATTATAATTTCGTATTTATTGTTTACTTTAATAAAAGTCGATGATTTTATATTTAAAAATTATGATTTTTCAAATTGAATTATTTTTACAAGTAAACCTAGTATCTAGGTTAAATTAAAATGAATTGTGTAATATATTAATCTAATACGATTAATATTAATATTTAAAGATAACGGATCTAAATTGAAATAATGAATTGAATACTTTTACTACTTTATGTTAAATTACTTATTGTAAATTATTATGATGGTTTCCTAAAATGAGTTGTAAAAAACTTATTGTTCTACGAACTAGTTAATACCAATTTCTATATTTTAAAACGGTTTGATATTAAATACTATAATATTAATCTTCTACTGAAGCGGTTCTGTTACCAAAATTCCAAATTATAAGTTGTTTTCTTAGAAGTTTAAGCAAATAAAATTATATCATACATAATTTTTTGCTAATCTTTTTTGCATTTAAAAGGTTTCTATAAGTGAGTAACACCTAAAGTTTCTATAAGTGAGTAACACTCTTAACCTAACTTGCCAGAACTTAAGTATATCATTTGAGAAATTTGATGGTTCACAGAATACAGTCAGTCCACTTTACTCTAGTGCAAACCCGAAAGCTCAATCCCATGATTACGTCCCAGATTTCTCCAATTATACTTTGAGTACAAATGTACTCGTTTAAGCCCATCAACTGAATTTTGGAAATGTAATGTACGTTAGTGTTGGGAAGAATACAGAATTGGTTGTACAACCAATTACAAATTATAGAATGCTTCTTAAAGTATAGTCGGACTTGCGACAAAAACGCCAGCACATATATTTATAAAGTATTGAGCAAATACTTTGATGACAAATTTGCTCCCTTTTGAATGGCAAATACGCCAAACACGGTAGCGTGGCTTTTTTGCAATAGATTTGAAACTTGAAATCGTTGCCGTTTTCCGCCAATCACGGTACCATTTTTCAAAAACGCCCAACTTTCGCCATAAAAACGCCAACAAATATATGCACAATAATTGTGCAACCTAAATTAGCGCATCAAGCGTAATATATATGTCAGAAATTCTCATGCACATACAAAATGTATGAGACCCACCCAAATAGCGCGGGATAAACGCTTTTCAATGGGAAAATTCAATTTTGACACAGCGTAACAGAGAAAGCTTTACTGTCTCAAAGTAAAGTTCGCTTCCAAACAAACGTTACTCACTTTTTGTGGCCATTAGTAATCACACTAGGTGCTTTCAGACTAATTTAGCGACTTTATCACTTTTCTTATTTCTATTTATAGACCAATTACACCTAAGCCAAATCTACTACTTCCGGGATTTCGAATCATATCTAGTTGATTTTGACGAGATTTCCCATACGAAATGAAATCTAAATTGCGACTAGATATTGTCGAAATCTGATAGATTTTTCTAAATACTCTTTTATAGCCTATTTACACCAAAGCGAAATCTGCTCATTCGAGATTTCAAGCCAAATCTAGTAGATTTTGAGAATATTTCCCATACAAAATGAAATCTACTCAGTATTAACTCAGCTTTTACATTTAGACAGACGATGGGCAGAAATTTTTTCATTTCTCTTTTGGTCTTGCCTAAACCTTTTACATTTAAGAAATTAATAGACAGACAGAAATTTTCGTTTCTCTTTTCTTTCTTTTTTGTTGTTGTTGTTTTTTTAAGCACAGCTAGTGTGTTTATATGAAGTTGATGTTGATATGAGAATAATGATATGAAGCAACAACATAAAAAATACGAAAAGTTAAAAAGAGAAAGAAAAAATGTCCACAAATGTCTAGTACAGAGAGTCGTGTACTACACACTCTCCCCCACCGAAAATTTTCGTTACCGCACCATCAAATTTCGTCTGTCTGCCCATCGTCTGTCCAAATGTAAAAGCGCTCTAAGCGATGCAATTGTGATTTCTTGCAAAAAGTACTTAAAAATAAAAAAAAATTGCACTATAATGTGGTGTATGCAGTCTCTGGGCACAAAAAATATACACTTTAATGCTGGTGTATTCAGTCTCTGATAATATTGTACTGTCAAACCCGCATGCATAAATTATTTTTGAGCAAATGCAATCTTGCTAGATGTCAAAAAACGATGGTGTAAACAATATACATAGATTTCGTTGTAGATTTCAATTCAAATCTACTAGATTTTGAGTTGGTGTAAATGCGCTATTACGCAACTGTGATTTTGTTTAAAATAATACTTTAAATACTACGCTGCAATAAAAAAAAACTATACTTTTACATGATGAATTCATTGTGATATAGTTATTACTGTCAAACCCTTTGCAAAAAAAGATTTTATGAAAATAAAATCTGGTTAGATGTCCGAAAACGGAAGTGTAAACGGTTAAGATTTTGGTGAAGATTTTCATTCAAATCTATTACATTTTGGGTAGATGTAAATGCTCTATTAGAGATTTTTATTAAACAAGGTTAGTGAACAATACCGTCCATGGCACAATGTTAACGCTCGTATTTAAGTTACTTACTACAGTGTGAAAACAAAGCGTTAAATTACGAGGCGCTTTACGCCCGAATCTAGGTTGCACTGTGAGGGTGAATATTTTTGTATTAGAAACACGATAATGAAACAGCAGTTTAAGTGACTATTAGACTATCAAACTGAGTCTGATAGCACCGACTGATGACATGTCATCAAATTCGTTCAATAGCTAGAATTTGTGTTTTTCAAAGTTGGTACGATTCTGTGGCTTTTATTAAGATCTTTACAATAATTATGACGACAGTAGTTTTTTACGTGTATTTTTGGCTAACTAAGTTTGTGCGATATTTTTATGAACCTTTCTAATGTAAATTAAACAATTTTATTTACACTGTAAAATTGTTTTAATTTACATTGGAAAATTTAGGCCCTATTAGTTTAAAAAAAGAACTAAGATTCATAAAAATATCGTATTATGACGATATTTTATCAAATTTTCAGCAATCTTAGTCAAAGCGAGCTCTATGTTATATTAATTGGTCTAAGGTTGTTTAAATCAAATGTCGTATTTTTAGCTGGACACCGGCCTTTGCCAATTCATCCGCTACTAGATATCAAGGCACTTCACTGTGCTCTCGTAACTAGAAAAGCTCCAGGTTCGAATATCTCGCTATCTCGTTTAGAGATATCCGGCATTCACGGACCAACCTGGACCCTTAGATGGTGCATAAAACGCAGCCTTACTATCAGTACAAATTCGGATATCATTCCCGTATGATACACCGAGTCCGACTTGGATCCATCTTAAAAAATTTCCAGCACGTCCTCTTGATGATCTGTGCCAGTCCTCTCCGAGACTGTGCTTGATAAAATTACATCAAATCTCCTGTTGGTCAGTACAGCTGGGGAGCAGTAATCAATGGGGTAACATTGAGTCAATTTTGAGCTGATTTTTGAATATTTTCCTTTAAAGGGCTTGTAATTATAAATCCTTTTTTTAAGGTAGCCCAATAAAAACAAAATCCATGGGAGTTAGAGCGGGAAACCACAATGGCTATGGAATGTCCCCAAAGCGACTAATCAGTTTTTGGAGGGAAATTTTCGAAGCTCTGGCTATGTGCGCTGTCGCCCCATACTATTGAAACCGCGTGTGTGAAGAGTACGATGGATGAGCTCGCAAGTTTTCAAAAAAAAAAAAAAAAAAAAAAAAAAATTCCGCGCCGAAAGCCATTGACATTCGTCATTGTCCTCGAGGTTTTTCGAGAAAAATTATCCAATGAACAATTACCCTGGGGTAAGTAAGGCAATGGTTTTTGATGTTTCAATTGAAACTTGCGTGTTCTTGGAGACCAGTAACGACAGTTTTGCTTGTTGACGTAGCCGTCGAAACTTGCGGGTTCTTGGAGACCAGTAACGACGTACGAAAATGTTGCATCATCGTTTCAAAAAATTTTTCTTTCAGTTTGAATTTGAAAAGATTGAAACTTTAGATGCTTTTCTAAAATTTCATGAATAATTGCTATTGGAAGTCCCACTGAGGTTGCTCAACACTTAATGAGTTGGTATGCCGAAGTCCACTAAGAGCACCTGCCCTTAACAAATTCACACGCCTAACCATCACTGCTGGCTCCTTAGATTACAGGTATCTGTTGACAGACAGACTGGCAATAGACTAACTCCCTTCCTGTGATGTAGGCTTAAACAAGAGCTAGAACGGTTCAGCCAAGTTGCTCCGTATTTCACGTAAACTGCTTTCAAGCAGTTAAATGCTTTCGGGCGTTCTTGAAGATCGACTGGGGCCTGGCCATGGGACATTCGTAGCTGAAGCAGTGACGTGGTATCTATGTACCCACGAGCGAAATAAATTTACACGTATTCACCGAATATCAAACTTTGAACAAAATTGTCGGCGCCAGCCTCCGCCACCCTGTGCTCGCACCGTTTATTACTTTTTGAAATAGTCCTATTGAAAAATATAAATTTTCCACCAGAAACACTTTACATACTATATACTCGTATATGAAAAGATTAGTTGTGTTCCATAAGATCTCGGACTAGTTCGGTCTAATCAGATTAAAAAGCAAATTACTCTCTAAATTTGCAAATTTTACCCAAAACTACCGCATGTAAACATAAAACAGCTGATTATCCAATTCTAGTCCGAACTTACCCAAAGAAAAAGTTCGGGCTAATTTGTACAAGAAATGAAAAACTTTACTCTCTCATTTTCTCTCAAAATTGCACGAAAATTGTTACGTGGAACGCTTTCGGACTACTTTCGACTAGTTCGGACTGTTTCGATATTCACGTGGAACACACCTATTATCAGTTTTAGTTCTCTTGTTATTTGTCACGCATCCTGAAAAGTAAAGTGATGCTTTAATTAAACACAGAGCAATCTTTGCAAAGTTTATTATCTTATTTTATACTTTAATTTCTTTTAAGGAAAAGTAATAAATTACTTTTTTCCCATAACAAGATATTTCCTTTCCCGTAACATATGAACCGTGTAAAACAGGATTGTGATTTATGTAATACCTATCTACCACTGTGCAATTTTTTGTTTTGCTTTTAGAATTGAGTTTTAAATTGTGTTTCGTTATTTTCGAGTTAATGGCTTTTCCATCACCTGTTTGAAGATTTAAATTTTTTCCAGCATGAATAATATTGCTTTATGTTTAATTTAAGTACTACGAGCATACACGTACACATAAAACGAAAAGGAATCTGGTAAAAGCAAAGTTCGAAGAAAGAATTAAGTTTATTTTTTGTCTCATCATCGCACAATGCTTGGAAAAAAAGAGCATAAAAATATAAAAAGAAAATGCCATTTGGACAGTTACTCATTAAGTTGAGCAAAGAAAAAACAATTTATTTAGAAGTTTCGTAAAAATTCGCAGTGATAAATATATTTTCGGTAGAAACAACAATACAAGGGTTCTTCTTAGAGATAAATACGAGTAGCAAGTTGCAGGCACCTCAACTACGATCAGCGCCGGAATGGTCTGTAAAACAGTACCTCCTGTGGGTTATACTGATCCCATTCCTCCAATTAACTCCTGGTGAGTGCTTCAGAAGTCCAACACAATCTATGTCATGTAGCCTTGTGTTATTCATAAATGAATTAATTCAACTGAATGATGCTCTCAAGTGAAAGAATCAAATATTTCTGTATTCTTTTCTATTTCTTTCATCCTGCTCTTTCTTTTCATATTTCATTATCTTTCATTCAATACCTCGTTTCTGTATTACTCGCATCAAGAAATTTCTCACAAGAAACAACGGAATTGACAGAAAAACTATGCGAATTGAAACAAAAAATGGAGTTTCTCACACAAAGGTTTCCGTATCTTTGAGAAGCAAGAAATATCTGTCAAAATAGCTTTTTTGACGTAATTTATTGGAAGTTTATTGAGGGTTTGCAGCAGAGGTTCAATTCGTCGCATAGTTGTCGGCGGCGGCGGCTGGGCAAAAAAAGGTCGGCGGCGGCTAAAAGTCGGCTGTAGCCGACATATGTGCTTTTTTTTTGCATACATGTCGTAAAATTTTAATATATCAAGATATAACATGTCAAAATATTGTATAAAAAAGTACGCCTTTAGACAAATACATTCTTCACTATTTTTCATCTAAATTCATAAAATTTTTTGTCTAATTGTATAAAAACTTTTGTGGTACAAATTTACTAAATATCGCTGATTTACTCAAACGACGTCATAGTTCAATATATACACATAATTATTTCGAGCCAACAATACAAATTTGTTAACAATACTATCCTTTGCAGTGTTCCATAAACTCATTCAAAGTTTTAGGAGCTATTTTGTAAACATATGTACATATTTTCTAAGAAGAGTATGGAAATTACAAATATAATATGTTTTTTTTTTTTTTTTTAACTATAGTTTTTGAGTATTTTACTTATTAAGAAACAAATATTTTGGAAAAGAAATAAATAACATTACGTGGCTCAATTTATTTAAACAAAACTGATTTTAAATAACAATATGTGGGTCAAATTAATAAAGATTTTAGAAAAAGTAAACTTATAGCAATCTGTCACCTGAAAAATATCGGATCTTTTCTAATAAAATACCATAAAATCAAATAATTTCCAAGGTGACACTAAATATATTGTAACAAGGAACAGGTTGTGGTATGATTATACTGTCAAACTCTTGCATGCAATATAAAAAACTGTATAAAATACTTAAACATAAGTTGGAGGTCATAGATTTTGCTGCTACAAATAAGCCACCCTGTAGAGCTAAGTGCCAGGTCAGACACAGCAACTTTTGTTGGGCAATTCTTGACTTCATAGAAGCTTTCGGTGAGGGGAATAAGAAGGGAAAAAGAATTGCCGGTATTCGGCAATTCTCAGCAGTTCCATTTTTATTACTTATTTTTCTCTCATGTGTGTATGTACAATGTAAATTGTATGAAATAAGATAGAGAAAGCTCAAGAATTGCCGAAAAAAGTTTTTGTGTGTGGACAAGAAAGCAATTCCAAAAGAAAATTGCTAAAAAGTTCAGCAATTAAAATCGGCTCAAGCTGTCGAATATGTAAATACGGCGGCTGAAAATAAGCCGATTTCAGCTGCCATAACGGCGGCGGCTGGACAAAGTAAAACAAGACCGGCGGCGGCTCAAAGCCGGCTGTCAGCCACACGAATTGAACCTCTGGTTTGCAGTTTGTATTGTTTGAAGTTCCTTCTTCTTCTATTAACTTTTTGAAATTTTTGGGCAAAATAAAAATTTTTTTTTTGGCTTAAATTAAATGCATCAATTACATTTCACATTCTTTTTTCACCGTTGTCCGTGTTTTCTATATATGTTCTATATTAATTTCTTCTGAATGTGCTTCATTACCTTCTAGTGTGGAAGGTGTTGGATTAAATTTTGCTAATCTGAGCAGTGTCGAATGTATATACACTGGGCACTGATCAGTTTTAACTAATTTAATTCCAACATTTTAAATGCTGCAACAGAGTGTGTTATAGTCTTTCGTGTTGTTATTGTTTAAGTTAAACCTCCTACATCATCACAACCTATTTTCCTAGTTCCAGTACAATGCACTGCATATGTAGGGGTCAACCCCTGAGTACTGGTCCAAGATAAAAAAAAAACTTGTTTCTGTATTAAAATTTTGTGAGAAGTTTCTCGCTGGAGCTGTCAAAAATTTTCACAAATAAAAGAGTTGCGGAAATTATAAATTAAAACAAGTAAGAGTGTAGTATATTCGGCTGGGCCGAATCTAAAATACCCTTCACGATAGTCACGAATATGTATAGTATATTAAAAATGTGACCTAAATATGCTCGGTTATATATGAACCGATATCGGAGTTTTCTATTTTCTGTATTTTAGTAACCTTCTTTTATAACGAGAATTGCTTTTCAGCAAAAAAAAAAATTTTTTTTAATGGAAAAATCGGTTTAGGCTATATCTCGGCTATATATGGACCGATATCGAAAATTTTAATTTTCCATATTTATATAACCTTATATCATTACCAGAACTGCTTTTGAGCACAACAAATTGTTTAAGTTCGCTTATGCGATATTTTCATGAAAAACCCGATTTAGGCTATATCTCGGGTATATATGGACCGATATCAGAAATTTTAATTTTCTCTATTTTCGTAACCTTCTTTCATAACAAGAACTGCTTTTCAGCAAAAAAAAAATGTTATTGGAAAAATCGGTGCAGGCTATATCTCGAGTATATATGGACCGATATCGGATATTTTCTTTTTCCATATTTATATGACCCTATTTCATTACCAGAACTGTTTTTAAGCAAAAAACTATGTTTAAGTTCACTTACGCAACATTTTCATTAAAACCGCAGTTTAGGCTATATCTCGGGTATATATGGACCGATATCGGAAATTTTCATTTTCCATACCTATATAACCTTATTTTGCTATTAGAACTGCTTTTAAGCAAAAAAAGTTGTTTTAGTTCGCTTACCCCGCGTATTCATGAAAAACACGGTTTAGGCTATATCTCGGGTATATATGGACCGATATCGAAAACTTTAATTTTCCATATTTATATCACCTTATTTTATTACCAGAACTGCTTTTAAGGCGAAAAAATTGTTTAAGTTCGCTTACGCGGCATTTTCATGAAAAACACGGTTTGGGCTATATCTCGGGTATATATGGACCGATATGGGAAATTTTCATTTTCCGTATTTAGGTAACCTAATTTCATTACCAGAACTCCTTTTGAGCACAAAAAAGTTGTTGAAGTTCGCTTACGCGACATTTTCATGAAAAACCCGATTTGGGTTATATCTCGGGTATATATGGACCGATATCGGAAATTTTCATTTTTCATATTTATGTAACCTAATTTCATTACCAGAACTGCTTTTGAGCAAAAAAAAGTTGTTTAAGTTCGCTTACGCGACATATTCATGAAAAACCCGATTTGGGCTATATCTCGGGTACATATGGACCGATATCGGAAATTTTTGTCTTCCATATTTATATAACCTTATCTTATTACCAGAACTGTTTTTAATCAAAAATAGTTGTTAAAGTTCGCTTACGCGACATTTTCATGAAAAACCCGGTTTGCGCTATATCTCGGGTATATATGGACCGATATCGGAAATTTTTATCTTCCATATTTATATAACCTCATCTTATTACAAGAACTGTTTTTAATCAAAAATAGTTGTTAAAGTTCGCTTACGCGACATTTTCATGAAAAACCCGGTTTGCGCTATATCTCGGGTATATATGGACCGATATCGGAAATTTTCATTTTCCATACTTATATAACCTTATTTGATTACCAGAACTGCTTTTAAGCAAAAAAAGTTGTTTACGTTCGCTTACGCGGCATTTTCATGAAAACCACGTTCCAGGCTATATCTGCGGTATATATGGACCGATATCGGAAATTTTCATTTTTCATATTTATATAACCTTATTTTATTACCAGAACCGCTTTTAAGCAAAAAAGTTGTTTAGTTTCGCTGACGCGGCATTTTCATGAAAACCCCGTTCTAGGCTATATCTCGGGTATATATGGACCGATATTGGAAGTTTTCATTTTTCATATTTATATAACTTCATTTCATTACTAGAACTGCTTTTGAGCACAAAAATGTTGTTTTAGTTTGCTTACGCGACATATTCATGAAAAACCCGATTTGGGCTATATCTCGGGTACATATGGACCGATATCGGAAATTTTTGTCTTCCATATTTACATATATAACCTTATCTTATTACCAGAACTGTTTTCAGCAAAAAAAAATTGTTAAGTTCGCTTACGCGACATTTTCATGAAAAACCCGGTTTGGGCTATATCTCGGGTATATATGGACCGATATCGGAAATTTTTATCTTCCATATTTATATAACCCCATCTTACTACAAGAACTGTTTTTAATCAAAAATAGTTGTTAAAGTTCGCTTACGCGACATTTTCATGTAAAACCCGGTCTAGGCTATATCTCGGGTATATATGGACCAACATCGAAAATTTTCATTTTTCATATTTATATGACCCTATTTCATTACCAGAACTGTTTTTAAGCAAAAAAATATGTTTAAGTTCACTTACGCCACATTTTCATTAAAACCGCAGTTTAGGCTATATCTCGGGTATATATGGACCGATATCGGAAATTTTCATTTTTCATATTTATGTAATCTTATTTCATTATCAGAACTGCTTTTGAGCAAAAAAAAGTTGTTTAAGTTCGCTTACGCGACATTTTCATGAAAAACCCGATTTGGGCTATATCTCGGGTATATATGGACCGACATCGAAAATTTTCATTTTTCATATTTATGTAACCTAATTTCATTACCAGAACTGCTTTTGAGCACAAAAAAGTTGTTTAAGTTCGCTTACGCGACATTTTCATGAAAAACCCAATTTGGGCAATATCTCGGGTATATATGGACCGATAGCGGAAATTTTCATTTTTCATATTTATGTAACCTAATTTCATTACCAGAACTGCGTTTGAGCACAAAAAAGTTGTTTAAGTTCGCTTACGCGGCATTTTCATGAAACCCCCGGTCTAGGCTATATCTCGGGTATATATGGACCGATATCGAAAGTTTTCATTTTTCATATTTATATGACCCTACTTCATTACCAGAACTGCTTTTGAGCACAAAAAAGTTGTTTAAGTTCGCTTACGCGGCATTTTCATGAAAAACCTGGTTTGGGCTATATCTCGGGTATATATGGACCGATATCGAAAATTTTCATTTTTCATATTTATATGACCCTATTTCATTACCAGAACTGCTTTTGAGCACAAAAAAGTTGTTTAAGTTCGCTTACGCGACATTTTCATGAAAACCCCGGTCTAGGCTATATCTCGGGTATATATGGACCGATATCGGAAATTTTCATTTTCCATATTTATGTAACCTAATTTCATTACCAGAACTGCTTTTGAGCACAAAAAAATTGTTTAAGTTCGCTTACGCGGCGTTTTCATGAAAACCCCGGTCTAGGCTATATCTCGGGTATATATGGACCGATATCGAAAATGTTCATTTTTCATATTTATATGACCCTATTTTATTACCAGAGCTGCTTTTGAGCACAAAAAAGTTGTTTAAGTTCGCTTACGCGACATTTTCATGAAAAACCCGGATTGGGCTATATCTCGGGTATATATGGACCGATATCGGAAATTTTCATTTTCCATATTTATTTAACCTAATTTTATTACCAGAACTGCTTTTGAGCAAAAAAAAGTTATTTAGCTTCGCCTATGCGACATTTTCATTAAAAATCCGATTTGGGCTATATCTCGGGAATATATGGACCGATATCTGAAAAAAAAATGTTTGCCTTTTAGTCACCATGCTTAATAAGTGTGTGAAGTTTGAAGCAAAACGAACAACTTTTGTTTTCAAAAATTTTCATACAAAACTGCAAAAAAAATGGCTTTTTTCGGAATTTTGAATATATCTCAGCTATACGTGGACCGATATTACTGAATTTCAATAGCAAACCCATGAATCGATGGGGTAAAAGAATGGTGAAAGAAAAAAGTTTCTAAGTCTAATGGTTTTCTCAGAAACGGTATTTCAACAGCGGACAGACGGACAGACGGACATCGCTTAATCGACTTTTCCATTAATTCTGATTCAGAATATATATACTTTATAGGGTCGCAAAAAAAAACTGTAGAAATTACAAATGGAATCACAAACTTATATATACCCTTAACATTTTTGTGAAGGGTATAAAAATATATATAATTGATAAAGTGGATGCCAAAAGTGTGGAAAAGGTAAAGTTTTTAAATATTTATACACATATTGCCGTATTCATAAAAAATAATTTGCAATTAGTAAAAGTTTACTTAATATTTCTACTCAAAATTTGTCATTTAAACCTTTATTATGTGTAGATTATTTTTTATGAATACGGCAGATAGTGAATGCAGTTCATTTTTCATTTCTTCTATACATTATTATTGAAAGTTTTTATGAAATTTATTTATGATTTTAATATGTTTTTATTTATGTACATATGTTATCGATTAATACAATTTTGTTTTATTTGTAACACTACTGAATTCAATTGTTTTATTTATTCACTGCTAAACATGTGTTTCTTAAATTTTCTTTTCGTTTAATAATTTTTTCCTATATGCTTCTTCTTATATGTTTACTTTTTGCATTTTGACAGCTGCTTAACCTAGTGTCTACAACTGCGATTAACTCTGACATAATATCTGAGAAAACGTCGGCAGAATGAGAGAGCGAATTTCTCTATGTCCATCTTTATATCTAACAAGGAGTAGTCGTATTATTGTTAATCTTATAAGAATTTATAAATCATTGAAAGCCGAGAAGAAAACACATCTTGGCGATCAATAGAATATTGTATAAATTTTGTATATGTGCACATTTTTACAAAATCAATTGCTTATAGTATGTGTAATAATATATATTTAATACGTAAAAACAAATTATTTTCTATATAAAAGGGTATTTTTTAAAGATATTTTGCAAAACTAATAATCGGTAAAATTGCAATGGCGTCTTTTTGTAAACAAACACATACACATCCGCTTTTTTGACAGCTCTTATTATAAGATTGTTGCCATGAGATTTCTAATAAGAACGCTCTCATAAAAATGATTATAAAACTGCGATAACACTGATTTTAAGTCTACACGTAACAGAATTCTCTCTGCGATTGAATTTAACGTTCTCATCTCAGATATTATCGCACGTGTGGACACTAAGTAACAAGATCGTTGCCATGAGATTTCTAATAAGAACGCTCTCATAAAAATGATTATAAAACTGCGATAACACTGATTTTAAGTCTACACGTAACAGAATTCTCTCTGCGATTGAATTTGACGTTCTCATTTCAGATATTATCGCACGTGTGGACACTAAGTAATGGAAATATTCCAACAAAGATGTAACTACTGTTGCCTCTTTTCGATTTAATATACAGAAACGCTGTTTAACTCGATAGTCGAGAAACGGTAGGGTTTTATGTTTCATAGTTTTCGATGCGAGAAACTTTTCACTAAGATTACAGAAACGAGGCACTGTGCCTCCCGTAAACATTCAAATTCAATTATTAATTTTATTTTTTACTTTTAAATTTATATCAATTTTAAAAATGAACATTAAGTAATTTTTTTATATATTGCGTTTAAACAAATTGTGATAGAAACAAATAATGCCGTAGTTGCCTTATAATAATTCGTTATGCTGCCACCTGACTTAAAGGGTGGTTAAATTTCAAGAGCCGATGTTGATTTTGAATAAAACACAAAGTATTTAGGAAATTATTGTAATTTTATTTTATTATGATATATTGGTATTACTCAATTATGTATGGAACAAAATATCGGCCAAATGGGCGCCGCGACCACGGCGGCACACCTCCATCCGATGGTCCAAATTTTCGATGACCCTGAGGCATTATGGAGGTTCTATGCCGTTAATGTGCCGAATTATCTCATCCTTTAGCTGTTGAATTGTTGCTGGCTTATCGACGTACACCTTTTCTTTCAAATAACCCCAGAGAAAAAAGTCCAACGGTGTCAAATCACATGATCTTGGCGGATAATTGACATCGCCATTACGTGAGATAACACGGCCATTGAATTTGTTGCGCAGAAGAGCAATTGTTTCGTTAGCTGTGTGGCAAGTGGCACCGTCCTGCTGAAACCACATATCGTCTACATCCATATCTTCCAATTCGGGCCATAAAAAGTTCGTTATCATCTCACGATAGCGAACACCATTCACAGTAACTGCCTGACCGGCCTCATTTTGGAAAAAAATACGGCCCGATGATGCCGCCAGCACATAAACCGCACCAAACAGTCACTCTTTGTGGATGCATTGGTTTTTCGACAGTCACTCTTGGATTCTTATTCGCCCAAATGCGGCAATTCTGTTTATTGACGAATCCACTGAGGTGAAAATGTGCCTCATCACTGAAGACGATTTTCTTCGAAAATTGATCATAATTTTCATAATAAGTCTGGATAACTTTAACATGTTGTTGGATTGTGTATCTCTCCATGGTTCAAATTGAGTAAGTCTGAAATAGAGAATTGTCAAAGAAAATTCGGAAAAAAACTTGGCGTTTAGGTGTGGTTCACATTCAACATCGGCCCTTGAAATTTAACCACCCGATACATAATTGAAAGATTTTCATTCATTCTGAAATGTTTGACAAACACAAAGATGAAAGAAAAGAATGAATTAATTCGTTTAATCTTTCTGGAAGAGAATGAAAACAGATTCACACAAATGAAAGATTTTGTCCAACACTAATGTCGTGCGGCATTCTAGAGTTTTATTTGCTACAACAAACTAAATATCAACATTTTTGACGTTAAGCAATTACAAGTTGTCATATGCCATAGTGTTGCCACTTGGTAGACATTACAGACAATGTCCACATTGGTGGACATTGTCAACTATATCCCAATAATTTCTATTTTTCTCGTATACTCCCACACTTTTCAAACTAGCCCCAAAGGGAACGATTTCAGGTCCCAAGTGAGCTGGAGAATCTAATCTTTATGAAGAATTTAGCGGCCTGCCTACCTAACCTAGATTTTACTCACAGCGTAATCGGTTTTGTATATTTTGTTGGCAAAATATCCTTGGGGTATGTTGATCTCCTTTATGCTAATTTCCTCGTAACTTTAGTAAAAGCTTCGGAAGATCCTGAAAAATCACTTGAACTCAGCCAAAAAGGTTTGATAGATGTTATAATGAGAGCTGCTCCACTGAGAGATAATTTTCTTAATTAATTTTGTTTAGCTGCCATCGTCAAAAACCGAACACTGTGCATCAGCGTGGAATGTGTTAGGAATGTAAGTGTAGGAGTATATGTTGGCTGCTGCAAGTTATTAATGTTTTTTTAACTTTTTCTTGCTTTGTTCCGGGTTTTCAACATTTCTCTTTAAACTTTTTCCCAAAATAAAGGAAAAGAAACTGTTCCTAAGACTACTGCTTAAGATTTTTTGTCGAACAATAATGTTTAATACATATTTGAACTTTGCAAAATATTCTGCGAGTTTCTTTTTCATAATATTTGCTGCTTATATACAAACTTGTACATATATTTACACACATAAATTGTTTCATCCTCTTAGAGCTTTTATTTAGACATTTGTTGTTGCAAATAAAAGATAAATTTTGTTTTTCTTTACCACAAATGCTTTTCTTTTGCCGGAGTTTGCAGCATTGATGGTAATCTAGATTTTACTTTTTGCTCTAAAAACAGAAGTTAAGAGAAAGGAATTACATAAATGGATGTTAACGATGGCTTTTCAATAAAGCTTTAACCTTTTTAACTGCATTAAGAAAAAGTTTTGAAGTTTTTTATTTGATTAGATGTGTTTTTAAGCACCATTTAAATTTAAAATTTGCCTTGATTTTTTTTAGCTAATTTATAGTTGAGCTTGCAAAAACTTTCAAGTATGTAGAATTATATTTTTACCGGTTCCAGAAGGCCTGAGAGTCTGAACACAATGTTTGCGGTGCGATTTCCCATTGCAGGAGATAAAAATAAACATAATACAACGGAAGATGGCGACGGCAATACTTGCCATTGTTAGTTTTCATTTTTATTAATTTATTTTTGTATGCATTTTCATATGGCGTATTCCAAACCAGGGTATTCTATTTATCGGGTAAAGAGGGGAAGTAGTCCCTCGTTTGTTGTGGCAAATAAAACTCTAGGAAGTCGCTTGACTTATATTGTGTGTTTCGAAACCCTTACCAAGTATATAAATTGGCAGAACGGGGATCAGTATTGCTCCAGGGTGGCTCTGCTTGCAGTTCAACCCGAGCTGATCATGGTTGAGGTGCCTACCCTAGCTGGAACGTTTTGGCTGTGGTTTAAACCTAAAAAGCAGAAAGAGCGAGTTAGTATCCCTGATAATTGTTTGGTGTGTGGCTTTTTTCGGGGACTAACAACCTCCGAAGGGTCTGTTGCCTTTACAACAGATACCTGTGCCAGTGATGATGGTTGACGGGTGAGTTGGTTTAAGGGCTGATGCTATTAGTGGGCTACGGCCTACAAGTTTATTAAGCCTTGCTGGGAAATAGCATATAGGAGGGATTAGAAGGCCCGAATACCTCAACAAGTTATTGCACATATGGCGAAAATTGCTACCTGTGTGAGCCTAGTAGGCCACGCGGGAGCGCAGGTGAATCGTGAATAATTCACTCGTGAATAATTCACTCCGTGGAATTGGGCCATCATCCAATAAGGCTGTAAAGGCAGTTGCTGATGTAAATCTTTTTCACTGCTGTTTGTGTAGTAGCATGATCACGACATAAATTCATTCTTTTAGTCATAACATAAATGCATCCTATTAAAGGCATGCATAAGAAATAACTAAAAGAATATTAGGTTACATTTTAAACAATTCATAACTCACGTCACTTGACACCTCTTGCTGTCACTGACCGTCGTCGCGACAGTGCGCCTATTGAGTGCAATCATTTGAAGTTTACTTGAGCTGCGAATGATATGGGCTGTGAAAGTATGTAAGCATGTGTGTGGCACTGTAATAATTAAAACTAAAAAAACGCTTGAATCACGCCGCACTCGTACATACATATGTATGCATATACCAAAGAAACAATTTATGGCTTTGAACCATCTGTGTATGTGCATATGTGACGTCTGATCAGCTTACCCCTAAAACGTGGGAACCAAATTTGGTTCCCATACATTAACTTTGATAGTACAACACTTAGTATAGATGAGTCGTCTAGAACTTCTCATAAGTAGTATATAAGCAATTGTAATTTTAGTTTAAGGAAGAATTAATAAAAAGAATTGATTCGAGCAACTTCGAGTTGCTCATCAAAAATAAAACTACAAAAACATACTCCCTTCAATTAATTATAGTGTTAAGATAGTAAATTGTCCTTTTGCTTCCACGTTTTATAGGTATACCGTAAATTACGAAATTTCTTTTAGGCTTCTTCAGCTAAAATTATATCTGACAAAAAATGAAAATAACTGCAAGATATTCACTTTCCTGTTACGGCAACATCTTTGTCAATTTTGCACCACAATTCTTTTTTATACTGGAAGTTTTTAGGACTTCCCGCAAATTATAAAGACAGCCATACTTCCTAACTTCTTCGATAATTCTTTCGTTATTGTTCATCAAGAACGCATGAACAACAACAAGATCTTTTGTAGTTGATCCATTAGGAATTGATGATTGATTTGGATAAAATGTTTTAACGATTAAACATATTGGTCTATCGAATATTTTTCCATAATAAATTTGCCACATGTCTACTTCACGACTGACAAATATGAACAGTCAAGACTAATGTTTACCAAAATGGCGGCAAAAAAAGTAGTATACCTTCCCGGCGTACACCCTGTATTAGCTTTTTCGCTTGTCTAATCTATTTCAAGATACTTGACTTTATAGTTTAGGAAATTTTAATGCTCTTAGATATTTTACAGTTTCTTAGGAGGCTACAACGGTCTTTTGATTATCAATATTGTGCGCATCTCGTATTCTTTCCACCAGTTTCGCAGTCTCCAACCGTGCTAAGCTTTGATTACATTAGATTATGATGACCTTTCCAATACTTAAAACACTAACTACTCTTTGATAAATTTTTAACGATGCTTATGAGACAGAGCTAACTAAGCCCTGGACTTTAAAGCATTCAAAGAATTCATGGTAGAAAATCTTAATTCGCAACAATGTATCTTTTCTACATATGTACAAGTTGTGAAATAATTTTCCACTTTTCTTTAAGCATATGCGTATACTCATATTTAAACTTATAAATGATGTTCCTTTATAAACTTTTAATAGCATGCCATATGAAAGAAAACACAACATTTTAAAACACCTGCATTTTCAGCACTTGCTTTCTTACTTTTAATTATAAACTAGAGAAGACACATTAAGGAGACTATTATGTATAATAACACACTGAAAACATAAAGTTTGTCTTGTCTTGTCAAAGAGATATACTACAGCTTGTACTACTTAATGGATGCACAAGTTTTGTTAATTTCATCATACAAGCAGAGAACAGCTTTAATCGATTGCAAAAAATCATACTTGCTCAGGAGCAACATCGTCAACGACGATTCAGATTCTCTCAAAAAGGTCATAACTGGTGACGAGACATTGAAACCAAACCCCAATCATCTCAATGGAAGTGCCCAGAAGAGCCAAGACCGAAAAAAAGCACATAAAATTCGGTTAAATGTGAAGGTTTTTCTCACAGTTTCCTTCGACGGCAATGGCGTGGGGCATCATGAATTCTGGCCACAAGGTCGTACGGTCAATAAGGAATACTACCTTGAAGCTATGCGCCGTTCGCGCGAAGCTTTTCGTCAGAAACGCAAAGCATTGTGGAAAACGCAATCATGGATTTTACACCGTGATAACGCTCCAGCTCACACATCGATGCTTGCAAAAACAACCGTTATCATGTTTCAACTACCGTATTCACCCAACTTGGCCCCCGCTGATTTTTTTTTCCCCAAAAGTGAAGACACCGATGAAAGCAAACCTTTTCGCTACGATTGAGGAGATAAATGAAAAATCGAAACAGAAGCTGTTGGCAATACCAAAAAGCGCGTTTCAGAAGTGTTTCGAAGATTGGAAAAAAACGCTGTCATAAGTTTATTATATCTGAGGGGGATTACTTTAAAGGACACAGGATAGTTATTGATGAATAAATAAATACTTTTTGAAAAAATGCAAATAACGGATATTTTCCGATTAGCCCTCGTACACTTATTTCTTTTTAGAACTTTCTAAAAACAGATTTGAAAAATTAAATTAGACTTAACATGCCTATATATACAACAATAAAAAAACTCTATTTCAAAGACATGCAACTTAGTAGCTGCATTTATCAATACTATGGTGCATGCGCAATGTTTACAAAACGAGTTGATTTTGCTCAGCATTGAACTTTGTTGCTTGATTTTTGATGATAGTAAATTCAGAATGTTTACAAGATGAGTTGATTTTACTCACCGTTGAACTTTGTTGCTTGATTTTTGCTGATTACGAATTTTAATGTATGAGTTAATCAAGCCAAAACATGATTTTTGGTGGTCTCTGCACACAAGAGACTATTTCATCAGGTATACAATGTATACCCTGCAATCGTTTTATATGAAAAACGAGACTTAAAACTGATAAAAGGCTATTATATACAGGGTGTCTGGTAGCAGAATCCGTAAAATAAAAATCGATAAAATTAGCATAATTTATTGAACTATAAAATTAAAGTTATAACAGACAGGAAATATGTCTGCAGGCAACTTATTCCGCAGGCGAAGCGTGCGGCTGAAAAACCACAAATGGATGAGCTCTAGACGATCAACGCGTGCTACGTAAAAATGTGAGAGTTTCAGGAACAAGATCCATAATCTCGTCAGAGCAATATCCATTGTAGTAACGATAGAACAGAGTAACACACTCTACACTACGTCGATGCTCCAGTGAGTCAATAGAGTTGTACTCTACTGTCACCGATGAGTTTCTTCGCCCTCTGCTGCACACGGTCAAGTCACTCCAAAATAGACTTTGGGACACCGGCTCAAACATGATATAAACAGCTTGTTTATATTCATAGAAGCTATCCTTATCATCACTAGACTTTGGATATTTTTGAAAGATTTACCAAAGTCTACTGATGATTAGGGTAGCTTCTATGAAATGTCGACATATAGACAGCTGGGAAACATTGAAAACAAGCTGTTTATAATTTTTTGATTAGTATCAGTGTTAGAAGCTAATATATAGCCAGGTTCCGAGAACGCGCGTTCTGAAACCGCAATGCGTTTTGAAAAACGCTTAATTGATTTTTAGGTGTTTTGAGGAACGCGCGTTTTACTGGCTTTTAGGATTTTTTTCCGAAAAAATACAACATGTGTTTTACATATGTACGTATGTATATATGTATGTGGTAGTAATATAACACGAAAAAATATTTGAAAATAAATAGAAAAATTTTTCAATTTAGTTTTCTTAATGAGAATGTGTAAAATTCTTTCAACTTTTTATTGAAATAAAAAGAAAGTATATTAAATTTTAATTGTGAATAATTTTATTGCCTTTTGCAAGTTCAGTTTTAGCAAATTCAATCAGTTCACTTCAATATATACATGCGAGTTGAAGTCGCCAATTTTAAGCGATATGCGTTTTCCAGAACACCTATTTGGTGATTTCAAATCGCAAAACCATTTTTCTTGCGTTATACGTTTCTCAGAACACCTATTTGGCATTTTCAAATCGAAAACGTTTCTCAGAACATGCTTTGATAGTGAATAAAACTCAATTGTTTGTTCTTTTATTATGTTACATTAGAAAATAAAATATTTCCAAGAGTAGTATCTGTTTATTAGATATTTTTTTTTTCTAGGCTGGTCACATAACAAAAATAGAAATTAGTGCAATTTGACATGCCAACGACATCTGGAATCCACACTTCAACTTTTGCAGACGACACAGCGTTTTTGAGCGTTCATGAAAACCACCAATTAGCTTCACGAAATTTACAGGAATTTATTTCAATATTGGAAAAATGGCTTAAGCTGTGGAAAATCAGGGTTAATGAACAGAAATGTACTCATATCACATTCACCCTATGTAAACAAACATGTGCGCATATCCAAATTAACAACTCACCTATTCCGCAGCACAATGAAGTCAAGTACCTTGGTATTCACCTGGACCGTAGGCTAACGTGGAAATCTCACATTGAAGCAAAGGTCAGTCAGTTAAAACTAAAAGCAGCGCAGTTAAATTGGCTTATGGTTAGGAATTCTACATTGAAACTAGATTGCAAACTTTTGTTATACAACGCAATACTAAAGCCTATATGGTGCTGCGGAATTCAGTTATGGGACACCACCTCAGCGTCAAACATTGAAAAAATCCAAAGGCGACAAAACAAAATTCCTCGAACGATTACTGCAGCTCCATGGTACGTAAAAAATTCACGAATTCATAAAGATCTGAGTGTTCCGCTGGTAAAAGAGGAATTTTCTAAGTACGCGACAAGGTATGTCAGTAAACTGGAACTTCATCCAAACCCTCTTGCGCGTAATATACTTAATTTTGGTGGCCACAGTCGGTTGAGAAGAAGGGATACCGTTGCCACCATCAGAACGTTCAATAGGTGTTTCTACCGATATTGCTCCCGCATAATAGAACTTTTTGTCTAGCATTGGCTGGACGTAAGTAAAAAGCACATTTTTTGTTTTTTTTTGTTTTATTAATTATTTTATTTTTATATTTAGTATTAAGATTTGAATACTTATTGTTAGTTCATTTTGAAGATTCAATAAATAAAAACGCTTAACAAAAAAAAAAAGTGTAATTTGACGGCGGCAAGAAATCAGCATGGACAACACGACCTGCAGTCGTGTCGTCTTGCTGTTGTCAAAATAAACGCTCGCATTTAAATTTTTTTGTTTGACATATTGAAGTCGGTTGTCTGCTGGCTTCAACATGTTTAATGCTGAAGTCAAAATATTGATATAAATAAACAATTTAAGAAATTTTTTTATGAAAAACACCTCAAACTTGAAGATTATTTTATTTGAATTTAATTGAAAAGTAAAAAAATTTGCATAAAGAAAACTTCAAAAACAATTCAAAATGTTTATCAAAATTAGGTTCTAAAATTATACATTTTCTGCTGAATATATTTTTTCATAACAAGTTTTCCAAATATAAGTAATGAATATTTCAAGACAGCTGTACGTGTTTTAATAGAACATGAAAAGTATTCCTATATTTTTACGTCTTAAAACACACATACATGCATACGGTTAGGTTGTATTTTATTTATTTGGTGTTTTTCACCCAAAAGCAAACTCTTACATACAAAACAACCCATTAACTTAAAAATCATGCACCACTTTAAGACTTATTTATACTCACTTACATATGTACATACATACTCGCTTGGCGCTTCATGAGTGCAAGAAACATTCTTCAAAACAAAAGCAAAAAAGAAAAAAGTGAAAAAAGAAAACTTACACTAAATTATTGCAAGGAACTGCATTTAATGCCTTTGGATATTTTCACTCGTTTATAAAAACTGCCATATGTACTCACGGCACGCACGCATTGCGCAAGAAAAACGTAACACAAATAATTTAATCCACTTTAATAGTTAAATAGTGAATACTCACTTGTATCTGTAAATGAAGTATAAAATAAAACACGTTTACTCACATGTTTACTTGGATATTTATTTGAACCAATGACAACATTTTTAAGGATTTCGTGATACAAATGCCACATACGAGTAGACCAAAAAGTCTGACTGCAGTCACTTTTGGACTTTTAACATATAAGCGATATGATAAAGCCAAGATAATTATTGAATTGAGGTCGTTCAAAGATTTATATAAAGGATTTTTTTTAGAGCTTTACAGCTTTGTGTTCGGGGAGTACTGTCTTATGCTAAAACCCATTTAAAAGCTGCTAGTTGATTTCTTTCTGGTTTGAATAGATCGGACATTGGAAAATATTTGAGTTTTTCAAAATAAAAGTTAACGAACAGAACGTCAATTGATATTGATATTTAAGTTTCATTCAAAATTTTGTTTTGCGTTGATGCCTATTATACCACAGAAAGTTATTGCACAGATATCGGAAATTTTAATTTTCTGTATTTTAGTAACCTCATTGTATCATCAGAACTAATTTTAAGCAAAAAAAAAAAAAAAATTTTTTTTTCATGGAAAAATCGGTGTACTCTATATCTCGGTTATATATGCACCGGAATCGGAAATTTTCGTTTTCTATATTTTAGTAACCTCTTTTTATAAACAAAACTGCTTTTTAAGTTTTAGTCTTTCGTGTTGTTATTGTTTAAGTTAAACCTGCACGAACACTACTCCCTCTTTCCTACCTCATCATAACCTATTTTCCTAGTTCGAGTACAATGCACTGCGTATGTATGTAGGGGTCATCACCTGAGTACTGGTCCAAGATAAAAAAACTGCTTTTAAGCAAAAAAAAAAAAAATTTTTTTTTTCATGGAAAAATTATTTTATGGAAAAAATATATATAAAAATATAAATAAATACGTAAATTTTAATTTTCTCTATTTGGTAACGTCCTTATATTACCAAAACTGCTTTTAAGCAAAAAAAAAAAAAAAGTTTAAATTCACTTACGCGACGGTTCAGGCTATATATCTGGTATACGAGTATATGGACCGATATCGGAAATTTTCATTTTCTGCATTTTAGTAACAATCCCCTTTTATAATTAGAGCTTCTTTTAAGCAAAAAAAAAAAAATTTTTTTTTTATGGAAAAATCGGTTTAGGCCATATTTCGGGTATATATGGACCGATATCGAAATTTTTAATTTTCTGTATTATAGCAACCTCCTTTTATTACCAGAACTGATTTTAAGCAAACGATATATGTTCATGAAAAATCGGTTTAGGCCATATCTAGGGTATATATGAACCGATAACGGTATTTTTCATTTTCTGTATTTTAGTAACCTCCTCTTATTACCAGAACAGCAAGAAAAAGTTTGTTTAAGTATGGACCGATATCGGAAATTTTCATTTTCTGCATTTTAGTAACAATCTGATTTTATAATTAGAGCTTCTTTTAAGCAAAAAAAAAAAAAAAAATTTTTTTTTATGGAAAAATCGGTTTAGGCCATATCTCGGGTATATATAAACCGATATCGAAATGTTCAATTTTCTGTATTTTAGCATCCTCCTTTTATTACCAGAACTGATTTTAAGCAAAACAATTTTTTTTAATTCGCTTACGCGATATGTTCATGAAAAATCGGTTTTGGCTATATCTTGGTTATATATGGACCGATATCGGAAATTTTCATTTTATATATTTTAGTAACCTCTTTTTATAACCAAAACTGCTTTTAATAAAATTTTTTTTTTTTATGGAAAAATCGGTTTAGACTATATCTCAGGTATATATGGAGCGATATAGGAAATTTTCATTTTCTGTTTTTTAGTAACCTCTTTTTATTACCAAAACTGATTTTTTTTAATAAAAAAAAACATTAAGTTCGCTTACGTGACATTTTCATGAAAAAAATCCGTTCAGACTATATCTCGGATATACATATATGGACCGATACCGGAAATTTTCATCTTCTGTATTTTAGTAACCTCCTTTTGCAATCAGAACTGCTTTTAAGCAAAAAAATTGTTTAAGTTCGCTTATGCGACATTTTCATTAAAAACATTGGTTTGGGCTATATCTCGGTTATAAGCCATGTCACAGAGCTTAATTCTGTTCGGAAACGGAACTGAGTTCGTTTTTTACTTCTTCAAAAAACGAAAAACCAAAAAACTTTTCGGAATGAAATTTTTTCTAATTTCAAAAACGAAACTAGTATGACCTTATAGAATTGATTTCACTCCGAAAAAGTTTTAAATTTTCGTTTTTTCAAGAATTAAAAAACCGATTCAATTCCATTTCCGAACGGAAGTGAATTCTGTGACATGGCCGTATATATGGACTGATATTGGAAACAATTTTTTTTGCCTTGCTATCGCCATACTTAATAATTGTGTGAAGTTTGAAGCAAAACAAACATTTTATTTAAATATCCTACAAAATTGCAAAACGTAATAGCTTTTTTCAGAATTTTGGATATATCTGAGCTATATGTGAACCGATTTGATTGATTTTCAATAAAAACCCATGAATTCATGAGGTTATAAAATGGTGGAAGAAAATAGTTTCTAAGACTAATTGTTTTCTCAGAAACCGACCGACGGACATCGCTTAATAGACTTTTCTATTAATTCTGATTCAGAATTTACGCATTTACATATGTCGCAAATTCCGCAATCGTTTAAAAATTGCAATAACTACAGGCTTCTGAATATGGACTTTACAGTGCCTTTAAATAAGTGAACCGGAGTGTATGTGTGACATGTACTCGTATGTGTGACATGTAATGAAGAAAAATTTGTTATTGTTTTGTTGATGCTTGTCTTGAAAAAGAATTAAAGACAAATTTTATTTAAATAAAAGCACATACAAACAACAACAAACATTTATAATTGTTTACTTATTTATTCATTTATTTAGAGGGGGTTTTTTAATGTGAAAAAGTTACACGATTTCCTCATTTGGAATAAAGAGTGTGGGTGCAAATAAAAAGAAAAAAGAAAGCAAAAAAAAAAAAAAAAATTATAATACAAATTTTAAAGCAAAGTTAACATTTACTAGAATATCTTAAAACGAATTTATTTTTATCACAGATTTCATTTTTATATGCAAATACTTGACATTTTGATAAACAAAGTGCATTCTTCTGTTTTTTCTTTCAAACAATTAGCTTAACATTTTAAAAATGTTTTTATTATTGGGGTTTTTAATGCATTGAGATATATAAAACATTAAAAACTTTTATCTATATTTGCATGTGTATACAACGTGCTGAAGTAAAGAATTCTCAGCTTAAACATCAGAAAATGGTTTTCTTTAGAGTTACACAAGTTGAGGTTCTAATAAAACAAAGAAGTATATTTTTAATATCAATGAAAATGTTTATATACTCGTATGAGGAGTCGCAAAACAAAACGTGCTTTGTGCATTCTTTTGATATGTTTGCATTAATTTGGCTAAGTTGTACTGGAAAAAATCTAATTTGCATAATATTTTCTCCTTTTTCATAGAAAAATGCTATCTTTAAAAACTTGATGCAGAGCAAAACGTGCTTTTTTTCTTCTATTTCAGCAACACTTAGTTTTTTATAATAATTTATTTTTAATTTAAATTATGTTGTAAATCATTAATGAGTGAACATTTTTTATTTATATACATATGTACGAGATTAACTAGTTGTGAGTTCGAGTCCAACTTCAGTCAAGAAGAAGGATTATTTTTAACTATAACAATAATTGCTGTGAAACAATAAGACCAAAGAAGAACAGAAAAAATAATTGAATACCATTAGCTGGGGGACAACTAGCTGTTTCGTAGTCGCTACACTACTCATCAGCACCCACTGGGATTCGAACTCGGAATCATGTGAACATGAACTCACAACTAGTTAATCTCGTACATATGTATATAACTAAAAAAGTTCACTCATTAATGATTTACATACAAATACGTCTCACAGTTAGGAGAATTATTTAGTAATTAATAAAAAAAAAAAATTAAAAAACTGGTTGTTCAGTGACAGAAAATCCTGTACAAACAACTGGGGTTATAACAATTGCATATTCATGCTGGTGGCATCATCGGACCTTATTTCTTCAAAAATGAGGCCGGAGCTCGCGTTACGGTCAATGGAGATCGTTACCGCACCATGATCAATGATTTTTTGTTTGAAAATATGGATGACATTGATCCGGAGGAGATGTGGTTTCAACAGGATGGCGCTACGTGCCATACGGCGAACGCAACCATCGACTTACTGAAATCAAAATTTGGCGATAAGTTGATTTCGAGAAATGGACCTGTCAATTGGCCTCCAAGGTCGTGCGATTTGACACCTCTCGATTATTTCCTGTGGGGCTACGTGAAGTCACTGGTTTATGCTGATAAACCAGCAACAATTGACGCCTTGGAGGCCAGCATTGTTCGTGTTGTTCGTGACATACGGCCAGCAGTGCTCGAAAAAGTGGCCCAAAATTGGACGTCCAGAATGCGCTTCGTCAAGAACAGCCGCGGTGCCCATATGCCCGAAATCATTTTCAAATGTTAATGTCACGTATTGATCTTTCGAATAAAAAAAAATTTTGATTACAATTTAATTTTTTGTGTTATTTTTTACAATTTCAAGTTCTATCGGGCTTAAAAAAACACCCTATAGTTAATCTCGTACATACTTAAATTATGTTATATTTTAATTTTTCAATTTGTTAATATTGTTAAAAATTTTTCTTTGTGTATAAACTAAAAATTTTTCTTAGTGTATGAATTTTTTATGTATAGGAATTTTTTGACAATAATTTTTCAATTTAAATTTTTTAACATTTAATTTTTCCTGACGATGATAACAAGTTGTTATCGAAATATTGAGAAATAAAAGATTTTTAATTGTAAAATTTTTATAAAATAGTAAAGATCTGAAGCTGCAAAAATTAAATTTATTTAACAAACGAAGATCAAATAATATTGAGATAAAATAATTTATTTTTGTTTATTTCCTTAAAAGTAGAGATGGGAAAATGTTTTGGTTTTCTCACGGATGATTGTAGCTAGAGTGAGCGTGTTTTCCCACGATGCAAAAAAAAAAAATACACACACGCGCACCTCTCTAATTGTAACAGTAATGCAGGAGAGAGAGAGAGATATCCAATGCAGTTGCATTGAAGACGATATTGGTATAAAAGTTTAAAAATTCAACTAACTATACCTTATAATAAATAGAAATAAAATATTAATTAACTGAGTCCAATTGATATTTTTACTGAAAAGTTTAATTCAGCTCAAAAATATATACGGCTCAATTTAAATAAGAGAAAATTTTGTTACATTCGAGCTCAAATAACAAAAATAATTTCAAATATTTATTAGCTGTGCTCTGTAACTCTCACCACGAGAAACTTTTTGACTGAAACGTGTGAATGGAAACAAAATTCTCATATGTTGAAACAAACAGCTGATTTTCTTATTAAACTATAGCAAACAATAGGCAAAAATCCCACCTGAAACACTAAGAAATTTGTTAACAGCATGCCAGACCGACTCCGCGCTGTCATTAAAAATAAGGCTGGAAACACGGATTATTAATATATTTAAATTTTATGGTGCACTCAATTGAATATCAATATTCAAAATTTTTTACTTTCAATTGTCGTATATGAAATACTTTTAATTTTCCTTAATACAATAAAATTAGAATTTACTTCTTATTTACAAATTTTAAACGAGTTCTTTTACTTTTAATACATTTCTATTTTACTTCTCAATAAAAATTTTGCAGATATTTCGAGTATTTTTTTATATAGAGCCACATGACGTTGTTGGCTACTAATTTATACTTTCAATTGTCGCCTAGTATATATATGACTATAAGTATCGATAGTGGTATCGTTTCATCCCTAGTAGTATTTTCATAAAAGCTTGTGAATTCTCCCCACTTCAAATGTGACAATTCTTCTTATTTATGTACCGATTCAAGGATTAGTGGGGCTCATTGAAGAACAGAAGTTTGAAAAGAAATTCATTATTAATATGAATTAATGAACAGATCCATTATTTTGCTAAACAATTTGCAAGCGTTGCTCTCATGTTAGTCTATTCATAATAAAATGTCAAACCAAACTAAACAAGTAACAACTATCAGCTGTCAAATAAAGCAGTGGTGCCAACTCAAAAATGTGAGCCTCTACTCTACGTATACTGTGCCTCGTTTCTGTAAGATTAGTGAAAAGTTTCTCGCATCGAAAACTATGAAACATAAAATTCCTTCGTTTCTCGACTATCGAGAAAAACAGCGTTTCTGTATCTTAAATCGAAAAGAGGCAATACTAGTTACGTCTTTATTGGAATATTTCCATTAAGCAGCTGTCAAAATACAGAAAGTAAACAAATAAGAAGAAGAATATAGGAAAAATTTATCAAACAAAAAGAAAATTTAGGAAACAAATGCTTAGCAGTGAATAAAACAATTGAATTTAGTGTTATAAATAAAATAAAAGTGTGTCAATCAATAACACGTGTACATAAAAAAAAACACATTCAAATTATAAATAAATTTCATAAAAACTTTCAATAAGGTATAGTTTTGTGGTGATGGGTGCTGACCAATATGACCGGCGAAACATGTTGCGCAATTACAGCCAGAGATTAAGGGCTGCAACCGACCCTTTTTTAGTTCCTGAACCGATGAGGGGAGCTTCCCGCATTCGAGACAGGCTAAAGTTAAGATTTTGCCATTAAATTTTTAATTTATCATACTGTATGTATGTACATAAATATTAAGAAATAAAGAAAAAATCAAAAAAAATTTAATTGATAATTTTTATATATTTATTATATTATATCTTTCAATTTTCTAAAACAAAAAGAAGAAATGAATAATGAACTACATTCAATATCTGCGTATTCATAATAAATAATTTACACATAACAAAGGTTTAATTGATAAATTTTGTGTAAATATATGTATGTCAAGTAAACTTTTACTAATTGCAAATTATTTTTTATGAATACGACAATATGTGTATAAATATTTAAAAACTTTACCTTTTCTACACTTTTTGCATTCATTATGTCAATTATATACTTTTAAATTTATAACTTCCGCAACTCTTTTATTTGTGAAAAGTTTTGACAGCTCTAGCGAGAAACTTCTCGCAAAATTTTAATACAGAAACAGGTTTACTCACAAGCTTCCAATGAATTACGTCAAAAAAGCTATTTTGACAGATATTTCTCGCTTCTCAAAGATACAGAAACATTTGTGTGAGAAACTCCATTTTTTGTTTCAATTCGCATAGTTTCTCTGTCAATTCCTTTGTTTCTTGTGAGAAATTTCTCGATGCGAGTAATACAGAAACGAGGCACTGGAAACGATTACGAAGATAAAAAAACGAATTCTTAATTTAAGAAAATTTACATTTGAATTAATAGACATAGTTCGTATATACATATATAAGTTTAAACGTAACCAAGTCCGGCACATTCATAAAAGCATAGCCGAAGGGTATAAGTTTTTTTGTAATATATATTCTTTTTTAATTAAATTTATAATAAATTTCAAAACATGTTGTTAAAGTGTTAGTAGAGCGGAAGGGGTAAGTATTCATCGGTGATGTGCAAATGTAAGGCACAGTTTGTGGATTTTAATCCAATTGCCATGGTTAGGGGAGGGTAAGGAACCCTGTCATCTAGGGTCCCAAGAAAAATTCGCTAAAATTTTCTTTTTAGTCGCTGGCGCAATCGTACCACCGCCCAATCCCAACGAGCCAAACCCGTGCATTAGCTTACAAAGTTGTCAGTGACGTAGTGACTGGGGTGGAAGTTAACATCTCTAAGACGATATTTTTTATCTGCGTAAAAACAGCGAATTAAATTTTTAGATTTAATCATGTGTGTGTGGTGATAACAATCGTGCCCATCCTGACAGCAACAACGATAGAATTAGGAAATCGCAAACGTGACACTATAGCAAACAATGGACAAAAATACGACCCTTTATTAATTGCTGAAAAGAATAGTTTTTATTTGAAATCCCTAAAAGAGTGCTTTTAAAAAACAGTATACTAAATTTCTTTGACAATGTTGAACGTTTTATATTTTTTATACTTACATCAATAAATTCCTATTTCTTGTAAAATTGAATGCATTTTTAATGCTTTAAATGTCAATTGTTTGTTTATCCTGAAATTCCATAAGAAAAAAGACTTGAACCAGAAAAATAACATAAAACTTTTTGTGCTAGTACAATTTATTCGAAAAAAAAAAAAAATAATTGCATCTTTAATAAATGCTACTTACGGCATCTTTGGTCTTCTCAAAATTAAAAATTTGTATTTAATTTTAAATTAACATTTATGTATTTCTTTTTGGCTTAAGTTTTTAGTTTTGTTTTTGTTTCGTTAAGCTTAAAATTAAATTTGATTTATCCAAATCACATGAAAGTTTAATTTATAAACCCTGTCTTTTTTTAATATGACTTTAGAAATTTTAAATACATTTTCTTGGCAAGAACTCCTTTAAAATTCACATTAAAATACTTAAGCATAAAAATCATAAAAATAAAAACCATAAAAATATTATATCAGTGTAATAAAAAATTTCTACAATTCTTTAGTTATCTCTTATTTTTTCATTTAATATTTGAAGCAAATTTGATTAAATAAAAAAAAGAGATAAAACTATTGCTTATACTTGTAATAATGGATTATATAGAGTCAGACACAGTGGCGTGGAAAGGGATTTTTGGCCTCAAAAATATCGCTCCTTTATTGCAACATAGTCATAACTAAAAAATCTTGTTTCGAGAAAAACAGAATTCAAGTTTTTAAAGGAAACAATTTAAAAGTAACTTTAATAATTTTTTGGCACAATATAAAAGGTAGTACTGTGAACAATTCTGCATTGTTAACTCGAAAAATTCATCTTTTGAGGAGTAAAGGAGCGATATGTGTTACGCATCAGTCTTGCTAATAATTTAAATTGTTCAGATTTTGAAATGCGTATTTAAGCAGTCTTTTTGTTGACTCAGAATGTTAACGAGATCTACTAATTGGGAAAGTGGTCAGCATCTATGAAATATTGGCTTCAAATTCCTGATGAAATGATTTTAAAATCACTCTAATGCTGGAAACACAACTGAGATGACAATAAATATTCGCCCCATACGGCAATCGCTATATATTCGTTTCATAGTTTCATCAGAGCGGGCAAAATAACAACGACAAACTTTAGCTATACAGACAGCAAGGCCGCCATCAATTCCCTGATTGGAATATACACCAATTCCAGTCTAGTCCAGGAATGCCGGACATCTTTAAATAAGACGGCGAGAAATTCTAATATAACCCTAAAATGGGTACGTGGACATGGGTCCAACAATGGCAACAACATCGCTGACGAATTAGCCAAAAAGGGACAGCCCTAGAGGATGGGGACAGAGACCCCTTTTGCGGACAACCCATATCAGCGTGTTGGAAAAGAATAAAACTCCACACGCTGGAACACGCTCAAGAAAAGTGGCTTACAGAGCCCACGTGCCTTATATCAAGGAACCTGTGGCCGCACATTAACTCTAAGAGAACGGGGGAGCTATTAAAACTTCCCAGATCTCTCCTAAGAATAACGGTAGTAGTCATCACTGGACATTGCCCGTTTGGGAACCATGCCAGGAGACTAGGCCTACCCTATAACGACTTCTGTAGAAGTTGCCAAGACGAGGAGGAGGAGGAGACCATTCTTCATCTCCTCGGTACATGCCCGGCATTGGGGCACCATCGTCTAAGATGCTTAGGCGAGAGGAGCTTCAATACTCATGTCTGGCCTTGGTCAAACCGACTGCTATAGCTTCTTTCATAAGAAGTAGCGGATGGCTAGTAAATCAGCAAGTAATGCCACATTAAGCAGTTTCCCACCTTTCCTTTCCCTCTTCTGCACTCCTTCTATATCCTTACAACTTTTATTTTTCCTTCTATCATACCCTAACTTTTCAGGCAATCACAAAGGGAACGACCTTCAGGACCCAAGTGAGCTGGAGTATCCGGGTACTCTTTAGAGAACCCAGCGGCCTGCCTACTTAACCTAACCTTAGCTATACAGATGTTTACTGACAATGTGACCATATTAAAAAAGTAGTCCGCGCAAAATGCAGCATTAACAGGAACACAACTAAATCAATTATTGTACTTAATTACTTTGTATATATTTTAACTGCTATAAAATTAAAATAAAACTATTATTAAAAAAAAAAAACTTTATTAACTGAAATACACATGAAAACTAAAACCAAACATGGCCACATAGCATCAATTTCTCCACCGTTCATCAGCGCACAAAATAGCAACAAATCTCTTACAAAGTTTGCCGTATGTAGCGAATTCAATTTATTTTAAGTATCAAAAGTGTGTGGCGAATATTCGTCGTTCGTCTCAGTTGGATTTCTAGTACATTTTTTTAAAGAAAGAAAATCGCTTTGACTTCATTAAACAGGTGAATATCTTTACTGAAGTTAAATTGCGTCTAGAGGAGTGGTTCCCGGCAAGAGGTTGTCCAAATTGGGGCATAGAAGAGTAAGGATCTACGGATTGTGGCTGAAGATCAAAATTCACGGAAGGAATTCCATGACTTTGATAGGAACATCCTAAATTTTTATGGAAGCGACCAATGTACTCTTGGAATGTCTTGTAAGAGTCATACAGGTGTTGGTCATACATTGATGAGCCTAATAACATGGCTGCAACGTTTCAGTTGTGGTTTAAGTCTGAGGTGATAGTGGCTTTTAGTAGGCTGTACTAGGACTTGACGAAATGTCTTCGAAGAGCTGATGTCTTGCAAGAGATGCTTGTACAAAAAGGGGTAAATAGTGGAAAACATCAAGTTTAAGGTCTGACACTGAGATCTCGGCGGCCATTTGGCTGATATTTTGTACCACACATAATTGAACCATACTAATATTATCATAATAAAAAGATGTGACAATAAGTCCTAAATAATTTGTGTTTTATTCAGAATCAACATCGTCCTTTTAAAATAAATTTAACCACCTTTTATTTTCTAGTAGTTTTGTGAAGTTGGTCCACCATCAAATACGCTCTATTTTGAGCTGGTACTGGCGCAAATAATTTCCACAACTGAAGTTAAAGTAACTGAAAAGGAGCCCAGTTCTTTGCTCATGCACCTAATAATCATATTTATTATTATTCTGGAAATATTCAAGAGTTCGTTGTGGTTTAAAGACACATTTTTGCAGCTAAAGATCTTTATTTGTTGTTTTATAAAAGTTTAACAATGTTAGTTGCAAAAATAAGAATTAATTAATATAAATAAGATCAAATAATATATGTATGTACGAGGGCTGGTCAAAAATAACCATTATTTAAAATTTTTTCCAAAAGTAATTATTTAATCATCAATAACATCAATCTTGTCCCCATCAAAGTAATCCCGCTCATATATAATACACTTATGCCTGCGTTTTTTTCCCATCCTCGAAACACTTCTGAAACGCGATTTCATTGTATCGCCCACAGCTTCTGTTTCAATTTTTTTCAATGTTTTATCTGCTCAATCGTAGCAAAATGCTTTCCTTTCATCGGAGTCTTCAGTTTTGGGAAGAAGAAAAAGTCAGCGAGGGCCAAGTCCGGTGAATACGTTAGTTAAGGCATTTTAACGATTTTGTTTTTGGCCAAAATCTCACGTACAAGCATCGATGTGTGAGCAGGTACGTTATCGTGGTGCTAAATCCATGATTGTGTTTTTCACAATTCTGTGTGTTTCTGACAAATATCTTCGCGTAAACGGCGCATAACTTCAAGGCAATATTCCTTATTGAACGTACGATCTTGTGGCAAGAATTCATGATGCACCATGACATTGCAGTTGAAGAAAACAGTGAGCAAACCCTTCACATTTGACCGAACTTGTGGTGCTTTTTTCGGTGTTGGCTCTTCGGGACGCTTCCATTGGGATGATTGGGCTTTGGTTTCAATGTCATAGTCATATACCCATGATTCGTCACCAGTTATGACCTTTTTGGACGAAATGTGGATCGTCATTGACGATATTCAACAGCTCCTGAACGATGTTCATGCGACTTTGTTTTTGCTCAAAATTTGGTAAATTTAGTAAAAAATCGAAGAACACAGCAAAACACGACTAACCTTTTTATCTGTCAAAAACAAACTGACAATCCGAAATGGCTGATCCTGCCAACATATATAATGGACATGTGTACCAACATAACAGATAAAAATGCGAAAATCGAACATACATAACTCACGGAAATTTTAAATAATGGTTATTTTTTGATTAGACCATGTATATGTATTTAATACCTTGATTTCCTTTAACTTGTTATAAACTCTTGAATATTTCTTAAAACCATAGAAAAAGGTAATTGTATGTTTTATTATAGAATATAAAAAAGGAAAAAGTTATGTAACTGGAGTGAATTCAAAGTTATTATTTTTTTTTGGAAATATTGTGTTAAAAATGTTACAATACTTCTCGAAGCTAGTTTTACACTCGCCAAAAAATATATAGCCACGCCAATGTTGAGTAATTATAGTAGAATAATAATAAGGATATTCTGCTTAAACATACATATATGTAGGTATTAAAACTATTCTACATTTAAACTACACGATTTAATATGATTCTGACATTTTTACAACATAGTTTATTTGCTATAGCTAATTTACATACACACTTCTACAAATACAAATTAGCAAGAAAATGACAAAAAATGAACAGTTTTTGTGTGAAATCAATAATGATGCACTCTCTCTCATTTGTAATTAGACTAAAAAAAAATGTGCTCAAATTTCCATTAATCTATTATAAACTCTCGAAGACTTTGTGTATCATTAAAACCAGCGTTGTCGACTATGAAATATCAGAATGCATCAAAATGGGGGAAGAAGCGCGTTATTTGAACAAAAACGCAGCAAGCTTATGGACATTTTCTTTTAAGTTTTTAAACAACTTTATTTTATTATAAAAAGTATAATATTTTTATCAATTGAGTTTTTATTCGCTATTTTAGCTTCTAACATTTATACCAATAAAAAATTATAAATGAAAGGTGTAAAGAAATGTTAGAGACGTTTATAAACAGAAAAGCTTGGTTTTTTGTGTTTTGACAGGTATTATTAGAGCATTTTTCTTTTTAAATTCTCAGCAATTTATTTAGATTGCTGGGATATAAAGTTGAATGTTTGAGAATATCTGTCAAAAATTTCCAAAGTCTACTGATGATTAGGGTCTGATGAAATGTCGACATATAGATAGCTGGGAAACATAGAAAACAAGCTATTTATAATATTTTATTATATTTTTATATTAGAAACACGATTATGAACTCGCCTTTAGCTAAAATTCGTGTTTGTCAAACTTGGCCTATAATGCGATTCTGTTGCTTCTATAATAACAATCATATTGCTACAATAATAATAACAATATTTAATCAAATTTCTTATACAATAACATTATTTAAATATATTCTTCAAAGTCGCCTAAAATCATCTGTTATTTGTATTGCTTAAACGAAAATAAAACTGCTTAACGTGGTTCAAATTATATTGCAGGATCCTATAATTGTTACTGCAAGCTAAGAAATTTACGATTGTCGCATCGTTAAAACTTACAGAATCGTATTAGAGGCCATTGAACTGGTTTAGTAGCAATTCTATCTTAGATCGACCAATTCTGTTTTGTTGGAACATAAACATTAGATACTCAAATGTTTATATTCAAATCAATGTGATTTTGGGTGTAACTACCAATTATAAAACAAATGTGTCAGCAATTACAAAAAAAGTCAATATTTTAAATTCATTTACAAAAAAACATTCTAAAGGCCGGGGTACATAGAATCCGTCGTACGTTATACTTTGCCTTTTTTAACTGACAACTAATTTGAAATACATAATAAGAGAAAATTCAAAATAAAAATCGCAAATAAATCAAAAGAAATATGCATTTGTAAAGCAACTATTAGTTTTTATTTGTATTCCAGATCACAATCTGCATATGAAAAACATTTGAGAATTAGATTTGAAACCAAGTTAAGAATAAATTAGTTTCTCAAATTGAAAACTTCCCTCATTTCTTGAGAATACTATGTTTTTCAGTATGATTTCATATCAGTATCAAACGTTTGTAGTGTGAGAAAACGTTTGGTTTCAAATCATTCTCAATTTGAAATCATATCGTTCCTTTATTGTAACATAGTCATATTTCAAAAAAGCTCCTTTCGAAGAAAAACGCATTTGAAATTTTTAGTTTCCATACAAGTCTTAGCAAACTTTTTGAGAAAATATCTCCTAAAGGAAACAGTTTAAAAACAATTTGAATAAATTTTTGTCACAATATAAATGGTAGTACTGTTAACAATTCTGCATTGATAACTCGAAAAGCTCATTTTTTGAGATATCACTATGTTGCAATAAAGGACCAATATGTACTTATGTATGCTAACAAATTAATTTGGCTACCATATTTTTATTTCGTGAAAATATTAGCTGCTTCTATTCAATAACTATTTTTGCAAAATTGTTGCTCGAATCTGTGAATCCTTTTACTAGTCTGTAGTCAAACAATTCATTAACTAACTCAGCGGATGCCGTTACTGAATGTGAAAATAGCTTTTTATTCTGTATAACAGTTTGTCCAATAGCTTAATAAACGAGCGGAAAAGCTTTTTATACAGTGGTTCAGTGAATTTCGGCTTAGCTTACAAATAGTCTTCAAATATGTTATCAAATATATTAATTTTATATCAAATATATTAATTTTGTGAACTTTTTTAATTTTTAAATATAGAGCCAAGTTCTCTTTTAAAAGTTTTTAGGCTAAGTAAAAAATCCCTGGATAAGAAAAATATTAATTTATTATTCTATTTTGTTGAGGCGGCTATTATTCATTTGTTCCATTTTAATTGAATTCAAAAAAGCTGCTGAAACTTATTAAGTTTCTCGAAATTGCAAGAGTTTGTAATAGATTAAACAAAATTATATCAAATACATATTTTCGGCCTTATTCATAAAAAGTATTGTATGTTTATCAAACTCTTATTTGACGAAAATTTTTCAAATAAGAGTTTAATAATTTTTTGCGGTATTACTCTAACAATAACCCATCTGTTTACCGAATGTCCCACATCTAAGCTGGATGATCCACTTGAACAAATTCTACGATGTTCTGATGCAACTTTTTTGCCTCTCATACAAGACTGCCTAAAGAAGCACAACATCAACAAAATTTGAGATATTTCAACTTATAATTTTTTTTTTTAAATTCATTTCTTTTTTTGTAAACATTTTACATTTATCAATTAAATAAATTAAAAAAAAATCTATTTCAAGCGCAAATGGTCTAGTTACCCGGCACTTTTAATATGTATATTTTATAAATTTATTTATAAAATATAATTGAAATAAATAAATAAAGAGTTTAATAAACACACAATATTTTTAGTCTACTACTAATTCTCGAGCATTTTCTAAAATCGTAATTTGCATGATTGTTCACTGAGTCTCAAAGTCTTGATATTCATATAATTGTTATGCTCACAATTAAAATTTTACATGAAATCTATTATTCTAATATTTGGTTATTAAAAACTGCCATTTTTCTAATTGAAATGAAAATTATAATCTAAATTAAGTTTAACAAGTTTAAAGATAATAACATTATAAACAATTATATATGTAAGTATGTATATACAATAAAGTATTAATAATGTGTTTGAATGTTTGAACGTGAACTTGTTGTTTGTCTCATACTTGCCGCAAGCAAATATCATACACATCTCCTGTTATCAACATTCGTCATCTGTTATTGTATAACTGCCACGAAAATCCCTTAATGTAGTTTTCATGTTGGCATTCGATGGAGAATTTGCTGTTACCGGCATTAAGGGGGCACCTTGAAACGAAATGGCCAATGGTAAAGCTGAGGGGGCACACAAACTTAAAGCACTGCGACCTTCCGTCACCGAACGATAACGAGTGGGCCGGCCAGATCTAAAAAAAAATGTTTTATAATTTCCATTAAAATTTAAATTAATAATGTCTAAAAATATATTTTCAATAAAAATATTTATATTTAAACCTAGCAACAAATGTCCTGATGGAAAGTGATTTAAATTCCACAAGTAGTTAAAAGCAACATTTAATTTTTAAAATTTAATAACTTTTAAACAATTGAGTTTTATTCACTATATTAGCTTCTAACGAACGACGAAATTCGTTCATCGCAATGAATTCGCTGGCAAATAGATTCGTCATGTGAACATCGTGGTTCACACTTCAATGAAGTTTTGTGTAGATAACTTTGTTTACATTCCGAGCAAAGAAAAAATAAGAAAATTGGGGTTTAATTTTTAAAATTTAGTAACTTTTAAACAGTTGAGTTTTATTCACTATATTAGCTTTTAACGAACGACGAAATTCGTCCATCGCAATGAATTCACCGGCAAATAGTCGTTGTATAGATTCGTCGTGTGAACCACGATATCAACGAACTTTTGTGTAGATAACTTTGTCTACATTTCGGGCAAAAAAAAAAAAAAAAAAAAAAAATAAGAAAATTGGGTTTTAATTTTTAAAATTTAATAACTTTTAAACAATTGAGTTTTATTCAATATAGTAGCTTCTAACGAACGACGAAATTCGTCCATTGCAATGAATTCGCTGGCAAATAGTCGTTGTATAGATTCGTCGTGTGAACCACGATATCAGCGAACTTTTGTGTAGATAACTTTGTTTATATTCAAAGAAAAAATAAGAAATTTAATATAAATACTAAGGTGGCCATATAAAAATAAGCCTAATCAGCCCAATTATAAATGAAAATTCCGAGGAATTTTTTTTTACTTTTTCTCTTCTTCCAATTATGCACAAAAATTAAGTTTGATGGTTTTTATTTTTTCTTGCTCCTAAAAATACTAAAGGAAGTTCAAATCTTCAGCTTTTACTATCAAGTTAAGAAAAATCTGCTACAGCTAAACGTCTGCATCAATACGCTTAAAAGGCATTTGAAAATATTCATTTACTTTTTTAATAAATAAATAAAGCTTTGTACCATACACTTTGAATGTATATCGCGTTTTAACAGAATTTTTTACTTTATAGTATAATGAATGTCATGTGCATTCGAATAATATTCACTTTATTCATTCATTCATTTGACTTATTCTGTGCTCAGTCAAACTGTAATCATGTATTTGCGTGCTTTTGCATTTACAAATTGAGTAAGTATTCGATTTAAAAAGAGTGCATGAAAGAATGAATGAAAACGTAATTCATTACTCAATACTCAATATTTGAATGAATATTGTTTTTCAGAGTGTATACTCGTATAAGCAAATGAATATGCTTATACAAAATATTATCTATACAATGGGAGCTTCACTTGTACGTTAGTATTTTTGTAACTCTCGCAACACATATCGCATGAGCGATTATTTATAGGGAGATACAATCCTTTTTTACTTATATGTGTACTTATACACGCTTCCATAGCACTTCAAACTAGAAAAGAAAAAAATATATATAGTTAAAATAACTAAAAAAAAAACACGTTTCGATATCGAACTTATTTTAAAAATAGCCTCACAGTCGTAAAGCAGCTCTGGGCTGAAGAATAGCTCTCGCGTCATCGTGATTATTTCTTAAGTGCGGTCAGGATTGTGTTTGTTGTTCGGTCTTCGAGAGTGTTGCGTCTCACTAGCACTGCTTAACGGTTTTCCTCAATTAACTGTATTGGTTTACAGTTCTTTTTGAGAGGTTATTCATTGTTAACCACGTGGAAACTTACTAACTTACTTACGAAAAGTACTCGCATTATTGTGAAAATAGTGTTGGGCACTCCACAATAATACAAGTATTTTTCGTTCATTATTGTTTTTAAAGTTATTTCCTATTTTTCAGTTCGATATCGAAGCGTGTCCTTAAGTTTTATTTAACTATATTTATTTTACTGTTAGTATAAACATCAGATGACTGAAAATAAAATATATATACAAAATAACACATGAATGTTGAGAGAAATAGACAACAAAAAAGGTTTGTGTTAAATGTGTTTTTGCTTGTTTTTGACATGTTAAATTAACCGCAAGGTTCCGTTCTTTCTCCTGCCCTATTTCTTATTTTTCTATCAAACTTTCAACCCTATCCACTCTTTCGCGGATGACAGTAGCATTTGCCACTTGTACTCTTTTAGTTATAGGTCCAGCCTATAAGAGATCGCTGCCAAGAGGCTTAATATGAACGATTCACTGAATAGTGACCTTCTATTAATCTCCGAATGGGATCGTAAAAACAGAGTTGCCTTCAACGCTCGTAAGACCCAATGTTGTGTATTAACGCACAAACAAACGACCGCAAATGCTGCTTCATCTGTACTCATGGATGGTATATAATCTTTCAACTGTTTTATGAATCCTGTGTGCCATTTTATATCTTCTTTTATCAAATATACTAGAATTCTGTAACCTTTCAGATATTCCAGGTCTATACATAAGCTAACGATTTATAAATTTTTGTTTCTATACTAACATCTGATCTATTTCTGCTATCATATTGTCTAATTAATTAGCAAAGATTATTTAGTAAAACAAAAGCTAGAATTAGTAAGTAAGATAAGTCGAATTTAGTGTACAAAATACCTTGTATCGGTAGTGATATTAACAATGTGATAAAGTATATGTATATAAATTGAAGACTAGATTACCAGGACATAAGACAGGAATATTAATTCGCCTCAGAAGACTGCTTTGTCTATTCATTGTCGGGATTTAAATCATAACCCGGATTTTAATAGTGTTTCCATATTGAATACAGAAAATAATTATATATAGAAAACGTTATATGTTTGAGGTGCTGCAGATAATTGCTGTATCAATAGCAAATAGAATTAATTTTAGAAAAGATACGGAAGGTTTAGCTCAGAATTATAGGAATCTAATTTATAAAAATAAAGTAATAAATCAAGGCGAATTAATTACCAGTTGGCCTTATTAGAACAACAATACAACAACACAAAAAACAACATGTAGTTCGCCCTTTCGAACATTATCCATGTGTCAAAAACATACTTAATTCGCCTTAAAATCTACTGAACAAATCACTATTGCCGGAAACGTAAATTAATTTTCAAAATATAAAACTCGCTATTACACAAAATTCGAAGAATTACCATTTTTTCCACTTTTGAAGATATTAAGGTAAAAAAAATTTTTAGCAAACTTAAATTATTAAAAACTGGAAATTAGAAATATATTAACTCTCTTGTACGATTTCTTCATTGTTTTTTGCTAGAGAAGGTATAAGAAATTCTCCGTAATTATCTGGACTAGTAAATGAAACGATTAAACAATATATTAAAATTGGGAACTTTACTCTCGTTAATTTGATAAATTAACGAGAGTAAGGCTAATAATTGATTTTGCTTTTAATGTACATATGGATGTGCATATACGTGTAGAAAGTTATTTTTGATTAGATTTTTTTCAAAGAACCGCAGATTCTTCTTAATTGAATAAAATTGAATCATGCACATGTTTTCACTATAAATAATTTCTAATTTGCATGTGCAAATACATATTTATGTTTCTTATTTTAATAAAAAAATTTTTAAAGTCTCCAGAACAATTTGTGTCAGATTAAGAAACTGAGTTTCGAATTCGCACTTATGTTTTATCGACGAGTCGAGTTTTATTAACAGGCTGTTAATTCTAGAAAACTAAAGGCAATTGTGTCACCATAAAAATTAAATAATAAAAAATAATAAAAACTAAATAAAAAATAAACCGCAGAATGGTTACAGTTAGACTGAGTATCTAGGTTTTTCCTTAAATGCCCATAATTTTCGAACTGCATGGAATAGATTTTTTTTCTGATTTTCCGGTTACAATCAAACCTGTCGCCCCGTTTCTGCTTGAATTTGTTTTCTGGGACACTATAGAGATACAACTTAAATGATTGCTCGTTGAAAAAATATTATTTAAACAGCATGAAAAAAGTCTAAATATCAACATCAAACCATGTTTATTTTTTAGCATTTTTCTTTTGCAGTGTTTTATATGCTTGTTTCTTTAAAGAGTTTTTATTTGAAAACAAATGAAAATACAAACAGAAGCAAAATAAAAACTCACCAACCCTAAGCATAATTAAGACATCAACATTGCATTTTCCTTTTAACTTCCTTAACACACTTATAAAATTGTATCTTTTAATCCTGCACAAATTTACTTGCCACAATCTCTAACGTTTGCATTGTTTACCCCATCACTTTGCGTCATACCACTCTACTTACCGTTCACAATTGCACTTGAGCAGACGTATGAATGCAGCACGAAATGTCCGATTAAAAATTGTATAAATTATTGGATTTATCGTAGAGGAGACATAACCCAACCACAGGCAAGTATTCACAACATGCTCGGGCACTTCACACTCCGGACAGGCAGCAAATATAATGTTGAGTATAAAAAATGGTGACCAGCACAATACGAACGTAAAGAAGACCAAGCCCAATACTTTGGTTGCCTTTTGTTCGGTGGCGACCGCGTTGGCGGAAAGGTTATTGCGTTTATTACGATTATTCAGAAAACTGTTGAAAACATTAAAAGAACGGAATTAAAAATAAGCCAACTATAGTGCAAGTAAGTAAGTAATAAAGCGAAAGAAAATACATGACGTATAACGAGATAATAAAAAAATCGCCATCAATATTTAAGATGCTATAAAATGTTAATAAAAGTCCCAATAATCTAATGAAATCAATGACGAAGTTGGTTACTTTTATTTTTTTTTTTTTAAATTTGCCATTTTGTTATTAAATAAACTTAACAAGGACGAAGACGTGAACGATTTTCTGTTAGCTTTTACTGCAAATTTTATATGTACTCGTATTTATTTTAAAAATAACTATAAATTATGTTTCACATTTTGGAAAACTGAACGGAAAATCCATTATACGGGTTTCTACAGATGGCTTAACGCTATTTCGTTTTTAGTTTCATTTGACATAACCTATAATACAGGGTGGCTGATGAAAGCTACCACCAAAAATAATATAATAACTTATTTTCTGTGTAACTAACCTGTTCCATGTTTGTTGTGTTTTATAGATTGATCTTTAAATTTAACTAAAATGGAGAATTGGGCCAATGAAACTAGAATTTGGATAGTGCAATTATTTCACGCTATAGAGTTCATTGTTTCCGTCCAAAGAGAATATAGGCGCACGTTTGGCGGCACTCCACCTAGCAGATGGAGTATAATCAGGCTCGTAAACAATTTTTCCGAGCGTGGCACAATCGCAAGAAGGCCATGTTATCGAAATCCCTCAATTCGGACGCAGGAAACTATCGCTGCTGTAGCTGCTGCCACACAATCCAATCCTAGAGTTTCAACAAGGAGTTTATCTGCTCAAATGGGTCACTGCAGATAATCTTGCACCAAGATTTAAACTTATTTCCAGATTCACTGCCTGACTCACGATGTCGTTTCGTAATGTTTGTTATAATTCTTAAGGTCAAAAAACCTATTCAGATGCATTTTATAAGCCTTATTTTTCTCTGATATTGTAATATTTGAACTATCTATAAGTCACTTATTTTTAACATAAAACATTAGCAAACGTTAACGAAGCGACATCCTGAGCCAGGCAGTCAATTAACAAACAAACTGAACCCTAGAGACTTCCGATGGACGATGAAAACGTCTTGAACTGCATGTTTATGTCTGACGAGGCTCATTTTGATTTAAACGGCAATGTTAACAAAGAAAATTGTCGAATATGGAGTAATATTAATCCACAGATACTCAATCAGCTGCAATTACATCCACTTCGCATCACAGTGTGGTGTGCAGTTTCTTCAAGGTTCATTGTCGGGCCTTACTTTTTCGAAGTAAACGGTCTTACTGTTACGGTCTATGGCGACCGTTACGTAAACATGTTGAAAGAGTTTTCCTTTCCAGACTTTCAAAACTGTTTGGTTTCAACAGGATGGGGCAACTTGTCACATAGCCACGCCTTTTATGACAGAATTCAGGCAAACATTTTTTCATTAAACTGATTTCAAGAAACTCCACATTCCGTTGGCCTCCCCGGTCTCCTGACCACACTGCACATAATTTTTTTTGAGGTTTTTGCAAACAAGAAGTTTACAAAAGAAACCTAACAACTTTGGATGATTTAAAGCAGTCCATTCGAACGGTATTTAAGACAATTCCCGCTAAAACACTCCAGGCAATAATGAATAGCTTTTTGATAAGATTTCGTGCATGTGTCAACGAAGGTTGAGGCCATTTGAGTTCAATAATTTTCAGAACTTAATGAATTACTTTAATAAAAACGTATTATTTTTCAAATGAATTTCTAAAAAGTGAATTACATAAACTTTGCAAAAAGTTTTTTGAGTTTCTTAATGTAGCAAAATACATCTGCCACCCTGTAGTTTACAACAGTGGTTTTTGTGCTGATTTTTTTTTAATTGTCTACAGTATTTTACCTTCCAGTAAGTTTTGTATATTTTGGAAGAAAAAGGGTTTAAAAAATGGTCTCAAAAAGTAAAATAGTTGCCATTTTATTCTGTATTACAACACACAACAACACAACAAGATGAAGAGTGATTTTGTGACTGAGGAAGAACTTGAAAACGCAGGGATGGATACTGTTAAACTAAGTTCTACAGTAATTTTACATTTGATCCCAATGCAAGGTTATCTCTTCTTTTTAATTTAAAGTTGGAGCAGGTTAGAATGAACTTTTGACAATTTTTTTGTTTCATGAAAAAGGAGAAATCGTTACCCAATCAAAAACGACCCATAATATTAAACGAAGTTTCAAAGTGGCTTTGAAAAATTGGTTAAAAGAAGGAGTTTTTAATAAGTTTAATGTAAGAAGAATGCATGTTAAAATTATTATGTGAATAATAATTTTACTATTCTGGAGCAATCGAACATACCAGCTCTTGGAACGTCCAACGATATGTTCCAAAATTTTAAAATTCTCTTGGATCGTGGACATTGTATTCCCTGCAGATGACCAGCAATTCAAAGTTCATAAAGTCATATTGATAGCTCGAAGTAACGTTTTTACTGCAATGTTTGAATATAATAATTACCTTGCAGTGTGGAAGGTGTCGGACTAAATTTTGTTAGTGTGAGCAGTGTCGATGGTATATACACTGGGCACTGATCAGTTTTAACTAATTTAATTCTAACATTTTAAATGCTGTAATAGAGTTGTTATTGTTCAAGTTAAACTTCCACATACACACTTCTCCCTCTTTCATCCTATTATAACCTATTTTCTGAAATCCAGTACAATGCACTGCATATGTAGGGGCCGTTCCTTGAGTACTGGTCCAAGATAAAAAAAAACAAAAACAAAACATTCTACTTATCACTAAAATGGAGTTTTAAGGATAGGCCAGCATATTAGTTCTAGAACGTACGAAGACAACTTTTTGAGGGGGTTTATTATATTTAATTATTTTATAAAACTGCAGCATAAGTCGCTGGTCGATAATGGTAGAAAAGTTCTTACTACGTAAAAAGACACATGATCCTTATAGTGTAGGCCGTATATAAAGCGGTCTGCCAAATACGAATTGTTAAGACTAATGTTTATCGAAGTTGCTCATATAGCCGCAAACATATGTTAAAAATTGCTACCTGTGCGAGCCTAGTCTGCTACACGGGGGCGCTGGTGAGTCGTGAATAGTTCACTCGTGGAACTGGTCCACCATCAGATAAGGCCGTAAGGCAGGTGCTGATGTAAATTTTTTTCACAACTGTCTTGTACAACGTGTGGGCTAGCAGTTCCTCGAACCGTTTGGGGCTTAAAACTGTAGCAGCCCCTTTAAGGGCTGCGATAGTCTGACCAGTGGCTATACCACAGGCGCCGGGAGCCCCGGGAGCCCCGGGCACATTGTTCTCGTCCGGCTGTGGTGATGTCCTTCGGCGGCATTGTCATGCGTAACAATTTGTCGTACAAGGGGACATCCGCGTGAATGTTTTTTCACCTTGTGAGAGAATCACCGTGGGGTTAGACCGTCAAGGATAGAATCCATGCTAAACATCTTGTGATTCTGTCTTGTACAACGTTTAAAATAAAACTCTACCTCTGCCTAACATCTGCCTGCTACTTATACTTCTTTATTGCCTTCTACATTGTTCATGAAACAGCTACATATTTGATCATTCCATATTCAAATACACAAATATAGTTGCTACTCATATATACACACACACATGCTTGCGAAACAATAAGAACGCAACAACAAGAATAAAATCACTGCTGATTGATTTACTTGGAATTTTGCGTTCTTTAAATAATGTATGCTTATTTGTTTGTGTGTAATGTTTTAGCTCAATGTTGTATGTAGCTGCACAGTGGGGTTGAAGTGAAGCAAATTGGTAACAATATATATAATTTTTTTTTATTTATTAGCAGTTAACAGCTGTTGTAGACGATATAGTAGAACTTGTTGTTTTTACGCAATTTTTTCGGAAATTTCGTTAGCGATTTGTTTGAACTGTCGTCAATATATCTTTTACGATTTTATATTGTCTTGTACCTCTCGTCATTTAGGATTTCTTAAATACATGGTCAACTGGGATTGAAATAAAATAACTAGAAGCATGAATGTATATAAAGTATTTCATTCCACTAAGACAGATTAATTTTAAAAAGGTCCCACATAACTATTTATGATTTCTATGCTTTATATACAGGGTGAGCCAAAAGTTACTATGGAAATTATGGAACCAGTTTGTTTATTAATATTTTCTGCGATTATAATACTAGCATCTGGAGAATAAATAATGAAGAGAATGAAGACAATTGATAAAAGAACCGGAATAATATTTTGTTTAAATTTTAACCGCTTATATAAAGCAAAAAAATATTTAAATATTTAAGCTTAACAGCTACTTTTGGCCCACCCTTTAATATGAGCATTTCCAAAGAGATATTTTCATTTCATAACTTACCGCAAATTCAATGTTGGTGTTGCCACTTTATTAAAATTAAATCTAAATACTTTTAATTTACGGTTTCTACGTGTTTCCCGGCTAATTGAATTTGGTGTCTGTGTGCTCTGTTCGCAGGTCGCTGTATTATAGTGCAAATGATTGTGTTGATGATGCTTCTTAAAACTTGAGTGGTGGCCATCAGACGGAGAGCAATCGCCCGTCAGAGTGGCAATGCCAACATCACTGCCAGCACGTCGTCCACTTCTATCATTTGCAGTATTTCGTCGTAAAGAAAAACGCAAGGGCTGCATAGATAATGATGTTTTGTTGCAATTTTTAATGTTATTGTTGTTGTTGCTGTTGTTGGCATTGTTGCTGTTACTACTGCTGGCGGCGAAATTAAATTGTGGCAAATTGTTGCTTCTGTTGTTACGCACTGAGGAACTTCTATTTGGGTGGCTGTAAAGTAGAAAAAAACCGATATATTTTTTCAATTTCTTTTTTCTAGTACCAGAATAATTCTTTATTGTGGTTACTTTCTCACTTGTTATTTACATTATTATGTATTTTTTACTTAAAATTAAGTTGTTTGTAGTTGAGGAAATAGTTTTAATGCCATTAAAAAAAAACTTTTTTTGCTTGTGGCAAAATGACAATGAAATTTAATCTTGTTTGGTGAATGAAAATTGTTGTCATCTGGTGCTCTTTAAAACCACTTTAAAAGTATTATTTTATTATAAAGATTTTTTTTTATAATTACAGCAAAACCAAATACAGGTTGTGGTTTATGTATAAAACAACTTTAGAATTTTCGTTTTCGGGAATTGTAGTGGAATGAATTGACTATTAAAAATTATATTTGATAGAACAAATTTCAGTAGTGATTAAAGCAAAAGTTGTTTCATGTAGTGCAAATAATTTCAAAATTTTTGCTTAAAATTCTTTATAAATATATTTTGTGGTTCTTCAACTGCAAATGAAATAATGACACAGACATTTGTTTGTTACACAGTAATACTTCACAACTTTATTTATACTTAATACCATTGTGTATTAACACACTAGACTTGCTTTTCTTTTTGACTGAAGACTGTCTTACACAACGTTTAAAATTAATATCTGCCTAAAACTGATACTTCTTTAGTATCTTCTTAAATTATCATGAAGTTTGTAGTTATTGGTTAGGGATCAATCCAGATTCAAATGTGCAAATGTAATTGTTGCAGAAATACGTAAACGCACGTACATATATACTATAAGAGTACAACACTACTCTTTCTTACTCTATTTTCCTAGTTCCAGTACAATGCATTGCATATGTAAGGTACATCCCCTGAGTACTGGTCCAAGAATAAAAAATTAATAAAATAAAATAAAATATAATATAATATAATATAATATAATATAATATAATATAATATAATATAATATAATATAATATAATATAATATAATATAATATAATATAATATAATATAATATAATATAATATAATATAATATAATATAATATAATATAATATAATATAATATAATATAATATAATATAATATAATATAATATAATATAATATAATATAATATAATATAATATAATATAATATAATATAATATAATATAATATAATATAATATAATATAATATAATATAATATAATATAATATAATATAATATAATATAATATAATATAATATAATATAATATAATATAATATAATATAATATAATATAATATAATATAATATAATATAATATAATATAATATAATATAATATAATATAATATAATATAATATAATATAATATAATATAATATAATAAAATAAAATAAAATAATAACAATAAAATCATTGGTTATTTATTTACTGGCAATTTTTCGTTTTCATTAATGTACGAGTACGTTGTTTGTTTATGTATTATTTTAAAGCTTTATGTCATATGTGTTGATATGTGTACGCATTTATAACAAACAGATCACTTACAGTGGGTAGAAAAGTAGATATAAATTCGTAGCAATACCATACATTTTCTTCTTAAGATACTTCTCGTTTTTAGTGAAATTTTTAACAAGAGGGCAACTTAGAAAAATTATAAACATTTAGTGTCGGTTTTTTTTTTATTTTTAGAGATTATCGGTGGTTTAAAAGAAATTAATTTTCTTTGGCACTTATAAAATATATTTTTAATCATTTAAAAAACCTTATTGTCAGAAACTAAAAAAAATATCACGCTATTTTGGAGATTTTTGACATTGAATTGGTTCAACATAAATCTGACAACTCTGCATGTTACATACCGTAAGTCTCACGTAGAAAGGCCCTAACTCACATGTTCCCTGAATTGAGCCCTTTTAGGGATTCTACTACGTTTCACACAAGTACACAGTGGCACAAAGATTTAACTATATAATTTCATACATATCGATCTTACAAGCAATTGAGCAAGATAAGCTACTTTTACGAGTAGATGTACCTATTTATACAGTTTTCATTACGATTTTTCCTTCTCCTGTAAAATTGCAATTATGTTTGTTAGGGCCTTTCTGCTTGAGACCAACGATACTTATATTGTATAAAAAAATAGCACAAGCCCTTATCTGAGAGTTCCCCGTCGTATGAGCTACATACGTTATTACTCATACGCTATGCTTAATATTTAATTCAATGCTCTCATTTCATGCTGCTATTAGCCTCAAACACACTTACAGTTAAATTTAAGTTAAAATCATTTTTCCGGCGCTTTAAAACACTTTTTTTTGTGCTAAAAAGCTTCATGTCTAACATGAAGCAAAAATGGAGAAAAGAAGGAAAATAACTTGGAAAATTATATAACTTAATGGTCATTTTATATGTTGGTCTTAAGAAAACTTCCACTTTTAACCACTTGCCAGCAAATTTTTAAAAGGCCTTAAAAACTTAAAGTTCAAAGTAAAGTTTTAATTTTTTCATAAATTCTACTTTCCATTATAGCAACCAACCGAATGACTAAAACGTATTCAGAAAAACTGCACAATGAGGAAAACTAAAAACAAGAAATGCTTTTAAATCATTTTTTCCCACAACAGATGATGTACTTTTAATTTTTTGCAGCAGAAATATTTGAAAATAAAAGAATAAGTTTCTGTTTTTTTTCAAACTCAAAGAGCAACAAAAGGATACAGTTTTTGATTTCTTATTGGAAAATTTCATTTTGGTATTTTCCTAGAACAAGAAAAACGTAATTGGTTTATTTTGTTTATGTTTTGCTGAAATATATTTTTGTTTTGTTACCAGTTTATTTAATAGTTTTTAAAAATAAGCATTGTCAGTTTTTCTTAAGTCTTTATTTACTGTTTGAGTTCTTAAGGCCATATTAAAAAAAATGTTTTCTTTATTACACGTTTATTTGACAAATTTCTATACAAAGTTTGTCAAATAAAATTTAAATAAATAGAAAATATATTTTATGAATACGGCCGTTAAAATGTAAACAAACAATATGTATTCAAATCATAATACTAAATACAAAAGGTTAACTAAAGATTATTTGCGTTTTATTTAAGTGTTAGATAAAACGTTTTATTTTGCAGGAACTTCCGGTAAAACCGCTTATTTAATGGAAGTTCCAGCTTACTGACATAACTTGTCGCGTACTTCGAAAACTCGTCTTTTACTAGCAGAACACACGGATCTTTGTGAATTCGTGAGTTTTTTTTTACATACGAGTACCAATGAGCTGCAGTTAAAACGTTCGAAAAATTTTGTTTTGATGCCTTTGAACTTTTTCAATATACGATGTCGAATTCTCCATAATTGATAGACGTCTCAGAATTGCATTGTATATCTAACGTTTGCAGTTCAATTCCAATGTAGAATTTCTGCCCATACGGCAATTTAGCTGCGGTGCTTTTAATTTTGACTGAGTGACTTTTGTAGCAATGTGAGACTTCTACATTAGTCTAAGGTCGAGGTGAGCACCAAGGTACTTGGTTTTTGATAAGCTAACATGTTTGTTTACATTTGTGAATGTAACATATAACATATTTCTTTATTAACTCCGATTTTCTAATACTGAAATATACTCCTGCAAATTTTGTGAAGCTAATAGATGGTTTTGATGAACGCTGAAGAATGCTGTGTCATCTGCAAAAGTTGATGTATGAGTTCCGAATCTGGTTGCCATGCTAGAAACGCAAGTTAAATATAAAATAGTTCCCAGTATACTATCCTGACTCGATTGGCTTCTCGAGTTGGGCTTCTCTGGTAACAAATTTTCGGCCAAAATTAGCGGAGAACAATATACTTAAAGATACTTTAATCAAAGAAAGAGCACCACTCGCGTATAACTCAAACAAAACATTAAGAGATTTCTTCAAAAAAGACAAAACAAAAAGAGAAAAATTCAAGCTGATAATGTTGTATATGAAGTAAAATGTAATCGAAACGCAAACGAGAGATGTGATATGGTTTACATTGATACTACTAAGAGAATGCTGAGAACAAGAATGAAAGAACACAAATCAGATGTAGAAAAAAAGAGAAACGGTACAGAACTATCACAACATAGAAACTAGTGCAATCACGTAATTGACTTTGAACATGTAAAAATATTAAACAAGAAAGAAAAAGAGAATAAACTATAGAGAACCTAAAGATACAAGAAAAAAAAAATAATGCCATGAATACGACAGAAAACAAAAATAATATTAAGCTACAATACTGTGTAGCAACAAACTAATTGCTTAGTTATGAGAATGTGATATTAAAATTAAGTTTGACGAATTATTGATGTTCATTTGTGATGACGATGAAAAAGAAACAAAGAATTGCAAGTTGAACCACAATGTCAGTATAAAATATAATACAACCAATTAAACCATTTTATTGTATTTATTAGTGCCTGATTAAATAAAATATACTCCTAAAAATGTTCGAAAAAAGCAAACGAACCGTTGAGTAAAAAACTCATAAAAACTATTTTTAATTTTTTTAAAATTTAAAACAAAGTTTTGACCATTGTTAGCCCGAAATCCTTATTGAAACGGGTAATGTCAGATGTTTTGATTTTGTAGAAGTAAAACATTAACTTCAGTTAATACACAAAATGCTGCCAATGTATACTTAAGGCCCAATCAGACTATTATACAAGTATAAATACTTTCATTAGATTTTGTGAAATAAAAATCTAAACACATTTCTTGTGACTGTCAAAAAGTCTAACGTAAATTAGATTTTGCATTCACGCAATCACACTTGATATAAACCAACATAGATGTGCCATCATAAAACTTTTCACGGCGGCAGGTGCGCTATTCGTCGTAGGCGATAGACGTGCCGGCGCGTGAAATTCTTCAACAGTTAAAATAATAATTATGTATAACACATCCAAATTCAATAGCACAAACATATTTTATGTTCTAAATATAGCATGAGCAAAATACATTTATAAATGACAGTTAAATTCCAAATTTCGAGATTTTTTATAACGACAAAAAATACTATCAGTGACGGCACCCCATCGGCTACGAAATAGCCGACTACTGAGTTTTTAATTAGCTGGTTTGCTAAAAAATACAACCCTGATCCAATGTAAAGAATTATCGTTTTGAAAAGATTCAAAAAACAATAAAGTCGTATGGGATGTCAAATTTGTATCGTATTATTTTTGGTATGTATGACAGTTTACATTCAGACTACCAGACTTGCACGTATTATTTGAATTTTTGACAAGTATTAATACAAAGTATAATAGTCTGAACTGGGCTTTAAAAATACCGCCCGTGAGAATACAATATTTTCTAAAATGGTTTAGAAAATGGAAACTGACGACCGTTTATTAGATTTTGCCTTCGGATTTTACTATACACTGTACAATTTTCTTCATTCTGCACAAATAAAAGCTCATGCCTTAATACAGCTCTGCAGCTTACAAAACGCAAATGAGTGCCGGCTTAATAAAATTTTTATGAAATGTTCTTAAACAATTTAGAGATTTTCATCTTTTACGTGTTATTCACTCATTTGTATTCCCCCTTAAATTTTCACCTTTTTTAATTTCCTTCAATGCCTTTTCCTTTTGCTCTATTTTGCATTTTCCTTTTATTTGCAATTTAAGCTGGAAAAAAAGTCTGCTCTGATAACTTTTTGTGGTTAGTTAAAGCCATCTGACATTGTCAATTTATTCTAACTCTTAAAACATTTATTTTTTGAAGCTTAAAATTTCATCAGCAAAATGAAATTAGGACATTCTACTAGTTTTATTTTTGTTCTAATTAAAAGATTTTAAGAGATTGTTGATGTACTGAAAATGGCAAATACGAGTATGTTGTTATTTGTACATTATAAGCTTAAACATGCCATTAGAATTGACACTTTTAAGAGAAAACCAAATTGCAAACAAACTGAAGTTATAAAAATATTGCCTTCTTTGTTAGTATGCGAATGTATTTGTTTTACATTTCCCATTGTGTAATAAAGTTTGAGCAGTGGAAAAAATTAGCACAGCCAATATCTATATCAGTGGTGCCCACAAGTTCTATATGGAAGAGTTAACACCAATGCATTTAAGGAAAAACTACTTTTATTTAATATTTTTTCTTGTGAAAAGCAAAAAATTTACAAAAACAATATTCACACTGTTAATGGCTGTCGTTAATGTTTACCAGCAGAACATGCGAAAGTGTTGTTGCTTAGCTCTTGTGTGTATGCAGTGAAGAAGTTGTTTGTGTATTTTTCATTGCTAGTGCGGAGCGCAGTACTTGTGTATTAAACAGCACAGCCCTATAGCTAAGCGCTTTTACAAAAACAATTGAGCATCAAGCGCATAGGCCTGGGCATATCTGATCTATATATTCAACCCCAAATAAAAATATAATCCATTTCTGGTTCTTTGGCCTTTTTTCGACAACCGTAGATGCATAAATTCGTTACTTTGCCTGAAACTATTTCTTAAACTGCTAAAGGTTTTATTAAAAATTCTATTTTATTAAAGAGTGCCGAATGCCTGTCAAATATTTTAGCATTGAAATACAAATTTGTAAACTTTCACACGTGTAATATATGAACCCAGCGAAAACTTCAGTGCAGGAGTATATGCATCGAGGCGGACTTTCAAAGCCGCCAATAGATACAAAGGTCAATATAAAAATTTTAAGAAATTAATTTGATTTAATAAAATGAATAAAATTAATATTCGAAAATCACAATGGAGCACGAAAGCGTTATTTAAATTACTTTATTGCACTGGCCGATGAAGTTGAATGCAGTGAAAATATAAAAACCCTTTTCTAGGTCTCTATTATATTTTAAAATAAGTATTGTAAATCAAAATTTAATAGAAGGTGCAATATCACGCAAAAACAAAATCGAATAAAGCTATAAATTAAATAAACTATAGAAAAAAAAACCAATTGTGCTTATTTACTTTATTATTAGTTTCTAAAATTGATAGCAATCAAACAATTATCAACCGCTTGTTTTTTATGTTTTTAGCTGTCTACATTTCATAGTAGGTACCCTAATTATCAGTGGACTTGGAAGCCTTTCAATATTAAGATATACAGTTGAATGGAATAGCTTTCAAATGTTTTCAAGTCTACTGATGATTAGGTCCCCGCGGAGAACATTTTTTGCCTTGGCGGGCACCAAACCAGGCCACTCTACTTCTGCGTCATAGAGAATTAGGAGTTTCTCGTTTTCATAGCGAATAAAACACTAGCCAGCCGCTTGACTTATGTTGTGTTGGACTTCGGAAACCCATACTAAAGGTACAAATTGGCAGAACGGGGATCAGCAAAGCCCCCGGAAGATTCTGCCTTGCATTTCTCTCAGTGGTGATCATAGCTGAACGTTCTGGCTGCGGTTT